>CP142462.1:41807500-43202500 GCA_038049695.1 Cinnamomum chago | reverse complement strand
GGTGGAGAATGAGAAGATATGCAAGCCTATGGTAGATCATTTCTATTGGAATAATTTTGAGCGAAACACCTATCCTTCAAACACATGAGAGTCGAGTGTTTGTTTCCGTGAGGGTCTACGTATTTAGTTTAATCCATCGTCAAGTGAAAATGCTTACTAAGAATATTTGCTCATGATATGTTATGAGTTTTGAAGAGCTCGGTTGTTCTTTGTTGATAGCGTTGCAATCTTGGTATTTTTGAAAAAAAAAAGTAATTTGGAGTTTTGCCCGAGGACGAGCAAAAGTTAAGTGTGGGGGAATTTGATAAGAATGAAAAATGTTATATTTTTCTCCATTAATATTTCGTTCTTTGTACCTATTTGATATCTAATTGCACTCATTATTCTTATATTTTGATTTAGGATGCAATTGGAGGGCTAAGCGCAAAACGAAGTTAATTGGGCAATTTTAGATGAATTTTCGCATCGCTTCACAAGCTGGGCATAACTCTCCCATCCGAGCTCCGGTGGAGACGATTCAAGATATTGTGGAATGTTAAAAGAAGGTGATCATATTTGATGGTGAATGAATGGAGCTGATTCGGAACCGGGTCTTGTTTAGAGGAAATCAAGCAGAAGGGCATTATGGTAAATTTGAAGAAATCAGGAGTTCGTCGAAACATATCCAATATTGGGCTCATATTGTGCAGAACGAAGAATAGTGCAACTTTAATTCTTGGGTCGAGTCCAACAGAAGCCCGAATGAGAAGATATGGTCAAGAAGAAGATTTTGACTAAGTTAGAATTTAATTGATTATTTTATTAAACTCCATCTCCAACGTCTTCTTTCTATTCTCACTCCATCTCCAACGTCTTCTTTCTATCACTACTAGAAAAAAGGGTTTTTATATCGGCTAAAAACTGATATAAAAGACCTATTATATCGGTTTTTCAGTAAACTTCAAACCGATATAAGTACTCCTGATATAATAAATAACTATAACGGATATAATATGTGTATTATTTCATATCGGTTTTTGGACAACTGATGTCTTTTAAACCTGAAATTATAACACATATTACTGTAAAACCGATATAAAAAAAGTGAAACCGATATAAAAAATATTTATAATATCGGTTTTCGGAGAACTGATGTGTTTTGAAACTAAAATTATAGCATACATTACTATAAAACCGATATAAAAAAGAGTGAAACCGATATAAAAATTATTTATAATATTGGTTTTTTGGGATTGTATTATACCGTTTGTTCTGTAACCGATTTAATATTATATATGCATTTTTTTTTATAAATAGTCTTCCTAGAAATGGTCACCTGGCGGCTAGCCGCCCTTTGCAAGGGGGCTAGCCGCTAAACCCACGGTCAGCTTTCCAGTAAGCATCTTTTTTTCAGGATGATTTTCTGTGCTTCCTGCGGCTAACCGCCAGTGCACCTACGGCTAGCCGCAGTGCTAACCGTGGGATTACGGTTTGATTTCCAAAGACCAGTTTTTTCAGAACCATCTTGCGGTCACCCTTGCGGTTACCTCACGGCTAGCCCCCAACTTTTCCTGCGGCTAGCCGTGAGCCATCCTGATTTGAATTTTCTGACCGTTATTTGAAAGCGGCTAGCCGCTGGTCTAAAAGGGCTAGCCGCCAATATAGCCGTTGGATGTTTTCTATAAATCTGGAGCTTCTTTCTCTTTTCCAGTGGACTCTTTTGAGAGAGCTTTTGCATGCTATTTTCTTCCCAACATATCTAAGCTCTCAAATCTTCTTCCAAACACTCATGTAATAGATTTAGGAAAATCCCAGAGCTTCATTAGCTCCAAGATGAGTGTGTTGTGTGAGAAGAGTTTCTCTAGGATCCCTTATTGTGCATGAATGCCATATCCATGTTACCCTAGAGGACCAAACCTCTAACCACTTAAAAAGCACACTAAGGAACAAGAGAAATTAATATTACAATATGGATTGCCAAAAGCCCCTTTTAGTACCTCATTTCTTCAAAAAGTAAAACACTCACAAAAATTATCTACGATGGAAGCATTCAACTTGCAGACCAATCAAAAACTACATTGACAAAAAAAAAATCTAAGCATTTAGGATTCACAATATAAACATCTACTAGAAGGGCAAAAGCAAGACACTACAACATATCCCAAAAAAAAAAACAAATTATATGATATTAAAATACATGCAAGGAAAAAGAGTTAAAATTCATTTATCGAACTCACCTGCAAGGAAACAATCAAGACCATGGAAGCGCTCCTGCAACCAATATCAGTAATATAGAGAAAAAGGAAAAAGTCAGCCCCATTTCATAGGAGTGGAAAAAGTAAAGATGTAGTCCATTAAATAGATAATTTAAAAGCACTTACAAGTCCTTTAAGAATTTCAAGACAAAGTATGGCAAAACTTTAGTTGCGGACTGAGGAAACAAGAAGTTTAACTCCCTGCAAAAAAATCCATGCAATGTATGCTTAGAGAAAGAGAGTGAGTTGAATACCAAAACAAAATAAATTTAAGTTGTTATCATCCTACAGTTTATAAGCAGCTGCAAATTTATAGAGTGAAAATAAACATCTTAGAAGTAGAAGGAATCTTAGAAAAATTCTAGCAACATATACAGAGCCAACATTGCAAGATTTATCTAAATCTCGTGTTTAAATAGAATTACAGTTCACTAACATGATGGGTTCCATCCTCAAATCAAAACATTATGAAACAAATATCTCCTGAGAATTCGAGGGACTTGTCTGTCTCCTCCTAGCAATGGTCTTTCTTTGAATTATACCTCACAAATATGATGGGTTCCAATCCCACATATAAGTAGACTACTACAATGGCATCAACATGGAAATGGATTTCAGTATAAAAACATAACTTCCAAATGAAAATTCATAACTTCAGTAGAATGGCAGAATTTGTCAGTAGTCTACTTATAATGGCAGAATTTGTCTCCAGTAGAAAATTCATAACTTCCTCTTCTGAACTTGAAACAACATGATTCTTGATCCAAATGAAAGATTTATCAGAGGGATACAACTTTTATGTTTTGAGATTTAACCCAGATTGAATGGAAAGTAGTGTAAAATCACCTTGAAGCTGACTGGTCACAGAAAAACAGCAACCTGAGTGAAGCAGAGTTGTCTCCAGTAGAAAATTCCTAACTTCCTCTTCTGAACTCTAAAAAACATGATTCTTGATCCAAATGAAAGATTTATCAGAGGGATAAAACTTTCATGTTTTGAGATTTAACCCAGATTGAATGTAAAGTAGTGTAAAATCACCTTGAAGCTGACTGGTCACAGAAAAACAGCAACCTGAGTGAAGCAGAGTTGTCTCCAGTAGAAAATTCATAACTTCCTCTTCTGAACTCAAAACAACATGATTCTTGATCCAAATGAAAGATTTATCAGAGGGATACAACTTTCATGTTTTGAGATTTAACCCAGATTGAATGTAAAGTAGTGTAAAATCACCTTGAAGCTGACTGGTTACAGAAAAACAGCAACCTGAGTGAAGCAGAGTTGTCTCTAGTAGAAAATTCATAACTTCAAAACCTGAAGTTAGATCGACCTGATTCCAAAACCAAAAATCAATCTCTCTCACTGATGCACAAAAGTCATGTTGACCACTTTTTGATTCAGATGTTAGATAAGAAGATATAAGCATAACAACATGCTTAACTGACATGACTTGAATAATCCAGTTTATGATTCAGTACTCACTTACATGCAGAGAACATTGAGAATGCTCACAAGTGCAAGGGTGGATGAGGAAACACCCCCAAAAAAAAATTAAAAAACACATGTTTGAGACTTCTTAAGTGAAAAAGATTTTCCTTTACCTTGTAGAATTCCCAGGGTACTCCATGCTTCCCTATGTTCCATCATCAATTCATGCACAACTCATGCCAAGGGAGCCTTCACCACCAAGGCATTCTTGACTAAAGCTGTTCGTAGCAACTTGTAGAGAGGTAACAGAGTAGGAAGTTGCAGTTATAGGAGCTTTTAGCCTTTTCCAGACCCATTGTTACCATGCACTCTCTTGCTCATCACTTTCTCTGATGGTGGAGGTTTCAGATTTGTTATGGGAGCCACACTTTTCACCCTTGCTCATCACTTTCTCTTTGTTGGTTGCTACATAAGAAACCAAATGCATGATTGCTCTTTGGACTTTGCAAACTATAATCATTTATCATTCATGGAATACACACATCTAATGAAAGCATTTTCCAGTAAGAAAGCTCACCTTTTTTTCAACAGATTCTTTGAAATGGGCAAGCATTTGAACCATCTCTTCAATGGTTAACTGCCTAGACAATATTTCATTCTACTTCTAATAACACAGTATAAGTCACTTTACAAGAAAGAAACACCACCACAAACAGGGGATGAAGTGAGCAGAAAACATCTTGCAGTAGAAGAAGAAGAGACAGAGCAAGGGCTGAAATTTAAACCATTAAGCATGCCATTGTTTAAAAGGTAAAGTTACATAAGTTGATATTCTTGAAATGATCAAGATAGTTACAAGCTATCAACTGTGAAAACTAGAGTAGACACTACAATGCACAAAGAAAATGCTCCAAGACTAAGAGCCATAGTTACAGAGGTAAACAAAAGAGGGAACAAACAACACATCCCCAAACGCATCATTCAAGCAGCAGAATACAGACAAGAAGGGTGAATAAAAGGTGATGAGAGACATGAGAGACAACCCCGGACTTAGAATAAGAGATGCCTGGACTTAGGCGACAAATCCCATTCTACTACGCTCCAGTCATTCATTGCATTAGCATAAATTGAACACGAGCATTACTGGCAATCCCTAAATCGCATATCATATCATAGTAGTATACCAATAAAAATTGCATATCACATCATCATGATTTTTGATGGTTTAATAACTATCTTTGGTAGGTTTCCAACAATCATTAACCATCCCTAATGGTAAGTTTCCTTGATTTCTTCAACTGCATTACTACTATAATCATGGGTTGGATTGAGGAGACTCCTCAATTACACAGGAAAGCTTATAAGAATGAAGAATCAATAACAATATCCACTTTCTAGTTTCTTGATGATTTTTCCCCTTAGTGAGAACATATTGTGTGTGTTTGAGCAACATCTAGTCTAAAGGCAAAACGCATTCCATCAATCAAAACGACCATAATTCTTCAATTCACACAAAACCCAGTGAAATATAAAAGCTGGCAATTAATCGAACATCTTATGGGTGTTTGAGCATCTAGTCTAGGGGATACAGATAGAGAGGGAGGGAGAATGAAATCAATCAAAACGACCCCAACTCTTCAATTCAAACAAAACCCATTAAAAATACCATAGCAGTCAATTAATCGAACACCTGGCGGGCAGACCCCATACCTTATAATTATTGAGTTCACTCTCGAGCTTCTCCCTCCTCAGGTCGGCCCGGTGGTCTACGCCGTAGACCCAGGCCTGGTTGAGAGAGTAAGCTGGGCCAAGGTGGCCGTCGATCTTTGCAGCGACTTCTCGACAGAGCTACGTGTCCTCGCCCTTCTTGGTCTTGTCGAAGACCATACAAAGGGCTTCTAGCAACATAGTCTGGTTGTTGCATCTTTCCGCGATGAATAGGAGGCGAGTGATCTTGGAGCGGCCGCTGTAAAGGCTGGCGTAGGCCTCTACGTCCATCGGGTCACTACTTGTGATGGGTTTGATGCGCTTTTCGTTGTTTCGTCTTCTTCTACCGTGTCGTTGGCGTCGATCATCAGCACTGGGGATTTGGGGAAAATAAAGAAGAAGGGACGCTTTGATGATGAATAGTTGGATTTGGTGGAAAAAGAAAGAAAGAAAAGGGAGGGAAGGAAAAACAGAGGAGGGAAAGAAGGAAAAAACGCATGATTAATGGAGAAAGAAAGAGAAGGGAGGGAAGGCAAAATAAAAAGGAGGGAAAGAACAATTGAGCCCGCGCGGGGGATTAAGGGATTTGAAGACTGGTGTAAAATCATTGGGTGTATAATATCGGTTTCATAATAACCGATATAAAATATGTATATATAATATCAGTTCCATAATAACCGATATAAACTATGTCTATACAACCGATATAAAATATGTGTATATCATATCGGTTTTTATAATAACCGATATAAAATATATGTATACAACCGATATAAAATATGTGTATATAATATCGGTTTTATAATAACCGATATAAAATATTGAAATTAATATCACATATTTTTCTAACTGATATTATATATAGAGATTATTATGTTGGTTCCTGTGTAACCGATATAAAAAAAAATTGACCGATATAAAAAAATATTAACCGATATAAAAAACCTTGACTGAAGATATTATATCGGTTATATGAAAAACCGATATAGGGCAGTTTTTGCAACCGATATAAAAACCCTTTTTTCTAGTAGTGTATTCTCTCTTTCATCTCTCATCCTCTCCTACTTTATCTCTCCCTCATTCCTTTTCTCTCCATCACATGGGCCCAACTACCTATTTTTTCTCCCTCCTCCCCTAACCTAACCCACCTCTATAAATACCCATTACACAACATTCAAACGCCACCTTCCTGCACCCACGATTTCTCTCCATATCTCTCTTTTTCTTTCTCTCATTCTCCCTTCTTTTTCCATTTAATTTATTTTGCAACTTAGCATGGCCCTGCGTGGCTAATTTTTTTGTAATTGGTTGAAGGAGACTGAACCCTTGGAATAAATACTGTGAGATCTAATTTATTTTTATTGTTCAATTTATGCTTTGAATATGGGTTGTTCTTCTATGCTTAATTTGTTATCATGATTGTTTCGTTTAATTTCTAGGATGCATACTAGTATATTTTTCGTTGCAATCTACTGCTAAATTAGAAATCAAATCCGTAATTGTTTGATCCCTCAAATTTGAGAAGAAACTGATATTTAATAATTTACTGCGTCAGTAATTGTTAGATATTAGGAAGAGCACTTGGCTAAATTAAATGCAACCGCATGTGCTTGTGTTATTTGGGTTCATCGATCTCTCTAATTTTAATGCTTTTACTAAATCAAATCTATAGCGCTTGTCTTAGGTTGTTTAGTAATTAGGGTTAATTAGAGCGCGTGTTTTCTAATTAACTAATTGAGGAGTTAGGAATTTAATTCCAACGAGGAATATTCAAAGTGTTAATTGATTTATTTTTGCATCAATGATCAGTTTTGAATTTCCGATGGTGGATGTTAACTTTGACCAATGCTTGCTCATTTGATTGAATTCGTTACCTTATTGCTCTTTATTTGTTTTTATTTGTTTTTGCTTCCAGTATAATCAAAACCCCCATCTTTGATCACATAGCATAAAACTTGGTTAGACACTCTCCAAGGGAACGATCCTTACTCGCACTACTAAATTTATTATTTTTGGAGTAAAGGTTTTATTATATTTCGGTGCCTGCGACAGCACGACCACACTTCAACTCCCGAACACAAACCATTGCCGCACTTAAGGTTTATAAACTTAAAACCAGCCCGGGATATATAATTATTGACATAGATCACCTAAAACTCCAAGCCTAAGTGAATAAAATACCAGAAAGAACCAAAACACACGAACCAGACACTTGGGCGCCACCACAGGTGCACCCAAGTCACCCAGGAAACATAGGCGCAACCACAGGTGTGCCCAAGTTTATCTCCATTCCCTGAGACCACCGAATCCTTGTTCACTTCCAACCTTGACCTCAATCAACGTCCCAGAACCCTTACGGAACCAACAATGAACTTAATATCAAAATTTTAATCAACTTAAACCCATCCGGAACCTCGAATCAAAGTCGGATGGTCGAGAAACATCAAGGCACCACTTGGGCGCCCACACAGGTGCACCCAAGTTCACAGAAACACCTAGGCGCACACACAGGCGTGCCCAGGTTTCCTGTCTAGGCCAAGTTGTGAATCTTGGTTACATTTCAAGTTCCGGACTTAAGTCATTAATATAAAAATCAATCCAGAACCTAAAACAACATCAGAACAGAGACTTGCATCAAATAGAAACCCTACGAACTCCGAAGATCAAGTCGACTCATCACCACCAGCCATGCCACACGAGACCTGGCACTTAGGTGCCACCATCTGTGCGCCCAACTCACCAGAGTGACCTAGGCTCAACCATAAGTGCGCCCAAGTCCTCCGTCAGTCCTATTTCACCGATTTTGACATCTTTTCATCATTTGAAGTAGAACCTGAAATTGCAGGACCTTCAACAGCTAAAACAAAACCTTAATATATTGAAAAACACATTAATCAAAACCTTAAGACATCCCTAAATCACCCTTAATCAACCTTTAACATAAATCAAAACAAACCAAATCATTTAAGACCATACTCAACCAAATTGTTTAAGCACAGCAATTATCAACTTAGGCTATTAGCACCCCAGGAATAAATCAGACTTCTCTCATTTGAAAGATAAGAGCATTAGGCTTCGTCCCATCACTTTTCCTGTTTCAGGACCGGGAGACCTGACGTGGGCGGTCTAGGACCTTACGTTAGGGTCAATCCGATGATCAGTAATAAAGCACTAATCACGTAAATCCAAGTAAAAATCCCCTAGTTAGACCCTTCTAGCCCCAATATAAAAAATCCCTAAAAACTACAAAACCTACAAAATCAACCCAAAAAGATTTTTCCTTTATTTCTTCCTCCACCTCAGGTGCCAGACATTTAATTGAACTTAATGATAAAAAGGAACAAAGACTGATTTCTAAAATTGAATAAATGAGAATAATATGATGAGATGAGTGATTTCACACACTTTGCATATTTTTATTTCGGCCCATCGACCACCCTCCAAATCAATTTCGGCCCATCGGCCACCTTCAATCAATTAGAGCCCATTGGTTTCTCACTTTTATCACTCATGTATCGCACACGAAAGACACAGAAATCACAAGTCAAAGTCTCATTTGCATCATCATTTTGATTTGAAAAGTCAGCCTTTAAACCCTATTTTGCCAAGGGATTAGAAGGGGGTACCCGGGAATGGGGCCGATCCTCTTCTTAAATATTTGGCACCTCCCCCCGTTTTTTATTTTCTTTATCTTAATTATTTTATCTTACTTGGATACACAATGATTAAGCTGTGTGAGGATTAACCCTTATTTGGACTTTAACTCATAACCCTGAATTGACCCTATATTAAAGAGACCCAAAGAGACCCAAATTAATGTGACAGGAAAACCGTCGTGTGTTGCCGGCAGCACATTAGACGAGAGGAAGAACCCACCCATTTATTTTCTCCCATTTTTCTTCGGCTTTTGTTAAAGAACGGTGTTATGGCCATTACCGTAGCTGGCGATTATGATCCGTCGATTTTAAGGGTAGTCGGAATCCTCATTTTCGATGTAAAATTTAAATAGCACATATAGATGAATGGCGATTTCCCTCACCGGGGAGATCGAAATTCACATCCGACATGCATCAGCTACCATGGTAGGCCAATAATATTCCAACCTTTTTATCTGATCGTAGAGCTTAGGCCCAGCCTGATGAGCTCCACAAAGACCATCATGAACTTCTTTGAGGGTTTCCTCAGCGTCTTGTTATGACAAGCAGCGCAGAAGTACTCTGTCGAAGGATTTTCTGTAAAGCATTTTTGAATGTATATCCAAATGAAAGTTTGGGGATCGTCTTTGAATGCTTACCCGTTCTTTTGGATTTTCAGGGAGGATTCCGAACATGGTGTAATCATTGAACGGATCTCTCCAGTCGCCGATTGGGTGTTTGAGGATAGAGATCCGACTTCCGGCCAATTGGTGGCATTCAACAACTGTTTGGTGTGTGTTAAGAGGAGGGAGAATCTTTCTTTGACACACTGTGATTTGCATGTTTTCCCCTTCCTGGATTGCCATGGATGCGGCAAGTCCGGCCAGGGCATCTGCACGGATATTCTCACCTCTGAGGATGTGGATGATGTGACAGATGTTAAACCTTTGGCGAAGTGATTGTACCTTGTTGTGGTAAGGCAACATATCAGGCTTCAGCTGCATTGTTTGAGCATGGTTCCAGTAGCGAGAAAGCATGTGGAATCATGTGCTGTCGGGGCTAACAAAGAGGATGCCAACTCCTGAGATCAACTTTCTTTTTTCATTTGTCCTGGTTGCACCGTCAGATTACATGTCCCAGGAGGCATTTGGTGAGAAAGTCTCCACGTTGTAGACAGGTTCGTCTCGGAGATCATCTCTGAGTGGGGAATCTTTAGGCAACGGATGCTCAACGAGGAAATCTATTAGAGCTTGGCCTTTGATTGCCTTTTGTGGTACATACTTGATATCAAATTGTGATAGGAGGATGGACCATTTTGCCAGTCGGGCATTGAGAGAACATGCTTTTGTGACCAGAACTTTTAAAAGGTTGATCCTCGAAATCAGGTAGACTGTGTTGGACAGTAGATAGTGACGCAGCTTTTGTACGGCGAACATCACTGCAAGGCATTCTTTCTCGACTAGAGAGTAACGATGCTCCGCACCTACCAGCATACGGCTGAGGTAGTATAGAGCAACTTTTTTTCCCTCGTCATTCTCTTGTGCGAGCAGGGCGTCCAAGGAATGGTCGAGAGCTCTTGTGTACAAGATGAATGGTTTTCCAGTAGTAGGGGCAGCCAGCACTGGAGGTTTGGTCAGGTATAACTTGATATCTTGAAATGTCGCTTCACATTCAGCATCCCAAACAAAGTTCACACCTTTCTTCATTAGGCGAGAGAATGGATGGCACTTTCTTGACAGATTGGAGATGAACCAACCCATGTGAAGATTTTTCTACATGACCATAGAGTCTCCAATCTTCCAGTTGACTTTTGGTAAAGGCAGGCTCCAATGGTGTGAGAATACCGCAACCTTGCCCCAGACCGACTGGGTTTTGAGTGTCATAACCCATTTTCTTCATGATAGCTTGTGCCACAGGACTATATAGAAATAGTTGAGGCATATCTTCGTTTTGGAAAGGTTCAAGCATGGAATTTGATGAAGAAGCTTCTAATATGTGGAGAAGATTGACTTCTCTTCTGCTGAAGTTGTCGGAACAACAAAGGAAGCAAACGTAGGATCTTCTATGTCAGCAGGTGTTTCTATTGGAGGTAAAGCGGGCTGAACTTGTTGACTGTCAGCTTGGCTTGACAATATGTCGTCTTCTGACTCTGACTCTGAATCTGTCCTGCATGATAGACACGAAGGGAACAACAAACTTGCCCCCAGACTTTTGCTTTGTCTTCTTTGCTTTGGTTGTTATGACCAAAGGCTTTAAAGATTTGATGGAGACAACGAAGGGAGACGAATTGTTCTCTTCTGATTTGCCGGAAGGTTTGTTTTCTTCCGATGATCACTGAGGAGTTTTGCCTTTATCTTTCTGGAGATTTTCGATAAAGGGTGTTGTTTCTTCATCATTTTCTTCTTTTTCATCTTTGTACATGTGAGCATCTGCAAAATGGACTTCTTTGCCTTTAAAGGGCTTTTTGTCTGCAAACACTCGATGTATCGAGCCGTCGTTGCCGACGAACTTAATGCATTGATGTAGAGTTGAAGGGACGACACCATTATCGTGTATCCAGGGGCATCCAAGAAGGATGTTGTAGCATGAAGGGGTTCTTATTGCATACAGTGACTTCAGAGATAAGATCACCGATTTGCAACTTGAACTTGATTTTGCCGATAGGCCTTTGAGCGCTCCCATTGTACCAAAAAATGGATACATACGTGTGACTCAGCTTACTAGGTGGGATGCCCAGCTCTTCAAGTGCCGAAGTAGAGATGAGGTTGAGTGCAGAACCTAGGTCAATTTGGACTTTGTGTATCGGCATTTCTTTGATGTACCCTGTTAAGTACAGGGGTCAGTTGTGCTTTGTCTCGCCTAGCAGGAGGTCATCCTTACCAAAGGCGATGGTTGCACTTGCTGCTTTCTGTACCGAGAGGCATTCAATGCCTGAACCCTCGGTTTTCTTCTTTTTTTCCTTTGAGGGAGTATTTGATTTTTTGGCCCTATAGTCCATTTCAATTTGTAGGACTTGTGGGGCATGTTTGTAGACATCCGCATTTAGCCTTTGTAGTTCTGAAATGAGACTATCACAAGTTTGTGAAGACATTCGTAATAAGTCCAGGATGTGTAGTCGTGCAGGTATATGTTTGAAGTGCTCAATCAAGTCATACTTGAATGCCTCCTTCGGGCCTGCATGTTCATTACTGTTGCCACTTGGGGCGTTTACATTTTGTGTTCCTGAAGGATTTACATAAGAAGAAGAAGAAGAAGAAGAAGAAGAAGAAGAAGATTGGTTGTAATTTTTGTGGTAATCCCGGCCAGAACGGGTACCTCTACCAACTTCAAGAGCTTCTTGAGAAGGGTCTTCCTTTGGAAGATCGTCCTTGGGATCCAAGGGTTGATCCTTCTCGTTTACTGAAGATGTGTCTGCAACAGAGTCATCATCCTCAGTAATTGCATTACATGGAGCATTTTTCGAGAACAAGTCCTGAACAACATTCAGCAACTTTTCTCCTTCATCAAGTAATTTGTCAGTCCAGACATCTCCTATGAAGTCAGGTATCTGGGACCAATTGACCAGGTCTTCTTCGGCTGAAGTTTCCTTAGGATGATCAGTCGGAAGAGCTGTGAGTTGCGACATCATGGTTTCAGGGGACGAAGGCTGAACATGTGTTATCTTAGTGGAAGTCACCTGAGAAAATGTAGCTCCGGAAGAAATACTATCAGGTGAAGTCGGAGAGTACGTGTCTTCGGTAGAGGATGCTTCAGAGGTGCTATCATCTTGAGCTATCGCATTGCAAGTTGCCCTAATAGGAGATCCCCCAGAGTGGATTGCTGGGAGTCGGGCTCATTATCGGATGTGAGAGGATCATCCATCCATCAACTTTCTCCATTTTCAGGAATTGAAGGAGGAAGTACCTGTTGATTTTCAAGGACTTTCGGTTCCGGATTTTGATCGTAAAGATCTTGCTCTTGTTCTAAGGCAAGGCGCTGTAAGTGTTAGTTTTCTGGTCTCAATACCAGTATATGATATAATAAATTGATTTGGGTACGTGGTAGTAGAGCTATGGGAACATTCAATGGTCAAGATGAAATCTATCTTTAATATCCGCTTGTGCCAATTAATGGATTTATCATTGGTAAGTGCGCACCCATTCCAATTAAGAGTTGATTGGATCGGTACCAAATGATCACTATAATTAATTAGGGCTCAAGGATAATAAGATATGGCTCTATTTTGGTGGACATGTCCAATTGATCCATGGATATAGATGGAGAATTGGAAAGTTTAGGGTCTTCATTGTAATATATTCTTAAGACTGGAGTTCAATTGCATTTATACAGTGGAGTTATTTGCAATTAACTGTGGGCCCGGATTGCACATGAGATGTGGGGTCGCATGTTCCAATTGGAGCCAGCTTTCTAAGGAATCCCTAGTGGCCCCCACGCTAGCCCAAGATATTAGAAAGATACTAATTATAGTAGAACTCTAAAAGGAAATAGAAAGTTACTATTTCTATTTGAAGTGAGACTTCTAATAGTAGTAATAGTAAGTTACTAATTATTAATGGAAGTGAGACTTCTATTTTAATTAGAAAAGGAGAAAGTTACTAATCATATTTGAAGTGAGACTTCTAATTGTGATTTAGTAAACTAATTATTATGGAAGTAAGACTTCTATTTCAATTAGTATGAGGAGGTTGCTTAAGTGATATAAAAGAGGAGAGGAGGCCTTGGACGTCCCATGCATAATTGCATCTTGGAATTCACGCCCAAGACCCTTAGTGCAAGAGTTGCACACGCCCATCTCTCTCTTTCCCTCTTCTAGTTTCTCTTCTAGTTTCCTTTAGGGTTTTCTCTTGGAGATTCCACCATCTTCTTGAGAAAAGAGAATCTGATACGGGTCATAACGTGGAAAATCAAAAGGTGTTGGAGATTCTGATTCGATTAGTGAAGGTGTTCATCATCAAAGAAAGAGATCAACTTCTCCATTAGAGCACTACTAAGCTCCAAAGGTATAATCTACATCCTTGTATGTTGTAGATTTCGTGGTTGCATGTTTAGGTGTTGTTTTATATCTTCTAGATAGGTTATATTGCTGTACATGATTTATGAGTTTGAGGGATTGCATCCTGGATTGGCTTTTTGTTGCCTTCTAGATAGTTGATCCCTGTATCAAGTGGGTCAAAAAGTTTTTGAAACCTATTTGAAAGGCCCACCTACTTCCAACAATTGGTTTCAGAGCCATACCTCATCTCTAATCATGTTAGATCTGTAAGCTTGTTTTAATCTTTGCATGAGATGCGAAGAAGATAGAGCAAGGGCTATGTAGGGATCAATTTTGATGAATTTACTTGGTTTGATAGTAGATTCATGTTTGGATAGTCACAAAAGGGTTTAATAATGATGGAAGGATGGTAGGAAGCCTTTGGAACACTTTAGAAGTGATTTGGCGAAGATTGGACACGAACTGCAGAAACCCAAGTTACAGGTTTCCATCAGCTCGGTCGACCGAGCACGAGTCTCGGTTGACCGAGCACTTGCAGGTCGGTCGACCGAGGAGACTGCACAGCAGGTTGCAGAAACTGGATTTTTCAATTTCGGGTCTTCTCTTACATCCCATTTTTCCAGCATTATTTGGCAGCCTATTTTTGTGATTTGTATGGTTGTATGAGATACTAACTTGCAGATGATCATGTCCACTCCATATGGCCCACAAGTCTTTTGCTTTCTATTTATGGTTATTGGTTTGTTTAAGGTTAAGTGTAAAGGGCATCATGGTTTCCTTGGTTTCCCGTGAAAGGGCAAGGCATGATGAATTTCCCTATAGCCCTTTTATTTGCATGTTTAGAATACCATTAAGTCTCAAAATCGAGGCATAGGAATTTATGTAATTTTTCCTAAATTTGTGAATTCTGGCGATGTCCGAGATGAAGAAGGAAAGTGATGTTGGACTCCTAATCAAAGAGCTTGAAGATTACCAAAAGTGTTTTGGAGTTGCCCAAAGAGTTTGAGGAATTCCAAAGTTTTGGAAAGTCTAGAAGTCCAAAAAGTCTATTCCGCAAGGGCCATGTGGAGGAGAGTACTAGTTTCTATTTTTAGCACTTTCTATTTATGGATGGATGCTTAATTTAGAATGTTTCCAAATTTGATCCAAACATAGCTTGATGGTCCCGGCTTGGCTCCAACCTCAGATTTTTAGAGGATAAGGACCAAGATAAGGTCCTATATCCGGTAAAAGGCTGAGTAGACGGGCTGAAAAGCCGCATCTAGCCATGTTGGATAGAAGGATAGGTGGTCTTTGAGGGGGGGTGGCCCCCCAAGGGGCTTCAATCACCTTGTTGAACTTGTTGCAGCAGAGTTTTCTTGAAGGAGCAGGGTTGTAGAGATTTCTCCAAGGATTTTTGAATGATTTTCTGGCTCTTTCTGTGTGTGTCCCCCTTCTTTTTTTTTGAAATGCTTGGAGAGGACTCCTATTTATAGGCCTTTTGGTAGCCTTTATGAGTGATTTATGAGCCTTTATGGTAATAAAGCTCATTAAGGGAGGAGTTACAAGTTTAATTGCTTTTTGTTTTGTAACTCCTGACCCTTGGATTTCATTGGCCGGAGGAGAGTCATGGGCATTTAATCGCCTTTAATCTCCATTATGTTAGGAGTTTCATGGCTTGAATGCCATGATTGCTTGGACTTGTAACTCCTGAACGGAGGCTTCTGATTGGGCCGTTCAAGATAATGGGTTAATGACCGCATTAACTTGCCATAAACGGGCCAATTGATTGTACTAAGTGGCCACCTTGGTAGCTGAAGAGTCGCGGGCCATGTTGCGTCTCTTGGAATTCCCTTTGCGATGATCATCGATGGATCCTTATGTAAATCAACATCAGATGATCATGTAGTTTCAGACATTGGTTGATACCAGCGGGCCGGCAGCATCTGTCCAGTCGATTTCGCGATCGGGCGGGCAGAAAGTGCACTTTTTGGTTGTTCAGCTAGCGATCAACGAAGTTTTTGAAGTTCTTGGAAGGATTCCTGTGATCTTGGCGAATATCGGTGAATTTGGAGCCTCAAAAGTCTGAATCTGGAAAAATCACAGGGACAGAACAACTCGTCTCGCGAAAACGGACGAAACGGGGGGTCCCGGGGCGAAATCGGCGCCCCGGACCTCCCAGGGTCGCCGGCCCCATGGTCGCCGGCGACCATGGCCTAGGGTCGCAGGCCTGGCCCAGGGTCGCGGGGCTCTGCGACCCTGGGGGGAAAATTGCTTCACGGGGCCCGTTTCTGGCCGTTTTTCGTCGTTTTTCGCTTCCGTTTTTTTTGTTTGTTTTCTATGACATTTCTCCACATTTTTGGCTTGATTTCCCTCTGAAAAACATGATGAGAATCCTTGCAAATTGGTTTGCAAAGTTTCCGATTTTCCGGGAAAAGCCGAGCGCAGAACTGCTGATTTTCCGCCAGAAGCTGAAACAGGGTCAAACGATGTCGGAATGACCTGAAATTTGAGGTGAAGCTTCTTGAGCATTAAATAAGACCAACCATGGGCTTTCGTTTGAGTTTTGAAGCCGTTTGGGGTCATGCAAATGCTTGCCTTTGATTTCACCGCGAGGGAAATGCCGAGCTTTGACTTTCGGTCAAACGATGTCCGATTGACCTGAAATTCGACGTGTGACTCCCTCATCAGTAGATAAGACCAACCATAGGCTTTCGTTTGAGTTTTGAAGCCATTTGGAGTCATGCAAACGCTTGCCTTTGATTTCACCGCAAGGGAAATGCCGAGCTTTGACTTCTGGTCAAACGATGTCCGATTGACCTGAAATTCGACGAGTGACTCCCTCATCAGTAGATAAGACCAACCATAGGCTTTCGTTTGAGTTTTGAAGCCATTTGGAGTCATGCAAACGCTTGCCTTTGTTTCTCATGCGAGAGAGATGCTGAGCTTTGACTTCTGGTCAAACGATGTCCGATTGACCTGAAATTCGACGAGGAGCCTATTGGAGTCATTTTGAGATGATCCGCAAGCTCTGAATTGGGTGCCATGGTCCCGGGGTGCTCTGCCACTGGTAGGCTTGATTCAGCCGTTGGAGAGTTGATGATGGGTCAAACATTGCTGGTTTGACTTGAGACTTGACATGGAGCCTTTTGGACATATTTTGAGAACATCCATAGGCCCTGATCGAAGATTTGGTGTCTCCGATTCTGTCGCCGCCGGGAGCGCTTGTTTAGCTGTTGGAGAAGTGAAGCTAGGCCAAATGATGTCGGAATGGCCCGAAACTTCATGTGTACCTCTTCTTTTGGTTGTTTTGAATGACCTTGCAGTTTTTGTTTGATTCTGACAAGATCTGATGCTTGAAGTGGCGCCTGCCTATTTTTGGTAGGATGCGGCTCCATGTAGCTTTTGGTGTGAAGAGGCAAAGTGACATTTTTGGTGTCAACAAATGCCCCCTCGAGGTACAGCGACGATATAGCTTTTGCAGTCGATGTGCCTCGAAGAGAATCTTGAAGAAGAGCTTCTGACTTGACCAAGAGCCTTTGAGCATTTTTTTTTTGATGGAGTAGCCTTTTGAGCTTCCAGGGGATTTTATGGTAGTGATAAGAATCATGCACCATTTTGAGGCAAAGTATTGAAGATGACATCGGGGATGCGGATTTGGATTTTTGTTTTGACCTTGAGTCCTAACAGGCTGTATGTGGCAAGTTAGGGGGTCGGATTTTGGTTTTGACCGTGTGACCCAACAAACTGTATGTGGAATGTTGGGGGGTCAGGTTTTGGTTTTTGATTTTGGTCTTGTGACCTAACAAGCTGTATGTGGAATGTTAGGGGACCGGTTTGATTTTTGGTGAAATGTCAATTTCAAGGTTTGACTCAATTTGGCTCATGAGGTGAGATGGTTTTGGATCTTGGAAGCTCATGAGGCTTGGAATTTTTGTATGGTCCAATCAACTCAAAAGAGAGGCATGGAACCATTTTTTTTGTATGCTCTTGGTAAGAGGAATTTTGACTAAAAGCCACTTTTAGTGCCTAGGTGGTCAAACCTGGCTCATATGGGCTAACCCATGGGACCTTAAGCTTTTGGGAATGGCTTAGATCTCATATGGTGTCATTTTCGTAAAGAATATCTAAAGATATCTCTTTTGGGTGGAGAATATCTAAAAATATCTTTACTTTGAGAGATTTTCTCAAGTTTTCTTGATTTTGGGAGATATTCTCTCAAAATATCTTTCTTTGGGAGAGAATTTCTCAAAGGATCCAAGTTTCCTTTTCTTTTGGGAAGGTTGCTAATTTTTAGCACTTACCTCCTTGCTTTTCTCTTGTTTCCTCTTTTGGTTTGCTCTCTTCTATAAAAGCAATTGAGGTGGGATCTCTTGCTCCTATTGCTTTCTTTTTGCAAAAGTCTTCAAGAGTTGCTCTAAGATCAAGAATCCTCCTTCTTCAAGAGTCTTCAAGTTCTTCTTTCTTCTCCATCCATGGCTTCAAGTAAGTTTTTTATTTCTTTTTACAAGAAGTTCCATGTAAAGAAAGTTTCATCATTTTTTTCTTCTCTTTTTTTTTTCTTTTGCACGTGTTCTTTTCTTTTTTTTTTTTTACACGCCCTTTTTTCCTTTTTTTTTTTCTTTCTTCTTCCTTTTTTTTTTTTTCTTTTCTCTCTTTTTTTTTTTTTTTTTTTTTTTTTTGCTGCTGTACGGACATGTCCGTACAGCTTTGGGTCGTACGGTTATGTGGCCCATGGGCTTCGGCCTGTGGGCCAGCCCATAATAATTTTTTTTCTTTTTTTTTTTTTTTTTTTTTTCTTCTTTTTTTTTTTTTTTTTTTTTTTAAAAAAGAACTTTCCTTTCTCCCCTTTTTGTATCATCATGATAATGAGGTTTCATGCATTTCAAGATGTTTATGCATTTTTTTTTTGTTTGATGCATCAAGATAGAAGGCTAGAGTTTCTATGTTAAGTCAACATGAATTTTGACTTAGACAAAGTTTAATTTTGACCAAGTTGGGTTGGAATTGGTCAAATTTTGTCAAGGTTTTCCTAGCATCTAGTGCATGATGATTTTCTTTTATGCATGATTTTTGGTAAATTGAATTGGGAGCATGATGATGATGCACACCTGGAAATCTTTTGCAAGTCTTGAGATTTGAAGCTCGCAGCAATGTTGAGCTCTTTCTTTAGTCTTGCAGGGGTTTTGAGGAGCTTTTTTGCAAGTTTTGGGATTTGAAGCTCGCAGCAATGTTGAGCTCTTTTCCGATTCTTGCGGAAATTTGAGAAGACTGTCTTGATCTCGCAGCAATGTTTGAGTTCGAGTCTTCTTTGAGAATCCTTCATTGATCATGAGCTTGCAGCGATGTTGAGCTCATCTTCAGGCTTCCTTTCTTTTCGGGGTGATTCCCTTTTCTTCGGAATTGCCCCGGAGTCATGCCAAAATTTCGCTAGGATTTTTTTTAGCAAAATTCTGTCATTCTGTTGATTGATTTTTTTTTTCAATCTTTGCAGGTAGTTCCTCCAGAACGAACAAGGGTAAGAAGCCCGTTACCGATACACCTCGTCGATCTGCCAGATCTTCCAATGCTGCTGTACAGCAGGCTTGGGAGAAGGTCCAGTATGTGGAGAGAAACTTGGAAGAGTGTGACTCGCTCAACAGAGATGAGATGAGACAGCGACTGATCGGTCTCAAGGATGAGGAGTTTTACAAGATTATGGCAAGCAATCGTCCTTGGGTCATGGACGATCAGAGCGTTGTGCCCAAGCCTACCTTTTTCTTTGGTGATGCAGCTCCTGATGACTCGTCATATCAAAGGAGATGCTTTCAGTTCTCTTACACAGCCGATGGTGAGGAGAGAACCATTTCTACCCGGTCGCCTTTTGATCGTACTATTTCGATCATGAGTCTTTCTCACACTTGCTCTAAGAGAGAAGATCCTCCAAGCTGGGTAAAGAGGACTACTGTGGTCAAGACCGGGGTTTTTGTTGGCGGTCCTTCTGGTTATGCAGAGAAGTCGCCTGTCCGTCTGGACATGTTGATGCCGGCCAGCGGCTACCAAGGATCTGATCATCCATCGGTTGATTTGAGACCGGTGGGCCTTGGCATTTTCAGGGGCGATGGCAGCAATTGGGTGAAGCCTTTTCGACTTCGTGGCCGTTTCAGTGTTGACTCGGGCTGGGAGTCGTGGACTGATCACATCCTGCAGATCGGCGGTGCCATTCTGAAGGAGGCCGAGATTTTTGATGCGGTTCGCGCTTTTAGGCAAACCGTATTTTTCTCCGATGAGGCTTTTATGGCCATGCTGGAGTCCTTCCTTCCACAAACCAACACCTTCATTGTTACGAATGGTGAGATTGGTTTTTCTTTGAAGGAGCTGAGTGCCATTACCGGGTTACCCATCCTCGGCAAACTCTATGAGGAATTTATGCCGATTGACAGCGTCCTTGAGGAGCAGTCTGAGGAGTTCAGGCTTTTGTACTTTCAGCTCGTCGCCTTCTACGATTTTTTGAGGGAGAAGGAGGGCTTGAAAGTCCGGTGTAGCAGTTGGAGGAGTTTCAGCTCTTTGTCTCCAAACTTTTTTGGCGACGAAGAATCTTCTGAGAGTATGACCCAGGAAGCCAAGACTAAGAATCCGGGGAAGAAGATTTCTGCCATGCGAGAGAATTTGAAGAACTTTCTCGCAAGTACAGACGCCGTTTGCTCCGACATTGCGCTGCGGAGAGACGTTGCTGCGTACCTCACTTATTGGCTGGGTGAGGCTGTTTTTGCTGGAGGAGACGGAACACACATCAGGCCGCATTGTATATTTCCGGCTTGTCAGATGGCGTTCGGAGAGCAGTTGGCTTTGGTGCCTGCTCTTTACTCCTATTTGTGCACCGAACTGCAGGCTGCTGCTTTTCTGGTTCGGCTTGGGCTTCCTATGAATAGGGTATTTTCAGCCCATATTTTTTTATTCGTGGTATGTGTACCACTGTCCCGGCTTCCACCGTTTGGGCGCTGCTCAGGATGATGACCCTTTTATGATTCGGTTGGCTAGGGGAAAAGCCGTTTCCGATTCACTTTTGTCTGCCCGCTTGAGAATCCGACGATTCAGGGATGTCGAGATTGGGCAATCTTCAGTAAAGCTTTCTCCAGATTTGCGGAAGAAGGCTTTTGATTTTGGTGTCTCCCGAGATTCTACCAGGGCGGGATCGGGAAGACACTATTCTTTGACCAACGCAGAGAAGAGGTGGCTTTTAAACATACGTGTTGGCACGATGGTGTACCGCAGACATCTTTTTGTTGATATCCAGTCGTATGTCCCTTCGCGTTTTGCGTTGCAGTTAGGCTTCTCTCAAGGCGTTGTTGGAGCGCCTTCGAGCATGGTGAAGCGTTTTGGAGGTTTGCAGGACGGGAGAAATGCATGGGCTTTCTATAGTGCGGAGGACACTACTGCCGTGATTTCCTATCCTGAGTTGCCCATTTTCCGGACTGCTGGCTTCACGAAGTGGTTCGTGGAGAGCTTTGCTGTGTACCGAGGGCTTTCCAAGAAGGAGCTGAATGTCAAGCAATCTCCTGGGAAGGGTCTTGGTAGATCAGATGGCATCCGTCGAGGGGAAGTTTTGTTCTTCCTTTCTGGAGAGAAGCATAGGATAGGCTTTCTCGAGGAACAGGATGTCATTAGATCCGGAGCCGCTCAAGAGATACCTGCTGAGGTCTTGAGACAGCTCGAGGAGGAGGAAGCCGAGATCGACACTTGGATGCAAGCAGAGCGAATGAAGGCTTCCATGGGGTCCACTGGTAGGAGCGGGTCGTCCAGTGAGGAGCCAAGTGGAAGTCCTGACTTTGACAGTGAGGCAGGTACTTCAAGTAGACCGGCTCGTAGAAAAAAGAGGAGGAGAGGACAGCGTCGCACTGAGAGACGCCACGAAGACTCTCTTGATCTGGAAGTCCCTCCTACCATTGCTTGAGGAGGTATCAGGAGATGCTGATGAGCCTCCAGAGAAGAGGAGTCGTGAAGAAGAGTCCGCTGATGTTGGTATGATTTTCCTTCTTCTCTATTTTCGCTTCTTTCCTTTTATGAGGGATTTTTTTTTTGATCTGTTGTTTTCTTTCTTTTGCAGAAGATGAAAACTTGGTGATGCCCGAGGTTCCTGCCGATGAGGCGGTGATGGATCCAGTTGCGGCATCTGAAGAAAAGTTGAGGGACTCTGGGGAGGACCCAGAATCTCCACCTGGTATGAGGATGATGATTTTTTTTTTTTTTTTTTTTTTTTGAATTTGCTGACACATATTTTTGTTTTCTTGTCAGCTGACTTGCCAGAGGGTTCCGACTTCGAGCCATCTATGGATATGGCTTTCGACGATGCTTCGGATGAGCAAATGGAGATAGAAAGTAATCCGCCCATCATGGAAGAAGGTATTTCATAGTGATAATCTTGACATTGATTTTTTTTTTTTTGACAAGATCATATTCATACCTTTTTGTGTTTGGCAGATTTTGAAGTGACAGAAGAGAGTCCATCGCTTCCTTCAGAGCCAGAGCCAGGGATGCCAGAAGTTGACCCAGTAATTGGGACTTCTCCAGCCAATTCTGACGCGGCAGAGGCTAGACCTCATGTTGAGATTCCTTCTCCAGCGGCCCCGATTGGAAAGTGTTCTATTGTTACTCTTCCGATGGGACATGACTTGGGCAGCCAATCGACAGAGAAGGGTGAGTCTTCATCTGGCCCATCTCTTCAGTATGCGAAGAAGGTGGTGATGCGAGTTTTGAGTTCTTGGATTGAGACCCTCCTTTCTGGACACTTGGATGTTGCACGTAGCAAGATTCCGCATGTGAAAGAGATTCTCAAAGATGCTGAGGAAGATATTGGTCTGGATGTTACGGACGCCCGGGCGATCGTTGATAAGATCATTGCATTAGGCGACGGATGGTTTGAGACCATCAGCTATCCTGATGACCAGTTCTTCCAAGAAATGTTCCTGAACCCTGCTGCGAAGGCTTAATCGGATTTGAAAGAGACTACACAGGGCAGGAAGCAGCTGGTTCGGGAGAGGAACCGAGCGGAGTTAGACATCATCAGGCTGCAACATGACCTTAGCATCCTTGATGGAGAGGTTGAGGAGGCAAGGAAGCATCTCGAACACCGAAAGGCCCAAGTCGCCAGTACGTGGTCCGCCATAACAGAGGCTCGTGACAGGGAGAGTGCTTTGATTCGCCAAGTTGCAGAGGCCGATCAGATTCTCAATAGGAAGGCTAGAGAGAATGAACGATGGCAGACTGCACGGGATAGTCTTCCTGGTGTAGCAGAAGGGATAGAGCCTTCTCCAGCTACTCATGGCAGATTCTTGAAGAAGCGTGCCTTGGAGACTCTAACGGATGAAGCCAAGAGTTTGCTTGAGGAACTGAAAGCTTGGCTGGAGGGCATTTTTGGCTGAGACCCCTCTTTCTCTCTTTTTATATACCACATGTATTTTTTTTTGGTATACATTTTTGTAGTGCTTGTGAACACTTTTCTTTTCTTCTTTTTTTTTTGGTACCACATGTATTTTTTGGTACTTTCTTTTTTTTGTTTTTTTTGTTTTCCCTACGCTCACTCAAATATTGTGATTAAAGTGATTGCTAAATGGGATGTGATCAAAAGTTTGTCGTTTTGTGAGAAATCTTTTGACAAATGATTGTTTTGGCATGGGAGCCAGTTTTTGCTTGCGGCATGAAAGCCAATTTTTGGGTGGCATCTATAGCCTGATTTGGTTTTATGGCATGAGAGCCAAAATTTTGGATGGCATGGAAGCCGAAATTTTGAGGTGGCGTGGAAGCCGATTTTGGTGGCGTGAAAGCCAAATTTTGGGATGGCATGAGAGCCAATTTTTTTTGAGGTGGCATGAAAGCCGATTTTGGTGGCGTGAAAGCCAAATTTTGGGATGGCATGAGAGCCAATTTTTTTGAGATGGCATGAAAGCCGAATTTTGAGGTGGCATGAAAGCCGATTCTGAGGTGGCATGAAAGCCAATTTTTTGGGGTGGCCTGAAAGCCGATTTTGAGGTGGCATGAAAGCCAATTTTTGGGGTGGCATGAAAGCCGATTTTGAGGTGGCATGAAAGCCAAATTTGGGTTTATGGCATGAGAGCCAAAATTTTTGAGATGGCATGAAAGCCAAGATTTGGTTTGTGGCATGAGAGCCAGTTTTGTTTTTGGTGTAAGAACCAGATTTTGTTTTTGGCATGAAAGCCGAAATTTCTTTTTGGCATGGAAGCCAGATTTTTTGTTTTTGGCATGAAAGCCAGATTTTTTTTTTGAAAACCGAGTTTTGTTTTGTTGGCATGGAAGCCGAATTTTGATTTTTGGCATGAAAGCCGGATTTTTGATTTTTTGGCATGAAAGCCGGATTTTTGATTTTTTGGCATGAAAGCCGGATTTTTGGCATGGAAGCCGGGTTTTTTGGCGTGAAAGCCAGGTTTTTGGTTTTCAAAAATGCAAGTATCGACTAAAAAGTCGCCTCCCCGCTGAATGGTATTGCAAGTATCGATGGAATGTCGCCTCCTTGCTCATTCGGTTGCGAGTATCGATGGAATGTCGCCTCCTCGCGGATTTGGGTGCAAGTATCGACTAAGCGTCGCTTCCCTGCTGAATGGTATTGCAAGTATCGATGGAATGTCGCCTCCTTGCTCATTCGGTTGCGAGTATCGATGGAATGTCGCCTCCTCGCGGATTTGGGTGCAAGTATCGACTAAGCGTCGCTTCCCTGCTTTTGTCTTCAAAAATTTTGTTTTGTGGGTATCGATGGAATGTCGCTTCCCCACGATTTTTGAAGTTTGAGGTTTTTTCGAACCTTTGTTTTGTTTTTTTTTTTTTGTTTGTTTTAAAATTTGGGTTGTGGATATCAACTGGAACGTTGCGTCTCCACGATTTTTGAAATTTTGGGATTTTGGAAGTATCGAATGGGGTTCGCATCCTTCCGATTTTGGGTTTTGCAAGTATCGACTGAACGTCGCTTCCCTGCGGTTTTTGAAAAACCATTTTTTTGTTTAAAGACTCGAGGGTCGTAAATTTTGACTCAAAACCATTTTGGTGGTAAAAGTCGAGGTGGACTAGGGCTGAAATCCCTAGGTCCTGATTTTGTTTCAAACCATGAATTTTGGTTTCAAGGATCGAAAATTTTGGTCAAGTTTGGGAAGAAGCTCCTAAACTTGGATTTTTGGATTTGCTTTTTTTTTTTTTTTTTTTTTTTTTTTTTTTAACAATGAAACGATGAAAGAAACATTGTTTTGAGGGGTTTTTTTTTAGAAATTTCAACAAGAGGATGAAAATTCCAAAAGGAGTGGGTTTGACGAGCAGATACCTAGGAATAGGCTTTGGCCGTGCAGGCGTCGCTCTGACCCGATGGAAGAAGCCTTCAAGGGTAGTACCGCTTCAAGAACTTCCCATTGATGGGCAGCATACATCTGTCACCCTCCATGTTTAGAAGAGCGTATGCGCCGTTGGAGAAGACTTTGTCGATGATGAAAGGTCCCTCCCATTTTGGTTCAAATTTGCCTTTGGATTTGTTGGCAAAAACCATTGGTCTTTTTACTGTAAGAACCAAGTCTCCCTTTTTGTAGGCGCGTTACCTGACCTTCTTGTCAAAAGATCCTGCCATGCGTGCTTGGTAGAGTTCAATGCTTTGTAGAGCTTCGAGCCGTCTCTCATCGAGGTTATCCAGCTCTTGGAGTCTCAATTTGACATTGCTTTCTTGCGTCATGTCATTTTGTAGAGATACCCTTAAGGAAGGAATTTGAACTTCCAAAGGGACAATAGCTTCGCATCCATAGACCAAGGAGAATGGTGTGCTATGGGTTGGTCCTCGAACTGTGGTTCGATAGGCCCACAAAGCTTCAGGCAGTTTGTCGCCCCAATCTCTTTTGTGACTAGAGACCATTTTCTTGAGGATTTTGCAGAGCGTCTTGTTGAAGGCCTCTGCTAGCCCATTCGCCGCCGGATTGTACGGAGTTGAAGGACAACTTTGGATTTTGTATTTGTCGCAGAACCTGTAGAATCGGTGATCGCGGAACTGTGGTCCGTTATCATGGATGAATCTTTTAGGTATGCCGAAGCGACAAATGATGTTGGTGCGCAAGAACTGAAGGACTGATGAGGTCTTCATTTCACTAAGCGCGAATGCTTCTGACCACTTGGAGAAATAATCCGTAGCAGCGAAAATGAAGCGATGACCTTTGCTTGATGGGGGAGAGATAGGACCTATGATGTCCATACCCCAGGCTTCAAAAGGCCATGAGATTGCTGTAGGATGTAGCCATTCCGGAGGCATGTGGACATAATCTCCATGAACTTGGCATTGTTGGCAGCGTTTAGCAAATTGCATTGCATCAGCCACCATGGTAGGCCAATAATAACCTAACCTTTTTATCTGATCGTAGAGCTTAGGCCCAGCCTGATGGGCTCCACAAAGACCAGCATGTACTTCTTTGAGTGTTCCCTCAGCCTCTTGTTGTGACAAGCAGCGTAGAAGTACTCCATTGTAGGATTTTCTATACAGCATTTTTGAAGGAATATCCAAATGAAAGTTTGGGGCTCGTCTTTGGATGCTTACCCGTTCTTTTGGATCTTCAGGTAGGATTCCGAACATTATGTAATCAATGAACGGATCCCTCCAGTCGCCGATCAGAGGTTTAAGGACGGAAATCCAACTTCCAACCACTTGGTGGCATTCAGCAACTGCTTGATGTGTGTTGAGAGGAGGGAGAATCCTTTTTTGACACACTGTAATTTGCATGTTTTCCCCTTCTTGGATTGCCATAGACGCAGCAAGTCCAGCCAGGGCATCTGCACGAATGTTTTCACCTCTGAGGATGTGGGTGATGTGACAGATGTCGAACTTTTGTCGAAGCGATTGTGCTTTGTTGTAGTAAGGCAACAGATCGGGCTTCCTGACTTCAAATTTCTGATTCATCTGGTTGACGATCAGTTGAGAGTCTCCAAAAGCTTCCAGCGTAGTGATGCCGGATTCAAGGGCGAGTTCCAATCCTATGATTAGGGCTTGGTACTCAGCTGCATTGTTTGAACATGGTTCCAGTAGCGAGAATGCGTGTGGAATCATGTATTTGTCGGGATTAACAAAGAGAATGCCAATTCCCGATATTTGATTTCCCTTTTCATTTGTCCTGGTTGCGCCATCGAAGTACATGTGCCAGGAAGCGTTTGATAAGTAAGTCTCCACACTGTAGACTGATTCGTCTGGGAGGTCATCCCTGAGTGGAGAATCTTTAGGCAAAGGATGCTCCGCGAGGAAGTCTGCTAGAGCTTGGCCTTTGATTGCTTTTTGTGGTATATACCTAATATCAAATTGTGACAGGAGGATGGACCATTTTGCCAGTCGGGCATTGAGAGAACCTGCTTTTGTGACAAGGACCTTTAGGAGGTTGATCCTCGAAATCAGGTACACTGTGTTGGATAGCAGGTAGTGGTTGTAGTTTTTGTGGTAATCCCGGCCAGAACGGGTACCTCTACCAACTTCAAGAGCTTCTGGAGAAGGGTCTTTGTTTAGAAGATCACCCTCGAGATCGAGGGGTTGTTCCTTCTCATTTGCTGAAGATGTCTCTGTGTCAGCATTGCCATCTTCAGTAATCGTATTGCATGGAGCATTTTCCGGGAGCAAGTCCTGAACAGCATCCAGCAACTTTCCTTCTTTATCGAATATTTTGTTGGTCCAGACATCACCGATGAGATCGGGCATTTGGGACCAATTGACCGGATTTTCTCTGAAGAAGATTTCACCGGCTGGAATTTCTTCAAGGTGATCAGTCGGAAGAGGTTTGAGTTCCGATGTCACTGTTTCAGGAGACGAAGCCTGAGAAGGTGAGGAATTATCATCCTGAGTTATTGCATTGCAAGTAACTTTGACGGAAGATGCCTCCAAGATGAACTGTTGGGAATCAGATTCGTCCTCAGATGTAAGAGGATCGTCGATCCAACAGCTTTCTTCGTTTTCCGGGGTTACCGGAGGAGATTCCTGTAGATTTTCAGGAACTTCCGGTGCTGGGTTGTGACGAAGCTGATTGATGCGACCTTGTTCTTGCTCTATAGCAAGGTGCTGCAAGATCCTTGCGTATTCATCGAGATTAGGCACGGGAGCCAAATCTTCTTCTTCGTCTGCTCCTTGTGGTTCCACTAGAGTATTTTCTTGGACAGCCTCTTGGTCTTCTTCATCATCAGACCAGGATCCTTGCGGCTGTAATGGGTTATACCAGATTACTGGCATAAGATGAGATTCAGGGATCCATTCCTCGTCGGAGAGATATTCTCCTGTTTCGAGGGATTGTTCCCACTCATCGATGTCACTGGCGGTGTCACTGGACTCATATCCATCGATGGAGAATCCGACCACTGAGTTGCAAGAGTATGATGCCCCCTGCGTAGTTTCATCTTTGAGATGTGGTGGCATGAAATCACCAAGAGTGAATTTTCTTACCGCCTTTGAAGCCTTAGGAGAGGACTCTTCTGTTGCCCCCAGTGAAGCGGTAGAGGAGGTTTCTGCCTTTTCAGCGACTTCTTGCTTTTTCGGAGCTTTCTCCTGCTGTTTGAGCTTGCGGAGTTGTCTCCTGGCTTGCCTTCGCTGTTGAGCGGTTGGCTTTGTTTTGACGACCTCCCAATTTTCATCTTCTAGGAGATCGGGGTGTACCCATATGGGTTGTCCGTCTGATGTTGGATATGGAACCAACTCTTGGGACGTTTGGGTCATCTTTATCACCTTGAAGGAAGTAGTGATCTTCTCTTTTGGTGATTTTTGTTTTTGTCCACACGACACCATGTTGACGGAGGCAGACCCATAGTTCTTGTCGAAGGTAATGACTCCGTTTTTCCACATCTCATTTATCTTCTCTCTCACAACAAAACATTGATTGAGAGGATGCGAGACCATCTGATGGTATGGGCAGTACCGAGGATCGTTGGTTTTGCCAACATCTCCTGGTCTTTTGGGGTCAGGCAATGTAAGTTTGCCGTTTGCTAGGAGTGCCCCAAAGATTTCTTCAACATCTTCATCGAACGGGTATTTCTTTTCTACTCGTTCTTTGAAGGCATCAGAGAGTTCAGGCTTTTTACCTGCAGCTTTGTTTTCAGCTTTCTTTGGCTGCTGAGGAGCTGACTTGGTTTGCACATTGAGAACCTCCTTTTTCTTTGGTTTTGAGGTTGCAATGGTAGTCGGCTCTTTCTTTAATGATTTCTGACTGTTGAGGTCTTTGATCACCGTTTCAGCTTCCATAGATGCTTCCAGGAGTTCTCCCAGGTTCTTTGATTTGTTGCCGATGATCATGGAGCGGATTCTTGCTCTCATGTTGTTTCGGCAGATGTCGACCAGTGATGCTTGTGGCAGTACATCGGAGCATTTGTATGCCATTGCCTTCCACTTGTGAATGAAGTCATATGTTGACTCATTCTCTCCCTGTTTTAGGCTGCAGAGCTGAGCCATAGTAACAGGATGATCCTCACCTTTGAAGTGGGTTAGGAAGCGTGTCTCCATCATGGCCCAATTTTGAATGGAGTCCTCCGGCAGAGTGGAGTACCAATCAAAGGCCGTACCTTTTAGGGTACTTGCAAAGAGGCGGATTTTGAGGGGATCTTGATCCGCAATAGCTCCCGTCAGGATCTTGAAATGGATGACGTGTTGTCTGGCTGAACCTTTCCCCGTATATGTTTGGAGAGTAGGTTGCTTGAATTTTGTAGGGAACGGGACCGAGTCCATCCACAAGGGATATGGTGGCTTGATCCCATGCTCCTTTAGTGTATCCTCTTCTTTTGCTTTGGCGAGGATATCGTCAACGTCCTTTTTAGTAAGGGCGCGTGACTCACTGTTTTCCGCATTTTCCTCGTCGCCTTGATGGCTCGGAGGAGCTTCATTGTTTTGTGGACGCTGAAGATTGAGAATTAGGTTCTCTATTAGAGTCTCTATCCTCTGCTGCCCTTGCTCCAGCTGCTGGATGCGTGCGGTTACGTCATCATGCGGCGGAGGTTGTTCAGTATTTGTGACCAAGACGTTCATTCTTCGAGAGTCGAAAGAGGATACAGTCTTGGTGACTGAGCTGGAGCTCGTTCTTTTAGATGAAGAGCTCGAAGAGTGGTCACTCTGATGTCCTTGGCTTGAAGGAGCGGGAGAGTTTTCTTTATGTCTTCGTGTCCGGGAGACGCTGCGAGTCACCGGTCGTCTGACATGGATTTTAGTTGCTGACTTCTGGCGTTTTCTGGTTTTGCCAACCATATGAACAGCAACAAGTTGGTCGGGTCTTTCTTTTTCGACCCATTTTTGGGAGACTTGAAGTGCAGAATCCTGGGTTCTTTGCTTCTCTAGTCTCTTTTGTCGATATGCCGTTCGGCGACGCATACGACGAGCGATTTGAGCTTTGGTTAGCTCTGGCTGTGCCCTAGCAATGAAGGAAGTAGTCCCTGGTGCGCAGCAGCCAAGCTTGTCTTCTTTGAAGATGGGCAGGGACAGGATCTGGACGCGGTCCTTTGCCTGTCGCAGCGAAGCTTTGAATTTTGCGAGTTCGGCTCCCGTTGAGAGGAAGGGTCGACTCGCAGGTGTGAAGGCCTTGACAGGTTCTTGCGGAGGCCTTACGATGCACGATTTGATTTTGGGCTTGTATGAGCAAGCCGGCTCGTGCTGAGTTGGTTTTGTTTGGCGGAGGGTAGGCTTCTCCTCTTTCATGTAAGCAAGATGGTAGAACCGGTTCTCCTTGAGAGGGGCCAGGTATGCTGGCTTTGCTGATGTTTGTGACCTTCGCTGTTTGGGTGAAGGCCTTGGAGACCAAGTCTTTGAGCAGACCTGGTTTCTTGCTGGTTGAGGCTTTGCAGGAGCACTACGGGCCTCAGGTTTCTTGATGATCGCCCTTGGTATCACTGTAGTGATACGTTGAGGGGCGGTTCTCTGCTTCTTGGCAGGTGTGGTTTCTTCTGCGGGTAGTGGGAATGGTCCCAATGACCCGAAGACAATGGTCCGGGGAGTAGAGTTTGACCCGGTGTCTTCTGAGTTGCCGAGGGAAATGACGCTTCGGCAGCTGGCGGGGCGCTTGTAAGTGCGCTTGGTTTGTTTGTCTTGGAGCATGAGCTGGTACTTGTTCTCATCAAAGGTGATGGTTAATGAAGCTGCCATTGTTAGTTTTTGGAAAACTTCTGAAACAAGACCATATCCATTAGTAATCACAAGAATATGGTGATCATAAATGGAAAATACTATGGTTTCGCCTTTTCAAGTCGCCCGAGGGGACATGGCCCAGCCCAAGCAATATGAGGAAGGCAGAAAAGCCATAGAGGGCACAATTGTTCTGAACGCAGGTAGGGTCAGCTCAGAATGAGCGTCCCAGTGACTGCTAGAAGCAATTGTGAACCTTAATTCAAATTACCGAGAAGCAAAGCTCACTCAAGGTAAAATGATATAAGGTTGAGATACAAATGTGTCGGTTGCGAATACAGTAGACCCGAAAGGGCGTACTAGCACCGCTAGGCACAAATGTTGCAAATCGCATCCTTGGAAAGGACACGAGATGGGATTTTTGAAAGGTCAAGATTGGATTCATAGGAGAGAGCAAATGGTATTCCAATCCGAAAATGAGCTCAACATTTCTGCGAGCTCGAAAGTCCGAAAAGGAAGGAACCAGGATTTCTCAAATATGAATCCAAAAGTGACGGAAGTTTTTTTTTGAAAGTGTCAAGATTGGACTTTATAGAAGAGAGCAAATGGTATTCCAATCCGAAAATGAGTTCAACATTTCTGCGATCTCGAAGTCCGAAAAGGAAGGAACCAGGATTTCTCAAATATGAATCCAAAAAATGACAGAAGTTTTTTTCCTTTTTTTTTTTTGAAGATTTTTTTTTTTTTTTTTGAAGAGTTCACATAGATCTCCAATTCGATCTTATGAAACCTCAGTTGATAGATCAGCCCCCAGGTAAGGGTAGGATTACTTAATGAACCCGTTTGGAGGACCTTTGCCTAGAACAGTCTGGCTGTCTCCACACTCTGGACAAGGCTTTTCTTAGATCCACTTTGGTCAAAGAACGCAATTGGTGCAACCTTAGTGGCTTTTTTTTTTTGAAAGATTTTTTTTTTTATGGATTCATAGAAGAGAGCGAATGGTGTTCCATTCCGAAAATGGGTTCAACATTTCTGCGATCCCGAAGTCCGAAAAGGAAAAAACCAAAGTTTCTCAACTTAAACCCAAAAGAGGAAAATCTGAATTTTTTTTTTAAATCAGATTTTGTTTTTGATTTTGTTTTTTTTATGGATTCATAGAAGAGAGCGAATGGTGTTCCATTCCGAAAATGGGTTCAACATTTCTGCGATCCCGAAGTCCGAAAAGGAAAAAACCAAAGTTTCTCAACTTAAACCCAAAAGAGGAAAATCTGAAAATTTTTTGTAAATCAGATTTTGTTTTTTTTTTTTTTTATGGATTCATAGAAGAGAGCGAATGGTGTTCCATTCCGAAAATGGGTTCAACATTTCTGCGATCCCGAAGTCCGAAAAGGAAGAAACCAAAGTTTCTCAACTTAAACCCAAAAGAGGAAAATCTGAAAATTTTTTGTAAATCAGATTTTGTTTTTGATTTTTTTTTATGGATTCATAGAAGAGAGCGAATGGTGTTCCATTCCGAAAATGGGTTCAACATTTCTGCGATCCCGAAGTCCGAAAAGGAAAAAACCAAAGTTTCTCAACTTAAACCCAAAAGAGAAAAATCTGAATTTTTTTTTAAATCAGATTTTGTTTTTGATTTTTTTTTAGAAACAAGAAAGACTGGAAATAAACTCAAAAGAAGAAATTTCCAAGAATCCCATCTCATGTGTTTTTTTTTAGATGCAAGATCCAACATAGGCCACCAACTAAAAAGGAGCCAAAAGGAATCTAAGCACATGTTCATCAAATGAACGAGTCCCACCGGGTGTGCCAGCTTGATGGTCCCGGCTTGGCTCCAACCTCAGATTTTTAGAGGATAAGGACCAAGATAAGGTCCTATATCCGGTAAAAGGCTGAGTAGACGGGCTGAAAAGCAGCATCTAGCCATGTTGGATAGAAGGATAGGTGGTCTTTGAGGGGGGGTGGCCCCCCAAGGGGCTTCAATCACCTTGTTGAACTTGTTGCAGCAGAGTTTTCTTGAAGGAGCAGGGTTGTAGAGATTTCTCCAAGGATTTTTGAATGATTTTCTGGCTCTTTCTGTGTGTGTCCCCCTTCTTTTTTTTTGAAATGCTTGGAGAGGACTCCTATTTATAGGCCTTTTGGTAGCCTTTAGGAGTGATTTATGAGCCTTTATGGTAATAAAGCTCATTAAGGGAGGAGTTACAAGTTTAATTGCTTTTTGTTTTGTAACTCCTGACCCTTGGATTTCATTGGCCGGAGGAGAGTCATGGGCATTTAATCGCCTTTAATCTCCATTACGTTAGGAGTTTCATGGCTTGAATGCCATGATTGCTTGGACTTGTAACTCCTGAACGGAGGCTTCTGATTGGGCCGTTCAAGATAATGGGTTAATGACCGCATTAACTTGCCATAAACGGGCCAATTGATTGCACTAAGTGGCCACCTTGGTAGCTGAAGAGTCGCGGGCCATGTTGCGTCTCTTGGAATTCCCTTTGCGATGATCATCGATGGATCCTTATGTAAATCAACATCAGATGATCATGTAGTTTCAGACATTGGTTGATACCAGCGGGCCGGCAGCATCTGTCCAGTCGATTTCGCGATCGGGCGGGCAGAAAGTGCACTTTTTGGTTGTTCAGCTGGCGATCAACGAAGTTTTTGAAGTTCTTGGAAGGATTCCTGTGATCTTGGCGAATATCGGCGAATTTGGAGCCTCAAAAGTCTGAATCTGGAAAAATCACAGGGACAGAACAACTCGTCTCGCGAAAACGGACGAAACGGGGGGTCCCGGGGCGAAATCGGCGCCCCGGACCTCCCAGGGTCGCCGGCCCCATGGTCTCCGGCGACCATGGCCCTGGGGGGAAAATTGCTTCCCGGGGCCCGTTTTTGGCCGTTTTTCGTCGTTTTTCGCTTCCGTTTTTTTTTGTTTGTTTTCTATGACATTTCTCCACATTTTTGGCTTGATTTCCCTCTGAAAAACATGATGAGAATCCTTGCAAATTGGTTTGCAAAGTTTCCGATTTTCCGGGAAAAGCCGCGCGCAGAACTGCTGATTTTCCGCCAGAAGCTGAAACAGGGTCAAACGATGTCGGAATGACCTGAAATTTGAGGTGAAGCTTCTTGAGCATTAAATAAGACCAACCATGGGCTTTCGTTTGAGTTTTGAAGCCGTTTGGGGTCATGCAAATGCTTGCCTTTGATTTCACCGCGAGGGAAATGCCGAGCTTTGACTTTCGGTCAAACGATGTCCGATTGACCTGAAATTCGACATGTGACTCCCTCATCAGTAGATAAGACCAACCATAGGCTTTCGTTTGAGTTTTGAAGCCATTTGGAGTCATGCAAACGCTTGCCTTTGATTTCACCGCAAGGGAAATGCCGAGCTTTGACTTCTGGTCAAACGATGTCCGATTGACCTGAAATTCGACGAGTGACTCCCTCATCAGTAGATAAGACCAACCATAGGCTTTCGTTTGAGTTTTGAAGCCATTTGGAGTCATGCAAACGCTTGCCTTTGTTTCTCATGCGAGAGAGATGCTGAGCTTTGACTTCTGGTCAAACGATGTCCGATTGACCTGAAATTCGACGAGGAGCCTATTGGAGTCATTTTGAGATGATCCGCAAGCTCTGAATTGGGTACCATGGTCCCGGGGTGCTCTGCCGCTGGTAGGCTTGATTCAGCCGTTGGAGAGTTGATGATGGGTCAAACATTGCTGGTTTGACTTGAGACTTGACATGGAGCCTTTTGGACATATTTTGAGAACATCCATAGGCCCTGATCGAAGATTTGGTGTCTCCGATTCTGTCACCGCCGGGAGCGCTTGTTTAGCTGTTGGAGAAGTGAAGCTAGGCCAAATGATGTCGGAATGGCCCGAAACTTCATGTGTACCTCTTCTTTTGGTTGTTTTGAATGACCTTGCAGTTTTTGTTTGATTCTGACAAGATCTGATGCTTGAAGTGGCGCCTGCCTATTTTTGGTAGGATGCGGCTCCATGTAGCTTTTGGTGTGAAGAGGCAAAGTGACATTTTTGGTGTCAACAATAGCAAGTTACTGAAGTTGGTCAAATCAGACTAATTTTTGGAAAGAGTTCTAATTAGTGTTGATAACCCATGAGATGGACACATTGGTAACACTAATTTGAGAAACTGGACTTTCCTTAAAATAACTTGACTTGGAACCAATCTTTGATCATATCATGAGATGATTAGATATATACATGTGGGCCCTAATACCTTACAAGGAAATCCTCAGTTATAAAATATTAAGTGGGAGCGGGGCATTTAAATTGAGAAATCCCCATGGTTTTCCACCATAGGTCCATTGTAAGGAAAGTATTAGCCTCACGCCATCTTGAGAATGACTGTTCCCCATGGAGGGCTTTTATTTCTCCGGTTACTTGATATGGATCTCCTTAGGATAGTGTTGGTGAGACGGGGCGGGGGCCCACTCCCCAAGGAAGAGCTGCCCGCAACGGTTGTCATACAATGCTAGTTGGTGGGTCACACTTAACTAAAATAATGATATAGTATCCCCAAGGATTTGCCTCATGTATTTTAGAAACCGAAGCTAATCGGGAGTCATTAACTATTTGGTATGAGATACCTAGAAAGTAATGAATGATGGGGATCATGGATAGTTAGTCTTAATCCCAAATTTTGACCAACCTTGATCCGCACCAATCTAGGTGGTATTTGCACTCCCCAAGGAGGCATACCCCGAGGATTGGGATTCCGATGTATTCTAAATTTAGTGGTTATGAGGATTCCATATAAATTCGGTAGAATACTAAACCCTAATGTCATTTTTATTCATTAATTGAATGTATGGTTATGTGCTACAGTATTTCAAGCATGAATTAAATACTTTCAATCCACTTCCGACCATCCTCAACCAGAATAAGTTGGTGGGATCCAACTATGTAGGCTGGAAACGGAACCTGAATATAGTCCTGACAGCTTTAGGATATAAATTTGTCCTTACCAAACCCCCCCTTGATGAGCCAATGCCGGAAGCATCACAAGAAGAAAGGGAACTTTACGCCAAGTGCGCCAAAGACGTCGAGATGGCCAGATGTTACATACAGGCATCCATGTCTAGTGTTTTGCAACACCAACATTAATCCTAGAAGACTACATATGATATTATATCAAACTTAAAGGAGATGTTTGCGGAACAGGACAGGCCCGTTAGACAGGCTGCAATGAGGGTGCTTATAAGCACCAAGATGGCTGAAGGCACACCAGTACAGGACCACATGTTGAAAATGATGGACTTATTGAATGAGTTAGATGTACTGGGGGCTGCGATTGATGTAAAATCGCAGATTGACATAATCCTTGAGTCACTACTAGAGTTATTCAACAATTTCAAGGTCAATTATAATATGAATAAGATGAATTTGACTCTAGCTGAGCTTTTTAGCCAGCTGGTGGTGACTGAAGGGATTATGAAGAAGAAGCCAACTGCCCTGATGAAAGAAAAGTCATTCGCCAAGTTCAAACCGAAAGGTAAATGGCGGAAAGGTAAGAACAAATCAGTTCCGAAGGGTCCTAAGGTGGAGAATGGTCCTAATGGTGGTGTTGGCAAGGCTAAGGGGTCGAGGACAAAAGGAAAGTGTTTCCATTGTGGTATGACAGGACATTGGAAAAGGAATTGTCCAGATTTTCTGTCTAAGAAGAAGACCTCAGGTATGATTGAGTCACTTGCTTCTGAAGTTAGTTTTGCAACTGGTACTACAGAATCTTGGTGTGTGGACTCCGGGGCAACTAATCACATATGTAATTCGTTGCAGGGGTTCAGGGAAGCCAGGAGGCTCAGTGACGGAGAAATCATTGTCAACCTAGGATCTGACGCTAAGGCAGAGGTTGTTTAAGTGAGAGTTATTACTTTATGTTTTTCAAATAAGAAACTGGTTTTGTTAGACACATTATATGAAAGTCCAAGATCGAATCCTAGAGGGGGGGGGGGTGAATAGGGTGAGCTCAAAGTCCTAGACCAATTTTAATTCTTTTAGCTTTTAAGTCTCTTATGCTTTGAAGAAGAATAATGAAATCAACCAAGAGAGCATAATCCATAAAAAGAAGGCATAAAGACAATCACCATAACACAAGCACATATAGTGGTTCGGCCAAATTGCCTACATCCACTCCCGGTACACCTACCGGTATTCACTAACTTCAATTAAGGTTTAGGATCACCTCAAACCTTACAATCAACACTATGCTTTTCAAGGCTAAGCATAAACCTTTACAACATATGCTTTTCAAGGCTAAGCATGAACCTTTACAACAAGGAACTTTTCTCTTAAGAATTATGCCTAACAATGCATGGATAAAGAGAACAATGAAGTGCAATTGAGTGCCTCTAAATAGGCTAATTAGAATGTGAAAACTCAACTCCTAGAAATATGCATAACTATGACAAAGTCTATGAATGATGCATTTTCTAGAAATAACTCTTTCTCTTTGAAAAGATAAAAACTAGAATGATGCAAAGATGTTAATCAAATATTTGAGAAAGAGTTGTATGTCTAACACATGTGATTAACAATGAAAAATAACTTGTTTTCAAGAAAGATGTTCTAAAGTTTAACAAGTTGATTTTTGAAACAAGAAAGTAAAATCATGTGTAACATAGACCATATGTTGCATCCATAAAGCTTAAGTGATTTCTAAAGTACTAAGCATGTTATGAAGGTCAACACTTTAATAGGAAAGCAACTTGCTAATCATGCATTGAGGAAGATCAAAGATTTGAAACAAAACATGATTGTAAAAAGACTAGGATTAAAGAAAGCACACCCATTTGAAGATCAAAGGTTGAATTGATGGAATGGCTTCATAATCCCTTTGAAAATGCTCTTGAGAAGTTGCAAACAATTGGCCTCAAAAGTCCCTCCAAGATCAGCAACTTTCTTCAACCAAAAAGCCACTTTTTATAAAGATAAAGTTGCCAACGGCTAGTCCTCGGTCGACCAAGAAACAGGTCTCGGTCGACCTAGAAGGCACAACGGATATAAATCTGACCGTTGGAAGGTTACAGTTCAGAACCTGCAGAAATGACCTGCAGTGTTCCCGGTCGACCGGGAAGCAGGTCTCGGTCGACCGGCGACACTGGGAGAACAACCCAGATTTTTGAAAAATGAAATAAACTTGTAACTTTTGAGGGCCCTTCCAGGGGACTTTGAGACACAAATACCAAGCATTAAATCATGACTGAAAGAAGATGAAAACTGAGATTTTAAAGCCATGAAAACTCCAAATCAAAATAATGATTTTAAAGATAGAAACTTTGGAAAGCTTGGATGATTTTTGAAATCAACAACTCCAACAACTTAAGAGACAAACTGAAATGAAAACCATGCATATCAAATGATAAAAACAAAGATCAAGTATGAGAAATATGCATGATGATCCTAGGAAAAAAAACCGTGAATGAATGAGAGGACAAGCTATATGAAATTGATTGCATCCTATCAAATTGCAACAAAACAAAAACTCTAACAATCTCCCCCTTTGCAATTTGATGGCAACTCTTGAAGCTTGAACTCTCTCTCAATCTCCTTTAAAACTTGAACAACAACAACTTTGGATATTTAAGGAGCTTTGGATATTTGGGAGCATTTGGATATTTTGGAGCTTTGGATTTTCCTTGCAGGAGCGACGACGCGACGACACAAGACGACCCTCCTAGAAGCTACACACAATATGCACTCAAGGCAAAGCTACTCCCCCTCAATTAAAGCAACCCTTGAAATCTTCTCCCCCTCAATTGGAGAACTCTCTCCCCCTTTGACATCTAATTGCAAAGGAGCCTGCCCATCAAAGATAAAACACATAACCTTGTTAGTAGCACCTGTTTATAATAGATATAAAAATTAGATGTGGAACAGGTGATTAGCCAACAAGAATTTAATAAACAGGGCAAGGGCCAATGCCCAATTGATGTCTCAAATTTATGAAACGATCATTTCCAAGGGGTTTAGTAAACAAATCAGCCAATTGGGTATCTGTAGGAACAAACAATAACTCAATAGTGCCTTGGTCAGCATGATCACGCAAGAAATGATAGCGAATGTCAATGTGCTTGGTGCGTGAGTGTTGAACAGGATTTTTTGAGATACTGATGGCACTGGAGTTGTCACACATGATAGGCATGCATTGTTGTGGAACATTATAATCTAATAAAGTTTGTTTCATCCACAACAGCTGGGCACAGCAGCTACCTGCAGCAATATATTCAGCTTCTGCAGTAGACAAGGATACAAAATTTTGCTTTTTGCTATGCCAGGCTACTAAGCAGTTCCCTAAGAAATAGCAGCAGCCACTAGTGGTTTTCCTATCATCTATTGATCCTGCCCAATCTGCATCACTATATCCAATTAATTGCAGAGTTGAGTCATGAGGGTACCACATACCATAATGAGAAGTCCCATTAATATATTTTATGATACGTTTAACAGCTTTAATGTGAGACTCTCGAGGATCAGATTGATATCTAGCACATATTCCAACGCTAAAAGAGATATCAGGGCGGCTAGCTGTGAGGTAGAGAAGGCTTCCTATCATGCTCCTATAAAGTTTTTGGTCAGCTTTCTTACCCTGAAGGTCACTAGAGATTTTAGTAGTGGATCCCATAGGATTGCAACTAGTCTTAGATTCTCCTAAGCCAAACTTTTTCACTATTTCTAGAGCAAACTTGGATTGACTAAGAAAGATACCTTGATCAGTCTGACTAACTTGTAATCCTAGAAAGAACTGAAGGGGTCCTACCAAACTGATTTCAAAAGTGGAGCTCATTAACTTAGAAAATCCTTGAGCAAGATGATCAGATGTTGATCCAAAAACAATGTCGTCAACATATATCTGAGCAATGAGAATATCTTTATCAACCTTTTTAATGAATAGAGTCTTGTCCACATTCCCACACTCATATCCATTTTCAAGTAAGTGACTTGTCAGCTTTTCATACCAGGCTCTTGGGGCTTGTTTCAATCCATAAAGAGCCTTTTTCAACTTAAAAACATATTCTGGGTGATGAGGATCCTCGAAGCCTTGAGGTTGAGTAACATACACATCTTCCTCAATTTCACCATTTAAAAAGGCACTCTTTACATCGATTTCGCCCCGGGACCCCCCGTTTCGTCCGTTTTCGCGAGACGAGTTGTTCTGTCCCTGTGATTTTTCCAGATTCAGACTTTTGAGGCTCCAAATTCGTCGATATTCGCCAAGATCACAGGAATCCTTCCAAGAACTTCAAAAACTTCGTTGATCGCCAGCTGAACAACCAAAAAGTGCACTTTCTGCCCGCCCGATCGCGAAATCGACTGGACAGATGCTGCCGGCCCGCTGGTATCAACCAATGTCTGAAACTACATGATCATCTGATGTTGATTTACATAAGGATCCATCGATGATCATCGCAAAGGGAATTCCAAGAGACGCAACATGGCCCGCGACTCTTCAGCTACCAAGGTGGCCACTTAGTGCAATCAATTGGCCCGTTTATGGCAAGTTAATGCGGTCATTAACCCATTATCTTGAACGGCCCAATTAGAAGCCTCCGTTCAGGAGTTACAAGTCCAAGCAATCATGGCATTCAAGCCATGAAACTCCTAACATAATGGAGATTAAAGGCGATTAAATGCCCATGACTCTCCTCCGGCCAATGAAATCCAAGGGTCAGGAGTTACAAAACAAAAAGCAATTAAACTTGTAACTCCTCCCTTAATGAGCTTTATTACCATAAAGGCTCATAAATCACTCCTAAAGGCTACCAAAAGGCCTATAAATAGGAGTCCTCTCCAAGCATTTCAAAAAGAAGAGGGGGACACACACAGAAAGAGCCAGAAAATCATTCAAAAATCCTTGGAGAAATCTCTACAACCCTGCTCCTTCAAGAAAACTCTGCTGCAACAAGTTCAACAAGGTGATTGAAGCCCCTTGGGGGGCCACCCCCCCTCAAAGACCACCTATCCTTCTATCCAACATGGCTAGATGAGGCTTTTCAGCCCGTCTACTCAGCCTTTTATCGGATATAGGACCTTATCTTGGTCCTTATCCTCTAAAAATCTGAGGTTGGAGCCAAGCCAAGAAATCAAGCACTATGTTCTCATCTGAAGGACGATGGCGGAGCCCATACATGACTCGCGACCATCGATCTGAACGAGCCCTCCCACAATCGCATGAGAAGTTAGATTCCTTTTTCTTACTTTTCTGTTGTAAATTGTATTTTTTTTAAAAAGACAAAAAACCACAACTCTTGTCTTTCATTATTGATGAGAATTGTAAATCGGCTATAAACGCCACAAATCGGCTATAAACGCCAAAAATTGGCTATAAATGCCAAAAAATCGCCTTTTACGGCAAAATCAAAAAACTGTCTCTTTTATTAAAATATGTATGCAATGGAAAACTAGAAAAAAGTTTCATTTCCCTTTTTACTTGTGAAGGTGGATCTCCGGATCACCATTTCTAAATTCCAAGTATAAAAGAGAAATTGGCATACCCGTACAAAAAAACTGATGCCCGCTTTTCCTTTTTCCCTCCACCATACCCCGTCAGCCCCGGGGCGGAGGCAGCTTTGGAAAAAGACAAAAGCCGGGACCATCAGCAAGCCGTATTGATAGCTTCTGCCCATAAGTTGCGCGGGAGATTTTTCTCATTAAGAAGGGTTCTGGCCATTTCTTGAATAACTCCGTTTCTTCTTTCAGCTACTCCATTTTGCTGGGGAGTTTTTGGAGCAGAGAATTGATGACTGATCCCATGGCTTTCACAGAAGTCTGCAAATCTTTCATTTTCAAATTCGCCTCCATGATCACTTCTTATCTTCTTAATTTTGCAGTCCTTCTCAACTTGAATTTTCTTGCAAATCCTTATGATATTATCTACTGCATCTGATTTTGCATGAAAAAAGGCTACCCATCCAAATCTCGAATAATCATCAACCATCACTAGGATATACTTTCTCCCACCAATACTCTGAACAGGTGCAGGTCCAATGAGGTCCATATGAATGAGTTCAAGGGGACGAGCAGAGGATATATCTTTTATACCTTTAAAACTTTTCTTGATCTGTTTACCCATTTGACAAGCCTTGCACAATTCAGATTTGTAATCATCTAATTTGGGTATTCCTCTAACAATTTCTTTCTTTGATAAGATCCTCATCAGTTTGTAATTTATATGTCCCATTCTTTGATGCCACAAATGATTTTCTTGAGCTTTAGACATTAAACACATGGATTCATTCTCACAACATTCTTCTATGGTGTAGATGTTATCTTTAGTACGTAATCCAGTGAGTAGTACTTTGTGAGATTTCTCATCCAGAACTTTGCAAGATTTGTTATAAAAAACAACTTTGTTTCCTTTGTCACACAACTGACTTATGCTCAAGAGATTATGCTTTAAACCATCCACAAGGAAAACATCTTTTAATGTAGGCATTTGATCTCCTCCAACACAGCCTTTTCCTATAATCTGAGCTTTCCGATTATCTCCAAAAGACACATTACCTCCATCATAGTCCTCAAGAGTGATAAATCTAGAACGGTCTCCAGTCATATGCTTGGAGCAACCACTGTCCAAAAACCATCTAGAGTTTTCTTTAACTTTAAGAGCGGTTTGAGCAAAAAAATTCTTGACACTTTTCTCTTTTTCAATCCAAGTAGCCTTAATGAAGGTAGAGGTAGAAGTCTTGGGAACAAACTTGAAATGAGCTCTAGAACTATGATTTTGAGACATCCTAAACTTAAAAGGATAGTTAGGAACTAGATGACCTATTTGATTGCAAAAATGACAAGTCCATCTAGAGGAAAAGAAGATTTTACCTAGAGGTTTGAGATGAGTCCTAGTATTATGATGAAAGCTATTCTTCTTGCTACTAGAGGAGCATTCAAAACCTATACCATTCTTGTTACCAAAGACTTTATTCAAGCCTAACATTTGATAGAATTTGTCATTGCCTAAGGTAAATATTTCAACAACATGTTTTCCCTTTTCAAGTTTCATTTGAAGAGACTCTGATTCTTGTTGACTAGATTCTAGCAGACATTGTAATTTATGAATTTCTTTATCAGCTTTAGCCAGATTGTCATTAGAGGTAGTCAACTCAGATTGAACATTTTTTATCTCATTGTCTTTCAAGATTAATTGATCTTTTAAAGCATTTAGATCATTCACAAGCCTTTTAGATTCACTTTTTAAACTTTTATTTTTCTTGGTTATGACTTCACATAGTTCATATAGTTCCTCATAGGCTTGATGAATATCATTGTCACTATTTTCTTCATTTTCTTCTTCTATTAACACATTATGATCATTGTTTTCTTCAATGAGAGTGAAGAGAAGCCAAGAAGTGGAATTATCATTATCTTCATCATTTTGAGGTTCATTATTGTCACTACTTTCATCTTCATCATCATCCCAAGTTATGTTCAAGACTTTCTTTCCTTTCTTATCTTTCTTTTCAGATTCTTTAGGGGAGGGACAATTTTGAGCGATGTGACCAAAGCCTTTACAGTTGTAACATTGCACATCCCTTTTGGTAAAAGATCCCCTTGAGTTCCTTTGAAAATTTTCATTTCTAGAATCCTCAAAATGTTTATAGTTCTTTTTGTTTCTAAGGATATTCTTAAACTTCTTAACAAGCAAGATGGCATTTTCATCCTCACTCTCACTCTCATTATCATTTTCTTTGTGTTGGGAACTAAGAGCTACACCTTTCTTCTTGCTAGGGACTTCAAAATCCAATTCATAAGTGAGAAGATTTCCTCTAAGTTCTTCTATTTTGATCTTGTCAACATCTTTGCTTTCAGTTATAGCTACTATCTTAGGTTTGAACCTTTTGGGGAGAGATCTTAATATTTTTCTAACAGCTTTGGACTCATCCATCTTCTCTCCTAGACCTATGAGGGAATGAACAATCTCCATGAATTTAGTATAGAACTCGTCAAAGGTTTCTTCCTCTTGCATTTTGAGTTCTTCATACTTAGTAGACAACATTTGGATTTTAGCTACTTTGACTTGATTGGTCCCTTCATGAGTGGTCTCTAAGGTATCCCACACTTCCTTAGCAGTAGTACAATTTACTACCCTATTGAACTCTTCTTGGGACAAGGCACAAAATAAGGCATTTTTAGCTTTAGCATTTAGATTTGCCCTTTCTTTCTCTCCTTGAGTCCAATCTTTCTTAGGCTTATCCTTGATAGCTATGACATGTCCTTCCGAATCTTTTTTCCGTGAGAATGGGTTCATGATACCCTTCTTCAATGATACTCCAAACATCTAGACTTTGAGATTCTAGAAAGACTTGCATCCTAATCTTCCAATACCGGTAATGCGAGCCATTAAACAAAGGTGGTCTATTAGTAGCATGACCTTCTCCTAATTGGGATTGCATGGTGACTACAAAAGCAAAAACTCACTCTAAGGATTCTAACTCTAGGTGGTTAGACCTAAACAAGAGCACCTAGGCTCGGATACCAATTGAAAGTCCAAGATCGAATTCTAGAGGGGGGGGGGGGGGTGAATAGGGTGAGCTCAAAGTCCTAGACCAATTTTAATTCTTTTAGCTTTTAAGTCTCTTATGCTTTGAAGAAGAATAATGAAATCAACCAAGAGAGCATAATCCATAAAAAGAAGGCATAAAGACAATCACCATAACACAAGCACATATAGTGGTTCGGCCAAATTGCCTACATCCACTCCCGGTACACCTACCGGTATTCACTAACTTCAATTAAGGTTTAGGATCACCTCAAACCTTACAATCAACACTATGCTTTTCAAGGCTAAGCATAAACCTTTACAACATATGCTTTTCAAGGCTAAGCATGAACCTTTACAACAAGGAACTTTTCTCTTAAGAATTATGCCTAACAATGCATGGATAAAGAGAACAATGAAGTGCAATTGAGTGCCTCTAAATAGGCTAATTAGAATGTGAAAACTCAACTCCTAGAAATATGCATAACTATGACAAAGTCTATGAATGATGCATTTTCTAGAAATAACTCTTTCTCTTTGAAAAGATAAAAACTAGAATGATGCAAAGATGTTAATCAAATATTTGAGAAAGAGTTGTATGTCTAACACATGTGATTAACAATGAAAAATAACTTGTTTTCAAGAAAGATGTTCTAAAGTTTAACAAGTTGATTTTTGAAACAAGAAAGTAAAATCATGTGTAACATAGACCATATGTTGCATCCATAAAGCTTAAGTGATTTCTAAAGTACTAAGCATGTTATGAAGGTCAACACTTTAATAGGAAAGCAACTTGCTAATCATGCATTGAGGAAGATCAAAGATTTGAAACAAAACATGATTGTAAAAAGACTAGGATTAAAGAAAGCACACCCATTTGAAGATCAAAGGTTGAATTGATGGAATGGCTTCATAATCCCTTTGAAAATGCTCTTGAGAAGTTGCAAACAATTGGCCTCAAAAGTCCCTCCAAGATCAGCAACTTTCTTCAACCAAAAAGCCACTTTTTATAAAGATAAAGTTGCCAACGGCTAGTCCTCGGTCGACCAAGAAACAGGTCTCGGTCGACCTAGAAGGCACAACGGATATAAATCTGACCGTTGGAAGGTTACAGTTCAGAACCTGCAGAAATGACCTGCAGTGTTCCCGGTCGACCGGGAAGCAGGTCTCGGTCGACCGGCGACACTGGGAGAACAACCCAGATTTTTTAAAAATGAAATAAACTTGTAACTTTTGAGGGCCCTTCCAGGGGACTTTGAGACACAAATACCAAGCATTAAATCATGACTGAAAGAAGATGATGAAAGAATATGCATTAAAGATCTGAAATCAGATACAAGTAGACGTCCATGGCTGATCTTGTTTTAAAACTTGAAACTAATCTGATTTTCCAGCCATGAATCATGCATAAAAACTCCATGAAACCATGATCAACATGTGTATAAAGTAAGGAGATGTTAGAGGACTAATACCTTGCTGATTTGAAGGTCTCAAGTCTTTGAAAAGAATGCTCCAAAGGTCTGATATCAGCCAGCAGTAAGCTATGCTAGTTGCAGGAATTTTCTGCAGTAGCTTCTCCTTTGGTCTTCTCTTCTATTCCACTTCCCAATCTGATTGGTGTTGATGGTGGGATCAAACTATGGAATCCTAAGAAGGGTTTTCTGAACTTCTCTTTGTGGAAACAACCCAAGACCTGATCTCCTCTCCTATGAAGAAGAAGAGGGCAGCAATGGGGTGGGCGTGTGTGTTCTTCTCTCTTGCTTTGGGCGGCCAATGGATCACTATGGTGATTCACGCCCCTAGGGTTTAATTTCAGCCACTTGATCTCTTCTCTTGTGTGTTGCACGCCCAAAGGAGACTCCCATATATATATATATATAAAGATTTGATTCCTTTAAGGAATACTCTTTCCAATAGGAATGTCAATCCCTAAAAAGGATAGCAACCTTCCCCTTTAGTTGTGCAACACTTACTAATTAAAGACACTAAAATTAGTAACCTTTAATCAATGGAATTCTTACCCAAAGAGGAGTCTTTCCTTCCAAGTAAAGATACTTAATCAAACTTGGAAACCTCACACAAGGGGCTCCACTTATGGCTGGCCCACAAGATAGCTAAACACACCATGGCCCACTAGTCAATAATTTAGCTAGAGTTAAATTCATGTATGCCATCAAGAGCCTATTAGAATTTAAACTCAAAATTATTCTTCCACAAAATAATTCAACCACATATCATCTAATTAAATTAGGAAACCATGCCAATATAGGAAAGTGGCTAGAAGAGGGACCAAAAGACATATTTGCCCTTGGCTCCCAAAATGACCAAAATGTCCATGCTAACCCCATAGCAACATTAAGATCATTTTAACCCTAACTCATTCCACTAGAGAGTTATGGTTGCACTCCAGGGACAACTATTAAATTGCAAATAAAGCTCATCATAAATAGACGATTGTCTTTGACCTAACAAGTACAATGACCACAATGCCCCTCTATGTAACATCCATAATCAAGTAGGTTAACCGATGTACTATCTACCTTCTTGATTACATCTCAACCTTAGAATTTCATACCCTTGACTTAATCATCATCCAGATATCATTCTCTTGATCCAGGGAGCGACCCACAAGTTCAATATCCATATGGAACATCCATATACTAAGATCTTAGATTCTGATGATTAATCGGATAATTCTAAGAGGACGATCATTCCATCACACGATGGCATAGATTCCATATTGCATTTGCACGTCCCAACTAATCAAGCCCGAGTACCCAAAACACAGAGCTGTTGACCCATGAACAGGATCTCACCCATAGTGAATTAAAGCACAAGAACTTGACTTCGTCAGTTCATACACAAATGCTCAAGATTAAGAGCACTGGTCACTTAGTAGCAAGAGGTGATTTGATCTCTCTCTGTGATAGTACTATTTCAGAGATCACACCTACAAGTGGTCCTGTTCAATGCATGACACATGCACTAATGAGATAAATCCGGAAAGTCCTTCATTGACTAAGGTAAGTCACCCTGAATACAGGAGAGTATCTCATTATAACTTATACCAAGATGAAGTGCCCAACTCCATCTCTCAGTTATGAACATGTTTATTGTTTCAAGTGTCCATGACTCAGACCTTACTGTGTGTAGCCACTACACACCTGAGTCATTTACTAGAAAACAATGGGCCTTATACAACCATACATATACACAAGTATAAAGAGAAAGATGTCATTCCATTAAATAACCAATAAATATCCAGTTACAGAGATGTGAGTGCAGTCAGTGGGCTTTAGGGCATACACCAATCCCAACAGATGAAAACTGAGATTTTAAAGCCATGAAAACTCCAAATCAAAATAATGATTTTAAAGGTAGAAACTTTGGAAAGCTTGGATGATTTTTGAAATCAACAACTCCAACAACTTAAGAGACAAACTGAAATGAAAACCATGCATATCAAATGATAAAAACAAAGATCAAGTATGAGAAATATGCATGATGATCCTAGGAAAAAAACCATGAATGAATGAGAGGACAAGCTATATGAAATTGATTGCATCCTATCAAATTGCAACAAAACAAAAACTCTAACATTATATGTACCGTATTTACGGCGGAATTTAATTTCAGTTTCTAGTTTAGTGAATAAAAGTTATTCCGTTACTTTTGGTACTGAAGTTGTGATAAAGAGGAATGATACTTTTGTATGTTCTAGCAAGGTAACCAATGAACTTTATTTGTTAACTCCCACAATGTATGAGATACATGATACTGAAACAATTAGTAGACCATCATTAAAGAGGAAATCACCTTCATCTAATTCAACAAAACTTTGGCACTTGAGGCTAGGTCATATAAACCTAAATAGGATTGACAGGCTAGTGAAAGATGGTATCTTGCTTTCCTTGGTGGTAGAACCAATGCCTGTCTGCGAGTCCAGTCTGGAAGGTAAAATGACCAAAAGGCCCTTTTCATCAAAGGGCAATAGGGCCAAAGATTTATTGGAATTAGTGCATACTGATGTGTGTGGACCCATTAATCTCAGGGCCAGAGGAGGATATGAGTACTTCATCACTTTCACAGATGATTATTCAAGATATGGATACATATACCTTATGCAATGCAAGTCCGAGGCTTTTGAAAAGTTCAAAGAGTTTCGAGCGGAAGCAGAAAAGCAATTAGGTAAAAGTATCAAGACTCTTCGATCAGATCGAGGAGGGGAATATCTCTCTGGTGATTTTATGGGACACTTATCAGAAAATGGGATCATATCCCAGTTGTCTGCTCCTGGTATGCCTCAACAGAATGGAGTAGCGAAAAGAAGGAATTGGACTCTTTTAGATATGATTAGGTCTATGTTGAGTTTTTCAGGATTGCCTATATCCTTTTGGGGATTCGCCTTGGATACTGCAATGTACATACTAAACCTCGTACCATCTAAGTCTGTACCTAAGACTCTCCGGGAGTTGTGGTCTAGGCGAAAGCCTAGTCTACAACATTTACATATTTGGGGTTGCCCGGCACACGCGCTGAAGGTTAAGACGGATAAGTTGGAAACGAAGTCGGAAGTATGCACGTTTGTAGGATATCCTAAAGGAACTAAAGGTTGATTATTCTATAATCCCAGAGAGCAGAAAGTGCTGGTGAGCACCAATGCGGTTTTTCTGGAGGAAGATTATATGATGGACCGAAAATCTTTAGAAAAAGGTTATCTTGGAAGTAATTCAAAAAGAGGTCAATTCCAAATCCAAATATGACCGAACTTGAAGAAAATTTACCCATACCTAACCCAGTAATTACAACAGTGCCTTGTCGTAGTGGGAGCATTGTCAGGACCCTTGATAGGTTCTGGTTCTGGGAAGAGTCTTACGAGGCAATCCCGGAAGAACTGGAACAAGATCCCTGTAACTATGATGAAGCAATTAATGACATAGATTCAGAACGTTGGTTATATGCTATGAAAGCTGAGTTGGAGTCTTTATACTTCAATCAGGTCTGTACACTTGTGAACTTGCCTGTCAATATTAAACATATTGGGTGCAAGTGAGTCTACAAGAGAAAGAAAGGACCAGATGGAAGAGTTGAGACCTTTGAGGTCAGGCTTGTTGCGAAAGGATACACTTAGAAAGAAGATATCGATTATGAGGAAACCTTATTGCCGGTAGCCATGCTCAAGTCCATCTGGATACTCTTATCCATTGTAGCTCATCTCGATAACGAGATTAGGCAAATGGATGTCAAGACGGAGTTTCTGAGCAACCATCTTGACGAAGACATCTATATGATGCAGCCAGACGGTTTTATAGCTAAACAACTAAGAGCAAAGAGTTTGCAAGATGCAGATGTCCATTTATGGACTGAAGCAGGCATCCCGAACCTAGAACATTCGTTTTGACTATGCAATCAAGACAGTTGATTTTTGTCAAAATCCGGATGAGTCATGAATGTACATGAAAAGTAAAGGAGGCAGGGTAATTTTTATGGTCGACGACATCCTTTTCCTAGAGAGTGGTTTATGGATGTTGTCAACAGTAAAATGTTTAGTTGGCTAAGACTTTTGATATGAAGGACTTGGGAGAAGCCAGCCACATCCTAGGGATCAAACTCCACTGAGACCAGATAAATAGGATGATGGGCTTATCCCAATATGCGTACATAGATAAGGTGGTGGTATGGTTTGCTATGCAAGACTCCAAGAAGGGTATTACACCTTTCAGGCATGGAGTGCACCTTTCCAAGGATCATTGTCTCAAGACACTTGAGGAAAAGGAGCAGATGAGGTCAATACCATACGCTTCGGGTGTTGGTAGCCTCATGTATGCTATATGCTATGTACTAGACAGGATATCTGTCATGCATTGGGCTTAGTCAGCAGATATCAGTCTAACCTAGGTCCTTACCATTGGACTGCTGTAAGATGTGTTCTCAAATCCTTGGGAAGGACTAAATATGACATGTTGATTTATGGCAGTAATGAGTTGGTTACATAGATATTGACTTCCAGTCAGATAAGGATTCCAAGAAATCAACTTCTGGGTATGTGTTTATGCTGTAGCTTCTTGAGAAGCAGCCAAAGAAGCAGATTGACTCAAAAGATTCCTTATGGAACTTGGAGTGGTACTTTTGGTAGGACAACCGCTCACAGTTTACTGTGATAACAGCAGGGTAGTCGATAAGTCCAAGGAACCCAGGAGCTAAAAGCATGTACAGAGGTTATAACAAATGGTCAGAGAGATTGTGTAGAGAGGTGATACTGCTATCACCTAAATAGACTCTGCAGACAATCTGAGAGATCCCTTTACTAAGCCTTTGACTACCAAAGTCTTTGGGCAGTAAGTAGATGGGATCTGCATGAGATGCAACCCTGACTGGCATTGAGCCCAAGTGGGAGATTGTTAGTTTTGTGGTCTCAATACCAGTATATGATGTAATAATTTGATTAATTTCTTTATTTATCAATATATATATTATTGCTTTCCTTTCATGAGATGAATGGTGTTTTATTACTTGTTTGCACATAACTAATACGAATGACATAGTGGTTCATGAGATGAACCGGAGTCCACAAGTATACTAGATGTAATACATGTGTATGGATGAGATCCACATACAGGAGACATGTATTGCAAATCTTATACTTAAATATCTTCACAACCAGTGATGAGATTGGGCATCTCATCTGACAAGGTTGCAACACTTTGATCACTATGAGATAGTGTGATTTGTCTCGGTCATCGGAATGTAAGATTCTGGATCATGGTGCTGGTACATTGGATGTATTGAAGGACCATGAGAAACACCTTTTATACACTGTCTTTACTTTAAGGTATGCTCTCATAATTCCCCAGCAATAGGCTCATAATCCTGAGACATTAATGAACTGAAGTTTCTATCTATTCATTTGCTTTAAGTCACCAATGAGTGAGGCCAATTGTAGGTCAACATCTCGGTGATTTGGGTACGTGGTAGTAGAGCTGTGGGAACATTCAATGGTCAAGATGAAATCTATCTTTAATATCCCCTTGTGCCAATTAATGGATTTATCATTGGTAAGTGCGCACCCATTCCAATTAAGAGTTAATTGGTTCGGTACTAAATGATCACTATAATTAATTGGAGCTCAAGGATAATAAGATATGGATCTATTTTGGTGGACATGTCCAATTGATCCATGGATATAGATGGAGGGGCCTACTTGTGGTAATTGGGAAGTTTAGGGTCTTCATTGTAATATATTCCTAAGATTGGAGTTCAATTGCATTTATATAGTGGAGTTATTTGCAATTAACTGTGGGCCCGGATTGCACATGAGATGTGGGGTCACGTGTCCCAGTTGGAGTCAGCTTTCTAAGGAATCCCTAGTGGTCCCTACGCTAGCCCAAGATATTAGAAAAATACTAATTATAGTAGAACTCTAAAATGAAATAGAAAGTTACTATTTTTATTTGAAGTGAGGCTTCTAATAGTGGTAATAGTAAGTTACTAATTATTAATGGAAGTGAGACTTCTATTTTAATTAGAAAAGGAGAAAGTTACTAATCATATTTGAAGTGAGACTTCTAATTGTGATTTAGTAAGCAGCTAATTATTTTGGAAGTAAGACTTCTATTTCAATTAGTAAGAGGAGGTTGCTTAAGTGCTATAAAAGAGGAGAGGAGGCCTTGGACGTCCCATGCATAATTGCATCTTGGAATTCACACCCAAGACCCTTAGTGCAACAGTTGCACACGCCCATCTCTCTCTTTCCCTCTTCTAGTTTCTCTTTTAGTTTCCTTTAGGGTTTTCTCTTAGAGATTCCACCATCTTCTTGAGAAAAGAGAATCTGATACGGGTCATAACGTGGAAAATCAAAAGGTGTTGGAGATTCTGATTCGATTAGTGAAGGTGTTCATCATCAAAGAAAGAGATCAACTTCTCCATTAGAGTACTACTAAGCTCCAAAGGTATAATCTACATCCTTGTATGTTCTAGATTTCGTGGTTGCCTGTTTAGATGTTGTTTTCTATCTTCTAGATAGGTTATATTGCTGTACATGATTTATGAGTTTGAGGGATTGCATCCTGGATTGGCTTTTTGTTGCCTTCTAGATAGTTGATCCCTGTATCAAGTGGGTCAAAAAGTTTTTGAAACCTATCTGAAAGGCCCACCTACTTCCAACAGTTTGACCCTCGCATACTCTTCAGGATCAGGCATGGGAGCCAAACCTTCTTCTTCGTTTGCCCCTTGTGGTTCAACACGATTGGGTTCCACTGGAGCGTTGAAGGGTGATGAGTCAACAGGATTTTCTTGAACAGGCTCTTGGTCTTCTTCATCATCGGACCAGGATCCTTATTGTAGATATGGGTTATACCAGATTACCGGCATAAGATGAGATTCGGGAATTCATTCTTCGTCGGAGAGGTATTCTCCTGTTTCAAGGGATTCCTCCCACTCGTCAGTGTCACTGGCGGTGTCACTGGACTCGTATCCATCCTTAGAGAATCCAATCACCGAATTGCAAGAGTATGATGCTCCTTGCGGAGTTTCATTTATGAATTGAGGTGGCATGAAATCACCAAGGGTGAATTTTCTTTCCACCTTTGAAGCCTTGGATTCTTCCGTTGCCCCCAGCGAAGCAGTGGAAGAGGTCTCTGCTTTTTCAGGGACTTTTTGTTTTGGTTGAGCTTTCTCCTGCTGCTTGTGCTTACGGAGCTGATTCTTGACTTGCCTTCGCTGTTGAGTGGTAGGCTTTGTTTTGACGATCTCCCAATTTTCATCTTCTAGGAGATCGGGATGTACCCATATAGGTTGTCCGTCAAGTGTTGGATAAGGAACCAACTCTTGGGATGTTTGAGTCATCTTTATCACCTTAAAGGAAGTAGTGGTCTTCTCCTTTGGTGACTCGGAAGTTTGTCCATATGACACCGTGTTGATGGAGGCAGACCCATAGTTTTTGTCAAAGGTGATGACTCCATTTTTCCACATCTCGTTGATCTTCTCTCTCACAATGAAGCATTGATTGAGAGGGTGTGAGATCATCTGATGGTATGGACAATACCGGGGATCATTGGTTTTGCCAACATCTCTCGGTCTTTTGGGCTCAGGTAAGGTGAGTTTACCATTTGCTACGAGAGCCTCGAAGATTTCTTCAACATCTTCATCGAACGGGTATTTTTTCTCTACTCGTTCTCTGAAGGCATCAGAGAGTTCATGTTTCTTACCTGCAGCTTTATTTTCAGCTTTCTTTGGCTGCTGAGGAGCTGACTTAGTTTGCACATTAAGAACCTCCTTTTTCTTTGGCTTTGAGGTCTTAATGGAAGCTGGCTCTTTCTTTGATGATTGTTAACTGTTGAGGTCTTCGATCACCGTTTCAGCCTCCATAGCTGCTTCTAGGAGTTCTCCCAGGTTCTTTGATTTGTTGCCGAAATCATGGAGCGGATCCTCGCTCTCATGTTGTTACGGCGGATGTCGACCAGCGACGCTTGTGGCAGCACATCAGAGCATTTATATGCCATCGCCTTCCACTTGTGAATGAAGTCGTAAGTTGACTCATTCTCTCCCTGTTTTAGGCTGCAGAGTTGTGCCATAGTAACTTGATGATCCTCACCTTTGAAGTGAGTTAGGAAGCGTGTCTCTAGCATGACCCAATTTTGGATGGAGTCCTCTGGCAAAGTAGAGTACCAATCGAAAGTCGTACCTTTTAGGGTACTTGCAAAGAGACAGATCTTGAGGGCTTCTTGATCCGCGATAGCTCTCGTCAGGATCTTGAAATGGATGACGTGCTGTCTGGCTGAACCATTCCCTGTATATGTTTGGAGAGTAAGTTGTTTGAATTTCGTAGGGAACGGGACCGAGTCCATCCATAAGGGATACGGTGGCTTGATCCCATGCTCCTTTAGTGTGTCCTCTTCTCTTGCTTTGGCGAGGATATCGTCAACTTCCTTTTCGGTAAGGGCCCGTGACTCATTGTTTTCTGCATTTTCCTCGTTAGTTGGAGGACGTTGGTTGTTTTCTTGACGCTGAAAAGCGAGGAGAAGATTTTCCATCAGAGCCTTAATCCTCTGCTGACCTTGCTCCAATTGCTGGATGCGTGCGGTCGTTTCATCAGGGGGTGGATTGCGAGGTGGCTCAGAGTTTGTAGCCAAGACGTTCATCCCCCGTGATTCGAATGAGGAGATCGTCCTGGTGACTGAGCTGGGGCTCATTCTTGAAGAGCTTGAGGAAGGATTACTCCGTTGTCCTTGGCTTGAAGGAGTAGGAGATTGATGTCTTCTTGTCCGGGAGACGCTGCGAGTCACCGGTCGTCGGACATGAAGTTTGGTTGCTGACGTCTTCTGGTTTTGCCAACCATATGGACATCAACAATTTGATCGGGTCTTTCTTTTTCGACCCATTTTTGGGAGGCTTGGAGGATAGGATGCTAGGTCCTTTGCTTCTCTAGTCTCTTTTGTCGATCAACATGCGGCGACGGATACGACGGGCAATTTGAGCTTCTGTCAGCTCTGGCTGGGCTTTAGCAATGAAGGATGTACTCCCTCGAGCGCAGCAACCAAGCCTGTCTTCCTTGAAGCTGGGCATCGACGGGATTTGGACTCGGTCCTTTGACTATCGTAGCGAAGCTTTGAATTTTGCAATTTCGGCCCCCATTGAGATAAATGGTCGAACTGCAAGAGTGCAGGCCTTGGAAGGTTCTTACAAAGGCCTGGCGATGTATGATTTGATTTTTGGCTTGTAGGAGCAAGCCGACTCATGATGGGTTGCCTTCTTTGTCAGGCAAGAGGCTGGTTTCTCCTCCTTCATGTATGCAAGAGGATAGAACTAGTTTTCTTTGAGAGGGGCTAGGTATGCTGGCTTTTCAGATGTTCGGGACCTCCTTTCTTTTGGTGAAGGTCTTGGGGACCAAGTCTTAGGGTAGACCTAGTTCTCTGCAGGTTGAGGCTTCGTGGGGTTGCCACGGGCTTCAGGCTTCTTCGCGTTCGCCCTTGGTGTCATGGCAGTGACACGTTGCGGGGCGATCTTTTGCTTCTTAGCAGGTGCGGTTTTCTCTACGGGAAGTGGGAACGGTCCCAGCGACCCGAAGATGATAGTCCGGGGAGTAGAGGTTGACCCGGTGTTCTAAGATTTGCCGAGGGAGGTGACACTTCGGCAGCTGGCAGGGTGCTTATGAATGCGCTTGTTCTGCTTCTCCTGGAGCATGAGTTGGTACTTGTTCTCATCAAAAGTGATGGTTAATGAAGCTGCCATTGTTAGTTTTTAGAAAACCTCTGAAACAAGACCACGTCCATTAGTAATCACAAGAATATAGTGATCATAAATGGGAAAAAACTATGGTTTTGTCTTTTCAAATCGCTCAGGGGAACATGGCCCAGTCCAAGCGAGGTGAAGAAGGCAAAAAGCCATAGAGGATACAATTGTTTTGAACGCAAGTACGGGAGGCTCAGAGCGAGCATTCCAGTGACTGCTAGAAGCAATTGTAGACCTTAATTCAAATTACCGAGAAGCGAGGCTCACTCGAGGTAAGATGATATAAGGTTGGAGATATAGATGTGTCGGTTGCGAATATAGTAGACCCAAAAGGGAGTACTAGCACCGCTACGCACAAATGCTGCAAATCGTATCCTTGGAATAGACATGAGATGGGATTTTTGAAAGGTCAAAATCGGATTCATAAAAGAGAGCAAATGGTGTTCCAATCCGAACGCAAGCTACAAGCGATTTCTGCAAGCTTTTATCCGAAAGGGAATGAATCAAGATTTCTCAGATGTAAACCCAAAAATGACGATTTTTTTTTTGTAAAGCTTTTTTTGAAAATTTTTGTTTTTTTTAAAGGAACAAAGGTTTTCAATTCGGTCTTATGAAACCTTTGTAGATAGATCAGCCCCCAGGTAAGGGTAGGATTACTTAATGAACCCGTTTGGAAGACCCTTGCCTCGAACAGTCTAGCTGTCTCCACATTCTGGACAAGGCTTTTCTTATATCCACTTTGGTCAAAGAACGCAATTGGTGCAATCTTAGTGGGTTTTGAAAAGTTTTTTTATTTTTTTAATGGATTCATCAAAGAGAATGAACGGTGTTCCAATCCGAATAAGGGCTCAAACATTTCTGCGAGCGCTAAATCCGAAAAGGAGGGGACCAAACTTTCTCAAATTTGATTCCAAGAAAAGAAAAAAAAATTGAAGGAGTTTTTTTTTTTTGAAGAGTTTTTTGGAAATCCCTATCGGACTCATCAAAGAGAAAAGATGGCCCATTCCCCGATAAGAACAATAGCTGCGAACATTTCTGTGAGCTATCAAGTTCAAAGAGGAGAGGATCAAAGTTTCTCGAAATTGAATCCAAAAAAGAAATCAAATTTCTTTTTTTTTTTGAAATGACAAAGAATGGAAATAAGTTCAAAGTTAGAAAATTTCCAAAAATCCCATCTCATGTTTTTTTTTGGATGCAAGATCCAACATAGGCCACCAACTAGAAAGGAGCCTAAGAATTCAAGCATCGCGTTCTCAATTGAACTGGTCCCACCGGGTATGCCAGCTTAATGGACCCGATTTCCTTCCTTTCCTCTCCCATCCATCCCCAAGGTCACCGAGAAAGGCCGAATGGAGGGAAGAAAAAGGGAGAAAGGCGGGTATCAACATTTTTGTACGGGTATGCCATATTTTCTATTCTACTTGGAATTTAGAAATGGTGATCCGGAGATCCACCTTCGCAAGTAGAGAGGAAATCAACCATTTTTCTAACTTTCCATTGCACATATATTTAAGAAAAGAGAGAAGGTTTTTTTGAATGCTGATAAAGGCGATTTCGTTTGCCGTGAAACGCGATTTTGCTTGCCGTGAAAGGCGATTTACAAATCTTATCAAAATGAAAGACAAGAATTGTGAGTTTTTTTGTCTCTTAAGGAAAATACAAAATACAACAGAAAAGTAAGAAAGGGAATCTGACTTCTCAGGAAATTGCGGGGACTCGTTCAGATCGACGGTCGCAAGTCATGTATGGACTTCGCCATCGTCCTTCAAATGAGAACGCTTGATGCTTTGATTCTTTGGCTTGGCTTGGACTTCAGTTTTTTTAGAGGATAAGGACCAAGGGAAGGTACTATACCCAATAAAAAAATGAAGAGACGGACTGAAGAGTTGCGTCTTGACCTTGTTGAATAGGAGAAGAGAGGGCTTTGCCTTGGGGGGAGTGCCCCCCCCACGGGACTTCGATCACCTTGTGGTGTTTGTTGTAGCAGAGTCTCTTCAGAGCTTCAGGGAATTCCGAGCGATCTTTCTGGCTGATTTTTCTTCGATTTTTTTCTGGATGGATTTATGGATTTTTTTCTAGATGGATTTCTGGATCCGTTCTTCTTAGAAAGATCTCCTATTTATAGGCCTTTGGTAGCCATTTGGGAGTGTTTATGAGCTTTGATGGCTTTAAAGCACAATGATGGGAGGAGTTATGTTAGACCCCGACCTAGACTAATTCGATTAGTGTGCGATTAGTGTGTGTTCAGTCCTAAGTGGGTTTAGTTGTCACCGGGTTAGAAATAATTAGTTTTAATTTTGGACATAGCTTTGGGAAATTTGAGAACGTTTAGTATTAGTCAGACATGCTCAAGAAGGCCTGAGTGCACGTGTAAGCTTGGGAGGATTGTATCGGTTTCCGTTTTTAATTGTGATTTTGATTTCATTCGAATGATTTTACTATGTGTTACAACTTTCGTTTTCAGCCCATTCATGTTTGAAGCCCAAAAACCCAAGTTCTGGCCCCAAAAGGGTAAAGTTGTCTTTTATACACAAATCTGGACACAAAGTTTGAAATCTCAAAACCATGTAAAAAATATACTTTTTAGAAACTAGATATTTCGAAGATCATTTTATCCTTCTTCGTCGAGTTCATTCGAGGCCCGCAAGATCATCTTTTCATTGATGCAAGATTTGGCCATTGGGCCCCATTTGCTAGGGTTTAAGTCAACTCTTTCCCTCCTTCCCTCCTTTCACTCTTAAACCCTAACCCTAGAGCAGCCAAGAGGAGAAACCCTTTCTCTCCACTTTATTTCTCTTGAATGATCAAGCTAGAAGACTCCAAATGGAATTCCAAGACCATCATCTTCTTCCTCTCATCCTAAACTTTCCACTGATACAAATTTCTTGAAGTTTCTAGTTGGGCAAGAGCTCCATTTTCCTCCTTCTCTCCTGTTTGTGTACTTCTAGGTAAGAGCTCCAACCCATCCTTTTAATGGAGCCTTTTTGGTTCCCAAAGATCTTATTTTTCATGTTTACAAACCCTTTTGTGAAAATGGGTTTCTTGTTTTCAAGATTGAGTGAGTTTTGGGTGGTTTTCATGTGTTTTGTAGTCTTTGGATTAGCTTGAGTGTGTCACGCCCCCGAACCGAAACCTCGGGGGCGGGAATTGGGATTAAGCATAAATTGTATTTTACTTCTCCCAAGATCCGCGTGTGTGAAGACAACACATTCTGAATATTTTGCGGAAGCTTTCGTGGCGTTGCGACCCGGAGTCCGTGGCCATCGGATTCCGCGTCACACTCAACCTCTAGCATATAGCTATTATATCAAGGATTATATCAGACTGGAGTAAATCATCTCAACAAAATACAGAGCTGACAGTAACAGGATATTACATTCCCAAATATGTTCAAGTTACAATTATCAATGTACATTAATTAAGAATCCCAAGAAAAAGGCTAATAGAAGCCATACAACAATAAGCTATAAACTACTACCCAAATGTGACGTAGCTCCGATGTCAGACTCAATGTCTACATGACATAGCCGACAAAACAACCTGCAAGGCATGGCTCCAAAGCCAACAAAACACTCAACTCGGGGCGAAGAAATCTGAACCTGAGTACCAAAAGTAGTGGGTCAGACACGACGGTCTGGCAGGTGGATGAAAAGATCACAAATATACTAAAGAATAAAACATATAATAAATCATGCTAATCGATCAAGTGCTGCATATAATTAAACGGGTGCAAGGTCGGGAATCTCGGGGAAAACCTGTATTCATTTCAAGCATGGTAAAACACGAATATCTAGTAAAACAAGCGTTCGTCTAAAACATGTATAAATGTAGTGGTATGGCAAAACAACGTTCATTTGAAACCTAAGCAAAACATAAGTATACAATAAACCAGGTATTCATAGCAGTCTAGCAAAACCAATGTCCATTTGAAACCTATGTAGAAATACGGATATTTAATAAATCGGTTATCATGTAAAATAGGTATAAACATAGGAATCTGGCAAAACAAGTGTCATTTGAAACCTATTTCAAAGCATGGGTATTTAACAATTCGGGTATTCATTTAAAAACAGGTATAAACGTAGGGATCTTGCAAACAAATGTCATCTGAAACATATTTCAAAGCATGGATATTTAGAAATCGGGTAATCATTTAAAGCATGTATAAACATGGGAATCTCACAAGTCAAATGTCATTTAAAACAAAGCACGGATATTTAACAATTCGGGTATTCCTTTAAAACATGTGAAATCATATAAATCTAGCAAAATCATTTATCGTTTGAAACATATGTAAAAGCACGGGTATTCGCCCAACCGGCATTCCTGTAAAACATGTACGTGTGCAAAGGACATAAAACAATATAATAGTGACTGGATTTACAATAGAGAGCATTAACACTTATCTAAATAACAACTTTCATAAAAGCAATGAATCATTTAACTGAAAACAAGTAAGCAATATAAACCATATCGGGTGTCCAAGGAATCGGGAACTGGCAAGATGGCAATCACAAGAAGCTAAGTCCTCTATCACCGAAGTGACAAGAGCGGGACGTTGGTCTCAGTCACACAAGGTGAGGAGACTCAACGAAATCATATATACAATAATAAATACACGGGAACGGGACCGCGGTAGCGAACCGGGTATCGGGACGGGACCACGGCAATAACCGGGTATCGGGATCCAAACTGCAGCTGGCGGGACGGGAGAGGGATCTCCAAGTCAGTGGATCAGACTGACAAGGTATCCAAGCTTAGTGATGCCGACTCATAGGTTAAAACCAATCGAGACATATGCAAGTAATCAAGTACAGTAAATAAACGGGTAAACGGGGGTGCTCAAGGGCACGTAAATAAACGGGTAAACGGGGGTGCTCAAGGGCACACTGTCATATCATATCGGGCAATACATTTCGGAACAAGTAACTGTTACTAATGTAACTTCAATGCTTTCGGGAAAACAAGTCATGTAATGCAAATCTCGGGACAAGAGGTGAAACAATGAACTATAACAATTTTGGGTAAACATATCGGTTTCAAGATCTATTTAAGTGAATAGGGGTCCCGTATGTCGATTATGATCATTACTTGGTACTCCTTGAGTTTGAAGACATTCCGGGCTCCTTATGCACTTGACGGTTTTCAAAACTTAACATGAGCTTATGGTTATAACTAGGTGTTATAATAGAAAAATCAAGACTATAGACGGTCCATCCTAGGCATGACGTTAATTTGGAAACATCGACCGACCTATTCAGTCATCGAAAGGAATAGAATTTGCGATAACCAAGGAAAAAGACTTGTGTTTAGATATTAGGAAGATATCGCGTCGTTCCATCCCGTTCAAGATTGAAATTGATTGGACTTCGATGCAACCGAATCAACCTTGAGGAGTGTCGGCTCAAGACATCTCACACATAGTCCAATCAGTCCAAAAGGGTAGCCAAGGTCCCACCTAAAACCAAGAAAAATTAAAAATCTCAAAATTCACCGGACTCAAACTTTCTGCACAGGGTTCGATCGATCGGTCGATCGATCGCCTGAAAAAGGCTTACAGTTAAAACTCAGTCCGATCGATCGGCCTGAACGTCCGATCGATCGGACCTGGGCGCAGTGCAGGTCCGGGAATTCTGATTTTTCTCTTTTTCTTTCCTTTCCTTCCAACATATAATCAATCACATAAAACTATAAACAAGGGGGCTTAAACACATGTTTCCAAGACATTAAAATGAGCTAAAGAGCTCCTCATTCCAAGTTCCTCCATTTCCATCCTTTCCATCCATTCCATCCACAATAAAACTCAAAGTGGAGAAAACTCATTCATGTGAAACCATTAGGAATTCTTGACAATAGGATGCATGCACTTTCAAGAGCTTAACAAGAAAGAATAACTCATCAATAAGCACATCTCATAATCAATATTTATCATATCAAAAACAACTATTAAAATTACCAAAACCATCAATGAAATCAAGATTTTTATCACAAAACATGTTAATAAGCAAAACAATCCATTCATCCACTTGCCTTGGGTTAAGAAGATGCACAAATCACTCCACAAAAGCCTCAAAGAAGTCTCTAGCTCCAAACCCACCAAAACCCCCAAATTTTTCCCATGACAACCCTAGAAAATCCAATCCATTGCAAACCTCAATGAAAATCCATGAATGGAAGATAAAAATACTCCAAATGGTTTGGGAAAACAAAGATTAAAAGAAAGAAACCAAATGCTAACCTTTAAAGCCTTGAACCAAGAAGAAGAGCTTGAAAAGAGAAGTTGCCTTTGCTCAAAATCCATGAAAATAACATCTTTGGAAAGCTTGGAAGGTATGGAAGATGATGAGGAGATCAAATCTCCATTTACAATCAAGAGAAGCCAAGGGAAAGAGGAGAGAGAGAGAGTGGCTGAGAGAGGAGTGGTTCCAGCTCTTGCTGGAACCGTTGCAGGGAAATGGGTGAAGAGGAAGGAGAAGGAACCCATTTTATAAAGGGGTGAGTGTGGGCCCCACCTCACTTAAACTTCTCAAGGGAAAAACACAAGTTTCTGGGCCCCGGATGAAAACGACGAAGAAGACAAAATTCATCAGCGAAAAATCTACTTTCCAAAAAGTCTAATTTTGCCAAATTCTGAAATTTTCGAAATTAATGGACAGATTTGGTGTGAAAAGACTGTTTTGCCCTCAAGGCCAAGAAATCGGTTTTCGGGTTCTCAAATGGATATGGGATCAACATGAAAGTTGTAGGATTCCTCAAGATGAATGCAATGGGCCAAAAACACGATACGAAACCAATCGGGAAAATCTCACAAGAAAAGCAAAGCCGAAAAGGGAACCCCCCAAAGGGCCCCACAAGCTACCAAAGCACTCAAAAGCCCAAAACTAGAAGAAAAAATCATTCTAGCTCACAAACTCAACCCAACAAATACTAATCCCACTAAAAGAACTAATCCACAAATAAAACAACACTAATCCAAGAGATTAGGGGTCGGGTTCTCACAGAGTGGAAGTGCTTGAAGAGGTTTGTGGCATCTTGGACTAAGGCAAGTAGCCAATCTAGGATGGATGATAGCATGTGTGCATTTGATTTGTTTTCGTTTCATTCTTCTCATTTCATTGGAAATTTATGTCTTGAATGGAAGATTTGGGGATTTTGTTTTAGATTGGAGAATGGGAATGCAATGTCTCAATTTGTGCTATGAATGTGTGTTTTACCCCTTTGAAAGCATGTAGGCTCAGGGAAGTACAGGTTGAATGAGAAACAAGAAGAAGGGAAGAAGAAAATGTAAAAATTTGACTAGAAATGCACTTCTCGTGCAGTTTTGGTCAGCCACTGGTCAGCTGGCGGCTAGCCGAAATCCCCATTTTGGCTAACCGCGAGTTGACCGAGCTCGGTGGTTCCTTTTCCAGAAGCTGGCATGTGCATCAGGGTTGAGCGGTTAGCCCTACGGTCAACTTACGGCTAGCCGCCAGGTCCCATTTCGGCGAACCATAAGCCAACCGAAGTCAGTTCAGTTTCTTTTCCAGGGAACTGCGTTTGGACCTGGGTTTCCAGCGGTCAGCCTGTCAGTCAGCTGGCGGCTTGCCGCCAGATCCTAGTTCGGCTTGCCGACATCTGACCTCGAGCTGACCGAATTTGACATCATTGCCCATTTTGAAGAATATTTGAAACAATGAAAACTAGAACTTGTTAAGTGACATTTAGCCTGATATTGTGCACTCGAAGCCTGAGATGTCTTTGAACTTCCGGGGCACCGATCCTCTTTTAATTCCAACATTTAGGGTTTCGTTTACACAAAGATCAACCAAGGGTCCTTACATGTGCTTGATAGACTTTGTGTTTGTACTTTAACTTTTGATGCAATGAATATCATTGTGTATTGGTTTTGAATGTTATTTACAAGCTTGTTTGAAGATTTGTTTAAAAAAAAGGGGGTTACTTCCTAAGCGTGTTATGCATATTAATTATGCCTTTTGCTAGTCGTGTTTGTCGTGTTTTGTTAAGTTATTTTTCCCTTTTATCTCGACATGTTTAGACAGTGCTTCGCGTGTTTTGTGCATTCATGAATTTAAGTGAACACCACTGAGCTTGGACTGCCCTTTCAGTTTGATCCACTGTCTGGGGGTCCTTAAACATATGGACTGTTTGTAGACTGGTTGTGTATTTTATTACACATCGTACGTGTCCGGTTCCGCGGCCGAAATCCTCGTATATGTGGGAATCGTGTCGTGATTATATTATGTATATCGTGCTTGTCGTGCGTGCTTGCTCTTTTCATTTTAAATGATAGAGAAAGGATGGGCTCATTGTGGATTGTAACTATTCAAGATATTATAAGTATTCGTGTTAGTTTTGCTCGTATTTTGAAATGTACCTTAGTCATGTAACTATTTACAATTCAACAAAATGTCTTTATATGTTTCCTTAAACATTTACTACTTATGCTCATGCCTAAATTGATTACTTGCGAAACCGATGTGTTTGACCCTTGTTTGTTGGTGCCCAGGTGCAGGTGACGTTGCCTTTGAGGAGAAGCGTCCGGAGGAGGCTCTTGAGCCACCCCCAGTCAGAGAGTGGCAACCCGACAATGTCAACTAGACGTTGGGCGGGTTCTTGAGTTTCGCTACATTTTGTCATTGGGTTCTTTTATTATTTTGAGAATTGTATTGGCCATTGTTGGCCTATTATGGGATGTAACTAAACTTAACTTACTTTTGTGTTAGTCTCATAAATTGAATTATGATGGGATTGCCACGATAACTCCTTTCTTTTGATACTATGTCTTGAGATTATTTGTCATAGCACTTAAAAATTTATTGGTGCTTATCTTGATGTGATTTGCTACACGCTTCCGTAAACTTGATCGTGTGAGACAGATTCCGCGTGTTCCGGGAATCCTCACCACGGGAACCTGTGGGAAAACAAATATAACAACAGAAAAACAATCGACGCGGGCCGGGGTTCGTTCCGGGGTCGCGACAGGACTGGTATCAGAGCGGGACTTATTTCAGGCACTTAAAAGAAACTAGAAAGGTCTTAGGAACGTGGAGAGGATTCGTAAGTTCGATAGATTGCTTTGGTATAGGACCTTAGAAACCCTTACACCATGTTTATTGTGTACTAACACCTTGTTTTACAGCATCATGTCTCCAAGAAAATTTCCAAACAAAAATGCTTCAGGCTGTAATCGGAATGAGTCAGACAAAACTAATACGCCAACAGCTACACAGTTCCAAGAACTCATGCAAACAATGATAGAACAACAAAAGCAGGCAAATAGACTTAAGCCAAATTTCAAGAACAACTAGCAAAGAAGGATGAAGAAATGGCTCAAGTTCAGAGATAACTCTTGGAAGCTCTTCAGAACAGGAATCTAGCTCCACAACCTCAGCGTTTGGGTCCACAGATTGTTATCCATAATAGGGATCATGACCCTAACGCACTATTTGAGAAGTTCAGGAAGAGAGCACCGAAGGAATTTTCGGGCGATGAGGACTCGTAGTTGCAGATGACTGGCTAGCCAATACCGAGAAAATCTTTGATGTCTTTACGTGCACGGGGAGACAGAAGGTCAACCTCACAGCTTCACTATTCTATGGGCTTGCTGATCGGTGGTGGCAAACAGTTAAGGATCCATACACGGTAATGGCTAACGAAGAGGCGTGGGTAGCATTCAAGACACAGATTCAGGATAAGTACATTCCCTCCCATGTTAAGAGACAGAAGGCTATCGAATTCCAGCAGCTCAAGCAAGGTAGCATGACTGTGCTAGACTATGTCACCAAGTTTGAGAGATTGACTAGATATGCTACCGAGTTGATTGGCACTGAGCAGAAAAAGATAACAAAGTTCTTGGAAGGGTTGAATCTGATTATCATGGGAGATGCTATAGGAGTAGTTCCACCAGCTACATATGATGAGGCTGTCAAACGGGCATATAAGTTTAAAGATATTAACAACCTAATCGTTCAAGAGAGGAAGCAGCACTACCAGCAGCAGAATCAGAAGTTGCAGCACAACAAGAAACCAAGGCAAGAACGAAGTCAGGTGGGACAGGGTTGTGGCCATTGTGGCAAGAACCACGATACTCATGAATGTCGTAAGGCCACAGGTGCCTGTTTCAAATGCGGGGCTATGAACCATGCAATCAAGGGTTGGCCACAACTTCATAATCAAGGGAACAAAAACCAACAACAGAGACAAGCAGCTCTTCATAATCAAGCACCAGTTCAGAATCAAGTTAGACCACCTCAGCAGCAGCAGCAGGCTAGACCACCAGCACCGAATCAAAATGCTCGTCCTCCACAACAAAACAGACATGGCCAAAGAACGTAAAATCAAGCACCGAATAGACTACAGATGCTTGGACGTTTATATTATCTCAACCGTGAGGATGCTGAAGCTGCAGGAGACGTGGTGGAAGGTAAACTTCTTGTTTGTGGGGTAGAAGCTCAGATTTTATTTGATTCTAGATCCACACATTCGTTTTCATCTCCTAGTTTTGCTAAGATGAATGATGCACCACATAGTGAATTGGATTATATTCTGATAGTAACCACACCAGTAGGGAAACAAGTTGTGTGTAGAACCTAGTACCCTAGCTGTACAGTTTTGTTAGGAGATGTTAATTTACTGGCCAACCTCATTGTTTTAGACATGCATGATTTTGATGTCATCTTAGGCATGGATTGGTTAGAAGCATATCATGCCACCATGGATTGTTTTATTAAAGCCATAACATTTAGATTCCAAGGACCACAAGCAGAATTGATATTTCTGGGGAACAAGAGGAAAACTCAGGCAGGATTTATTTCAGTGTTGAAGGCATGCGGATTAGTTCAGGGTGGGTGTCAGGCATTTATTGCGTTTAGCACGGAGGATAAACAGTCCAAAGGGGTGGAGGATATCCCCATTGTGTGTGAATTTCCGGATGTTTTTCCAGAAGAAATCCCGGGATTACCACCAATTAGAGAAGTTGAGTTCATAATTGAGCTCCTTCTAGGGACGACTCCGATGTCCATCGTGCCATACAGAATGGCTCCAGTAGAAATGGGTGAACTAAAACTCGAGTTGCATGATTTGTTGAGCAAAGGCTTTATTAGGCCAAGTGTTTCACCTTGGGGAGCACCAGTGTTGTTTGTGAAAAAGAAAGACGGAAGTCTGAGAATGTGCATTGACTACAGGAAATTGAAACATGTGACCGTGAAGAACAAGTATTCATTGCCAAGGATAGACGAATTATTTGATCAATTGCAAGGAGCAACCTATTTTTCCAAGATAGACTTGAGATCAGGGTACCATCAGTTGAGAGTTAGAGATTCGGATGTTTAGAAAACGGCTTTTAGAACAAGATATGGGCACTATGAGTTCTTAGTAATGCCCTTTGGTTTGACAAATGCACCCGTAGTCTTTATGGCTCTTATGAACAAAGTTTTTGCACCATATTTGGATCACTCTACAATAGTATTCATTGATGACGTCCTGGTGTAGTCCAAGAGTAAGAAGGAGCATGAAGAACATTTGAGGACAGCGTTGCAGCTTTTGAGGGACAACCAGCTTTATGCAAAACTCAGTAAGTGCGAATTCTGGTTAGAGCAAGTTGCTTTTCTTGGCCACATCATCTCCAGAGAAGGTTTAGCAATCGATCCAGCCAAGAAAGAGGAAGTTGTTAATTGGGCGATGTAAGTCCATGGGGATCCGAACCCTAGAGGGGGGGTGAATAGGGTGAGCTCCAAATGTGACCAATTTTAACAAATTTAACTTCTTTAAAACAAACTAGTCACAAGTGATGATTTATCATACAATATGCGGAAGCTAAACAAAATCAATCACCACATAGCAATCACCACAACACAATATTTATAGTGGTTCGGCCAACGTGCCTACATCCACTACCGGCTTGTGATCCAATCACCCCACCGGATTTCCACTATTTATGCTTTTTCAAAGGCTAAGCAATAACCTCTACAATATGCTTTCCAAGGCTAAGCAATAACCTTTACATTGATGTTTTTCAAGGCTTAACATCAACCTATACACTATGCTTTTATAGGCTAAGCAATAACCTCTTCAACCACAAGGTTGGTTATCTCTCTAATTTAGTGTCTTTAATACACTTGATGGAGATTCTATTAAGCTCATTACATTGCCTCTTAAATAGGCGGATTTGGAAGTGAAATACAAATACACACTCACACTATGAATGCAAAGATGAAAACACATGAAGTGTGTGTGTGTGGTCCTCAATCATTTAGAAAATGAAAGCTCATAAATGTATGCCTAAGGCTTTTGAAAGTTTTAGCTCAAAAACATTTATGATTGAGGATATAATGCAATCACATGTTAAAAGTAACAACTTGTTAATGATATCAAAGTTACACAAGTTGTATGAAATGGATTAGCTCTAAACATGTGATGCATAGGGATGTCAATCAAATCATCAATGAAGCTCAAAACATAAAAATTGATTTGATTGAAAAGAGGGGACAAATCATATGTAATTATAAGGACAACTTGAAAAAGATTTACCAATCAAAGTAAGGCAAGTTGTGAAGCATTAAAACAATAATACACATATGATTTGTAATGATGTTGAATCCAAAACATAAGATACATTTGAAGGAGATTTTCTTATGATGGAAAAACAACACCCAAAGATTCAACAAAGTATATGAATCATGTTACATCTTTCATTAACATGATCTACTTGGATTTACCAATAAAGTACTACTTTGATGAATCAATGGTGATGTATCCAAAACAATAGATCTATTCAAAATATAGAATATGCTAAGGATACAACATATCATATATTAACATGTTACAAAGATTTACCAATGATAAAACAAAACATGAAAACATATGATTTGTAAAGAGGTTGAGTCCAAAACATAAGATAGTTTTGAAAGTGATTTTCTTATGATGGAAAACAACAACCAAAGATTCAACCAAGTATATGGATCATGTTACATATGATTTCAAAGGTTTTTACATTAACATGATCTACTTAGATTTACCAAAGTTAAGTACTACTTGAATTGAATCATATGGTGTTGTATCCAAAACAATAAATCAACTCAAAACATAACACATGTTAAGGACACAACACAAACGTAGTTTATCATGCTAGAAATGATTTACCAAAAATAAAACAAAGCATGAAAACATATGATTAAGAAAGGAAGAGCCTACTTGGTGGTTTAACTTCATTAATCCAAGCTTTAGCTTTCCTAATCATCCCCTTCATCCCTTGGTTCTTTTCCCTTTTGATATGCCTCAAATCCTCTCAAGGAGGGGTTAAAAATTCCCAACTTTTGGCAAGGGAAAGAACTCATATTTATAGCAAAAAGTTGCCAACGGCTAGTCCTCGGTCGACCGGCAAAGAGGTCTCGGTCGACCGAGAACACACAACGGTCATATTTCTGACCGTTGGTGCTCCCAGGCAAATTTTGCCTGCAGTTGTCTCGGTCGACCGAGACCTGTATCTCGGTCGACCGGCGACACTGCCGGGACAACCCCCCTTTTGACAAAAAATCCAACTTTTGTCATTTTAAAGTTATTTCTTTGGGGGTCACTAAACCAAGCTTAAAAACATGTTTTAAAACATTCTAATGGTTTTTAAAACATGACATAAAAAGCCTAAAAAGATTCAAAACTTTTAAAACAAAGGCTTGCTTGATTTCTTGAAAACTCTTTTCTAAAAACAAATGCATCCAAGATGAAAATACAAATCATGCATAAATCAATACTTTTATAAATCTTAAAAGCAATGCATGAATAAAACAAGATTTCAAGTTTATTTAAAACAATGCATGTGTGTAAATCAAATGATGCTTGAATGATAATGCATCCATCAAATTGCAATCTATAAAAACCCTAACAGGCGAGTCCAAGCAGTGTGACAGAAATCAGAAGCTTTTTGGGGTTAGCATGCTATTACAGAAGATTTGTCCAAGGTTTTTCGTCCATTGCAGCACCGTTGACGAAATTGACTAGGAAGAATGTCCCATTTGTTTGGACCGAACAATGTGAAACAAGTTTTCAAGAGTTGAAAGGAAGGTTAACCACAGCCCCAATCCTTACATTACCATCGGGCAGCGGCGGATTTATTGTTTATACAGATGCTTCGAATGTGGGACTGGGTTGTGTATTGATGCAGGATGGCATGGTAATTGCTTATGGCTCGAGACAGTTGAAGGACAATGAGAAGAGCTATGCAACTCATGACTTGGAATAGGCGGCAGTTGTTTTTGCTTTGAAGATGTGGAGAAACTACCTTTATGGAGAGAAATTTGAAGTCCATTCGGACCACCGAAGTTTACAATATTTGTTCTCGCAGAAGGATTTAAACATGAGACAGAGACGGTGGATGGAGTATATCAAGGATTATGACTTTCCAATCAAGTATCATCCAGGTAAAGTGAATGTTGTAGCTGATGCATTGAGCAGAAAATCATTTGTTATGGCCAGTTTGAGAGGAATTGGTATCTTACAGCAGTTTGAAGAGTTGGGTGTAGAAGTACAAACCCTGAAACTGGGTGCAATGTTAGCAAACATGACAATATCAGAACCTACCTTCATCCAGAAGATCAAGGAAAGTCAGTTGCAAGACCCAGACTTAGGAAAGATAGTAGAACATATTCCAGAACGTCCAGATTTCTAGATGGTGAATGGGTTATTGTATTTTCGTGACCGGTTGTGTGTGCCAAATGTGGATGACTTGAAGAGTGATATAATGAAGGAAGCTCATAGCACAAGATATTCTATGCATCCGGGTAGCACGAAGATGTACCATAATTTGAAGAATAGATTTTGGTGGAACAACATGAAGAGAGAGATAGCAGCTTTTGTGTCCCGTTGTCTGACTTGTCAGTTGATTAAATTAGAGCATCAGAAGCCCCCAGGTTTGTTACAACCGTTGGAGATTCCGGAGTGGAAATGGGAACACATCACCAAGGATTTCGTTTCCGATTTGCCGAATACCAAGAAGGGAAATAATGCAATTTGGATTATTGTAGATCGTCTGACAAAGTCTGCTCATTTCATTCCGATGAAGACAGGGAACATGATGCACATGGCACCACTTCTAAAGTTATTTGTTGATGAAATTGATAGTAAACATGGTCAGCCCGTCTCCATCACTTCAAACAGAGACAGCATGTTCGTTTCAAAGTTTTGGAAAACTCTTCATGAGTCTATGGGTACCAAACTCCAGTTCAGCACGACATATCATCCTCAGACAGATGGTTAGTCAGAAAGGATGATACAGACTCTCGAAGACATGTTGCGTGCTTGCGTATTAGATTTCAAGGTTCAGTAGGATGAGTGCTTACTGCTTTGTAAATTTTCTTATAACAATAGCTACCGCTCTAGCATCGATATGACACCTTTCGAGATACTCTATGGTAGAAGATGTCGAACTCCGGTTTGCTGGGAAAAAGTCGGTGAGCGTAGTTTTCATGGACCGACGATAGTTGGAGAGACAAGTGACAAGGTCAAACTGATTCAGGGACGTTTGAAGATCGACCGAAGTAGACAGAAGAGTTATGCAGACACTCGCCGAAGAGAATTGCAGTTTCAAGTGGGTGACAAAGTGTTCTTGAAGATCTCACCAGTTAGTGGGACTTTGAGATTCGGACAGAAGGGCCAAATTATCTAGAAGGTTTATTGGACCGTATGAAATGTTGAGCAAGATTGGGGTTGTCTGTTAAAGACTTGCGTTACCGCCGGAACTCTCCGGGGTGCACAATGTATTTCATGTTTCTATGCTAAAAAATATGTTTCTAGTCCTTCATATATACTACAACACAAACCTTTGGAGATTCGGGAAGATGCCTCGTATGTGGAAAAGCCGATCAAGGTCATTGACACCAAAGAGCAAGAATTGAGAAATCGGACTATTCATTGGGTCAAGGTACTTTGGGAAAATCACGAGCCAGAGGAAGCAACATGGGAATTGAGAGATCAAGTGCAGAGGAAGTATCTAAAGCTTATACCAGAGGTAAATGCTTGTTTTATTTGGTGGACCAAATATCCTTAGGGGTGGAGGATGTTAGACCCCGATCCAGACTAATTCGATTAGTGTACTATTAGTGTGTGTTTAGTCCTAAGTGGGTTTAGTTGTCGCTGGGTTAGAAATAATTAGTTTTAGTCTTGTACATAGCTTTGGGAATTTTAAGAACATTTAGTATTAGTCAGACATGCTCAGGAAGGCCTGAGTGCACGTGTAAGCTTGGGAGGATCATATCGGTTTCCGTTTTTATTTGTGATTTTGATTTCATTTGAATGATTTTACTATGTGTTACAACTTTCATTTTCAGCCCACACTTGTTTGAAGCCCAAAAACCCAAGTTCTGACCCGAAAAGGGTAAAGTTGTCCTTTATACACAAATCTGGACACAAAGTTCGAAATCTCAAAACCATGTAAAAAATATACCCTTTGGAAACTAGATATCTTAAGGATCATTTTATCCTTCTTCGTCGAGTTCATTCGAGGCTCGTAAGATCATGTTTTCATTGATGCAAAATTTGGCCATTGGGCCCCATTTGCTAGGGTTTAAGTCAACTCTTTCCCTCTTTCCCTCCTTTCACCCTTATACCCTAACCCTAGAGCAGCCAAGAGGAGAAACCCTTTCTCTCCACTTTATTTCTCTTGAATGATCAAGCTAGAAGACTCCAAATGGAATTCCAAGACCATCATTTTCTTCCTCTCATCCTAAACTTTCCACTGATACAAATTTCTTGAAGTTTCTAGTTGGGCGAGAGCTCCATTTTCTTCCTTCTCTCTTGTTTGTGTACTTTTAGGTAAGCGCTCCAAACCCATCCTTTTAATGGAGCCTTTTTGGTTCCCAAAGATCTTGTTTTTCATGTTTACAAACCCTTTTGTGAAAAAGGGTTTCTTGTTTTCAAGATTGAGTGAGTTTTGGGTGGTTTTCATGTGTTTTGTAGTCTTTGGATAAGCTTGAGTGGAAGTGCTTGATGAGGTTTGCGGCATCTTGGACTAAGGCAAGTAACCAATCTAGAATGGATGATAGCATGTGAGCATTTAATTTGTTTTCTTTTCATTCTTCTCATTTCATTGGAAATTTATGTCCTGAATGGAAGATTTGGGGATTTTGTTTTAGATTGGAGAATGGGAATGTAATGTCTCAATTTGTGCTATGAATGTGTGTTTTACCCCTTGGAAAGCATGTAGGCTCAAGGAAGTGCAGATTGAATGAGAAACAAGAAGAAGGGAAGAAGAAGATGTGAAAATGTGACTTGAAATGCACTTCCCGTGCAGTTTCGGCCAGCCGCTGGTCAGCTGGCGGGGATTTCGGCTAACTGCGAGCTGACCGAGCTCGGTGGTTCCTTTTCCAGAAGCTGGCATGTGCATCAGGGTTAAGCAGTCAGCCCTTCGGTCAAGTTACGGCTAGCCGCCAGGTCCCATTTCGGTTAACCGTAAGCGAACCGAAGTCAGTTCCGTTTCTTTTCCAGGGAGCTGCATTTGGACCTGGGTTTCCAGCGGTCAGCCTGTCGGTCAGCTGGCGGCTGGCCTCCAGATCCTAGTTCGACTAGCCGACATCTGACCTCGAGCTGACCGAATTTGAGACCATTGCCCATTTTGAAGAATATTTGTAAGAATGAAAACTAGAACATGTTAAGTGACCTTTAGCCTGATATTGTGCACTCGAAGCCTGAGATGTCTTTGAACTTCCGGGGCACCGATTCGCTTTTAATTCCAACATTTAAGGTTTCGTTTACATAAAGATCAACCAAGGGTCCTTACATGTGCTTGATAGACTTTGTGTTCGTACTTTAACTTTTGATGCAATGAATATCATTGTGTATTCGTTTTGAATGTTATGTACAAGCTTGTTTGAAGATTTGTTAAAAAAAAAGGGGGTCACTTCCTAAGCGTGTTATGCATATTAATTATGCCTTTTGCTAGTCGTGTTTGTCCTATTTTGATAAGTGATTTTCCCCTTTTATCTCGACATGTTTAGACAGTGCTTCGCGTGTTTTGCACATTCATGAATTTAAGTGGATACCACTGAGTTTGAACTGCCATTTCAGTTTGATCCACTGTCTGGGGGTCCTTAAACATGTAGACTATCTGTAGACTAGTCGTGTATTTTATTACACATCGTGCGTGTCCGGTTCCGCGGCCGGAATCCCCGTATATGTGGGAATCGTGTCGTGATTATATTATGTATATCATGCTTGTCGTACATGCTTGCTATTTTCATTTTAAATTATAAAGAAAGGATGGGCTTATTGTGGATTGTAACTATTCATGATATTATAAGTATTCATATTAGTTTTACTCGTATTTTGAAATGTACCTTAGTCATGTAACTATTTACAATTCAACAAAATGTCTTTACATGTTTCCTTAAACATTTACTACTTATGCTCATGCCTACACTACAAGAAATTTGGGGTTTAAGGACGACACAAATTTGTCCCAAAATGTACATATTTCGTCACCAAAACTAATTGAGACGAAAATTTTTCGTCACCCGTTTTCTTGCCAAAGCCTTGTCGTTAAAAGGTATTGGAGACAAAAAAAAATCGTCATTGAAAAAGATAAATTTGTGACGATTTTTTTTTTGTCTCCAATACACTCTGTTGGAAACAAGTAATTTTTTTTTCGTCTCCAATACACTATGTTGGAAACATACTTGTAAGTAATTAGTGACAAAATATTTTGTCATTAAAGGAAGAAATTAGAGACAAAAATATTTTGTCATAAATATAAGAAATAGAGACGAAAATTTTTTGTCGCATTTACCCCACCCAACTCAAGGACTTCCAAGGAGGTCACCCATCCGAACACTGCTCCCGCCCGAGCACGCTTAACTTCGGAGTTCTTACGATTTTTGGAGCCACACGATTTTAGAAGACTTGATGCTAAGTTAATACGGGGTTTGACTTATAAGCCATGCTCAAGACTTGGATATTTCCGATGCGGGCTAATGGAGACTCATCATTTGAAGCCAATGGTTGACACGCTATGCCCCGCGATTAAGAGTACCGCTCGGACCAAGATCTCACATTCTCCCCCACTAGAAATAGAGTCGTCCTCGGCTCCGATACCAACTGTCACAGCCCCGCCCAACTTAGCATGAAATTGTCCGCTTTGGCCCACGTGTACGTGCGAGGACTTCCCAGGAGGTCACCCATCCTAGTACTGCTCCCGCCCGAGCATGCTTAACTTCGGAGTTCTTACGATTTCCGGGGCCGCACGATTTTAAAAAGCCTCAGGACTTGGATATTTCCGATGCGGGCTATCGTAGACTCGCCGTTTGAAGCCCGTGATCGACACGCTACGCCCAGTTGTTAAGGGTTCCGCCCGGACCAAGATCTCACATTCTCCCCCACTAGAAATAGAGTCGTCCTCGGCTCTGATACCAACTGTCACAGCCCCGCCCAACTCAGCATGAAATTGTCCACTTTGGCCCACGTGCACGCGCGCGGACTTCCCAGGAGGTCACCTATCCTAATACTGCTCCCACCCGAACACGCTTAACTTCGGAGTTCTTACGATTTTCGGGGACGCATGGTTTTAAAAAGCCTCATGCTAAGTTAATACGGGGTTTGACTTATAAGCCCAAGGTCAGGACTTGGATATTTCTGATGCGGGCTAACAGAGACTCACCGTTTGAAGCCCGTGGTTGACATGCTACGCCCCGTGGTTAAGGGTACCGCCCGGACCAAGTTCTCACAGTAGCAGAGACTGAGAGAGGTAGGTGTACCTGGCAGTGGCAGACTCCTGGATGGAGGATGATGGGCACAGACGATGGTGATTGGTGATGGTGGTTGCGTCTGGGAATTCTAGGCGAGAGAGACTGAGAGAAGTAGAGATGAGAGGGATCACTGATCGGGGATGGGTCTGCACTGCGTGTGTTGATGGAGGGTGATGATGATTGATGGGGGCCAATGGGCCATGGGATTGCTGCTTGAGACGATGGGTGGGAGATGTTGGAAAAGGGTTTTGGAAAATGGGGAAAATGGTTATTCTCTCCTCTTCTGGAAAAGGGTTTTGGAAAAGGGGGAAAAGGGTTTTGGAAAAGAGAGACCGGGATAGATGGAGGGACAAAGGGGGAAATGAGTTTTGGAAAAGGGGCGTTGGATTGGGGTGGGGGGGGGGGGGATGGATGTTAGGGCCTTGGGGGGCCCATTTTAGTCATTTTAAAGTCTTTTCCAAAGCAATACTTGTAAGAGAGGAATAGGCTCAAGTGTGAACGAAATTGGTGCCACCGCAAATGAAATTGACGCCTTATTTTGGTGACCAAATATTTTCGTCTTCCATAACTTATCCTTAATAGTGACGAATTATGTTCATCACAAAAACAAATTATATTTTGTGACAAAAATTTTCGTCTCCAATGAGCTAAAATAATTCGCGCCAAAGCAAATGAAATTGGCGTCTTATTTTTGTGACGAAATATGTTCGTTGTCTATAACTTATCCTTATTGGTGACGAATTACGTTCGTTGCAAAAACAAATTATATTTTGTGACAAAAATTTTTGTCTCCAATGAGCTAAAATAATTCACGCCCGCAAATGAAATTGGCACCTTATTCTAGTGACGAAATATTTTCGTCTTCCATAACTTATCCTTATTAGTGACGAATTAAATTCGTCACAATAACAAATTATATTTTGTGACAAAAATGTTCGTCTCCAATGAGCTAAAATAATCCGCGCAAAGCAAATGAAATTGGCGCCTTATTTTGGTGACGAAATATGTTCGTCTTCCATAACTTATCCTTATTGGTGACGAATTACGTTCGTCGCAAAAAAAAAAATATTTTGTGACAACAATTTTCGTCTCTAATGAGCTAAAATAATTGGCGCCAACACAAAACAAGTTGGCGCCATATTTTTGTAGAAGAAATTTTGTTTTCGTCTCCTATACTTTTGAAAAAAATGAAAACAGACGACAAAATTTATATTTTGTCCCCTTTGGGTGTTCTTTTAAGACAAAAAAAAATTCGTCATCAGATTTCGTCGCAACAGCCTAAATTTCTTGTAATACTAAATTGATAACCTGCCAAACCGTTGTGTTTGACCCTTGTATGTTGGTGCCCAGGTGCAAGTGACGTTGCCTTTGAGGAGGAGCGTCCGGAGGAGGCTCTTGAACCACCCCCAGTCAGAGAGTGGCAACCCGACGATGTTAACTAGACATCGGGCGGGTTCTTGAGTTTCGCTACAATTTTTCATTGGGTTCTTTTATTATTTTGAGAATTATATTGGCCTTTGTTGGCCTCTTATGGGATGTAACTAAACTTAACTTACTTTTGTGTTAGTCTCATAACTTGAATTATGATGGGAATGCCATGTTAACTCCTTTCTTTTGATACTATGTCTTGAGATTATTTGTCATAGCACTTAAAAATTTATTGGTGCCTATCTTGATGTGATTCGCTACACGCTTCTGTAAACTTGATCGTGTGAGACAGATTCCGCGTGTTCCGAGAATCCTCACCGCGGGAACCTGTGGGAAAACAAATATAACAACAGAAAAACAATCGACACGGGTCGGGGTTCGTTCCGGGGTCGCGACAGGACTGGTATCAGAGCGGGACTTATTTCAGGCACTTAAAAGAAACTAGAAAGGTCTTAGGAACGTGGCGAGGATTCGTGAGTTTGATAGATTCGTTGGTATAGGACCTTAGAAACCCTTATACCATGGTTATTGTGTACTAACTCCTTGTTTTACAACACTATGCCTCCAAGAAAAGCTCCAAACCATAATGCTTCAGGCAGTAATCAGAATGAGTCAGACACAACTAATACGCCAACAGCTACACAGTTCAAAGAACTCATGCAAACTATGATAGAACAACAAAGGCATGCAAATGAGACTCAAGCCAAATTTCAAGAACAGCTAGCAAAGAAGGATGAAGAAATGGCTCAAGTTTAGAGACAACTCTTGGAAGTTCTTTAGAACAGGAATCTAGCTACACAACCTCAGCCTTTGGGTCCACATATTGTTATCCATAATTGGGATCATTACCCTAACGCGCTATTTGAGAAGTTCAGGAAGAGAGCACCGAAGGAATTTTTGGGCAATGAGGACCCATTAGTTGTAGATGACTGTGTTAGTTTTATGGTCTCAATACCAGTATATGATGAATAAATTGATTAATTTCTTTATTTATCAATATATATTATTGCTTTCCTTTCATGAGATGAATGGTGTTTTATTACTTGTTTGCACATAACTAATACGAATTACATAATGGTTCATGAGATGAACCGGAGTCCACAAGTATACTAGATGTAATACATGTGTATGGATGAGATCCACATACAGGAGACATGTATTACAAATCTTATACTTAAATATCTTCACAACCAGTGATGAGATTAGGCATCTCATCTGACAAGGTTGCATCACTTTGATCACTATGAGATAGTGTGATTTGTCTCGATCATCGGAATGTAAGATTCTGGATCATGGTGCTGGTACATTGGATGTATTGAAGGACCATGAGAAGCACCTTATATACACTGTCTTTACTTTAAGGTCTGCTCTCATAATTCCCTAGCAATAGGCTCATAATCCTGAGACATTAATGAACTCAAGTTTCTATCTATGCATTTGCTTTAAGTCACCAATGGGTGAGGCCAATTGTAGGTCAACACCTTGGTGATTTGGGTACGTGGTAGTAGAGCTGTGGGAACATTCAATGGTCAAGATGGAATCTATCTTTAATATCCCCTTGTGCCAATTAATGGATTTATCATTGGTAAGTGCGCACCCATTCCAATTAAGAGTTAATTGGATCGGTACCAAATGATCATTATAATTGATTGGGGCTCAAGGATAATAAGATATGGATCTAATTTGGTGGACAGGTCCAATTGATCCATGGATATAGATGGAGGGGCCTACTTGTGGTAATGTGGAAGTTTAGGGTCTTCATTGTAATTTATTCCTAAGACTGGAGTGCAATTGCATTTATATAGTGGAGTTATTTGCAATTAACTGTGGGCCCGGATTGCACATGAGATGTGGGGTCGCGTGTCCCAGTTGGAGCCTGCTTTCTAAGGAATCCCTAGTGGTCCCCACGCTAGCCCAAGATATTAGAAAGATACTAATTATAGTAGAACTCTAAAAGGAAATAGAAGGTTACTATTTCTATTTGAAGTGAGACTTCTAATAGTGGTAATAGTAAGTTACTAATTATTAATGGAAGTAAGACTTCTATTTTAATTAGTAAAAGAGGACGTTACTAATCATATTTGAAGTAAGACTTCTAATTGTGTTTTAGTAAGCAACTAATTGTTATGGAAGTAAGACTTCTATTTCAATTAGTAAGAGGAGGTTGCTAAGTGCAATAAAAGGAGGAAAAAAGGAGGCTTGGACGTCCCTAATGTTAATCCCACCTAGGGATTCACGCCCATATCACTCTTCCTCTCTTTGTGCAAGTTGTTGCACATCACTTCCCTCTTCTAGTTTCTCTTCTAGTTTCCTTTAGGGTTTTTCTCTTGGAGAACCCACCATCTTCTTGAGAAAAGAGAATCTGATACGGGACATAGCGTGGAAGATCAAAGGGTGTTGGAGATCTTAATTTGATTAGTGAAGGTGTTCATCATCAAAGAAAGAGATCAACTTCTTCATTAGAGCACTACAAAGCTCCAAAGGTATAATCTACATCCTTGTATGTTGTAGATTTCGCGGTTGCTTGTTTATGTGCTATTTTCTATCTTTTAGATAGGTTATACTGCTGTACATGGTATATGAGTTGGAGGGATTGCATCCTGGATTGGGTTTGTTGCCATTTAGATAGTTGATCCCTGCATCAAGTGGGTCAAAAGTTCTTGAAACCTATCTGAATGGCCCACCTAGTTTCCAACAGACTGGCTAGCCAATACTGAGAAAATCTTTGATGTTTTTACGTGCACGGGGAGACAGAAGGTCAACCTCACAGCTTCACTATTCTATGGGCTTGCTGATCGGTGGTGGCAAATAGTTAAGGATCCATACACTGTAATAGCTAACAAAGATGCGTAGGCAGCATTCAAGACACAGTTTCAGGATAAGTACATTCCCTCCCATGTTAAGAGACAAAAGGCTATCGAATTCCAGCAGCTCAAGCAAGGTAGCATGACTGTGCTAGACTATGTCACCAAGTTTGAGAGATTGACTAGATATGCTACCGAGTTGATTGGCACTGAGCAGAAAAAGATAACAAAGTTCTTGGAAGGGTTGAATCTGATTATCATGGGAGATGCTATAGGAGTAGTTCCACCAGCTACATATGATGAGGCTGTCAAACGGGCATATAAGTTTGAAGATATTAACAACCTAATCGTTCAAGAGAGGAAGCAGCACTACCAGCAGCAGAATCAGAACTAGCAGCGCAACAAGAAACCAAGGCAAGAACAAAGTCAGGTGGGACAGGGTTGTGGCCATTGTGGCAAGAACCACGATACTCATGAATGTCGTAAGGCCACAGGTGCCTGTTTCAAATGTGGGGCAATGAACCATGCAATCAAGGATTGCCCACAACTTCAGAATCAAGGGAATATAAACCAACAGCAGAGACAAGCAGCTCCTCATAATCAAGCACCAGTTCAGAATCAAGTTAGACCACCTCAGCAGCAGCAGCAGGCTAGACCACCAGCACCAAATCAGAATGCTCGTCCTCCACAACAGACCAGACATGGCCAAGGAAGGCAAAATCAAGCACCGAATAGATTACAGATGCATGGACGTTTATATTATCTCAACCGTACGGATGCTGAAGCTGCAAGAGACGTGGTGGAAGGTAAACTTCTTGTTTGTGGGGTAGAAGCTCAGATTTTATTTGATCCTGGATCCACACATTCGTTTTCATCTCCTAGTTTTGCTAAGATGATTGATGCACCACACAATGAATTGGATTATATTCTGATAGTAACCACACCAGTAGGGAAATAAGTTGTGTGTAGAACCAATTACCCTAGCTGTACAGTTTTGTTAGGAGATGTTGATTTACCGGCCAACCTCATTGTTTTAGACATGCATGATTTTGACGTCATCTTAGGCATGGATTGGTTAGAAGCATATCATGCCACCATGGATTGTTTTAGTAAAACCATAACATTCAGATTCCAAGGACCACAAGCAGAATTGATATTTTAGGGGAACAAGAGGAAAACTCAGGCATGATTTATTTCAGTCTTGAAGGCAAGCGGATTAGTTCAGAGTGGGTGTCAGGCATTTATTGCATTTATCACGGAGGATAAACAGCCTCAAGGGGTGGAGGATATCCCCATTGTGTGTGAATTTCCGGATGTTTTTCCAAAAGAAATCCTGGGATTACCACCAATTAGAGAAGTTGAGTTCAAAATTGAGCTCCTTCCAGGGACGGCTCCGATGTCCATTGTACCATACAGAATGGCTCCAGCAGAAATGGGTGAACTAAAACTCCAATTGCAGGATTTGTTGAGTAAAGGCTTTAATAGGCCAAGTGTTTCACCTTGGGGAGCACCAGTGTTGTTTGTGAAAAAGAAAGATGGAAGTCTGAGAATGAGCATTGACTACAGGAAATTAAACCATGTGACCGTGAAGAACAAGTATCCATTGCCAATGATAGACTAATTATTTGGTCAATTGCAAGGAGCAGCCTATTTTTCCAAGATAGACTTGAGATCAGGGTACCATAAGTTGAGAGTTAGAGACTCGGATGTTCAGAAAATGGCTTTTAGAACAAGATATGGGCACTACGAGTTCTTAGTGATGCCCTTTGGTTTGACAAATGCACCCGCGGTCTTTATGGCTCTTATGAACAAAGTTTTTGCACCATATTTGGATAAATCTACAGTTGTATTCATTGATGACGTCCTGGTGTATTCCAAGAGTAAGAAGAAGCATGAAGAACATTTGAGGACAGCGTTGCATCTTTTGAGGGACAACCAGCTTTATGCAAAACTCAGTAAGTGCGAATTCTGGTTAGAGCAAGTTGCTTTTCTAGGCCACATCATCTCCAGAGAAGGTTTAGCAGTCGATCCAGCCAAGATAGAGGCAATTGTTAATTGGGCGAGTCCAAGCAGTGTGATAGAAATCAGAAGCTTTTTAGGGTTAGCAGGCTATTTGTCGCGACCCCGGACCGGGAATCCCAATCCGGGATCGGGACCATTAGTGTGTGATGATTATTCAAGAGGATTACCTACATCCTCAAAATAATCTTATTTAATTTCCCACAGGTGTCCGCGGTGAGGATATCAAAACCTTGCATGGATATTTCTTTTTAATGCGGAAGCGTGTAGCAAATCAAATAGTTAGACTGTCTCTAGTCATGCAAGCATTTACATCAATATCAAACTGTATCAGAAAGAGCAATGATATATAGCAATGTTTCCCAAAAGTTGTTAAAGTTAGACAAGTTATCATTTAGTTACAATCCCCAAAATTAGAGGCCAACAAAGGCCAATATTACAAAATAATAACCCAAAGAATAGTTAACAAGTCCTTCCCAAAATGTTACGCCTCTTGGCAACCCGATGTCTACATGACATCGTCAGCACGCCACTCAACTAGAGGCTGCAACTCACCTACCGCCTCCTCCGGCTCCTCCTCAAGGAAACCGGCAACGGGACCTGAGTACCAAAGCAAAGGATCAGACACGACGGTCTGGCAAGAGAATGACAAGATACAACAACAATAATAGAGGAAATCTCTTGAAAAGCATATAAATCTGTTTAAGCAAGAACTCTCATAAAGCAGGTAAATCATTTGCTATAAAACAAGTAAACAAGATAAAACATATGAGGTAACCAAGGAATCGGGAATAACAAGGTGGCAATCACATAAAGCTAAGTCCTCTGTCACTAAAGTGACAACAGTATCACGGGACGTTGATCTCAGTCACACAAGGTGAGGAGAAACAACGTATACATATATACAATATAATAATACGGGAACGGGACCACGGTAGCGAACCGGGTATCGGGACGGGGCCACGGTGGTAAACCGGGCATCGGGATCCAAACTGCAGCTGGCGGGACGGGAGAGGGATTTCCAAGTCAGTGGATCAGACTGACATGGTATCCAAGCTTAGTGATGCCGACTCATAGGATAAAACCAATCGAGACATATGCAAGTAATTCAAGTACAGTAGATAAACGGGTAAAACGGGGTGCTCAAGGGCACACTATCACTTCATGTCGGGCAATGCATTTCGGGACAATTAACTGTTACTAATGTAACTCCAATGCTTTCGGGAAAACAAGTCATGTAATACAAGTCTTGGAAACGAGGTGAAATAACGAGTTATAACACATTTCGGGTAAAATACTAATTTCAAAATCTATTTAAGTGAATAGGGGTCCCGTATGTCTATTATAGTCCTTACTTGGTACTCCGTGAGTTTGAAGACATTCCGGGCTCCTTATTCACTTTTATGATTTTTCAAAGTTTCGGATGACATCTTTGTGATATGGTTTCTTTCTCGGATGGCATCAACAATGCCTAGTGAATCCCTTTCGATTGACAAAGCTCAACGCTCGAACGAACCGGAGAGTTCGTTCGAGCGGGGAGCTTTTCGAAATCTGGGAAATTTCGGTTACCTGGCGGTTAGCTGGCGGTTAGCCGCCGATGCATTCGGCGGTTAGCCGCTGGGTAACCGTGGAGCTGACCGAATTTCAGGTGAGAATTCTGATGCTCTCGGGAAAAGGAACCGTGATTGTGCGGTTGGATGGCGGTTAGCCGCCGATGGGTTCGGCGGTTAGCCGCTGGCTAACCGTGAGGCTGACCGCGTTTTCAGGTGGAAAATGATGCTCTCTGGAAAAGTCACCGCGGTGCGCGGTTAGCTGGCGGTTAGCCGCCGATGCATTCGGCGGTTAGCCGCTGGATAACCGTGAGCTGACCGCCAGTTACGAAAATGCTCACTGAGTCCAGTTTTGAGTCATTTTCCTCCTCAAAACCATCTTCCTCATATCCACAAAGTCCTTACAATGACATTGAGCTAATAGTTCCTCCAATGCCTCTCTTTATACTTCTCCAAATCCTCATTAAGAGTTCTCTCCATCACTTCTTCCATGTCAAATCCAATGCAAATAAAAGAGAAGTAAACCATTTCACCAACATTCATCTAAGCTATCACAAGAACAATAAATGCTCTACCAACATGTTTATAAAACATTGAATGAAACTATCAAGATACATTATGAGCATTTATTTCAAACAAACCTCATTAAATGAAAGTATGGAAAATCCATGAAGACTACACCAAATCATTTCAAAATTAAAAACATCCAAACATTCACTTGCCTCTAATCCAAGCTAGCTGAAAACAAGTCTTTGATCACCTCTATTGCTCAAAGCCAAGCTACAATCAAAAATCCCCAAAACAACCCTAAAATGGGTTACACCAAGCTTGAAAATGAAAGAGCTTCCAATAATGCACATGTAGAATCTCAATGACTAGAGGAACACTAATCTAAGAGATGGAAATGATCACTTACTTGGATGACCTTCAAATGAAGAGGACTAGTTCAAAGAAGATCTCAATGTTGATGAATCCCTCCACAAATAGTATCAATGGAAAGCTTGTGAGATGAGGGAGTGATTGGTGAGTTCCAATGCTTGATCTATGAACTATTGATATGGCTTGGAGATGAAGAAGCAAGAAGAAGAAGAAGAAGCAAGGGAAACCCTAGACTCAAATGTGTGCTGGAGCAAGGAAGAGTGAAATGAGAAATGGAGGGTTGGGTTCTCCTTTGTAAACAAATGAAGCTTGGGTCCCACAACTCAAGGTACTACATTAGCTGAAATCATCTCTATCGGAGCTTCTAATGAATTCGACGAAGAAGAAATAAATGGTCGCCGAAATATCTAGTTCCCAAAAATTACATGTTTCACGGGTTTCGAGAATATCGAGTTTTGGGTACAGACTTGGTGTGCAAATGACTGTTTTGCCCTCTAGGCTATGAAATCGGTTTTCGGGGTCTCGAATGAATACGGGATCAACATGAAAGTTGTTGAGATCTACAAGATGCATGCAACGGGCCAAAAACACAATTCACAACAAATCGGGAAATTCCTCGAGAAAATACAAAGCCGAAAAGGGAACCCCCAAAGGGCCCCACAAGAAATCCAAAACACACAAAGTAGCCCAAAACTAAAATCAAGGTTAAATCTAAACCCAACTTAACCAAGAATCACTAATCAAGCTTAGCACTAACACGCAACTTAATTAGCACTAATCGGGATCACTCGGGTCGGGGTCTTACACTATTACAGAAGATTTGTCCAAGGTTTTTTGTCCATTGCAGCACCGTTGACGAAATTGACTAGGAAGAATGTCCCATTTGTTTGGACCGAACAATGTGAAACAAGTTTTCAAGAGTTGAAAGGAAGGTTAACCACAGCCCCAATCCTTACATTACCATCGGGCAGCGGCGGATTTATTGTTTATACAGATGCGTCGAATGTGGGACTGGGTTGTGTATTGATGCAGGATGGCAAGGTGATTGCTTATGGCTCGAGACAGTTGAAGGACCATGAGAAGAACTATGCAACTCATGACTTGGAATTGGCGGCAGTTGTTTTCGCTTTGAAGATGTGGATACACTACCTTTATGGAGAGAAATTTGAAGTCCATTCGGATCACCGAAGTTTACAATATTTGTTCTCATAGAAGGATTTAAACATGAGACAGAGACGGTGGATGGAGTATATCAAGGACTATGACTATCCAATCAAGTATCATCCAGGCAAAGTAAATGTTGTAGCTGATGCATTGAGCAGAAAATCAGTGGTCATGGCCAGTTTGAGAGGAATTTGGTATTTTACAGCAGTTTGAAGAGTTGGGTGTAGAAGTACAAACCCTGAAACTGGGTGCAATGTTAGCAAACATGACAATATCAGAACCTACCTTCATCCAGAAGATCATGGAAAGTCAGTTGTAAGACCCAGACTTAGCAAAGATAGTAGAACATATTACAGAACGTCCCGATTTCTAGATGGTGAATGAGATATTGTATTTTCGTGACCGGTTGTGTGTGCCAAATGTGGATGACTTGAAGAGTGATATAATGAAGGAAGATCATAGCACAAGATATTCTATGCATCCGGGTAGCACGAAGATGTACCATAATTTGAAGAATAGATTTTGGTGGAACAACATGAAGAGAGAGATAGCAGCTTTTGTGTCCCGTTGTCTGACTTGTCAGTTGATTAAAGTAGAGCATCAGACGCCCCCGGTTTGTTACAACCGTTGGAGATTCAGGAGTGGAAATGGGAACACATCACCATGGATTTCGTTTTCGAATTGCCGAATACCAAGAAGGGAAATAATGCAATTTGGATTATTGTAGATCGTCTGACAAAGTCTGCTCATTTCATTCCGATGAAGACAGGGAACATGATGCACATGGCACCACTTCTAAAGTTATTTGTTGATGAAATTGATAGTAAACATGGTCAGCCCGTCTCCATCACTTAAGACAGAGACAACAGGTTCATTTGAAAGTTTTGGAAAACTCTTCATGAGTCTATGGGTACCAAACTCCAGTTCAGCACGGCATATCATCCTCAAACAGATGGTTAGTCAGAAAGGATGATACAGACTCTCGAAGACATGTTGCGTGCTTGCGTATTAGATTTCAAGGTTCAGTAGGATGAGTGCTTACTACTTTGTGAATTTGCTTATAACAATAGCTACCGCTCTAGCATCAGTAAGACACCTTTCGAGATACTCTATGGTAGAAGATGTCGAACTCCGGTTTGCTGGGAAGAAGTCGGTGAGCGTAGTTTTCATGGACCGACGATAGTTGGAGAGACAAGTGACAAGGTCAAACTGATTCAGGGACGTTTGAAGATCGTCCGAAGTAGATAGAAGAGTTATGCAGACAGTCGTCGAGGAGAATTGCAGTTTCAAGTGGGTGACAAAGTGTTCTTGAAGATCTCACCAGTTAGAGGGACTTTGAGAATCGGATAGAAGGGCAAATTATCTAGAAGATTTATTGGTCCGTATGAAATTTTGAGCAAGATTGGGGATGTCGCTTATAGACTTGCGTTACCGCCGGAACTCTCCGGGGTGCACAATGTATTTCATGTTTCTATGCTCAAGAAATATGTTTCTAGTCCTTCACATATACTACGTCACGAACCTTTGGAGATTCGGGAAGATGCCTCGTTTGTGGAAAAACCAATCAAGATCATTGACACCAAAGGGCAAGAATTGAGAAATCGGACTATTCATTGGGTCAATGTACTTTGGGAAAATCACGAGCCAGAGGATGCAACATGGGAATTTAGAGATCAAGTGCAGAGGAAGTATCTAAAGCTTATACCGAGGTAAATGTTTGTTTTATTTGGTGGTACAAATATCCTAAAGGTTGGAGGATGTTAGGCCCCGACCCAGACTAATTCGATTAGTGTGCAATTAGTGTGTGTTTAGTCCTAAGTGGGTTTAGTTGTCGCTGGGTTAGAAATAATTAGTTTTAGTCTTGGAGATAGCTTTGGGGATTTTGAGAACGTTTAGTATTAGTCAGACATGCTCAGGAAGGCCTAAGTGCACGTGTAAGCTTGGGAGGATCGTATCGGTTTTCATTTTTAATTGTGTTTTTTTATTTCATTTGAATGATTTTACTATGTGTTACAACTTTCGTTTTCAGCCCATTCATGTTTGAAGCTCAAAAACTCAAGTTCTGGCCCAAAAAGGGTAAAGTTGTTTTTTATACACAAACCTCGACACAAAGTTTGAAATCTCAAAACCATGTAAAAAATATACCATTTGGAAACTAGATATTTTAAGGATCATTTTATCCTAATTCGTCGAGTTCATTTGAGGCTCGTAAGATCATGTTTTCATTGATGCAAGATTTGTCCATTGGGCCCCATTTGCTAGGGTTTAAGTCAACTCTTTCCCTCCATCTATATCCATGGATCAAATGGATCTGTCCACCAAATTAGATCCATATCTTATTATCCTTGAGCCCCAATTAATTATAATGATCATATGGTACCTATCCAATTAACTCTTAATTGGAATGGGTGCGCACTTACCAATGATAAATCCATTAATTGGCACAAGGGGATATTAGAGATAGATTCCATCTTGACCATTAAATGTTCCCACAGCTCTACTACCATGTACCCAAATCACCGAGGTGTTGACCTACAATTGGCCTCACTCATTGGTGACTCAAAGCATATGAATAGATAGAAACTTGAGTTCATTAATGTCTCAGGATTATGAGCCTATTGCTAGGGAATTATGAGAGCAGAACTTAAAATAAAGACAGTGTATATAAGGTGCTTCTCATGGTCCTTCAATACATCCAATGTACCAGCATCATGATCTAGAATCTTACATTCTGATGATCGAGATAAATCACACTATCTCATAGTGATCAAAATGCTGCAACCTTGTCAGATGAGATGTCCAATCTCATCACTGGTTGTGAAGATAATTTAAGTATAAGATATGTAATACATATCTCCTGTATGCGGATCTCATCCATACACATGTATTACATCTAATATACTTGTGGACTCCGGTTCATCTCATGAACCATTATGTCATTTGTATTAGTTATGTGCAAGTATATAGAACACCATTCATCTCATGAAGGGAAAAACATAAATTGTATTGATAAATAAAGAACTTAATCAATTTATTACATCATATACCCATGGTATTGAGACCATAAACTAACACCTTAAACATGTGGACTGTCTGCAGACTGGTCGTGTGTTTTATTACACATCGTGCGTGTCCGGTTCCGCGGCCGGAATCCCCGTATATGTGGGAATCGTGTCGTGATTATATTATGTATATCGTGCTTGTCGTGCGTGCTTGCTCTTTTCATTTTAAATGATAGAGAAAGGATGCGCTCATTGTGGATTGTAACTATTCTTGATATTATAAGTATTCATGTTAGTTTTGCTCGTATTTTGAAATGTACCTTAGTCATGTAACTGTTTACAATTCAGCAAAATGCCTTTATATGTTTCCTTAAACATTTACTACTTATGCTCATGCCTAAATTGATTACCTGCGAAACCGTTGTATTTGACCCTTGTATCTTGGTGCCCAGGTGCAGGTGACGTTGCCTTTGAGAAGAAGCGTTCAGAGGAGGCTCTTGAACCACCCCCAGTCAGAGAGTGGCAACCCGACGATGTCAACTAGACGGCATGCGGGTTCTTGGGTTCTTTTATTATTTTGAGAATTGTATTGGCCTTTGTTGGCCTCATATGGGATGTAACTAAACTTAACTTACTTTTGTGTTAGTCTCATAACTTGAATTATGATGGGAATGCCATGTTAACTCCTTTCTTTTGATACTATGTCTTGAGATTATTTGTCATAGCACTTAAAAATTTATTGGTGCTTATCTTGATGTGATTTGCTACACGCTTCCGTAAACTTGATCGTGTGAGACAGATTCCACGTGTTCCAGGAATCCTCGCCGCGGGAACCTGTGGGAAAACAAATATAACAACAGAAAAACAATCGTCGCTGGCCGGGGTTCGTTCCGGGGTCGCAACAGGTTACAAGTTTTTATTTCTTAATTTTGTAACTTCTTTTTCCTTGAATCTGATTGGCCGATGGAGAATGATGGGCTTTTAATCGCCTTTAATCTCCATGATGAGAGGAGTTTCATAGCTTTAATGTCATGATAGCTTTGACTTGTAACTCCCATTTCCTTGCTTCTAATTGGGCCGTCCAAAATAATGAGTTAATGACCGCATTTAGTTGGGTCAATTAACAACATTAAGTGGTTGTCGGGGATTTGAAGAGTCGTGGGCCGTGCCGCGTCTTTTGGAATTCTTCTTGCGATGATCAACGATGGATCTTCATGTTGATCGATGTCGGATGATCATGCAACTTCACTCATAGATTGCTAACAACGGGCCGGTACCATCTGTCTTGTCGATTTCTCGATCCGTTGGACAAAAAGTGTACTTTCTTGGTCAGTTGGTCGGCAATTTTGGAGCGATCAATGATGATTTCATGCTTTTAACGGCGGATCCGTGATGTTGATGAAGATCAGTAGTTTCCAAGCATAAAAAACCAGATTTTTTGGAAATCACAGGGGTTAAAACTCCCGAAACGCGAAAAAGATCGGAAAACGGGCCTTCCGGCGGAAATCCGGCGACCCGGATTTCCAGGGTTGCCGGCGACCATGAGGGAATTTTTTTCCCCTTTGGTCGCCGTTTTGTCGGCCGTTTTTCGAGCTTTTTGTTTCTTTTCTTCTCCTATATTTTTCCTGACATTTTTCCTCATTTTTTGGCTTGATTCTCCTGAAGAAAACCTGATGAGAAGCCGTGCAAATTGGAGCACAAAGTTTCCTATTTTTTGAAAAAGCCGAAGACTTTGTGGTCGATTTTCCGTCAAGAGTCAAAACTAGGTCAAACGATGTCGGAATGACCTGAAATTTGAGGTGAAGCCTCCTGAGTAGTAAATAGGACCAACCATGGGCTTTGGTTTGAGTTTTGAAGCCGTTTAGGGTCCCGTCGTTGCTAGGCTTGATCTCGCCGCGAGGAAGATGTCGCGCTTTGATGTGCGATCAACCGATGTCCGAATGACCTGAAATTTGACAGGGAGCCTATTGGAGTCATTTTGAGATGATCCATTAGCTCCGATTTGGATGTCATGGTCTCAGGGTGCTCCGCCGCCGATAACCTTGATTTTCTTTCGGAGCGTCAAAGTCGGGTCAAAAGTTGTCGGAATGACCTGAAATTTGACGTGCAGCCCTTTTGAAGCATGTTCAAGCCGCCCATGTGCTCCGTTTGATGAGTAATGGTCCCAGTGGTTCTCACCATCGAGGGGCTTGATTTTCTTCCAGAGCGTCGAAGTCGGGTCAAACGTCGTCGGAATGACCTGAAATTTGACGTAGATCCTTTTACAAGTATTTTGAGACCATCCATAGGCTCTGAATGACGTTTTGATGTGTTCGACGCTGTCGCCGCCAGGAGCGCCTGTTCAGCTACTGGAGGAGTGAAGTAGGGTCAAATAATGTTGGAATGGCCCGAAACTTCATGTGAACTTATCTTTTGGCTGTCTTGAAGGATCTTGCAGTTTCTGTTTGATTCTGACAAGATCTAATTCTCGAAGTAGCATTGCCCGTTTGTACTAGGATGTGGCTTCATGCGGCTTCTTGATGTTGAAGAGGCAAAGTGACATTTTTGGTGTCAACATAGCTTAGTTCATTAACCGAGCTCGATGGGAGCAAATTGGATTAGGTACTTTAACTTAAAGGAATATAAGGTTTTTACCTCGCTGATAAAATATTCTGTTCCATAACCATACACATCTCAATTCCGAACATTGAAGTAGCCACCGAGTTCTTTAACTCGGCGTTAAGCCTTAACTATTTAATGCTTCATTTTCCTAATGCTCCATAGCAGTTAGGCAGGTAATTGCTGAGTTCTACAACTTGGTGAGAATTGAGAGCAACAAAGACTGATTTTATTGATCTCGGAAATTGAATACAATTCAAAAATGATACTTCTTGAGGTACGTAGCATTCCACGGCGTGGTAACTCTTTACCAGACATGTTGTCGCGACCCCGGACCCGGTTACCGAGGTCTTAATCCGGGATCGGGACACTAATGATTGTAATGGTGTGGTGAATGGTTAATATGTAGAGTGTGTCAACAAGGTGCACACACTTATTTAATTTCCCACAAGTGTCCGCGGTGAGGATATCACAACCATCTATGAACATTTCTATTAATTGCGGAAGCGTGTAGCAAATTAAATATTCAATCCATCTCCAATTATAAAGATGATAACACAAGTGTAGTTCCGTATCAGCATGATCAATGATCATTAGCATGTTACCCAAAAGTAAGGTAAAAGTTTAAACAAAAGATCATTTAGTTACATTCCCAAAAATAGAGGCGAACAAAGCCAATATAACAAAATACCAATCCCCAAAAGAATGGTTAAAAGTTCTCCCAAAATGTTTTCTCTCTCTAGCAATCTAATGTCTACATGACATCATCAGCACGTCACTCAACTAACTGCTGTAGTTCTCCGACCGCCTCCTCGTGCTCCTCCTCGGGACCTGAGTACCAAAGAGTGGGTCAAACACGACGGTTTGGCAAATGGGTAAAATACAATGACAATATGATAATAAATGAATTTACCTCCAAAAGCATTTAAAACCTGTCTCAATAACAATTTCTTCGAAAAGATAAAACATTTATTCAATTACAAGTAAACATTGTAAAACATGTAGGGTAACCAAGGAAACGGGAAACAAGCGAGATGACAACCACACAAAGCTAAGTCCTCTGTCACTAGAGTGACAGAGCAATAACTAGGCACTGGTCTCAGTCACTCGAGGTGAGGAGAAACAGTGGATCTCATAAATACATATACATATACTATACATGACCACGGTAGCGAGCCGGGCATCGGGACCACAGTAGCAATCTGCGGCATCGGGACAAGACCACGGTAATAACCGGGTAGCGGGATCCAAACTGCAGCTGGAGGGACAAGAGGGGGATCTCCAAGTCGGTGGATCAGACCAACATGGTTATCCAAGCTTAGTGGTGCCGACTAATAGGTCAAATACAAATCGAGACATGTGCAAGTAAATCAAGTACAAATGAATAAACGGGCAAGACGGGGGTGCTCAAGGGCACACTGTCATTTCATGTCGTGCAATGCACTTCAAGACAAGTAACTATTATAAGTATAATTCAATGTTTTCGGGAAAACAAGGCATATAGTATAAATCTCGGGTAAAGTATCGGGTTCAAGATTTATTTGAAGTGAATAGGGATCCCGTATGTCGGTCTAATAATAATTTGGTACTCTTTGAGGTTGGGGACATCTCGGGCTCCTTGTACACTTTGAATTTTCAAAACTTCGAATGACATCTTAGTGATATGGCTTCTTCCTCGAATGGCCTCATACAATGCCTAGTGAATCTCCTTTGACCGACAAGGCTCAGCGCTCGAGCGAACTGGAGAGTTCGCTCGAGCGAGGAGCTCTTTGGAATGGTTGTCTGGGTAATTTCGGTTACCTTGTGGTCAGATGGCTGTTAGCCGCCGTTGGATTCGGCGGTTAGCCTGACATAAAGACAGGTTACTGGAATTGTAACCGAAATGGTTCGGTTGGCTGGCGGTTAGCCGCCGATGGGTTCGGCGGTTAGCCGCTGGCTAACCGTGAGGCTGACCGTATTTTCTGGAGAAAATGTTGCTCTCTGGAAAAGCAACCAAATGGGTCGGTTGGCTGGCGGTTAGCCGCTGGCTGACCGTGAGGCTAACTGTGTTTTTCAGGGGGAAAATGTTGCTCTCTGGAAAAGTAACCGCGACTGTTCGGCTAGCTGGCGGTTAGCCGCCAGTCACCAGACGGCTAGCCGACAGGTGACCGCAGGCTGACCGCCAGGTACGGGAAACACCCACTGTGTTCAGATTTGATCCCATTTTCCTCCTCAAAACCATTCTCCTCACTTCCACTTAATCCTTGCAATAAAACTGAGCTAAAAGCTCCCCTAATGCAACTATCTACACTTCTCCATAACTCAAAGATGTGTTCATTCCATCACCTCCTCCATTAACATCAAATCCAATACAAGTAAAGAAAGAAGGAAACCATTCCACAATAGAGTGCATTTGGTACAAACAAGAAGAAAATAAATGCCATTCACCAATACACTTATAAGTCATAAATGCACTACCAAACTCTATCATGAACATTTATTTCAAACCAATGCAATAAATAGGCATGAGTGGAAAATACCAAAGTCATTGAAAGCTTATAAAAATAAAATCATCCACTTGCCTTAGGTCTTCTAATAAGAAAATCAAGCTCTAATACTCTTCCAAGCCAAAGATCCAAGCTATGAACAAAATCCCCCAAAAAAACCCTAAAATGGTCAAACAATGAAATAGAAAGGGAAACCTTACAATAATGGAGATGAAGGTTCTCTAGGGCTAGAAGAATACAAATCTAGAAGAAGGGAAGGATTACTTACTTGTAAGGTCCTCTAATGGCAAGAGTAAGCTCAATGAAGATCTTGGAATGGAGGGTTTTCTTCACAAATGGTATCAATAGAGAGCTATAATGATGAGGAGGAAGATAATGATCTCCATTTTGATGTTGGTGCAAGTTTGGTGTGGATTGGAGGTGGAGAGAGCAAGAGGAAGAAGAAAAGTTGTCAAACAAACCCTAGACTCTCTTTTTGTGCTGGAAAAGGAAAAATGAGGAAGATGGGTATCATATATAAGCAAATGGAGATGGGTCCCACTACTTAAGACATTCAAGGGTTGAAATCTTGGCTTTCGGGGCTTCTAATGAATTCGACGAAGAAGGAAGAAGTGATCGCCAAAATATCTAGTTTCCAAAAAGTACATGTTTCACGGGTTTCGGGAATATCGAGTTTTGGGTACAGATTTAGTGTACAATGACTGTTTTGCCCTCAATGCTATGAAATCGGGTTTCGGGGTCTCGAACGGGCACGAGATCAATATGAAAGTTGTAGGGATTAACAATACAAAAAAATGGGATTAAAACAATGAATGCAAAACCTCCGATAAATCCTCAAGCACATGCAAAGTCATAAAAAGGAGCCCCCAAAGGGTCCCACTATCACAAGGCAATTAAAATTCCCCAAAACTATATCAAAAGCTATTCCAAACCCAACTTAACCAAAATCACTAATCAAGCTTAGAACTAACACACGACTTAATTAGTACTAATCGAGTTCACTCGGGTCGGGGTCTTACACATCTCCTCAAGCCTGTATGCTGATTGTCCGGCAACAGAGATCACCTTGAATGGTCCGTGCCAGTTCGGTGCCGGCTTGCCTTCATTGGGATTATTATCCCCGAAAAACGTCTTCTTTAAGACCAATTCTCCAACTAAGAACTTCATTTCTCTGACCTTTGGTTGTAGCCCCTAGCCAACTGTTGTTGGTAGGCAGCTAGGCGGATAGCTGCTACATCTCTTCGTTCTTCGGCTAGGTCTAGTTCCCGAACCAGATTCACTTCGTTTAAGCCTTGATCAAAGAGCTCGAACCTCAAAGTTGGGAGACCGACCTCAAGTGGGATCACAACTTCCATCCCAAAGGCTAAGGAGAAGGGTGTTGCCGAAGTGGAGCGTCTTGGAGTAGTTCTATATGCCCATAGGACACTCGAAAGTTCTTCCGCCCATCTTAGCTCGGTCAAGTCTCTTCTTGAGTCCATCGAGCACTACCTTGTTCAAAATTTGGGCTTGACCATTGCTTTGTGGGTAAGCCAGAGTGGAATAGTAATTTCTTACGCCGAGCTCCTGAAAGTCCTGGGATCCTAACCCTAGAGGGGGACGGGGGGGGGGGGGGTGAATAGGGTGTGCTACAAATATGACCAATTTAGACCAATTTTAAATCTTTAAGATAAACTAGTCACATGTGATGATTTACCAGACAAGATGCGGAAGCTAAGAAAACAATCACCACAAGCAAACACCACTACACAAAGATTTATAGTGGTTCGGCCTCAATGCCTACGTCCACTACCGGCTTGTGATCCAATCACCCCACCGGATTTTCACTAATTATGCTTTTTACTAGGCTAAGCAAAACCTTTACAATGTTGTTTTTCTAGGCTCAACAACAACCTTTACAATGTTGTTTTTCTAGGCTCAACAACAACCTTTACAAGATGCTTTTCCAAGGCTAAGCAATAACCTTTACAATGTGCTTTTCTAAGGCTAAGCAATAACCTTTACAAATGTAGAATTTCTCTAAGAAGGTGTCTCTTCAAGAACACTCTAAGAGAATCAATTAAAGCACAAATAAATTGCCTCTTTAATAGGCTGATATGAAAGTGAAATTCAAAGAACAAACATACACTAAATTAAGCTAAAGTGTGTGCACAAAGTGTATGAGTGTTTTACTTCAATCAATTTCTAAAGTGAAGCTCTTGAGAGAATGCTTGATGCATTTTAAAATGTAAGCTCACAAAATGATGATTTAAGATAAATGCTAATCACAAGAAAGATTCAAACTGTTGGGATTGGTGTATGCCCTAAAGCCCACTGACTGCACTCTCATCTCTGTAACTGGATATTTATTGGTTATTTAATAGTATGACATCTTTCTCTTATTACTTGTGTATATGTATGGTTGTATAAGGCCCATTGTTTTCTAGTAAATGACTTGGGTGTGTAGTGGCTGCACACAGAAAGGTCTGAGTCATGGATACTGGAAACAACTAATTTGTTCATAACTGAGAGGTGGAGTTGGGCACTTCATCTTGGTATAAGTTATAATGAGTAACTCTCCTGTGTTCAGGGTGACTTACCTTAGTCACGGGAGGTCTTTCTCGGATTTATCTCATTAGTGCATGTGTCATGCATTGAACAGGACCACCTGTAGGTGTGATCTCTAAAATAGTACTATCACAGAGAGAGATCAAATCACCTCTTGCTACTGAGTGACCAGTGCTCTTAATCTTGAGCATTTGTGGATGAACTGACGAAGTCGAGTTCTAGTGCTTTAATTCACTATGGGTGAGATTCTTTTTCATGGGTCAACAGCTCTGTGTTTTGGGTGCTCGGGCTTGATTAGTTGGGACGTGCAAATGCAACATGGAATCTATGCCATCATGTGATGGAATGATCGTCCCCTTAGAATTATCCGATTAATCATCAGAATCTAAGATCTTAGTATATGGATGTTCCATATGGATATTGAACTTGTGGGTCGCTCCCTGGATCAAGAGAATGATATCCGGATGATGATTAGGTCAAGGGTATGAAGTTCTAAGGTTGAGATGTAATCAAGAAGGTAGATAGTACATCGGTTAACCGACTTGATTATGGATGTTACATAGAGGGGCATTGTGGTCATTTTACTTGGTAGGTCAAAGACAATCGTCTATTTATGATGAGCTTATTTGCAATTTAATATTTGTCCCTGGAGTGCAACCATAACTCTTTAGTGGAATGAGTTACGGTTAAAATGATCTTAATGTTGCTATGGGGTTAGCATGGACATTTTGGTCATTTTGGGAGCCAAGGGCAAATATGTCTTTTGGTCCCTCTTCTAGCCACTTTCCTATTTTGGCATGGTTTCCTAATTAGATGATATGTGGTTGAATTAATTTTATGGAAGAATAATTTTGAATTTAAATTCTAATAGGCTCTTGTGGGCATACATGAATTTAACTCTAGCTAAATTATTGACTAGTGGGCCATGGTGTGTTTAGCTATCTTTGTGGGCCAGCCATAAGTGGGGCCACTTGTGTGAGGTTTCCAAGTTTGATTAGGTTTCTTTACTTGGAAGGAAAGACTCCCCTTTGAGTAAGAATTCCTATAATTAAAGGTTACTATTTTTAGTATCCTTAATTAGTAAGTGTTGCACAACTAAGGGGACTAGTTGCTAATTATTAGGGAGGGTCATTCCTATTAGAAAAAGGAATGTAATCTCTATATATATAGATGGCACTACCTTGGGCGTGATATACATAATTACTAAGAGAGAAGTGTTAGGGTTTTTATAGATTGCAATTTGATGGATGCATTTCATTCTAGCATCATTTGATTCACACACTTGCATTGTTTTAAATAAACTTGAAATCTTGATTTATTCATGCATTGGTTTTAAGAGTTGTAATAGTTTTGATTTATGCATGATTTGTTTTTAAATCTTGGATGCATTAGTTTTTGGAAAAAGTTTTAGAAATCAAGCTAGCCTTTGTTTTAAAAAGTTTTGAATCTTTTTAGGCTTTTTATGTCATGTTTTAAAAACCATTAGAATCTTTAAAACATGTTTTCCAAGCTTGATTTAGTGGCCAAAAGGTCCCCCAAAGCTAAACCTTCAAATTTGCAAAAGTTGCATTTTTTGTCAAAGGGAGGCTGTCCCGGCAGTGTTGCCGGTCGACCGAGAGGCAGGTCTCGGTCGACCGAGACAACTGGAGGTAAAATTTACAGTTTCTGAACTGAAACCTCCAACGGTCAGAAATGTGACCGTTGTGCCTTCCCGGTCGACCGAGACCTGTTTGTCGGTCGACCGAGGACTAGCCGTTGGCAACTTTTTGCTATAAATATGAGTTCTTTCCCTTGCCAAAAGTTGGGAATTTTTAACCCCTCCTTGAGAGGATTTGAGGCATATCAAAAGGGAAAAGAACCAAGGGATGAAGGGGATGATTAGGAAAGCTAAAGCTTGGATTAATGAAGTTAAACCACCAAGTAGGCTCTTCCTTCCTTAATCATATGTTTTCATGCTTTGTTTTATTTTTGGTAAATCATTTCTAGCATGTTAAACTATGTTTGTGTTGTGTCCTTAACATGTTTTATGTTTTGAGTTGATTTATTGTTTTGGATACAACACCATATGATTCAATCCAAGTAGTACTTAACTTTGGTAAATCTAAGTAGATCATGTTAATGAAAAACCTTTGAAATCATATGTAACATGATCCATATACTTGGTTGAATCTTTGGTTGTTGTTTTCCATCATAAGAAAATCACTTTCAAAACTATCTTATGTTTTGGACTCAACCTCTTTACAAATCATATGTTTTCATGTTTTGTTTTATCATTGGTAAATCTTTGTAACATGTTAATATATGATATGTTGTATCCTTAGCATATTCTATATTTTGAATAGATCTATTGTTTTGGATACATCACCATTGATTCATCAAAGTAGTACTTTATTGGTAAATCTAAGTAGATCATGTTAATGAAAGATGTAACATGATTCATATACTTTGTTGAATCTTTGGGTGTTGTTTTTCCATCATAAGAAAATCTCCTTCAAATGTATCTTATGTTTTGGATTCAACATCATTACAAATCATATGTGTATTATTGTTTTAATGCTTCACAACTTGCCTTACTTTGATTGGTAAATCATTTTCAAGTTGTCCTTATAATTACATATGATTTGTCCCCTAATTTCAATCAAATCTATTTTTATGTTTTGAGCTTCATTGATGATTTGATTGACATCCCTATGCATCACATGTTTAGAGCTAATCCATTTCATACAACTTGTGTAACTTTGATATCATTAACAAGTTGTTACTTTTAACATGTGATTGCATTATATCCTCAATCATAAATGTTTTATAAGCTAAAACTTTCAAAAGCCTTAGGCTTACATTTATGAACTTTCATTTTCAAAATGATTGAGGATCACACACACACACTTCATTTGTTTTCATCTTTGCATTCATAGTGTGAGTGTGTATTTGTATTTCACTTCCATATCCGCCTATTTAAGAGGCAATGTAATGAGCTTAATTGAATCTCCATCAAGTGTATGCTAGACACTAAATTAGTGAGATAACCAACCTTTGGTTGAAGAGGTTATTGCTTAGCCTATAAAAGCATAATGTATAGGTTGATGTTAAGCCTTGAAAAACATCATTGTAAGGTTATTGCTTAGCCTTGGAAAGCATATTGTAAAGGTTATTGCTTAGCCTATTGAAAAGCATAAATAGTGGAAATCCGGTGGGGTGTTGGATCACAAGCTGGTAGTGGATGTAGGCATTGAGGCCGAACCACTATAAATACTTGTGTGATGGTGCTTGCTTTGTGGTGATTGCTTATATTAGCTTCCGCATATTGTTTGATAATCATCACTTGTGACTAGTTTGTTTTAAAGAAGTTAAAATTGTTAAAATTGGTCATAAAAGAAGCTCACCCTATTCACCCCCCCTCTAGGGTTCGGATCCCCATGGACTTACAAGAAGGAATACCCTAGGGGCGTGGATCATACTTAAAACCCATTGGCCGCCCATTGCAAGGGGACACACAATTCACGCCCAGCCCTTTAGGTTGCTGCCCTCTTCTTCTTCCTGGAGAGAGAAGATCAGCAACTATCTTTTCCACAAAGATCAATTCAGAAAACCCTTCTTAGGATTCCATAGTTTGATCCCACCATCACTACCAATCAGATTTGGAAGTGGAATAGGAGAGAAGATCAAAAGGGAAAATACTGCACAGAATTTCTGCACCTGTGTTGCTGATTGCAAGTTGTTTTCAGACCTTTAAAGCTTCTTCTTTCAGAGATTTGAAGCACCCAAATTATCTAGGTAATGGTCCTCTATAATCTCTTTTTGATTATACACATGTGGTTCATGTTTTCATGGAGTTTTATGCATGATTCATGGCTGGAATCAGATCTGATTTCTAGTTTTTCAAAAGGTTTTAAAACGAAATTCAGCCATGGCAGTCTCCTATCAGATCTGTAGTGCATAACTTTCACAAACAACTTAAAGAAATGAACTAAAACAAGTTGTATGAATATTAAAGTCTAAGAACACATGTGATTTAGAGAAGAGAGTTTGCAAACCAATCTAATTTACCAAAGATGATATTGAGTTTGATAAACATCTCTTTAAAAGCTAGAAATCATGCATTTATGAAAATATAAAGAATTAAACATGCATAGATTTCATTTGGAATGACAATAAAGACAATAAGTAAGATATACCTTTTAAAAACTCAACCATTTGATTTCCAAAAGTCTTCTAGCCTTATCACCTCATTCCCCTTTCTTAGGCTCCAAAATGGTTTCAAAAGTTCATCCAACAAGCCTCTCAAAAGTGGGGAAAAGAATGGACTTTATACCAAAAAACAGTCCAACGGGTAGTTGGTCCGGTCGACCTGGGCCTGGCTCGGTCGACCTGGCCCAACGGCTAGTTGCCCGGTCAACCTGGGCCTGGCTCGGTCGACCGGGTACACTGGTCTGTTTCCAGCAGGCCAGTTGGGCTGGTCGACCAGGCACAGGGGTGGGTCGACCGACCAAACTGGCCTGGGAAGAGTTCTTGCTGATTTTTCAAAACCCCAAAGGTGCAACTTGAACTCAAGGCCAGTGTGCTTCATGCATACTAAAATGTTTCTAAAAATGAAATATGTATGCAAGGCAGAAACCTAACACTACAAAAAAAAGGACTTTTAGTCTCGCTTGAGCTTTTGTGTCGCTTTTACAATAAAGTGACATAGTATGGTCTGATGTGTCACTTTAGAGGAGGAGTAAATGGGGAGAAGGGTTGTTGTGTCACTTTTCTATAACGCGACACACACAAAACAAATCTATATCTCGTTTTTTTCTTAAAGTGACACTAGCGAAGCAAATTTTTAAAATAATCCAAACTAAATATTGAGGATGATTTTCCCCACTAAACAAAAGTGACATAAGAAGTCTGGTTGCTATTTTCTTTCGGGAAATCTACCCCATATAAAAGGGGGCAGTTTTGGTCGACACAATGCCCATATCTACCCCATACATATTTTTATTTATTTATTTTCTACCCATATTTATTTATTTATTTATTTTATATAAAAGCGGCAGTTTTGTTTTTTTGTTTTTTTTATATCTCAATGCCCAGACACGTGCCATACCCATGTATAAAAATTGCCATCATACACGTGCCATACCCATATCTATACACTACTACAATTTTAGGCTTTAATACCCACCCTTATACACCCCATAAAGCGACTTTCTCTTCGTTTCATTTCCTTCCTCCTTCCCACTCTTTATTTCCCCTCCCGCGCCAAATCCCTTCCCTGCCCTAGCGCCGGAGCCGCCTTCGCCGGAGCCGCCAAGTTTTCTCCCTCCCTCTCCCTCTCCCTCTCCCTCTCTCCTCTGCCCTCCCGCGCCCAATTTCTGCAATCCCGCCGCACCAGAGACGCCACCGTTGGAGCTGCCTGCGCCGGAGCCGCCAGGTGCTCTCTCTCTCTCTCTCTCTGTCGCTCTGATCGTGATGCTCTGTTTGGTTTGCTTTGGAAGCTTTCTCTTTCTCTCCCTGTCGCTCTGATCGTGATGCTCTGTTTGGTTTGCTTTGGAAGCTTTCTTTGAGAAAGAGAATAAAGGAACAGGTCCACTTCTAACAACCCACTGCCAGAGGAAGTAAGACCCACATCAGAGTTTAGTTTGTTTTAATTTGCAATATCCAAAAACCCATGTAGATTTCAGTGCCAGTCCTCAATCGTCTTCCTGTTTAATTTACCTTAGATGATTTTATGCAGCTCAAAGTTGTTTTTTTTCATGGCATTAGATGGGTTTTCACTTCATTTGAAAAAGAACCAGATGAGATTCTTGTTTGTGTTGGATGATGTTGAAGGGGGTTACTTCACCTGTAAGTCCACCTGGATCCGAACCCTAGAGGGGGGGTGAATAGGGTGAGCTTCTTTTATGACCAATTTTAACAATTTTAACTTCTTTAAAACAAACTAGTCACATGTGATGATTAAACATACAAGATGCGGAAGCTAACAAAATAATCACCACAAAGCAAGCACCATCACACAAGGATTTATAGTGGTTCGGCCTCAATGCCTACATCCACTACCGGCTTGTGATCCAACACCCCACCGGATTTCCACTATTTATGCTTTTCAATAGGCTAAGCAATAACCTTTACAATATGCTTTCCAAGGCTAAGCAATAACCTTTACATTGATGTTTTTCAAGGCTTAACATCAACCTATCCATTATGCTTTCATAGGCTAAGCAATAACCTCTTCAACCACAAGGTTGGTTATCTCACTAAGTTAGTGTCTTACATACACTTGATGGAGATTCTATTAAGCTCATTACATTGCCTCTTAAATAGGCGGATATGGAAGTGAAATACAAATACACACTCACACTATGAATGCAAAGATGAAAACAAATGAAGTGTGTGTGTGTGGTCCTCAATCATTTTGAAAAAGAAAGCTCATAAATGTATGCCTAAGGCTTTTGAAAGTTTTAGCTCAAAAACATTTATGATTGAGGAAGTAATGCAATCACATGTTAAAAGTAACAACTTGTTAATGATATCAAAGTTACACAAGTTGTATGTAATGGATTAGCTCTAAACATGTGATGCATAGGGATGTCAATCAAATCATCAATAAAGCTCAAAACATAAAAATAGATTTGATTGAAAAGAGGGGACAAATCATATGTAATTATAAGGACAACTTGAACATGATTTACCAATCAAAGTAAGGCAAGTTGTGAAACATTAAAACAATAATACACATATGATTTGTAATGATGTTGGATCCAAAACATAAGATACATTTGAAAGAGATTTTCTTATGATGGAAAAACAACAACCAATGATTCAACAAAGTATATGAATCATGTTACATATTTCATTAACATGATCTACTTAGATTTTCCAAAGTTAAGTACTACTTTGATGAATCAATGGTGATGTATCCAAAACAATAGATCTATTCAAAATATAGAATATGCTAAGGATACAACAAATCATAGATTAACATGTTACTAAGATTTACCAATGATAAAACAAAACATGAAAACATATGATTTGTAAAGAAGTTGAATCCAAAACATAAGTTAGTTTTGAGAGAGATGTTCTTATGATGGAAAACAACAATCAAAGATTCAACCAAGTATATGGATCATGTTACATATGATTTACCAAAGTTCTTTCATTAACATGATCTACTTTGATTTACCAATTCAAGTACTACTTGGATTGAATCATGTGATGTTGTATCCAAAACAATAAATCAACTCAAAACATAAAATATGTTAAGGACACAACACAAACATAGTTTAACATGCTAGAAATGATTTACCAAAAATAAAACAAGAGCATGCAAACATATGATTAAGAAAGGAAGAGCCTACTTGGTGGTTTAACTTCATTAATCCAAGCTTTAGCTTTCCTAATCTTCCCCTTCATCCCTTGGTTCTTTTCCCTTTTGATATGCCTCAAATCCTCTCAAGGAGGGGCTAAAAATTCCCAACTTTTGGTAAGGGAAAGAACTCATTTTATAGCCAAAAAGGTCCAACGGCTATATCCTCGGTCGACCGGCACACAGGCCTCGGTCGACCGGGAAGGCACAACGGTCAGATTTCTGACCGTTGGAGGTTTCAGTGCAAAAATGCAGTTTTTACCTCCAGTTGTCTCGGTCGACCGAGACCTGTGTCTCGGTCGACCGGCGACACTGCCGGGACTCCCCCCTATTTGCAAAAAATGCAACTTTTGCATATTTGAAGGTTTTTCTTTGGGGGACCTTTTGGCCACTAAATCAAGCTTGGAAAACATGTTTTAAGGATTCTAAAGGTTTTTAAAACATGTCATAAAAAGCCTAAAAAGTTTCAAAACTTTTTAAAACAAGGCTTGCTTGATTTCTTTGAAAACTCTTTTCTAAATCAAATGCATCCAAGATTTAAAAACAAATCATGCATAAAACAAGATCTTAAAAACAATGCATGAATAAATCAAGATTTCAAGTTTACTTTAAAACCAATGCAAGTGTGTAAATCAAATGATGCTAGAATGATATGCATCCATCAAATTGCAATCTAGAAAATTCCTAACAATCTCCCCCTTTGCAATTTGATGGCAAACACACTCACCACTGACAATACACACTTAGTCTTCAGCTCCCCCTCAGCTGGACAAGGCTTGAAATCTTCTTGGATGCTTCTCTTAGCTTGAGCTCTTTTCTTCATTCTTCATGATGCTTGGTGCTTGATCATTCTTCAATCTTTCTTTCTTTATGGCCAAGCATCTTCTTTAGCTCCAAGCTTTCTTTCTTCTATTAGCTCTCCCCCTTTGACCATGCCTCTTTCTCCCTTTGGCAAGGTATGCATTCTCTCCCTTTGTAGAAGATCATACACAACTCTCCCCTTTGGAAGCTTGGACATTCTCTTTACCCTTTTGAGAACTTGCATAATTTCTCCCCCTTTGCCATTAAATTGCAAAGGTACCTACACACATGAAACAAGGAAAATACCATTAGTAGCACCTGTTAACAAATGAAATCGAAAATGAAGTACATAACAGGCTATCATGTGAGGTAGTAGTCTCTAAGGGCTCAAAGGCAATCCAAGGGTCAATTTGATCAAAACTAATACTTCCTATGAAGGTTTACACTCCCCCTCAATCCATTCTCTTCTTTTGTCAAACTTTTGACAAAGATTTAACTATTAGGTACAAGAAGAAGATGGTTTAACCAAGTGAGGGTCAACTTCAAAGAAAGGATTAGATTCATTTAACTATCAAGCTCATATGATCAAATTGCCAAAAGAAAGCAAGGTCTATGGGAAAAGCCATTATGGATATCAATTGGAAAGACAAAGAATACCAATTGAGATTTAGGATATGACTATTTAAATCAATCACTCTAAAATGGATTTAAAAATATACCTATTAGGAAAAAATCCAAATTAGAGCTATCCATGATATGGGGTTTACTCAAACATAGCATCAATCAATATTACTTAAGAAAATCATATGCTATGTAAGATTTTGAAAATCATTTCATTCAATCAATAAATATGACTTATAAAGTGCATGAAAGAGTGAAATGAAATTCAATCATGAAGCCAACCTCAAATAATAACCAACCAATATTATTAACACATAAACATGGTGGTCATGAGATTTACCTATGAGAGCAAAAAGAGGTGGCAACATGAGCATAATGATGCTAATGGTGTGTGACATGGAACAACCATATTACTTATCAAGTTCAATCCAATGCACACAAGATTTATCACATTCACAAGAAATCAAATCAATCAAACATTATACCAATTGAAACTAATTGAATTTGATAACATGATAAAGAGCAAGAATGTGACAAAAATCCATCAAGCATCATAAATGCATATTCATCACTTTTAAAGATATAACTATAGAGCATAGTGATGAACAAGATAAATTGCAATGCAAAAGGATATTACTTTGTAATGCATGCAATTTAAAAGTGACTAACTCATATGAATTCAACATCTAAGTTATCCATCAAACACATAGAAATATGAGGAATGGATTTCAAAGAGTTTCATATGAGCAAGATCACTACTATGAAGTTGAAACATGTATAAAGATGACATCATTTAGAAAATACACATGAATCAACATCATAACCATCCAAAAAGAATATGACTAGAAAGTATAGAGGATGGATTTTAGTTCAAGTATGGTTTCTACAAATCTAATAGATAACACAACCATACATAGAACAATTTGACATTTGCATAGAGAGGATCAATCAACATTCAAGATCTAACTCATACCAATCATCCAAAAAGGAATATAACTATTTAAGCACAAGAAGGTATGAAGTTAAAGGAATCAATCTATCATGTAACATCTCCACTCTTAGCAAATGTACTAATGCTTACAATGCAATGGAAAAGGATATGAGGTTTAAACCAAATGAACTTAGCACATAAAATCACATATGTACTTAAAAAGCTCAAATACAAGATTTTACTATAAAGCACATAAACAATCATCAAAATGCATTAATGAGAATATACCAAGTTAGGCACAAACATGCAAATCAATGAAACATATCCAACCATGCAATGTAAGTCAACAAAATCAATTTGCATAAAGAATGTAACTAATAGAGCAAAGATGCAAATAGATTGTAAAAATTATTTCCTTTCAAATGATATAATCATAATTAGGCACAAGGAAATAAATTCAAGGAAAATGCTTCTATAAATATAACTAATAAAGCTTAGAACATTTTCCAAAGTTTCTCAAATCACTTCAATTTATGAAAGAATCATTTATAGAATTAAGAGCAAGTGATTTTGAAAAACAAGAAGTGTACTATTGTAAAGTTTTCAATTTGTAAAAACAATAGACACTTACAAATTTTCCATATCAAAAGATATAACTTGTAAATCAATGGAAAACTAAGGTTGCTTCAAATCATTTGATTTCCAAAAAGGATCTAACTAAGACAAACATCAAATGATTTTCCAACATCAATTGATCATGCAAAACTAGCTATGAAAGCATTTGTAATCACAATCAATTGATCATGAATAGATATGCACTACAAGAGATATAACTATATGATCAAAATGCAAATCCATCATGAAAGTATTGTAATCAAAGGATTTTGAAAACCATGAGATATAACTTAGAAGTTCATGAATACAAAATCAAATGATCACAAAGAAACATTGCATTTTTAAAAGATGTGACTATAAGGCAACAAAATGCAAATGTAACATGACCAACAAAAAGATATAACTAAAAAGCATAGGTTGGTCTAGGGGTATCAAGGCCTTAAGGTTACTCAAATAGTCTACCTTTGAAAATAAACCTAAGGTCTTGAAAATGTGTCCTTGAGAGATCACTTTGAGGACTCACCAACTCTAGAAGATATAACTTAGAAAAGTCTTAGAGTGGTGCAAAGAGGCTAGGGAAAAAACATTTTCAAACATAGTGGAAATCAACAAAAAGATATGCATTAAAAACACAACACTAGGGTTCAAATCTAGCAAGGATCAACTCCGGGTTGTTAAGCCCTAAAATGGAGTAACCCGCTCTGATACCACTTGTAAGTCCACCTGGATCCGAACCCTAGAGGGGGGGTGAATAGGGTGAGCTTCTTTTATGACCAATTTTAACAATTTTAACTTCTTTAAAACAAACTAGTCACATGTGATGATTAAACATACAAGATGCGGAAGCTAACAAAATAATCACCACAAAGCAAGCACCATCACACAAGGATTTATAGTGGTTCGGCCTCAATGCCTACATCCACTACCGGCTTGTGATCCAACACCCCACCGGATTTCCACTATTTATGCTTTTCAATAGGCTAAGCAATAACCTTTACAATATGCTTTCCAAGGCTAAGCAATAACCTTTACATTGATGTTTTTCAAGGCTTAACATCAACCTATCCATTATGCTTTCATAGGCTAAGCAATAACCTCTTCAACCACAAGGTTGGTTATCTCACTAAGTTAGTGTCTTACATACACTTGATGGAGATTCTATTAAGCTCATTACATTGCCTCTTAAATAGGCGGATATGGAAGTGAAATACAAATACACACTCACACTATGAATGCAAAGATGAAAACAAATGAAGTGTGTGTGTGTGGTCCTCAATCATTTTGAAAAAGAAAGCTCATAAATGTATGCCTAAGGCTTTTGAAAGTTTTAGCTCAAAAACATTTATGATTGAGGAAGTAATGCAATCACATGTTAAAAGTAACAACTTGTTAATGATATCAAAGTTACACAAGTTGTATGTAATGGATTAGCTCTAAACATGTGATGCATAGGGATGTCAATCAAATCATCAATAAAGCTCAAAACATAAAAATAGATTTGATTGAAAAGAGGGGACAAATCATATGTAATTATAAGGACAACTTGAACATGATTTACCAATCAAAGTAAGGCAAGTTGTGAAACATTAAAACAATAATACACATATGATTTGTAATGATGTTGGATCCAAAACATAAGATACATTTGAAAGAGATTTTCTTATGATGGAAAAACAACAACCAATGATTCAACAAAGTATATGAATCATGTTACATATTTCATTAACATGATCTACTTAGATTTTCCAAAGTTAAGTACTACTTTGATGAATCAATGGTGATGTATCCAAAACAATAGATCTATTCAAAATATAGAATATGCTAAGGATACAACAAATCATAGATTAACATGTTACTAAGATTTACCAATGATAAAACAAAACATGAAAACATATGATTTGTAAAGAAGTTGAATCCAAAACATAAGTTAGTTTTGAGAGAGATGTTCTTATGATGGAAAACAACAATCAAAGATTCAACCAAGTATATGGATCATGTTACATATGATTTACCAAAGTTCTTTCATTAACATGATCTACTTTGATTTACCAATTCAAGTACTACTTGGATTGAATCATGTGATGTTGTATCCAAAACAATAAATCAACTCAAAACATAAAATATGTTAAGGACACAACACAAACATAGTTTAACATGCTAGAAATGATTTACCAAAAATAAAACAAGAGCATGCAAACATATGATTAAGAAAGGAAGAGCCTACTTGGTGGTTTAACTTCATTAATCCAAGCTTTAGCTTTCCTAATCTTCCCCTTCATCCCTTGGTTCTTTTCCCTTTTGATATGCCTCAAATCCTCTCAAGGAGGGGCTAAAAATTCCCAACTTTTGGTAAGGGAAAGAACTCATTTTATAGCCAAAAAGGTCCAACGGCTATATCCTCGGTCGACCGGCACACAGGCCTCGGTCGACCGGGAAGGCACAACGGTCAGATTTCTGACCGTTGGAGGTTTCAGTGCAAAAATGCAGTTTTTACCTCCAGTTGTCTCGGTCGACCGAGACCTGTGTCTCGGTCGACCGGCGACACTGCCGGGACTCCCCCCTATTTGCAAAAAATGCAACTTTTGCATATTTGAAGGTTTTTCTTTGGGGGACCTTTTGGCCACTAAATCAAGCTTGGAAAACATGTTTTAAGGATTCTAAAGGTTTTTAAAACATGTCATAAAAAGCCTAAAAAGTTTCAAAACTTTTTAAAACAAGGCTTGCTTGATTTCTTTGAAAACTCTTTTCTAAATCAAATGCATCCAAGATTTAAAAACAAATCATGCATAAAACAAGATCTTAAAAACAATGCATGAATAAATCAAGATTTCAAGTTTACTTTAAAACCAATGCAAGTGTGTAAATCAAATGATGCTAGAATGATATGCATCCATCAAATTGCAATCTAGAAAATTCCTAACATCACCCATGTACATATTTTGTTTAATAATAATTGTTTCTTCTGTTCATTTTATTTTATTTATCATTGTTTGCAATGGTTCTTTGGATGCCTTGCTATCGTCTGCTATTCCAGTTAACTATTGTTCACCTTCACATGATCAAATCCCATTTTTTAATATCTTAAATTAAGTATAACTATTAAATGATTTCGGAGAAAGGAAATTACCTTCCAAATAAAACCCTGATGTTGGACAAACTATTATTCTACTGATTGAATCATATCTTAGTATTTGGGTTTTGAGACTTGCCATTGTACCGGCTACAGGAAAAAAGAAAACCTGGTTTTGAACAAACAAGTGCTCTGTTGTTTTTGAACAAACAAATGTTCTGTGATTTGCATCATTATAATATGTGGCTTTTGAGACTTCCATAATTCCATTGGGCCAGCTAGAAACCCAACCATCATTGTTAGAACTTCCTAGATGGCTATAGATGAGTAACTTCCCATTTGTGGAGTATTCTGTTTGTGGTACATCCTTCTATTTTGTTCTAGTGGGAGGAGTTGGAATGAAGCTATGAAAAGCTCAACTGGATCATTGCCTAGCACCACTGTAGTGTGTGGTGTGATGGAACCATTCTCCTGCCAAATCCAGGTCCACATGTAAACCTTTATGTTTTATAAGTTATGAATGCTGTACGTGTTGTATACTCTAGCTCATCGATATATTTTGATGATAGTTGTAACATTATGATCACTTATGTTCTAAATTAGAGAAATTAGTGGATTTTGCATTTTTTTTTCTGTTTGCTTCATTTCTCATGAATACCCGCTAGAACTAACAACTTAAGCTGAAAAAGATAAATTTCATGGTGCAGAGGAGATGATTTATTTCTTCGACTCAAGGGATGCCAAATCCCTTAAAGAAATTAGATCTACAGATGTGGGATATTGGCAGGAGACTGGCTGTACTTTGACAGGTTCTAACATCGCTAGGATAACTTCACTGGAATTCTACAGGGGACAAGCTCTCCATGGAGATAGAACTGGCTGGACGATGCTCGAGTACACAATTGACCGAAACTCATTGGTATTATACTGAAAATATGAACTCTATCTTTTATCAGCTGACATTTTTTTGCTTTAATCCTCAACCAAAGCAAAACTCAATTGCTTTTTTGGTTGAAAATTTTCAGGGCTCCAGTTCATTGAGTAGAGTATTTAACCAAAGTGATCAAAGTCACTTTGAAGAGCATCCGCAAGCTGGTTCTGATGATGACTCTGATAGAGACCTTATATGTGCTCTTTGGATGAGTTTGGAAAATGGAGACAACAATCGTAACTTGCAAGAATCCTCAAACAAGTCTCAGGTGCACTTAAAACTTTCCATTTCAGATGAGTGGTTAATTATAGGGTTTAGTTCAATTACAGGAGCCCTGCATGGTAGTCGTGTAGGATTCACTGTCTGTTGATTGTGTGAATTGAAAATCCTGCATAACGCTTGTGCAGGACTGGACCCCTGCAGGTGAAAAAATAGGGCTTTATTTATATAACCTTTGCAAATTGGGTTGAAATTCCTGAGTTTGCGCTTCTATGGCCTATAACATTTTTGAGATGGCTCAAATATGTTGTTGATGGTGTTCAATGTATTTTCTAACTGGAAGTATTTTTAAACAAAACAGGATAGCAAAGAGAAAACCAACTGTTCCACATTGTGCTAACCATATCATTCATAGTTTTTCTCTAACTGGTGCAAGTTTTGTTTGCATGAGTACTAGATTACAAATAGTTAATGATTATAAATTTATCCCAAAACTACTTGTGGTTGTGTCACATTGAATGATGACTAAAGAGCTCCTAAATCTTAGCTGTACAGAAAGTTTCTAGTCTGACCATTATTACCTTGTTTTTCCCAGTATGCTCGGATTATTCAAAAACTTGGCTTTCCGGCTAAATTCTCGGTCTCTCTCTCTCTCTCTCTCTCTCTCTCTCTCTCTCTCTCTCTCACACACACACACACACACAAACACACACACACACATAGATGCATTCCTTATTTACAGTGTAATTTATTTTTTTATTTTAACATCATGACTGTGATCAATAGGATTTTAAGATTCAGAACATAGTGGGCTCTTGTGATGTCAAATTTCCTATAAGACTGGAAGGGCTTGCATATTCCCATGGTGCCTTTTCAAGGGTAAGTTATAAATATCAGTGCAAGACTGTGATCTGCTGAATGAACTGTTGGTTGCTCTTTATATATTGTTATACCTTGTATTATTATGAATATTTTCTTTTTCTGTGTTTTCCGAGAATGGTATTGTTTACTTGAACGCATCTTCCGTGTTGGTTCTTCTAACAGTATGAACCAGAACTATTCCCTGGTCTGATATATCGAATGAAACAACCGAAGATAGTGTTGCTTATATTTGTATCTGGCAAGATCGTTCTTACAGGAGCCAAGGTCACACATTCATAACTCTTTGGTTTTTTATTCTTTGGTCACATTGTCCTTTTCTTCTTCAAACTTTGATTGTTATCTTCAATTTTTTTAATCCTTCTTCAGGTAAGAGACGAGACTTACACGGCCTTTGAGAGCATATATCCTGTCCTTACAAAGTTCAGGAAAAGCCAACAATGGTATGTGATTTTACTTTAGATGGTGCTTATTAATGAAATTTGTTATTCATATTAGTTTTAAGAATTACTTATTTGAAGGTATTTTTTCCTCTCTGGATAACAAGAAGGATTCATTAAAGATGGAAACATGGAAGTTTGTGAAAGAGAATAGGAATTAGTCTTTGTTTATGAGCAGTATATCGATACAAATAAAAGCAAGAAAGAAAAAAAGGAGATTACAACAATTGGACTAAAGATTCGTTATTATTCCTTGCTATGGAAGCATGGAAGCAAATCTTTCTTTTTATCTCCTCCCCTCAATATATGATGAATCTCGATTTGTAAAGGTATACTGTTTACATAATGATTTAATCTTGTTTAGGATCATTCAAAAAGAAGAAGAAGAAGAATATATTATAATTTAGTAGATTCTCCTGGTTTTTAAATTACTCAAAGAGTCCAGACATTGTTTTCCTAGAGTCACTTTCCATGATCATCTCACCTGATCAAGGCTTCCTACAGATCCTTAATTCCTCTCTAACAACCAGTGTGACTGGAGTCTTTCACCTGACTGGTTCTGAGAACACTACTGAAACAATACTCTTTTCCATTGAACAAAACTCCACTAATAACTGGCTGCACCTATTTTCCCTGTTGTTGCCCCCATCCACATTGAATTACTGAAAGGGTGAGGTTAACACTTACTCATTTTTTTACTTTAGGTTCTCACTGTTCATTCAATTTTTCGAACACATCAAGTAACCATTTGATTGCAGTTCTGGGAATTCCTTGCTAATTACAGCATACTTCTGTAACCTTATAATATTAGTATCTGAAGCATACCTGAAGAGATCTGGATTCAGACCCATTGAAGTCCAATCTAGATTTAGATCCAGGACCAGAGTCCTAGCCAAGCCGAGCTCAGATCTAAATTCAAGCCAAACTCAGTCGGGCCCATGTTCCAGATTTCAGTCATAGATTGTTCAATATGGTTCTGTGCCTATCACAAATGGGGGAGTTTTCAAATCATACATTCTTTTTTTTCCTCTAAAATGCAGCGAGGACATCTCTTAACATTCCAGTTTTCTATTTCAGTTTGTAGCTTTATTTAAAAACGGCTTATAGATTAAGTAGGATTTTTTATATCCTTCTTTTTATGTATGTGACAGGAGGTCAAACTCTGTTTTAGATTTGAATAATATACCTTCCCCACCCTCCCACGCCTAAAAAAAAAAGCAGCTACAAACTAATATACACCATTAAAAAAACTTTCTTCAAAAAATAATTACTAAAAATCTTATTAAGCTAAATAAAGAGTAAAAGGGTGAGCAAAGCCAGATACATGTTATAAAGATTATAACTTGTTCGACTTTGCCAGTTTGATGTGAACCTAGGATCATCCTATGCATGTAGCAATGGAAGTGGTACCAATAACAAATCATCCCTAAAGGCAAATGCTATAACCATCAAGCATTTGAAAAAGTGAATGCAATTCCTCATTTGCTTATCATTTTAAACGAGTATGTTAGTAGTTCGTGGCGTATCTTTATTTGCCATGAATATTGAACCAAACCGAATGTATGTAATGACAGCTTCTTTGAAACTTGGTGCTATTCAACAAGGCAGAGTTGGGGGAATCATATTTAACATTTTGCACTGGATAAGTTAACATGAGCTTTTTCATCAAACAAATAAACACAGAAACCTGACTTTTGATCAAGAAGACATATTCAATAAAGTGTTGGAAGCTGCTGCTGCTTCTTCAAACACAGGAGTTTGACTTCTAAATAAAAAGACATCCTTAATGGTAATGCAAGAACTCCTAGACTCTCGAAATTTTGTCCACCATTTTGAAAAACAAACCACCCCTCCATAAAACCAAAAAACAAAAAGTAAAAAAAAAAAATAGAGAAAAAGAAGCTCAACCTAATAAGCTCAGAAGTTCCTCAGAATCCGCTGATGTGGCTGGCATGGCTTCATCCTCGGGTTTGTTACTCTTACCATTTGTCTATATGACATTTGTCCACAGTGCCCACAACAAGGAGACGGAATTGTATGTGGTTATTACGCGATGAGTTTTATGCGACACTTTTTTGCTGATGCCGGTCAATCGCTCAAACGCAAGGTGAAAAAAATAGTTATACACAAATAAATAAATATATTTTTTTGCTCAATAATTAAAAGTTCTATTAAAAAGAAAGAGAAAAACAAAAGAATGGGATGGAAGTTTAATTACACTAGCTAGTTTTCTTACACAAAAGAATGAGTAAAAGTTCCTTAGCTAGTTTTCTTACACTAATGACTACACTAACTTGCTTTTTCTCGAAACAGGTTATGGAGTTGGCCAGCATAAAGACATACACCACCAAAGAAATAGATAAGATCCGACTCGAGTTTATCGACTTCATCCAAGGATTTCTTCCTTTATAAAGGTATACCTAGGAGTTCAATTTGTATAGTTGAGAAGATTTCATAGTAAGGCTTAGTGACTGTCTGTGATTAACTTGCATAATTTTCGGTACGTTAATGCTTATTGAGTGTTAGTTGTAGATGGTGATAGGAATACTAGGTCATCATATTAGTGAATTATTGATTGCTCCTAGTTTGCTTGCTACTATGATCTTATGACATGTGAACTGCTAGTGTTTCAATTGCTCTTTCTCTAGTGACAAAATATTTTCTCTTTAACATGAATCCTTGATATTGTTGGTTAAACTCTCCTTCTTACTTGATTATATTATTGATACATAGTCAAATTGTTATTATTTTGTAGGTGAATGAAGAACTTAATTAAACGAAGATGGAATGCCTTTTGCTAAGTGGATCTACTTATTAGGTTAAGTTAATTTTGGTTAGTTAGGGATTTCCGGAAATTGTTTACAATGTAGCTTGCCTTTTTTTGGATGCTTTTGTGAAGGTTTTGGATTATGTCGTGACGCTTTGGTTACGAATTCGAAGGTTAATGTAAATAGTTTGGATTATGGATGGATTCAAATTGGCTATGTTTTGAATAGTTTGTTTGATTTAGTGCGTGGATGAGCAAGTACGTTCCTTAATGTGAATGGTGATTAATTTCCAATTAATGAAATGGTTTTTATTGAATGTTGCTATCTATATTTTTTTTGCATCTTTTGTAAGGCAGGTTTAGTGATTTGAAAGTGTATACATACTGCAGCATGTTATTAGTAATGTATATATTGCTTTTTTATTTAAAAAAAAAGGGATCGTATCTCGCTTCTATGGAAACTGTCACAACTGATGACTACTTGTGTCACTTTTGGTCCAAAAATAACATATTGATAATTGCTTTTGAAAAGCGAGACAACAAAGTTATCTTTTTTTTTACGCTTTTAAGTTATTTCAGTGTCACTTTTGGGTTTAAAGTGACACAAGTAACCATTTTTTTGTGTCACTTTGATAACAGAAACTGACACAACAAATGTATTTCTTGAGACGCTTTTACGAACTTTTAGTGACGCCGGCAGATAAGACGCTTGCATAGTAATCGGAAAAGCGACACAAACCACTTTATAAGACACTTTAAAAGTGACTCATTAAGACATTTTTTTTGTAGTGTAAATTCTCAATTTGATTTTCCAAAATCATGCACAAAGAATTAGGTTTTCAAAAGCGAATACGAATTCTAAAAACATGCATGAGAAGTTCATTTCAAAAACATATGCACATGCAAGATAGAATCCAAGATTCCAAAGTCAAAACCTAAGAGCTCATGTGTGTGATCATTTGACAGTGAATGTGAATGTGCATCCATCAAAATTGCAACAAACAAGAACCTAACAATCTCCCCCTTTGCAATTTGATGGCAACTACTATGATCACAACACTTAAAGGACTTTGGATCTTCTTGACAGCTCTGAACTAGAAATCACTTGAATGTAGCTTCGACCACAAGACCGATTCGTCGAGAGCTTTTGACTTTAATCTTTCCAAGCTGATTTCTCCCCCTTGGTTAGAGCTCTCCTTTGCTCTTAACAACCAAGCAATCTTCACTTTGGCTCTTGAAACAGATCTCCCCCTCAATTAGATTTGTTCTTGTCGCGACCCCGGAACGGAGCCCCGGGCCCGCGACGTGCGTTGTGTACTTCCGAGATATACTTTCCCACAGGTTCCCGCGGTGAGGATTCCCAAAGACACGTGGAATCTGACTCACATGAACAAGTATGCGGAAGCGTGTAGCAAATCATATCAAGGTAAGCACCAATAAATCTTTAAATGCTATGACAAAATAATAACAAGACATAGTATCAAAAGAAAGGAGTTAACATGGCATCCCCATTTTGATTTAAGTTAAGAAACTACACAAAGTAATTAAGTTTAATTACAACCCATAAGAGGCCAATAGAGGCCAATACACTTCTCAAAATAATCAAAGAAAACCCCAACAAAAGATGACGAGACTCAAGAACCCACCCGACGTCTAGATGACATCGTCGGGCTGCCACTCTCTCATAGGGGTTGGCTCACAAGCCTCCTCCTGACGCTCCTCCTCAAAGGCAACGCCTCCTGCACCTGGGCACCAACAAACAAGGGTCAAACACAACGGTTTGGCAGGTAATCCATTTAGGTGCAAGCATGAACCAATAACGTTCAAGAAAACATATAAGCAAATCCTTGATTTGAAATACTACAATGACTGAGATACATTTGCAGAAATATTTAATTGAGCTGAGATACTAAAACAAACTAGCATGAGTACATAATATATATCATGAATAGTTACAATCCACAAAGAGCCCATCCTTTCTCTATCATTTATATAATGAAAAGAGCAAGCACGCACGACAAGCACGATATACATAATATAATCACGACACGATTTCCCACAAAGAAGGGAATTCCGGCCGTGGAACCGGAAACGCACGATGTGTAATAAATACACGACCAGTCTGCAGACAGTCCACATGTTTAAGGACCCCCAGACAGTGGATCAAACTGAAAGGGTAGTCCAAGCTTAGTGGTGTTCACTTAATTCATGAATGCACAAAACACGCGAAACACGGTCGAAACACGTCGAGATAAGAAGGGCAAAATCACTTATCAAAACACGATGAACACGACTAGCAAAGGCATAATTAATATGCATAACACGCTTAGGAAGTGATCCCTTTTTTTCTTTCTTGAAACAAAACTTCAAAACGAGCTTGTACTTAAACTTTCAAAACGAGTACGCAATGATATTCATCGTGTCAAAACCAAAGCACGAACACAAGGCTTATCAAGCACATGTAAGGACCTTTGGGTGGTCTTTGTGTAATCAAAGCCCAATGTTGGAAAGAAAAATAGAATTGGTGCCCACGAAGGGTCAAAGACATCTCGGGTTTCGAGTACACAATATCAGGCTAAAGGTCGCTTAACATGTTCTAGTTTTCATTCTTGCAATTACTCTTCAAAACAAGCAATTTGTCAATTTCGGTCACCTCGCGGTCAGGTGTCGGCTAGCCGCCAGAAGACCGACAGGCTGACCGCTGGAGATCCAGGTCCAAACACAGCTCTCTGGAAAAGAAACTGAACTGACTTCGGCCGGCTTGCGGTTAGCCGAAAAGCAACTCGGCGGCTAGCCGTAAGCTGACCGTAGGGCTGACCGCTACAACCCTGGTCTGAAACTTAGCTCTCGGGAAAAGGAGCCGAAACGCGCGGTTGGCCAGTGGTTAGCCGAGATGGGGTATGGCAGCTGGCCGCTAGCTAACCGTCAAGCTGACCGAAACCCACTGTCGAAATGTCAGCTTCTGGAAAGGGAACTGCCAAGCTCGGTTAGCTCGCGGTTAACCGAGATGGGGATTTCGGCTAGCCACCAGCCGACCGACCGCTGACCGAACTGCACGGGAAATGCAGTCCAGTTCAGATTTTCACATTTCTTCTTCCTTTCTTCTTATTTCTCATTCCACCTGCATTCCCTAAGCCTCCATGCTCTCCAAGGGTAAAACACACATTTCAAAACACAATTTGAGACATAAAAATCCCATTCTCCAATCAAAACAAAATCCCCAAATTTTCAATGAATGAGAAGAGTGCAAGGAAAACAAATGCAATGCACATATGCTAACATCCATCCTAGATTGGTTACTTGCCTTTGTCAAAGGTGCCACAAACCTCTTCAAGCACTTCACTCAATCCAATCCAAAGAACTACAAAAACCCAAGAAAATCACACAAAACTCACTCAATCTTGAAAACAAGAAACCCATTTTACCAAAAGGGTTTGTAACATGGAAAACAAGATCCTAAGGGACTAAAAAGACTTCATGAAAAGTATGGGTTGAAGCTCTTACCTAGAAATGCTCAAACAAGAAAAGATGAAGAAAATGAAGAGCTTGTCCCACAAGAAACTCCAAGAAATTTGTACCAATAGAAAGCTTACAAGGAGAGGAAAAAGATGATGGTCTTGGAATTCTATTTGGAGATCTCTAACTAGATCATGCAAGGTGAGGAAGATGGAAAGGAAAGAGAGGTTTTCAACCCTAGGTTAAGAAAGTTGCAGGATTTTGGTAAAGCGAATGAGAGAGATGAGGGTTTGGCTTAAAACCTTAGTAAATGGGACCCAATTAACTTGAACTTTGAAACGACGAAAACATGATCTTGTGGGCCTCGAATGACTTCGACGAAGAAGGATAAAACGATCCTAGAAATGTCTAGTTTCCAAAAAGTATATTTTTGACATGGTTTTGAGATCTCAAAAATTGTGTCCAGATTTGTGCATAAAAGACAATTTTACCCTCTTTGGGCCAAAACTTAGGTTTTTGGGCTTCAAACATGAATGGGCTTAAGACGAAAGTTGTTACACATAGGAAAATTATTCAAATGCAATCAAAATCATAATCACACGGAAACCAACACGATCCTCCCAAGCTTACACGTGCACTCAGGCCTTCTTGAGTGTGTCTGACTAATACTAAACGTTCTCAAAATCCCCAAAGCTATGTCCAAGACTAAAACTAAGTACTTTTAACCCAACAACAACTAAACCCACTTAGGACTAAACACATACTAATCGCACACTAATCGGATTGGTCTGGGTTGGGGTCTAACAGTTCTTCTCTCCCCCTTTGTTTGGTCTTCTTTCTGTTTGATCTTCAGATCTTCTACTCTTCTCTCCCCATGAGACATTACATAGATCTGATCTTTTTCTCCCCCTTTGACATCGAATTGCAAAGGAACCTATATACATGAGAAAACATATACCTGTCAGTAGCACCTGTTGCCAAATGAGAATACAAATGTAGAGTGGAGCAGGATATCACGTATATAGATTTGTCAAAGCATTGTTTGAATGAAGCTAAAATAACAAATATAAATTGATATAACACTTTAAAGCTTCAAAACAACATAAAGCATCCATCAAGAGAATCAACAAGGAGAAAATAAAAGAAATGTGAAGCTGTACTTTCATTTATATAACAAGATAAGTTCAGTACAAGGATCACTAAGTACTTGACCATTACAAAAACAAAAGATTATGGTCAGTACTCAAAACAACAGGTTAGATGATAGAAAATGAATACATCATGTGAAAACCAATCTATCACTACCCAAAATAACCCCAAAACAAAAAGAAAAACACTCCTAAAAGATCTAGGCAGAATCTGGAGGAGTAGGAGGCATGGTGTCATCGAGGCGGCTGCAGGTCTTGGAGATGTTCGATAAATACTTCAGTGTCTTGCGCATCATCCCTGAGGCTTCTTGTCTGAATTCATGAAACTCAGTACGCATGGTAGTAACCGCCTGCTCCAAGGATGACATGCGCTCCTCCATAGAACGCCGAGGAAGGGCCTGAGGCTGACGTGGCTGAGCAGGCTGATCAGGCTGAGGCTGACGTGGCTGAGCAGGCTGATCAGGCTGAGGCTGCTGCTGATCTGCAATCTCTATATCTGTAGCCTCTAACTCTTCGTCTCCTTCAGCTACAGGGTTTGCACGAGGTGGTGGAGGAAGCCTCATCAAGAGAATGTTCCTTTTGTTGAAGACTGTGGTCGGTACGGGTCTCTTTGAAGCAGGAACAACCACCCCAAAAGAACTGGCAAGCTGAGTAACGAGGAACCCAAACGGAGCTGCACATGGCTGAGAGCCAGTGACCACCCCGATGATGTGATGAATGATCACAGAAGGTAAGCACATAGGGACGCCTGTAATGACATTGTGCAGAATGTTTGCCATATATGGGGTTATCTCAGTCCTATTCCCTTTCCTTGAATAGATGGAGTGAGTGAAGATGATGTGAATGATCCGAAGGGCAGGAATCATGGAGGATGCAGGAAGAGAGTTGTTGCTGACCACTCAATAGATTGACCACATAGAGCAGTGGTGACAGACTCTCTCTCCTCAAGTGGTAGGACATCTGAAATAAGTTTTGGTCCATTGGACCTAGGAATGCCCATTACTGAAGATATCCTCTCTGGAGTTATAATCTCTTCACCAACAAAGGTTCTGACTGTAAAAGAGTTCGTGGTGGTGGCACAAACAGACTCATAGAAACCGAAGACAGATGATGTATAAGTGTTGCCACTCCACGTCAGAATATTGCCCCAACCTATGGCCTCTAAAATGGCAGGGACTTGGTAGTCCACAAGGTCTCTAACCACACAGAATTTCTCAACAATTACCCCTTTGCTCCTAAAAGATTTTACAACTGATGACGGAGAACGAATAGGGTCGAAAATAACCTCAGGAGGGGGACCAAGCTCCGGAGAAGTGGAGGGAGATCTTTGGGATGTAGAGGCTTGACCGGTCTTAGATTTCTTAGAAGGTCTCCTCGAAGTTTGTTTTGTTCGAGCCATTTCTGAATATTCTAATGGAAAGGATGCTCAAGTATGAAAACAAGGTAGAAAATGGCACAACAATTGCTATTTGAAGAGAAATTGTGGTTCAGGAATTTTGACAAACACTAGGGGTGCAAGAAATGAAGCTGACAGAATTACAGCTGTAGGATGCCAAAAGGGGTGTCAAAATGACTACAACAGATCCTAAACTACAGAAGAAACACACAACAACACAAAAACAACCAGAAAATAGCCAAACAGAGAAGGAAAACTAAGGTTGGGAAAGAGGCAGTGAATGGTGAGGAAGCACAGTGAGATGGGGACGACTGCACAGTGAGGAAGATGAAGGATCTGATCACAATGAGAAAGAATTCCAGAGAAGAAGAGATTGATCAAGGAGAAAGATAGGGAAGAAGAAAGAAAAACGGAGGAGAAAGGCTAGAGAAAGGCTTCAGCTCGGTCGACCTGCAGTGGAGGGAGAGGTCTGTTTGAACCAAAACAGCCTAGCGCACTGTTATAAGATTTTATGGGTTGCGCAGGCGCGGTCGACCGGCCACTTAGCCCGGTCGACCGGGCTAACTGAGGCTGCTGAGTTTCTGAACACAGTCAGAGAAAAATAGGGCTGAAAAGATAATGGCCAATCTAAAGGCTATAAACCCTGACCTCAGCTATCAAACAAGCTTAAAAAGTTTTAGAAAAGATATTTTCCAAAATCAATTCTAAAATAGTTCCTTTTGAAGAAAAGAAGACTTGTATGATTAAAAACATTTTTCAAATTCATTTAAATTTGACATAACAAAGAAGTGACTGAAACCATTCAAAAATAAACAATTTGAAAACTAAATCAATTGATTTAGAAGATATAACTTATAAAAGCTTTTTCAAATCAATTTGATCAAAACCATGCATATAAACAAAGAATTCCATTTTAAATCCAAAATGCATAATCAACAAACAAGACTCAATTAAATGAATCTAAAAGCCTAAAGAGATACTAAGAGAGTAGAAACAAGACCAACTAAGCATATGACTAAGAGAAAGGGTTGGTCATATCTATCTAAGAAACCTTAGTAATCTTCTAAAGGTCTAACCTTAGGTATCCATCTAAGGTCTTGGGCTTTGGAAACTATTTTGGAACTTCCACCAACTAAAGGAGATAGAGATTGAATTCTTTTAGACTTAACATCAAATCTTTGAGGTTTGACTATTTTAGATTGATGATTAGTCTTAGGAAGTTGGTGTTTCATTTTCTTTTTATTCTTCTCATTTCTTTTAGCTTTTCCTCCCTCTTTTTGTCTTTTGAATTTTAATTTCAACTTTTCAACCTTTTTCAATAATTCTTTCATTTCTAAGGTTAAAGGAGGAAAAGGGAGAAGTTTCTTTTTGATAGATTTATTTTGATTTTTAGTCTTTTTAAAATCTACCTTGGATGACTCTTTTTGAAATGTTTTAACTTGTTTGAATTTCTTAGAGTCTTCCTTGGAGTTCAAAGTCTGACCCTTCATAGAATTAGTTTTAATTTTCTTAGGTTCAAAGACGGGTTTAGACATATGACTTTTCCTTAATTTGCACTCAAATTTGAAATGTCCTTCTTTACCACAATAATGACATTTAGTTTTGGACATTAGAGAGAGAGTGCTAAAGAAAGAGGACTCACCTTTTACAAAAGTGTTGGTGAATTTAGGGTCATGTGTAGTATACTTATCAAAACCAAGACCCGTCCTATCTCCATGAGGTTTACCCAATTTAAATAACTTTTCAAGTCTCTCTTCACTTTGGGTAAACTTGCACTCATACTTTTGTTTGTATCCTTCAAGTTGAGTGACTTTGGTTATAAGGATTGAATTTTCATTTTTGACTTTTAATAGTTCATTTTCAATTTCCTTATATTTGATTAGCCCTTCATTGGCAAGTTTTAATTCGAATTTAAGTTCATTAACAACATTAGATCCAAGTTCTAAGTTTTTTACCATACTTTGAGCATTAGACAATTTTTCCTTGGAAATTGTCACCTCGGATTCTAAATTGATAATGTCTTTGTCTTGCCTTTTTAATTTATCTCTTAGGTTTAAATTTTCCTTTTTAAGATCATCATAACTTATCTTAATTTCATTTAGTTCATCTTTGATATTAGATAAGTTATTTAAAGAGATCATAAACTTAGAGTCTAGACATTGTATTACTTCTTCTTTCTCTCTAAGTTCATCGTTAGAAAAGACTAATTCTTTGTTTAGCCTTTTTTATTCTTCTCTTAAACTTTTATTTTTCTTATCAAGCTTTAAAGATAATGTGTATAATTCTTCATAGGCTTGTTGAATATCATCTTCATCATATTCATCATAATCTTCTTCTTTTAACTCACATTGAGATTCATTTATTTGAAGGTTTGAATCTCCAATAGATGGAAGAATGAGAGGTCCAGAAGAATCTACACAAAAGTCTAAACAACCTACCTTAGTGGAATCCATTTCAATAGAATTCATTCAAACACAAATCTAGGGTTATGACTCAAGGTTTTTACACCTAATCAAGAGTTTCAAAAACACTTGATCCTAAAAGATAGAGCACGAGGCTCTGATACCAAATGAAAGTCTTGGGATCCTAACCCTAGAGGGGGGGGGGGGGGTGAATAGGGTGTGCTACAAATATGACCAGTTTAGACCAATTTTAAATCTTTAAGATAAACTAGTCACATGTGATGATTTACCAGACAAGATGCGGAAGCTAAGAAAACAATCACCACAAGTAAACACCACTACACAAAGATTTATAGTGGTTCGGCCTCAATGCCTACGTCCACTATCGGCTTGTGATCCAATCACTCCACCGGATTTCCACTAATTATGCTTTTTACTAGGCTAAGCAATAACCTTTACAATGTTGTTTTTCTAGGCTCAACAACAACCTTTACAATGTTGTTTTTCTAGGCTCAACAACAACCTTTACAAGGTGCTTTTCCAAGGCTAAGCAATAACCTTTACAATGTGCTTTTCTAAGGCTAAGCAATAACCTTTACAAATGTAGGATTTCTCTAAGAAGGTGTCTCTTCAAGAACACTCTAAGAGATACAATTAAAGCACAAATAAATTGCCTCTTTAATAGGCTGATATGAAAGTGAAATTCAAAGAACAAACATACACTAAATTAAGCTAAAGTGTGTGCACAAAGTGTATGAGTGTTTTACTTCAATGAATTTCTAAAGTGAAGCTCTTGAGAGAATGATTGATGCATTTTAAAATGTAAGCTCACAAAATGATGATTGAAGATAAATGCTAATCACAAGAAAGATTCAAACAGCTTAAAGAAATGAACTAAAACAAGTTGTAGGAATATTAAAGTCTAAGAACACATGTGATTTAGACAAGAGAGTTTTCAAACCAATCTAATTTACGAAAGATGATATTGAGTTTGCTAAACATCTCTTTAAAAGCTAGAAATCATGCATTTATGAAAATACAAAGAATTAAACATGCATAGATTTCATTTGGAATGGAAATAAAAACAATAAGTAAGATATACCTTTTAAAAACTCAACCATTTGATTTCCAAAAGCCTTCTAGGCTTATCACCTCATTCCTTTTTCTTAGGCTCCAAAATGGTTTCAAAAGTTCATCCAACAAGCCTCTCAAAAGTGGGGAAAAGAATGGACTTTATACCAAAAAACAGTCCAACGGGTAGTTGGTCCGTTCGACCTGGCCCAACGGCTAGTTGCCCGGTCGACCTGGGCCTGGCTCGGTCGACCGGGTACACTGGCCTTTTTCCAGCAGGCCAGTTGGGCCGGTCGACCGGGCACAGGGGTGGGTCGACCGACCAAACTGGCCTGGGAAGAGTTCTTGCTGATTTTTCAAAATCCCAAAGGTGCAACTTGAACTCAAGGCCAGTGTGCTTCATGCATACTAAAATGTTTCTAAAAATAAAATGTGTATGCAAGGCACAAACCTAAATTCTCAATTTGATTTTCCAAAATCATGCACAAAGAATTAGGTTTTCAAAAGCGAATACGAATTCTAAAAACATGTATGAGAAATTCATTTCAAAAACATATGCACATGCAAGATAGAATCCAAGATTCCAAAGTCAAAACCTAAGAGCTCATGTGTGTGATCATTTGACAGTGAATGTGAATGTGCATCCATCAAAATTGCAACAAACAAGAACCTAACAGCTCCTAGCAGAAGTTTCTAAAGAGGTTGGAGTCGAACTAAGTCCCATTGTCTGAGACCAAAGCTCGTGGGACTCCAAACCTTGTGGTGACATGAAGTTTTTTGAGTCTTGGTCGATGATGGAAGACAACGGTTCGGCTTCTATCCACTTGGTGAAATAATTGGCGGCTACTATTAGCCACCTCTTATTCCCTGAAGCTCGGTGGAGTGACCCCACAATGTCCAACCCCCACTGGGCGAAGGGCCATGGGCTAGAAAACATGCTTAGATCTTGTGCTGGGCAATGAATGGAGTGGGAGAACTTCTGGCACTTCTCGCACTTTTTGGCATATGGTTAAGCGTCCTTCTACATGTAAGGCCACCAATAGCCTTTGTTGATAGCTCGGTATGCTAGAGACCGACCCCCAACGTGGCTTTCGCATATTCCTTTGTGAGTTTCATAGATGAAGTCTTCAACCTTGCTTGGATGAACACACTGGAGGTAAGGGCCGGTATAGGACTTCCTGTAAAGTTTGTCATCTGGAGACAAAAAAAACTGAGCTGCTTTCAGCCTAATTTTGTGAGCCTCATTCTTGTCTTCAAGAAGTTGATCATCTCTGAGATAGGAGATGATTGGGTCCATCCAGCTCGGACCGAGATCAACACATAAAATCCGCCGGGGTGGGTGAAGCTCTATGCTTGGTCTTTCCAACGTTTCCACTTCGACGGTCCTTTTTCTCCCAGCCTCGACGGCAGAGGCCAAGTTAGCGAGAGCGTCGGCATGAGAATTAGAATATCTACCGACCTATTTGACTTTAACTCTCTCGAACTAAGAAAGGAGTTATTTTGCATGAGCTAGGTAGACTGCCATCCTTTCGTCGCGAGCTTGGTAGTCCCCACTCAGCTGGCTCGTCACCAATTGGGAGTAACTGAAGACCACCAGCTGTCGTGCCCTTAGGATTTTAGTGTTGTTGAGCCTTGCAATTAGTACTTCGTACTCAGCTTCATTATTGGACCCCTTGAAGCCAAGAGTTAAGGCTTGTTCGATGACTAGGACCTCTGGAGACTGGAGGACTATGCCAATGCCAGCCCTTTTGGAGGTTGAGGATCCATTGACGAAGACCATCCATACTGAACCAAGGAACTGCTTCCAAGATTGCTCTTCTTCTGTCTCGGCGACTTCGTCTTCATCCCCTTTACCCCCCAGTTCGGTATCGAGCTGGCTCGGTGCCGAACTAGGAGAGACAAACTCCACAATGAAGTCTGCCAATATTTGGGCTTTTATTGTTGTTCTGGGTTGATACTGGATATCATACTGCCCTAGCTCGACGGCCCATCTTGAGATTCTTCCAGAGAAATATGCCTTTTTGAAAATGGACTTAAGTGGATGTTCCGTAACAATCACTATAGTGTATGTCTGGAAGTAGTGAGAAAGTTTGCGAGAAGCACTGACGAGTGCTAATGCAAGTTTCTCCAATGGTTGGTACATGGTCTCGGCATCAAGAAGGATCTTGCTCGTGTAGTAAATGGGCTTTTGATGCTTGTCTTCCTCCCTGATGAGTACCGAGCTCACTGCATGATCCGAGACGGCTAGGTATAGGTAGAGCACCTCTCCTAGCTTTGGTGTTGAAAGCAGGGGTGGTGAAGCTAGGTAAGCTTTGAGCTCCTGCAGAGCTCGGTCGCACTCCGGAGTCCATTGAAATTTCGATCTTTTCTTCAAAAGTTGAAAAAAGGGTCGACACTTGTCCGAAGCTCGGCTAATGAAGCGATTGAGCGCGGCAGCCATGCTAGTGAGCCTTTGAACTTGTTTTGCCGTAGTTGGGCACTGTATCCCCTGAATTGCTGAGATCTGGTCTGGATTTGCTTCAATTCCTCTTCTTGTGACCAAGCTTCTCAGGAACTTGCCAGAGCCGAAGCCAAACGCACACTTGGTTGCATTTAGATTGAGCTGGAACTTTTTGAGAATATAAAATGTTTGACTTAGGTCTACCAAGTGGTCCTGTGACCTTTTAGACTTGACAACCATGTCGTCAATATAGACCTCCATTATTTTGCCGAGCTGGACCTAGAACATTTTGGTTACCAGCCTCTGGTAAGTTGCCCCCGCATTTTTTAACCCAAATGGTATCACTCTATAGCAGTAGATGCTGTTGGAAGTAAGTAGGCCTTTCGGATAGGTTTCAAAAACTTTTGACCCACTTGATGCAGGGATCAACTATCTAGAAGGCAACAAAAAACCCAATCCAGGATGCAATCCCTCAACTCATAAATCATGTACAACAATATAACCTATTTAGAAGATAGAAAACAACAACTACTTGCAACAAAATAATCTACAACAAATAGAGAAGTAGATTATACCTTTGGAGCCTGGTAGTCCTCTAATGGAGAAATTGATCTCTTTCTTTGATAATGAACACCTTCACTAATCAAATCAGAATCTTCAAGACCTTATGATCTTCAACGCTATGACCCGTATCAGATTCTCTTTTCTCAAGAAGATTGGTGGGATCTCCAAGAGAAAGCAACTAGAAACTCTAGGGCAAGCTAGAAGAGAACTAGAAGAGGGAGAGAGAGAGAGAGAGAGTGGTGTGCAACTCTTGCATAGATTGAATGGGCTGGGCGTGAATCCCTATAATGGAATAATTGTTGGACATCCAAGCCTCCTTTCTCTCTCTTTTATAGATTCAAGTAACCTCCTCTTTTACTAATTGAAATAGAAGTCTTACTTCCACAATAATTAGTAACTCTCTTCTTTCTAATTAAAATAGAAGTCCTACTTCCATTAATAATTAGTAACTTACTATTACCACTATTAGAAGTCTCACTTCAATTAGAAATAGTAACCTTCCAATTCCTTCCTATTAGAGTTCAAGTAGAATTAGTATCTTTCTAATAACTTGGGCTAGTGTGGGGACCACTAGGGATTCCTTAGAAAGTTGGCTCCAACTGGGACACGCGACCCCACATCTCATGTGCAATCTGGGCCCCCAGTTAATAGCAAATAACTCCACTATATAAATGCAATTGAACTCCAGTCCTAGGAATATATTACAATGATGACTCTAAACTTCCCAATTACCACAAGTAGGCCCCTCTATCATTATCCATGGATCAATTGGAATAAATCTGTCCCTTCCAATCTTAGATCCACATCTTATTATCCTTGAGCCCCAATTAATCACAGTGATCATCAGTACCATCCAATTAACTCTTAATCGAGATGGGTGCACACTTACTAATGATAAATCCATTAATTGGCACAAGGGGATAATGTAGATAGATTCCATCTTGATCATTGCATGTTCCTGTAGTCCTACTACCACGTACCCAAGACACCGAGGTGTTGACCTACAGTTGGCCTCACTCATTGGTGACTCAAAGCAAATGAATTGATAGAAACTTGAGTTCATCAATGTCTCAGGATTGAGAGCCTATTGCTAGGGAATTATGAGAGCAGTCCTTAAATCGAGACAGTATTTCATAAGGTGCTTCTCATGGTCTTTCAATACATCCAATGTACCAGCACTATGATCCAGAATCTTACATTCTGATGATCGAGACAGATCACACTATCTCATAGTGATCAAAGTGCTGCAACCGTGTCAGATGAGTTGCCCAGTCTCATCACTGGTTGTGAAGATATTTTTAAATACTAGATTTGTGACATATGTCTCTCGTATGTGGATCTCATCCATATATATCACATCTAATATACTAATGGGACCCGGTTCATCTCATGAACCATTAGGTCAGATGTATTGATCATGTGCATTAAGTGAAAGTCCACGAGGATCCTAACCCTAGAGGGGGGGGGGTGAATAGGGTGAGCTACAACTATGACCAATTTAGACCAATTTTAATTTCTCAAACTAAACTAGTCACAAGTGATGAATTGTCATACAATATGCGGAAGTTAATACAAAAACAAACACCACATAGCAATCACCACAACATAATATCTATAGTGGTTCGGCCAACGTGCCTACATCCACTACCGGCTTGTGCATCCAACACCCCACCGGATTTCCACTATTTATGCTTTTTACTAGGCTAAGCAATAACCCTTACAATGTGCTTTTCTAGGCTAAGCAATAACCTCTCAATGTGCTTTTCTAGGCTAAGCAATAACCTTTACAAAATGCTTTTCTTAGGCTAAGCAATAACCTTACAAGATGCTTTTCAAAGGCTAAGCAATAACCTTACAATATGCTTTTCTTAGGCTAAGCAATAACCTTTACAAATCAAGTTTTCTCAAAGAAAGTGTCTTAACAAAAGAACACTCTAAGAGATTACAATTTAAGCTCAATGAAATTGCCTCTTGAATAGGCTAATATGAAAGTGAAAACTAAACTCACACAAACACTCTATGAATGCAAAGATGTATGCTTATGAGGTGTGTGTGTGATGGCTTCAATCAAGTTCAAAAAGAAAGCTTAATCAAATATATTGCTTAAAGCAATTCAAAGTTTAAAGCTCATAAAAGGTTTGATTGAAGTCTTATGCAAATCACATGTATGAAATTTAACTTGTTTATGACATGAAAATCAAGGACTAACAAGTTGTATGAAAATGGCTAATTTAGAACATGTGATGCATGTGCATGTTGTTTTCAAAACCAAATAGATTTTACTAATGTTTAAATGAATGAAAACAACAAGCAATGTTTCAACCAAGACAAAGACTCATGCTATGTAAAGGAAATCAAAGATTTAGGCTAAGCATGATTGAGAAGATTAAAAACAAAGCTTAGGTTGAAATTAAAGTGATGAATCCAATCTTGAATATCAAAGATGGAGGGAAGAAAGGATTCAACACATCATTGTTATCATGCTTGAAATCATTTTCCAAAGATTCAAATAAAGCACATAACAAATGATTAAAAGTAAAACTTACTTGGAGATTTAACTTAGTTGATCCAAGCTTAAGCTTTACTTAATGACCCCTTTTATGTCTCTTAGATTATCCCCTTTGTCTCTTCTCAAAGCTCCTTAAAGAGGGCTTCAAAAATCTCCACACAAAGACAAAGGAAAGAGCTCATTTAAATACCAAAAACTGCCCAACGGCTAGTTTGGCCGGTTGACCGGCCATGACAGGCCGGTTAACCGGCCAAGCACAACGGTCATAATTCTGACCGTTGGGGCGCCAGGTAAATTCCTGCTGCAGTGTTCCCGGTCGACCGGGACCTCTGCGCCGGTCGACCGGCGACACTGCCGGGAACCCAAAAATTCCAATTTTTGCAAGATGAAGGTTTTCTTTGTGGAATTTATTTGGGCCACTAAACCAAGCTTGAATACATGTTTTAAATCATTCTAAGGGGTTTAAAAACATGTAACAACACAACACCTAAAAAGATTCAAAACTTTAAACCATAGGCTAGCTTGATTTCTAAAAACTCCTTTTTCAAAAACAATGCATACACATATGATTATGAAGGGATGAATGTATGCAAAGTTCAAACCTAAATGCTCAACAAGATTTTCCAAATATAATGCACAAGGAAATAGGTTTTCAAAAGAGTTTGGGTTTCAAAACTAATGCATCCAAGTTTAGAACCAAAACATGCATATAACACAAACTTTTCCAAATCTAAAAACCAATGCATGTATAAAACTAGATTTCAAGTTTAATTAAAAACCAATGCAAGTGTGTAAATCACATGATGCTAGAATGATAATGCATCCATCAAATTGCAATCTATAAAAACCCTAACAATCTCCCCCTTTGCAATTTGATGGCAAACTCACTCACCACTGAGATTACACACTTAGTCTTCAGCTCCCCCTCAGCTGGACAAGGCTTGAAATCTTCTTGGATGCTCCTTCTCATTAGCTTGGGCTCTTGGGCTCTTTTCTTCAATCTTCTTGATGCTTGGAGCTTGATCATTCTTCAAGCTTTCTTTCCATCTTCCTCTCTTTAGCCAAGCATCTTCTTTAGCTCCAAGCTTTCTTTCTTCTATTTGCTCTCCCCCTTTGACCATGCTTCTTTCTCCTCTTGAGAACTTGAAAGCTTTCTCCCCCTTTGATGGATAGGAGATCTTCGAGTACTTGAACTCTCGAACTCTCTCCCCCTTTGAAGAGTAGGAGATCTTTGAGTCACACTTGAACTCTCTCTCCCCCTTTGACATTAAATTGCAAAGGTACCTACACACATGAAACAAGAAGAATACCTTTAGTAGCACCTGTTAACAAATGGAATTGAAAATGAAATTCATAACAGGCTATCATGCATGAAAGTTATCTCTAAGGGCTCAAAAGCAATCCAAGGGTGAATTTGATCAAACTAATACTTCCTATGAAGGTTTACACTCCCCCTCAATCCATTCTCTTCTTTTGTCAAGCTTTTGACAAGATATAACTATTAGATTCAAGAAGTATATGGTTTATCTAAGTGAGGGTCAACTTCAAGGAAAGGATTAGATTCATTTAACTATAAGGCTCATATGATCAAATTACCAAAAGAGAGCAAGGTCTAATGAGAGAAACGATCATGGATACCAATTGAAATAAACATATCAATTGAGATTAAAGGATGTGACTATTAACACAATCACTCTAAAATGGATTTAAGAATATTACTATTAGGAAAAATCCAAATAAGAGCTATCCATGATGCAATGGGGTTTACTCAAACATAGCATCAATCAATATAACTTATGAAAATCATATGCTATGTAAGATTTTGAAAATCATTTCATTCAATCAATAAATATGACTTATTAAAGTGCAAATTGAGTGAAATGAAATTCAAACATGAAGCCAACCTCAACTAATAACCAACCAATATTATGAACACATAAACATGGTGGTCATGAGATATACCTATATGAGCAAGTGAGGTGGCAATCATGAGCATTGTGATGCTAATGGTGTGTGACATGGAACAATTATATAACTATCAAGTTCAATCCAATGTACACATGATCTATCACATACACAAGATAAGATATCAATTGGATATTAAATCAATGGAAAGTTCTACCAAATGAAACCAATTGAATATGATAACATGAATAAAAGCAAGGATGTGACAAACTCCATCAAGCATCATAAATGCATATTCATCACTTTTAAAGATTTAACTATTGAGCATAGTGATGAATAAGAGAAATTGCAATGCAAAAAGATATGACTAGGTAAAGCATGCAATTCTCAAAGTGTCCAAATCATATGAATTCAACTACTAAGATATCCATCAACCAACATAAATGTAAGGAAAGGATTTCAAAGAGATTCATATGATCAAGAACACTACATAGAGGTTGAAACATGTACAAGGATGACACCAAGAGAATCTACATGAATCAACATCATAACCATCCATAAAGAAATGACTATAAGGCAAAAAGGATGGATTTGGGTTCTAGTATGGTTTCTACAAATGTAACTAAGGTCACAACCATACATGGAACCAATTGTCATTTGCATATGCAAGGAAAGTAAACAAACAAGCAAAGATGCAAACAACAAACATTTCCATTTCTAAAGATAATGAAACCAAAAGAAAAAGAAATGAAAACATGGAACATGCTCAAAAGATTATAACTAATGAAGTTATGGAGCATTTCCATTCAATCAATCTTCAAATCATTTTGATAAACAAAATCCAACAATGAGCATAAAAGGAATGAATTTGAAGATCAATTTTCAACTTTGTATTTGAAAAGATATAACTTAGATGAGACACATACAAGTTGATAATTCAAAACAATGAATTTCCATATAAGGGTATAACTTATAAATCCATGGAGAAACTTGAATTGAATCAAATCATTTGATTTACAAAAAGGATCTAACTAAGACATACATCAAATGATTCAACAATTGATCATGAAGAGTCTAGCTATGAAAGCTTTTGAAATCACAATCAATTGATCATGTAAAGAAATGCAATGCAAGACATATGTGTGCAAAAGACAAATCAAACATGATGAAATTATAATCAAATGATTTTGAAAACCATGACATGTAACTTAGAATGGTGCATGAAACCAAAATCAAATGATCATAAAGAAGCAATGCATTTTAAGAAATCTAACTAAAAGAAACAAAATGCAAATGCAATCATGACCAACAAAGTGATTTAGCTAATAAAGAGTAGGTTGGTCAATGAGGTTCAAGACCCTAAGGTTTGTCTAGGTAAATAACTTTAGGAATCCACCTAAGGTCTTGGGAGGGTTGAACTTTGAGATCTATCTTGGAATTCTCACCAACTAAAGGAGATTTAACTTGATAAATTTTCAATTTGAACTTATCACCATGATATTTAGATTTTACTAAATTTGGCTTAGAATGGTGATTAGTCTTTTGATGTTGGTGAGTTTGTTTCTTTGGGGATTGTTTTACTTTTCTTTTCTTCTTACTTTCTCCCTTTACTTGACTTTTGAATTTTAGATTTAACTTAGCAACTTTCTTCAAAAGTTCTTTCATGGGTTCGTATAAGGGAGATAAGTTGAGAAGCTTTTTGTTCTTAGATTCTTTCAAGCTTGGTTTAACTTGTTTAAGCTTTTTAGAATCTATCTTAGGAGACTCCATTTTAAATGATTTAACTTCTTTAGCCTTTTTGGAGTCTTCCTTGATTTTTAGTGTCTTACCCTTCATAGATTTAGATTCTCCATTTTTGAGTTCAAAGTTGGGTTTAGACACATGGATTCTTTTTCTTATTTTGCACTCAAATGTAAAATGCCCTTTAATGCCACAATAATTACATTTGGACATGGGCAAAGAAGTGTGAGTGCTAGAGAAAGAGGACTCACCTTTCACAAAGGTGGTGGTGAATTTAGGGTCATGTGAAGTATACTTATTAAAACCAATACCCGTCCTATCTCCATGATGTTTACCCAATGTAAATAATTTTTCAAGTTTATCTTCACTTTGGGTAAACTTGCACTCATACTTTTGTTTATTGTTTTCAAGTTGAGTGACTTTGGTTATAAGGATTGAATTTTCATTTTTAACTTTAGAAAGTTCATTTTCAATTTCCTTATATTTGATTAGCTCTTCATTGGCAAGTTTTACTTCATTAACAACTTTAGATCCAAGTTCTTTTGTTTTTAACTTACTTTTGATCAACTTGGCTTCTAAAATGTCAATGTCTACATCTTGTCTTTTAATAGTATCTCTTAGGTTCAAATTTTCATTTTTAAGCTCATCACAATTTCTCTTAATCTCATTTGATTCATCTTGAGCATTAGATAAATTTTCCTTAGAGATAGTCAATTTAGATTCAAGATTGTTAAAGTCTTTATCTTGCCTTTTTATTTGATCTCTTAGAATTAAATTTTCCTTATTGACATTATCATAATCCATCTTTAATTCTCTTAGTTCATCTTGAATGTTAGATAGATTATTTAAAGAGATCATGAACTTAGATTCTACACAATTTATAAATTCATCTTTTTCTCTAAGTTCATTTTTAGAAGAGTCTAATTCTTGGTTTAGCCTTTTAGAATCTTCTTTTAATCTTTTATTTTTCTTGGAAACCTCTAAGGACCATGTGTACAATTCCTCATAGGCTTCAAGTTCATCAAATTCTTCTTCTTTTAATTCAAGTTGAGGTTCTTTAATTTCAATGTTTGAATCTCCATAAGATGGAAGAATGAGGGGTCTAGAAGAATCTACAAGGTCTAGCATAGTGGAGTCCATTCTAATGATTTTCATATAAAGACAACTCTAGGGTTTTAACTCTAGGTTTTTACACCTAATCAAGAGTTCCAAACACTTGATCCTAAGGGATTAGAGCACTTGGCTCTGATACCAATTGAAAGTCCACGAGGATCCTAACCCTAGAGGGGGGGTGAATAGGGTGAGCTACAACTATGACCAATTTAGACCAATTTTAATTTCTCAAACTAAACTAGTCACAAGTGATGAATTGTCATACAATATGCGGAAGCTAATACAAAAACAAACACCACATAGCAATCACCACAACATAATATCTATAGTGGTTCGGCCAACGTGCCTACATCCACTACCGGCTTGTGCATCCAACACCCCACCGGATTTCCACTATTTATGCTTTTTACTAGGCTAAGCAATAACCCTTACAATGTGCTTTTCTAGGCTAAGCAATAACCTCTCAATGTGCTTTTCTAGGCTAAGCAATAACCTTTACAAAATGCTTTTCTTAGGCTAAGCAATAACCTTACAAGATGCTTTTCAAAGGCTAAGCAATAACCTTACAATATGCTTTTCTTAGGCTAAGCAATAACCTTTACAAATCAAGTTTTCTCAAAGAAAGTGTCTTAACAAAAGAACACTCTAAGAGATTACAATTTAAGCTCAATGAAATTGCCTCTTGAATAGGCTAATATGAAAGTGAAAACTAAACTCACACAAACACTCTATGAATGCAAAGATGTATGCTTATGAGGTGTGTGTGTGATGGCTTCAATCAAGTTCAAAAAGAAAGCTTAATCAAATATATTGCTTAAAGCAATTCAAAGTTTAAAGCTCATAAAAGGTTTGATTGAAGTCTTATGCAAATCACATGTATGAAATTTAACTTGTTTATGACATGAAAATCAAGGACTAACAAGTTGTATGAAAATGGCTAATTTAGAACATGTGATGCATGTGCATGTTGTTTTCAAAACCAAATAGATTTTACTAATGTTTAAATGAATGAAAACAACAAGCAATGTTTCAACCAAGACAAAGACTCATGCTATGTAAAGGAAATCAAAGATTTAGGCTAAGCATGATTGAGAAGATTAAAAACAAAGCTTAGGTTGAAATTAAAGTGATGAATCCAATCTTGAATATCAAAGATGGAGGGAAGAAAGGATTCAACACATCATTGTTATCATGCTTGAAATCATTTTCCAAAGATTCAAATAAAGCACATAACAAATGATTAAAAGTAAAACTTACTTGGAGATTTAACTTAGTTGATCCAAGCTTAAGCTTTACTTAATGACCCCTTTTATGTCTCTTAGATTATCCCCTTTGTCTCTTCTCAAAGCTCCTTAAAGAGGGCTTCAAAAATCTCCACACAAAGACAAAGGAAAGAGCTCATTTAAATACCAAAAACTGCCCAACGGCTAGTTTGGCCGGTTGACCGGCCATGACAGGCCGGTTAACCGGCCAAGCACAACGGTCATAATTCTGACCGTTGGGGCGCCAGGTAAATTCCTGCTGCAGTGTTCCCGGTCGACCGGGACCTCTGCGCCGGTCGACCGGCGACACTGCCGGGAACCCAAAAATTCCAATTTTTGCAAGATGAAGGTTTTCTTTGTGGAATTTATTTGGGCCACTAAACCAAGCTTGAATACATGTTTTAAATCATTCTAAGGGGTTTAAAAACATGTAACAACACAACACCTAAAAAGATTCAAAACTTTAAACCATAGGCTAGCTTGATTTCTAAAAACTCCTTTTTCAAAAACAATGCATACACATATGATTATGAAGGGATGAATGTATGCAAAGTTCAAACCTAAATGCTCAACAAGATTTTCCAAATATAATGCACAAGGAAATAGGTTTTCAAAAGAGTTTGGGTTTCAAAACTAATGCATCCAAGTTTAGAACCAAAACATGCATATAACACAAACTTTTCCAAATCTAAAAACCAATGCATGTATAAAACTAGATTTCAAGTTTAATTAAAAACCAATGCAAGTGTGTAAATCACATGATGCTAGAATGATAATGCATCCATCAAATTGCAATCTATAAAAACCCTAACATTAAGTAATAAATCATCATTCATCTCATGAAAGGAAAGCATGATTATATTGATAAATAAAGAAATTAATCAATTTATTACATCAACTGATGGATTGAGACCATACAATCTAACAATCTCCCACTTGGGCTCAATGCCAGTCAGGGTTGCATCTCATGCCCATCTCGTCTACATGTTGCTCAAAGACTTTGGTAGTCAAAGGCTTAGGAAAGGGATCTTCCAGATTGTCCGCAGAGTTTATCTAGGTGATAGCAATATCACCTCTCTGCACAATCTCTCTGACTATGTGTTACTACCTCTGTACATGCTTTTGGCTCCTGGGTTCTTTGGACTTATAGACTGCCCTGCTGTTATCACAGTAAACTGTGAGCGGCTGTCCTGCCAAAAGTACCACTCCAAGTTCCACAAGGAACCTTTTGAGGTAGTCTGCTTCTTTACCTGCTTCTTAAGCAGCTATAGCATAAACATATACCCAGAAGTTGATTTCTTGGAATCCTTATCTGACATGAAGTTAGAATCTGTGTAACCGACTGGAATCAGCTCATCACTGCCGTAAATCAACATGTAATCTCTAGTCCTTCTCAAGTACTTGAGGATACATTTTACAACGGTCCAATGGTTAAGACCTGGATTAGACTGATATCTGTTGAATCGGCTCACTGCGAGATAGATATCTGTGTTAGGGTTTTTGTATTTGCAATTTGATGGATGCATTTTCACTTTAGCATCATTTGAATTTTCACACATGCATTGTTTTAGAAAATCTTGAAATCTGGTTTTATACATGCATTGGATTTTAGACTTATAGAATTAATGATTTATGCATGTTTTGTTTTTAAACTTAGATGCATTTGTTTTAGAATCCAAACTCTTTTGAAAACCTAATTCTTTGTGCATTACTTTTGAGAAATAAAATTGAGGATTTAGGTTTGTGCCTTGCATACATTCATCATTTTCAGAATCATTTTTGTATGCATTTGATTTGAAAAGAGTTTTTAGAAATCAAGCAAGCCATTGGTTTTAAAGTTTCGAATCTCTTTAGGCTTTTTGTGTTTCATGTTTTTAAACATCGTAGTTTGATTTAAAACATGTTATTCAAGCTTGATTTAGTGGCCAAAAGTTCCCCCAAGAAATACTTTGAAGATATGCATTTTTGGGAATTTTGGTCCCAGGGAGTCGACCAGCAGTGTTGCCGGTCGACCGGCCCAGGGGACCTGGTCGACCGGCCACACTGCAGGCCGACTGGTCCCTGAAGCACCAACGGTCAGAAATATGACCGTTGTGTGAACCCGGTCGACCGAGACCTGTTTCCAGGTCGACCGGGGACTAGCCGTTGGACTGTTTTCTTGTATAAAGTCCATTCATTTCCCATCTTTCAAGAGGCTTGAATGATAAACTCTTGAGACCATTTTGGAGCCAAAGAAAGGGGAAGAAGTTGGAAAGGCTAGAGGGCTTTTTGGAAATCAAATGCTTGAGTTTTAAAAAGGTACATCTTACTTGTCATTTTGATTTCCATTAAAATTAGAATCTATGCATGTTTAAATCTTTGTATTTTCTTTTATGCATGATTTCTAGTTTTTAAAGAGTTGTTTTGCAAACTCATTATCATCTTTGGAATATTAAGAATGGTTTGCAAACTCTTTTGACTAATTCACATGCTCTTAGACTTTAAATATTCATACAACTTGTTTAGTTCATTTCTTCAAAGTTGTTTGAATCTTTTATGTGATTAGTTTTATCTTCAATCATCATTTTCTAAGCTTTGATTTTAAAATGCATCAAGCATTCATTTAGGAGCTTCATTGTAGAAATTGATTGAAGTAAAGCATTCATACACTTGTGCACACACTTTACTTTCTTTAGTGTATGTTTGTAATTTGATTTACACTTTCATATTCGCCTATTTTAGAGGCAAATACATTGTGCTTAAATTGTATCTCTTAGAGTGATCTTTTGTGAAGACACTTTCTTAGAGAAATATTAATTTGTAAAGGTTATTGCTTAGCCTAAGAAAAACATTGTGTAAAGGTTATTGCTTAGCCTTGAAAAGCATCTTGTAAAGGTTGTTGTTGAGCCTAGTAAAAACAACATTGTAAGGGTTATTGCTTAGCCTATTGAAAAGCATAAATAGTGGAAATCCGGTGGGGTGATTGGATCACAAGCCGGTAGTGGACGTAGGCATTGAGGCCGAACCACTATAAACCTTTGTGTTGTGGTGCTTGCTTTTGTGGTGATTGTTTATATTAGCTTCTGCATTTAGATTGTTTAATCATCACATGTGACTAGTTTATGTTAAGAATTTAAAATTGGTCTAAATTGGTCATATTTGTAGCACACCCTATTCACCCCCCTTCTAGGGTTAGGATCCCAGGACTTTCAATCTGGTCTAGTACTAAGCATAGCTAACCGTACCAGCACCTTATCTATGTATGCATATTGGGATAAGCCTATCATCCTATTTTTCCGGTCTCAATTCAGTTTGATCCCTAGGATGTGATTGGCTTTTCCCAAGTCCTTCATATCAAAAGTCTTTGCCAACCAAACTTTCACTGTTGACAACTGTTGGAATAAAGGTGGGCCTTCCAGACAGGTTTCAAAAACTTTTGACCCACTTAATGCAGGGATCAATAATCTAGAAAGCATTAAACCCAATCCAGGATGCAATCCCTCAATCTCATAGCCATGTACAACAACAAATACTATCTAGATGATAGAAAATTGCACATAAACATGCAACCACGAAATCCACAACATATAAGGATGTAGATATACCTTTGGAGCTTTGTTGTGCTCTAATGGAGGATTTGAGTTCTTTACTTTGATGATGAACACCTTCACAATCCAATTCAGAATCTCCAACTCCTTTTGATCTTCCACGCTATGAGCCGTATTAGATCTCTTTTCTCAAGAAGATGGTGGAATCTTCAAGAGAAAACCTAACTAGTAACTCTAAGGAACTAAAGGTGAAAGAGAGGGGAACTTAGAGAGGAAGAGGACTTGTGCAACACTTGCACAAAGGGGCTGTTCTTGCTCAATGTAAAATGCACGACCATGAGAGGTTGTTCCTCTTTATATAAGCCTCCAATCCTCCTCTTTTCCTATTTGAAATAGAAGTTTAACTCCCATTACAAATTAGTAAACATCTCCCTTGCTAATTTCCATAGAAGTGTCACTTCCATAACAATTAGTAGCTTTTTCCTTTCTAATTAAAATAGAAGTCCTACTTCCATTAATAATTAGTAGCTTACCATTACCACTATTAGAAGTCTCACTTTAAATAGAAATAGTAACCTTCCTTTTAGAGTTCAAGTAAAATTAGTATCTTTCTAATAACTTGGGCTAGCGTGGGGACCACTAGGGATTCCTTAGAAAGCTGACTCCAACTGGGACACGCGACCCCACATCTCATGTGCAATCCGGGCCCACAGTTAATTGCAAATAACTCCACTATATAAATGCAATTGCACTCCAGTCTTAGGAATAATTACAATGAAGACCCTAAACTTCCACATTACCACAAGTAGGCCCCTCAATCTATATCCATGGATCAAATGGACCTGTCCACCAATTTAGATCCATATCTTATTATCCTTGAGACCCAATTAATTATAGTGATCATTTGGTACCGATCCAATTAACTCTTAACTGGAATGGGTGCGCACTTACCAATGATAAATCCATTAATTGGCACAAGGGGATATTAAAGATAGATTCCATCTTGACCATTGAATGTTCCCACAACTCTACTACCACGTACCCAAATCACCGAGGTGTTGACCTACAATTGGCCTCACTCATTGGTGACTCAAAGCAAATGAATAGATAGAAACTTGAGTTCATTAATGTCTCAGGATTATGAGCCTATTGCTAGGGAATTATGAGAGTAGACCTTAAAATAAAGACAGTGTATATAAGGTGCTTCTCATGGTCCTTCAATACATCCAATGTACCAGCACCATGATCTGGAATCTTACATTCCGATGATCGAGACAAATCACACTATCTCATAGTGATCAAGGCGCTACAACCTTGTCTGATGAGATGTCCAATCTCATAACTGGTTGTGAAGATATTTGAGTATAAGATTTGCAATACATGTCTCCTGTATGTGGATCTCATCCATACACATGTATTACATCTAGTATACTTATGGACTCCGGTTCATCTCATGAGCTATTATGTCTTTTGTATTGGTTATGTGCAAGTATATAAAACACCATTCATCTCATGAAAGGAAAAAACATGAATTATATTGATAAATAAAGAAACTAATCAATTTATTACATCATATACTTGGTATTGAGACCATCAAAACTAACAATCTCCCACTTGGGCTCAATGCCAATCAGGATTGCATCTTTGCCCATCCCGTCTAGATGCTGCTCAAAAACCTTGGTGGTCAAAGGCTCAGTAAATGGATCCGCCAGATTGTCCGCAAAGGCTATCTTGGTGATTGCTATATCACCTCTCTGCACAATCTCTCTGACCAAGTGATACTTCATCTGTACGTGCTTTTGGCTTTTATGGCTCCTGGGTTCCTTGGACTGAGCGACTGTCCCGCTGCTATCACAGTAAACTGTGAGCGGCTATCACGCCAAAGGTACCACTCCAAGTTCCAAAAGGAATCTTTTGAGCCATACTGCTTCCTTAGCTGCTTCACAAGCCGCTACATATTCAGCTTCAGAAGTGGAATCGGCGGTACATTCCTGTTTAATACTCCTCCAGCTGATAGCTCGTCCGCCAAGCATAAACACATAACCAGAGGTAGATTTCCTGGAATCCTTATCTGACATGAAGTCAGAATCTGTGTATCCGACTGGAATCAGCTCATCACTGCTGTAAATTAACATGTAATCTCTAGTTCTTCTCAAGTACTTGAGGATACATTTTACAGCAGTCCAATGGTCAGGGCCTGGGTTAGACTAATATCTGCTGACTAAGCCCACTGCATGACAGATATCCGGTCTAGTACATAGCATAGCATACATGAGGCTACCAATAGCCGAAGCGTATGGAATTGCTCTCATCTGCTCCTTTTCCTCTGGGGTTTTGGGACCCTGTTCCTTGGAAAGGTGCACTCCATGCCTGAAAGGCATGATACCCTTCTTGGAGTCTTGCATAGCAAACCGTACCAGTACCTTATCTATGTAAGCAGCTTGAGATAAGCCAATCATCCTTTTTTTTTTGTCTCGATGGAGTTTGATCCCTAGGAGGTAACTAGCTTCTCACAAGTCCTTCATATCAGAAGTCTATGCTAACCAAACTTTTACCGTTGACAACATTCTTATATCTTTCCCAAGGAGAAGGATGTCGTCGACATATAAAACCAGAAAAAATACCCTTTCACCTTCATTTTTCATGTACACACATGACTCATCCGGATTTTGACTAAAACCAAATGATTTGATTGCCTGGTCTAAACGGATGTTCCAGCTTCGGGATGCTTACTTTAGTCCATAAATGGACTTCTACAGCTTGCAAACTCTTTTCTTTTGGTTACTTGCTATAAAACCGCCTGGCTGCATCAAATAGATGTCTTCCTCAAGATGGCCGTTGAGAAACGCCGTCTTGACATCCATTTGCCAAATTTCGTAATCGAGATGAGCCGCAATTGATAAGAGTATCCGGATGGACTTGAGCATAGCTACCGGCGAGAAGGTTTCCTCATAATCGATACCCTCTTTCTGAGTATACCTTTTCGCAACAAGCCTGGCCTTAAAGGTCTCAACTCTTCCATCTGGTCCTCTTTTTCTTTTGTAGACCCACTTGCACCCAATAGGTTTGATATTGGCAGGCAAGTCCACAAGTTCCAGACCTGATTAAAGTACATAGACTCCATCTCAGCTTTCATAGCATCTTGCCAATGCCCCGAATCTATGTCATTAATTGCTTCATCATAGTTACAGGGATCCTATTCCAGCTCTTCCGGGATTGCCTCGTAAGACTCTCCCAAGAACGAAAACGTATTAGGGGGCCTGATTATTCTCCCACTACGACGAGGCACTGGTGTAACTACTGGGTCTGGTAAGGGCGGTTCTTCCTTAAGTTCGGTCATACTTGGATTTGGAATTGATTGTTCTTGAATCTCTTCCAAGATCACCTTTTCTAAAGATTTTCGGTCCATCATATAATATTCCTCCAGAAAAACCGCATTGGTGCTTACTGGCACTTTATGCTCTCTGGGATTATAGAATAACCAACCTTTGGTTCCTTTAGGATATCCTACAAAAGTGCATACTTCCGACTTCATTTCCAACTTATCCGTCTTTACCTTCAGCACGTGTGCCGGACAACCCCAAATGTGTAAATGTTGTAGACTAGGCTTTCGCCCAGACCACAACTCCTGGGGAGTCTTAGGTACAGACTTAGATGGTATGAGGTTTAGTATGTACATCGCAGTATCCAAGGGATATCCCCAAAAGGATATAGGTAATCCCGAGAAACTCAACATAGACCTGATCATATCTAAAAGAGTCCGGTTCCTTCTTTCTGCTACTCCATTCTGTTGAGGCATACCAGTAGCAGACAACTGGGATAGAATCCCATTTTTTGATATGTGTGCCATAAAGTCACTAGAGAGATATTCCCCTCCTCGATCTGATCGAAGAGTCTTTCTGTCGACCGGCTGTTGCAAGTCAGCTGGTCGACCGAGCGCGGGGCCAGGTCGATCGGACTGACGAAAACCTGCAACTTGGACTTTCTGTTTCGTGTCCATTCTTCCCCAAACCACTTCCAAAGTGTCCCAATGGCTTCCTATGATCCTTCCATCATTATTAAACCCTTTTGTGACTATCCAAACATGAATATACTATCAAACCAAGTAAATTCATTAAAATTGATCCTTACATAGCCATTGCTTCATCTTCTTCACATCTCATGCAAAGATTGGAGCAAGCTTGCTGATCTAACATGATTAGAGATGAGGTATGGCTCTGATACCAATTGTTGGAATATAGGTGGGCCATCCAGATAGGTTTCAAAAACTTTTGACCCACTTAATGCAGGGATCAATAATCTAGAAAGAATTAAACCCAATCCAGGATGCAATCCCTCAATCTCATAGCCATGTACAACAACAAATACTATCTAGATGATAGAAAATAGCACATAAACATGCAACCACGAAATCCACAACATACAAGGATGTAGATATACCTTTGGGGCTTTGTTGTGCTCTAATGGAGGATTTGAGTTCTTTACTTTGATGATGAACACCTTCACAATCCAATTCAGAATCTCCAACTCCTTTTGATCTTCCACGCTATGAGCCGTATTAGATCTCTTTTCTCAAGAAGATGGTGGAATCTTCAAGAGAAAACCTAACTAGTAACTCTAAGGAACTAAAGGTGAAAGAGAGGGGAACTTAGAGAGGAAGAGGACTTGTGTAACACTTGCACAAAGGGGCTGTTCTTGCACTATGTAAAGTGCACGACCATGAGAGGTTGTTCCTCTTTATATAACCCTCCAATCCTCCTCTTTTCCTATTTGAAATAGAAGTTTAACTCCCATTACAAATCAGTAAACGTCTCCCTTGCTAATTGCCATAGAAGTCTCACTTCCATAACAATTAGTAGCCTTCTCCATTCTAATTAAAATAGAAGTCCTACTTCCATTAATAATTAGTAGCTTACCATTACCACTATTAAAAGTCTCACTTCAAATAGAAATAGTAACCTTCCTTTTAGAGTTCAAGTAAAATTAGTATCTTTCTAATAACTTGGGCTAGCGTGGGGACCACTAGGGATTCCTTAGAAAGCTGGCTCCAACTGGGACACGCGACCCCACATCTCATGTGCAATCCGGGCCCACAGGTAATTGCAAATAACTCCACTATATAAATGCAATTGCACTCCAGTCTTAGGAATAATTACAATGAAGACCCTAAACTTCCACATTACCACAAGTAGGCCCCTCAATCTATATCCATAGATCAAATGGACCTGTCCACCAATTTAGATCCATATCTTACTATCCTTGAGCCCCAATTAATGATAGTGATCATTTGGTACCGATCCAATTAACTCTTAACTGGAATGGGTGCGCACTTACCAATGATAAATCCATTAATTGGCACAAGGGGATATTAAAGATAGATTCCATCTTGACCATTGAATGTTCCCATAGCTCTACTACCACGTACCCAAATCACCGAGGTGTTGACCTACAATTGGCCTCACTCATTGGTGACTCAAAGCAAATGAATAGATAGAAACTTGAGTTCATTAATGTCTCAGGATTATGAGCCTATTGCTAGGGAATTATGAGAGCAGACCTTAAAATAAAGACAGTGTATATAAGGTGCTTCTCATGGTCTTTCAATACATCCAATGTACCAGCACCATGATCCGGAATCTTACATTCCGATGATCGAGACAAATCACACTATCTCATAGTGATCAAGGCGCTGCAACCTTGTCAGATGAGATGTCCAATCTCATCACTGGTGTTGAAGATATTTGAGTATAAGATTTGCAATACATGTCTCCTGTATGTGGATCTCATCCATACACATGTGTTACATCTAGTATACTCATGGACTCTGGTTCATCTCATGAGCCATTATGTCTTTTGTATTGGTTATGTGCAAGTATATAAAACACCATTCATCTCATGAAAGGAAAAACATGAATTATATTGATAAATAAAGAAACTAATCAATTTATTACATCATATACTTGGTATTGAGACCATCAAAACTAACAACAACATCCCTATATCACTTCTCTAGGAGAAGGATGTCGTCGACCCGAAAAATTACCCTGCCTCCTTTACTTTTCATATACACTCATGACTCATCTGTTTTTGACAAAAATCAAATGACTTGATTGCCTCTTCAAAACGGATGTTCCAGCTTCGGGATGCTTGTTTTAGTCCATAAATAGACTTCTGTAGTTTGCAAACCTTTTGCTCTTTGTTTTTAGCTACAAAACCGTCTGGCTGCACCATATAGATGTCTTCCTCAAGATGGTCGTTGAGAAACGCTGTCTTGACATCCATTAGCCAAAATTCGTAATCGAGATGAGCCTAAATGGATAAGAGTATCCAGATGGACATGAGCATCGCTACCGGTAAGAAGGTTTCCTCATAATCAAAATTTTCTTTCTGAGTATGTCCTTTCGCAACAAGCCTGACCTTTAAAGGTCTCAACTCTTCCATCTGGTCCACTGTTTCTCTTGTAGACTCACTTGCACCCAATAAGTTTAATATTGGCAGGCAAGTCCACAAGTGTCCAGACCTAATTGGAGTACATAGACTCCATCTCAGCTTTCATAGCATCTTCCCAACGTCCCGAATCTATGTCATTAATTACTTCATCATAGTTACAGGGATCTTGTTCTGGTTCTTCCAGGATTGCCTTGTAAGACTCTCCCAAGAACGAGAACCTGTCAGGGGCTCTGACAATCCTCCCACTACGACGAGGCACTGGTGTAACTACTGGGTCCGGTAAGGGTGGTTCTTCCTCAAGTTTATCATCAGGTTGATCTTCTGGAGTGGAAAGCTGTCCTTGGGGAATGCTTTGTTGAGGTCGGTGAAGTCGACGCAGACTCTCCATTTTCCATTCTTTTTCTTAACCACCACCGTGTTGGCCAACCAATCCGGGTAGTGGACTTCCCTGGTCACTTTTGCCTCCAGCAGCTTCTGAACCTCCTCAATCACTGCTTCGGTTTGTGGGATCCCTGTTCTACGAGTCTTCTGGACTACAAGCTTGTGCTTTTGTCCACATTCAACTTGTGGCACATGATCTCGGGATCGACGCCAGACATTTCATAAGGGATCCAATCGAAAACTTCCTTGTTCTATAACAAGAAGTCTAGGAGCTCAAACCTCTCAGGTTCGGGGAGTTGGCTCCCAGCAGGAAATATCTTTCAGGATCGTTAGGATCGATCCTAATCTTGGTCAGATCTTCAATGTTTTTTTGGTCTGGGGTTCGGCCGACGTCTTCAAGTTCGGCTTCCCTCTCCAGCTCGGCCATGTGCACCTGCGTTGGCTCTACTTCACCAGGATCGTTAGGATCGATCCTAATCTCGGTCAAATCTTTAACGCTTTTTTGGTCTGGGGTTCGGCCGACGTCTTCAAGTTCGGCTTCCCTCTCCAACTTGGCCATGTGCACCTGTGTTGGCTCTGCTTCACCAGGCACCATGACCATCAAGCATTGCTTGCCCATGTGTTGGTCGCCTCTGACCGCGATCACCTCGACTATGACGTTCTCGTTCTCTAACGGGAACTTGAGTTTTTGGTGATGAGTGGAAGGTACTGCCTCCATGTTATGTAGCCAGGTTCTCCCCATTATTGCATTATACGGGGATGGTACATCTACCACAAGAAAGTCAGCTAGCTTAGAGGCGCCTTCAACTTGAACTTTTAGGGAGATTCTTCCCTTGGGGTATACCGGCTTTGAGCTGAAGCCCTCTAAGGCAGTGTGTGCTTCCTGCAAGCCCTCTTCTTTGAGACCCATCTTCTTGAAGCAGTCAAAGCAGAGGATCTCTGACGAGCTCCCAGGATCCACAAGAACTCTTTGTACCTTGAAGTTCTTTAACTTCAGGGCCACAATTAGTGGATCGTTATGAGGGAGTTGGACCTCATCTAGGATCTTATCTGAAAACCAAATCTTGGGCCTCTCTTTCCAGGCTTTCTTGGCAGCTGGTCCTAGCTCGGCTGTCATCACATGTTTGCTGTGCGAAGCCTTCCTCGCCTCGGTACAAGCTTGATTGCTCCCCTTTGGCGTGAGAGTTAGGTGGATGACATTGATGAAGTGTCACACCCCCGAACCGAGGCCCTGATGATCAAGTCCTTAATCCAAGGGACGCGGTGTGACGGGTCTGAAAATTCCACCTGCACGCACTATTTATTTTTCCACAGGATTCCACGATGAGGATTCTAAACGCTCCATCACAACCAATCAATCAATATACAACAAATGGAAATGTACGGAAGCATGTAGCAAAATAAAAATCAAACGAAACATAGGATAATTGTACAAACTTTATATCAAAAGAGAAATATATACAACCCAACAAGGCCAACAGAGGCCATAAACAAAGTTCCCAAAATAAAAGTCGTTCCCCAAAAGATGTTATCGAACTCCAAACCCAACATGACGTCTACATGACATCATTTGGCTGCCACTCGTGCTCCACCGGAGGCCTTACTGCCTCCTCCGTGCGCTCCGCCTCAAAATCTGACACCAAACAAAAGAGTATCAGACACGACAGTCTGGCAGGTGAATAATACAGATAAGATATACAAATTGTATAAATGCCATATTTAAAATCATAAAATGCCATTGAAACGAAACATATGTAATGAATAAATCAAATAAACCATTTTTGTACAAATAAAAGAATTTCATATTTAAATATTTCGAACTAACTGACACATAAATAAAATATTGGCAAACCACATTTAGTTATATTCTCCTATTACCGAAGTAACAAGAGCACATAAAGAAATAACCGTTGCATATGAAATGGCCGGAACAGACAGACAGAAACCGTTGCCACTACCCGTGGGACCGGAATACATAACCGTTGCCATTGCCGGAGCAGATTGATTCCAAACTGCAGTTGGCAGATAATTTAAAGATCCCAAGCCGAGTGATCAACCCAACAAGGTAATCTAAGCTTAGTGGTGTCGTTCAAAACTTAAATCAATATATCAAATTATTTCAATACATTTTCATTGATAAAAATGACTACTCTTGAACAATAACAAACGAACAATAGCGGACAAATCAAATGAGTAGTCTTATCGATATTTTCAAACGTGGATAATCATTCAATCCATTTCAAATCAGCTTACAAAAGAAAAACAAATAAATTTTATCACTTGGAATAAATTAGTGTATAATGGTTTAATGGCTTACCACGGGTCCTCTTGATATACACTTAGACTCTTAATGTCGATAATATATAAGGAGCTTGGTGCCACTGAAGATCTCCGACAATTAAGGATATAAAGTGTATATTAAGACTTAAATAAATTCCCGAGTAATTCTAACATCAAGCAATTCTATCACTTTTCCCATTTAAATTTCACAATTCAAAATAATTTGATTCAATGTACTCATTCCAGACTCCTATGCACCAATAGGGGTTAATTGGGCTTCAAATAATGGGGGAAATGGGCTGGAAGCAAACCTGAAATGGCCCAGAAAACATGCCGACCCGCTTTTCTGTGTTGATTTTTGGCCTGATTTCAGTGTTGAATTCTGCACTTCTTTTCTGCATTTTTCTGCATTTAGATTCATCCTTCCTCCAAACCATTCAAAACTGAATTCAAATCACTTCCTAACAACTTCATTCAACCACCAAACATCACCAAATCATCCCCATTTCACGTATCAGAGAGAAAAGAAAGCAAAATTTCAGAATCTCAACGAGTGAACACAGAATTTTTCCAATTGGGTCTTCATCTTTTCTAAACCAGAACTGAAATCTCAAACTACAAAATACAACTTGAAATGAGCCAGCATTAAACCATTTTTCCTGCACAAAAATCATATATAACCTGAACCTAATCATTGAGAAAATAGCTCTTGCAATCCAAGAAAATAATTCAATTAAACTTGAAGTAAGAAATCCATTTAAAAGAACCATCAATGAACATAAATTTTCCAGCTAACAAAGACATAAAACCCTACAAAAAAAGTTGTACAAATCTTAAATACCAAATCTTCTAAAATCAGCCATATCCATATCAAAATAATATACTAACTAGTATAGCATTTTCACATTCATTCTTTGAAATGAAATCATCGATTCAGTGGCATGCATGCCAAACTGAGTTATTCACTTGCCTTGGGTTGCAAATTAATCTAAAACACTCCAAGAAGTCTCCTACACAGCCAAGCTTCAAACCTACACCAAATCCCATGGGAAAACCTATTTCAAAAACTCCATATTTTGGAAGGAGAAGGAGCTATCAAAGAGCTTCCTTGCATGCAAGATTGAGAGCTTCCAAAGGGTGTGAGAAACCCATATCTAAGAGAAAATAAATCTTTACCTGCAGTATGAAAACCAGCAAGAAAAGTTTGAAGAAGAGGTTGACCAGCTGGAATCTCTCCAAAAATTGTATTAATACCCAGCTTGGAATATGAGGAATAGGGTGGTATAATTTGTTTTTCAATTTGGGTTTGTTTTCTTGACATGCAAGTAGAGAGAGAAGAAAAGCAGAAGTGGGAAAACTCTCCGATTCAGTTTGTAGGAAACGAAATGAGGAAGAAGAAGTTCAATGGAAGTCCCTTTTTAAAAATGGGTTGAGTCTAATTGTAGGTCCTAATGGCCATAAAACTTCAGGGCTTTAAAACTTCTATTTGTGGGGCCCGAATGAAGTCGACGAAGAAGAGAAAAACAATCGTCGAAAAATCTAGTTTTCAAAAAGTATATTTTCCTCATGGTTTTCAAATTCGATATTCATGCACAGATTTAATGTAAAAAGTCGAATTTAGCCCATTTTCTCGAAAAACGCGATTTCTGAGTTGCAAATGAAAACGGAGCAAACATTAAAGTTATCGGGATCGAAATAACGAACTCAAAAATATCAAAATCATTATTTTTGAAAATCAAATAAAGTAAATTACCACGCTAACACGTGTCACACGGGCCACCCTGGGCCCGACCAGAGCAGACTCAATGTGCTCAAAATTACCTAAAACTATTCAAAATTCTAATCTAACTAAAAATCTACGCTAATCATCCTCTACTCCCACTTAGAGGCTAATCACAGTTAAAATAATAATAAAATATACTAAACCTGGGTCGAGGTCTGACATCCTCCACCCCTTAAAAGCATTTGGTCCTCCAAATGAACACTAACCTCTGGTAGCAAGTGTGGATACTACTTCTGAGCTTGATCACGCAAATCCTAAGTAGCTTCTTCTAGTTCATGGTTCTTCCAAAGCACTTTTACCCACTGAATTGTCCGGTTCCTCAATTCTTGCTCTTTCGTATCAATGATTCTAACCGGTTTCTCAACATAAGTGGTATCTTCCTGAATCTCTAATGGCTCATGTCTTAGTACATGTGAGGGGTCTGAAACGTATTTCTTCAACATCGATAGATGAAACACATTGTGCACACCCGAAAGTTCTGGCGGTAAGGCGAGTCTATAAGCCACTTCACCTATACGACTCAGGATCTCATACGGTCCAATGAATCTTCTTGATAGTTTTCCTTTCTGACCGAACCTCAATGTCCCTCTGACCGGTGAAACTTTCAAAAGCAGCTTATCTCGTACTTGAAACTGTAGGTCCTTTCTTCTAACATCAGCATAGCTTTTCTGTCTGCTTTTCGCAGTCCTCAAACGTCCACGAATGAGTTTCACTTTTTCATTGGTTTCAGCAATCAATGTTGGTCCATGAAAGCTGCGTTCTCCGACTTCTTCCCAACACATCGGAGTTCTGCATCTCCTTCCATATAGTGCTTCAAAAGGCGTCATCCCTATACTCGAGTGGTAACTGTTGTTATATGCGAATTCAGAAAGAGGAAGACTTTTGTGCCACTGAGTTTTGGAGTCAAGTACGCATGTCCTCCAATGTCTGGATAGTCCTCTCTGACTGTCCATCTGTCCGTGGGTGATACGCCGTGCTGAATTGAAGTTTTGTACCCATGGATTCATGCAGAGTCTTCCAGAATCTCGTGACAAATCTGTTATCTCTAACTGATGTGATGGAGACTGGTTGATCATGTCGGCTGACAATCTCGTTAACAAACTTTGTGCCAGTGATAACATTTGCATCTTCTTTCCTGTCTTCAACAGAATAAAACGGGCGGACTTCGTCAGTCGGTAACTATAACCCATATGGCATTGTTCCCTCTACTAGTGGTCGGTAAACCCGAAACAAAATCCATTGTAAGATGTTCCCATTTCCACTGTGGAATCTCTAATGGCTGCAAGAGACCTGCTGAGTTCTGATGTTCTGCCTTAATCAACTGGTAAGTCATGGATCGGGACACAAATGCTGCGATTTCTCTCTTCATATTATTCCACCAGAATCTATTTTTCAAATTATGGTACATCTTTGTACTGCCCGGGTGCATAGAATACTTGGTGCTATGGGCTTCAGTCATGATTTCATTTCTCAATTCATTAGTATTTGGAACACACAATCGATCACGGAAGTACAATACTTTATCCACGATTCTGAAATTTGGGCGATCTGAAATGTGCTCCACAATTTTTGCTAAATCTAGATCCTGTAGCTGAGTCTCCTTGATTTTCTGAATGAAAGTAGGCTCAGACAGTGACATGTTTTCTAGCATAACACCTTGTCTCAATGGTTGAAACTCAACTCTCAATTCTTCGAACTGTTGGAGTTTACCCATTGCCCACAAACTAGCCATGCTCCCAGACTTTCCGCTCAATGCGTCTGCCACGGCATTTGCTTTTCCTAGATGGTATTTGATTGGAATATCGTAGTCTTTAATATACTCCATCCATCTCCTCTGTCTCATGTTCAATTCTTTTTGGGAGAACAAATACTGGAGACTACGGTGATCCGAGTGAACTTCAAAATTTTCTCCATACAAATAGTGTCTCCACATCTTTAATGCAAATACAACTGCTGCCAATTATAAGTCATGCGCCGCGTAATTCTTCTCATGTTCCTTAAGTTGCCTTGAGCCATACGCTATGACTTTGCCATCTTGCATTAACACGCATCCAAGTCCCACAGTCGAAGCATATGTATAAACTACAAAATTACCACCACTTGAAGGTAAGGTGAGAACTGGAGCCGTGGTTAACCTCTTTTTCAACTCTTCAAAACTTGTTTCACACTGTTCGGTCCACACGAATGGCACGTTCTTCCAGGTTAGTTTGGTCAATGGTGCTGCAATAGATTAAAATCCCTGCACAAACCTTCTATAGTAGCCCGCTATACCCAGAAAACTCCTGATTTCGGTTACATTCCTTGGCCTCTCCCAATTAATGATTGCTTCTATCTTTGCCGGATCGACTGCTACACCGTCCTTGGAAATAATATGACCGAGGAAAGAAACTTGTGTCAGCCAAAAATCGTATTTCTCGAGCTTTGCATACAACCAGTCATCCCTTAACAACTGCAATGATGTCCTCAGGTGCTGCTCATGCTCTTCTCTGGACTTGGAGTATACTAATATGTCATCAATGAAGACAACTGTGAACTGATCTAAGTGAGGTGCAAAAATTTTGTTCATTAGAGCCATGAACACCGCTGGTGCGTTCGTCAGTCCAAAGGGCATTACTAAAAATTCACAGTGCCCGTATCTTGTCCGGAAGGTGGTCTTCGGTACATCCGATTCTCTTACCCTCAGCTGATAATATCTGGATCTCAAGTCTATCTTCAAAAAACATTCTTCTCTCTATAATTGATCAAATAACTCATCTATACTTGGCAATGGATACTTATTTTTAATGGTCACTTGGTTTAATCTTCTGTAATCTATGCACATTCTCAAGCTTCCATCCTTCTTCTTAACAAATAACACTGGGGCTCCCCAAGGTGAGATGCTTGGTCTAATAAAACCCTTTTTAACAACTCTTGCAACTGAAGTTTCAATTCACCCAATTCTATCGGAGCCATTCTATACGATGCGATGGAAATTGGAGCTGCTCCTGGCAGAAGCTCTATGGTAAATTCAACTTCCCTGACTGGTGGCAATCCTAGAATTTCTTCTGGAAATACATCTGGAAATTTGCACACTATGGGAATTTGCTCCACCCCTTGGGACTGTTTGTCTTCTGTAATAAATGCTATGAATCCCTCGCATCCGCTTCTCAATAGTTTAACTGTTGATAATGCTGAAATAACACCAGCCTGTGAAACCATTTTCTCTCCATGAAATTCCACCCCTGGTGATGTTTCATCCAACTTGAAGGAAATAGTTTTGTTAAAACAATCCATACCGGCATGATGTCTAGACAACCAATCCATCCCCAAAATGACATCGAAGTCATGCATGTCTAACAGGATAAGGTCTACTGGAAACGTGACATCACCTATTTTAAATGTGCAGCTAGGGTGATATGTGCTACAAACAACTTGTTTCCCTACTGGTGTTGTGACAATTAGAATAAAGTCTAGTTCGCTAATAGACACATCAATCAATTTAGTAAACATAGGAGATAGAAATGAATGTGTGGATCCAGGATCAAATAATACTTTATCTTCTATTCCACAGACAAGAAGAATACCTTCAACCACATTGCCCGCTGCATCCACGTCCACTTGATTCAAATGATACGCTAGACCTCACTGCTGAGGTCTGTTCCAATTCTGATTCTGCCTTTCTGGTTGTGCATTCTTGTTTTGTTGAGATGGATGGGCGTTCTGATTCTGAGGTTGTTGGTGGGGCTACTGTTGGTGGTTCTGATGCTGTGGCTGCCTGGGTTGGTTCTGAGCTGCTTGCCGATTCTACTGAGGTGGTATGTTGCCCTGGTTCCTATTGTTTAGACAATCTTTCATCAAGTGATCTGTAAGGCCACATTTAAAGCATCCACCATGACTCTGTAACATAGGTGGAAATGATGGTTTGTCACGCCCCCAAACCGGAACCTTGGGGGCGCGAATGGGATTAAGGATAATTATATTTTCTCCCAAGATTCGCGTGTGTGAAGACGACACATTCCAACACACTCTGAATATTTTGCGGAAGCTTTCGTGGCGTTACAACCTGGAGTCCGTGGCCATCGGATTCCGCATCGCACTCAACCTCTAGCATATAACTATTATAACAAGGACCATATTAGACTGGAGTAAACCATCACAACAAAGTACAGAGCTGACAATAATAGGATATTACATTCCCATACATGTTCAAGTTACAAATTATCAATGTACATTAATTAAGAATCCCAAGAAAAGGCTAACAAAAGCCATACAATAACAAACTAATAACCACTATCCATATGTGACGTAATTCCGATGTCAAGCTCAATGTCTACATGACATAGCCGACAAAACAACCTGCAAATCATGGCTCCACAGCCAACAAAAGTACTCATCTCAGGACGAAGAAGTCTGGACCTGAGTACCAAAAGTAGTGGGTCAGACATGACGGTTTGGCAGGTGGATGAAAAGATAATAAATATGCTGAAAAATAGAACATATAATAATTCCTGTTATTTAGTCAACGGCTGCATATAATCAAAACGGGTGGAAAATCGTGTATCTCTGACAAATATGTATTTGTTTAAAGAATGAGTTAAACATGAAGATCTAACAAAACATATGTTCATTTACATCATCTATAAAAGTATAGATATTTGACAATCGGGTGTTCATTTAAAACAAGTGTAAATATAGAGGTCTGGCAAAACAAACGTTCATTTGAAACATATGTAAAAGCATGAGTATTCGACAAACCGGGTATTCATTTAAAGCGTGTGTAACCATGGAAATCTGGCAAAGCAAATGTTCATTTGAAACATATGTAAAGGCATGGATATTTAACAAATCAGGTATTCATTTAAAACATGTGTAAACATAGGGATCTGGCAAAACAAGTGTCATTTAAAACATATTTAAAAGCACGGATATTTAACAAATCGGGTATTCATATAAAACATGTGTAAACATAGGGATCTGGCAAAACAAGTGTCATTTAAAACATATTTAAAAGCACGGATATTTAACAAATCGGGTATTCATTTAAAACATGTGTAAGCATAGGGATCTGGCAAAACAAGTGTCATTTAAAACATATTTAAAAGCACGGATATTTAACAAATCAGGTATTCATTTAAAACATGTGTGTGTACAAGGAACGGGAAACAATATAACAATAACTGAATTTACCTTGGAAAATATTAACACCTGTTTAAATAATAACTTTCATAAAAGAAATGAATCATTTATCGAAAAACAAATAAGCAATATAAAACATATAGGGTATCCAAGGAATCAGGGACTAGCAAGATGGCAACCACACGAAGCTAAGTCCTCTATCACTAAAGTGACAGAGCAATAACTAGGCACTGATCTCAGTCACTCGAGGTGAGGAGAAACAGTGGATCTTATAAATACATATACAAATACTATACATGACCATGGTAGCGAGCCAGGCATCGGGAACCACAGTAGCAATCTGCGGTATCGGGACAAGACCACGGTAATAACCGGGTAGCGGGATCCAAACTGTAGTTAGCGGGACAAGAGGGAGATCTCCAAGTCAGTGGATCAGACCAACGAGGTTATCCAAGCTTAGTGGTGCCCACTCATAGGTCAAATGACAATATCAAACATATATGAAATACATAAAGTGCAAGTACATAAACGGGTGGGGCAAGAGTTCTCAAGGCACAACTGTCATTTCACGTCGGGCAATACATTTCGGGACAAGTAACTGTTACCAGTGTAACTTCGATGCTTTTGGGAAACCAAGTCATGTAATATAAGTCTTGGGAATAAGGAAATACAATGAACTAATACACTTTCAGGTAAAATAGAGATTTCCTACTTCGTTTAAGGTGGATAGGGGTCCCGTATGTCGATTTCAATATAAACTTAGTACTCTTTGAATTTGAAGACATTCTGGGCTTCTTATACACTTTTGTGAATTCAAAACTTCAATGAATCTTTGTGACATGGTTCTCTTCTCAAACGGGCTTCGTACGTATCTCCCGATGAACAGTCCCCATCATTCTCAAAAAGGGTTCACGAATGATTGGGATGGAAACCCCTTCCATTTCTCTTCATTCAGGGTTTCTGGGTGATTTCGGTCACCTAGCGGTCAGCCGCCGCTGGGTTCGGCGGTTAGCCGCTGGCTGACCACTGTTGGCCTGACAAAGTGCAGTTTACTGGAAAAGTAACCGAAATGGTTCGGTTGGCTAGCAGTTAGTGGGTTCGGCGGTTAGTCGCTGTCTAACAGTGTGGCTGACCGCGCCTTTGGGGAAGAAATCAAGCTCTATGAAAAACTGACTGCGGCTGTGCGGTTATCTGGCGGTTAGCCGCCAGTCACCAGGCGGCTAGCCGATAGGTGACCGCTAGCTGACCGCCAGGTGCGGAAAAACCCTTCTAAGTTCAGATTTGAGCCCTTTTTCTCCCTTAACCATTTCCCTTCATTCCCATTCATCTTCATACAATAAAATGAGCTAAAAGATCCTCCCATACACAATCAAAATTTCACAAACATCCATCCCAAATACCCCCATCTCTTTACATTCAATCACCAAAGAGGGAAGAAACACACTAATCACAAGGATCCATTGAGCTATTAACAAGAAATAATGAAAACTATAAACCAATGTTTTCAAGACATCAAATGAGCTAAAGAGCTCCTCAAATGCATCAGTCAACACTTCCATTCTCCTCATTTCAAATTTCTCCCTTTCCATTCACAATCAATCTCAAGGTAGAGAAAACTCATTTATGTGAAACCATTTGAAATCTTGACAACATGATGCATACATTTCCAAGTATGAACAAGAGAGAAATAGACTCATCCATAAGCACATTTCAAAATCAATATTAATCATAGCAAAAGACAAGTATTAAAATCATCAAAACCATTAATGAATCAAGCTTTTCTCACAAAACATGTCAATAATCAAAACAATCCATTCATCCACTTGCCTTGGGTCTTCTAATCAAGAAATCAAGCCTAAACACTCTTCCAAATCCAAGCTCCAAAGCTACAAGAAAAACCCCCAAAACAAACCCTAAAATGGGCAAAACAATGAAAGACAAGGAATGTGTCACGCCCCCGAACCAGAACCTCGGGGGCGGGAAATGGGATTAAGCATAAATGTATTTTACTTCTCCCAAGATCCGCGTGTGTGAAGACAACACATTCTGAATATTTTATGGAAGCATTTGTGGCGTTGCGACCCGAAGTCCGTGGCCATCGGATTCCGCGTCACACTCAACCTTTAGCACTAAGCTATTATATCAAGAATCATATCAGACTGGAGTAACCATCACAATAAATTACAGAGCTGACAGTAACAGGATATTACATTCCCAAATATGTTCAAGTTACAATTATCAATGTACATTAATTAAGAATCCCAAGGAAAAGGCTAACAAAAGCCATACAACAATAAGCTATAAACTACTACCCAAATGTGACGTAGCTCCGATGTCAAGCTCAATGTCTACATGACATAGCCGACAAACTAACCTGCAAAGCATGGCTCTACAGCCAACAAAAGCACTCAACTCGGGGCGAAGAAATCTGAACCTGAGTACCAAAAGTAGTGGGTCAGACACGACGGTCTCGCAGGTGGATGAAAAGATAACAAATATACTGAAGAATAAAACATAAGATACATCATGCTAATCGATCAAATGCTGCATATAATTACACGGGTGCAAAAGTCGGGAATCTCGGGGAAAACCTGTATTCGTTTCGAGCATGGGTAAAACATGAAGATCTAATAAAACATGTATTCATTTACATCATCTATAATCATAGATATTTGACCATCGGGTATTCGTCTAAAACATGTATAAATATAGTGGTTTGACAAAACAAACGTTCATTTGAAACTTAAGTAAAACACAAGTATACAACAAATCAGGTATCCATAGCAGTCTGGCAAAACCAATGTCCATTTGAAACATATGTGAAAAATACGGATATTTAAGAAACCGGGTGTTCATTTAAAACCGGTGTAACCAAAGAAATCTGACAAAACTAGTGTTCATTTAAACGTATTTCAAAGCATGGATATTTAAACAAGTCGGGTATCATTTAAAACAGGTATAAACGTAGGGATCTGGCAAACAAGTGTCATTTGAAACATATTTCAAATCATGGATTTTGACAAATCGGGTAATCATTTAAAACGGTATAAACATAGGAATCTCACAAGCCAAATGCCATTTAAAACAAAGCACGAATATTTAACAATTCGGGTATTCATTTAAAACATGTGTGATCACATAAATCTAGTAAAACCATCGATCGTTTGAAACATATGTAAAAGCATGGGTATTCGCCCAACCGGCATCCATTTAAAACATGTGCGGGTACAAAGAACAGAAGACAATATAATAATAACTGAATTTACATTGGAGAATATTAGCACTTGTTTAAATAACAACTTTCATAAAGGAAACGAATCATTTATCGGAAAGCAAGTAAGCAATATAAAACATGTCGGGTATCCAAGGAATCGGGAACTGGCAAGATGGCAACCACACGAAGCTAAGTCCTCTATCACCAAAGCGATAGAGCAATAACTAGGCCCTGATCTCAGTCACTCGAGGTGAGGAGAAACAGGGGATCTCATATAAATACATATACTAGGCACTGATCTCAGTCACTCGAGGTGAGGAGAAACAATGGATCTCATGAATGCATATACATATACTATACATGACCACGGTAGCGAGCCGGGCATCGGGGACCACAGTAGCAATCTGCGGTATCGGGACAAGACCACGGTAATAACCGGGTAGCGGGATCCAAGCTGCAGCTGGCGGGACAGGAGGGGGATCTCCAAGTCGGTTGATCAGACCAACAGGGTTATCCAAGCTTAGTGGTGCCGACTCATAGGTCAAATACAATCGAGACAATGCAAGTAAATCAAGTATCAATACATAATCAATCGGGCAAGACGGGGGTGCTCAAGGGCACACTAACATATCATGTGGTGCAATGCACTTCGGGACAAGTAACTGTTACTAGAGTAACTGCACTGCTTTCGGGAAAACAAGTCATGTAATGCAAATCTCGGGAAATGAGGTGAAACAATGAACTATAACAATTTTGGGTAAAAATATCGGTTTCAAGATCTATTTAAGTGAATAGGGGTCCCGTATGTCGATTATAACAATTACTTGGTACTCCTTGAGTTTAAAGACATTCCGGGCTCCTTATGCACTTTTACTATTTCCAAAACTTAAAATGAGCTTATGGGTAGTACTAGATGTTACAATAGCAAGAATCAAGCTTATAAACGGTCCATCCTAGGCATGACATTAATCCGGAAACATCGAGCAACCTACTCAGTCATCGAAAGGAATAGAATTAGCGATAACCAAGGAAATAGACTTGTGTTTAGATATAAAGAAGATATCGCGTCGTTCCATCCCGTTCAAGATTGAAATGGATTAACTCCGATGCCACCGAACCAACCGTGAGGCGTGTCGGCTCGAGACATTCTCACACATGGTCCAAACAGTCCAAAGAGGGTAGCCAGGGTCCCATCTAAAACCAAGAATTAGTGTCTAATCAACACCATTATTTTCTTTTAGTTCTCTAGTCTTAGAGACCTTAGATTAGGGTATAATTGGTCTTAACACTAAGGTATATACCCCTAGAACTCATAGAAAGCCCAAAGGTTTCCAAGAAAACACAATATCAAATTTCACTGGACTCAAACTGTACCAGAAATGTACAGGGTCCGATCGATTGGCCGATCGATCGGCTGAAAAAGCCTTACAGTTAAAAGTCAGTCCGATCGATCGGTCTGAACGTCCGATCGATCGGACCTGGGCGCAGTGCAGGTCCGGGAACTTGATTTTTTTCCTTTTTGTTTCCTTTCCTTCCAACATATAATCAATCACATAGAATTATACATAAGGAGACTTAAACACATGTTTCCAAGACATTAAAATGAGCTAAAGAGCTCCTCATTTCAAGTTCCTCCATTTCCATCCTTTCCATTCACAATAAATCTCAAAAGTGGAGAAAACTCATTCATGTGAAACCATTTGAAATCTTGACACTATGATACATACATTTCCAAGAGATTAACAAGGGAGAAATAACTCATCAATAAGCACATCTTGAAATCAATATTAATCATATTAAAGACAACTATTAAAATCACCAAAACCATTAATGAATCAAGATTTTCTCACAAAACATGTTAATAATCAAAACAATCCATTCATCCACTTGCCTTTGACTCTAATCAAGCAAATCAAGCTCCTAATCACCTCTTAGGCTCAAGATCCACAATCTCTACAAAAACCCCCAAAACAACCCAAAAATGGGTTAAACAATGAAATGACAATGAAACTTTCCAATAATCAATGTGGAGCTTCTCTAAGGCTAGAAGATTACAAATCTAGAAGATGGGAAGAATCACTTACTTGGAAGGTCCTCTAATGGACAAGGTGAGCTCAAGGGAGGTCTTGTGATGGAGGGTTCTCTTCACAAATGGTATCAATGGAAAGCTTGCAAGATGAGGAAGAAGATGATGATCTCTATTGCTTGATTGATGAGCTCTGGGTGTGGCTTGAAGATGGAGAAGCAAGAAGAAGAGGAGAAAGCAAGAAAACCCTAGACTCAAAAGGGTTGTGCTAGAACAATGAAAAATGGAAGAGGAAGGGGAATGGTCTCCTTTTATAAACAAGTGAGGTTTGGGTCCCACAACTTAAAGAACTTGGGTGGCTGAAATCATCTAATTCGGGACCTCGGATGGATTCGACGAAGAAGGAAGAAATGATCGTCGAAATATCTAGTTTCCAAAAAGTGTATGTTTCACGGGTTTCGAGAATATCGAGTTTTGGGTACAGATTTGGTGTGAAAAGACTGTTTTGCCCTCAAGGCCAAGAAATCGGGTTTCGGGTTCTCAAATGGATACGGGATCAACATGAAAGTTGTAGGATTCCTCAAGATGAATGCAACGGGCCAAAAACACAATACGAAACCAATCGGGAAAATCTCACAAGAAAATGCAAAGCCGAAAAGGGAACCCCCAAAGGGCCCCACAAGCTACCAAAGCACTCAAAAGCCCAAAACTAGAAGAAAAACCATTCTAGCTCACAAACTCAACCCAACAACTACTAATCCCACTAAAAGAACTAATCTACAAATAAAACAACACTAATCCAAGAGATTAGGGGTCGGGTTCTCACAGAATGGGCTCAAACCAAACTAGGAAAGAGAACCTAAGGGAAAGCCATAGCTCAACAATAGAAGATGGAAGGAAGTCCTTACCTCTAGGGCCATCAATCAACAAGAAGAAACTTGAAATAGTGGCTGCCCACCTGAGATTTGTACAAAAATGGAGTCCATGGGAAGCTAGAAGGATGGAGAAGAAGAAGTTGAGCTCCAATCTCCATTTTGCAAGGTTTGGAGGTGGGTTTTGTGAGAGGAAGCAAGAAGGAGAAGAAGAAAAGGGCAAAAGCCCTATGGAGCTGAAGTTCCTCCCCCCTCAAGTGTGCTGGAACGAATGGGAGGGGAAGAGAGGGGCTGATCCCTTTTATAAAAGGGTGGGTGTGGGCCCCACCATCACTTAAACTTGTCGGGATTAAAACATCAATTTTTGGGCCTCGGATGCGATCGATGAAGAAGAGGAAAATGTTTCTCATAAAATCTAGTTTTCAAAAAGTATAATTTTGGCTTGGTTCTCGGATCTCGAAATTTGGGTCCAGATTCAATGTGAAAGGACTGATTTTGCCCTCAGGGCTGGAAAAAATGATTTTCGGAGCTTCGAATGGGTACGGAGTGAACATGAAAGTTGTAGAGATTAACAAACGAGGCTAAAATAAGAATTATCGGAAATTTCGAATAATCTCCCAAACACGCGCAAAGTCACTAAAAGTACCCTCAAAGGGTCCCACTAATCACAAAGGCACTCAAAACTCCCCAAAACTAGTGAAAACCCATTCTAGCTCACAAACTCAACCCAACAAACACTAATCCCACAAAAAGAAACTAATCCACAAATAAAACAACACTAATCCAGGAAATTAGGGGTCAGGTTCTCACATGGTTCTTACCACAATGTTCACATCCACCTAGTCTTTGAGTGTTTTGATTTGGCCTTGACTTCTTGCCTTGATAGGATTTCTGTCCTTGTTGTTGACGTTTCCTCTGGGCATCCTTAATAATCTTGTTATTGAAGTTTTCAAATTTATAAGCTCGTTTGACTGCCTCTTGAAATGTAGCTGGTAGGACAACACTTGAAGCATCTCCTTCAATTATAGGGTTGAGTCCCTCTAGGAATTTGATAATCTTTTTCTCCTCGGTATCGACCAGCTCTGGTGCATACCGGGACAGTCTTTCGAACTTTGTAACATATTCGAGAACCGTCATGTCTCCTTGTGTGAGTAGCTGAAACTCCACTACCATCTGTCTCTTGATATGAGTGGGCACATACTTCTCAGTGAACTGCTCCTTGAAAGTAACCCACGCAATATCGTTAGCAATGTCCTAATAACCATCCTTGAGTGTTTTCCACCAAATGTCGGCCAAGCCAATAAACATAGAGGCTGTTAGAAGAACTCGTTGTCTGCCTGTGCACTGAAAAAGGTCGAAGATGTTCTCAGTGTGGACTAACCAGTAATCTGCTGCCAAAGGATCCTCATTTCCAGTGAATTCTTTTGGACCTCTCTTCCAGAAGCGTTCGAATAATGTATTCGGGTTGTCATCAAGGTTATTGAAAACAATCTGAGGACGCATGTGTTGAGGTTGTACATGTTCTGGTCTCCAGCCCAACACTACCAACAACTGTCTCTGTACTTGTGCGAATTCCTCATCTTTCTTGGCCATGTACTCCTGCAATCTGGCTTGATTCTCATTGGCTTTCCTCTGTTGTTCCATCATCATCTCATTTGTTTTCTGTTGTTGTTCCATCATCATTTGCATAAAGTTCTGAAATTGATTTTCTCCAGAGGAGCTAGCAGTATGAGCATTGCTAGAAGAAGGATTTATGCTTAAGTGGTCCCTACGTGGAGGCATTTTGCTGTAAAACCATTTGTTAGTACAATAGAATATATCAAGAAAAACGCAGCCACAATCCCCACGCGATACTAACTAACGAAAATTCTAACGGATCCTTTCCATGTCCCTATATTTCTAATGTCTCTTAATTGCCCAACATATTTCTCACTCTGATACCAAGTCCTGTCACGCTCCTGGACCAAGGCCCAATGATCAAGTCCTTAATTCAAGGAACACGGCGTGATGGGTCTGAAAATTCCTCCCGCACGCGCTAATTATTTTCTCATAAGATTCCGCGATGAGGATTCCAGACGCTCCATCACAACCAATCAATCAATATACAACAAATGGAAATGTGCGGAAGCATGTAGCAAAATAAAAATCAAACAAAACATAGGATAATTGGACAAACTTTATATCAAAAGAGAAATATATACAAGAGCATAACCTAAGGTTAATTACAATTGTGAGGATCACAAAAGTATATATTGAAGTTATACAACCCAACAAGGCCAACAAAGGCCATAAACAAAGTTCCCAAAATAAAAATCATTCCCCAAAAGATGTTATCGAACTCCAAACCCAAAATGAGGTCTACATGACATCATTTGGCTGCCACTTGTGCTCCACCGGAGGCCTTACTGCCTCCTCCGTGCGCTCTGCCTCAAAATCTGTGGGTCCAACATCTGACACCAAACAAAAGAGTATCAGACATGACGGTCTGGCAGGTGAATAATACAGATAAGATATACAAATTGTATAAATGCCATATTTAAAATCATAAAATTCCATTGAAACGAAACATATGTAATGAATAAATCAAATAAACAATTTTTGTACAAATAAAAGAATTTCATATTTAAATATATCGAAATAACTGACACATAAACAAAATATTGGCAAACCACATTTAGCTATATTCTTCTATTACCGAAGTAACAAGAGAACACAAAAAAATAACCGTTGCCATTTGAAATGGTCGGAACAGACAGACAAAAATCGTTGCCACTACCCGTGCGACCGGAATACAAAACCGTTGCCATTGCCGGAGCAGATAGAGTCCAAATAACAGTTGGCAGATAATTTAAAGATCCCAAGCAGGGTGATCAGCCCAACAAGGTAATCTAAGCTTAGTGGTGCCGTTCAAAACTTAAATCAATATATCAAATTATTTCAATACATTTTCATAGATAAAATTGACTACTCTTGAACAATAACAAATGAACAATAGCAGACAAATTAAATGAGTAGTCTTATCGATATTTTCAAACGTGGAATTATTCAATCCATTTCAAATCAGTTTACAAAAGAAAAACAAATAAATTTTATCACTTGGAATAAATCAGTGTATAATGGTTTAATGGCTTACCACTGGTCCTCTCGATATACACTTAGACTCTTAATGTCGATAATATATCATGAGCTTTGTGCCATTGAAGATCTCCGACAATTAAGGATATAAAGTGTATATTAAGACGTAAATAAATTCCCAGCTAACTCTAACATCATGCAATTCCATCACTTTTCCTACTTAAATTTCACGATTCAAAATAATTTGATTCAATATCTTAATTCCAGACTCCTATGCACCAATAGGGGTTAAATGGGCTTCAAATAATAGGGGAAATGGGATGGAAACATGCCTGAAATGGGCTTGAGAAAAGCCCAGGAAATGGCCCAGAAAAAAGGCCCAAGCCTGCTTTTCTGTGTCGGTTTCTGGCCTGATTTTTGTGTTGAATTCTGCACTTCTTTTCTGCATTTTTCTGCATTTAGATTCATCCTTCCTCCAAACCATTCAAAACTGAATTCAAATCACTTCCTAACAACTTCATTCAACCACCAAACATCACCAAATCATCCCCATTTCACGTATCAGAGAGAAAAGAAAGCAAAATTTCAGAATTTCAACGAGTGAACACAGAATTTTTCCAATTGGGTCTTTATCTTTTCTAAAGCAGAACTGAAATCTCAAACTACAAAATACAACTTGAAATGAGCCAGCATTAAACCATTTTTCCTGCACAAAAAACATATATAACCTGAACCTAATCATTGAGAAAACAACCCTTGCAATCCAAGAAAATAATTCAATTAAACTTGAAGTAAGAAATCCATTTCAAAAAACCATCAATGAACATAAAGTTTCCAGCTAACAAAGACATAAAACCCTGCAAAAACAGATGTACAAATCTTAAATACCAAATCATCTAAAATTAGCTATATCCGTATCAAAATAATATACTAACTAGTATAGTATTTTCACATTCATCCTTTGAAATGAAATCATCGATTCAGTGGCATGCATGCCAAATTGAGTTATTCACTTGCTTTGGGTTGCAAATTAATCTATAACACTCCAAGAAGTCTCCTACACAGCCAAGCTTCAAACCTTCACCAAATCCCATGGAAAAATCTATTTCAAAAACTCCATATTCTGAAAGGAGGAGCTCTCAAAGAGCTTCCTTGCATGCAAGATTGAGAGCTTCCAAAGGGTGTGAGAAACCCATATCTAAAAGGAGAAAACAAAGCTTTACCCGTAAGTATGAAAACCAACAAGAAAAGTTTGAAGAAGATGGCTGACCAGCAGGAATCTCTCCAAAAATAATATTAATACCTAGCTTGGAAAATGAGGAATATGGTGGTATAATTTGTTTTTCAATTTGGGTTTTTGTTCTTTACATGCAAGAAGAGAGAGAAGACAAGCAGAAGTGGGAAAACTCTCCTGGTTCAGTTTGAAGGAAATTAAATGAGGAAGAAAAAGTTCAATGGAAGTCCCTTTTTATAAAGGGGACTTTGGTCGGAGGTCCCTCAACTCCTCACTTTATTGCGAACAGTCCACAATAAAAAAACATCCAGCCAAAGGTCCCTCACACACAATTCGGTACGTAAAAGGTCTCATTTGCCCTTACATTCATTCTGTCTTTATTAAGATAAGGCCAACGAAAGCGTTACACTCATATCGCAAAAAGTCTTTCGAATATTCTGAAAGAGGAAACACACGACGAAGAAGGCGACATTCTCGTCTCCGTGGCTGCATGCAACGAGTAACAGCAGGTTAGATAAAAATTTCAAAAACTTTCCTTAGATTAACTGTTTCATTGCAAGTTAAAGTTTGCATCAAAGATATCTTCGATTTCGACAAGAGGAGATACAAGAAAGACGACATACAAACCCTAGTTGCAGAAGACAGTTCCACAACTGCATGACTGTTTCCGAAAGCATACAAAGACAGTTCAAAATACTCATTTCCCTTGTAAGTTCAAAGTTTCTCACTCTTTTTGTTTGGAAACCCTATCTTACTGTTAATCACCGATTTGAATGATTTTCTACCATTCTTTCTGCTTCCTCTTCTAATACCGAAAACCAAATCAGGAAATGGCCAGAACGAAGTCCTCAATTCTTTCAGAAAGCCAGGAGCAAGAGCAACATAAAGTTGAATATATCCAGACATATTTTTTTCTTTTTTGGCTTATAATGTCTGTCATTCTTGTATAAATTAGAAATGTTGAACCAAATGTATAACATTCATTGCTACTTTGTCAGTTTCAAGTAATTTTATCTTAGAATTTTTTTTAAAAAATATCTGAATTTAAGATAAATTTATATGTGTCCTGTGCAATTTATTTGTGTTCTGTATTCACTTATCTTATTGTTTGATGATATGGATCTAAGTTACTTTACTCAATACAAATTTATATTCAATTTATCTATCTTCTGAACAAACTTCAATCAATGTCTATTGGCTTTATCCTGAGTTCTATTACTATTCTATTTAACTCATATTTAAGTGAGTTTCTACTGCCTTCAAATTAACTTTATCTGATCTTAATTGGGTTTGTGATTGAATGACACCAATATATGAGTTTATTCCAATATGTAACCAGTTGGTAATGTTTTTATCTGAGTTTTATACCAAATTTATCTGTGTATTGTGCAATTGTATCTGTGTTCTGTGTGATGTTGAATCAATGTCTCTTGACTTTATCTGAGTTTAAAGGCAATAGAGTGTGATGCTGGACTGGAAATTCAACAAACATTTTGTCTATTTCATGAGTTTATCTGAGTTTATATCAAATTTATCTGAGTTTAGATCAATTTTATCTGAGTTTAATATAAATTTATCTATGTATTTTTCAATTTATCTGTGTTCTGTGTGATGTTGAATCAATGTCTCTTGACTTTATCTGAGATTAAAAGCAAGAGAATGTGATGCTGGACTGGAAATCCAGCAAACCTTTTGTCTATTTCATGAGTTTATCTGAGTTTATATCAAATTTATCTGAGTTTAGATCAATTTTATCTGAGTTTAATATAAATTTATCTGTGTATTTTACAATTTATCTATGTTCTGTGTGATGTTGAATCAATGTCTCTTGACTTTATCTGAGTTTAAAAGCAATAGAGTGTGATGCTGGACTGGAAATTCAACAAACCTTCTGTCTATTTCATGAGTTTATCTGAGTTTATATCAAATTTATCTGAGTTTAGATCAATTTTACCTGAGTTTAATATAAATTTACCTGTGTATTTTACAATTTATCTGTGTTCTGTGTGATGTTGAATCAATGTCTCTTGACTTTATCTGAGATTAAAAGCAAGAGAGTGTGATGCTGGACTGAAAATTCAGCAAAAAATTTGTCTATTTCATGAGTTTATCTGAGTTTATATCAATTTTATCTGACTTTCTAACAATTTATCTGAGTTTAAGATAAATTTATCTGTGTATTGTGCAATTGTATCTGTGTTCTGTGTGATGTTGAAAAGAAACACATATACATTTGGAATGAAAACTCAACAAACCTTCTGTAGATGTCTTTAATTTATCTGAGTTTATAATAAATTTATCTGCATCTTGTGTAGTTTATCTCTGTTCTATATTCAGTTGTTTTAATCTTTTGGTGATATGAATCTGAGTTATTTTACTATATGCAGGAATAAAACATAACAAGAGAAAAAGGGTGGAAGATAAACCATCAAACAAGAAGGAAGTCAGTAAGGACATAAATGCTGAGAAGACTAGCGCTCATTACCAGTTCAGATCAAATTTGGTCTCAACTGTGTCACTGGTCCACAGCATCAAACAAATGGTCACTGAAGTCCACATAGTTGAATTAAGAAAGACTCCATTCTGGAGCCTCATAGAATGCATGCTGGACAACAAAATATCTGAACAGATGTGCAGAAAGTTTGATAAGGACATTATGTTGATCCTTGATACATACAACACACAAAGAAGACAATTCAGATTAGGAAGGTCCTACGTGCCATTAACTACAAATGACATATCGCTGATCTTCGGCATACCAAACGGAACAAGAGTGCTTGATCTAAAGTATTCAAAAAGGAAAACAACTGAATTCATATCTAGAAGATTCCATGGCTGTTCAAGGGTGTCGGCTCCACAAATAAAGCAACAACTCCTTCTAGCATTGAATGGATTATCAGAAATTGACATTGCTGATGTTGCTAGGCTACTTTGCCTGTATATCCTTGTCGTACACTTTTTTGCAACCCACGGAAACACCATAGGATGGGCATATGTGGGATATGTTGAAAACTACATGGATATGAAGCACTATGCCTGGGCAGAAGAGATTTCAAAGTTTCTCATGGAGTCGATACACAACAGAAGCCGTGGTTCTGATAGAGTAATTGGTTGCCTTATTACATTACCGGTATGATATACAATTACAAATTTACAAATTTGAATTTCAATATACAAAGAATTATTGACATACATTTATGTTTTATGATTTTGTAACAGTATTGTTTGTGTGAGCATACGACGATCATCAAACCAAATGATTCGGTGCATTTCCCACGAGTACTAAAGTGGAATCTAAGGGCATTGAGTATTGCACTTAGGAAAAGGCCCCTTCATTCACTAGTAGCTACTAAGGTATTTTTCACAATTTTCACTATCTAATTTTATCTAAGTTTTTAATCTAACATGTTCTTTGTAACATTGGTATCAAATGCAGGTCCTTGGAGACGAATTAGATATCATGCTGCTTGAAGTGCAGCGATTACAGTCCTTGTTGGACAGTGGCGCTTGTGAAAAGGAGGTCATGATGGAGATAGAAGGAGAGCAACAACTTACAGAAAAAGAAAACACTGGTGGAGAAGACAAATCGGATGAATATGAACATCATGATGGTCAAACACACAAAAAGCAAGGAGATGGGGGAGACATAGCAGTAGAAGTAGAAGGAGAAAATGTTGATCAAGGAGACGATCAAGAGGATGGAAATGAAAAATGCGAGCATGAATTGGAAGAAGGAGTTCAGGGAGAACAGAACAAAATGATTGAAGCCACCCAACCAGATACAGACATACTGACAGACACATTGGTTGTATCCGAGTTGGAAGAGCAGCTGCAAAACAGTAACAGTGAAGAAACAAATTTCCCTGGTCTGGCAAAACAGTCTATAGCATTTGGTGCAGAGATGGCGGGCTATGAACAGGCGTCACTACAAACAGATCTGCTGGTTGCAAACATCGTAGCTGACATAATTGGCAGCACCAGCAACACAATAAATGAAGAGCCATCTGAAGCACACTCTAGATCCTTACTAGAAGCTGGTGATACATTGCCTAGTCCTAGACAATAGTCACAAACTCCTGATAGCAGCGAGATCAAAAATCTTACTGAGGAGCGTGACAGGGCAAATTCTTTAGTCATCCAACTCACTAAGGAGAAGACAGAATTACAAGAGCAGATCCAATGGATGGCTATTGAACTTGAAAGGACGTCGGCCGAAAACAACATCATAAAAAAGCAACGGCTTGAAACTGAACAAATGATCACCAGCTTGCTAAGAGAAAGGGATGATGCTCTATTGTTGGTTGAGCAATTGACAAAGGAGAAGACTTCGCTTGAAACACACAGTGTGGACAAAAATCATACTTTAGAGGAGTCAACTCGAATGGTCAGCTCCCTCAAAGAGCAGTTGAAACACACCATCAGTGTGTCAGATTTACAGTCCTCGAGAGCTACAAATGCAGAAAATGAGGTAAAGGGCTTGACGAAAAAGTTGATCAATCTGGAGTCAAACAACTTCAAACTGCAGCAGCTCTTGAGGGAAACGACAATTGATTATACAGAGAAAGGATTGCAATGGGCTGGGAAGACTCTAGATGATATCTTCGAGCCTACAATAAAAACTAATACACGACAGAAAGCAGCAAAGGAGGCTGCAACTGATCGTAATGTTGCAGAAAATGTACCTGAGGTAATTTAGGTACACGACCATGTTTGTTTAGATAAATTTATGTTTGCATTGAATTCATGTTTTGCATATCTATTAAATTTATCTGACTTTTGTGTCATTTTATCTGACTTTCTAATAATTTTTCTGACTTCTGTGTCATTTTATCTAACTTTCTAACAATTTATCTGAGTTTATATCAAATTTATTTGACTTCTGTGTCATTGTATCTGAGTTTATATCAAATTTATCTGACTTCTGTGTCATTTTATCTGAGTTTCTAACAATTTATCTGAGTTTATATCAAATTTATCTGACTTCTGTGTCATTTTATCTGACTTTCTAACAATTTATCTGAGTTTATATCAAATTTATCTGAGTTCTGTGTCATTTTATCTGAGTTTATATCAAATTTATCTGACTTCTGTGCCATCTTATAAAACTTTTCATTAAATTTATCTGACTTCTGTATGATTTTATCACACTATCAGCAAATTTATCTGATGTTATATGAAAGTTATCTACCCTTCAACAAATTCTAATTTGATTAATCTATATTTTTATAATTGAAATATTGATCAGATCATGCCGTCTGATGCACCATCAAAACCAATTAAGGAGGTGAAACACTCCTCCATGGTGAAACGAATCAAGAAAAGAACAGCGACGAGGAAAATGAACCCAGCAACTGTCCCCTTCACACTCCCAAAAAATGCGGTCACTAAGCTTCTGAATGCATCTGACGTAGAGAAGCTAAAGGAGATTTATGAAGCTGAGGGCAACTCGTAAGTCACATACCTATGCACCTAAGCAACACCACTGTTGAATTTAAGAAACCTTAATGAAAATGTAGACTAATTGGGCCCTTTGTGCAATTGGATTTACAGGGCGCTCGTTTGGGGAGGTGAGGGCATACAAGCTGTATCTTATGAAGACATAGTAGCAGTTCTCAGCAGAGCAGAAATGTCAAGCATTGTAAGCATCACAACACAGACACATTGACAAAATATCCCTACATTTTACACAAACATAATATGGTCGTGTTCAAACAATATGCCTCACATTATGTGTCTCAAATTGAACAGGTTATTGACTGCTACGCTGAGTTGCTATATAGAGAACAAGGTGAAATCCAACAGTAACTCACAACTGTCCAACACATAGAAATGCTGCCTTGTGACAAATCATACTTCGTAACAAGTTTATGTTGGGTAAAAGACAATAACTGTCTTGACTGTGTCATCATTTACTTTATTTTTATATATAATAAACAGTTACTAAACATGTCTTAATGTAGAAAATTGTTACTTCCTCGTCGCCGGAAATGAGGGAAAAGATACTGCACCCTCAGATCTCCCCAAGCAGAACTGCAGAACACAGATTTGTGCTTTTTCCAATGAATTCAAATGGAAAAAGGAAGGATGTTGAACCCTTCCACTGGACACTGTTGGTGCTGGATAAGAAAGAAGGAGATTGGCTACATTACAACTCCTTACGACCAAGATCACCTAAAACAGTGGATCATTACTTTGAGGATGCACGAATTCTGGTATGTCTCACTTACTTGGTCATTATTTATTCAAAGATACCGTTAGCATAATCGAAATTGACCCAAAATACGGAATGTTTTTTATTCTGCAGAAACAGTATGTGGAGAACTACAATTATGTCAATGTTGAGGAGACATAGCCATATGGAGCTCCATTGATAAGCGTCGAAGACGCCCCACAGCAGAAAATGGGCTCGTAAGTATCATTGTGCAACTACAGTAATTCAATTGACTTGACGGTGCCTTATTTACAATCGACTAACAATATCATGTCCTGTTCCAGTGTTGATTGCGGAGCGGTCGTTTGTTATCTTATGAAGCAACTTACTCACAAACAAGTATTTGCTTCAAAGTTGCCACAGCGTGTAATTGACGGATTAAGGGCAGAGATAGTAAGCAAGTTCCTACACGACAAGCATTACAGCTGGTCAGTTGAAAACTACCAAGCCAGGCAACTAGCTGCTGATGATGACTTCGAAAACTGACGAATAAACTACAACAATGATACAAACAAGTTCTTTTCAATCAAGTTGATGTATTTTATGTAAATCTCTTTATATGAAAAGTGAACGTTCAACAGACTTGTGAATGTATTTTTTTGGTTCACATGAAGGTTGGACAAACATTTCTGTCAATGTAATTCTCACATTTGTGAATGAATGTAAATAGAATTATTTCTGTCAATGTCTTCGTACATCAGCATTAAGACATGGATGAAATTATCTGACTTATGAATCAAATTATCTGAGTCCTGGATGAAATTATCTGACTTATGAATGAAATTATCTGACTTCTGAATCAAGTTATCTGAATCATGGGTGAAATTATCTGAGTTCTGACTCAAATTATCTGAGTCCTGGGTGAAATTATCTGACTCGTGAATGAATTTATCTGACTTCTGAATCAAGTTATCTGAGTCATGAGTGAAATTATCTGACTTACGAATGAATTTATCTGACTTCTGAATCAAGTTATCTGAGTCATGGGTGAAATTATCTGAGTTCTAACTCAAATTATCAGAGTCCTGGGTGAAATTATCTGACTCATGGATGAAATTATCAGAGTCCTGGGTGAAATTATCTGACTTATGAATGAATTTATCTAACTTCTGAATCAAGTTATCTGAGTCATGGGTGAAATTATATGAGTTCTGACTCAAATTATCAGAGTCCTGGGTGAAATTATCTTAGTCCTGGGTGAAATTATCTGAGTTCTGCTAAATATTTAGCTGGGTAATGTGATTGCTCTGTCAAGCTAATGATTCCAGATAATCTCAGCTCTAATGCAATTTCAATATCAATTTTGAATAATGACTAAATGATTTAGACACATTTTGAAAGTAATTACTTATAAAAGCAAGAGCACATTAATCAACATTAAAGGGAATGTCAATTTGACCTTTTTATTCACTAATCAGAATTACATCAGATGTATCAACAATATTACACCTAACCTAAATTCAATATCTAATTCAATGAAATGTCAAAGAAGAGGCTCCTTGCATGAATTCTTATTATGGCTGCCAATCCGACCACATCGCCCACATTTTATCTGCCGTGTGATATCCCCTCTTGACAAGATCCTCCTTTTTTTCGGCCTGCCAGCTGGTCGTTTAACAACAGGAGGGAGAATAACGACTTCGACGCCTTTTGTCTCTAGCATTCCCACGGTTGGAATTGGGAGAATCTGCTATTCATACGAAGCCCTATATGTATGAGTGTGAAGATAATGATCAACAAAGACACTCAATTCCTTTCCACTCTTTTGAATTGCCGCACAAGCATGGGCGCAGGGGAACCCATTGATCTGCCACTGATAACACGAACATATGTGATTAAAAACGTCAACGGTCAGTGACGGGTAAGAATGCACATCGTAAACAGTTTCACTCGAACGGCTGACCGTCCACGTCCTTCCAAGCCGGATAGTAGCATCAAGCCTCTTATCCATGTCCGAACAGATGACTGACTTCCATCTGCTGGAAACTTCCTTCCTACTAGCCATCTGCTCCATTATTTGAACCCTTATTGTGTCAACCATCTTTGTAATTGGAAGATGGCGAGCTTCTCTAATCCATGAGTTGAAAGACTCAGCAGCATTCGAACACATCTCACCATACCGCTGCCCCTTAAAATATGCATTGCTCCATCTTTCATGAGGCAATCCATAGAGAAATTTATCTACATTAGAACCACCTTCACGCCTCAACGACTGCAGCTTTGCATGGAAGGGAGGGATGGTTGGCACATATGCACATTCCCGCAGCATCATAACCATTCTCTCTCTAAATGCATTAGTATAACCACCAGACAACTTGTCCCTCAAATTTACCTAAGGTGTTGGAGGCAATATGCATGATGGGCAAAATGAAATACCTTTGAGACAACCTCTATCAGACCTGGATTTCTGTCGGAAACAAAAGTAATAGTGCGATCTGACATAATAATTTTCCTTAAATTGTGCAGAAACCATGTCCAATTGTCCTCCGTCTCTGAGTCCACTACCGCAAAAGCAAGGGGGAACAAACATGTCCCATTAATTAACAAATTTTTATATTTCTGATACTATTCAGAAAATCAAAACATGCTGATCATTAGTATAAATATAAATAAATGGGTCAATATTATCAGAAAAAACAGCATGACGACTTACCTTGATTCCCATTCTTCCCCGTCGCTGCCAACAGGTTTCCCTTGTATCTGCCCTTTAAGAAAGTACCGTCCAGAAATAATAAAGGACGAATATGATTAAAACCAGCAATTGAAGCATAGAACGACACAAAGAGACGCTTGAAACACATAGTTGATTGGTCATAATCTAGCACAAAGAGGCTTCCTGGATTTACCTCCTCCGCCACCTTAATATACCAGCGAAGATGGTCAAAAGATAGCGACGAATCACCATACAGCTTATTTCTAGCCCTTTCCACACCCCACCATGCATGATGATATGTAATGGTCAGTCCATAATTCGCCTTAAAGTGGTGCACAATATCAATGGGTCTGGTGAGCGGCTGCTCACGGATATGATCCACTATTAAATCTGCAACTGTCTCAGAATTCATACGATTGTTCTTTGACGTTCGAACTGCTGCACCACATGTATACTCATTGTTTAATGTCCTGATACAAAAATGGCCACTAGACTTTTCAATAGATGCATGAACACGCCATCTGTATCCCATTGAATGACTGCGAGAGCATTCAGCGTCACCCTCACCTTATCATTTTTCACATATACAAATTCAAAACCAATCTCAATTGAATATCTGCACAATACACTTCTAAACTCCCCAACACCGCCCTCAAACCTCTGCCCCACATCTCTAATACCACTTGCCCAGCCAGAAGACAACAAGCAACATCTTCTCCTTGTGGGAACAAAACTGTGGAAGAAGATCTATCTCTATATTTGTATCCTCGTACCCCACTAATGGTAGGGCATCTTCAGCTAAATCACCACCATTTTCCTCTTGATAATCGTCCTCCAATTCCTGCGATTCTGATACAACTACATCAACTGTCCCCAATCCCATTGAAGAGGCCAACATGGACAAGCTCATTAGATCCGAATCGCTGTCCAGCAAGCACTTTGGGTGGCCAGGCAATGCATAGGTCAAACAAACCATGTTCATTGTAAGATTTCTCCACTTGTTACAAACTTGACACATCAAATCATTATAACTCATACCCCGACTCAAATGAATAACAGCCGTAAGCATGCCATACTTACAAAGAAGCAATAACGGTTGTGACATCTATAAAACAACAAGATTCAATGGATATAAATGGTCACTATCATTGCAAAAAGTATGCATAATGCAGAAAACAAACATGATCTCTGCACATGTATCTGATTTTGAACAAAACTCTGTGAAATTATCTGGATTTTCAGAAGTGAGCTTAGATGAATTCAATACTCAGATAAAATCAATACAAAACTCAGATAAACTGTACATAACACAGATAAATTGTACATAACTCAGATAAATTGTTTAAACTCAGATAAATTGTACATAACACAGATAAATTGTAAATAACTTAGATAAATTGTACATAACACAGATAAATTTTGGCTCTAAACTCAGATAAATTGTACATAACTAAGATAAATTGTACATAACTCAGATAAATTTTCTCTCTGAACTCAGATAAATTGTCTAAAACACAGATAAATTGTACATAACTCAGATAAATTTTGGCTCTGAACTCAGATAAATTGTTTAAAACACAGATAAATTGTACACAACTCAGATAAATTTTGGCTTTGAACTCAGATAAATTGTACATAACTCAGATAAATTCAATACAGAAATCATATATTGTGTATAGAACTCAGATAAAATTACACAAACTACGATTTGTCTGATTAAAAGTCAGATAAATTTCATGCTAAAAGTCAAATATCTTAGATTACATTACTTCTTCCACAATGCAGCTCTGAAATAAGACTGGTAAATAAGTTAGGCTCTAGCTAATCTAAATGCATGACCATCAAATCAATTCTACATCAACTGAGCTGATACAAATTGAATACTTCATCACCAACAAAACTAAAGAAATCTAACTATCAAAACTAGAAAAGAAAAATGAAAAACTTCACGTCCATATAAAAGATAGAACTACTACACAAAAGTTAGATCTGAAATCAACTTCACGTCCATGTAAAAGATATAACTGCTACACAAAAGTTAGATCTGAAATCTGATATACAGTAAATCAAACTACACAGCTAAAAACCAATAAGAATAGAACTGAGCACGCGCATCAGATATATATATACACATTCAAATAACAAAAACTGCATAATCTCTGATGTAAACAGAAAAAATCGCTTACCTCAAAAAAGATGAATCCCTTCCCAACGTTTGGATCTGGTTTCTGCTTCCAAGCCAATGAACTATTTACTAGCCAATCAATATATGAGACTATAACCCAATTACAATAAAACTCCTACCAAAAGTTTGATCTGCAATCTACTTCGCAAACAATGAATCTCTCTCTCGTTAGTTTTCTACATTCAGATTCAATATCATAAGCGATTGCAGTTTGAGATTCGAAAAACGAGATCTGCGCTGGATGACATGGGCATATCAGTAATAAGTTCCCCACTTATGCACTTAAATCGTGGCAAAATAATCGTGACACGTTGGGGACCACTCCACTGCATGCTGCGACGGTTACAGGGGTAAATTAGTCTTAAAAATTGAAACCGTGTGGATACAGGGACCTTAGGCTGCAAACATCCTAACTGCTTGGACCAGAGCCTTTACAAAGAATCCGCCTGGACTTGTCGCGACCCCGAACCGGGCCCCCGAAGGACTGATCTGGGATCGGGACTAATAATGATAATGATCTACATCAACAGTTTAAATGATAACATACATTTATTTAATTTCCCACAGGTGTCCGCGGTGAGGATATCACAACCGTCAATGAATATTTTTGTTAAATGCGGAAGCATGTAGCAAACCAAATAGTCAGACTATCTCTAGTCATGAAAGCATTAACATCAAGTATCAAAAACTGTATCAGAATGAGCAACGTTCTATAGCATGTTACCCAAAGTAAATTAAAGTTTGTACAATTAACATTTAATTACATTTCCCAAAAATAGAGGCCAACAAAGGCCAATATAAACAAAACGATAACCCAAAGAATGGTTAAATAGTTTTCCCCAAAATGAGACGCCTCTCTTAGCAACCCGATGTCTACATGACATCGTCGGCACGCCACTCGACGAGAGGTTGCGGCTCACCTACCGCCTCCTCCGGCTCCTCCTCAAGGAAACCGGCAATGGGACCTGAGTACCAAAGCAAATGGGTCAGACACGACGGTCTGGCAAGAGAATGAAAAGATATAACAACATATAATAATAAAGGAAATATCTTGAAAAGCATAGAAATCTGTTTAAACAAGAACTCTCATAAAGTAAATAAATCATTTGCTAGAAAACGGGCAATTAAGGTAACACATATAAGGTAACCAAGGAATCGGGAACAACAAGATGGCAATCACATAAAGCTAAGTCCTCTGTCACTAAAGTGACAACAGTATAACGGGATGTTGATCTCAGTCACACGAGGTGAGGAGAATCAACGCAAATCATATATACAATATAAATATACGGGACGGGACCACGGTAGCGAACTGGGTATCGGGACGGGACCACGGTAATAAACCGGATATCGGGATCCAAACTGCAGCTGGCGGGACGGGAGAGGGATCTCCAGTCGGTGGATCAAACCGACAAGGTATCCAAGCTTAGTGATGCCGACTCATAGGTCAAATAACAAATCGAGACATATGCAAGTAAATCAAGTACAATAAATAAACGAGCAAGACGGGGGTGCTCAAGGGCACACTGTCATTTCATATCGGGCAATACATTTCGGGACAAAAAACTGTTACTAGTGTAACTATCATGCTTTCGGGAAAACAAATCATATAGTAAAATCTTGGAATGAAGTGAAGCACTGAACTATAACAATCTCGGGTAAAATACTGGTTTCAAGATCTATTTAAGTGAATAGGGGTCCCGTATGTCGATTGCGATAAAGACTTGGAACTCTTCGAGTTTGAAGACATTCCGGGCTCCTTATGCACCTTGAAGTTTCAAACCTTCGAATAAAATCTTTGTGACATGGTTTCTTCCTCAAATGGCCTCATACAATGCTTAATAACTCTCCTTGACATAGAGGGGTTCCCAGAGAATAGACCCAACCATTGAAACAGTTGAACATTGTCCCAAACATAGCCTATGCCAGACGAACCGCATCGCTCGAGCGGACTGGAGGGTTCACTCGAGCGAGTCGCTTGCTGGAATGGTGGTCTGGGTGGGTTCGCTCGAGCGAAGTAGAGGTCGCTCGAACGAACTCATTGGGTCGAGCGAATATTTAAGTACGTTCGAACGAACAACTCTCTGGAATGAGTTCTGGGGTGTCCGCTTGAACGACCAGGGGTCCGCTCGAGCGACCAAGCTACTGGAATGCTCCGAACCCTTTCCTGGACAGGTCGCTCAAGCCAAGTGTCATGGTCGCTCGAGCCAAGTGTCCAGAACCTGAATTCGGACCAGTTCAGCTCCACAATAACTCTTCCTTTTCACAACCCCTTCTTAACCACTTTCATACATCAAATAAGGAGTTCAAATCTCCATTCAAATGACCTCAAATTTCCAACCATAACCATCCCATTCTCCTCCATTCATATCACATTCCATACAAGCAAAGAGGGGAGGAAACCATTTTACACAATATACATATTCAAGACAAAACAAGAAACTATTAATTGCTATGAACCAACACTTCTCTATGACCATAAATGCATCCTTTAATACTCCATCAAGGACATTTATTTCAATAATAAACACATTAATGAAAGCATGAAAATCCATAAATGCTTCACCAAACCATTTAAAACTTAAAACACCCAATCATTCACTTGCCTTATGTCCAAGCTAGCCAAAAATCAAGCCTCTAATCACTTCTCAAGCTAACTTCCAAGCTACAATCAAAAACCCCCAAAACAAACCCTAAAATGGGTCAAACAAAGAATGAAAAGGATAGAACTACCCATAATGCACATGGAGCTCATCAAAGGCTAGGAGACAACAAACCTAGAAGATGAAAGGGATTACTTACTTGGATGACCTTCAAATGAAAAGAGCTATCTCAAAGGGAGTCTCAAGGTTGATGGGTTTCTCTACACAACATATCAAAGTGAAGCTTGCTAGATGAGGAAGAGGGTGGTGAGTTCCATTTCTCAAGTTGTGCAAGATTGGTGTGGATTAGAGATGGAGAAGTAAGAAGAAGAAAAGAAAGCAAGAGAAAACCCTAGGTTCAAAAGTTGTGCTGGAACAAGAAGAATGAAATGAATGGGATAATGGTCTCCCCTCTGTTAACAATGAATTGGGTCCCACTACTAAAGGAACTTGGGTGGCTGAAATCATCTCTTTCGGGACCTCGGATGGATTCGACGAAGAAGGAAGAAATGATCGTCGAAATATCTAGTTTCAAAAAAAGTATATGTTTCACGGGTTTCGGGAATATCAAATTTTGGGTACAAATTTAGTGTAAAAAGACTGTTTTGCCCCTCAAGGCTATGAAATCGGGTTCCGGGATCTCGAATGGACACGGGATCAACATGAAAGTTGAATGAAATAACAATACCAATAAAACGGGATTAAAACCATGAATGCAAAATCTCCGATAAATCCTCAAGAATATGCAAGTCATAAAGAGGGGACCCCCAAAGGGCCCCACAAATCACAAAGCAATCAAAATAGCCCAAAACTAGAATCAAAGCTATTCCAAACCAACTAAGCCAAAGATCACTAATCAAGCTTAGCACTAACACGCCACTTAATTAGTACTAATCGGGTTCACTCGGGTCGGGGTCTTACAGGACTGGAGGCTGGAAACATTCCATTCGAGGGACCTTTCACTAATTAATCCTTTTATAAATGGGTTGAGCCTAATTGTGGGTCCTAATGGCCATAAAACTTCAGGGATTTAAAACTCCTATTTGTGGGGCCCGAATGAAGTCGACGAAGAAGAGAAAAACGATCGTCGAAAAATCTAGTTTTCAAAAAGTATATTTTCCTCATGGTTTTCAAATTTCGATATTCATGCATAGATTTAATGTAGAAAGTCGAATTTACCCCTTTTTTTCTCAAAAAACGCGATTTCTGAGTTTCAAATGAAAACGGAGCAAACATTAAAGTTATCGGGATCGAAATAACGAATTCAAAAATATTAAAAACATTATTTTTCAAAATCAAATAAAGTAAATTCCCACGTTAACAAGTGTCACACGGGCCACCCTAGGCCGGACAGACCAGACTCAACACGCTCAAAAATCCCCAAAACTATTCGAAATTCTAATCTAACTAAAACTCTAAGCTAATCGTCCTCTACTCCCACTTAGAGACTAATCACAGTTAAAATAATAATAAAATATACTAAACCTGGGTCGGGGTCTGACATGATGCCCTCCGGCTCATCGTTGTCTTGATCATCATCATTTTGGCACTGAGCTCGGCTATTATTTTTTTTCTTCCTCTTTAACGTTGTCCTTCAAGTGCTCATCAAAGACGAGCTTTTCAAGGTGTGACTTGAAAGCCATGCAGTCTTCGGTCCTATGGCCATTTTGCTTGTGATAGGCACATAACTTATTATAATCTCGGGTGGAAGGATCACCCTTCATCGGCTGCAGCCACTTGAAGAACAGTTGTGACTTGATCCTGTTGAGGAGCTTATAGATTGGCTCCTTGAAGATCATGTTCATAGCCTTGTAGGAGGCGACGACTGGCTTAGACTTCTTACTGGCCCCCGAGGTGTGAGTCGAGGCCATCGCTGAACTTGTCAATGCCTTGTTTCGGTCCATCTCCTCCCTCCGGGACAATTTCTTGTCTTTCTTGGGGGTTTGTCTTCTTGCCAAAGGCCAAAACTTTCCCGAGCTCGGGCCTCGTCTTCTTCCTGCTCAATAAACTGGTTCACCCTGGCCATCAGTGCCTTCACCGTAACCACGGGGAACCGAACCAAGTCCTTTCTAAGCTCGTTGCCTAGCAGTAGAGCTTGTTTGATGGACCTAATGGCCACCCTATCAGTGGCATCCTCAATCTGGCTATATACAGTCCAAAATCTTTTGGCGAACTGAGTGATATTTTTGGTCCGCCTCATCTTGATCGCCATTAGGTCATCATCCATCTTGGCGATGACCCTATGGGCCTAGACTTTCTCCATGAAGGAATTCCACAGCTGCCGCCAGCTCGAAATTGATCCCTCTGGAAGTGCACAAAACCACTTTAAGGGAAGGTCCCATAGACTGGAGGAGAATACTCTGCAGTTCAGGTGATCTGTATCACCTCAAACTGACATTCTCTGAGTAAAGTGGCGAAGATGTGCTGCTGGATCCGAGGTTCTGTCGTAAAGAACAAACCTCGGGACACTGAACTTCTCAGGAAGAGAAAAGTTCCTTATTTCCTAAAAGAAAAGAGATGTGCCTAGATCCTCAGTGTCGTAGTAGGCATTCAGTCGGTCTTGGGTGAAACCGACCACCTCCATGTTCCACTGGACTATTTGTTTGACTTGCCGGTCCAACCATTCTCTCAGGTCGTCAATGTCCTCGGTCTTTGTCTCTTTGAGTCCTTGTTCAAATGGCTGCTACTCGAGCCCTCGTCGTAAGCTCGGTCGCGCCTCTTGTTATCCAGGATTTGTCTCAAATCCTGATCGACCAAAGGAGCTCGGCTGCGTGTAGGGGGTGGAGTCGGGGCCTTCGTCTTCTCCCGGAGTTGCTGCTGGAGTTGGCGAATCAACTCATCTTGCTCTTGGATAACATGGTTTTGGGCCTCGTTATCCACAAGGAGTGGGTTGTCATCGTCGTCAGCATTGACCTGGCAATGGGATTTTTCTCATCGGGGACGCTGTGATGGACTATCACCTTCCTGGGAATGTCCAACATAGGGTTATCTCACCGAGAAGGTGTTGTCACCCCCTTTGATAATGAACCTGACTGAGTTACAGGTCCTTCCACGCTCAATGCACCAGATCTTCCCCCGGTTCTCCTCTGGCGAGGGGCCAGCGGCAATGGCTTTGGTAATGCTGGTGGTAGTGACGGGGTCTTTGATGGTCCTTCACAGTTTCTAGTTTTTGGAGGCATGGTGTTTGTAAGTCTGATTTGATCTCATTCCCACAGACGACGCCAATTGTAAGTGCCTAAATATTTACGGGCTGATTTATATGGATATAGAACTTCTTAGGAATGATCATATGCCTGAGACCTGAAAGGGAAGGAGAAGCAAAGGTCAGAGACCCTGGCTGCAGTCAGTCGAAGGCACTCTGATGCCTTAGTTAGTTTAGCAACTAGACAAAGGATGAGTGAGTGAAGAAGAAGGGAGAGTTTAGAGTATGGGTGTAAAATGTTGTGTACCTCTTCTGGATTTGCTCCTTGTATATATAAGCCAAGAGTTGACTTTTGGAGGTAGGGTCCCATCAGACCTCACCCTGACGTTTTGGGAGTAGAGTTTCATTGGCCTTACCCTGGTTGACCTTAGAGGCAGAGTCCCATCGGACCCCTTACCTTGATGTAGAGTAGCCGCCAGGTAATGATAACTTCTTATCTCGATTCGAGGCATGTCACCATCAATCAACACATTCTGTAACGTAGTTGAGTCTTCTCTATGGGAGTACAGTCATGATTGACTAAGAGTCAGTGCCTGTCTCGGTTAACCAAACCGAACTGAAGATGATGCCGATGTCAGGTGTGACCTCGGTATGGAAACATTTTGGCACTATTGCCGAGATGAAAAAAACCGAGATCAATATAAGCCTAATTGGTACTCTTACCGAAACTAGGATAATCTAGGTATTAGGAAAATATCCCACACACTACTAATCATCAATACCAATAATCATTAATTAGACACTAATCATGATTAAGAAGGGTCGAGGTCTTACATTAGATAGTTATACTTTTGCTTGATTTGGCATACAACTCACATATGCTAGAATACTTTGAACTAATTGGCATATCATTGAGTGCTTAGCTTCCATCTTTTATAGCAATACACACTTGATCACTTGATTGCCCTCTTTTATAGATATACATTGTCGTGTAATTTAAGTGAATTTATGCTTGTGTTTAATTGGACTAAAGTTTTTAATTAAATTAATTTTTTTATTTGTCCCATTCACCACCACTCCCCCGCTCTAGGACTTACATTGGTCTAGCTTGCACTTTCATTTGGCATCAGAGAGAGTTACTTTGATAAAGTTCAACAGCCCGTAATAGATTCTAGTTGTTAAAACCATGCATAGACCCTATGGGAGTTCAATGACCAGGCCACCTTTATTTGATGGCTCCAACTAGGCATTTTGGAAGGGTCGTATGAACAAATCAATATATATATATACATATTTTGGGGCAATTGGGCGGTGGTCCCTCATCATTTGAATTTAAAGGCTAAGGTCCACAAAATCTTTTCGTAACGACGGCAGTCCTCTAATGAAATTGACGCTTTTAAAAAGACCAATATGCCCCTGTGCACGTCACCAAAAAGCATCCGCTTAAAACCGCCTGAAACCACTTTCGAAAAGTAAAACCCACATTCATCTGAATCGCAGAACCAGAAGGCGAAAGCGAATCAAACTACAAAAGCTAGAAGAAAACTCAACTGAATGACTACATCCATCATCTGAATCGTCTTCACTTTAAGGTTAGAAATACTACTTCTTCCATTTCCAAAAAGAATATGTAGAATACAATTTCTTCTGAACAAAACTAAAACCCTAATTTTGTTTCTTTCTAATTTGATTTTATCTATTCTTTATGTTCAAATTTATGTAGACAATGGCCAGAACAAAGTCCTTGCTTACCGGAAGTCAAGAGAAAAGGCAAGCGAAACTGCAACCAAAACAAGAGCAAGGTCAATCAACAAACAGATAGGGTTTTCTCAGTTTTAAATCATCTTATCTGACTTTCAAATCTATCAAATAAAGAGCACTTTAAATCTGTTTATTTCTTTCAAAATCAGATTAATTTGCTCCTAACTCTAAGAAGTTGTTCAAAAATCAGATAAATTTGTCTGAGTTTTTGTCACGCCCCCAGACTAGAACCTCGGGGGCGCGAATGGGATTAAGCATAAATATATTTTTCTCCCAAGATCCGCGTGTTTGAAGACAACACATTCCAACACATTCTGAATATTTTGCGGAAGCTTTCATGGCGTTGCGACCCGGAGTCCGTGACCATCGGATTCCGCGACGCACACAACCTCTAGCATATAGCTATTATATCAAGAACCATATCAGACTGGGGTAAACCATCACAACGAAATGCAGAGCTGACAGTAACAGGATAAGCATTCCCACATATGTTCAAGTTACAAATTATCAGTATACATTAATTAAGAATCCCAAGAAAGGCTAATAAAAGCCATAGAATAATAAGCTATTAACCACTACCCTATATATGACGTAGCTCCGATGTCAAGCCCATGTTAGGAATTTTGTATATTGCAATTTGATGGATGCATTATCATATTAGCATCATTTGAATTTACACACTTGCATTGATTTAGAAAATCATGAAATATTGATTTTCACATGCATTGGTTTTAAGTCTTTTAGAAATCATGTTTCATGCATATTTGGTTTTAGATATTGGATGCATTTAAATTTGAAAAGAGTTTTATCAAGCAAGCCATTGGTTTTAAAGTTTCGAATCTTTTTGGCTTTTTATGTTTCATGTTTTAAAACCCTTAGAATGATTTAAAACATGTTTTCAAGCTTGATTTAATGGCCCAAAAAGTTCCCTCAAGAAAAACTTTGAAATATGAGATTTTTGGGAATTTTGGTCCCAGGGGGTCGACCTGTAGTGTGGCCGGTCGACCGGGTCCAGGACCGGGTAAAGTGCCGTTGGCCCTTTTTCAAACGGTCAATTTTATGACCGTTGTGAAGGCCAGGTCGACCGGGGGTATGGCATGTCGACCGGGCACTCGTAGAAACCCACTTTTTGGGTATAAAATGAAGTTCATTCCTTTGTCAAAGTTGGAGATTTTTAAGCCATCTTTGAGGAGTTTGGAGACAAGACAAAGGGGATGAACTAAGAGAGACCAAAGAGTCATTTGGAGAGCTAAAGCTTGGATTAATGAAGTTAAATCTCTAAGTAAGCTCTACCTCTCTTAATCATATGTTATATGCATTGTTTAAATTATTGGTAAATGATTTTAGCATGATAACTATGATGTGTTGAATCCACTCTTCTCTTAATCTTTGATCTAATTAAGATTGGATTCTTCACTTTGATTTCAAACCAAGTTTGTTTTAAAATCTTCATTAATCATGCTTAGTCTAAATCTTTGATTTCTTTTGTAGCATGATTCATTTACTTGGTTGAAACATTATTTGTTGTTTTCATTCATTTAAACTTTAGTTAAATTAATTTGGGTTTGAAAACAACATTGCACATGCATCACATGTTCTAAGTTAGTCATTTTCATACAACTTGTGAATCTTTGATTTTCATATCATTAACAAGTTTGTATTCATACATGTGATTTGCATTAAACTTCAATCAAATCTTTTATGAGCCTTAAACTTTGAATTGCTTTAAGCAATATATTAATTGAGCTTTGTTTTTAACTCGATTGAAGTTGTCACACACACACATCGTGAGCATACATCTTTGCATTCATTTAGTGTTTGTGTGAGTTAGTTTTTCACTTTCACATTAGCCTATTTAAGAGGCAATTCCATTGAGCTCTAATTGTATCTCTTAGAGTGTTCTTTTGTGAAGACACCTTCTTTGAGAAATCTCTCATTTGTAAAGGTTATTGCTTAGCCTAAGAAAAGCATTGTGTAAAGGTTATTGCTTAGCCTAAGAAAAGCAACTTGTAAAGGTTATTGCTTAGCCTAGAAAAGCACATTGAGAGGTTGTTGTTTAGCCTAGAAAAATAACATTGTAAGGGTTATTGCTTAGCCTATTGAAAAGCATAAATAGTGGAAATCCGGTGGGGTGATTGGATCACAAGCCGGTAGTGGATGTAGGCATTGAGGCCGAACCACTATAAACCTTTGTGTTGTGGTGTATGCTTGTGGTGATTGTTTATATTAGCTTCCGCATCTTGTTTGAATAATCATCACTTGTGACTAATTTATGTTAAGGAGTTAAAATTTGTCTAAATTGGTCATAATTGTAGCTCACCCTATTCACCCCCCCCCCCCCCCCCTCTAGGGTTAGGATCCCAGGACTTTCAGCCCAATGTCTACATGACATAGCCAATAAAACAACTTGCAACTCATGGCTCCACAGCCAACTAAAGCACTCAGCTCGGGACAAAGAAATATGGACCTGAGTACCAAAATAGTGGGTCAGACACGACGGTCTGGCAGGTGGGTGAAAAGATAATAAATATACTGAAGAATAAAACATGTGATAAATCATGATATTTGATCAAATGCTGCATCTAATTAAAACGGGTGGAAAGATCATGTATATCTGACAAATCATGTATTCATGTAAAATGGGTGTAAAACATGGATATCTGACAAATCATATATTCATGTAAAACGTCTGTAAAAGCATTCAACCTGTTCAATCAATAACTTTCATAAAAGAAACGAATCATTTACTGAAAACATAATGCAGTATAAAACTTGTACGGATATCCAAGGAAAGCGGGAAACAAGCAAGGTGGCAACCACACGAAGCTAAGTCCTCTATCGCTAAAGTGACAGAGCAATAACTAGGCACTGATCTCAGTCACTCGAGGTGAGGAGAAACGGTGGATCTTATAAATACATATACATATACTATACATGACCATAGTAGCGAGCCGGGCATCGGGAACCACAGTAGCAATCTGTGGCATCGGGACAAGACCACGGTAATAACCGGGTAGCGGGATCCAAACTGCAGCTAGCGGGACAAGAGGGGGATCTCCAAATCAGTGGATCAGACTGACAAGGTTATCCAAGCTTAGTGGTGCCGACTCATAGGTTAAATAACAAATCGAGACATGTGTAAAATACATAAAGTTCAAGTAAATAAGTGGGCGGGGCAAGAATGCTCGAAGGCATAACTTTCATTTCATGTCGGGCAATACATTTCGAGACAAGTAACTGTTCTTGTTACTAGTGTAACTTGAATGCTTTCGGGAAAATAAGTCATGTAATGTAAGTCTTGGGAATGAGGAAATACAATGAACTAATACAATTCCGGGAAAAATAACGATTTCAAGATTTGTTTAAGGTGGATAGGGGTCCCGTATGTTGATTGTAATAATAACTTGGTACTCCTTGAGTTTGACGACATTCCGGGCTCCTTATACACTTTAGATTTTTCAAATGCACAACATTAAGCTAAAATCTCTTAATCACATACTGGTTTTCATTGATTCAAATATCCACTTCACTTTTCAATCTTTGATTACTAAGATAAGTATACCATTGGATTCCTTCCTTCAAGAGCTTTCCAATGGTATATAGAACTTCCAAATCCGATATGGGAATCAAAAGTTATAGGCGTTTCAAAGTGGCCCATTTTTATCCCCCCTGCAGGTTCCCGGCGTCCGGACTCCCGGAAGCGGAATGGGCGCCCGAGTTCTCTGTCTCCTGGCGTCCAGACGCCAAATACCCAACATCCGGACGCCAGGAGGCAGAAACCTCCCAGGCATCCGAAATTTTCCTGTTTTCTACTGAATTTTTCTGATATTTTTTCCCTCCTTTCTCTTCCACCTGCACTCTTATACAAATTGAGCTTCTCCTTGGTTCAACAAACATCCATTCAAACATCAACATACTAAAAAAAAAACTCCCATCAAAACTTCAGTGAACATTAAATCCAAACACCTTCTTCTTCACATTAAAACATCAAAGAAAGAAAACTACTATCCATAAGATTCATCTACACTTTAACAACATAATGGATACATTTATCAAGATGTATAATAGAGAAATCAACTCATTAATATCCATTTCAAAAGTAATATCCTTTTTACTCCATTTTAGAGTGATTGATTTTATAGTCTTATCCTTGAATCTCAATTGGTATTCTTAGTTTTTCCAATTGGTATCCATGATCGCTTTTCTCCTTGACCTTGCTCTCTTTTGGTAATTTGATCATATTGTGCTCTATAGTTATATGTGTCTAATTCTTTCATTGAAGTTTACCCTCAATTGGTAAAACCATCTTCTTCTTGAACCAAATAGTTAAATCTTTGTCAAAAGTTTGACAAAAGGAGAAAATGGATTGAGGGGGAGTGTAAACCTTCATAGGAAGTATTAGTTTTGATCAAATCCACCCTTGTATTAGCTCTTTATCCTTTTAAGCTTGCTAACCATACATGATAACCTGTTATAAATTTCATTTTTGATTTCTTTTGTTAACAGGTGCTACTAAAAGGTATTTTCCTTACTTCATGTGTGTAGGTACCTTTGCAATTTAATGTCAAAGGGGGAGAGAGCATTCAAGTTCTCTATAGGGATGAGAATGTCCAAGCTTCCTAAGGGGAGATATTGTATGATCTTCTACAGGGGGAGAGAATGCATATCTTGAAAGTCCTGGGATCCTAACCCTAGAGGGGGGGGGGGGTGAATAGGGTGAGCTACAACTATGACCAATTTAGACCAATTTTAAATTCTTAACATAAACTAGTCACATGTGATGATATTAACCAAACAAGATGCGGAAGCTAATAAATGAATCACCACAAGCATACACCACAACACCAAGGTTTATAGTGGTTCGGCCTCAATGCCTACGTCCACTACCGGCTTGTGATCCAATCACCCCACCGGATTTCCACTATTTATGCTTTTTACTAGGCTAAGCAATTACCCTTACAATGTTGTTTTTCTAGGCTAAACAACAACCTCTCAATGTGCTTTTCTAGGCTAAGCAATAACCTTTACAAAATGCTTTTCTTAGGCTAAGCAATAACCTTTACAAGATTCTTTTCTTAGGCTTAGCAATAACCTTTACACAATGCTTTTCTTAGGCTAAGCAATAACCTTTACAAATAAAGATTTCTCTAAGAAGGTGTCTTCACAAAAGAACACTCTAAGAGATACAATTTAAGCTCAATGTATTTGCCTCTAAACTAGGCGGATATGAAAGTTTAAAACAAACTCACACAAACACTATATGAATGCAAAGATGTGTGTGTGTGTGATAACTTCAATCAAGTTTAAAAAGAAGGCTTATTCAAATGTATGCTCAAAGCATTTCAAAGTTTAAGGCACATAAAAGATTTGATTGAAGTATAATGCAAATCACATGTATGTAAAACAACTTGTTAATGATATGAAAATCAAAGAATCACAAGTTAAATGAAAATGACTAACTTAGAACATTTGATGCATGTGCAATGTTGTTTTCAAAACCAAATTAATTTTACTAATGTTTAAATGAATGAAAACAACAAGTAATGTTTCAACCAAGTAAAAGACTCATGCTATGAAAGAAAAACAAAGATTTTGCCTAAGCATGATTAAGAAAGTTTTTACAACAACTTGGATTGAAAACAAAGTGAGGAATCCAATCTTAATTAGATCAAAGATTAAGAGAAGAATGGATTCAACACATCATAGTTATCATGCTAAAATCATTTACCAAAAATTAGAACAAAGCATATAACCTATGATTAAGAGAGGTAGAGCTTACTTAGAGATTTAACTTCATTAATCCAAGCTTTAGCTCTCAAAAAGACTCTTTGGTCTCTCTTAGTTCATCCCCTTTGTCTTGTCTCCAAATACCTCAAAGAAGGCTTCAAAATCTCCAACCATTGACAAAGGAAAGAACTCATTTTTATAGCAAAAAGTGCCCAACGGCTAGTCCTCGGTCGACCTGCAAACAGGTCTCGGTCGACCTGCAAACAGATCTAGGTCGACCGGGATCACATAACGGTCAAATTTCTGACCGTTGGGCTCCCAGGCACTTTCCGCCTGCAGTGTCCTGGTCGACCGGGACCTCTGCGCCGGTCGACCGGCGACACTGCCGGGACACCAAAAATCCACTTTTGCAAGTTTGAAAGATTTTCTTTGTGGAATTAATTGGGCCACTAAACCAAGCTTGAATACATATTTTAAATCATTCTAAGGGGTTTAAAAACATGTAACAACACAAAGCCTAAAAAGATTCAAAACTTTAAAACCAAAGGCTAGCTTGATTTCTAAAAACTCTTTTCAAATGAAAATGCATACAAAGATGATTTTGAAAGTGATGAAAGTATGCAAGGCACAAACCTAAATTCTCAATATGATTTCTCAAATGTAATACACGAAGAATTAGGTTTTCAAAAGAGTTTGAATTCTAAAACCAATGCATCCAAGTTTAGAAACAACGCATGCATAAAACAAGATTTCTTCAAGTCTAAAACCAATGTATGTAAAAATCAAGATTTCAAGATATCTTAAATCAATGCAAGAGTGTAAATTCAAATGATGTGAATATGTTAATGCATCCATCAAATTGCAAATACAAAATCCCTAACATATCTTGCCAAAGGGAGAGAGAGTGCATGGCCAAAGGGGGAGAGTTAAAAGAAGAAAGAAAGCTTGGGAGCTAAAGAAGATGCTTGGCTATAGAGAGAAAGATGAAAAGAAAGCTTGAAGAATGATCAAGCTCCAAGCTTCAAGAAGATTGGAGAAAAAGTCCAAGAGCCCAAGCTAAGAGAAGAAGCATCCAAGAGATTTCAAGACCTGTCCAGCATAGGGGGAGCTGAAGACTTAGTGTGTAAATTCAGTGTTGAGTAAGTTGCCATCAAATTGCAAAGGGGGAGATTGTTAGGGATTTTGTGTTATTGCAATTTGATGGATGCATTATCATTTTCGCATCATTTGAATTTTCACACATGCATTGATTTAGAAAATCTTGAAATCTTGATTTACACATGCATTGGTTTTTAGACTTGTAAAGATATTGATTTATGCATGTTTTGATTTTAAAATTGGATGCAATTTATTTTGAAAAGGAGTTTTATCAAATCAAGCTAGCCTATGTTTTAAATCTTTCAAATCATTTTAGGCTTTTTATGTTTCATGTTTTTAAACCTCTTAGTTTGATTTAAAACATGATTCCAAGCTTGATTCAGTGGCCCAAAAGTTCCCACAAGAATCACTTTGAAATATGCATTTTTAGGGAATTTTGGTCCTAGGCCCGGGTCGACCTGCAGTGTGGCTGGTCGACTGGCCCACTGCGCGGTCGACCGGGAAAGAGCCGTTGGCTACTTTTTCAAACGGTCAGATTTTTTACCGTTGAAGGCCAGGTTGACCCGGGGGTCATGGGGTCGACCGGGGAAGAGCCGTTGGGCACTTTTTGGCTATAAATACTAGTTCATTCCTTTGCCAAAAGTTAGCAATTTTTAGGCCCTCCTTGAGATGTTTTGAGGCCAATCAAAGGGGAATCAGCTAAGGGATGAAATGGGTCATTTGGAAAGCTAAAGCTTGGTTCCATTGAGTTAAATCACTAAGTAAGCTTTACTTTCCTTAACCATATGTTGTCATGCTTTGCTTTATTATTGATAAATCTTTTCTAGCATGATAAACTATGTTTTGTTGTGTCCTTAACATGTATATGTTTTGAATTGATTTATTGTTTTGGATGTGTCACTTTGATTCAATCCAAGTAGTACTTAAATTGGTATATCTAAGTAGATCATGTTAATGAAAACATCTTTGAAATTATATGTAACATGATTCCTATACTTGGTTGAATCTATGGTTGTTGTTTTTCATCATAAGAAAATCTCTTTCAAATCTATCTTTTGTTTTGGATTCAACAACTTCACAAATCATATGTACTTTTGTTTTAAAGTTTCACAACTTGCCTTGCTTTGATAGGTATATCATTTTCAAGTTGAATTTATAATTACATATGGTTTGTCCCCTAACTTCAATCAAATCTATTTTTATGTTTTATGCTTATAGCATACACATATTGAGCTACGTTGATAATTTGATTGACATCCCTATGCATCACATGTTTTGTTCTTAGAATTTTACAACTTGTTTAGAATACATATGTATATCTTTTACAAGTTATTTTTAACATGTGATTAGCATTCTTTCCTCAATCATAAATGTTTTTATGAGCTAAAACTTTCAAAAGCCTTAGGCATACATTTATTAGCTTTCATTTTAAAATTGATTGAGGACATCATACATACACATTGTGCATTCATGTTTGCATTCATAGTGTATGTGTGTAAATTAGATTTTCACTTTCATATCCACCTAATTAAGAGGCATTGTAATGAGCTATTAATTGTATCTCCATCAAGTGTATTTTAGACATTACTTAGAGAGATAACCAACCTTTGGTTGTAGAGGTTATTGCTTAACCTAAGAAAAGCATAATGTAGAGGTTATTGCTTAGCCTTGAAAAGCATATTGTAAAGGTTATTGCTTAGCCTATTGAAAATCATAAATAGTGGAAATCCGGTGGGGTGTTGGATCACAAGCCGGTAGTGGATGTAGGCATTGAGGTCGAACCACTATAAATCTTTGTGTGATGTTGAATGCTTTGTGGTGATTGTTTTTGTAAGCTTCCGTATTTATTTACTTAATCACCACTTGTGACTAGTTTATTTTAAAGAAGTTAAAATTGGTCTAAATTGGTCACTAATTTGTAACTCACCCTATTCACCCCCCCCCCCCTTCTAGGGTTCGGATCCCGGACTTTCAACTTTAACAACATAATGGATACATTTATCAAGATGTATAATAGAGAAATCAACTCATTAATATGCATTTCAAAAGTAATAGAAATCAAGGCAAGGAAAACCATGAAAACACATGTAAAAATCATTAAGAACCAATAGTGTAAAACAAGAGATTTCCATGAAACATGTAAATGTTCAAAAACTTATTCATTCATCCACTTGCCTTTGGTCTCTAATCAAGCAAATCCAAGTCTCTAATCACCTCTCAAGCTCAAAATCCAAGCTACAAGAAAAAACCCCCAAAACAAACCCTAAAATGGGTCAAACCATGAATGAAGAAGAAAGAACTTTCAATAATGAAAATGGAGCTTCTCAAGGACTAGAAGAATACAAATCTAGGAGATGGAGAAGATTGCTTACTTGTAAGGTCTCCAAATGGCAAGAGTTAGTTCAATGAAGATCTCAAAGTTGGTGGATTTCTCAACAAATGGTATCAAAAGGAAGCTTGCAAGGTGGGGAAGAGAATGATAACCTCAATTTCTCGATTGATGCAAGTTTGGTGTAGATTGGAGATGGAGAGAGCAAGAAAAAGAAGAGAAAGTTGCAAGAGAAAACCCTAGGCTGCCTTTTGTGCTGGAAAATGGAGATGGAAAAGAAGGGAGATTGGGATATAAGCAAGTGAGAATGGGTCCCACCACTAGAAAATCTCTTTGGGCTGAAATCATGGTTTTCGGGACTTCAAATGAATTCGACGAAGCAGGAAGAAATGATCGCCGAAATATCTAGTTTCCAAAAAGTATATGTTTCGCGGGTTTCGGGGATATCAAGTTTTGGGTAGAGATTTGGTGTAAAATGACTGTTTTGCCCTCAAGGCTAGGAAAGTCAAGTTTTGGGGTCTCGAATGGGGACGGGATCAGCATGGAAGTTGTCAGGATTAAGGAGACAGATGAAACGGGATAAAAATACAAATCAAAACATTTCCGAAAAATCCCACAACTAAACGCAAAGTCATAAAGGGAACCCCCAAAGGGCCCCACTAGTCACCAAGGCACTCAAAATTCCCCAAAACTATATCAAAAGTTATTCCAAACCCAACTTAGTCAAAAATTACTAATCACGCTTAAGTCTAACATAAGACTCAATTAACACTAATCGAGTTCACTCGAGTCGGGGTCTCACAGTTTTGCCAGAGGTTAGGATAAGTTTTCAGACAACTTAGATAAATTTACTGTTTTTCCAGAGTTTTCTGACAATTTATCTGCTCGGATAACATTGTGTGGGTCCAGACTCAGATAAATTTTCTTCTAACTCATAGAAGTTGTTCAAAAATCAGATAGATTTGTCTTAGTTTTGCCAAAGGTGAACATAAGCTTTTAGAAACTCATATAAATTTGGTGTTTTCTAACTTTGTTGACAATTTATCTGCTCGGATAACTTTGTGTTGGTCTAGACTCAGATAAATTTGCCGAAACTCAGAGAAGTTGTTCAAAAATTAGATAAATTTGTCTGAGTTTTTCCAAAGGTCAAGGTAAGTTTTCAGAAAACTCAGATAAATTTGTCGCTTTCCATAGTTTTTTGACAATTTATCTGCTCTGATAACTTTGTGTTGGTCCAAACTCAGATAAATTTGCTTGAAACTCATAGAAGTTGTTCAAAACCCAGATATATTTGTCTGAGTTTTGCCTGAGATGAACATAAGTTATCAAAAAACTCATATAAATTTACTATTTTTCTGAGTTTGTTGTTAATTTATCTGAGTTTTTGTGTATGTTATCTAATTTTGTCATGAAGTTATCTGACTTTAAATTAAAGTTATCTTTGTATTTATATGAATTTATCTGTCTTTTATGCTAATTAATCTCTGTTTGCTGTCAAATAATCTGAGTGTGACTCCAATTTATCTGAATTTGAAAGTAATTTATCTAAGCTTGCTGTACATTTATATTAATTTGATCTGCTCTTTTTTTTTAACTTTAATGTGAGTTTATATGAATTTATCTATCTGTGCTCAATATCATAACCAGATCAAAAAAGAAAAAAAAGTTATGTACCATCTATATAAATTTTTTCTACGTTTGATGTAAAATTATCTGACTACATTAGGTTTGATTTGAATAGATTTGGCTTGGTTTATATGAATCTGGTATGAAATTATCTGTGTATGGTGTGAATTTATTTGACTTTGTTTTGCTTTTATCTAACTTTACTTCTGGATTCAGATGAGTTACATATAAATTTATCTGAGTTGTAAATGTACTCTGACAGCTGAAAGCAAGCAAATTACAAGGAAGGACACAAAAAAGAGGAACCAGGCAAAACCACACTGGCATTTTAGATCAAATTTAGTATCAATATTCAAACTGTTTGACAGCATCAAAAGAAGGATAACCACTGCACAAAAAGTTAAGCTGAAGAAGACACCTTTCTGGTTTCTAATAAATTCCATATTGAACCAAAAAGTTACAGAGAATATATGCTGAAAATATGAAAAAGACATCATGCAAATTCTAGACACATACAACAGCGTGGAAGGAAAATTCAAAATTGGAAGCCAGTATGTGTCGTTCACATCAGAAGACATCTCTCTAATATTTGGAATACCCCATGGATCAAGGACCTTAGATTTAAAATATGCAAAGAAGAAACAATCGGAATTCATAACAAGAAGATTCTCAAACATTGTAAGAGTATCAGCTCCAAAAATAAAGGAACAATTGGATTTTGTACTCAATGGAGCAACCGAAGTTGATGTGGCCGATGTGTCCAGGCTAATATGCCTTTACATCCCTATAACTTTTTTTTTTTCGACACATGGCAACTCAATAGGATGGCCATACGTCTGTTATGTCGAGAATTATGCTGAAATGAAAGATTATGCATGGACAGAAGAGATAACAAAGTTTCTCATACAATCAGTTCACACCAGAAATGATGGTTCATATAAAGTAATTGGCTGTCTATTTCCACTACCGGTAAGATAAACAAACAACCCTTTTACATCTATAATTTTACAACTTACCAATAAATTTGTAAATTAAACATGACTATGTTATTGTGTTTCAATTTGAACAGTATTGGTTATGCGAACACACGTCGTTGTTGGAGCCAATCAAACCTAGTGAGTTCCCTAGATTGATGAAGTGGGATCTTAAGGGCTTAATCAACGCACTTGTCGCGACCACGGAACGACCCCGGGCCCGTGACGTTGATTCTGTTTTGTCACGCCCCCGAACCGAAACCTCGGGGGCGGGAGATGGGATTAAAGCATAAATGTATTTTACTTCTCCTAAGATCCGCGTGTGTGAAGACAACACATTCTGAATATTTTGCGGAAGCATTTGTGGCGTTGCGGCCCGAAGTCCGTGGCCATCGGATTCCGCGTCGCACTCAACCTTTAGCACATAGCTAATATATCAAGAATCATATCAGACTGGAGTAACCATCATAATAAATTACAGAGCTGACAGTAACAGGATATTGCATTCCCAAATATATTCAAGTTACAATTATCAATGTACATTAATTAAGAATCCCAAGAAAAAGGCTAACAAAAGCCATACAACAAGAAGCTATAAACCGCTACCCAAATGTGACGTAGCTCCGATGTCAAGCTCAATGTCTACATGACATAGCCGACAAAACAACCTGCAAGGCATGGCTCCAAAGCCAACAAAACACTCAACTCGGGGCGAATAAATCTGAACCTGAGTACCAAAAGTAGTGGGTCAGACACGACGGTCTGGCAGGTGGATGAAAAGATCACAAATATACTAAAGAGTAAAACATATAATAAATCATGCTAATCGATCAAGTACTGCATATAATTAAACGGGTGCAAAGTCGGGAATCTCGGGGAAAACTTGTATTCATTTCAAGCACGGGTAAAACATGAACATCTAATAAAACATGTATTCATTTACATCATCTATAATCATAGATATTTGACAATCGGGTATTCGTCTAAAACATGTATAAATATAGTGGTTTGACAAAACAAACGTTCATTTGAAACTTAAGTAAAACACAAGTATACAACAAATCAGGTATCCACAACAGTCTAGCAAAACCAATGTCCATTTGAAACATATGTGAAAATACGGATATTTAACAAACCGGGTGTTCATTTAAAACAAGTGTAACCCAAGAAATCTGACAAGACTAATGTTCGTTTAAACCTATTCCAAGATATGGATATTTAAACAAATCGGGTATCATGTAGAATAGGTATAAACATAGGAATCTGGCAAAACAAGTGTCATCAAAAATATATTTCAAACCATGGATATTTGACAAATCGGGTAATCATTTAAAACGTGTATAAACGTGGGAATCTCACAAGTCAAATGTCATTTAAAACAAAGCACGGATATTTAACAATTCGGGTTTTCGTTTAAGACATGTGAAATCATATAAATCTAGCAAAAGCCATCGATCGTTAGAAACATATGTAAAAGCACGGGTATTCACCCAACCGACATTCATGTAAAACATGTACGTGTGCAAAGGACAGAAAACAATATAATAGTGACTGAATTTACAATGGAGAGCATTAACACTTATCTAAATAACAACTTTCATAAAAGCAATGAATCATTTAACTGAAAACAAGTAAGCAATATAAACCATGTCGGGTGTCCAAGGAATCGGGAACTGGCAAGATGGCAATCACAAGAAGCTAAGTCCTCTATCACCGAAGTGACAAGAGCGGGACGTTGGTCTCAGTCACACAAGGTGAGGAGACTCAACGTAAATCATATACAATAATAAATATACGGGAACGGGACCACGGTAGCGAACCGGGTATCGGGACGGGACCACGGCAATAACCGGGTATCGGGATCCAAACTGCAGCTGGCGGGACGGGAGAGGGATTTCCAAGTCAGTGGATCAGACTGACAAGGTATCCAAGCTTAGTGATGCCGACTCATAGGTTAAAACCAATCGAGACATATGCAAATAATCAAGTACAGTAAATAAACGGGTAAAACGGGGGTGCTCAAGGGCACACTAACATTCATATCGGGCATAAACGGGTAAAACGGGGGTGCTCAAGGGCACACTATCATTTCATATCGGGCAATACCTTTCGGGACAATTAACTGTTACTAGAGTAACTCCAATGCTTTCGGGAAAACAAGTCATGTAATGCAAATCTCGGGAAAAGAGGTGAAACAATGAATTATAACAATTTCGGGAAAAGTATTAATTTCAAGATCTATTTAAGTGAATAGGGGTCCCGTATGTCGATTATAATCATTACTTGGTACTCCTTGAGTTTGAAGACATTCCGGGCTCCTTATGCACTTTTACTATTTTAAAATCTTAACATGAGCTTATGGGTAGTACTAGATGTTACAATAGCAAGATCAAGATTATAACCGGTCCATCCTAGGTATGTCATTAATTCGGAAACATCGAGCAACCTATTCAGTCACCGAAAGGAATAGAATTCGCGATAACCAAGGGAAAGACTTGTGTTTAGATATAACGAAGATATCGCGTCGTTCCATCCCGTTCAAGATTGAAATGGATTGAGCTTCGATGCTACCGAACCAACCGTGAAGAGCATCGGCTCAAGACGCTCTCACATATGGTCGAGTGAGTTCGAGGAGGTTAGCCAAGGTCCACGAAGAAAATAAACCTCATCCTCCGATCGATCGGACCTGGCCGAAATTTCTGTACCAGCGCCTTGAAACATTTCAGACAGGCCGCATCGCTCGAGCGAATCGAAGGGTTCGCTCGAGCGAACTCATCGGTCGAGCGGATATTTAAGTGCGTTCGAGCGACCAAGCTACTGGAATTTCCGTATCCCTTTCTGGACAGGTCGCTCGAGCGAACTGTCATGGTCGCTCGAGCGAACTGTCCAGAAACTGAATTCTGGGCAGTTCATTTCCCCTCTTTCTCTTCCTTTTTACAACCCTCTTTCAACCATCTTTATACATCAATTGAGGAGTCTAAAACTTGATTCAAATACCATCAAATGTTTCACAACCTCTATCACATTCCCCTCCATCAACATCACATTCAATCCAAGGAAAGCAAGAATGAAACCATTTCACATAAGATATAATTGGGACAAAACAAGAGGAATTAAGGCTATGAACCATCACATATCTATGACAATAAATGTACTATCAAGGCTCTTCATGAGCATTCATTTCAAGTCAAAGTAATAAATAAACATGTAGGGAGAAACAATAAAATCAACCACATTTCTATAAAACCATATGAGCAAACTTTGACCAAATAAAATGCATACCTTTCTACGAGATTTAACAAGAGAGAAAAACCCATGAATATGCATTTCAAAATCACTAGAATGTGGCAAGAAACATATGTGAAAACATATATCAAATTATCAAGAATAAGTAACAAAATTTAGGATTTCTCATAAAACTTTGATAACATTAAAACCATCCATTCATCCACTTGCCTTGGGTTAAGAAGATGCACAAATCACTCCACAAAAGCCTCAAAGAAGTCTCTAGCTCCAAACCCACCAAAACCCCCAAATTTTCCCATGAAAACCCTAGAAAATCCAATCCATTGCAAACCTCAATGAAAATCCATGAATGGAAGATAAAAATACTCCAAATGGTTTGGGAAAACAAAGATTAAAAGAAAGAAACCAAATGCTAACCTTTAAAGCCTTGAACCAAGAAGAAGAGCTTGAAAAGAGAAGTTGCCTTTGCTCAAAATCCATGAAAATAACATCTTTGGAAAGCTTGGAAGGTATGGAAGATGATGAGGAGATCAAATCTCCATTTACAATCAAGAGAAGCCAAGGGAGAGAGGAGAGAGAGAGAGAGTGGCTGAGAGAGGAGTGGTTCCAGCTCTTGCTGGAACCGTTGCAGGGAAATGGATGAAGAGGAAGGAGAAGGAACCCATTTTATAAAGGGGTGGGTGTGGGCCCCACCTCACTTAAACTTCTCAAAGGAAAAACACAAGTTTCTGGGCCCCGGATGAAAACGACGAAGAAGACAAAATTCATCAGCGAAAAATCTACTTTCCAAAAAGTCTAATTTTGCCAAATTCTGAAATTTTCGAAATTAATGGACAGATTTGGTGTGAAAAGACTGTTTTGCCCTCAAGGCCAAGAAATCGGGTTTTGGTTTCTCAAATGGATACGAGATCAACATGAAAGTTGTAGGATTCCTCAAGATGAATGCAACGGGCCAAAAACACGATACGAAACAAATCGGGAAAATCTCACAAGAAAAGCAAAGCCGAAAAGGGAACCCCCAAAGGGCCCCACAAGCTACCAAAGCACTCAAAAGCCCAAAACTAGAAGAAAACTCATTCTAGCTCACAAACTCAACCCAACAAATACTAATCCCACTAAAAGAACTAATCCACAAATAAAACAACACTAATCCAAGAGATTAGGGGTCGGGTTCTCACATGTTTGTTTTCCCACAGGTTCCCGCGGTGAGGATTCCCGAGACACGCGGAATCTGTCTCACATGGTCAAGTTTGCAGAAGCGTGTAGCAACTCACATCAAGATAAGCACCAATAAAATTTTAAGTGCTATGACAACCCCGGAACGACCCCGGGTGTCGCGACCCCGGACCGGGAATCCCCAATCCGGGATCGGGACTAATGGTGAAGAATGATGATTGATGATGATTATCTACATCCACCATATACAATTTATTTAATTTCCCACAGGTGTCCGCGGTGAGGATATCACAACCTTGCATAAATGTTTCTTTTCAGTGCGGAAGCATGTAGCAAATCAAATAGTTGGACTATCTCTGGTCATGCAAGCATTAACATCAAATATCAAAACTGTATCAGAAAGAGCAATGATCTATAGCAAGTTTCCCAAAAGTTGTTAAAGTTTAGACAAAATATCATTTAGTTACATTCCCCAAAATTAGAGGCCAACAAAGGCCAATATTACAAAATAATAACCCAAAAGAATGGTTAACAAGTTCTCCCCAAAATGTTACGTCTCTTGTAGCAACCCGATGTCTACATGACATCGTCAGCGCGCCACTCAACTAGAGGATGCGGCTCACCTACCGCCTCCTCCGGCTCCTCCTCAAGGAAACCGGCAACGGGACCTGAGTACCAAAGCAAAGGATCAGACACGACGGTCTGGCAAGGGAGTGAGGAGATAGAACAACATATAATAGATAAATCATTTACTAGAAAACATGTAAACAAGATAAAACATATGAGGTAACCAAGGAAATCGGAAATAACAAGGTGGCAATCACATAAAGCTAAGTCTTCTGTCACTAAAGTGACAACAGTATCACGGGACGTTGATCTCAGTCACACAAGGTGAGGAGAAGCAACGTAAACATATATACAATATAAATATACGGGAACGGGACCACGATAGCGAACCGGGTATCGGGACGGGACCACGGTAATGACCGGGTATCGGGATCCAAACTGCAGCTGGCGGGACGGGAGATGGATTTCCAAGTCGGTGGATCAAACCGACAAGGTATCCAAGCTTAGTGATGCCGACTCATAGGATAAATAACACATCGAGACATATGCAAGTAAATAAAGTACGAGTAAATAAATGAACGGGCAAGAATATCAAAATGTATAACTTTCATTTCATATCGGGCAATACTCTTCGGGACAAGTCCAGGTTACTAGTGTAACCATCAAGCTTTCGGGAAAACAGATTATGTAAAGTAAATCTTGGAAATGAAGAAATAAAATGAACTATTACAATTCCGGGAAAGTATTGATTTCAAGATCTATTTAAGTGAATAGGGGTCCCGTACGTCGATTATTGCAATGATTTGGTACTCTTTGAGTTTGAAGACATTCTGGGCTCCTTATGCACTTCTACTATTTTTAAAACTTATCATGAGCTTATGGATAGTACTAGATGCTATGATAGAAAAATCAAGACTATAAACGGTCCATCCTAAGTATGATGTCAACCTGGAACCATCGAGCAACCTACTTAGTCACCGAAAGGAATAGAGTTCGCGATACCCAAGGAAATAGACTTTGCATTTAGGTATGAAGAGGATATCGTGTCGTTCCATCCCGTTCGAGATTGAATAGATTGAACTTCGATGCATTCCGAACCAACCGTGAAGAGCATCGGCTCAAGACGCTCTCGCATATGGTCAAGTGAGTCCAAGGAGGGTAGCCAAGGTCCACAAAAAAAAAATCTCAAAACCCACTGTTCTGGCCCGGTGCATTAAAACAGTTCAACGTTATCCCAACGTGGCCTAGCCACTCAGACCGCATCGCTCGAGCGAATCGAAGAGTTCGCTCGAGCGAACTCATCGGTCGAGCGAACTCATCGGTCGAGCGGTTATTTAAATGCGTTCGAGCGACCAAGCTACTGGAAATGCCCGAATCCTTTCCTGGACAGTTCGCTCGAGCAAAGTGTCATGGTCGCTCGAGCGAACGGTCCAGAAATGGATTCCGGACCAGTTCAGCTGTCCTCTTTCTCTTCCTTTTTACAACCTTTCTCTAGCCCTTCATGTGCATCAAATGAGGAGTCTATTTCTCCACTCAAACTACATCAAATCCCTCCTCAAATCCATCATATTCTCCTCCATCAACCATGCATTCAACACAAGGAAAAAGAAGGAGGAGGAAACCATTCCACAACATATATATACATTTGTAATAAAACAAGGAGACATTCAATGCCATGAACTACCACTTCTCCAAAACCATAAATATGTCATTAATACTCTATCATGAGCATTCATTTCAAAACAAAGCCATAAATGTGCATTAATGGAAAATATCCAAAATCAATGAAAGCTTAGGAAAGTCATTTATCCACTTGCCTTAGGTCTTCTAACAATGCAATCAAGCTCTAGAACTCTTCCAAGCAAGGAATCCAAGTTGCAAGGTCCTCTAATGGCAATGGTAGGCTCAAGGAGATCTTGAAATGGATGATTTGCTCCACCAAAAGCTATTGGGAGAAAGCTCTCAATGAGATGAAGAAGATGGTGGCCTCCAATCTCCTCTTGGTGCAAGTTTGGGAGTGGATTTGAGATGGAGAAGTAAGAAGAAGAAGAGTTCCTCACAAAGCCCTAGCTTTCTCTCTTGTGCTGGAAAAGAAGAATGAAGAAGAAGGGAAATGGCTTCCCTTGTTAACAAATGAGTTGGGTTGGGTTGGGTCCCACAACTAAAGGAGCTACATTGGCTGAAATCATCTCTATCGGGACCTCGGATGAATTCGACGAAGAAGAAGGAAATGATCGTTGAAATATCTAGTTTCCAAAAAGTATAAGTTTCGCGGGTTTCGGGAATATCAAGTTTTTGGGTACAGATTTGGCGTGAAATGACTGTTTTACCCTCAATGATATGAAATCGGGTTTCAGGACCTCAAATGGGCACGGGATCAACATGAAAGTTGTAGGGATCATCAAAACGAGTAAATCGGGATTAAAATCATGAATGCAAACACTTCCGATAAAACCTCAATCAAATGCAATGTCATGAAAAGGAACCCCCCAAAGGGCCCTACTAACACAAAGCACATCAAAATCCCCAAAACTAAAACAAAAGCTATTCCAAGCCCAACTAGACCAAAAACACTAATCAAGCTTAGCACTAAAATGCAACTTAATTAGCACTAATCGGGTTCACTCAGGTCGGGGTCTTACATCCTGCCCGCGACGTTGATTCTGTTTGTTTTCCCACAGGTTCCTGCGGTGAGGATTCCCGAGACACGCGGATTCTGTCTCACATGATCAAGTTTGCGGAAGCGTGTAGCAACTCACATCAAGATAAGCACCAATAAAATTTTAACTGCTATGACAAATAATATCAAGACATAGTATCAAAAGAAAGGAGTTAACATGACATTCCCATCATAATTCAAGTTATGAGACTAACACAAAAGTAAGTTAAGTTTAGTTACATCCCATAAGAGGCCAACAAAGGCCAATACAATTCTCAAAATAATAAAAGAACCCAATGGCAAAATTTAGGGAAACTCAAGACCCGCCCGACGTCTAGTTGACATCGTCGGGTTGCCACTCTCTGACTGGGGGTGGCTCAAGAGCCTCCTCCGGACGCTCCTCTTCAAAGGCAACGTCACCTGCACCTGGACACCGACATACAAGGGTCAAACACAACGGTTTGGTAGGTAATCAATTTAGGCATGAGCATATGAGTAGTAAATGTTTAAGGAAACATATAAGAACATTTTGCTGAATTGTAAACAGTTACATGACTAAGGTACATTTCAAAATACGAGCAAAATGACATGAATACTTATAATATCAGGAATAGTTACATCCCACAATGAGCCCATCCTTTCTCTATCATTTATAATGAAAAGAGCAAGCACGCACGACAAGCATGATATACATAATATAATCACGACATGATTTCCACATATGCGGGGATTCCGGCCGAGGAACCGGACACGCACGATGTGTAATAAAATACACGGCCAGTCTGCAGACAGTCCACATGTTTAAGGACCCCCAGACAGTGGATCAAACTAAAAGGGCAGTCCAAGCTCAGTGGTGTTCACTAAAATTCATGAATGCACAAAACACGCGAAACACTGTCTAAACATGTCTAGATAAAATGGGAAAATCACTTATCAAAACACGTCAAACACGACTAGCAAAAGGCATAATTAATATGCGTAACAGGCTTAGGAAGTGGTCCCCTTTTTTTCTTGAAACAAATATTCAAAACGAGCTTGTATTTAAATTTCAAAACGAGTACACAATGATATTCATTGTATCAAAACTAAAGTACGAACACAAAGCCTATCAAGCACATGCAAGGACCTTTGGTTGATCTTTATGTAAACGAAGCCCAAATGTTGGAATTTTAAAAGAGAATCAGTGCCCCGGAAGTTCAAAGACATCTCAGGTTTCGAGTGCACAATATCAAGCTACAGGTCACTTAACATGTTCTAGTTTTCATTCTTACAATTATTCTTCAAAATGGCAATGGTGTCAAATTCGGTCAGCTCGCGGTCAGATGTCGGCTAGCCAAACTAGAATCTGGTGGCTAGCCGCCAGCTGACCGACAGGCTAACCGCTGGAATCCCAGGTCCAAACACAACTCTCTGGAAAAGAAATCGAACTGACTTCGGTTGGCTTGCGGTTAACCGAAATGGGACCTGACGGCTAGCCGTAAGCTGACCGTATGGCTGACCGCTGAACTCGGATGCACATGGTAGCTTCTAGAAAAGGAACTGCCGAGCTCAGTCAGCTCGCGGTTAGCCGAAATGGGGATTTCGGCTAGCCGCCCGCTGACCAGCGGCTGACTGAAACTGCACGGGAAGTGCATTTCAATTCAGATTTTCACATTTTCTTTTTCCCTTCTTCTTGTTTCTCATCCAACCTGCACTTCCCTTAGCCTACATGCTCTCCAAGGGATTAAACACACATTTCATAGGACAAATTGAGACATTACATTCCCATTCTCCAATCTAAAACAAAATCCCCAAATTTTCCATTCAATACATAAATTTCCAATGAAATGAGAAGAATGAAAAGAAAACAAATCAAATGCAGACATGCTATCGTCCATCCTAGATCGGTTACTTGCCTTAGTCAAAGTGTTAGGGCTTTTGTATTTGCAATTTGATGGATGCATTTTCACTTTAGCATCATTTGAATTTTCACACATGCATTGTTTTAGAAAATCTTGAAATCTGGTTTTATACATGCATTGGATTTTAGACTTGTAGATTTAATGATTTATGCATGTTTTGTTTTTAAACTTGGATGCATTGGTTTTAGAATCCAAACTCTTTTGAAAACCTAATTCTTTGTGCATTACTTTTGAGAAATCAAAGTGAGGATTTAGGTTTGTGACTTGCATACTTTCATCATTTTCAGAATCAGTTTTGTATGCATTTAAATGTGAAAAGAGTTTTATCAAATCAAGCAAGCCTTTGGTTTTATTGTTTCGAATCATTTTAGGCTTTTTGTGTTTCATGTTTTTAAACATCTTAATTTGATTTAAAACATGTTTCCAAGCTTGATTTATTGGCTCAAAAATCCTCTCCAAGAAATACCTTTCATTGTGGAAAAAAATAGGATTTTTGGTCCCAGGCAGTCAACCTGCAGTGTGGCAGGTCGACCTGCTCCACACTGCAGGTCGACTGGGTCTTGAAGCACCAACGGTCACTTTTTTGACCGTTGTGTGTAGCAGGTCGACCCCCCCCCCCCCTGTTGGCAGGTCGACCTGGGACTAGCCGTTGGACTGTTTTTCATTATAAAGTCTATTCATTTCCAACCTTTTTGGAGGCTTGATACATGAACTTTTGAGACCATTTTGGAGCCAAAGAAAGGGGAAGAAGTTGGAAAGGCTACAGGGCTATTTGAAAATCAAATGCTTGAGTTTTTAAAAGGTACATCTTTCTAGTTACTTTGATTTCCATTCAAATGAAATCCATGCATGTTCAAATCTTTTGTATTTTCATAAATGCATGATTTCTAGCCTTTAAAGAGTTGTGTTGCAAACTCAATATCATCTTTGGTAAATTAGATTTGGTTGCAAACTCTCTTATCCCAATCACATGTGTTCTTAGACTTTAACATTCATACAACTGTTAGGGATTTTGTAGATTGCAATTTGATGGATGCATAATCATTCAAGCATCATTTGATTTACACACTTGCATTGTTTTAGATAAACTTGAAATCTTGTTTTATTCATGCATTGCTTTTAATATTTGTAAAAGTATCAATTTATGCATGATTTGCTTTTTAAACTTGGATGCATTTGTTTTTAAAAGAGTTTTAGAAAATCAAGCTAGCCTATGAGTTTTAAATCTTTCAAATTGTTTTAGGCTTTTTATGTTCCATGTTTTAAAACCCTTAGAATGATTTAAAACATGCTTTTAAGCTTGATTTAAGGGCCCAAAATGTTCCACAAAGAAAATCATTGAAACATGAAAAAGTGGGAATTTTGGCCCCGGCAGTGTCGCCGGTCGACCAGCGCAGAGGTCCCGGTCGACCGGGAACACTGCAGGCAGAAAGTTGCCCTGGCGCCCCAACGGTCATTTTTCTGACCGTTGTGTGTTCCCGGTCGACCGAGACCTGTTTGCAGGTCGACCGAGGACTAGCCGTTGGGCACTTTTTGCTATATATATATGAGTTCTTTCCTTTGCCAAAAGTTGGGAATTTTAAGCCCCTCCTTGAGAGGTTTTGAGGCATATTCAAGGGAAAAGAACCAAGGGATGAAGGGGAGCTTTAGGAAAGCTAAAGCTTGGATTAATGAAGTTAAATCACCAAGTAGGCTTTACTTTCCTTAATCATATGTTTTCATGCTTTGTTTTATTTTTGGTAAATCATTTCTAGCATGTTAAACTATGTTTGTGTTGTGTCCTTAACATGTTTTATGTTTTGAGTTGATTTATTGTTTTGGATACAACACCATATGATTCAATCCAAGTAGTACTTAATCTTTGGTAAATCTAAGTAGATCATGTTAATGAAAGAACCTTTGAAATTATATGTAACATGATTCCTATACTTGGTTGAATCTTTGGTTGTTGTTTTCCATCATAAGAAAATCACTTTCAAAACTATCTTATGTTTTGGATTCAACTTCTTTACAAATCATATGTTTTCATGTTTTGTTTTATCTTTGATAAATCTTAGTAGCATGTTAACCTATGATGTGTTGTATCCTTAGCATGTTTTATACTTTGAATAGATCTATTGTTTTGGATGCATCACCATTTGATTCAATCCAAGTAGTACTTTATCTTTGGTAAATCTAAGTAGATCATGTTAATGAAATATGTAACATGATTCATATACTTGGTTGAATCTTTGGTTGTTGTTTTTCCATCATAAGAAAATCTCTTTCAAATGTATCTTATGTTTTGGATTCAACATCTTTACAAATCATATGTATTATTGTTTTAAAGTTTCACAACTTGCTTTGCATTGATTGGTATATCATATTCAAGTTGTATTTATAATTACATATGATTTGTCCCCTCTTTTCAATCAAATCTATTTTTATGTTTTGAGCTTCATTGTTGATTTGATTGACATCCCTATGCATCACATGTTTAGAGCTAATTCATTTCATAGAACTTGTGTATCTTTGACATCATTAACAAGTTGTTACTTTTAACATGTGACTTGCGTTACCTCCTCAATCATAAATGTTTTTGAGCTAAAACTTTCAAAAGCCTTAGGCATACATTTATGAGCTTTCATTTTCAAAATGATTGAGGACATCACACACACACACACATCATGTGCTTTCATCTTTGCATTCATAGTGTGAGTGTGTATTAGTTTTTCACTTCCATATCCGCCTAATTAAGAGGCATTGTAATGAGCTTAATTGAATCTCCATCAAGTGTTTATAGACACTATCTTAGTGAGATAACCAACCTTGTGGTTGAAAAGATTATTGCTTAGCCTATAAAAGCATAAGGTATAGGTTGATGTTAAGCCTTGAAAAACATCAATGTAAAGGTTATTGCTTGGCCTTGGAAAGCATATTGTAAAGGTTATTGCTTAGCCTATTGAAAAGCATAAATAGTGAAAATCTGGTGGGGTGTTGGATCACAAGCCGGTAGTGGATGTAGGCATTGAGGCTGAACCACTATAAATACTTGTGTAATGGTGATTGCTTTGTGGTGATTCTTTTGTTAGCTTCCGCATCTTGTATGATTAATCGTCACATGTGACTAGTTTGTTTTAAAGAAGTTAAAATTGGTTATAATTGGTCATAAATGAAGCTCACCCTATTCACCCCCCCTCTAGGGTTCGGATCCCCAGGACTTTCAACAACTTTTTTTAGTTCATTTCTTCAAAGTTGTTTGAATCTTTTATGTGATTAGTTTTATCTTCAATCATCATTTTCTAAGCTTTGATTTTAAAATGCATCAAGCATTCATTTAGGAGCCTCATTGTAGAAATTGATTGAAGTAAAGCATTCATACACTTGTGCACACACTTTAGCTTATTTTTGTGTATGTTTGTAATTTGTTATTCACTTTCATATTAGCCTATTTAAGTGGCAATTTCATTGAGCTTAAATTGTATCTCTTAGAGTGTTCTTTTGTGAAGACACCTTTTTAGAGAAATCCTTCATTTGTAAAGGTTATTGCTTAGCCTAAGAAAAGCATTGTGTAAAAGGTTATTGCTGAAAGTCCTGAGGATCCTAACCCTCGAGGGGGGGGGGGTGAATAGGGTGTGCTACAAATATGGCCAATTAAAACCAATTTTAACTTCTTAACATAAACTAGTCACATGCGATGATATTAACCAAACAAGATGCGGAAGCTAATAAATGAATCACCACAAGCAAGCACCACAACACCAAGGTTTATAGTCGGCCTCAATGCCTACGTCCACTACCGGCTTGTGATCCAATCACCCCACCGAATTTCCACTATTTATGCTTTTTACTAGGCTAAGCAATAACCCTTACAATGTTGTTTTTCTAGGCTAAACAACAACCTCTAAATGTGCTTTTCTAGGCTAAGCAATAACCTTTACAAGATGCTTTTCTTAGGCTAAGCAATAACCTTTACACAATGCTTTTCTTAGGCTAAGCAATAACCTTTACAAATGAAGATTTCTCTAAGAAAGTGTCTTCACAAAAGATCACTCTAAGAGATACAATTTAAGCTCAATTGAATTGTGTAAGACCCCGACCCGAGTGAACCCGATTAGTGCTAATTAAGTTGCGTGTTAGTGCTAAGCTTGATTAGTGTTTTGGTTAAGTTGGGTTTGGAATAGCTTTTGATATAGTTTTGGGGGTTTTGTTTTGCTTTGTGCTAGTAGGGCCCTTTGGGGGTTCCTTTTCTTGACATTGCATATGTTTGAGGATTTATCGGAGGTTTTTACATTCATGATTTTAATCCCGTTTTATTGGTATTGTTATTTCATTCAACTTTCATGTTGATCCCGTGTTCAATTGAGATCCCGAAATCCGATTTCATGGCCTTGAGGGCAAAGCAGTCATTGCACACCAAATCTGTAACGCCCCAATTCCGGATACCGATATACTCGTTCGATCACCCGAAATTGGCGCGCTACTTCCCGGAAAATCCGAGAACTTCCAAGATCGTAGGCCGCAGTGAGGTCCAATTTAAAACTTTTTGAACCAAATAATATTCAATGGTTAAAACTTGCGGAAGCATAACATTTAAGTAGAGCGGAAGCAATAGGTATCATGTATATTAAAGGAAAGCAGAACAGTGGTCTAATTAAAATGATTCAATGTAAATTTAAAGTTATACATTTTTCATTCTACCCTTCTCACTACAAAATATCTCTCAAAAACCCAAAATAACAAAGTCCCTCAAAACCCAGGTATAAACTCCTCGCCCTCCGGCTCGACATCCGTGTCGGCTGGGCCCCAAGCGTACTCTCCAGCTACAGGTGCCTCCACGAGGGCTAGTGCGTCGTCGGGAATCTCTGGGTCAAGGCCTAAGCACCATAGAATGAGTCAGATCTAAACGATCTGGCAAGATACAGCATACTACTAACATAGCATATATATATCAAAGGAATTAAACACGGGTACATAAGTTAAATGAATAGCAAAGGAAAAGAACTAGGCAGTTGTGCATGTAAAGCATAAGGAATCAGTATAAAAGAAAACATCTAAACAACTATAACTAAGTGGCACATTCACACGAGCTGGAATACCGCGGGATATTATGCCGCGACCCTCCCATACTGAACACAGTCGCGGTGGGGAATCTCACCAGGGAATAACTAACCCCGAATATCACTCATCAACTCATCATCTCATCACTCCAGATCGGCACGGTATGACACCTTGCCGTCTTAACCACACAGCTCATCATGATAGCTTCACCATACTCAACTAGCTCCTACCGGGGATGATCAGTCCACAGGCTGAGCTTGAATCAACCGAGTGAATGTTCATGCCGACTCGAGAATAACTCTAAGGTCTGTGTCTGTCTAGGCTTTGCCTTGCGTGAACAAGGTCCTAACAATACCTCTATAAGGTCCACACATCTCAATACAGACTCTGGATCTTATTCAAGATCCAGGCCCACTCGTTGGATCCATACCAAGGCCCATCAGTACATGGCCTGGTCTAAAACCGTCCAAACGAGGCAACCAATCCATCTACTACTGACAAACAGTTCCATTACAGTCCATAACAGCTTAACAGTCCAATAGAAACTACCTCTTCAAGCTAAATGGTTCACATCTCCACTCTTAGGCCCATTAAGGGCCCGCCTAGACACAGACACGGGTCAATGATCTCCGAAATCACACCATCGGGTCACCTCTAGATACCCTAGGTTCAGGTCTTCCAATTATGTTTAATTAACAGTAAACAACTATCTAAAGATCTAAGAATGACAGAGTAAAATCACAGTGAAGTATAAACTTCAATCAGAGAATCAACGGGAAAAGCAACGGTCCAATCCTAGGTAAATGGGCCACTTTAGGTTCGGGTCTATCTCCGGTAATTCGATCTCTAAACGATGTCATTAATGCCGTAAAATATTGTATTTGGTGCTTAGTTAGTTAATGGCATCTATGACAACTCTTGGAGGTCGAATCATCTTAGATTATCAACCAAAACTCTAAACAGTGGTCCCCGCGAGTCAAGGTTGAGCCACACCGTTGACTCGGGCTTAGGACACTGACAAATGCTCATTTGGATGGTCAATGGGCCCCACAACTGATCATATCTCCTAAGTGTTGAAAACTGGAACAATCAGGGTTTTCCAGGTGAACCTGATGTGTTGTGAGCTCGGTGGATTTCCTGGCCGGGAAGATCAACCGAGTGCACTAACTAATCTGAATCAGGCTTCCTGGACAACTTATATCGTTTCTAAAGGCTTACAGCGTGTCCGGTCAAACAACCAGGCCTAGGTGATTGACCGCATACTCTGAAACCTTAGAAAGATTGATGATCCAGCTTTAAACACTTTCTAAAGTAAAATCCTAAGTATCAAGTCCATTTGGGTGTAAGGAGTCTGAGTTTTGATTGAAGAACCAACTTTCAGTCACTTCCTGCACAAACAGCGTGAATCGGGTCAACCGGTGCGAGACCAGGTCAACCCGACTATTTGAAATGAAATTTGTGCAAGAAATGGCTAAGGGCCAGTTTTTCCAAGAAATCTCAGTGTGGCCGGTTAACCTGCCTGCATAGTCCGGTTAACCGGCTGCACTGCAGCACTTCCTGCAGAAGAAATAACTGGGAGCTGCCATTTCTGCAATTTCAGTGTGGCCGGTTGACCGGCCTGCAAAGCCCGGTTAACCGGCTACACTGCCGGTTAACCAACCGGTTAACCGGTTACACGAAACTGGGACAAAACCCAGTTTCTGCAGTCACTCTGTTTTGGCTCCATTTCCACCCAAACTACTTCCAATCTCTTCCAAACTTCACCCAAACACTTCTAATCAATTAACAACACAAAAACCATCCATCCATCACCTTATGGCCCACTGATCTTCCAAATGGGGGGTGAAAACCCCCATCCATCAGTGACCTTTCCATCCAAACAAACACAACCAAGCTCACATGGTTTCTAAAACATAACAGAGCATATTTCTGAACTAAAACTACTGAATCATGAAATCAAACACATATCCTAAGTTATTAGTAAGATGCACTTGCCTCTTGTAGCTTGTGAATTGATTTGTAGAGAGAAGAGAGAAATAACAGGGAAGGTAAACCCAGAAATCAGTCCAGCAAAAATGCAGAGGAAGAAGAGGACGACACCACAGCAGCTCCTAAAAAGGGATTCCAGCAGTAGTAGAGTGTAGCAGCAGTAGCAGGAAGAAGTAAGAAGAAGAATACAGCTGCAGCTTCAAGTAGAAATTCCAGCTACAGCAATCAGTCCAGTAGAGACAGGGAAGTGAGGGAAATGGAGAGGAAGAAGATGAGTAGCTGCTAGTGGAGTTTTCAGCAGAAATCAGTCCAGCAGAGAAGAAACAGTTGCAGCACAGCCCAGGGGGAAAATTTCAGCAGAGTAACAGTAGGGAAATGGAGAGAAAGAGATGGTCCAGCAGTTACAGAAGATGGAAGAAGAAGATGATGAACACAGCTGCAGCGATGGTCTTCAAAAATGGAATTTCCTTCAACAGTAGCTGGTTGCACTTGCTCGTACGTAAGAGAGGGAAAGAAGAGGAAGGAAGAGAGGAATGGGGAGGGTGGGCAGTTGAGCTGGGGAAGTTATCTTGGGATGGGGGCTGAAGGTCTTCTTGGGATGGGGGCTGGGATTAGGGTTTAGGGTTTATTGCAAATGTTAAGAGAGGTTTTATATAGGATTAGTGGAGTGATTGAAGACTATAGTACCCTTAGGGTTTAGTGGAATGAGGGTTAGGGTTTGGGGGGTAGTTGGGTCATTAGGAAAGAAGGTTCTAGAGAGCACCTTTAGCTAACCCAACCTAATTAACTTGATTAATTAGACACTACTAACTAAGCCTAAGATTAATTCATGCACCCAACTAATTAAAAACACTAACCTACTAAGTTAACCTAACTAACTTAGGAAATCTCACTAGTCAATATAATTAGCCCCAAACTAGCCCAATTAAAATAGTAATTAACCAAGATTAACAAAGATTAGCAATAATTAGTAGTAATTAGCAAAGATTAGTGAAGATTAGCGAAGATTAACATAATTAAACAATAATTAAGATAAATTAAGATTAATTAGCCTATAAAATAGCCCTTAGAGGGCCCACCAAGGGTGGGACCTCACAAAATCTGTACCCAAAAACTTAATATCCTCGAAACCCGCGAAACATACACTTTTTAGAAATTAGATATTTCGACGAACATTTCTTCCTTCTTCGTCGAATTCATCCGAGGACCCGAGAGAGATGATTTCAGCCAATGTAGCTCCTTTAGTTGTGGGACCCAACCCAACCCAACTCATTTGTTAACAACGGAAGCCATTTCCCTTCTTCTTCATTCTTCTTTTCCAGCACAAGAGAAAACAAACTAGGGCTTTCTTCTTCCTCTTCTTCTTGCTCTTGCTCCCCACCACTCAATCCACTTCCAAGCTTGCACCATTAGGAGAGTGGAGGTCATCACCTTCTTCATCTCCTTGAGAGCTTCCTTTCCATAGCTTTTGTGGAACACACCAACCCTTACAAGATTTCCTTAGAGCTTGTCATTGCCATTAGAGAACCTTGCAAGTAAGTATTTCCCTTCATCTTCTAGATGTGTTATCTCCTAGCTCTTGAGAAGCTTCCCTATCATCCTTGGGAGATTTCCTTGCTATTTCATTGTTTTGACTCTTTTAGGGTTTGTTGTATTTGGGGTTTTTGCCTTGTAGTTGGATCATTGTCTTGGAGGAGTTGATAGAGCTTGATTTCTTTGTTAGAAGACCTAAGGCAAGTGAATAAATGATTTTCCTAAGCTTTTATTGATTTTTGGACATTTTCCATTAATGTGCATTTATTGCTTTGTTTTGAAATGAATGCTCATGATAAGTATTAATGACACATTTATAATCTTGGAGAAGTAGTGGTTTATGGCATTGAATGTCTTCTTGTTTTGTTGCAAAGGTTTATATAGATTGTGAAATGGTTCCCTTCTCCTTTTTCCTTGTGTTGAATGCATGGTTGATGAAGGAGAATATGGTTGATTTGATGGAGGATTTGTTGTAGTTTGAAGGGAGAAATAGACTCCTCATTTGATGTGTAAGAAGGGCTAAAAGAGGGTTGTAAAAAGGAAGAGAAAGAGAGGAACTGAACTGCCCGGAATTCAGTCTCTGGACAGTTCGCTCGAGCGACCTGTCCAGAAAAGGATACGGGTGTTCCAGTAGCCCGGTCGCTCGAACGCATTTTAATAACCGCTCGACCGATGGGTTCGCTCGAGCGAACTCTTCGATTCGCTCGAGCGATGCGGTCTGCCTGGCATAGGTCACGCTGGAACGACACGATATCTTCTTCATATCTAAATGCAAAGTCTATTTCCTTGGGTATCGTGAATTCTATTCCTTTCGGTGACTGAGTAGGTTGCTCGATGGTTCCGAGTTGACATCATACTTAGGATGGACCGTTTATAGTCTTGATTTTTCTATCATAGCATCTAGTACTATCCATGAGCTCATTTAAGGTTTTAAAAATAGTAAAAGTCCATAAGGAGCCCGGAATGTCTTAAAACGCAAAGAGTACCAAATCATTTCAATAATCGACATACGGGACCCCTATTCACTTAATTAGATCTTGAAATCAATATTTTCCCGGAATTGTAATAGTTCATTTTATTCTTCATTTCCAAGACTTACATTACATGACTTGTTTTCCCCGAAAGCATTGTGTACACTTGAAATGGTTACTTGACCCGAAGTGCATTGCACCACTTGATATGTCAGTGTGCCCTTGAGCACCCCCGTCTTGCCCGTTTGATTATATACTTGTACTTGATTTACTTGCATTGTCTCGATTGTATTTGACCTATGAGTCGGCACCACTAAGCTTGGATAACCTCGTTGGTTTGATCCACCGACTTGGAGATCCCCCTCTTGTCCCGCCAGCTGCAGTTTGGATCCCGATGCCCGGTCATTACCGTGGTCTTGTCCCGATACCGCAGATTGCTACTGTGGTCCCCGATGCCCGGCTCGCTACCGTGGTCATGTATAGTATATGTATTTATATGAGATCCCCTGTTTCTCCTCACCTTGAGTGACTAAGATCAGGGCCTAGTTATTGCTCTATCACCTTAGTGATAGAGGACTTAGCTTCGTGTGGTCGCCATCTTGCTTGTTCCTGATTCCTTGGATACCCTATGAGTTTTATCTTGTTTACACGTTTTCTAGCAAATGATTTATCTATTTATGAGAGTTTTTGCTTAAACAGATTTCCATGCTGTTTGAGATATTTCATCTATTTTATGTTGTTGCATCTTCTCACTCTCTTGCCAGACCGTCGTGTCTGACCCTTTGCTTTGGTACTCAGGTCCCGTTGCCGGTTTCCTTGAGGAGGAGCCGGAGGAGGTGGTAGGTGAGCTACAACCTCTAGTTGAGTGGCGTGCTGACGATGTCATGTAGACATCGGGTTGCCAAGAGGCGTAGCATTTTGGGGAGAACTTTTTAACCATTCCTTTGGGTTATTGTTTTGTAATATTGGCCTTTGTTGGCCTCTAATCTTGGGGAATGTAACTAAATGATATTTTGTCTAACTTTAACAACTTTTGGGAAACATGCTATAGATCATTGCTCATTCTGATATAGTTTGATATTTGATATTAATGCTTGCATGATTAGAGATAGTCTACTATTTAATTTGCTACACGCTTCCGCACTCAAAAGAAATGTTCATGCAAGGTTGTGATATCCTCACCGCGGACACCTATGGGAAATTGAATAAGTTCTATATTGTGGATGTAGATAATCATCACCAATCATCACTACTTCTAATTAGTCCCGATCCCGAATTCGGATTCCCGGTCCGGGGTCGCGACAGACTGGTATCAGAGCGAGACGTGTTTCAAGCAATTAAAAGAAACTAGAAATCCTAAGGACGTGGCGAGGATCCGTTAGATCTTTCGTTAGCTAGTATCGTGTGAGCAATGTGTGACCCTTTTATTGGATTATTATGTGCTAACCATTTGTCTTGCAGCATCATGCCTCCACGTAAGAGACCGTTGAATGGCAACCCTACTGCAAGCAATAGTGAGCATACAGGGCCTCTAGAAGAGGATATCGTTGAGAACCATGGTCATCCACCTAACCAATTTCAAGATATGATGAGAGCAATGCTTGACCAACAACGTCAAGCTAATGAAAACCAAGCCAGACTGCAAGAACAAATGCTAAAGAGAGAGGAAGACCATGCTAGAGAGATACAAGAAATGCAGAGACAATTGCTTGAGGTCTTGCAAAGAAGACCAGAACCAGTTCAACCCCAACCAGCTATTGTCATTAACCAAAGGCAACATGATCAAACGCCTTGTTTGAACGGTTCAGGAAAAGAGCTCCGAAGGAATTCCTTGGGGAAGAGGACCCACTAGCCGCAGATGATTGGTTGGAACACACCGAGAACATCTTTGAGATCTTTCAGTGTACAGGAGCAGATAGAGTGAAGCTAGCATCGTCCCTTTTTGTTGGCACAGCTGATAGATGGTGGAAGACAGTCAGGGAGGAGTACAGAGCTATGCCTGACGCTGAGATTTGGGCAAATTTCAAGAGACAGTTTCATGACAAATATGTACCCACCCACGTCAAGAAGCAGAAGGCTATAGAGTTTCAACAGTTGGTGCAAGGAAGCATGACAGTCTTAGAGTACCTCACCAAATTTGAGAGATTGTCTAGGTATGCCCCGGAGTTGGTGGATACCGTTGAGAAGAAGATTGCCAAGTTCTTTGAGGGACTTAATCCCTTCATTGAGAGAGATGCCACTGGAGTGGTACCACCGGTAACTTTTGATGAAGCTGTGAAGAGAGCCTACAAGTTCGAAAACTTCCACAACAAGATTCTCAGAGTCCAAGGCAAGGGACAAGTGCAGCAACAACAGAACCGCCAGCAAAGGAACCATCATAACAAGAGGCAGAGGACAGGGCCTAATGTGCAGAATCCAGTGGTTTGTATCCACTGTGGGAAGAACCATGCTAGTGCTGAGTGTCGTACCATTTCAGGAGCGTGCTTCAGGTGTGGTTCGATGGACCATAGGATGAGGGATTGCCCAAGGCAGAATAGACAGAATCAGCAGCAGCACCAAGGGCCACAACGTCCACCACCACCATCACAGCATGCATTGGCTGTCCAAAACCAGCCTAGGCCACTTCAGCAGCAAGCACCACCGCAGCAACAGTTCAGACAGCAGCAGCAGCCATAGCAGCAGGCCCGTCATCAGCAGGGACAGCAGCGTCCACCGCAGCAGAATAGGAATGCACCCCAAGGCAGGCCACAGTAGGCACAGAACAGGCCACAGCAGCGAGGTCAAATCTACGGGGTCAATAGAGTGGATGCAGAGGCAGCGGGTAATGTAGTAGAAGGTACACTCCTTGTTTGTGGGATTAAAGCTATGATTTTGTTTGACCCTGGCTCTACACATTCTTTCGTGTCCCATAAATTTGCTAAGTTGATTGATATGCATGCTATAGAACTGGAGTTCATTTTGACTGTGGCAACCCTAGTAGGTAAACAAGTTGTTTGTAGAACCTTTTATCCTAGTTGCACAGTCCAGATAGGAGAAGTGGTTTTGACCGCAGATCTCATTTCTTTGGAGATGTTTGATTATGATGTCATCCTCGGGATGGATTGGCTGGCTGGGTACCATGCCACAATGGATTGTTTCCATAAGACCCTCACTTTCAAGTTGGTTGAGACACCAGCAGGAGTGTCGTTTCAGGGAGAGAGGAGGAATCCTCGTGCAGGGTTTGTTTCAGCGTTGAAGGCTGACAGACTTTTGAGAAGTGGTTGTGAAGCTTATTTAGCGTTTATCACGGAGGATAAACGGTCCCAAGGGGTGGAGGAGATTCCAATTGTTTGGGAATTCCCGGATGTTTTTCCGGAGGAGATTCCAGGTTTGCCACCAATGAGAGAGATCGATTTCACTATCGAGTTGCTACCAGGGACCGCTCCGATATCTATTGCACCATATAGGATGGCTCCAGCAGAGTTGGGGGAATTGAAGAACCCAATTGCAAGAGTTGTTAGACAAAGGTTTTGTGAGACCGAGTGTTTCACCATGGGGAGCTCCAGTGTTGTTTGTTAAGAAGAAGGATGGTTCGATGAGGATGTGTATAGATTACAGAAGATTGAACCAAGTGACCATCAAGAACAAGTATCCTTTACCAAGAATAGATGAATTGTTTGATCAGTTGCAAGGTGCATCATTCTTTTCGAAGATTGATTTGAGATCCGGTTACCATCAACTGAGAGTTAGAGAAGCTGATGTGTTGAAAACAGCTTTCCGGACAAGATATGGCCACTATGAGTTCCTAGTGATGCCATTTGGGTTGACTAATGCACCGGCAGTGTTCATGGCATTGATGAATAAGATATTTGTAGAGTATCTGGACCAGTTTGTGGTAGTGTTCATAGATGACATTTTGGTGTACTCCAAGACCAAGGAAGAGCATGAAGAGCATTTGAGGATTGCATTGCAACTCTTGAGAGAGAATCAGCTGTATGCTAAGCTTAACAAGTGTGAATTTTGGCTAGACCAAGTAGCATTTCTGGGGCACATTATCTCTAGAGAAGGTTTGTCAGTGGATCCGTCCAAGATTGAAGCAGTAGTGAATTGGGAGAGACCGAAGAACGTGACAGAAATCAGGAGTTTTCTAGGATTGGCAGGTTACTATCGGAGGTTTGTGCAAGGTTTTTCGTCGATTGCGTCACCTTTGACGAAGTTGACAAGGAAAAATGCACCATACGTGTGGACAGAGCAGTATGAAGAGAGTTTCCAAGAGCTAAAGAAGAGATTGACCACAGCACCAGTCCTTACTTTGCCATCTGGAAGCGGCGGTTTCACCATTTTTACCGATGCTTCTAATGTTGGACTTGGTTGTGTGTTGATGCAAGAAGGAAAAGTGATTGCTTATGGATCTCGATAGTTGAAAGAGCACGAGAAGAACTATGCCACCCATGATTTGGAGTTAGCAGCGGTTGTGTTCGCGTTGAAGATGTGGAGACATTACCTCTATGGAGAACAGTTCGAAGTCCACTCCGACCACCGCAGCTTACAGTATCTGTTTTCACAGAAAGATTTGAACATGACGCAGAGAAGATGGATGGAATATATCAAGGACTATGATTTTCCAATCAAGTACCACCCAGGGAAGGCCAATGTTGTTGCAGATGCCTTGAGTAGGAAATCAGTAGGCTTGGCGAATCTTAGTGGCACTTGTATTTTTGAGCAGTTTGAAGAGTTGAGTTTGGACTTACAGCCCCTAAGGAAGGGTGTTTTGTTAGCTAACATGACGGTGTCAGAACCTTCTTTCATTCAGAAGATCAAGGACAGTCAGTTGCAAGATCCAGAGTTGGCCAAGATTTCAGAGCATATAGCAGAACGTCCTGACTTTCGTGTTGTTGATGGAGTTTTGTACTACCGTGACCGTTTGTGTGTGCCTAATATCGAAGATCTGAGGAACGACATCATGACTGAGGCTCACAGCACGAAGTATTCTATGCATCCAGGCAGCACGAAGATGTATCAGAACTTGAAATGCAGATTTTGGTGGAACAATATGAAGGGAGAGATTGCAGCGTTTGTCTCCCGTTGCATGACCTGTCAGTTGATTAAGGCAGAGCATCAGAGACCTCCAGGGTTGTTGCAACCGTTAGAGATTCCGGAATGGAAGTGGGAGCACATTACTATGGACTTTATTTCGGGATTACCGGGGACTAGTAGAGGCAACGACGCGATTTGGGTCATTGTGGACCGTCTCACCAAGTCAGCGCATTTCCTTGCTATGAAGACAAGGAAGAAGATGCACATGCTACCTTTGGCAGAGTTGTTTGTCAATGAGATTGTCAGTCGCCATGGGCAGCCAGTTTCTATCACATCTGACAGAGACAGCAGATTTGTCTCGAGGTTCTGGAAGACATTGCACGAGTCTATGGGTACGAGACTACAGTTCAGCACAGCTTATCACCCTCAGACAGATGGTCAGTCAGAGAGGACGATTCAGACTCTTGAGGATATGCTCCGTGCTTGTGTTTTAGATTTCAAGACTCAATGGGATGAGACTCTACCGTTGTGTGACTTCGCTTACAACAACAGCTACCACTCGAGCATTGGGATGGCTCCTTTTGAAGCTTTGTATGGCAGAAGGTGTAGGACACCTGTTTGTTGGGAAGAAGTTGGCACTCGCAGTTTTCATGGGCCGACTATGGTTAGTGAGACCAGCGACAAGATCAAGTTGATTCAAGAGCGTCTGAAAGTGTCCAGGAGTAGACAGAAGAGCTATGCAGACTCCCATCGCAGAGATCTACAGTTCAAGGAAGGAGATAAGGTTTTCCTGAAAGTGTCACCTACGAGGGGAACATTGAGATTTGGGCAGAAGGGCAAGTTATCACGGAGATACATTGGACCCTATGACATTGTGAGCAAGATTGGTGACGTGGCCTATAGGTTGGCCTTACCACCTGAGCTATCTGGTGTACACAACGTCTTCCATGTGTCTATGTTGAAGAAGTATGTTCCCGATCCTTTGCATGTGCTCCGGCATGAACCTTTGGAGATCAGAGAGGATGCTACCTATGTAGAGAAGCCCGTTGAGATCATCGACACAAAGGAACAAGAGCTGAGGAATCGGACTATTCAGTGGGTGAAAGTATTGTGGGAGAATCATGGACCGGAAGAGGCCACATGGGAATCACGAGATGAAGTGCAGAAGAAGTACCCACATCTTCTACCAGAGGTGAGTCTTATGTTTCATTTGGAGGACCAAATGCCCTAAGGGGTGGAGGATGTAAGACCCCGACCTGAGTGAACCCGATTAGTGCTAATTAAGTTGCGTGTTAGTGCTAAGCTTGATTAGTGTTTTGGTTAAGTTGGGTTTGGAATAGCTTTTGATATAGTTTTGGGGGTTTTGTTTTGCTTTGTGCTAGTAGGGCCCTTTGGGGGTTCCTTTTCTTGACATTGCATATGTTTGAGGATTTATCGGAGGTTTTTACATTCATGATTTTAATCCCGTTTTATTGGTATTGTTATTTCATTCAACTTTCATGTTGATCCCGTGTTCAATTGAGATCCCGAAATCCGATTTCATGGCCTTGAGGGCAAAGCAGTCATTGCACACCAAATCTGTACCCAAAAACTTAATATCCTCGAAACCCGCGAAACATACACTTTTTAGAAATTAGATATTTCGACGAACATTTCTTCCTTCTTCGTCGAATTCATCCGAGGACCCGAGAGAGATGATTTCAGCCAATGTAGCTCCTTTAGTTGTGGGACCCAACCCAACCCAACTCATTTGTTAACAAGGGAAGCCATTTCCCTTCTTCTTCATTCTTCTTTTCCAGCACAAGAGAAAACAAACTAGGGCTTTCTTCTTCCTCTTCTTCTTGCTCTTGCTCCCCACCACTCAATCCACTTCCAAGCTTGCACCATTAGGAGAGTGGAGGTCATCACCTTCTTCATCTCCTTGAGAGCTTCCTTTCCATAGCTTTTGTGGAACACACCAACCCTTACAAGATTTCCTTAGAGCTTGTCATTGCCATTAGAGAACCTTGCAAGTAAGTATTTCCCTTCATCTTCTAGATGTGTTATCTCCTTGCTCTTGAGAAGCTTCCCTATCATCCTTGGGAGATTTCCTTGCTATTTCATTGTTTTGACTCTTTTAGGGTTTGTTGTATTTGGGGTTTTTGCCTTGTAGTTGGATCATTGTCTTGGAGGAGTTGATAGAGCTTGATTTCTTTGTTAGAAGACCTAAGGCAAGTGAATAAATGATTTTCCTAAGCTTTTATTGATTTTTGGACATTTTCCATTAATGTGCATTTATTGCTTTGTTTTGAAATGAATGCTCATGATAAGTATTAATGACACATTTATAATCTTGGAGAAGTAGTGGTTTATGGCATTGAATGTCTTCTTGTTTTGTTGCAAAGGTTTATATAGATTGTGAAATGGTTCCCTTCTCCTTTTTCCTTGTGTTGAATGCATGGTTGATGAAGGAGAATATGGTTGATTTGATGGAGGATTTGTTGTAGTTTGAAGGGAGAAATAGACTCCTCATTTGATGTGTAAGAAGGGCTAAAAGAGGGTTGTAAAAAGGAAGAGAAAGAGAGGAACTGAACTGCCCGGAATTCAGTCTCTGGACAGTTCGCTCGAGCGACCTGTCCAGAAAAGGATACGGGTGTTCCAGTAGCCCGGTCGCTCGAACGCATTTTAATAACCGCTCGACCGATGGGTTCGCTCGAGCGAACTCTTCGATTCGCTCGAGCGATGCGGTCTGCCTGGCATAGGTCACGCTGGAACGACACGATATCTTCTTCATATCTAAATGCAAAGTCTATTTCCTTGGGTATCGTGAATTCTATTCCTTTCGGTGACTGAGTAGGTTGCTCGATGGTTCCGAGTTGACATCATACTTAGGATGGACCGTTTATAGTCTTGATTTTTCTATCATAGCATCTAGTACTATCCATGAGCTCATTTAAGGTTTTAAAAATAGTAAAAGTCCATAAGGAGCCCGGAATGTCTTAAAACGCAAAGAGTACCAAATCATTTCAATAATCGACATACGGGACCCCTATTCACTTAATTAGATCTTGAAATCAATATTTTCCCGGAATTGTAATAGTTCATTTTATTCTTCATTTCCAAGACTTACATTACATGACTTGTTTTCCCCGAAAGCATTGTGTACACTTGAAATGGTTACTTGACCCGAAGTGCATTGCACCACTTGATATGTCAGTGTGCCCTTGAGCACCCCCGTCTTGCCCGTTTGATTATATACTTGTACTTGATTTACTTGCATTGTCTCGATTGTATTTGACCTATGAGTCGGCACCACTAAGCTTGGATAACCTCGTTGGTTTGATCCACCGACTTGGAGATCCCCCTCTTGTCCCGCCAGCTGCAGTTTGGATCCCGATGCCCGGTCATTACCGTGGTCTTGTCCCGATACCGCAGATTGCTACTGTGGTCCCCGATGCCCGGCTCGCTACCGTGGTCATGTATAGTATATGTATTTATATGAGATCCCCTGTTTCTCCTCACCTTGAGTGACTGAGATCAGGGCCCAGTTATTGCTCTATCACCTTAGTGATAGAGGACTTAGCCTCGTGTGGTCGCCATCTTGCTTGTTCCTGATTCCTTGGATACCCTATGAGTTTTATCTTGTTTACACGTTTTCTAGCAAATGATTTATCTATTTATGAGAGTTTTTGCTTAAACAGATTTCCATGCTGTTCGAGATATTTCATCTATTTTATGTTGTTGCATCTTCTCACTCTCTTGCCAGACCGTCGTGTCTGACCCTTTGCTTTGGTACTCAGGTCCCGTTGCCGGTTTCCTTGAGGAGCCGGAGGAGGTGGTAGGTGAGCTACAACCTCTAGTTGAGTGGCGTGCTGACGATGTCATGTAGACATCGGGTTGCCAAGAGGCGTAGCATTTTGGGGAGAACTTTTTAACCATTCCTTTGGGTTATTGTTTTGTAATATTGGCCTTTGTTGGCCTCTAATCTTGGGGAATGTAACTAAATGATATTTTGTCTAACTTTAACAACTTTTGGGAAACATGCTATAGATCATTGCTCATTCTGATACAGTTTGATATTTGATATTAATGCTTGCATGATTAGAGATAGTCTACTATTTAATTTGCTACACGCTTCCGCACTCAAAAGAAATGTTCATGCAAGGTTGTGATATCATCACCGCGGACACCTGTGCGAAATTGAATAAGTTCTATATTGTGGATGTAGATAATCATCACCAATCATCACTACTTTTAATTAGTCCCGATCCCGGATTCGGATTCCCGGTCCAGGGTCGCGACAAATTGCCTCTACATAGGCTAATATGAAAGTTTAATTCAACTTACAAACATACACTAAAACAAGCTAAAGTGTGTGCACAAGTGTATGAATGCTTTACTTCAATCTATTTCAAGAATGAAGCTCTTAAATGAATGCATGATGCATTTTAAAATCAAAGCTTAATAAAATGATGATTGAAGGTAAATGCTAATCACATGAATGATTCACACAACTTAAAGAAATGATCTAAAACATGTTGTATGAAAATAAAAGTCTAAGAACACATGTGATTTAGATGAGAGTGATTGCAAACCATTCTAATATACCAATGAAGATAATGAGTTTGCAAAACAACTCTTTAAAAGCTAAAAATCATGCATAAATGAAAATACAAAGATCTAAACATGCATTGATTCTACTTTTAATGGAAATCAAAATGATAAGTAAGATGTACCTTTTTAAAACTCAAGTATTTGATTTCCAAATAGCCCTCTAGCCTTTCCAACTTCTTCCACTTTCCTTGGCTCCAATATGGTCTCAAAAGTTCATGTTTCAAGCATCAAAGAAGGTTGGAAATGAATGGACTTTATAATGAAAAACAGTCCAACAGCTAGTCCTCGGTCGACCTGCAAACAGGTCTCGGTCGACCGGGATCACATAACAGTCAGAAAAATGACCGTTGGGGCTCCAGGGGCCCAGGTGGCCTGCAGTGTTCCCGGTCGACCGGGACCTCTGGGCCGGTCGACCGGCGACACTGCCGGACCACCCCCCTGGGACAAAAAATCCTAACTTTTGCATATTTGAAGGTTTCTCTTTGTGGGGATTTTTGGGCCACTAAACCAAGCTTGGTAACATGTTATAAATCAAATGAAGATGTTTAAAAACATGAAACACACAAAGCCTAAAACAATTTGGAAGATTTAAAACATAGGCTAGCTTGATTTCTAAAAACTCTTTTCAAATGAAAATGCATACAAAGATGATTATGAAAGTGATGAATGCATGCAAGGCACAAACCTAAATTCTCAAAATGATTTCACAAAAGTAATGCTCAAAGAATTAGGTTTTCAAAAGAGTTTGGATTCTAAAAACCAATGCATCCAAGTTTAGAAACAAAACATGCATAAAACAATACTTTTACAAATCTTAAAAGCAATGCATGTATAAAACCAGATTTCAAGGTTTTCTAAAACAATGCATGTGTGAAAATTCAAATGATGCTAAAGTGAAAATGCATCCATCAAATTGCAAATACAAAATACCTAACAATTGCTTAGCCTAAGAAAAGCATCTTGTAAAGGTTATTGCTTAGCCTATAAAAGCACATTGAGAGGTTGTTGTTTAGCCTAGAAAAACAACATTGTAAGGGTTATTGCTTAGCCTATCGAAAAGCATAAATAGTGGAAATCCGGTGGGGTGATTGGATCACAAGCCAGTAGTGGACGTAGGCATTGAGGCCGAACCACTATAAACCTTTGTGTTGTGGTGTATGCTTGTGGTGATTGTTTTTATTAGCTTCTGCATTTTGTTTGATTAAAATCATCACATGTGACTAGTTTTTGTTAAGAATTTAAAATTGGTCTAAATTGGTCATATTTGTAGCACACCCTATTCACCCCCCCCCCCCTCTAGGGTTAGGATCCCAGGACTTTCAATTGGTATCTGAGCATCGTGCTCTATCTTTTAGGATCAAGTGTTTGGAACTCTTGATTAGGTGTAAAAACCTAGAGTCAAAACCTTATAGTTGTGCTTTCATGAAAATCATTAGGATGGATTCCACTATGATAGATAGTTTAGATTCTTGTGTAAATTCTCCTAGACCCCTCATTCTTCCTTCTATTGGAGATTCAAACCCTCAATTAAATGAATCTCAATTTGATTCAAAAGAGGAAGAAAATGATTACAATGAAGAAGATCTTCAACAAGCCTATGAAGAATTATACACATTTTCTTTAGAACTTAATAAGAAAAAAAATAAATTAAGAGAAGAATCTAAAAGACTAAACAAAGAGCTAGTCTCTTCAAAAGATGAACTTAGAAAAAAAAAAGAAGTAATAAAATGTTTGGACTCTAAGTTCATGATCTCTTTAAATAACTTATCCAATATCAAAGATGAACAAAATGAGATTAAGATAAGTTATGATGATCTTAAAAAGGAAAACTTAAACCTAAGAGATCAATTAAAAAGGCAAGACAAAGACTTTATCAATTTAGAATCCAAGTTGACAATTTCCATGGAAAATATGTCAAATGTTCAAAGTAAGTTAAAAACCTTAGAACTTGGATCTAATGTTGTTAATGAACTTAATTTGAAATTAAAACTTGCCAATGAAGAGCTAATCAAATATAAGGAAATTGAAAATGATCTTTTAAAAGTCAAAAATGAAAATTCAATCCTTATAACCAAAGTCACTCAACTTGAAGGATATAAACAAAAGTATGAGTGCAGTTTACCAAAGGAGAAGATAAATTTGAAAAATTATTTAGATTGGGTAAATCTAAAGGAGATAGGACGGGTCTTGGATTTAATAGGAATATGTCACATAACCCTAAATTCACCAACACTTTTGTGAAAGGTGAGTCCTCTTTCTCTAGCACTCCTTCTCCCTTGCCCAAAACTAAATGTATTTATTGTGGCATTGAAGGGCATTTTAGGTTTGAGTGCAAATTAAGAAGAAGCCATGTGTCTAAACCCATCTTTGAACCCAAAAATGTAGAATCTAAATCTATGAAGGGTAAGACACTAAAAAACAAAGAAGACTCCAAAAAGATTAAACAAGTTAAATAAATTAAAATGGAGTCTCCTAAAATAGATTCTAAAAAGTTTAAACAAGTTAAACCAAGTTTAAAAGAATCTATGAACAAAAAGCTTCTCAACCTATCTCCCTTATATAAACCCATGAAAGAACTTTTGAATAAAGTAACAAAGTTAAATTTAAAATTCAAAAGTCAAGTAAAGGGAGAAAATAAGAAGAAAAGAAAAGTGAATCAATCCCCAAAGAAACAAACTCACCAACATCAAAAGACTAATCACCAATCTAAGCTAAATTTAGTCAAATCTAAATATCATGGTGATAAGTTTAAATTGAAAATTTATCAAGTCAAATCTCCTTTAGTTGGTGAGAATTCCAAACTAGACCTCAAAGTTCAACCCTCTCAAGACCTTAGGTGGATTCCTAAAGTTATCTACTTAGCCAAACCTTAAGGCCTTGAACCTCCTTGACCAACCTATTCTTTAATAGTTAAATCATATTGTTGGTCATGTTACATTTGCATTTTGTTTCTATTTAGTTACATCTATTAAAATGCATTGTTTCTTTATGATCATTTGATTTTGTTTTCATGCACCATTCTAAGTTACATGTCATGGTTTTCAAAATCTTTTGATTATAAATTCATCATGATTAGATTTGCTTTTTGCTCACATTTAGTTTTATGTTTTGCATTGCATTTCTACATGATCAATTGATTGTGATTTCAAAAGCTTTCATAGCTAGATTATTCATGATCAATTGTTGTTGCAAAATCATTTGTGTAGATGTCATGGTAAGATTATTTGAACAAATGATTTGAATCAATTCAAGTTTTTCCATAGACTTCTAAGTTTTTTTTAATATGGAAAATCATTGTTTTGAAAAATCAACTTGTATGTGTTTCATTTAAGTTATATCTTTTAAAATACAATGTTGAAAATTGATCTTCAAAATCATTCTTTTTATGCTCATTGTTGGATTTTGTTTATCAAAATGATTTGAAGATTGTTTGAATGGAAATGCTCTATAACATCATTAGTTATAATCATCTAAGCATGTTCCATGTTTTCATTTCCTTTTCTTTTGGTTTCATTATCTTAGAAATGGAAATGTATGTTGTTTGCATCCTTTCTTATTTGTTTACATTCTTTTTATATGCAAATGACTATTGGTTCCATGTATGGTTGTGATCTTAGTTATATTTGTAGAAACCATACTAGAACTAAAATCCATCCTCTATGCTTTCTAGTCATTTCTTTTTGGATGGTTATGATGTTGATTCATGTAGATTCTCTTGGTGCCAACCTTATACATGTTTCAACTTCATAAGTAGTGTTCTTGATCATATGAAACTCTTTGAAATCCATTCATTGTATTTCTATATCTTTGATGGATATCTTAGATGTTGAATTCATATGATTTTGACACTTTGAAAATTGCATGCTTTACCAAGTCATATCTTTTTGTATTGCAATTTCTCTTGTTCATCACTATGCTCATTAGTCATATCTTTAAAAAGTGATGAATATCCATTTATGTTGCTTGATGGAATTTTGTGTTTGTCACATCCTTGCTATTAATCATATTGTCATATTCAATTGGTTTCATTTGGTATAACTTTCCATTGATTTCATATCCAATTGATATCTTATCTTGTGTATGTGATAGACCTTGTGTACATTGGATTGATCTTGATAGTTATATGTTTACATTCCATGTCACATTCCATTAGCATCATAATGTTCATGTTTGCCACCTCTCTTGCTCATATAGGTAAATCTCATGATCACCATTTTTATGTATTCATAATCTTGGTTGATTATTAGTTGAGGTTGGCTTCATGTTTGAATTTCATTTCACTCAACTTGCACTTTAATAAGTCATATTTATTGATTGAATGAAATGATTTTCAAAATCTTACATAGCATATGATTTTCATAAGTTAAATTATTTAATGCTATGTTTAGTAAACCCCATTGCTTCATGGATAGCTCTAATTTGGATTTATCTTAATAGTTATATTCTTTATAACTCCATTTTAGAGTGGTTGATTTAATAGTCTTATCCTTAAATCTCAATTGGTATTCTTTGTTTTTCCAATTGATATCCATGATTGCTTCTCTCATTAGACCTTGCTTTCTTTTGGTAATTTGATCATACTGAGCTTTATAGTTAAATGAATCTAATCCTTTCCTTGAAGTTGATCCTCATTTGGTTAAACCATCTACTTCTTGAACCAAATAGTTATATCTTTGTCAAAAGTTTGACAAAAGAAGAGAATGGATTGAGGGGGAGTGTAAACCTTCATAGGAAGTATTAGTTTTGATCAAATTGACCATTGGATAGGCTTTGAACCCTTAGAGATAACTTCCATACATGATAGCCTGTTACGTATTTTCATTTTCGGTTTCATTTGTTAACAGGTGCTACTAAAGGTATTTTCCTTATTTCATGTGTGTAGGTACCTTTGCAATTTAACGGCAAAGGGGGAGAGAGCATTCAAGTTCTCAAAAGGGTGAAGAGAATGTCCAAGCTTCCTAAGGGGAGAGTTGTGTATGATCTTCTACAAGGGGAGAGAATGCATATCTTGCCAAAGGGAGAGAGAGGCATGGTCAAAGGGGGAGAGCAAATAGAAGAAAGAAAGCTTGGGAGCTAAAGAAGATGCTTGGCCATAGAGAGGAAGATGAAAAGAAAGCTTGAAGAATGATCAAGCTCCAAGCATCAAGAAGATGAAGAAAAGAGCCCAAGAGCCCAAGCTAAGAGAAGGAGCATCCAAGAAGATTTCAAGACTTGTCCTGCTTAGGGGGAGCTGAAGACTTAGTGTGTAATTTCAATGATGAGTAAGTTGCCATCAAATTGCAAAGGGGGAGATTGTTAGGGATTTTGTATTTGCAATTTGATGGATGCATTTTCACTTTAGCATCATTTGAATTTTCACACATGCATTGTTTTAGAAAATCTTGAAATCTGGTTTTATACATGCATTGGATTTTAGACTTGTAGATTTAATGATTTATGCATATTTTGTTTTTAAACTTGGATGCATTGGTTTTAGAATCCAAACTCTTTTGAAAACCTAATTCTTTGTGCATTACTTTTGAGAAATCAAAGTGAGGATTTAGGTTTGTGACTTGCATACTTTCATCATTTTCAGAATCAGTTTTGTATGCATTTAAATGTGAAAAGAGTTTTATCAAATCAAGCAAGCCTTTGGTTTTATTGTTTCGAATCATTTTAGGCTTTTTGTGTTTCATGTTTTTAAACATCTTAATTTGATTTAAAACATGTTTCCAAGCTTGATTTATTGGCCCAAAAATCCTCTCCAAGAAATACCTTTCATTGTGGAAAAAAATAGGATTTTTGGTCCCAGGCAGTCAACCTGCAGTGTGGCAGGTCGACCTGCCTAGGGACCCGGGTCGACCTGCCACACTGCAGGTCGACTGGGTCTTGAAGCACCAACGGTCACTTTTTTTACCGTTGTGTGTAGCAGGTCGACCTGGGACTAGCCGTTGGACTGTTTTTCATTATAAAGTCCATTCATTTCCAACCTTTTTGGAGGCTTGATACATGAACTTTTGAGACCATTTTGGAGCCAAAGAAAGGGGAAGAAGTTGGAAATGAATGGACTTTATAATGAAAAACCGTGAGCAAAAGAAAAAAAAAGGAAAGAAAGGAAAGAAGAAAAAAAAAAGAAAAAGAAAAAAAAAAGAAGAAAGAAAAAAAAAACGTGTGAAAAAAAAGGGGAAACACGTGAAAAAAAAAAAAGGAAAAAAAAAAGAAAAGAAACTTTTACATGCAATTTCTTGTTGAGAAAGAAAAACTCACTTGAAGCCATGGAGAAGAAGAAAGAAGAACTTGAAGACTCTTGAAGAAGGAGGATTCTTGATCTTAGAGCAACTCTTGAAGACTTTTGCAAAAAGAAAGCAATAGGAGCAAGAGATCCCACCTCCCTTGCTTTTATAGAAGAAAGCAAACCAAAAGAGGAAAGAGAAGAAAAGTAAGGAGGTAAGTGCTAAAAATTAGCAACCTTCCCAAAAGAAAAGGAAACTTGGGATATTCTCTCCCAAAACAAAGATTCTTTGAGAAATTCTCTCCCAAAGAAAGATATTTTGAAAGAATCTCTCCCAAAATCAAGAAAACTTGAGAAAATCTCTCAAAGTAAAGATATTTTTAGATATTCTCCACCCAAAGGAGATATCTTTAGATATTCTTTACGAAAATGACACCAATTGAGATCTAAGCCATCCATCAAAGCTTAAGGTCCCATGGGTTAGCCCATATGAGCCAGGTTTGACCACCTAGGCACTAAAAGTGGCTTTTAATCAAAATTTCTCTTACCAAGAGCATACAAAAATGGTCCCATGCCTCCTTTGAGTTGATTGGACCATACCATACAAAAAATCCAAGCTTCATGAGTTTCCAAAAATCCAAACCATCCCACCTCATGAACCAAATTAAGCCAAAATCTTGAAATTGACAATCCACAAAAGCCCAAACCACTCCAATGGACCCAAAATTGTCCTAAAGAGTGAACCAAAAAACCAAACCATGGTCCCCTAACTCGCCACATACAGCTTGTTGGGTCACAAGACCAAAACCAAAAATCAAAACCCGACCCCCTAACTTGCCACATACAGCCTGTTAGGTCACAAGGTCAAAACCAAAACAAAAAACCTGACCCCCTAACCTGCCACATACAGCTTGTTAGGTCACAAGGTCAAAATCAAAACCAAAAAACCAAAACCAAATCCAAATTCAAATGTCATTCTCAAAATCTTGCCTTGAGATGGTACGTGATCCCTCTCACTACCATAAAATCCCCTGGAAGCTCAAAAGGCTACTCCATCAAAAAATAAAAAAAAATAAAAAAAAAGAAAGAAAAATGCTCAAAGACTCTTGGTCAAGTAAGAAGCTCTTCTTCAAGATTCTCTTCGAGGCACATCGACTACAAAAGCCATATCGTCGCTGTACCTCGAGGGGGCATTTGTTGACACCAAAAATGTCACTTTGCCTCTTCACATCAAAAGCTACACGGAGCCGCATCCTACCAAAAATAGGCAGGCGCCACTTCAAACATCAGATCTTGTCAGAATCAAACAAAAACTGCAAGGTCATTCAAAACAACCAAAAGAGAGGTACACATGAAGTTTCGGGCCATTCCGACATCATTTGGCCTAGCTTCACTTCTCCAACAACTAAGCAGCAGCTCCCGGCGGCAACAGTGTCGAAGACCCCAAATCTTCGATCAGAGCCTACGGATGGTCTCAAAATACCTCTGAAAGGCTACATGTCAAGTTTCAAGTCAAACCGACACCGTTTGACCCTCCGTCAACCCTCGAGCAGCAAAATTGAGCCCTTAGGTAGCGAGAACTACCGAGGTCATCACTCATCAAATAGAGCACATGGGCGACTTCTACATACCTCCAAAGGGCTGCACAACAAATTTCAGGTCATTCCGATGACGTTTGACCCAGTTTCGATGCTCGGGAACAAAATTAAGCCTACAGGCGGCGGAGCACCCCGGGACCATGGCACCCAATTCGGAGCTTGTGGATCATCTCAAAATGACTCCAGTAGGCTCCCCGTCGAATTTCAGGTCAATCGGACATCGTTTGACCGAAAGTCAAAGCTCGGCATTTCCCTCGCGGTGAAACGAAGGCAAGCGTTTGCATGACCCCAAACAGCTTCAAAACTCAAACGAAAGCCTATGGTTGGTCCTATCTACTGATGAGGAAGCTACCCATCAAATTTCAGGTCAATCGGACATCGTTTGACCAGAAGTCAAAGCTCGGCATTTCCCTCGCGGTGAAATCAAGTCAAGCATTTGCGGGCCCCCAACCGGCTTCAAAACTCAAGCAAAAGACTATGGTTGGTCTTGTCTATTGCTCAAGAAGCTACACGTCGAATTTCAGGTCATTCCGACATCATTTGACCTAGTTTCGACGCTTGACAAAAAATCGGCAGTTCTCCACAGCAAAGTCTTCGGCTTTTCAGAAAATGGGAAACTTTGCGATCCGATTTGCATGGCTTCTCGTCAGGTTTTCTTGAGGGAAATCCAGCCAATAAATAAGAGGAAATTCCAAGAAAAATGCAGAAGAAAAAAGAAGCGAAAACAGACGAAAAACGACCGAGAAACGGCGACAGAAAGGCGGCCAAAAAAATGGGCCAAGGCCCATGGTCGCCGGCGACCCAAGCCCATGGTCGCCGGGGACCATGGAGGTCCGGGTCATCGGATTTCGCCCAAAATGCCCGTTTTTCGGGTACTTTTCGTGTTTCGAGAATTCCGGCCCCTGTGATTTTCTGAAAATCTGATTTTTGGTGCTCGGAATCAGCTGATCTTCGCCAACATCTCAGATCTACCATCAAAAGCATGTGATCATCATCGCACGCCTCAAAATCTCCAAACGGCTAATCAAGAAAGCACACTTTCTGCCCGCCCGATCGCGAAATTGACTGGACAGATGTTGCTAGCCCGCTGACGTCAACCAATGTTTGAAATTGGATCACCATCCGACATCAAATAGCATGTGGGTCCATTGGTGATCATCGCAAGAAGAATCCCAAAGGACGCGGCACGGCCCGCGACTCTTCAAGCGCCCGGGCAATCAATTAATGAAGTTAAATGACCCGTTTATGGCAAGTTAATGCGGTCATTAACTCATTATTTCGAACGGCCCAATCAAAAGCAAGCAAATGGGAGTTACAAGTCCAAGTAATCATGACATTAAAATCATGAAACTCCCATCATCATGGAGATTAAAGGCGATTAAATGCCCATCACTCTCCATCGGCCAATCAAATTCAAGGAAAAAGGAGTTACAAAACAAGTAAATAAAAACTTGTAATTCCTCCCATCATGAGCATTAATACCATAAATGCTCATAAACTCTCCTAAATGGCTACCAAAGGCCTATAAATAGGAGGGTCATTCCAAGGGAAAGAGGGCCAGAGAAAAATCGCCAGAAAATCATTCAAAAATCCTCGGAGAAATCTCTACAACTCTGCTCCTTCAAGAAAACTCTGCAGCAACCAACACTACAAGGTGATCAAAACCCCTTGGGCCCCCCCCCCCCCCCCCCCCACAAGGCCACCTCTCCTTCTATCCAACATGGCTAGATGCGGCTTTTCAGCCCGTCTACTCAGCTTTTTACTGGATATAGGACCTTATCTTGGTCCTTATCCTCTAAAAATCTGAGGTTGGAGCCAAGCCAAGAAATCAAGCATCAAAGTTCTCATCTGAAGGACGATGGCGGAGTCCATACATGACTCGCGACTGTCGATCTGAACGGGTCCCCCACAATCGCATGAGAAGTTAGATTCCATTTCTTTCTTTTCTATTGTATTGTATTTTTTCTTAAAGAGACACAAAATTCACATTTCTTGTCTTTTCATTATTGATGAGATTTGTAAACCACCTTTCACGGCAAAATCGCCTTTCACGGCAAACAAAGAAAATCGCCTCTCACGGCATTCAAAACAAACTTGTCTCTTTTCTTTAAAATATGTGTGCAATGGAAAGTTAGGAAAAAGTTTGATTTCCTTTCTACTTGTGAAGGTGAATCTCCGGATCACTACTCTAAATTCCAAGTAGAAAAGAAAATCTGGCATACCCACAAAAATGTTGATACCCGCCTTTCTTCCTTCCCTCTCCCTCCTTCCGGACCCCGACAGACCGGGGCGGATGGCAGCGGAGGAGGAACGGAGGGGCGCGGTCCATCAAGTTGGCACACCCGGTGGGACCCTGTTCATTTGAGAACACAATGTTTGGATTCTTTGGCTCCTTTTAGTTGGTGGCCTATGTTGGATCTTGCATCTAAAAAAAAACACATGAGATGGGATTCTTGGAAATTTCTTCTTTTGAGTTTATTTCCAGTCTTTCTTGTTTCAAAAAAAAAATCTCAAAAAGAAACAAAATCTGATTTATAAAAATTTCAGATTTCCCTCTTTTGGATTCACAGTTGAGAAACTTTGGTTTCTTCCTTTTCGGACTTCGAGATCGCAGAAATGTTGAACTCATTTTCGGAATGGAACACCATTCGCTCTCTTCTATGAATCCACAAAAAAAAATCTGATTTAAAAAAAACTTCAGATTTCTCCCTTTTGGGTTTAAGTTGAGAAACTTTGGTTTCTTCCTTTTCGGACTTCGAGATCGCAGAAATGTTGAACTCATTTTCGGAATGGAACACCATTTGCTCTCTTCTATGAATCCACAAAAAAAATCTGATTTAAAAAAAAAAACTTCAGATTTCTCCCTTTTGGGTTTAAGTTGAGAAACTTTGGTTTCTTCCTTTTCGGACTTCGAGATCGCAGAAATGTTGAACTCATTTTCGGAATGGAACACCATTCACTCTCTTCTATGAATCCACAAAAAAAAATCTGGTTAAATTTGTTTTTTTCAGATTTCCCCCTTTTGGATTCACAGTTGAGAAACTTTGGTTTCTTCCTTTTCGGACTTTGAGATCGCAGAAATGTTGAACTCATTTTCGGAATGGAACACCATTCGCTCTCTTCTATGAATCCACAAAAAAATCCGATTTAAAAAAAATTCAGATTTCTCCCTTTTGGGTTTAAGTTGAGAAACTTTGGCTTCTTCCTTTTCGGACTTCGAGATCGTAGAAATGTTGAACTCATTTTCGGAATGGAACACCATTCGCTCTCTTCTATGAATCCATAAAAAAAATCTTTCGAAAAAAAAACCACTAAGGTTGCACCAATTGCGTTCTTTGACCAAAGTGGATCTAAGAAAAGCCTTGTCCAGAGTGTGGAGACAGCTAGATTGTTCTAGGCAAGGGTCCTCCAAACGGGTTCATTAAGTAAACCTACCCTTACCTGGGGGCTAATCTATCAACTGAGGTTTCATAAGATCGAATTGGAGATCTATGTGAACTCTTAAAAAAAATCTTCAAAAAAAAAAAGAACAAAAAAAAAACTTCTATCATTTTTGGATTCATATTTGAGAAATCCTGGTTCCTTCCTTTTCGGACTTCGAGATCGCAGAAATGTTGAACTCATTTTCGGATTGGAATACCATTTGCTCTCTTCTATAAAGTCCAATCTTGACACTTTCAAAAAAAAAACTTCCGTCACTTTTGGATTCACATTTGAGAAATCCTGGTTCCTTCCTTTTCGGACTTTCGAGCTCGCAGAAATGTTGAGCTCATTTTCGGATTGGAATATCATTTGCTCTCTCCTATGAATCCAATCTTGACCTTTCAAAAATCCCATCTCGTGTCCTTTCCAAGGATGCGATTTGCAACATTTGTGCCTAGCGGTGCTAGTACGCCCTTTCGGGTCTACTGTATTCGCAACCGACACATTTGTATCTCAACCTTATATCACTTTACCTTGAGTGAGCTTTGCTTCTCGGTAATTTGAATTAAGGTTCACAATTGCTTCTAGCAGTCACTGGGACGCTCATTCTGAGCTGACCCTACCTGCGTTTAGAACAATTGTGCCCTCTATGGCTTTTCTGCCTTCCTCATGTTGCTTGGGCTGGGCCATGACCCCTCGGGCGACTTGAAGAGGCGAAACCATAGTATTTTCCATTTATGATCACCTTATTCTTGTGATTACTAATGGATATGGTCTTGTTTCAGAAGTTTTCCAAAAACTAACAATGGCAGCTTCATTAACCATCACCTTCGATGAGAACAAGTACCAGCTCATGCTCTAAGACAAACAAGCCAAGCGCACTTACAAGCGCCCTGCCAGCTGCAGAAGCGTCATTTCCCTCGGCAACTCAGAAGACACCGGGTCAAACTCTACTCCCCGAACCATTGTCTTCGGATCATTGGGACCATTCCCACTACCCGCAGAAGAAACTGTTAGGAATTTTGTATTTGCAATTTGATGGATGCATTTGCACTTTAGCATCATTTGATTTACACACACTTGCATTGTTTTAGAATTTCTTGAAATCTGGTTTTATACATGCATAGCTTTTAAGATTTGGAAAAGTATTTGTTTTATGCATGTTTTGGTACTAAACTTGGATGCATTGGATTTAGAACCCAAAACTCTTTTGAAAACCTAATTCCTTGTGCATTATATTTGGAAAATCATCTTGTGAATTTAGGTTTGAGCTTTGCATACATTCATCACAAAAAGAATCATTTGTGTATGCAATTTCATTTGAAAAGAGTTTTTACAAATCAAGCTAGCCTATGGTTTTAAAGTTTTCAAATCTTTTTAGGTTTTGTGTGTTTCATGTTTTTAAATGATTTAAAACATGTTTTTAAGCTTGATTTAGTGGACAAAAGGTCCCCCAAAGAAATAACTTTGAAATGGCAAAAGTTGCATTTTTTGCAAAAAGGGGGGGTTTCCCGGCAGTGTCGCCGGTCGACCGAGACACAGGTATCGGTCGACCGAGACAACTGTCGGGCGAGTGTGCAGTTTCTGCATTGTTTTTTGCCAACGGTCAGAAATTTGACCGTTGTGCTTTCTAGGTCGACCGAGACAACTAGCCGTTGGGCTGTTTTTTGCTATAAAGTCCATTCATTTCCAACCTTTTTCAATGCTTGATACTTGAACCTTTGAGACCATTTTGGAGCCAAAGAAAGGGGAAGAAGTTGGAAAGGCTAGAGGGCTATTTGGAAATCAAACTCATGAGTTTTTAAAAGGTACACCTTTATAGTTATTTTGATTTCCATTCAAATGAAATCCATGCATGTTCAAATCCTTTGTATTTTCATTTATGCATGATTTCAAGCCCTTAAAGAGTTGTTTTGCAAACTCAATATCTTTCTTGGTAAATTAGATTGGTTTGCAAACTCTCTTGTCCTAATCACATGTGTTCTTAGTCTTTATCATTCATACAACTTGTTTGTCTCATTTCTTCAAAGTTGTTTGAAACTTTTATGTGATTAGTTTTCTCTTCAATCACCATTTTATAAGCTTTGATTTTAAAATGCATCATGCATTCATTTAAGAGCTTCTTTGTTGAAATTGATTGAAGAAACACACTCATACACTTGTGCACACACTTTAGCTTAATTGAGTGTATGTTTGTAATTTGTATTAAACTTTCATATTAGCCTATTCAAGAGGCAATTTCATTTGAGCTTAAATTGTAATCTCTTAGAGTGATCTTTTGGAAAGACACCTTCTTAGAGAAATCTATATTTGTTAAGGTTATTGCTTAGCCTAAGAAAAGCATCTTGTAAGGTTATTGCTTAGCCTAAGAAAAGCATTTTGTAAAGGTTATTGCTTAGCCTAGAAAAGCACATAGAGAGGTTGTTGTTTAGCCTTGAAAAGCAACATTGTATAGGTTATTGCTTAGCCTTTGAAAAAGCATAAATAGTGGAAATCCGGTGGGGTGTTGGATTCACAAGCCGGTAGTGGATGTAGGCACGTTGGCCGAACCACTATAAATATTGTGTTGTGGTGATTGCTATGTGGTGATTGTTTATTTGAGCTTCCGCATATTGATTGATTATTCATCACATGTGACTAGTTTTTATTAAGAATTTAAATTTGGTTTAAATTGGTCATAGTTGTAGCACACCCTATTCACCCCCCCCTCTAGGGTTAGGATCCCAAGGACTTTCAATTGGTATCAGAGCCTCGTGCTCTATCTTTTAGGATCAAGTGTTTGGAACTCTTGATTAGGTGTAAAAACCTAGAGTTAAAACCCTAGAGTTGTCCTTTATATGAAAATCATTAGAATGGATTCCACTAGTTTAGACCTTGTAGATTCTTGTGTAGATTCTTCTAGACCCCTCATTCTTCCATCCTATGGAGATTCAAACATTGAAATTAAAGAATCTCAACTTGAATTAAAAGAAGAAGAATTTGATGAACTTGAAGCCTATGAGGAATTGTACACATGGTCCTTAGAGGTTTCCAAGAAAAATAAAAGATTAAAAGAAGAATCTATAAGGCTAAACCAAGAATTAGACTCTTCTAAAAATGAACTTAGAGAAAAAGATGAATTTATAAATTGTGTAGAATCTAAGTTCATGATCTCTTTAAATAATCTATCTAACATTCAAGATGAACTAAGAGAATTAAAGATGGATTATGATAATGTCAATAAGGAAAATTTAATTCTAAGAGATCAAATAAAAAGGCAAGATAAAGACTTTAACAATCTTGAATCTAAATTGACTATCTCTAAGGAAAATTTATCTAATGCTCAAGATGAATTAAATGAGATTAAGATAAATTGTGATGAGCTTAAAAATGAAAATTTGAACCTAAGAGATACAATTAAAAGACAAGATGAAAACATTAATTATTTAAAATCCAAGTTGACAATTTCCAATGAAAATTTGTCTAATGCTCAATGTAATTTAAAAACTTTAGAACTTGGATCTAATGTTGTTAATGAGCTTAAATCTAAGTTAAAACTTGCCTATGAAGAGCTAAACAATTTTAAGGGAATTGAAAATGAACTTTCAAAAGTTAAACATGAAAATTCAATCCTTATAACCAAAGTCACTCAACTTGAAGGATATAAACAAAAGTATGAGTGCAAGTTTACCCAAAGTGAAGAAAGACTTGAAAAATTATTTAAATTGGGTAAATCTCAAGGAGATAGGACGGGTATTGGATTTAATAGGAATATGTCTTATGACCCTAAATTCACCAACACTTTTGTGAAAGATGAGTCCTCATTCTCTAGCACTCACACTTCTTTGCGCATGTCTAAATGTAATTATTGTGGCATTGAAGGACACTTTAGGTTTGAGTGCAAACTAAGAAGAAGCAATGTGTCTAATCCCATCTTTGAACCAAAGAAAGTAAAATCAAACATGAAGGGTAAGACACTTAAAAACAAAGAAGACTCCAAAAAGACTAAACAAGTTAAATCATTTAAAATGGAGTTTCCTAAGATAGATTCTAAAAAGGTTAAACAAGTCAAACCTAGCTTAAAAGAATCTATAAACAAAAAGCTTCTCAACCTACCTCCCTTAAGTCAAAACATGAAAGTACTTTTGAAGAAAATTACAAAGTTAAATTTAAAATTCAAAAGTCAAGTAAAGGGAGAAAATAAGAAGAAAAGAAAAGTGAAGCAATCCCCTAAGAAACAAACTCACCAACTTCAAAAGACAAATCACCATTCTAAGCTAAATTTAGTAAAATCTAAATATCATGGTGATAAGTTCAAATTGAAAATTTATCAAGTTAAATCTCCTATAGTTGGTGAGAAGTCCAAACTAGACCTCAAAGTTCAACCCTCCCAAGACCTTAGGTGGATTCCAAAAGTTATCTACTTAGTCAAACCTTAAGGCCTTGAACCTCCTTGACCAACCTATTCTTTTATAGTTAACTCACTTTGTTGGTCATGTTGCATTTGCATTTGGTTTTCTTTTAGTTACATTTCTTGAAATGCATTGCTACTTTATGATCATTTGATTTTGTTTTCATGCACCATTCTAAGTTACATATCATGGTTTTCAAAATCATTTGATTATAATTTCATCATGTTTGATTTGCTTTTTGTGCACATATGTCTTGCATTGCATTTCTACATGGTCAATTGATTGTGATTTCAAATGCTTTTATAGCTAGATTCTTCATAATCAATTGGATTTTCCATGGTTTTATAAGTTAAACTTTTATATGGAAAATTGTTTTGAAAAATCAACTTGTATGTGTTACAATTAAGTTATATCTTTTCAAATACATGTTGAAAATTGTTCTTCAAAGTCATTCTTTTATGCTCATTGTTGGATTTTGTTTATTGAAATGATTTGAAGATTGTTTAATGGAAATGCTTTATAACATCATTAGTTATAATCTTTTAAGCATGTTCCATCTTCTCATTTCCTTTTCTTTTGGTTTCATTATCTTAGAAATGGAAATGTATGTTGTTTGCATCCTTGCTTGTTTATTTACATTCTTTTTATATGCAAATGACTTTTGGTTCCATGTATGGTTGTGATCTTAGTTACATTTGTAGAAACCATACTAGAACCCAAATCCATCCTCTATGCCTTATAGTCATTTCTTTTTGGATGGTTATGATGTTGATTCATGTAGATTTTCTTGGTGTCATCTTTATACATGTTTCAACTTCATAGTAGTGTTCTTAATCATATGAAACTCTTTGAAACCCATTTCTCATATTTCTATATGTTTGATGGATATCTTAGTTGTTGAATTCATATGATTTTGACACTTTGGAAATTGCATGCATTACCAAGTCATATTCTTTTGCATTGCAATTTACCTTGTTCATCACTATGCTCAATAGTTTTATCTTTAAAAGTGATGAATATGCATTTATGATGCTTGTTGGGATTATGGGTTTGTCACATCCTTGCTCTTTAACATGTTGTCATATTCAATTGGTTTCATTTGGTATAATTTTCCATTGATTTCATATCCAATTGATGACTTATCTTGTGTATGTGATAGACCTTGTGTGCATTGGATTGAACTTGTTAAGTAATATGATTGTTCCATGTCACACACCATTAGCATCATAATGTTCATGGTTGCCACCTCTTTTGCTCATATAGGTATATCTCATGACCACCATGTTTATGTGTTCATAATATTGGTTGGTTATTAGTAGAGGTTGGCTTCATGCTTGAAATTCATTTCACTCATTCTTGCACATTAATAGTCATATTTATTGTTTGAATGAAATGATTTCAAAACTTACATAGCATATGATTTTCATAAGTTAATTTGATTGATGCTATGTTTGAGTAAACCCCATTGCATCATGGATAGCTCTAATGTGGATTTATCTTAATAGTTATATGCCTTCAAATCCATTTTAGAGTGATTGATTTAATAGTCATATCTTTAAATCTCAATTGGTATTCTTTGTTTTTCCAAATGATATCCATGATTGCTTTTCCCATTAGACCTTGCTCTCTTTTGGTAATTTGATCATAATGTGCTCTCTAGTTAAATGAATCTAATCCTTTCCTTGAAGTTGACCCTCATTTGGTTGAACCATCTACTTCTTGAACCAAATAGTTATATCTTGTCAAATGTTTGACAAAAGAAGAGAATGGATTGAGGGGGAGTGTAAACCTTCATAGGAAGTATTAGTTTTGATCAAATTGACCCTTGGATTGCCATTGTGCCCTTAGAGATAACTTCCATACATGATAGCCTGTTATGTATTTCATTTTCGATTTCATTTGTTAACAGGTGCTACTAAAGGTATTTTCCTCATTTCATGTGCGTAGGTACCTTTGCAATTTAATGTCAAAGGGGGAGAGAGTTCGAGTACTCAAAGATCTCCTATTCTTCAAAGGGGGAGAGTACCAAAGGGAGAAAGAGGCATGGTCAAAGGGGGAGAGCAAATAGAAGAAAGAAAGCTTGGAGCTAAAGAAAATGCTTGGTCATCAAGAGGAAGATGAATAGAAAGCTTGAAGATTGATCAAGCACCAAGCATCAAGAAGATTGAAGAAGAGAGCCCAAGAGCCCAAGCTAAGAGGAGGAGCATCCAAGAAGATTTCAAGACTTGTCCAGCTTAGGGGGAGCTGAAGACTAAGTGTGTAATTTCTATAATGAGTAAGTTGCCATCAAATTGCAAAGGGGGAGATTGTTAGGAATTTTGTATTTGCAATTTGATGGATGCATTTGCACTTTAGCATCATTTGATTTACACACACTTGCATTGTTTTAGAATTTCTTGAAATCTGGTTTTATACATGCATAGCTTTTAAGATTTGGAAAAGTATTTGTTTTATGCATGTTTTGGTACTAAACTTGGATGCATTGGTTTTAGAACCCAAAACTCTTTTGAAAACCTAATTCCTTGTGCATTATATTTGGAAAATCATCTTGTGAATTTAGGTTTGAGCTTTGCATACATTCATCACAAAAAGAATCATTTGTGTATGCAATTTCATTTGAAAAGAGTTTTTACAAATCAAGCTAGCCTATGGTTTTAAAGTTTTCAAATCTTTTTAGGCTTTGTGTGTTTCATGTTTTTAAATGATTTAAAACATGTTTTTAAGCTTGATTTAGTGGAAAAAAGGTCCCCCAAAGAAATAACTTTGAAATGGCAAAAGTTGCATTTTTTGCAAAAAGGGGGGGTTTCCCGGCAGTGTCGCCGGTCGACCGAGACAACTGTCGGGCGAGTGTGCAGTTTCTGCATTGTTTTTTGCCAACGGTCAGAAATTTGACCGTTGTGCTTTCTAGGTCGACCGAGCCCCTTCTAGGTCGACCGAGACAACTAGCCGTTGGACTGTTTTTTGCTATAAAGTCCATTCATTTCCAACCTTTTTCAATGCTTGATACTTGAACCTTTGAGACCATTTTGGAGCCAAAGAAAGGGGAAGAAGTTGGAAAGGCTAGAGGGCTATTTGGAAATCAAACTCATGAGTTTTTAAAAGGTACACCTTTATAGTTATTTTGATTTCCATTCAAATGAAATCCATGCATGTTCAAATCCTTTGTATTTTCATTTATGCATGATTTCAAGCCCTTAAAGAGTTGTTTTGCAAACTCAATATCTTTCTTGGTAAATTAGATTGGTTTGCAAACTCTCTTGTCCTAATCACATGTGTTCTTAGTCTTTATCATTCATACAACTTGTTTGTCTCATTTCTTCAAAGTTGTTTGAAACTTTTATGTGATTAGTTTTCTCTTCAATCACCATTTTATAAGCTTTGATTTTAAAATGCATCATGCATTCATTTAAGAGCTTCTTTGTTGAAATTGATTGAAGAAACACACTCATACACTTGTGCACACACTTTAGCTTAATTGAGTGTATGTTTGTAATTTGTATTAAACTTTCATATTAGCCTATTCAAGAGGCAATTTCATTTGAGCTTAAATTGTAATCTCTTAGAGTGATCTTTTGGAAAGACACCTTCTTAGAGAAATCTATATTTGTTAAGGTTATTGCTTAGCCTAAGAAAAGCATCTTGTAAGGTTATTGCTTAGCCTAAGAAAAGCATTTTGTAAAGGTTATTGCTTAGCCTAGAAAAGCACATAGAGAGGTTGTTGTTTAGCCTTGAAAAGCAACATTGTATAGGTTATTGCTTAGCCTTTGAAAAAGCATAAATAGTGGAAATCCGGTGGGGTGTTGGATTCACAAGCCGGTAGTGGATGTAGGCACGTTGGCCGAACCACTATAAATATTGTGTTGTGGTGATTGCTATGTGGTGATTGTTTATTTGAGCTTCCGCATATTGATTGATTATTCATCACATGTGACTAGTTTTTATTAAGAATTTAAATTTGGTTTAAATTGGTCATAGTTGTAGCACGCCCTATTCACCCCCCCCCCTCTAGGGTAAGGATCCCAAGGACTTTCAGAAACTGCACCTGCCAAGAAGCAAAGAACCGCCCCTCAACGTATCACTACAGTGATACCAAGGGCGATCATCACGAAGCCTCAACCTACAAGAAACCAGGTCTGCTCAAAGATTTGGTCCCCAAGACCTTCACCCAAACAAAGAAGGTCACAAACACCTGCAAAGCTGTTAGACCCCGACCCAGACCAATTCGATTAGTGTGCGATTAGTGTGTGTTTAGTCCTAAGTGAGTTTAGTGGTTGTTGGGTTAGAAATGATTAGTTTAGTCTTGGACATAGCTTTGGGAAATTTGAGGACACAATTTTCGAGATCTCATAACCATGTCAAAAATATACTTTTTGGAAACTAGATATTTCGACGATCGTTTTATCCTTCTTCGTCGAAGTCATCCGAGGTCCACAAGATCGTGTTTTGGCCATTTCAAGTTCAAGTTAGTTGGGACCCATTCTCCTCACTTAAACCCTTCTCCCTCCCTTTCATTCACTTTACCAAAAATCCTGCAACTTTCTTGACCTAGGGCTGAAATCCCTCTTTTTCCCTTCCATCTTCCTCTCCTTACTTGATCTAGCTAGAAGGCTCCAAAGAAAATTCTAAGACTACCAATTTCTTCCTCTCATCATAAGCTCTCCATTGATGCAAGTTTCTTGAGGTTCTAGGTTGGGCAAAAGCTTCATTTCATTCTCTTTCTCTTGTTTGACCCCTTCTAGGTAAGAGCTTCAACTCATATTCTTCATTGAGTCATTTTGATTCCTTAAGATTATGTTTTTCATGTTTTCAAACCCTTTTTATAAAAATGGGTTCCTTGCTTTCATCGTGTTAAGTTTGGTGTGGTTTCTCTTGGGTTTTCTTGTAGTGTTGGCTTAGCTTTTGAGTGAAGTGCTTGGAGAGGATTATTAGCATTTGGGCAAGGCAAGTAATCTCTATAGGACCATCGTGCATGTGTATTTTAAGCTACATTGTTGTTTTTGGAAATTTTGCATATGAAAATGTTTATAAGCTTCATGATCATGTTTTCCTTGGATTGGATGTTTGGGATTGTGAGAAATGTGTATTTTATCCCTTGGAGAGCATGGAGGCTCAGGGAGGGCAGGTGGAATGAAAAACAAGAAGAAGAGAAGAAGGAAATATGGAAAATCTGCACTGAACTGTACTTCCCGTGCAGTTTCGGTCAGCTGGCGGCTAGCCGTAATTCCCATTTCGGCTAAACGCGAGCCAACCGAAATCAGCGGTTCCTTTTCCAGTAGCTGACATTTGCTTCAGGGTCCTGCGGTTAGCCCTGCGGTTAGCTCACGGCTAGCCGCCAGTTCCCTTGCGGCTAACCGTAAGCCAACCGAAATTATTACGGTTCCTTTTCCAGAGAGCGGCATCAGATCTGGGTTTTCAGCGGTCAGCCCTACGGTCAGCTTACGGCTAGCCGCCAGTTTCTAGTTCGGCTAGCCGCCAGCTGACCGCAAGCTGACCGAAATTGACCAATTCCTAGTTTTGAAGAAGTTTTGCAAGAGTGAAAACTAGAACATGTTAAGTGACCTTTAGCTTGATATTGTGTACTCGAAACTCGAGATGTCTTGAACTTCCGGGACACCAACTCTATTCCAAATTCCAACATTTGGGCTTCGAATACACAAAGACCAATCAAGGGTCCTCACATGTGCTTGATAGGCTTTGTGTTCGTACCTTAGTTTGATATAATGAATATCATCGTGTACTCGTTTTGAAGTTTAGTACAAGCTAGTTTTGAAAATGTGTTCCAAGAAAAAGGGAATCACTTCCTAAGCGTGTTATGCATATTAATTATGCCCGTGCTAGTCGTGTTCATCGTGTTTCGATAAGTGATTTCCCCCTTTTTTTCTTATCTCGACGTGTTTAGACCGTGTTTCGCGTGTTTTGTGCATTCATGAATTAAGTAAACACCACTGAGCTTAGACTGCCCTTTCAGTCTGATCCATTGCCTGGGGGTCTTTAAAACATGTGGACTGTCTGCAGACTGGTCGTGTATTTATTACACATCGTGCGTGTCCGGTTCCGCGGCCGGAATTCCCGTCTTTGTGGGAAATCGTGTCGTGCTTATATTATGTATATCGTGCTTGTCGTACGTGCTTGCTCTTTTCATTATATAAATGATAGAGAAAGGATGGGCTCTTTGTGGATTGTAACTATTCATGATATATTATGTACTCATGCTAGTTTGTTTTGGTATCTCAGCTTTGTTCGTATTCTTGAAAATGTATCTCAGCTTTGATAGTACTTCATACCAAAGATTTGCTTACATGTTTTCTCTAAATGTTATTGTTCATGTTCATGCCTACATTGATTACCTGCCAAACCGTCGTGTTTGACCCTTGTTTATTGGTGCCCAGGTACAGGAGACGTTGCCTTTGAGGAGGAGCGTCAGGAGGAGGCTTGTGAGCCAACTCCCGTGAGAGAGTGGCAGCCCGACGATGTCATTTAGATGTCAGACTGGTTCTCGAGTTTCGTCACCTTTAGTCTTGGGGTTTCTTTTGGTTATTTTGAGATTGTATTGACCTTTATTGGTCTCTTATGGGTTGTACTAAGCTTAACTTACTTTCGTGTTAAACTTATAACTTGAACTATGTTTGGGAATGCCATGATAACTCTTTTCTTTGATGCTATGTCTTGTTATTAAATGTTATAGCACTTAAAGATTTGATTGTGCTTATCGTGATGTGTTTTGCTACACGCTTCCGCAATCGTGTACGTGTGAGTCAGATTCCGCGTGTCTTTGGGAATATTCACCGCGAGAACCTGTGGGAAAATAATGAACCATTAAGCATAAACATCATCAATCGCGTCGCGGGCCCGGGGATCCGTTCCGAGGTCGCGACAGGACTGGTATCAGAGCGAGACATGTTTCAGGCACTTAAAAGAAACTAGAAAGATCTTAGGAACGTGGCGAGGATTCGTGAGTTCGATAGATTCGTTCGTATAGGATCTTAGAAACCCTTGTACCATGATTATTGTGTTCTAACTCTTTGTTTTACAGCAATATGCCTCCAAGAAAAGCTCCAAATCATCATGCTTCAGGCAGTAACCAGAATGAGTCAGATGCATCTGAGACACCGACAGCCACACAGTTTCAGGAACTTATGCAAGCCATGATAGCACAGCAAAGGCAAGCTAATGAGAACCAAGCAAGATTTCAAGAGCAGTTGGCTAAGAAAGATGACGAGATGGCACAAGTTCAAAGGCAGTTATTGGAAGTCCTTCAGAACAGGAATGTAGCACCACCCGCAGGTCCACAGATTGTGATACAGAATAGGGATCCTGACCCCAATGCTCTATTTGAGAAGTTTAGGAAGAGAGCACCGAAGGAATTTTCGGGCAATGAGGACCCACTAGTGGCAGATGACTGGCTAGTCAATACGGAGAAGATCTTTGATGTCTTCATGTGCACGGGTATACAGAAGGTCAACCTCACAGCTTCATTATTTTATGTGCTCGCAGATAGGTGGTGGCAAACAGTCAAGGATCCTTATGCAGTGATGGCAGATGATGAGGCATGGGCAGCATTCAAGATACAGTTTCAAGACAAGTACATTCCCTCTCATGTCAAGAGACAGAAGGCTATTGAGTTTCAGCAGCTCAAGCAAGGTAGCATGATAGTGTTGGATTATGTCACCAAATTTGAGAGATTGGCGAGGTATGGCACCGAGTTGATTGACACGGAAAGGAAGAAGATAACTAAGTTCTTAGAAGGGTTGAATCCGATTATTACGAGGGATGTCATAGGAGTAGTGCCTCCAGCTACATATGATGAGGCAGTCAAGCGGGCCTATACTTTTGAGGATATTAATAATATGATTGTTCAGGACAGGAAGCAGCAGTATCAGCAGCAAAATCAGAGGCAACAACAGGGCAAGAAGCCAAGGCAAGAGCAAGGCCATGCGAGGCAGGGTTGTGGACATTGTGGCAAGAATCATGAGACACACGAATGTCGTAAGGCCATGGGTGCCTGTTTCAAGTGTGGGGCTATGAATCATTCAATCAAGGATTGCCCCCTACTCCAGAATCAGGGGAACAAGAACCAGCAGCAGAGACAAGTAGCTCCTCAGAATCAAGCACCAGTTCAGAATCAGATTAGACCACCTCAGCAGCAGCAGGCTAGGCAACCAGGACAGAATCAGAATGCTCGTCCTCCACAGCAGAACAGACAGGGCCAAGGAAGGTAGAACCAAATACCGAACAGACTACAGATGCATGGACGGTTGTACTATCTCAACCGTGCAGACGCTGAAGCTGCAGGAGACGTGGTAGAAGGTAAACTTCTTGTTTGTGGGGTAGAAGCCCAGATTTTGTTTGATCCTGGATCCACACATTCCTTTGCATCTCCTAGTTTTGCTAAGTTGATTGATGCACCATGTAGTGAGTTGGATTACATTTTGGTAGTGACCACTCCAGTAGGGAAACAACTTGTGTGTAGAAACGATTACCCTAGTTGTACAGTTTTATTAGGAGATGTTAATCTACCGGCCAACCTCATAGTTTTGGACATGCATGATTTTGATGTCATTTTAGGCATGGATTGGTTAGAAGCATATCATGCCACCATGGATTGTTTTAGTAAGACCATCACATTCAGATTCCAAGGACCACAGGCAGAGTTGATATTTCAGGGGAACAGGAGGAAATCTCAGGCAGGGTTTATTTCAGTCTTGAAGGCAAGCAGATTAGTGCAGAGTGGGTGTCAGGCATTTATTGCGTTTATCACGGAGGATAAACAGTCCCAAGGGGTGGAGGATATCCCCATTGTGTGTGAATTTCCGGATGTTTTTCCAGAAGAAATCCCGGGTTTACCACCAATTAGAGAAGTTGAGTTCACAATTGAGCTCCTTCCAGGGACAGCTCCGATCTCGATTGCACCATACAGGATGGCTCCAGCAGAAATGGGTGAGCTAAAGCTCCAATTGCAGGATTTGTTAAGCAAAGGTTTTATTAGGCCAAGCGTTTCACCGTGGGGAGCACCGGTGTTAATTGTGAAGAAGAAGGATGGAAGCTTGAGAATGTGCATAGACTACCGGAAGTTGAACCATGTGACAGTGAAGAACAAGTACCCTTTGCCAAGGATAGACGAATTGTTTGACCAATTGCAAGGAGCAACCTATTTTTCCAAGATAGACTTGAGGTCAGGGTACCATCAGTTGAGAGTTAGAGACTCAGATGTTCAGAAGACAGCCTTTAGAACAAGATATGGGCACTATGAGTTCTTAGTGATGCCCTTTGGTTTGACAAATGCACCCGCAGTCTTTATGGCTTTGATGAACAAGGTCTTTGCGCCTTATTTGGATCACTCCACGGTAGTGTTTATTGATGATGTTCTGGTATATTCCAAGAGTAAGAAGGAGCATGAAGAACATTTGAGGACAGCGTTGCAGCTCTTGAGAGACAACCAGTTATATGCGAAACTCAGTAAGTGTGAATTCTGGTTAGAGCAAGTTGCTTTTCTAGGCCACATCATCTCCAGAGAAGGTTTAGCAGTTGACCCAGCCAAGATAGAAGCAGTTGTTAGTTGGGCAAGGCCAAGCAGTGTGACAGAAATTAGAAGCTTTTTGGGGTTAGCAGGCTACTACAGGAGATTTGTCCAAGGTTTTTCGTCCATTGCAGCCCCGTTGACAAAATTGACTCGGAAGAATGTCCCATTGGTTTGGACTGATCAGTGTGAAACCAGTTTCCAAGAGTTGAAGGGAAGGTTAACCACAGCCCCGATTCTTACATTACCCTCGAGCAACGGCGGATTTATTGTTTATACAGATGCTTCGAATGTGGGACTAGGTTGTGTATTGATGCAGGATGGCAAGGTGATTGCCTATGGCTCAAGGCAGCTGAAGGACCACGATAAGAATTATGCGACTCACGACTTGGAGTTGGCAGAAGTTGTTTTCGCATTGAAGATGTGGAGACACTACCTCTACGGAGAGAAGTTTGAGGTCCATTCAAATCACAGAAGTTTGCAATATTTGTTCTCGCAGAAGGATTTGAACATGAGGCAGAGAAGGTGGATGGAGTATATCAAAGATTATGACTTTCCAATCAAGTATCATCCAGGCAAAGTGAATGTGGTAGCAGATGCGTTGAGCAGAAAATCAGTAGTCATGGCTAATTTGAGAGGAATTGGTGTCTTACAGCAGTTCGAAGAGTTGGGTGTAGAGGTACAAACCCTAAGATTGGGTGCGATGTTAGCAAACATGACAGTTTCAGAACCAACCTTCATCCAGAAGATTAAGGAAAATCAGTTACAAGACCCAGACTTGGCCAAGATAGTAGATGTTATTGCAGAACGCCCCGATTTCAAGATGGTGAATGGAATCTTGTATTTCCGTGACCGGTTGTGTGTGCCAAATGTGGATGATTTGAAGAATGAGATAATGAATGAAGCTCACAGCACGCGATATTCTATGCATCCGGGTAGCACGAAGATGTACCCCAATTTGAAGAATAGATTTTGGTGGAACAACATGAAGAGAGAGATATCAACTTTTGTGTCTCGTTGTCTAACTTGTCAGTTGATCAAGGCAGAACATCAGAAGCCTCCAGGTTTGTTACAGCCTTTGGAAATTTCGGAGTGGAAATGGGAGCACATTACCATGGATTTCGTCTCCGGTTTGCCTAATACTAAGAAGGGAAATAATGCAATTTGGATCATTGTAGATCGTCTGACAAAGTCTGCTCACTTCATTCCGATGAAGACCGGGAATATGATGCATATGGCACCACTTGCGAAGTTATTTGTTGATGAGATTGTTAGTAAGCATGGTCAACCCGTCTCCATTACTTCAGATAGAGACAGTAGATTTGTTTCAAAGTTTTGGAAAACTCTGCATGAGTCGATGGGTACCAAGCTCCAGTTCAGCACAGCTTATCATCCTCAGACTGATGGTCAGTCAGAAAGGACGATACAGACTCTCGAAGACATGTTGCGTGCTTGTGTATTGGATTTCAAGGTTCAGTGGGATGAATGCCTACCGCTTTGTGAATTTGCCTATAACAATAGTTACCACTCTAGCATCGGTATGGCACCTTTCGAGGCACTCTATGGTAGAAGATGCAGAACTCCGGTTTGCTGGGAAGAAGTCGGTGAGCGTAGTTTTCATGGACCGACGATAGTTGGAGAGACAAGTGACAAGGTCAAGCTGATTCAGGAACGGTTGAAGATCGCCCGTAGTAGGCAGAAGAGTTACACAGATACTCGCAGAAGAGAATTGCAGTTTCAGGTGGGTGACAAGGTGTTTTTGAAGATCTCACCAGTTAGAGGGACTTTGAGATTGGACAGAAGGGCAAGTTGTCCAGGAGATTTATTGGTCCGTATGAGATTTTGAGCAAGATTGGAGATGTCGCTTATAGACTGGCGTTGCCGCCGGAATTCTCTGGGGTACACAATGTTTTTCATGTTTCTATGCTCAAGAAGTATGTCTCTAGTCCTGCACACATTCTACAACATGAGCCTTTAGAGATTCGGGAAGATGCCTCGTATGTGGAAAGACCGATCAAGATCATTGACACCAAAGAGCAAGAATTGAGAAACTGGACTATTCATTGGGTCAAGGTACTTTGGGAAAATCACGAGCCAGAGGAAGCCACCTGGGAATTGAGAGAGTGTGAGAACCCGACCCCTAATCTCTTGGATTAGTGTTGTTGTATTTGTGGATTAGTTCTTTTAGTGGGATTAGTAGTTGTTGGGTTGAGTTTGTGAGCTAGAATGAGTTTTCTTCTAGTTTTGGACTTTTGAGTGCTTTGGTAGCTTGTGGGGCCCTTTGGGGGTTCCCTTTTCGGCTTTGCTTTTACTTGTGAGATTTTCCCGATTGGTTTCGTATCGTGTTTTTGGCTCATTGCATTCATCTTGAGGAATCCTACAACTTTCATGTTGATCCCATATCCATTTGAGAACCCGAAAACCGATTTCTTGGCCTTGAGGGCAAAACAGTCTTTTCAAACCAAATCTGTACCCAAAACTCGATATTCTCGAAATCCGTGAAACATATACTTTTTGGAAACTAGATATTTCGACGATCATTTCTTCCTTCTTCGTCGAATCCATCCGAGGTCCCGAATTAGATGATTTCAGCCACCCAAGTCCCTTAAGTTGTGGGACCCATTCTCACTTGCTTATAAAAGGAGACCCTTCTCCTTCATTCACTCAATTCACCATTGTCCCAGCTGAGCCTAGGGTTTCCCATGGTGCAACTTCTTCTTCTTCTTGCTTCTTCATCTCCAAGCCACACAAATCTTGCACCAAACTAGAAATGGAGATCACCATTCTCTTCTCCACCTTGCAAGCTTTTCATGGATGCCATTAGAAGAGAAATCCACCAACATTGAGACCTTCCTTGAGCTTGTTCTTCTCATTTGAAAGTCATCCAAGTAAGTTCCCTCCTCAAATCTTCTAGATATGTGTTCTTCTTGCCCTTGAGAAGCTCCATTTTCATTATTGGGAGTTCTTTCTTCTTCTTCATTGTTTAACCCATTTTTGGGTTGTTTTGGGGGTTTTGTAGAGATTGTGGATCTTGAGCTTGAGAGGTGATTAGGAGCTTGATTTTCTTGATTAGAGTCAAAGGCAAGTGGTTGATTGGATCGTTTTGATTATTAACATGTTTTGGTGAAAATCTTGATTTCATTGATGGTTTTGGTAATTTTAATAGTTGTTTTTGATATGATAAATATTGATTATGAGATGTGCTATTGATGAGTTATTCTTTCTTGTTAAGCTCTTGAAAGTGCATGCATCCTATTGTCAAGAATTTCAAATGGTTTCACATGAATGAGTTTTCTCCACCTTGAGTTTTATTGTGGATGGAATAGATGGAAAGGATGGAAATGGAGGAGCTCTTTAGCTCATTTTAATGTCTTGGAAACATGTGTTTAAGCCCCCTTGTTTATAGTTTTATGTGATTGATTATATGTTGGAAGGAAAGGAAAGAAAAAGAGAAAAATCAGAGTTCCCGGACCTGCACTGCGCCCAGGTCCGATCGATCGGACGTTCAGGCCGATCGATCGGACTGACTTTTAACAGTAAGCATTTTTCAGCCGATCGATCGACCGATCGATCGGACCCTGTGCAGAAATTTTGGCCGATCGATCGGACCTTCGGTCCGATCGATCGGAGGACTCAGTTTGAGTCCGGTGAATTTTGAGATTTTTAATTTTCCTTGGTTTTAGGTGGGACCCTTACCCTTTTTGGACTGTTTGGCCTATGAGTGAGGATGTCTTGAGCCGACACTCCTCACGGTGGGTTCGGTGACATCGAGGTTAATCCATTTCAATCTTGAACGGGATGGAACGACGCGATATCTTCTTTATATCTAAACACAAGTCTATTTCCTTGGTTATCGCTAATTCTATTCCTTTCGAGGACTGAGTAGGTTGCTCGATGTTTCCGGATTAATGTCATGCCTAGGATGGACCGTTTATAATCTTGATTCTTGCTATTGTAACATCTAGTACTACCCATAAGCTCATGTTAAGATTTTAAAATAGTAAAAGTGCATAAGGAGCCCGGAATGTCTTCTAACTCAAGGAGTACCAAGTAATTGTCATAATCGACATACGGGACCCCTATTCACTTAAATAGATCTTGAAACCGATATGTTTACCCAAAATTGTTATAGTTCATTGTTTCACCTCTTTTCCCGAGACTTGCATTACATGACTTGTTTTCCCGAAAGCATTGAAGTTACTCTAGTAACAGTTACTTGTCCCGAAGTGCATTGCACCACATGATATATTAGTGTGCCCTTGAGCACCCCCGTCTTGCCCGACTGATTATATATTTATACTTGATTTACTTGCTTTGTCTCGATTGTATTTGACCTATGAGTCGGCACCACTAAGCTTGGATAACCCTGTTGGTCTGATCAACCGACTTGGAGATCCCCCTCTTGTCCCGCCAGCTGCAGCTTGGATCCCGCTACCCGGTTATTACCGTGGTCTTGTCCCGATACCGCAGATTGCTACTGTGGTCCCCGATGCCCGGCTCGCTACCGTGGTCATGTATAGTATATGTATATGCATTCATGAGATCCCCTGTTTCTCCTCACCTCGAGTGACTGAGATCAGGGCCTAGTATATTTATATGTATTGATATGAGATCCCCTGTTTCTCCTCACCTCGAGTGACTGAGATCAGGGCCTAGTTCTTGCTCTATCGCTTTAGTGATAGAGGACTTAGCTTCTTGTGGTTGCCATCTTGCCAGTTTCCGATTCCTTGGATACCCGACATGTTTTATATTGCTTTTATGTTTTCTGATAAATGATTCGTTTCCTTTATGAAAGTTGTTATTTAAACAAGTGTTAATATTCTCCAATGTAAATTCAGTTATTATTATATTGCCTTCTGTTCTTTGTACCCGCACGTGTTTTAAATAAACGCCGGTTGGGCGAATAACCATGCTCTTACCTATGTTTCACACGATCAATGATTTTACTTGATTTGTACGATTGCCCATGTTTTAAAGGAATACCCGAATTGTTAAATATCCGTGCTTTGTTTTAACGACATTTGGTTCGTCAGATCCCTAGGTTTAACTGTATTTTAAATGAATACCCGAATTGTTAAGTATCCGTGCTTTGTTTTAAATGACACGTGTTTTACCAGATTCCTATGTCTACACCTGTTTTAAATGAATATCCGATTTGTTAAATACCCATGCTTTGAAATGTGTTTCAAATGACACTTGTTTTGCCCGATCACTATGTTTATACCGGTTTCACATGAATACCCGATTTGTTAAATATCCCTGCTTTGAATTATGTTTTAAATGAACCTTAGCTTCGCCAGATTTCTTGGTTACACATTGTTTTAAATGAACGTTTGTTTGTCAAACTTCTATATTTACACATGTTTTAGACGAAAACCCGATTGTCAAATATCTATGCCTTTACAGATTATGTAAATGAACATATGCTTTATTAGATCTTCAGGCTTTTACTCATGCTTGAAAAGAATACATGTTTTGTCCGAGATTCCCGACTTTGCACCCGTTTAATTATATGCAGCACTTGATCGATTAGCATGATTTATTATATGTTTTATTCTTTACTATATTTGTGATCTTTTCATCCACCTGCCAGACCGTCGTGTCTGACCCACTACTTTTGGTACTCAGGTTCAGATTTCTTCGCCCCGAGTTGAGTGCTTTTGTTGGCTGTAGAGCCATGCTTTGCAGGTTGGTTTGTCGGCTATGTCATGTAGACATTGAGCTTGACATCGGAGCTACGTCACATTTGGGTAGTGGTTTATAGCGTCTTGTTGTATGGCTTTTGTTAGCTTTTTTTCTTGGGATTCTTAATTAATGTACATTGATAATTGTAACTTGAATATATTTGGGAATGTAATATCCTGTTACTGTCAGCTCTGTAAATTATTGTGATGGTTACTCCAGTCTGATATGATTCTTGATATAATAGCTATGGGCTAAAGGTTGAGTGCGACGCGGAATCCGATGGCCACGGACTTCGGGTCGCAATGCCACAAAAGCTTCCGCAAAATATTCAGAATGTGTTGTCTTCACACACGCGGATCCTGGGAGAAGTAAAATACATTTATGCTTAATCCCATCTCCCGCCCCCGAGGTTTCGGTTCGGGGGCGTGACAGAGAGCAAGTGCAAAGGAAGTATCCACGGCTTTTACCAGAGGTAATTGTTTGATTTATTTGGTGGACCAAATATCCTAAGGGGTGGAGGATGTTAGACCCCGACCCAGACCAATTCGATTAGTGTGCGATTAGTGTGTGTTTAGTCCTAAGTGAGTTTAGTGGTTGTTGGGTTAGAAATGATTAGTTTAGTCTTGGACATAGCTTTGGGAAATTTGAGAACGTTTAGTATTAATTAGACACACTCAGGAAGGCCTGAGTACACGTGTGAACTTGGGAAGATCGTATCGTTTTCCGTGTGATTGTGATTTTGATTTCATTTGAATGATGTTTCGACGTGTTGCAACTTTCGTTTTAAGCATATTCATATTTGAAGCCCAAAAACCCATGTTTTGGCCCAAAGAGGGTAAAATTGTCTTTCTTGCACAAATCTGGACACAATTTTTGAGATCTCATAACCATGTCAAAAATATACCTTTTGGAAACTAGATATTTCGACGATCGTTTTATCCTGCTTCGTCGAAGTCATCCGAGGTCCACAAGATCGTGTTTTGGCCATTTCAAGTTCAAGTTAGTTGGGACCCATTCTCCTCACTTAAACCCTTCTCCCTCCCTTTCATTCACTTTACCAAAAATCCTGCAACTTTCTTGACCTAGGGCTGAAATCCCTCTTTTTCCCTTCCAACTTCCTCTCCTTACTTGATCTAGCTAGAAGGCTCCAAAGAAAATTCTAAGACTACCAATTTCTTCCTCTCATCATAAGCTCTCCATTGATGCAAGTTTCTTGAGGTTCTAGGTTGGGCAAAAGCTTCATTTCATTCTCTTTCTCTTGTTTGACCCCTTCTAGGTAAGAGCTTCAACTCATATTCTTCATTGAGTCATTTTGATTCCTTAAGATTATGTTTTTCATGTTTTCAAACCCTTTTTATAAAAATGGGTTCCTTGCTTTCATCGTGTTAAGTTTGGTGTGGTTTCTCTTGGGTTTTCTTGTAGTGTTGGCTTAGCTTTTGAGTGAAGTGCTTGGAGAGGATTATTAGCATTTGGGCAAGGCAAGTAATCTCTATAGGACCATCGTGCATGTGTATTTTAAGCTACATTGTTGTTTTTGGAAATTTTGCATATGAAAATGTTTATAAGCTTCATGATCATGTTTTCCTTGGATTGGATGTTTGGGATTGTGAGAAATGTGTATTTTATCCCTTGGAGAGCATGGAGGCTCAGGGAGTGCAGGTGGAATGAAAAACAAGAAGAAGAGAGGAAGGAAATATGGAAAATCTGCACTGAACTGTACTTCCCGTGCAGTTTCGGTCAGCTGGCGGCTAGCCGTAATTCCCATTTCGGCTAACCGCGAGCCAACCGAAATCAGCGGTTCCTTTTCCAGTAGCTGACATTTGCTTCAGGGTCCTGCGGTTAGCTCACGGCTAGCCGCCAGTTCCTTTACGGCTAACCGTAAGCCAACCGAAATTATTACGGTTCCTTTTCCAGAGAGCGGCATCAGATCTGGGTTTTCAGCGGTCAGCCCTACGGTCAGCTTACGGCTAGCCGCCAGTTTCTAGTTCGGCTAGCCGCCAGCTGACCGCAAGCTGACCGAAATTGACCAATTCCTAGTTTTGAAGAAGTCTTGCAAGAGTGAAAACTAGAACATGTTAAGTGACCTTTAGCTTGATATTGTGTACTCGAAACTCGAGATGTCTTGAACTTCCGGGACACCAACTCTATTCCAAATTCCAACATTTGGGCTTCGAATACACAAAGACCAATCAAGGGTCCTCACATGTGCTTGATAGGCTTTGTGTTCGTACCTTAGTTTGATATAATGAATATCATCGTGTACTCGTTTTGAAGTTTAGTACAAGCTAGTTTTGAAAATGTGTTCCAAGAAAAGGGGATCACTTCCTAAGCGTGTTATGCATATTAATTATGCCCGTGCTAGTCGTGTTCATCGTGTTTCGATAAGTGATTTCCCCCTTTTTTTCTTATCTCGACATGTTTAGACTGTGTTTCGCGTGTTTTGTGCATTCATGAATTAAGTAAACACCACTGAGCTTAGACTGCCCTTTCAGTCTGATCCACTGCCTGGGGGTCTTTAAAACATGTGGACTGTCTGCAGACTGGTCGTGTATTTATTACACATCGTGCGTGTCCGGTTCCGCGGCCGGAATTCCCGTCTTTGTGGGAAATCGTGCCGTGCTTATATTATGTATATCGTGCTTGTCGTGCGTGCTTGCTCTTTTCATTATATAAATGATAGAGAAAGGATGGGCTCTTTGTGGATTGTAACTATTCATGATATATTATGTACTCATGCTAGTTTGTTTTGGTATCTCAGCTTTGTTCGTATTCTTGAAAATGTATCTCAGCTTTGATAGTACTTCATACCAAAGATTTGCTTACATGTTTTCTCTAAATGTTATTGTTCATGTTCATGCCTACATTGATTACCTGCCAAACCGTCGTGTTTGACCCTTGTTTATTGGTGCCCAGGTACAGGAGACGTTGCCTTTGAGGAGGAGCGTCAGGAGGAGGCTTGTGAGCCAACTCCCGTGAGAGAGTGGCAGCCCGACGATGTCATTTAGATGTCAGACTGGTTCTCGAGTTTCGTCACCTTTAGTCTTGGGGTTTCTTTTGGTTATTTTGAGATTGTATTGACCTTTATTGGTCTCTTATGGGTTGTACTAAGCTTAACTTACTTTCGTGTTAAACTTATAACTTGAACTATGTTTGGGAATGCCATGATAACTCTTTTCTTTGATGCTATGTCTTGTTATTAAATGTTATAGCACTTAAAGATTTGATTGTGCTTATCGTGATGTGTTTTGCTACACGCTTCCGCAATCGTGTACGTGTGAGTCAGATTCCGCGTGTCTTTGGGAATCCTCACCGCGGGAACCTGTGGGAAAATAATGAACCATTAAGCATAAACATCATCAATCGCGTCGCAGGCCCGGGGATCCGTTCCGGGGTCTCGACAAAAGCCAGCATACCTGGCCCCTCTCAAAGAGAACCGGTTCTACCCTCTTGCTTACATGAAAGAGGAGAAACCTACCCTCCGCCAAACAAAACCAACCCAGCACGAGCCGGCTTGCTCCTACAAGCCCAAAATCAAATCGTGCATCGTAAGGCCACCGCAAGAACCTGCAAAGGCCCGCACTCCTGCGAGTCGACCCTTCCTCTCAACAGGGGCCGAACTCGCCAAATTCAAGGCTTCGCTGCGACAGGCAAAGGACCGCGTCCGGGTCCTGTCCCTGCCAGTCTTCAAAGAAGACAAGCTCGGCTGCTGCGCACCAGGGACTACGTCCTTCATTGCCAGAGCGCAGCCAGAGCTAACCGAAGCTCAAATCGCTCGTCGTATGCGCCGCCGTGCGGCATATCGACAAAAGAGACTAGAGAAGCAAAGAACCCAGGATTCTGCACTTCAGGTCTCCCAAAAATGGGTCGAAAAAGAAAGACCCTACCAAGTTGCTGCTGTCCATATGGTTGGCAAGACCAGAAGACGTCAGAAGTCAGCAACAAAAATCCATGTCAGGCGTCCGGTGACTGCAGCGTCTCCCGGACACGAAGACATAAAGAAAACTCTCCCGCTCCTTCAAGCCAAGGACATCGGAGTGACTACTCTTCAAGCCAAACAATGAAGCTCCTCCGAGCCATCAAGGCGATGAGGAAAATGCGAAAAACAGTGAGTCACGCGCCCTTACCAAAAAGGACGTTGACGATATCCTCGCCAAAGCAAAAGAAGAGGATACACTAAAGGAGCATGGGATCAAGCCACCATATCCCTCGTGGATGGACTCGGTCCCGTTCCCTACAAATTTCAAGCAACCTACTCTCCAAACATATACGGGGAAAGGTTCAGCCAGACAACACATCATCCATTTCAAGATCCTGACGGGAGCTATTGCGGATCAAGATGCCCTCAAAATCCGCCTCTTTGCAAGTACCCTAAAAGGTACGGCCTTTGATTGGTACTCCACTCTGCCGGAGGACTCCATTCAAAATTGGGTCATGCTGGAGACACGCTTCCTAACCCACTTCAAAGGTGAGGATCATCCTGTTACTATGGCTCAGCTCTACAGCCTAAAACAGGGATAGAATGAGTCAACATATGACTTCATTCACAAGTGGAAGGCAATGGCATACAAATGCTCTGATGTACTGCCACAAGCGTCACTAGTCGACATCTGCCGAAACAACATCAGAGCAAGAATCCGCTCCATGATCATCGGCAACAAATCAAAGAACCTAGGAGAACTCCTGGAAGCAGCTATGGAAGCTGAAACGGTGATCAAAGACCTCAACAGTCAGAAATCATCAAAGAAAGAGTCGACTGCCATTGCAACCTCAAAATCAAAGAAAAAGGAGGTTCTCAATGTGCAAACCAAGTCAGCTCCTCAGCAGCCAAAGAAAGCTGAAAACAAAGCTGCAGGTAAAAAGCCTGAACTCTCTGATGCCTTCAAAGAACGAGTAGAGAAGAAATACCCGTTCGATGAAGATGTTGAAGAAATCTTTGGGGCACTTCTCGCAAACGGCAAACTTACATTGCCTGACCCCAAAAGACCAAGAGATGTTGGCAAAACCAACGATCCTCGGTACTGTCCATACCATCAGATGGTCTCGCATCCTCTCAGTCAATGCTTTGTTGTGAGAGAAAAGATAAATGAGATGTGGAAAAACGGAGTCATTACCTTCGACAAAAACTATGGGTCTGCCTCCGTCAACATGGTGTCGTGTGGACAAAAACAAAAATCACCAAAAGAGAAGATCACTACTTCCTTCAAGGTGATAAAGATGACCCAAACGTCCCAAGAGTTGGTTCCATATCCAACATCAGACGGACAACCCATATGGGTACACCCCGATATCCTAGAAGATGAAAATTGGGAGGTCGTCAAAACAAAGCCAACCGCTCAACAGCGAAGGCAAGCCAGGAGACAACTCCGCAAACTCAAACAGCAGGAGAAAGCTCCGAAAAAGCAAGAAGTCGCTGAAAAGGCAGAAACCTCCTCTACCGCTTCACTGGGGACAACAGAAGAGTCCTCTCCTAAGACTTCAAAGGCGGCAAGAAAATTCACTCTTGGTGATTTCATGCCACCACACCTCAAAGAAGAAACTATGCAAGGGGCATCATACTCTTGCAACTCGGTGGTCGAATTCCCCATGGATGGATACGAGTCCAGTGACACCGCTAGCGACATCGATGAGTGGGACGAATCCCTCGAAACAGGAGAATATCTCTCCGACGAGGGATGGATCCCTGAATCTCATCTTATGCCAGTAATCTGGTATAACCCATTACAGCCGCAGCGATCCTGGTCTGATGATGATGAAGACCAAGAGGCTATTCAAGAAAACACTCAAGTGGAACCCAGCCATGTTGAACCACAAGGAGCAGACGAAGAAGAAGATTTGGCTCCCGTGCCTGATCTCGATGAATACGCAAGGATCTTGCAGCACCTTGCTATAGAGCAAGAACAAGGTCGCATCAATCAGCTTCGTCACAACCCAGCACCGGAAGTTCCTGAAAATCTACAGGAATCTCCTCCGGTAACCCCGGAAAACGAAGAAAGCTGTTGGATCGATGATCCTCCTACATCTGAGGACGAATCTGATTCCCAACAGTTCATCTTGAAGGCATCTTCCGTCAAAGTTACTTGCAATGCAATAGCTCAGGATGATAATTCCTCACCTTCTCAGGCTTCGTCACCTGGAACAGTGACATCGGAACTCAAACCTCTTCCGACTGATCACCTTGAAGAAATTCCAGCCGGTGAAATCTTCTTCAGAGAAAATCCGGTCAATTGGTCCCAAATGCCCGATCTCATTGGTGATGTCTGGACCGACAAAATATTTGATAAAGAAGGAAAGTTGCTGGAAGCTGTTCAGGACTTGCTCCCGGAAAATGCTCCATGCAACGCAATTACTGAAGATGGCAATGCTGACACAGAGACATCTTCAGCAAATGAGGAGGAACAACCCCTCGATCTCGAGGATGATCTTCCAAACAAAGACCCTTCTCCATAAGCTCTTGAAGTTGGTAGAGGTACCCGTTCTGGCCGGGATTACCACAAAAACTACAACCAACCTTCTGCTTCTTATGTAAATCCTTCGGAAAAACAAGTTGTAAACGCCCCTAGTGGCAAGAATAATGAAAATACAGGTCCCAAGGAGGCTTTCAAGTACGACTTGATTCAGCACTTCAAACACATACCTGCACGTCTGCACATCCTAGACTTATTACGAATGTCACCACAAACTCGTGATAGTCTCATTTCAGAACTACAAATGCTGGATGCGGATGTCGACAAACATGCCCCACAAGTCCTACAAATTGAAATGGACTATAGGGTCAAAAAATCAAAAACTCCCTCAAAAGGAGAAAAGAAGAAAACTGAGGGATCCTGCATCGAATGCCTCTCGGTTCAAAAAGCAGCAAGTGCAACCATCGCCTTCACCAAGGAAGACATCCTGCTAGGAGAGAAAAAGCACAACCGACCCCTGTACTTCACCAGGTACATCAAAGAGGTGCCAGTACGCAGAATCCAGATCGATCCAGGTTCTGCACTCAACCTCATCTCCACTTCGGCACTTGAAGAACTGGGCATTCCGCCTAGCAAGCTGAGCCACACGTCTGTGTCCATCTTTGGATATGATGGCAGCGCTCAAAGGCCAATCGGCAAAATCAGGTTCAAGTTGCAAATCGGTGATCTTATCTCCGAAGTCACTGTCTATGCAATAAAGACCCCTTCATGCTACAACATCCTTCTCGGACGCCCCTGGATACACGAGAATGGTGTTGTCCCTTCGACTTTACATCAGTGCATCAAGTTCGTTGGCAATGACGGCTTGATACATCGAGTGTTTGCAGAAAAAAATCCCTTCAAAGGCAAAGAAGTCTATTTCGCAGATGCACAGATGTACAAAGATGAAAAAGAAGAAAGGGAGGAAAAAACAGCACCCTTTGCCGAAAATCTCCAGAAAGATAAAGGCAAGGCTCCTCAGCAATCACTGGAAGAAAACAAACCCTCTATCAAAACCGAAGAGAATAATCAATCTCCCTTCATGGTCTCCCTCAAGTCTTCAAAGCCTCTGGTGATCACCACCAAAGCAAAGAAGACAAAACAAAAGGCTGGGGGCAAGTTTGCTGTCTCCTTCGTGTCTATCTTGCAAGACACGGATTCGGACTTAGAGCCAGAAGACGACACATCGTCAAGCCAAGCTGATGATCAACAAGTTCAGCCCGCTCTCACTCCGATGGAGACAACCGTTGACATAGAAGATCCGGCATCTGCTTCCTTCGTTGTTCCAGCAACATCAGCAGAAGAAAAGCCAATCTTCTTCCATAAATCGGGAGTTTCTTCATCAAATTCTTCGCTTGAACCTTTCCAAAATGAAGGTATGCCTCAACTATCCCTGTATAGTCCAATGGCACAAGCTATCATGAAGAAAATGGGCTACGACGCTCAGAACCCAATCGGTTTGGGAGATGACCGTGGTATTATCACGCCATTGGAACCAACCCTGACCAAAAGTCAACTGGAAGGTTGGAAACCCCACCGCCACATAGAAAAGTCTTCACATGGGCTGGGGTATGATCCTGACGCTCCCTTGAGACAGTTGACACAAAGGCTGCAAAGTCGTCTTGCCGACCAAGCCTCAACATCTCATATTAATGAAGACATCGATCTCCCTGGATATCTCTTTGAAGAGTTGACCGTCAAGGATCCAGGAAGTTCATCCAATTGGTACGATTTTTCTGATGATGAAAAGGAATTGTCCGATGATACAGACACACGGTTCTCTGACCCAGAAGAACCACTGTCTCCAAAAGAAGTGCCCTACTTCGACCTAGTTTGAACAGGTGATTGAGACCATCTCATAGCAAATCTTGAGAAAAGTACCAATCAAGAAGACCCATGGACAAAAGCAGAGCAGTGGTCTGTAGATACCTTTGGAACTCCAGAAGGCTTTGTTGGGCTGGAAGCCTCCGAAAATATTGTGGGGGAACCACCTTCAAACCTTCCAACTGAAGATTCTGTTCAAGAGATAGACTTGGGAACACCTGATAACCAACGTCCTGTATTCATAAGCAAGAATCTAAAGGATGATGAGTTACCCGAGTATATCGCGTTTCTTCATGAGTTCGTTGATTGTTTTGCATGGTCTTACGCTGAGATGCCTGACTTAGACCCCAAAATAGCAGTCCACAAACTCAATCTTCAAAAAGATATCAAGCCTGTCAAACAAGGCCAAAGAAGGTTCCGTCTTGACGTGATGGACAAAATTGAACAAGAAGTTCAAAAACTCAAAAACGTTGGCTTCATCCGTGAGGAACAGCATCCTGAATGGTTGGCCAACATCGTCCCCGTGACAAAGAAAAATGGGCAAATCAGGGTCTGCATTGATTACAGAGACCTGAACAATGCGTGCCCAAAAGATGAATTCCCGCTCCCTATACCGGAGGTGATGATCGACAACACCTGTGGGTTCGAGCGAATGACATTCATGGATGGCTTCTCTAGCTACAATCAGATAAAGATGCATCCTGAAGATGAAAAACACACAGCATTTCGGACCCCGTTTGGCGTGTATTGCTACACTGTCATGCCATTCGGTCTGAAGAATGTCGGCGCTACATATCAGAGGGCTATGATGAAGATATTCCAAGATATGCAGCACAAGACGGTCGAATGTTATGTCGATGACCTCGCCGTCAAAAGCAAAAGAAAAGAAGACCATCTCAAAGATCGTCGAGAAGTCTTCCTCCGACTTCGTAAACACAAACTGCGAATGAATCCCCTCAAATGTTTCTTCGGTGTTTCATCGGGTAAGTTTCTCGGATTCGTAGTACGGAAAGCTGGCATAGAGCTTGACCCCACCAAAGTCAAGGCTATCCTAGAAATGCCATCTCCAAGAACCATAAGACAATTAAAAGGGCTCCAAGGAAGATTGGCATACATTCGATGGTTCATCTCCAACCTATCAGGGAAGTGCCGTCCATTCTCTCGGTTAATGAAGAAAGGTGTCGATTTTGTCTGGGATGCCGAATGTGAAGCCGCGTTCCAGGACATCAAGTCATACCTGACTAAACCTCCAGTGTTGGCTGCCCCCACAACTGGAAAACCATTCCTCTTGTACACAAGAGCCCTTGACTGTTCTTTAGGCGCTCTACTCGCACAAAAGAATGACGAGGGAAAAGAAGCTGCTCTATATTACCTTAGCCGCATGTTGGTAGGTGCAGAGCATCGCTACTCTCCAGTCGAAAAAGAATGCTTGGCAGTGATGTTCGCCGTACAAAAACTGCGTCACTACCTGCTATCCAACACAGTGTACCTAATTTCGAGGATCAACCTCCTAAAGGTCCTTGTCACAAAAGCAGGTTCTCTCAATGCCCGACTGGCAAAATGGTCCATCCTCCTATCACAATTTGACATTAGGTATGTACCACAAAAAGCAATCAAAGGCCAAGCTCTAGCAGACTTCCTCGCGGAGCATCCATTGCCTAAAGATTCTCCACTCAGGGATGACCTCCCAGACGAATCGGTCTACAGTGTGGAGACTTCCTTATCAAATGCTTCCTGGCACATGTACTTCGATGGCGCAACCAGGACAAATGAAAAGGGAAATCAAATATCGGGAATTGGCATTCTCTTTGTTAGTCCCGACAAATACATGATTCCACACGCATTCTCGCTACTGGAACCATGTTCAAACAATGCAGCTGAGTACCAAGCCCTCATCGTAGGATTGGAGCTCGCCCTTGAATCCGGCATCACTACGTTGGAAGCTTTTGGAGACTCTCAACTGATCGTCAACCAGATGAATCAGAAATTTGAAGTCAGGAAGCCCGATCTGTTGCCTTACTACAACAAGGCACAATCGCTTCGACAAAAGTTCGACATCTGTCACATCACCCACATCCTCAGAGGTGAAAACATTCGTGCAGATGCCCTGGCTGGACTTGTGCGTCTATGGCAATCCAAGAAGGGGAAAACATGCAAGTTACAGTGTGTCAAAAAAGGATTCTCCCTCCTCTCAACACACATCAAGCAATTGCTGAACGCCACCAAGTGGTTGGAAGTCGGATCTCCGTCCTTAAACCTCTGATCGGCAACTGGAGGGATCCGTTCATTGATCCGTGTATGCTGCCCATCAACGAAAAGTTCTTGAAGCGGTATTACCCTTGAAGGCTTCTTCCATCGGGTCAGAGCGACGCTTGCACAGCCAAAGCCTATTCCTAGGTATCTGCTCGTCAAACCCACTCCTTTTGGAATTTTCATCCTCTTGTTGAAATTTCTAAAAAAAAAAAAAAAAAAACCTCAAAACAATGTTTCTTTCATCGTTTCATTGTTAAAAAAAAAAAAAAGCAAATCCAAAAATCCAAGTTTAGGAACCTCTTCCCAAACTTGACCAAAATTTTCGATCCTTGAACCCAAAATTCATGGTTTGAAACAAAATCAGGACCTAGGGATTTCAGCCCTAGTCCACCCCGACTTTTACCACCAAAATGGTTTTAAGTCAAAATTTACGACCCTCGTGTCTTTAAACAAAAAAATGGTTTTTCAAAAACCGCAGGGAAGCGAAGTTCAGTCGATACTTGCAAAACCCAAAATCGGAAGGATGCGAACCCCATTCGATACTTCCAAAACCCCAAAATTTCAAAAATCGTGGGGACGCAACGTTCCAGTTGATATCCACAACCCAAATTTCAAAACAAACAAAAAAACAAAACAAAGGTTCGAAAAAACCTCAAAATTCAAAAATCGTGGGGAAGCGACATTCCATCGATACCCAGAAAACAAAATTTTTTGAAGACAAAAGCAAGGAAGCGACATCCCATCGATACTTGCACCAAACTCCGCGAGGAAGCGACATTCCATCGATACTCGCAACCGAATGAGCAAGGAAGCGACATTCCATCGATACTTGCAATACCATTCAGCAGGGAGGCGACTTTTAGTCGATACTTGCATTTTTGAAAACCAAAAACCTGACTTTCACGCCAAAAAACCCGGCTTCCATGCCAAAAATCCGGCTTTTACGCCAAAAAACCAAAAACCTGGCTTTCACGCCAAAAACTCGGCTTTTATGCCAGAAATCAAAATTCGGCTTCCATGCCAACAAAACAAAACTCGGTTTTCAAAAAAAAAAAATTTGGCTTTCATGCCAAAAACAAAAAATCTGGCTTTCATGCCAAAAAAAGAAATTTCGGCTTTCATGCCAAAAACAAAATTTGGTTCTTACACCAAAAACAAAACCGGCTCTCATGCCACAAACCAAATCTTCGCTCTCATGCCACAAAAAATCTTTGGCTCCCATGCCATCTCAAACTCGGCTTTCATGCCATTTTTAAAAAAAAAACGGCTTTTATGCCACAAAAACCGGCTTTCATGCCACCCAAAAAAAAAATCGGCTTTCATGCCACCTCAAAATTCAGCTTTCATGCCATCTCAAATTTTTGGCTCTCATGCCATCCCAAAATTTGGCTTTCACGCCACCAAAATCGGCTTTCATGCCACCTCAAAATTTCGGCTTCCACGCCATCCAAAATTTTGGCTCTCATGCCATAAACCCAAAATCGGCTTTCATGCCACCTCAAAATTTCGGTTTCCAAGCCATCCAAAATTTTGGCTATCATGCCATAAACCCAAATTTCGGCTTTCATGCCATCCCGAAATTCGGCTTTCAAACCACACACAAAAAAAAACCCTGGCTTTTGCCACAAAATCTGGCTTTCATGCCAAAACAACCCTTTTGACAAAAGATTTTCACAAAATGATAACCTTTTGATCAAAATTTTCAAACAAACATTCTCATCCAACCTTTGCTTATTTTCATCAAAAAGAATTTAAGTAAAAGGTACACAGAGTACCAAAAAAATGTTTTACATAGAGGTACCAAAAAAAAAAAGGAAGAGAGAAAAGAAGAAAAGAGTTTGTTATAAATCAAGAGCTTAGTCTAGCATGGTCTTCAACCAAAGATCCAGCTCCTCAAGCAGACTCTTGGCCTTAGCCTCTAAAGCTTCCAGGCCGCGCTTCTTCAAGATCTTGCCATAAAATACGGCAGAACGCCGCGACCCATCTTCGGCACGAGGAAGCTCTTCCCAGAGAATTTGCCACTGCTCATACTCCTAAGTCTTTCTCTGGAGGCTGCTACCGGCTTCTTCAACTTGGCGAATCAGAGTTCCCTCTTTAGCACGGGCTTCTACAATGGCAGTCCATTTGGCAGCACTTTGTTCTTGCAATTGCTCAAGGCGCTGCCTAGCTTCTGTGACCTCCCTATCAAGACAGTGCAGGTCCTGTGTTAGCTCGATGATAGCCAACTCGGTAACGTTCCTCTCCCGAACGAATTGCTTCCGAGCCCGTGAGATCTCATCCATTTCAGATTTGATCTTACCGGATGGCTGCAAAAACATCTCATTGAAGAAGTCACCGCTTGGGAAATTCTTGGTCTCAGTCCATTTGTCGCCTAAAGCAATGACTTCATCAACAAAGGCCTTGGCACTTGCAATGTCCAGACCGACCTCTGCACTGTCAGCAACGATGTCCTGTACATGCTTGACCATGCCAAAACCAGCTTCCAAATGGCCAGAAGAGAGAGTTTCAACCCATGAGCTCAATACACTCTTCAACACCTTCTTTGCATATTGGAGGGATGGCCTAGATGAAGATTCACCTCGATCTGTTGGCTGACTGCCCATGTCAGGTCGTGGTGGAGAAGAAATCAAAAGGCTCTTTCCAATCGGAGCCACTGAAGAAGCAATATCACCACAAAGTCCCGCCTCCGCCATAACGGGACTGGTAGAAGAAGCCCCTACTTCTGGATCGGCTGCTGGCATCTCCTGCTCTGGCCCTGAGGAAGACGAAGGAACTTCTCCTGTTGCTTCACAACCTGCTGGCAAAAACACAAGAAAAGGTATGAATATGATCTTGTCAAAAAAAAAATCAATGTCAAGATTATCACTATGAAATACCTTCTTCCATGATGGGTGGAGTACTTTCTGTCTCCATTTGCTCATCTGAGGCATCGTCAAAAGCCATATTCATAGATGGCTCGAAGTATGAATCCTCTGGCAAGTCAGCTGACAAAAAAAAAAAAAAAACCGTGAGCAAAAGAAAAAAAAAAGAAAAAGAAAAAAAAAAGAAGAAAGAAAAAAAAAACGTGTGAAAAAAAAAGGGGAAACAAGTGAAAAAAAAAAGGAAAAAGAAAAGAAAATAAACTTTTACATGCAATTTCTTGTTGAGAAAGAAAAACTCACTTGAAGCCATGGAGAAGAAGAAAGAAGAACTTGAAGACTCTTGAAGAAGGAGGATTCTTGATCTTAGAGCAACTCTTGAAGACTTTTGCAAAAAGAAAGCAATAGGAGCAAGAGATCCCACCTCCCTTGCTTTTATAGAAGAAAGCAAACCAAAAGAGGAAAGAGAAGAAAAGTAAGGAGGTAAGTGCTAAAAATTAGCAACCTTCCCAAAAGAAAAGGAAACTTGGGATATTCTCTCCCAAAACAAAGATTCTTTGAGAAATTCTCTCCCAAAGAAAGATATTTTGAACGAATCTCTCCCAAAATCAAGAAAACTTGAGAAAATCTCTCAAAGTAAAGATATTTTTAGATATTCTCCACCCAAAGGAGATATCTTTAGATATTCTTTACGAAAATGACACCAATTGAGATCTAAGCCATCCATCAAAGCTTAAGGTCCCATGGGTTAGCCCATATGAGCCAGGTTTGACCACCTAGGCACTAAAAGTGGCTTTTAGTCAAAATTTCTCTTACCAAGAGCATACAAAAATGGTCCCATGCCTCCTTTGAGTTGATTGGACCATACCATACAAAAATCCAAGCTTCATGAGTTTCCAAAAATCCAAACCATCCCACCTCATGAACCAAATTAAGCCAAAATCTTGAAATTAACATTCCACAAAAGCCCAAACCACTCCAATGGACCCAAAATTGTCCTAAAGAGTGAACCAAAAAACCAAACCATGGTCCCCTAACTCGCCACATACAGCTTGTTGGGTCACAAGACCAAAACCAAAAATCAAAACCCGACCCCCTAACTTGCCACATACAGCCTGTTAGGTCACAAGGTCAAAACCAAAACAAAAAACATGACCCCCTAACCTGCCACATACAGCTTGTTAGGTCACAAGGTCAAAATCAAAACCAAAAAACCAAAACCAAATCCAAATTCAAATGTCATTCTCAAAATCTTGCCTTGAGATGGTACATGATCCCTCTCACTACCATAAAATCCCCTGGAAGCTCAAAAGGCTACTCCATCAAAAAAAAAAAAAAAAAAAAAAGAAAGAAAAATGCTCAAAGACTCTTGGTCAAGTCAGAAGCTCTTCTTCAAGATTCTCTTCGAGGCACATCGACTACAAAAGCCATATCGTCGCTGTACCTCGAGGGGGCATTTGTTGACACCAAAAATGTCACTTTGCCTCTTCACACCAAAAGCTACACGGAGCCGCATCCTACCAAAAATAGGCAGGCGCCACTTCAAGCATCAGATCTTGTCAGAATCAAACAAAAACTGCAAGGTCATTCAAAACAACCAAAAGAGAGGTACACATGAAGTTTCGGGCCATTCCGACATCATTTGGCCTAGCTTCACTTCTCCAACAACTAAGCAGCAGCTCCCGGCGGCAACAGTGTCGAAGACCCCAAATCTTCGATCAGAGCCTACGGATGGTCTCAAAATACCTCTGAAAGGCTACATGTCAAGTTTCAAGTCAAACTGACACCGTTTGACCCTCCGTCAACCCTCGAGCAGCAAAATCGAGCCCTTAGGTAGCGAGAACTACCGAGGTCGTCACTCATCAAACAGAGCACATGGGCGACTTCTACATACTTCCAAAGGGCTGCACAACAAATTTCAGGTCATTCCGATGACGTTTGACCCAGTTTCGATGCTCGAGAACAAAATTAAGTCTACCGGCGACGGAGCACCCCGGGACCATGGCACCCAATTCGGAGCTTGTGGATCATCTCAAAATGACTCCAGTAGGCTCTCCGTCGAATTTCAGGTCAATCGGACATCGTTTGACCAAAAGTCAAAGCTCGGCATTTCCCTCGCGGTGAAACGAAGGCAAGCATTTGCCTGACCCCAAACAGCTTCAAAACTCAAACGAAAGCCTATGGTTGGTCCTATCTACTGATGAGGAAGCTACCCATCAAATTTAAGGTCAATCGGACATCGTTTGACCAGAAGTCAAAGCTCGGCATTTCCCTCGCGGTGAAATCAAGTCAAGCATTTGCGGGCCCCCAAACGGCTTCAAAACTCAAGAAAAATACTATGGTTGGTCTTGTCTATTGCTCAAGAAGCTACACGTCGAATTTCAGGTCATTCTGACATCGTTTGACCTAGTTTCGACGCTTGACAAAAAATCGGCAGTTCTCCACAGCAAAGTCTTCGGCTTTTCAGAAAATGGGAAACTTTGCGATCCGATTTGCATGGCTTCTCTCAGGTTTTCTTGAAGGAAATCCAGCCAATAAATGAGAGGAAATTCCAAGAAAAAGGCAGAAGAAAACAGAAGCGAAAACGGACGAAAAACGACGGAGAAACGGCGACCGAAAGGCGGCCAAAAAAATGGGCCAAGGCCCATGGTCGCCGGCGACCATGGAGGTCCGGGTCGCCGGATTTCGCCCAAAATGCCCGTTTTTCGGGTACTTTTCGTGTTTCGAGAATTTCGGCCCCTGTGATTTTCTGAAAATCTGATTTTTGGTGCTCGGAATCAGCTGATCTTCGCCAACATCTCAGATCTACCATCAAAAGCATGTGATCATCATCGCACGCCTCAAAATCTCCAAACGGCTAACCAAGAAAGCACACTTTCTGCCCGCCCGATCGCGAAATCGACTGGACAGATGTTGCTAGCCCGCTGACGTCAACCAATGTTTGAAATTGGATCACCATCCGACATCAAATAGCATGTCGGTCCATTGGTGATCATCGTAAGAAGAATCCCAAAGGACGCGGCACGGCCCGCGACTCTTCAAGCTCCCGGGCAATCAATTAATGAAGTTAAATGACCCGTTTATGGCAAGTTAATGCGGTCATTAACTCATTCTTTCGAACGGCCCAATCAAAAACAAGTAAATGGGAGTTACAAGTCCAAGTAATCATGACATTAAAATCATGAAACTCCCATCATCATGGAGATTAAAGGCGATTAAATGCCCATCACTCTCCATCGGCCAATCAAATTCAAGGAAAAAGGAGTTACAAAACAAGTAAATAAAAACTTGTAACTCCTCCCATCATGAGCATTAATACCATAAATGCTCATAAACTCTCCTAAATGGCTACCAAAGGCCTATAAATAGGAGGGTCATTCCAAGGGAAAGAGGGCCAGAGAAAAATCGCCAGAAAATCATTCAAAAATCCTCGGAGAAATCTCTACAACTCTGCTCCTTCAAGAAAACTTTGCAGCAACCAACACTACAAGGTGATCAAAGCCCCTTGGGGGGCCACCCCCCCCCCCCCCAAGGCCACCTCTCCTTCTATCCAACATGGCTAGATGCGGCTTTTCAGCCCGTCTACTCAGCTTTTTACCGGATATAGGACCTTATCCTCTAAAAATCTGAGGTTGGAGCCAAGCCAAGAAATCAAGCATCAAAGTTCTCATCTGAAGGACGATGGCGGAGTCCATACATGACTCGCAACTGTCGATCTGAACGGGTCCCCCACAATCGCATGAGAAGTTAGATTCCATTTCTTTCTTTTCTATTGTATTGTGTTTTTTCTTAAAGAGACACAAAATTCACATTTCTTGTCTTTTCATTATTGATGAGATTTGTAAACCGCCTTTCACGGCAAAATCGCCTTTCACGGCAAACAAAGAAAATCGCCTCTCACGGCATTCAAAACAAACTTGTCTCTTTTCTTTAAAATATGTGTGCAATGGAAAGTTAGGAAAAAGTTTGATTTCCTTTCTACTTGTGAAGGTGAATCTCCGGATCACTACTCTAAATTCCAAGTAGAAAAGAAAATCTGGCATACCCACAAAAATGTTGATACCCGCCTTTCTTCCTTCCCTCTCCCTCCTTCCGGACCCCGACAGACCCGGGGCAGATGGCAGCGGAGGAGGAACGGAGGGGCGCTGTCCATCAGTGATTAGTTTTATCTTCAATCATCATTTTCTAAGCTTTGATTTTAAAATGCATCAAGCATTCATTTAGGAGCCTCATTGTAGAAATTGATTGAAGTAAAGCATTCATACACTTGTGCACACACTTTAGCTTGTTTTTGTGTATGTTTGTAATTTGTTATTCACTTTCATATTAGCCTATTTAAGAGGCAATTTCATTGAGCTTAAATTGTATCTCTTAGAGTGTTCTTTTGTGAAGACACCTTCTTAGAGAAATCTTTCATTTGTAAAGGTTATTGCTTAGCCTAAGAAAAGCATTGTGTAAAGGTTATTGCTTAGCCTAAGAAAAGCATCTTGTAAAGGTTATTGCTTAGCCTATAAAAGCACATTGAGAGGTTGTTGTTTAGCCTAGAAAAACAACATTGTAAGGGTTATTGCTTAGCCTATCGAAAAGCATAAATAGTGGAAATCCGGTGGGGTGATTGGATCACAAGCCGGTAATGGACATAGGCATTGAGGCCGAACCACTATAAACCTTTGTGTTGTGGTGTATGCTTGTGGTGATTGTTTTTATTAGCTTCCGCATTTTGTTTGATTAAAATCATCACATGTGACTAGTTTTTGTTAAGAATTTAAAATTGGTCTAAATTGGTCATATTTATAGCACACCCTATTCACCCCCTCTCCCCCCCCCCCCCCTCCCCCCTCCCCCCCCCCTCTAGGGTTAGGATCCCAGGACTTTCACAATGATGTCACAAACTTTCTCCAAGCACTTCCACTCAAGCTAATCCAAAGACTACAAAACCAATGAAAACCAAACAACTCACTCAATCTTGAAAACAAGGAACTCATTTTCACAAAAGGGTTTGCAATATGAAAAACAAGATCTTTAGGAACCAAAAGGGCTCCATTGAAGAGATGGGTTGGAGCTCTTACCTAGAAAAGGCCAAACAAGAGAGAAGGAAGAAAATGAAGCTCTTGCCCAAATAGAAACTTCAAGAAATTTGCATCAATGGAAAGCTTAGGATGAGAGGAAGAAGATGATGGTCTTGGAATTCCATTTGGAGTCTTCTAGCTTGATCATTCAAGAGAAATAAAGTGGAGAGAAAGGGTTTCTCCTCTTGGCTGCTCTAGGGTTAGGGTTTAAGAATGAAAAGAGGGAAAGAGTTTACTTAAAACTTTTAGCAAATGGGGCCCAATGGCCAAATCTTGCATTAATGAGACCATGATCTTGCGGGCCTCGAATGAACTCGACGAAGAAGGATAAAATGATCATCGAAATATCTAGTTTCCAAAAGTATATTTTTGACATGGTTTTGAGATTTTGAAATTTGTGTCCAGATTTGTGTATAAAAGACAACTTTACCCTTCTTGGGCCAGAACTTGGGTTTTTGGGCTTCAAACATGAATGGGCTGAAAACGAAAGTTGTAACACATAGTAAAATCATTCAAATGAAATCAAAATCACAATTAAAAACGGAAACCGATACGATCCTCCCAAGCTTACACGTGCACTCGGGCCTTCCTGAGTGTGTCTGACTAACACTAAACGTCCTCAAAATTTCCAAAGCTATATCCAGGACTAAACTAATTATTTCTAACCCAACGACAACTAAACCCACTTAGGACTAAACACACACTAATCACACACTAATCGAATTAGTCTGGGTCGGGGTCTAACAGCACTGTAGAAAAATCCACTTAATACATTGCATAGTAAACAAGAAATATTATTTGAATTGAACATTCTTGATGTTAATTAATATATTGGTAAGTTGCCTGAATTTTTCTAAACAGGTAATACTATATAACAGACAGTATAAATACATTTATTTGAATTTTATATGCCTTGTTGTTATTAATAAACAGTGTCTCACACTTCACGTAATCGTAGGTAAATTAGAGAGGACATTGCATGAAGAGAAGTGCTTCCTGCATGAGTGAATAGAAGCAGTGCTGATGATAATTAAACAACTAAGGAGGAACCTGAAACAAACAATAAAGAAATTGTTGAAGGATTAGAAGAAGGACATGTGCAATAGAATGTTGACCTTAATGATGAATGATGATGTTGAGAATAATGAAGCCATTGAACAATCAAAATCAAAGGAACATGACCCCAGCCAATTTCAACGGAAAGCATGGAATTGGGAAGAAGGCTAATCATCTTGACCAAACAAAGAGATGATGTGGTTTCATTAATTGAGAAGGTCATGAGTGAAAATGCTCAGCTAGAAAAAGAGAACAACGAACTGAAAAGCAAGATCCAAAATTCATCTATTGTGGTCAGCTCCCTTAATGAACAGCTAAAGCAACTACAGTAGCTATCGGAGTGAAATTCTTCAAGAGCTGCACATGCAGAAGAGGAATTAAAAGCACTGAAATATAAAGTTGCAATAACTGAAGCATCAAATTTTGAATTAGAAAACAAGTTAAAAGAAGCTACACTTCTTCATGCAGGCACAGAGATAAATTTGGTTGAAAAGAGTTTGGAAAAAATTTATCATCCAATAACAAAACAAGTGATGGGGAAGCAGCAGCCTCAACCAACAAACAAAACTAAAATTGAAAAGTTATTTCTGACTTTTCAAATGAATTTATCTGAGTCTTAAATGATTTTATATATGTTTGATAGGAATTTTTTTAATTTTGACATGAATTTATTTAAGATTGATATGAGTTTGTGGCTTATATTTAAATTTATCTGAGTTTGATAGTGAATTTATCTGAATTTTCTATGAACTTTTGGGTGTGTTTGATAAAAAATTATCTGAATATTGTATGATTGCACTTCAATCCTATATTTAAATAGAGCATTACATATTAATGCATATTACAGGTTAAAAAGGTGCCAGAACAGTCATCAATGGTGAAAAGAGTAATGACGCGACGAGAAGCAGCATCAAGCAATATTCCAGAGCCAGAACAGAAGAAGGCTAAAAAGCAAAAAAATGTACCAAAAGATAAAACGGTTGCTCAGTCAGATGACTTTATTGACATAAGTGAGCAAATGTAGCACAAAGCTACCAGTAAATCAGAGAAGAAGAAACCATTTAAGCTCCCCGAAAACTCAATCACCAAACTGTTTGAATGAATCTGACAAGAAGAAGTTAAAACTCATATATGACACGGAAGGATACAAGTAAGTTGACATCGTGTATTACTCTAAAAAGTCATCAATAACATTATAAACAAGCTAATAACATTTCACATGTACAATTGCAGCGCAACAGTTTGGGGCGAAGAAAGTGATAACAATGTGTTGTATGAGGACATAATTGCAATCCTATCTGGCGCTGATATATCAAGCAGTGTAAGTAACCTACTATAACAATATCATATATTTATTGAATGCTTAGATAATGTCTGTTTTAAAATGTGCGTAACATTATGTATATGCAATCCATCAGGTTATTGATAGTTATACACATATGTTGTACAAGGAGCAAACAGACCTTGAAAATGATCTCAAGAAATTAGGAAAGGAGGGCCTAGAGGAGGACGAAAAATCATATTTCATCAGTAGCCTTTGCTGGGTAACACAAATAACTATTTTGCCATGTCTGCAATAGATTTCATTAAATGATATTAATTCTCTCTAATTCTATATTTGTACAGACATTGCTCACTGCTCAAAACAAAAATATGAGAGAGACCATCCTCAATCATCAGAACTCACCATATAAAATGCAGATTCATAGATTTGTCCACTTTCCAATGAACTCTAATGGAAAGAACAAAGATGCAGCACCATTCCATTGGACTCTGTTACTACTTGATCGAAAATAATGCTAGTGGATGCACTACAACTCCATGAGGCCAAGGGAGAAAAATGCAATTGATCACTACTTCAAAGATGCTCAATTACTGGTACATGTTATTCACTTTAACTTCCTTTAAATCATGGTTGACACAGGTTAATATATGTGTGGCTAATGAAAATGATGTGATGACAGAAACAGTATGTAGAAAATTACAACTTTGTCAACATTGAGGAAACACGGCCATTTAACGAGACATTGATCAACATGGAAGGAGCACCATAGCATAAACACGGATCGTAAGTATTGTAACAGGAACCCAGATTATACAAATAAAACCATAGACAACCAAATAATATGAATAGCTGACAACACCATGTCACATTGCAGGCTTGATTGTGGCATCATCGTGTGCTACCTCATGACTCAAATCTCTCATTGCAAACCAATTCACAACCACTCGGCATAAAGGGTCATCGACAGTTTTAGGGCAAAATTAGCAGTCAAGTTCTTGCATGACGAGCCCCGTACATGGACAAAAGCAGACTTTGAAGCCAAAAAGTTTGCATCCTAAAGGAAGACTGAAAAACATCATGGATTTTTTTGTGTTTTCGTTTTCTGGTTCACATTGATAACTGTAAGATGTTGGAAGTAGCATTAAAGGAAAACTGACAAACAACAGTTGATTTTCTTTGTTTTTTTGTTTTTTGGTTCACATGGAAAATTTTAAGGTGTTGCAAGCAACTTTACAAAAAGACTGACAAACAAACAGCTGAGGATCTTTTTTGTTTTTTGGTAGACATATAAGATGTTTGAAAGACGTTTGTAAATGTAAATACGCTTATCAATTACAAAATTCAATTCATTTTCTTACATGTTGTCATTGCTTTATGTTTGTTATGGATTTAGATTACATACGTGTATCTGCAATTTCCATATAGCTAAATTTATCTCTCTTTTCAAAGAAACTCATGTAAATTTATCTTCAGTTTTGAAAGAAACTCAGATAAATTTATTTGAGTTCAAATCAAAATCAGTGAAACATATATGAGTTTTGAATGAAAGTTTTGATAAATTTATCTGTTATTGTATTGGATGGAGACTAAAATCCATGTAAAATTCATTATAGATAGGAAATATTACATCAATATTTCGAAGCAACACTGATACTTTGCAATTTTCTTCAACAGAAAAAATCCAAATTGATCTCTATACATGTTGACAGTCACATTATCATCACCAAATTAAAAAAGATGACAAATTCAACCTAATGTCAATGGCAACTCAATAGGCTCCTTGCAAGACTTTTTGTTTTGACTCTCAATCTGCCCACATCGTCCGCATTTTATCTGCCTCGTCATCTCACGTCTTGACAAGATCCTCTTCTTTTTTGGCCTTCTGGGTTAACGCCTCATCACAGGGGGCTGAATCACAGCTTATGCAATCGTTGTCTCTAGTTTTCCTACAGTTGGGATGGGACTTATAGATTCAGAGTACGCAAGACTGTGTGTCTCTATGTGAAAATAATGATCCACATAAATGTTTAGATCCTTTCCACTCTTTCGAATAGCAGCACATGCGTGGGCACAAGGGAAACCATTAATCTACAACTGATAACAGGAACATATGCGATTGCAAATATCAACAATGACCGACGGGTATGAATGAACATAAAATACAGTGTCACTTGACTGTCAAACACTCCACGGCCTACCAAGCATGATAGAAGCCTCCAACCTCTTATCCATGTCAGGACAAATGACTCATTTCCATAAGCTAGACATTTCCCTCCTATTGGCCATCTGCTCCATTATCTGAACCCTTATCATGTCAACCAACTTTGTAATTGTTAGGTGTCATGCTTCTCTAATCCAGGAGTTGAAAGACTCTGAAGCATTCGAACACATCTCACCATACTGATGGCCCTTAAAATAAGCATTGCTCCGCCTATCATGAGATAGTCTGGAGAGAAATCTATCCACGTCCGAACCACCTTCATGTCTAAATGCCTGCAGCTTTGCATGGAATAAAGGTACAGTGGGTGCATAGGCACATTCATGTAGCAACAAAACCATCCTTTCTATAAATTCATTTGTGTACCCTCCTGAGAACTTATCTCTCAAATTTTCTTTCAAATGTTGTAGGCAGAAAGCATGATGAGCAAATGGAAAAACATGTGCAACACCATCCACAAAACCAGGATTCCTATCAGAAACAAAAGTTATAGAGTGGTCATATGCAACTACTTTCCTCAAATTCAGCAGGAGCCATTTCCAATTATCCTCAGTCTCTGAGTCTACCACCGCAAAAGCAAGAGGAAACAGACCTACCACATTCATGAAATCATTTATTGTCAGTTAAGCAGCAAGGTTAAGTAAACACTGAAATAGAAATAGATAGTATCAACATTATCAAAAAATAAAAAATAAAATTCTACAACAACACACTTTACCTTGATTACCCTCCTTCCTTGTTGCTGCCAACAAATTTCCCTTGTACCTGCCTTTCAAAAATGTCCCATCTAGAAACAACAGCGGACGGACATAATTAAATCAACGAATCGAAGCATTGAATGAAACAAACAAACGCTTGAAGCACATGGTAGATTATTCGTAATCTAATACAAACAGACTGCCTGGATTTGTCTCCATAGCAACATTAATGTACCAACGAAGATGGTCAAAAGAAAGTGATGTATCACCATACAACTTATTCCTGGCCCTTTCAACCCCCCACCATGCATGATGATATGTAATGGTCAGCCCATAATTTGGATGGAAATAATGCACAACATTAATGGGCGTGGTCATTGGCTTCTCTCGAATATGATCAATCATTAAATCAACAACAATTTCAGAGCTAATCCAACTACTCTTAGATGTACGAACTACTACCCCACAAGTATGCTCATTATCAAATGACCTTACACACACAAAAAAAAACCACTAGATTTTTCAAGCGATGCATGAACACGCCACATGCAATCCTGAGTTTTACGACGAGAGCATACAGCTGTGATCCTTTGTTTGTCATTCTTGACATACACAAACTCAAACCCAACCACAATCGAATATTTGCACAGCACATTCCTAAATTCAAAAGCCCCACCCTCAAACCTCTGTCCAACATGACTGATACCATTCACCCAATCCGAAGAAAGAAAAAACTTCTCCCTGTGTGAACAAAACTGTGGAAGCAAATCTGTCTCTACATCTGTAGCCTCATACTCCACTTCTACCATTCTGTCTTCACAAAATTCATCCAAATTATTCTCATTGTCCTCATTACCTCATTAAGATAATTTTGATACAAAGACATCAACTCGATCTAATCCCAATGAAACTGCCAACATAGACAAGCTCAACAAGTCTTTGTCATTGTCAAGCATACACTTCGGGTGCCCAGGCAATGCATATGTGAAACAGACATTGTTGGGCAACAAAGTCTTCCATTTGCAACAAACTTGGTTAACCAAATCATCCATTCTCATACTATCAGTCAAAATAACAACATCGGTAGACATACCAAACTTGCAAAGAAGCATAATTGCTTTTGCCATTTTAAACACTGCATACAAAAAATAAAGATAAAATCAAAACACATCAACATTTGTAGCTAAAATACTCTCATACTTTCGCATGACTCTGTGTCACTTTCGTGTCAATTTATCTGTGTTTGACATCAAGTTATCTGATACAAATTTATCTAACACAGATGAATTTAGCTAATTTTGACATGACTTTATCTGTTTACAGAATCGATTAAACTGCATTTGAAGTGATTTTATCTCACTTTCGCGTCAATTTATCTGAATTTGGTGTTGCTTTAATTGTAATTGGTATGAATTCATCAGAGTTTGAAGTGAATTTATCTAACTTTCAAAATGGATTTATATGAGTTTTTTCTGAAATGAATTTATCCAACATTAACAGCTGAATTTATCTAAGTTTGATTTCAATCACATCTAGAACAAACTACTAATAATGTAAGAAGAAATCATTTCAGAAAACAAGATTTAAAGATCTTCTTAAACTAAAATAGTTCAAAACATTCATCCTTACCTCAAGAATTTGATTGAAATGATAAAATCCAAGTTTGTTCAGTTTCTAGATCTGAACAAAATTACTGAGAACTAAAGAAGAAATACTTTCAGAAAACAAGATTAAAAAAAGTAATTAAACTAAAATTCGGATCAAAACATTAATCCTTACCTCAAAATTTTCATTGAAATGATGAATTCTGAGTTTGCTATGAATCAAATCTATAAACTCATATTAAGAACTCTGTTTTGTTGTAACGTCAGAAGAAGAAGAAGAGGAAGAAACGAAGACAAAGGATCATCAAGCACTACAAACGACCTGCTCTAGAAACTAATAAATTCTACCCCAACTTCCATCAATCGTCAATCCCTCCAATTCAAATTTTGAAATTTGATCCAAAACCCATGACTACGACATTTAAATTCGTCAGTAGACATGGAAAGACGATGAGCTCGAGCTATAAATCAGGAATAGATTCCATGACAACTATACAAACAGTTAAAAGGGCAAATCAGTCATAAAAAATTATGACGTGTCACTCAAGGGACCACAGCCCAAATTAATCCCATGCGTAAGGGACCTTAGGCCTTAAACAATTATGATCTGTACTAGAGACTTTATAGCCCAATAATAAGGGATCTATCGCTAATTTACCCTTTTTCTTTTGGATGTTCATATGCATCCATCCCTCACCGGTGAGGGACACTCACGTGTGTCATTTTTTACCATTGGATTGAAATTTTAATGTAACGGTTAGAGCACTCGATTTAAAAGGTGAGAAAAAGGTCGAAACAGAAAAAAGCACTGCTCCCGTTTCCTTCTCTCCATTTTGGTTCACTTTGTGCAGGCGGTCGTACGAAGACCAACACCAAGATCTCTCCTCCCAAAGCAGGCGATCGGGAAGATCGTTTCCCTCTATTGGCCAAACCCTAAAATCTCCATTTTTATCCCTGAAATCCTAAATCCCTAAACTCCTAAAATCTGGAACAGGATTGTGGGGTTTTCTTACCAGATAGGTGGTTGGAGAATGGGGTTTTCGGAGTTGAGAGCCCAATTCGGTTCTACATTTCATGGTGGTCTAAGGTTGTTTTGGGAAGGAGATGGTTTACACGCAGATGAAGGAGATGGTCTAAGTGCGAGAAAGATATGTGGAGAGGTTGCATCTTTAAAAAATTGTGGGGTTTTTACTCTGAGCAATATGCTCATTTTATGGTGGTATGGTTTTAGATTTAGGGGTGTGAGTGCCTAAAAGTTAAGGACTCATATTAGGTTAGTGTGAGACTCGTGATTTATTGTTTAAGCTTCTTTGGGAAAGATGGATCGCCTTAGAACCTGAAAGGGAAGGAAAAATAGAGACCAGAGACCCTGGCTGCCGTCAGCCGAAGGCACTCTTATGCCTGAGTTAGTGCTATCAGTGAACAAATAAAGGAGATGAGAGGCAAGTATGTTCTTTTTCAAGGCGTTGTGTAACGCGCTATGCAATATGAGATGTTCTACGTAATCATGCGTGATGTTGTAAAAAATAGAACATACCTCCGAAGGGATTCTTACCCTTGTATATATAGAGGTTTCACCTGGCGCACCCATAGTGGGGGTAGGTGGAGATACTATCAGGTCGATGATAGTTTTATGGTCTCAATACCAGTATATGATGAATAGATTGATTAATTTCTTTACTTATCAATATAATCATGCTTTCCTTTCATGAGATGAATGGTGATTTATTACTTAATGCTCATGACCAATATATATGACATAATGGTTCATGAGATGAACCGGGTCCCATTAGTATATTAGATGTGATATATGTATATGGATGAGATCCACATACGGGAGATATCTGTCACAAATCTTATATTTAAAATATCTTCACAACCAGTGATGAGATTAGGCATCTCATCTGACAAGGTTGCATCACTTTGATCACTATGAGATAATGTGATTTGTCTCGATCATCAGAATGTAAGATTCTGGATCATGGTGCTGGTACATTAGATGTATTGAAGGACCATGAGAAGCACCTTATCAAATACTGTCTCGATTTAAGGATTGCTCTCATAATTCCCTAGCAATAGGCTCTTAATCCTGAGACATTGATGAACTCATGTTTCTGTCTATTCATTTGCTTTGAGTCACCAATGAGTGAGGCCAACTGTAGGTCAACACCTTGGTGTCTTGGGTACATGGTAGTAGGACTGTGGGAACATGCAATGATCAAGATGGAATCTATCTACATTATCCCCTTGTGCCAATTAATGGATTTATCATTGGTAAGTGCGCACCCATTCCGATTAAGAGTTAATTGGCTCGGTACCAAATGATTACTATAATTAATTGGGGCTCAAGGATAATAAGATGTGGATCTAATATTGGATGAGACAGAATTATTCCCATTGATCCATGTATAATGATAGAGGGACCTACTTGTGGTAATTGGGAAGTTTAGGGTCTTCATTGAAATATATTCCTAAGACTGAAGTGCAATTGCATTTATATAGTGAAGTTATTTGCAATTAACTATGGGCCCGGATTGCACATGAGATGTGGGGTCGCGTGTCCCAGTTGGAGCCAGCTTTCTAAGAAATCCCTAGTGGTCCCCACGCTAGCCCAAATTATTAGAAAGATACTAATCCTACTTGAACTCTAATAGGAAGGTTACTATTTCTATTTGAAGTGAGACTTCTAATAGTGGTAATAGTAATCTACTAATTATTAATGGAAGTAGGACTTCTATTAGAAAGGAGAAAGCTACTAATAGTTGTAGAAGTGAGACTTCTATGGCAATTAGTAAGGGAGATGTTTACTAATTTGTAATGGGAGTTAAACTTCTATTTCAAATAGGAAAAGAGGAGTTATGGAGGGCTATAAATAGAGGAATAATCCTCTCAAATTCGTGCATAATCATAAGAGCACTTTCAGCCCCCTTGTGCAAGAGTTGTACAAGTCTTATTCTTTTCAAAGTTCCCCTCTCTTTCACCTTTGGTTCCTTAGAGTTAATAGTAGGGTTTTCTCTTGAGGATTCCACCATCTTCTTGAGAAAAGAGATCTAATACGGGACATAGCGTGGAAGATCAAAAGGAGTTGAAGATTCTGATTTGGATTGTGAAATTGTTCATCACCAAAGTAAAGAAATCAAATCCTCCATTAGAGCACAACAAAGCTCCAAAGGTATATCTACATCCTTGTATGTTGTGGATTTCGTGGTAGCATGTTTATGTGCTGTTTTCAATCTTATAGATAGTATATGTTGCTGTACATGGCTATGAGATTGAGGGAATTGCATCCTGGATTAGGTTTGTTGCATTCTAGACAATTGATCCCTGCATCAAGTGGGTCAAAAGTTTTTGAAACCTTTCTGGAAGGCCCACCTATATTCAAACAATTGGTATCAGAGCCTAACCTCATCTCTAATCATGTTAGACCAGCAAGCTTGCTCTGATCTTTGCATGAGATGTGAAGAAGATGAAGCAAGGGCTATATAAGGATCAATTTTAATGGATTTGCTTGGTTTGATAGTAAATTCATGTTTGGATGGTCACAAAAGGGTTTAATAATGATGGAAGGATGGTAGGAAGCCATTGGAACACTTTGGAAGTGATTTGGAGAAGAATGGACACGAAACAGATAACCCATGAAAAAACCCAAGTTGCAGAAATTCGTCAGTCCAGTCGACCGGCTGACTTGCAGGTCGGTTGATCGAGCCCCCTTGGCCGGTCAACCGAGCCAACTGTGTAGAATACTGCAGAAACTGTTTTTTCAGTTTCGGGTCTTCTTTTACTTCCTGTTTTTCCAGCATTATTTGGCAGCCTATTTCTGTGATTTGTATGGTTGTATGAGATACTAACTTGAAGATGATAATGTCCTCTCCATATGGCCAACAAGTCTTTTGCTTTCTTTTATGGTGATTGGTTTATTTAAGGCTAAATGTAAAGGGCATCATGGTTTCCTTGGTTTCCCGTGAAAGGGCAAGGCATGATGAATTTCCCTATTGCCCTTTTATTTCCATGTTTAGATTACCATGTAAGTCTCATAATTGAGGCATAGGAATTTATGTATTTTTTCCTAAATTTGTAAATTCTGGCGATGTCCGAGACGAAGAAGGAAAGCGATGTTGGACTCCTAATCAAAGAGTTTGAATATTACCAAAAGAGTTCTGGAGTTTCCCAAAGAGTTTGAGGAATTCCAAATTTTTGGAAAGTCTAGAGTCCAAGAAGTCTATTCCGCTTGGGTCATGTGGAGGAGAGGACTAGTTTCTATTTTTGCAATTTCTATTGATGGATGCATACTTAAATTAGAAAAATTCCAGATCTGATCCAAACATAGCAAGTTACTAAAATTGGTCAAATCAAATTAATTTTTGGAAAGAGTTCTAATTAGTGTTGATGGCCCATGAGATGGACACATTGGTAACACTAATTTAGAAACTGAACTTTCCTTAAAATAACTTGACTTGGAACCAATCTTAGATCATATCATAAGATGATTTGATGTTCATATGTGGGCCCTAATACCTTACAAAGAAATCCTCAATTCTAAAATATTAAGTGGGAGCGGGGCATTTATATTTAGAAATCCCCATGGTTTTCCACCATAGGTCCATTGTAAGGAAAGTATTAGCCTCGCGCCATCTCGAGTGTGGCCGTTCCCCACGGATGGCTTTTACTTGTCTGGCTACTAGATATGGATCTCCTATGGATAGTGTTGGTGAGACGGGGCGGGGGGCCACTCCCCAAGGAGGAGCTGCTCGCAACGGTTGTCATGCAATGCTAGTTGGTGGGTCACACTTAACTAAAATAATGATGTAGTATCCCCAAGGATTTGCCTCATGTATTTTAGAAACCAAAGCTAATCGGGAGTCATTCATCATTTGGTATGAGATACCTAGATAATAATGAATGAAGGGGATCATGGAAAGTTAGTCTTAATCCTAGTTTTGACCAACTTTGATCCGCACCAATCTAGGTGGTATTCGCACTCCCCAAGGAGGCATACACCGGGGATTGGGATTCCGATGTATTCTGAATTTAATGGTTATGAGGATTCCATATAAATTTGGTAGAATACTAAACCCCAATGTCATTTAAATTCATTAATTGAATGTATGGTTATGTGCTACAGTATTTCAAGCATGAATTCAAATACTTTCAATCCACTTGCGACCATCCTCAACCAGAATAAGTTGATGGAATCCAACTTTTTAGACTGGAAAAGGACCCTGGATATTATCCTGACAGCTTTAGGATGCAGATGTGTCCTTACCATACCCCCCCTTCCTGAGCCTGAGCTTCATGCACCTCAGTATGAAAAGGACCTTTACACCGAATGGACAAAAGACAATGAGGTAGCCAGATTTTTTATACAGGCATCCATGTCTAGTGTTTTACAACACCAACATCAATCCTATAAGTCAGCATACGATATTATATCGAGCTCGAAGGAGATGTTTGCGGACCAGGTTAGACCTGCTAGGCAAGCTGCTATGAAGGTGCTGATAAACACTAAGATGACTGAGGGAACCCCAGTACAAAAACATTTGTTGAAAATGAGTCTCGCACTAAATGAGTTAGATGCACTGGGTGTTTCGATTGATAAAGAATCGTAGATCAACATGATCCTTCAGTCACTACCGGATTCTTTCAATCATTTCGAGATCAATTGTAATAAATTGGAAATGACCATAGATGAGCTTTCTCGCCAGCTGGTAGTGACTGAGGAAATCACGAAGAAAGAGAAAAATTCCCTCATGACAGAAAAGTCATTTGCTAGGACCAAGCCGAAAGGCAAAGACCAAGATAGCAAGAAGAAATCAGTCATCAAGGGTCCTAAGGTGGAGAATGGTTCTACTTATAGTATGGCCAAGGCTAAGGGAACGGGAGTAAAAGGAAAGTGTTTCCATTGTGGTAAGACAGGACATTGGAAAAGGAATTGTCCAGAATATCTGTCTAAGAAGAAGACCTCAGGTATGATTGAGTCACTTGTTTCTGAAGTTAGTTTTGTAACTGGTACTTCAGAATCTTGGTGTATGGACTCCAGGGCAACTGATCACATATGTAATTCGTTGTAGGGGTTCAGGGAAACCAGGAGGTTCAGTGACGGAGAAATCATTGACAACCTAGGATCTGATGCTAAGGCAGAGGATGTTTCAGTGGGAGTTATTACATTATCTTTTTCAAATGATAAATTGATTTTGTCAGACACGTTATATGTATCGTCTTTACGGCGGAATTCAATTTCAGTTTTTAGTATGGTGAATAAGAGTTATTCTATTACTCTCGGTACTGAAATTGTCATAAAGAGATACGGTACTTTTATGTATTCTGACAAGGTAATCAATGGAATTTTGTTAATCCCATAATGTATGAGAAAAATGATACTGAAACAATTAATAGACCATCATTAAAGAGAAGGTCACCTTCATCTAATCCAACAAAACTTTGGCACTTGAGGCTAGGTCATATAAACCTAAACTGGATTGACAGACTAGTGAAAGATGGTATCTTACCTTCATTGGTTGTAGAACCAATGCCTGTCTGTGAGTCCTGTCTGGAAGGCAAAATGACGAAAAGACCCTTTTCATCCAAGGGCAATAGGGCCAAAGATTTATTGGAATTAGTACATACTGATGTGTGTGGACCCATTAATGTAAGAGCCAGAGGAAGATATGAGTACTTCATCACATTCACAGATGATTACTCAAGATATGGATACATATACCTTTTGCACCGCAAGTCCGAGGCTTTTGAAAAGTTCAAAGAGTTTCGAGCGGAAGCGGAAAAGCAATTAGGTAAAAGTATCAAGACTCTTCGATCAGATCGAGGAGGAGAATATCTGTCTGGAGATTTTATGGCACACTTATCAGAAAATGGGATTTTATCCCAGTTGTCTGCTTCTGGTATGCCTCAACAGAATGGAGTAGCGGAAAGAAGGAACCAGACTCTTTTAGATATGATCAGGTCTATATTGAGTTTTTTAGGATTACCTATATCCTTTTAGGGATACGCCTTGGATACCGCGATGTACATACTAAACCTCGTACCATCTAAGTCTATACCTAAGACTCCCCGGGAGTTGTGGATCGGGCGAAAGCCTAGTCTACAACATTTATACATTCGGGGTTGTCCGGCACATGTGCTAAAGGTTAAGACGGATCAGTTGGAAGCGAAGTCGGACGTATGCACGTTTGTAGGATATCCTAAAGGAACTAAAGGTTGGTTATTCTATAATCGCAGAGAGCAAAAGTGATGGTGAGCACTAATGCGGTTTTGCTGGAGGAAGATTATATGATAGACTGGAAACTTTTAGAAAAAGGTGATCTTGGAAGAAATTCAAGAGCAAACAATTCCAAATCCTAGTATGACCAAACCTAAGGAAGAAACGCCCTTACCTAACCAAGTAATTACACCAGTGCTTGTCATAGTGGGTGCATAGTCAGGCCCCCTGACAGGTTCTCGTTCTTGGGAGAGTCTTACGAGGCAGTCCCGGAAGAACCGGAACAAGATCCCTGTAACTATGATGAATCAATTAATGACATTAATTCGGGACATTGGCAAGATACTATGAAAGCTGATATGGAGTCTATATACTCTAATCAGGTCTGGACACTTGTGGACTTGCCTGTCAATATTTAACTTATTGGGTGCAAGTGAGTCTACAAGAGAAACAGAGAACCATATGGAAGAGTTGAGACCTTTAAAGGTCAGGCTTGTTGCGAAAGGATATACTCAGAAAGAAGATATCGATTATGAGGAAACCTTCTCGCTGGTAGCCATGCTCAAGTCCATCAGGATACTCTTATCCATTGCGGCTCATCTCGATCATGAGATTTGGCAAATGGATGTCAAGATGGGTTTCTCAACGGCCATCTTGAGGAAGACATCTATATGATGCAGCCAGACGGTTTTATAGCTAAACAACCAAGAGCAAAGAGTTTGCAACATGCAGATGTCTATTTATGGACTGAAGCAGGCATCCCGAAGCAGGAACATTCGTTTTGACTAAGAAATCAAGTCAGTTGATTTTTGTCAAAATCCGGATGAGCCATGAGTGTACATGAAAAGTAAGGGAGGCAGGGTAATTTTTCTAGTCGACGACATCCTTCTCCTAGAGAGTGGTATATGGATGTTGTCAACAGTAAAAGGTTTAGTTGGCTAAGACTTTTTGATATGAAGGACAAGGGAGAAGCTAGTCGCATCCTAGGGATCAAACTCCATTGAGACCGGATAAATAGGATGATAGGCTTATCCCAATATGCATACATAGATAAGGTACTAGTACGGTTTGCTATGCAAGACTCCAAGAAGGGTATTATACCTTTCAGGTATGGAGTGCACCTTTCCAAGAATCAGTGTCCCAAGACACCTGAGGAAAAGGAGCAGATGAGGAGGATACCGTACGCTTCGGGTGTTGGTAGCCTCATGTATGCTATGCTATATACTATACCGGATATCTGTCATGCAACCCTGACTGGCATTGAGCCCAAGTGGGAGATTGTTAGTTTTATGGTCTCAATACCAGTATATGATGAATAGATTGATTAATTTCTTTATTTATCAATATAATCATGCTTTCCTTTCATGAGATGAATGGTGATTTATTACTTAATGCTCATGACCAATATATATGACATAATGGTTCATGAGATGAATCGGGTCCCATTAGTATATTAGATGTGATATATGTATATGGATGAGATCCACATACGGGAGATATGTGTCACAAATCTTATACTTAAAATATCTTCACAACCAGTGATGAGATTGGGCATCTCATCTGACAAGGTTGCAGCACTTTGATCACTATGAGATAGTGTGATTTGTCTCGATCATCAGAATGTAAGATTCTGGATCACGGTGCTGGTACATTGGATGTATTGAAGGACCATGAGAAGCACCTTATCAAATACTGTCTCGATTTAAGGATTGCTCTCATAATTCCCTAGCAATAGGCTCTCAATCCTGAGACATTGATGAACTCAAGTTTCTGTCTATTCATTTGCTTTGAGTCACCAATGAGTAAGGCCAACTGTAGGTCAACACCTCGGTGTCTTGGGTACATGGTAGTAGGACTGTGGGAACATGCAATGATCAAGATGGAATCTATCTACATTATCCCCTTGTGCCAATTAATGGATTTATCATTGGTAAGTGCGCACCCATTCCGATTAAGAGTTAATTGGCTCGGTACCAAATGATTACTATAATTAATTGGGGCTCAAGGATAATAAGATGTGGATCTAATATTGGATGAGACAGATTTATTCCCATTGATCCATGGATAATGATAGAGGGGCCTACTTGTGGTAATTGGGAAGTTTAGGGTCTTCATTGAAATATATTCCTAAGACTGGAGTGCAATTTCATTTATATAGTGGAGTTATTTGCAATTAACTGTGGGTGCGGATTGCACATGAGATGTGGGGTCGCGTGTCCCAGTTGGAGCCAGCTTTCTAAGAAATCCCTAGTGGTCCCCGCGCTAGCCCAAATTATTAGAAAGCTACTAATCCTACTTGAACTCTAATAGGAAGGTTACTATTTCTATTTGAAGTGAGACTTCTAATAGTGGTAATAGTAATCTACTAATTATTAATGGAAGTAGGACTTCTATTAGAAAGGAGAAAGCTACTAATAGTTGTAGAAGTGAGAAGTAAGGGAGATGTTTACTAATTTGTAATGGGAGTTAAACTTCTATTTCAAATAGGAAAAGAGGAGTTATGGAGGGCTATAAATAGAGGAATAATCCTCTCAAATTCGTGCATAATCATAAGAGCACTTTCAGCCCCCTTGTACAAGAGTTGTACAAGTCTTCTTCTTTTCAAAGTTCCCCTCTCTTTCACCTTTGGTTCCTGAGAGTTAATAGTAGGGTTTTCTCTTGAGGATTCCACCATCTTCTTGAGAAAAGAGATCTAATACGGGACATAGCGTGGAAGATCAAAAGGAGTTGAAGATTCTGATTTGGATTGTGAAGTTGCTCATCACCAAAGTAAAGAAATCAAATCCTCCATTAGAGCACAACAAAGCTCCAAAGGTATATCTACATCCTTGTATGTTGTGGATTTCGTGGTAGCATGTTTATGTGTTGTTTTCTATCTTATAGATAGTATATGTTGCTGTTCATGGCTATGAGATTGAGGGAATTGCATCCTGGATTGGGTTTGTTGCATTCTAGACAATTGATCCCTGCATCAAGTGGGTCAAAAGTTTTTGAAACCTGTCTAGAAGGCCCACATATATTCAAACAGTCGAATCAAGAGATGACCCCTGGTAATAATGTGGATGTGATTGATCAAGACCACAACTGATCACTATCCGGCGCCTGTATTGTCTGTCAGCACATTTTGCAATGTAGTCGTAACTTCATAGAAGTAAAATCATGGCCTAGTAGTCATCTCTGTGGACGGACCGAGCTAAAGATGATACCGAGGCCAGATTCGGATGCGTCCTGGCAATACTGTCGAGGTGCCTTATATCGAGACTGAGATGAGCCCAGTCGGTACTCTTACCGAGACTGGCTCAAGCTTGGTGCAAGCTAGCACTGTTTGCAGAGCTGAAAAGAGATGTCTAGCTAGTACCGTTACCGAACTAGATGGATCTTGACACTGTGGCCGAACTTGGATACCGAGATCGGGATGAGTTGAGCTGGTACTGCTATCGAGGTTAGTGTAATCCTACTCTTAGGAAAATACCCCACACATGGGGAATGTGTACCGATTCAAGGGATGACTGTGAGGATAGTCCCTTCATCTAGATTCTTTCCTCTTGTTGTCTCATTGTTTTCCCTTTGTGGTTTTCTTATGGCTTTCTGGTGCCACCGATGTCCCCTGTTGAGAAAGAAATTAGGGTTTTTTATTTTATTTTATGTAATTTTGTGACCATTTGTATTTGGATGTGTAATGATTTGTAATTGAACATGAGTTTTAAGTTGGGATTTTGACTGAATTTTGTATTTTGCATACATTGTTGAATTGGGTATCAATGAAATCACGGAATGGACTTGGATTTGTGGCTAGAAATTTGCATGTGCAGGTTGAAAGCCATGACCAATGTAATTTTCAGATTTGTCATAATTTAAATACACTGGTTAAATACTACAGGTTGTTCGCAACACTGCGGTTGTTTGTAATGGAATGATTGATTGTTCAACAAGTTCTTTGAACTCTATTAGGTTGTCTATTTAGAATAGAACACATAGGTTGTTTGCAGTACTACATGTTCTTTGGAAAGGTATTGTGGCACATTGTTCAGGTTGTTTGGAACACAGATGTTTTGTAGCATATTATGTAACAGAGATGTTTTGTTGCATATTATGTAGCTTAAGTTGACACATTCTTAGTTTCTCCACTCAGAAAAAAAATATCACAATCACCTTCAACATCCGTTCAACACCGCAAGTTCATAAAACCCATCAATTGTTTAATTCATTCACACACTAAACAAAAAAAAATTGGAATCCACCATTGAAATAATAGTTATTCCAATTCAAATAGATTTGCATGGTATGCAATTTTAGGACATCCTCAATACAGGAAGCTAGTGGGAATCAACGCAACCTCTTCTCTTTGTTTTGTGTTCGGTTCCTATAACAGGCTGCAAACGCCGCCCTCTTTGTTCAAGACTGCTAGCGACGAGACAACATTGCACATTCTGGATAGGTGGCTAGCGAAACCGCTGCTTCTTCTCTTTTGTTTCTTCTTTATTTACAACGAAGACAAAAATCCCAACCCCTTTTTTATTAAAAAAAAAACCCTCTTGCCTTTACAATGAAGAAACAAATGAGGCCCAACCGATTTTACCATTGGGTGAGGGACAATGACATCAGCACATCAGGAACTATTTAAGGCCACAGAAAAAAAAAAGTTGCACCCAAATCAATCGTCCATGTGCACAAAATGAAAATTCAAAACTCCCTTTTTTTCACCCGCCACAACCACAACAAATCCTCTAAAAAAAAGCCCACTGCCCATCTTCTCCAGCCAAGTAAACAGATCCCTCTCTTTCTCAATCGACACCAACCGGACCCAAAAGCACTATCTCCCTCCATCGCCTTCTTTCTCAACTAACACCGAACCAAAATGGCTCCAGATTGTTAGGGTTTTGAGCTATGATTTCAGGAAATGACTTTGTATTCCAGCCAATAGGTTCTGTCTCAGTGCTCTCGATTCTTTTGTTTGAAAAGAAGAAAATGGGAAAAGGATGTTATTCAAGTCCGTTGTAGAAAGAGTGTCAAACTAAGGTTTCTCTGTTTGAAGGAGCAGTAGATGCACATGAATATTATATAAAAGAAGAAAAAGAAAAAGAAGATAGAAAAACTCTTCACTTACCTAAAAATCACGAACCTAGATTTCATAAATTCTCTTCGGAAACAAAAACAAAATACCCCGTTGCAAGAAGAACCTCCAAATATGGATTCTCAAAATTTCAATCTCCATCTGCTGTATGAATTATTATCGAATTTTAGAATTTGATTATTCAAAAAGACATGAAAGAAAACCAATCACTAAATTCATTGGATCCTAAAAACTTGTGGATTTAGATTCAATGAAAAAGAAAATGCAAAGAAACAAAGTATCGTTTAATCATGCAAATTAAAACGTTAATGAAGCCCATCAAACCTGTTGGGCTCGAAGGTCTTAGATTTTTTTTAGTAACTTGAATATCTTTCTAGAATTTTGGATTTCAACTGACAAACCCTCACTTTGAAACATATTCTATCCCTTACACTATAAAGGAGTTTCGTATCACTAGGGTACTTAAAGCCCACCACTAATAAGTGTTTTTCCAAGTACATACAGTAATAGTTCAGAATTTAGGAAACAGTTTCTCACAACAGTAAAACATAACTACAGAATGTAATCTAGGAATTGAAATCCACTTACTGTCTGAAGGCAAAGAAAACAGTACTCTATTGGAAGGTAGAAAATAGTACTCTTCAGAAGATGGTTGATCAAGGCTAGTGTCTAACACTATGTCCTTAATACAAATTTCACCCCCGCAATGGTGCTCAGGAGCTTCAACAGCGTTCGTCTCCCAGGATACAATGATCAATTTCACAACAGTTGCAGCACTCTCTTGACAATGAGGATGACTCGAAAATGGAATGCAACAACAATAAATTGGATGATCAAAATTGCATGGACAAGATGCTTTATATAGCCTGCTTCAAGACTCTTTCATGGGGTTGGATCTGTTCAGAATAGTGACTGTTCAGATGAACAGATGCACCTTCTTTGGACACACCTCTTGGGACTTGGGACACAACCTTTTAGATACGAATGGGCACACACCTCTTGGACACCCCATTTGAAAAAAGGAAAATTTTATTAAAAAAAAAATTCTCCAAAAAATTATAAATGGGTAGTGGGCTGAGCCAAGCCCAACTCGCGCGTGAAGCCCAAGCCCCGGCCCAGCCCTGTTCGGTGCGGGGCGGGGCGCACGCGTGTGTGTGGTGGTGACCCCACCTTGATCTAGGTCCTCCCTCCTCCACAAAAGTGGGAAGCCCCTTGGGGCTCATCTTATACTACCAAGGTAAGCATATTTATACCCAAGGAATGTTTTGCTTCCAAGCAATGTGGGAAGCAAGTTCACCACTTCCTTTTGTTTCCATGTTTAACATGTTTAAGTGGTGGTGTTTAGGAGACAATTTCTCATTCACTCCTCAATGGATTAGAGCAACTCAATACAAGTCCATAATCTACTCATGGAGTAGATTACATTCCCATGTATTCTCCCCCAAAAGGATAAGTGGGTCCCACTTAGTTTTTGACTCAAAGTTGACAAAAAATAGTGTTGCTCTTTGCCATTTTTCCAACAATCCCCCACATGAATGAAATTGACTGAAAGCAATGAAATGATATGCAGACACAGAGAGAGTACAATTGGAAATCTTCTGTATAGAGAGAGGTAGCTTGTGGCCTTGAACCTTCCCTTGTGAAGTACTATCGGATTTACTAGTTGAACAGTGAACATGATGTCTTGAACTGTTCAGCCTTTTACGTAAACCAAGACAATAGAGTTCACACAGAATATTTCCGGACACAGTTGGTTCTCATGATTGTGTTCATTTTGGCCCTGAACAGTGCCTGGTTTCATGAATGCTTTAGAGAATTTAGCCTTATTATTCTCATAGAATAGGCACAGTTTACACTCACATAGGTGATTCTTATTAAGAGTATCCTACTATACCCCATCTGATTAGCCAAGATATAATAATCATTAAAAGCTTTGCTTATCCTAATTACCGTTGTAGGTATCACTATTAATATCATAGGAATGAGCAGGAGATTTTATCTCCATAGTGATATCGTTAATTCACACACAATTTGGTTGTCTCTTTGAACCTAGATCTTAGGATCTCTAGTCAACTCACTACAAGAAATTTAGGCTGTTGCGACGAAATTTGATGACGAATTTTTTTTTGTCTTAAAAGAACACCCAAAGGGGACGAAATATAAATTTTGTCGTCTGTTTTCATTTTTTTCAAAAGTATAGGAGACGAAAATAAAATTTCATCTACAAAAATATGGCGCCAACTTGTTTTGTGTTGGCGCCAATTATTTTAGCTCATTAGAGACGAAAATTGTTGTCACAATATATATATTTTTTTGCGACGAACGTAATTCGTCACCAATAAGGATAAGTTATGGAAGACGAACATATTTCGTCACCAAAATAAGGCGCCAATTTCATTTTCTTTGGCGCGGATTATTTTAGCTCATTGGAGACAAATATTTTTGTCACAAAATATAATTTATTTTTGTGACGAACTTAATTCGTCACTAATAAGGATAAGTTATGGAAGACGAAAATATTTCGTCACTAGAATAAGGTGTCAATTTCATTTGTGGGCGCGAATTATTTTAGCTCATTGGAGACGAAATTTTTTTTTACAAAATATAATTTGTTTTTGCGACAAACGTAATTCGTCACCAATAAGGATAAGTTATAGACAACGAACGTATTTCGTCACCAAAATAAGACGCCAATTTCATTTGCTTTGGGGCGAATTATTTTAGCTCATTGGAGACGAATTTTTTTTTCACAAAATATAATTTGTTTTTGTGACAAACATAATTCGTCACTATTAAGGATAAGTTATGGAAGGCGAAAATATTTGTTCACCAAAATAAGGCTCCAATTTCATTTGCGGTGGCACCAATTTCGTTTGTACTTGAGCCTATTCCTCTCTTACAAGTATTGCTTTGGAAAAGCCTTTAAAATGATTAAAATGGGCCCCCAAGGCCCTAACGTCCATCCCCCTCCCACCCCAATCGAACGCCCCTTTTCCAAAATCCATTTCCCCCTTTGTCCCTCCATCTATCCCGGTCTCTCTTTTCCAAAACCCTTTTCCCCCTTTTCCAAAACCCTTTTGCAACATCTCCCACCCATCGTGTCAAACAGCAGCCCCATGGCCCATTGGCCCCATCAATCATCATCACCCTCCATCAACACACGCAGTGCAGACCCATCCCTGATCAGTGATCCATCTCATCTCTACTTCTCTCAGTCTCTCTCGCCTAGAATTCCCACACGCAGCCACCATCACCAATCACCATCATCTGTGCCCATCATCCTCCATCCAGGAGTCCGCCACCGCCAGGTACACCTACCTCTCTCAGTCTCTGCTACTGTGAGAACTTGGTCCGGGCGGTACCCTTAACCATGGGGCGTAGCGTGTCAACCACGGGCTTCAAACAGTGAGTCTCCGTTAGCCCTCATCAGAAATATCCAAGTCCTGACCTTGGGCTTATAAGTCAAACCTCGTATTAACTTAGCATGAGGCTTTTTAAAATCATGCGTCCCCGAAAATCGTAAGAACTTCGAAGTTAAGCGTACTCGAGCGGGAGCAGTATTAGGATGGGTGTGTTAGAGTTTTTGTTTTGTTGCAATTTGTTAGGATGCAATCAATTTCATAAAGCTTGTCCTCTCATTCATTCATGGTTTTTATTCATAGGATCATCATGCATATTTCTCTACTTGATCTTTGTTTTTATCATTTGGTATGCATGGTTTTCATTTCAGTTTGCTTCTTAAGTTCATAGTGTTTTTTATTTCTAAAATCCATCCAAGCTTTCCAAAGTTTCTATCTTTAAAATCATTATTTTGATTTGGAGTTTTCATGGCTTTAAAATCTCAGTTTTCATCTTCTTTCAGTCATGATTTATTGCTTGGTATTTGTGTCTCAAAGTCCCCTGGAAGGTGCCCTCAAAAGTTACAAGTTTCTCTCATTTTTCAAAAATCTGGGCTAAATCTGCCAGTGTCGCCGGTCGACCGAGACCTGCTTCCCGGTCGACCGGGAACACTGCAGGTCATTTCTGCAGGTTTTGAACTATAACCTTCCAACGGTCAGAAATTTGACCGTTGTGCTTTCCCGGTCGACCGAGACCTGTTTCTTGGTCGACCGAGGACTAGCCGTTGGCAACTTTATCTTTATAAAAAGTGGCTTTTTGGATGAAGAAAGTTGCTGAGATTGGAGGGACTGTTGAGGCCAAGGTTTAGCAACTTCTCAAGAGCATTTTTACAAGGATTATGAAGCCATTCCTTTTATTCAACCTTTGATCTTCAAATGGGTGTGCTTTCTTTAATCCAAAGTCTTTTTACAATCATGTTTTGTTTCAAATCTTTGATCTTCCTCAATGCATGATTAGCAAGTTGCTTTCCTATTAAAGTGTTGACCTTCATAACATGCTTAGTACTTTAGAAATCACATAAGCTTTATGGATGCAACATATGGTCTATGTTGCACATGATTTTACTTTCTTGTTTCAAAAATCAACTTGTTAGACTTTAGAACATCTTTCTTGAAAACAAGTTATTTTTCATTGTTAATCACTTGTGTTATACAAACAACTCTTTCTCAAATATTTGATTAACATCTTTGCATCATTCTAGTTTTTATCTTTTCAAAGAGAAAGAGTTATTTCTAGAAAATGCATCATTCATAGACTTTGACATAGTTATGCATATTTCTAGGAGTTGAGTTTTCACATTCTAATTAGCCTATTTAGAGGCACTCCATTGTACTTCATTGTGCTCTTTATCCATGCATTCTTAGGCATAATTCTTAAGAGAAAAGTTCCTTGTTGTAAAGGTTCATGCTTAGCCTTGAAAAGCATAGTGTTGTTTGTAAGGTTTGAGGTGATCCTAAACCTTAATTGAAGTTAGTGAATACCGGTAGGTGTACCGGGAGTGGATGTAGGCAATTTGGCCGAACCACTATATGTGATTGTGTTATGGTGATTGTCTTTATGCTTTCTTTTTATGGATTATGCTCCCTTGGTTGATTTCATTATTCTTCTTCATAGCATAAGAGACTTAAAAGCTAAAAGAATTAAAATTGGTCTAGGACTTTGAGCTCACCCTATTCAGCCCCCCCCCCCCTCTAGGATTCGATCTTGGACTTTCAATTGGTATCAGAGCGTAGGTGCTCTTGTTTAGGTCTAACAACCTAGAGTTAGAATCCTTAGAGTGTGTTTTTGCTTTGGTGGTCACCATGCAATCCCAATTAGGAGAAGGTCATGCCACAAATAGACCTCCCTTGTTTAATGGCTCGCATTACCGGTATTGGAAGATTAGGATGCAAGTCTTTCTAGAATCTCAAAGTCTAGATGTTTGGAGTATCATTGAAGAAGGGTATCATGAACCCATTATCACCGAAAAAGATTCGGAAGGACATGTCATAGCTATCAAGGATAAGCCTAAGAAAGATTGGACTCAAGGAGAGAAAGAAAGGGCAAATCTAAATGCTAAAGCTAAAAATGCCTTATTTTGTGCCTTGTCCCAAGAAGAGTTCAATAGGGTAGTAAATTGTATTACTGCTAAGGAAGTTTGGGATACCTTAGAGACCACTCATGAAGGGACCAATCAAGTCAAAGTAGCTAACATTCAAATGTTGTCTACTAAGTATGAAGAACTCAAAATGCAAGAGGAAGAAACCTTTGACGAGTTCTATACTAAATTCATGGAGATTGTTAATTCCCTCATAGGTCTAGGAGAGAAGATGGATGAGTCCAAAGCTGTTAGAAAAATAATAAGATCTCTCCCCAAAAGGTTCAAACCTAAGATAGTAGCTATAACTGAAAGCAAAGATGTTGACAAGATCAAAATAGAAGAACTTAGAGGAAATCTTCTCACTTATGAATTGGATTTTGAAGTCCCTAGCAAGAAGAAAGGTGTAGCTCTTAGCTCTCAACAAAATGAAAATGATAATGAGAGTGAGAGTGAGGATGAAAATGCCATCCTGCTTGTTAAGAAGTTTAAGAATATCCTTAGAAACAAAAAGAACTATAAACATTTTGAGGATTCTAGAAATGAGAAATTTCAAAGGAACTCAAGGGGATCTTTTACCAAAAGGGATGTGCAATGTTACAACTGTAAAGGCTTTGGTCACATCGCTCAAAATTGTCCCTCCCCTAAAGAATCTGAAAAGAAAGATAAGAAAGGAAAGAAAGTCTTGAACATAACTTGGGATGATGATGAAGATGAAAGTAGTGACAATAATGAACCTCAAAATGATGAAGATAATGATAATTCCACTTCTTGGGTTCTCTTCACTCCCATTGAAGAAAACAATGATCATAATGTGTTAATAGAAGAAGTAAATGAAGAGAATAGTGACAATGATATTCATCAAGCCTATGAGGAACTATATGAACTATGTGAAGTCATAACCAAGAAAAATAAAAGCTTAAAAAGTGAATCTAAAAGGCTTGTGAATGATCTAGATGTTTTAAAAGATCAATTAATCTTGAAAGACAATGAGATAAAAAATGTTCAATCTAAGTTGACTACCTCTAATGACAATCTTGCTAAAGCTGAAAAAGAAATTCATAAATTACAAAGTCTGCTGGAATCTAGTCAACAAGAATCAGAATCTCTTCAAATGAAACTTGAAAAGGGAAAACATGTTGTTGAAAAATTTACCTTAGGCAATGACAAATTCTATCAAATGTTAGGCTTGAATAAAGTCTTTGGTAACAAGAATGGTATAGGTTTTGAATGCTCCTCTAGTAGCAAGAAGAATAGCTTTCAACATAATACTAGGACTCATCTCAAACCTATAGGTAAAATCTTCTTTTCCTCTAGATGGACTTGTCATTTTTGCAATCAAATAGGTCATCTAGTTCCTAACTGTCCTTTTAAGTTTAGGATGTCTCAAAATCATAGTTCTAGAGCTCATTTCAAGTTTGTTCCCAAGACTTCTACCTCTACCTTCATTAAGGCTACTTGGATTGAAAAAGAGAAAAGTGTCAAGAATTTCTTAGTTCAAACCGCTCTTAAAGTTAAAGAAAACTCTAGATGGTTTTTGGACAGTGGTTGCTCCAAGCATATGACTGGAGACCGTTCTAGATTTATCACTCTTGAGGACTATGATGGAGGTAATGTGTCTTTTGGAGATAATAGGAAAGCTCAGATTATAGGAAACGGCTGTGTTGGAGGAGATCAAATGCCTACATTAAAAGATGTTTTCCTTGTGGATGGTTTAAAGCATAATCTCTTGAGCATAAGTCAGTTGTGTGACAAAGGAAACAAAGTTGTTTTTTATAGCAAATCTTGCAAAGTTCTGGATGAGAAATCTCACAAAGTACTACTCACTGGATTACGTACTAAAGATAACATCTACACCATAGAAGAATGTTGTGAGAATGAATCCATGTGTTTAATGTCTAAAGTTCAAGAAAATCAGTTGTGGCATCAAAGAATGGGACATATAAATTACAAACTGATGAGGATCTTATCAAAGAAAGAAATTGTTAGAGGAATACCCAAATTAGATGACTACAAATCTAAATTGTGCAAGGCTTGTCAAATGGGTAAAAAGAACAAGAAAAGTTTTTAAGGTATAAAAGATATATCTTCCGCTCGTCCTCTTGAACTCATTCATATGGACCTCATTGGACCTGCACCCGTTCAGAGTATTGGTGGGAGAAAGTATATCCTAGTGATGGTTGATGATTATTCGAGATTTGGATGGGTAGCCTTTCTTCATGCAAAATCAGATGCAGTAGATAATATCATAAGGATTTGCAAGAAAATTCAAGTTGAGAAGGACTGCAAAATTAAGAAGATAAGAAGTGATCATGGAGGCGAATTTAAAAATGAAAGATTTGCAGACTTCTGTGAAAGCCATGGGATCAGTCATCAATTATCTGCTCCAAAAACTCCCCAGCAAAATGGTGTAGCTGAAAGAAGAAATAGAGTTATTCAAGAAATGGCCAGAACCCTTCTTAATGAGAAAAATCTCCCGCGCAACTTATGGGCAGAAGCTATCAATACGGCACGCTACCTTATTAACCGTGTTTATTTGACAAAGAATACTAACAAAACTCCTTATGAGCTGTATTTTGGAAGAAAACCAAATCTGGGTTATCTTAAAGTGTTTGGTAGCAAGTGCTATATTTTAAGAGATAGAGAGCAGCTTGAAAAGTTCGATTCCAAATCTGATGAAGGGATCTTCTTAGGATATTCTGATAAAAGCAAGGCTTATAGAGTGTTCAACCTCAGATCAATGGCTGTCATGGAATCAGCTCATGTTGTCTTCGATGAGAATAATCAAATTAAGAAAGCTCCTCATGATGAAGAAGAGACCTCAATTGAGCAGCCTATTTCATTTGAAATTGAAGAAGAGATTCCCTCACTCCCTACCATGCCCACAAAGTTATTAAGAAATCACAACTTGGATAATGTCATTGGAGATATCACAAAAGGAGTCATGACAAGAAGACAGGTTCATAATCTGTGTGCTCACTATTCTTTTGTTTCACAAATTGAGCCCAAGAACTTCTCTGAAGCAGAAACCAAGTCTGAATGGATTGATGCCATGCAAGATGAATTAAATCAGTTTAGAAAGAATGATGTGTGGGATCTTGTACCTCTTCCTGAAGGCAAAAGCCAAATTGGCACCAAATGGATTTTCAAGAACAAGCTGGATGAATCAGGAAATGTTATAAGGAACAAAGCTAGACTTGTAGCAAAAGGGTATGCTCAAGTTGAAGGAATTGATTTTGAGGAAACCTTTGCCCCAGTAGCTCGTTTGGAGTCTATTCGAATTCTATTAGCATATGCCAGCAGCATGAAGATTAAACTGTTTCAAATGGATGTGAAGAGTGCCTTTTTAAATGGTGAAATTGAGGAAGATGTGTATGTTACTCAACCTCAAGGCTTCGAGGATCCTCATCACCCAGAATATGTCTTTAAGTTGAAAAAGGCTCTTTATGGATTGAAACAAGCCCCAAGAGCCTGGTATGAAAAGCTGACAAGTCACTTACTTGAAAATGGATATGAGTGTGGGAATGTGGACAAGACTCTATTCATTAAAAAGGTTGATAAAGATATTCTCATTGCTCAGATATATGTTGACGACATTGTTTTTGGATCAACATCTGATCATCTTGCTCAAGGATTTTCTAAGTTAATGAGCTCCACCTTTGAAATGAATTTGGTAGGACCCCTTCAGTTCTTTCTAGGATTACAAGTGAGTCAGACTGATCAAGGTATCTTTCTTAGTCAATCCAAGTTTGCTCTAGAAATAGTGAAAAAGTTTGGCTTAGGAGAATCTAAGACTAGTTGCAATCCTATGGGATCCACTACTAAAATCTCTAGTGACCTTCAGGGTAAGAAAGCTGACCAAAAACTTTATAGGAGCATGATAGGAAGCCTTCTCTACCTCACTGCTAGCCGCCCTGATATCTCGTTTAGCGTTGGAATATGTGCCAGATATCAATCTGACCCCCGAGAGTCTCACATTAAAGCTGTTAAACGTATCATAAAATATATTAATGAGACTTCTCATTATGGTATCTGGTATCCTCATGACTCAACTCTGCAATTAATTGGATATAGTGATGCAGATTGGGCAGGATCTATAGATGATAGGAAGAGCACTAGTGGCTGCTGCTATTTCTTAGGGAACTGCTTAGTAGCCTGGCATAGCAAAAAGCAAAATTCTGTATCCTTGTCTACTGTAGAAGCTGAATATATTGCTGCAGGTAGCTGCTGTGCCCAGCTGTTGTGGATGAAACAAACTTTATTAGATTATAATGTTCCACAACAATGCATGCCTATCATGTGTGACAACTCCAGTGCCATCAGTATCTCAAAACATCCTGTTCAGCACTCTCGCACCAAGCACATTGACATTCGCTATCATTTCTTGCGTGATCATGCTGACCAAGGCACTATTGAGTTATTATTTGTCCCTACAGATACACAATTGGCTGATTTGTTCACTAAACCCCTTGGAAATGATCGTTTCATAAATTTGAGACATCAATTGGGCATTGGCCCTTGCCCTGTTTTTTAAATTCTTGTTGGCTAATCACCTGTTCCTCATCTTATTTTTATATCTCTTATAAACAGGTGCTACTAACAAGGTTATGTGTTTTATCTTTGATGGGCAGGCTCCTTTGCAATTAGATGTCAAAGGGGGAGAGAGTTCTCCAATTGAGGGGGAGAAGATTTCAAGGGTTGCTTTGATTGAGGGGGAGTAGCTTTGCCTTGAGTGCATATAGCTTCTAGGATGGTCGTTTTGTGTCGTCGCTCCTGCAAGGAAAATCCAAAGCTCCTTAAAATATCCAAAGCTCCTTATTTTCCAAAGTTGTTGCTGTTCAAGTTTTAAAGGAGATTGAAAGAGAGTTCAAGCTTCAAGAGTTGCCATCAAATTGCAAAGGGGGAGATTGTTAGAGTTTTTGTTTTGTTGCAATTTGTTAGGATGCAATCAATTTCATATAGCTTGTCCTCTCATTCATTCATGGTTTTTATTCATAGGATCATCATGCATATTTCTCTACTTGATCTTTGTTTTTATCATTTGGTATGCATGGTTTTCATTTCAGTTTGCTTCTTAAGTTCATAGTGTTTTTGATTTCTAAATCCATCCAAGCTTTCCAAAGTTTCTATCTTTAAAATCATTATTTTGATTTGGAGTTTTCATGGCTTTAAAATCTCAGTTTTCATCTTCTTTCAGTCATGATTTATTGCTTGGTATTTGTGTCTCAAAGTCCCCTGGAAGGTGCCCTCAAAAGTTACAAGTTTCTCTCATTTTTCAAAAATCTGGGCTAAATCTGCCAGTGTCGCCGGTCGACCGAGACCTGCTTCCCGGTCGACCGGGAACACTGCAAGTCATTTCTGCAGGTTTTGAACTGCAACCTTCCAACGGTCAGAAATTTGACCGTTGTGCTTTCCCGGTCGACCGAGACCTGTTTCTTGGTCGACCGAGGACTAGCCGTTGGCAACTTTATCTTTATAAAAAGTGGCTTTTTGGATGAAGAAAGTTGCTGAGATTGGAGGGACTGTTGAGGCCAAGGTTTAGCAACTTCTCAAGAGCATTTTTACAAGGATTATGAAGCCATTCCTTTTATTCAACCTTTGATCTTCAAATGGGTGTGCTTTCTTTAATCCAAAGTCTTTTTACAGTCATGTTTTGTTTCAAATCTTTGATCTTCCTCAATGCATGATTAGCAAGTTGCTTTCCTATTAAAGTGTTGACCTTCATAACATGCTTAGTACTTTAGAAGTCACATAAGCTTTATGGATGCAACATATGGTCTATGTTACACATGATTTTACTTTCTTGTTTCAAAAATCAACTTGTTAGACTTTAGAACATCTTTCTTGAAAACAAGTTATTTTTCATTGTTAATCACATGTGTTAGACAAACAACTCTTTCTCAAATATTTGATTAACATCTTTGCATCATTCTAGTTTTTATCTTTTCAAAGAGAAAGAGTTATTTCTAGAAAATGCATCATTCATAGACTTTGACATAGTTATGCATATTTCTAGGAGTTGAGTTTTCACATTCTAATTAGCCTATTTAGAGGCACTCCATTGCACTTCATTGTTATCTTTATCCATGCATTCTTAGGCATAATTCTTAAGAGAAAAGTTCCTTGTTGTAAAGGTTCATGCTTAGCCTTGAAAAGCATAGTGTTGTTTGTAAGGTTTGAGGTGATCCTAAACCTTAATTGAAGTTAGTGAATACCGGTAGGTGTACCGGGAGTGGATGTAGGCAATTTGGCCGAACCACTATATGTGATTGTGTTATGGTGATTGTCTTTATGCTTTCTTTTTATGGATTATGCTCCCTTGGTTGATTTCATTATTCTTCTTCATAGCATAAGAGACTTAAAAGCTAAAAGAATTAAAATTGGTCTAGGACTTTGAGCTCACCCTATTCAGCCCCCCCCCCCCCTCTAGGATTCGATCTTGGACTTTCAATTGGTATCAGAGCGTAGGTGCTCTTGTTTACGTCTAACAACCTAGAGTTAGAATCCTTAGAGTGTGTTTTTGCTTTGGTGGTCACCATGCAATCCCAATTAGGAGAAGGTCATGCCACAAATAGACCTCCCTTGTTTAATGGCTCGCATTACCGGTATTGGAAGATTAGGATGCAAGTCTTTCTAGAATCTCAAAGTCTAGATGTTTGGAGTATCATTGAAGAAGGGTATCATGAACCCATTATCACCGAAAAAGATTCGGAAGGACATGTCATAGCTATCAAGGATAAGCCTAAGAAAGATTGGACTCAAGGAGAGAAAGAAAGGGCAAATCTAAATGCTAAAGCTAAAAATGCCTTATTTTGTGCCTTGTCCCAAGAAGAGTTCAATAGGGTAGTAAATTGTATTACTGCTAAGGAAGTTTGGGATACCTTAGAGACCACTCATGAAGGGACCAATCAAGTCAAAGTAGCTAAAATTCAAATGTTGTCTACTAAGTATGAAGAACTCAAAATGCAAGAGGAAGAAACCTTTGACGAGTTCTATACTAAATTCATGGAGATTGTTAATTCCCTCATAGGTCTAGGAGAGAAGATGGATGAGTCCAAAGCTGTTAGAAAAATAATAAGATCTCTCCCCAAAAGGTTCAAACCTAAGATAGTAGCTATAACTGAAAGCAAAGATGTTGACAAGATCAAAATAGAAGAACTTAGAGGAAATCTTCTCACTTATGAATTGGATTTTGAAGTCCCTAGCAAGAAGAAAGGTGTAGCTCTTAGCTCTCAACACAAAGAAAATGATAATGAGAGTGAGAGTGAGGATGAAAATGCCATCCTGCTTGTTAAGAAGTTTAAGAATATCCTTAGAAACAAAAAGAACTATAAACATTTTGAGGATTCTAGAAATGAGAAATTTCAAAGGAACTCAAGGGGATCTTTTACCAAAAGGGATGTGCAATGTTACAACTGTAAAGGCTTTGGTCACATCGCTCAAAATTGTCCCTCCCCTAAAGAATCTGAAAAGAAAGATAAGAAAGGAAAGAAAGTCTTGAACATAACTTGGGATGATGATGAAGATGAAAGTAGTGACAATAATGAACCTCAAAATGATGAAGATAATGATAATTCCACTTCTTGGGTTCTCTTCACTCCCATTGAAGAAAACAATGATCATAATGTGTTAATAGAAGAAGTAAATGAAGAGAATAGTGACAATGATATTCATCAAGCCTATGAGGAACTATATGAACTATGTGAAGTCATAACCAAGAAAAATAAAAGCTTAAAAAGTGAATCTAAAAGGCTTGTGAATGATCTAGATGTTTTAAAAGATCAATTAATCTTGAAAGACAATGAGATAAAAAATGTTCAATCTAAGTTGACTACCTCTAATGACAATCTTGCTAAAGCTGAAAAAGAAATTCATAAATTACAAAGTCTGCTGGAATCTAGTCAACAAGAATCAGAATCTCTTCAAATGAAACTTGAAAAGGGAAAACATGTTGTTGAAAAATTTACCTTAGGCAATGACAAATTCTATCAAATGTTAGGCTTGAATAAAGTCTTTGGTAACAAGAATGGTATAGGTTTTGAATGCTCCTCTAGTAGCAAGAAGAATAGCTTTCAACATAATACTAGGACTCATCTCAAACCTATAGGTAAAATCTTCTTTTCCTCTAGATGGACTTGTCATTTTTGCAATCAAATAGGTCATCTAGTTCCTAACTGTCCTTTTAAGTTTAGGATGTCTCAAAATCATAGTTCTAGAGCTCATTTCAAGTTTGTTCCCAAGACTTCTACCTCTACCTTCATTAAGGCTACTTGGATTGAAAAAGAGAAAAGTGTCAAGAATTTCTTAGTTCAAACCGCTCTTAAAGTTAAAGAAAACTCTAGATGGTTTTTGGACAGTGGTTGCTCCAAGCATATGACTAGAGACCGTTCTAGATTTATCACTCTTGAGGACTATGATGGAGGTAATGTGTCTTTTGGAGATAATAGGAAAGCTCAGATTATAGGAAACGGCTGTGTTGGAGGAGATCAAATGCCTACATTAAAAGATGTTTTCCTTGTGGATGGTTTAAAGCATAATCTCTTGAGCATAGGTCAGTTGTGTGACAAAGGAAACAAAGTTGTTTTTTATAGCAAATCTTGCAAAGTTCTGGATGAGAAATCTCACAAAGTACTACTCACTGGATTACGTACTAAAGATAACATCTACACCATAGAAGAATGTTGTGAGAATGAATCCATGTGTTTAATGTCTAAAGTTCAAGAAAATCAGTTGTGGCATCAAAGAATGGGACATATAAATTACAAACTGATGAGGATCTTATCAAAGAAAGAAATTGTTAGAGGAATACCCAAATTAGATGACTACAAATCTAAATTGTGCAAGGCTTGTCAAATGGGTAAAAAGAACAAGAAAAGTTTTTAAGGTATAAAAGATATATCTTCCGCTCGTCCTCTTGAACTCATTCATATGGACCTCATTGGACCTGCACCCGTTCAGAGTATTGGTGGGAGAAAGTATATCCTAGTGATGGTTGATGATTATTCGAGATTTGGATGGGTAGCCTTTCTTCATGCAAAATCAGATGCAGTAGATAATATCATAAGGATTTGCAAGAAAATTCAAGTTGAGAAGGACTGCAAAATTAAGAAGATAAGAAGTGATCATGGAGGCGAATTTAAAAATGAAAGATTTGCAGACTTCTGTGAAAGCCATGGGATCAGTCATCAATTATCTGCTCCAAAAACTCCCCAGCAAAATGGTGTAGCTGAAAGAAGAAATAGAGTTATTCAAGAAATGGCCAGAACCCTTCTTAATGAGAAAAATCTCCCGCGCAACTTATGGGCAGAAGCTATCAATACGGCACGCTACCTTATTAACCGTGTTTATTTGACAAAGAATACTAACAAAACTCCTTATGAGCTGTATTTTGGAAGAAAACCAAATCTGGGTTATCTTAAAGTGTTTGGTAGCAAGTGCTATATTTTAAGAGATAGAGAGCAGCTTGAAAAGTTCGATTCCAAATCTGATGAAGGGATCTTCTTAGGATATTCTGATAAAAGCAAGGCTTATAGAGTGTTCAACCTCAGATCAATGGCTGTCATGGAATCAGCTCATGTTGTCTTCGATGAGAATAATCAAATTAAGAAAGCTCCTCATGATGAAGAAGAGACCTCAATTGAGCAGCCTATTTCATTTGAAATTGAAGAAGAGATTCCCTCACTCCCTACCATGCCCACAAAGTTATTAAGAAATCACAACTTGGATAATGTCATTGGAGATATCACAAAAGGAGTCATGACAAGAAGACAGGTTCATAATCTGTGTGCTCACTATTCTTTTGTTTCACAAATTGAGCCCAAGAACTTCTCTGAAGCAGAAACCAAGTCTGAATGGATTGATGCCATGCAAGATGAATTAAATCAGTTTAGAAAGAATGATGTGTGGGATCTTGTACCTCTTCCTGAAGGCAAAAGCCAAATTGGCACCAAATGGATTTTCAAGAACAAGCTGGATGAATCAGGAAATGTTATAAGGAACAAAGCTAGACTTGTAGCAAAAGGGTATGCTCAAGTTGAAGGAATTGATTTTGAGGAAACCTTTGCCCCAGTAGCTCGTTTGGAGTCTATTCGAATTCTATTAGCATATGCCAGCAGCATGAAGATTAAACTGTTTCAAATGGATGTGAAGAGTGCCTTTTTAAATGGTGAAATTGAGGAAGATGTGTATGTTACTCAACCTCAAGGCTTCGAGGATCCTCATCACCCAGAATATGTCTTTAAGTTGAAAAAGGCTCTTTATGGATTGAAACAAGCCCCAAGAGCCTGGTATGAAAAGCTGACAAGTCACTTACTTGAAAATGGATATGAGTGTGGGAATGTGGACAAGACTCTATTCATTAAAAAGGTTGATAAAGATATTCTCATTGCTCAGATATATGTTGACGACATTGTTTTTGGATCAACATCTGATCATCTTGCTCAAGGATTTTCTAAGTTAATGAGCTCCACCTTTGAAATGAATTTGGTAGGACCCCTTCAGTTCTTTCTAGGATTACAAGTGAGTCAGACTGATCAAGGTATCTTTCTTAGTCAATCCAAGTTTGCTCTAGAAATAGTGAAAAAGTTTGGCTTAGGAGAATCTAAGACTAGTTGCAATCCTATGGGATCCACTACTAAAATCTCTAGTGACCTTCAGGGTAAGAAAGCTGACCAAAAACTTTATAGGAGCATGATAGGAAGCCTTCTCTACCTCACTGCTAGCCGCCCTGATATCTCGTTTAGCGTTGGAATATGTGCCAGATATCAATCTGACCCCCGAGAGTCTCACATTAAAGCTGTTAAACGTATCATAAAATATATTAATGAGACTTCTCATTATGGTATCTGGTATCCTCATGACTCAACTCTGCAATTAATTGGATATAGTGATGCAGATTGGGCAGGATCTATAGATGATAGGAAGAGCACTAGTGGCTGCTGCTATTTCTTAGGGAACTGCTTAGTAGCCTGGCATAGCAAAAAGCAAAATTCTGTATCCTTGTCTACTGTAGAAGCTGAATATATTGCTGCAGGTAGCTGCTGTGCCCAGCTGTTGTGGATGAAACAAACTTTATTAGATTATAATGTTCCACAACAATGCATGCCTATCATGTGTGACAACTCCAGTGCCATCAGTATCTCAAAACATCCTGTTCAGCACTCTCGCACCAAGCACATTGACATTCGCTATCATTTCTTGCGTGATCATGCTGACCAAGGCACTATTGAGTTATTATTTGTCCCTACAGATACACAATTGGCTGATTTGTTCACTAAACCCCTTGGAAATGATCGTTTCATAAATTTGAGACATCAATTGGGCATTGGCCCTTGCCCTGTTTTTTAAATTCTTGTTGGCTAATCACCTGTTCCTCATCTTATTTTTATATCTCTTATAAACAGGTGCTACTAACAAGGTTATGTGTTTTATCTTTGATGGGCAGGCTCCTTTGCAATTAGATGTCAAAGGGGGAGAGAGTTCTCCAATTGAGGGGGAGAAGATTTCAAGGGTTGCTTTGATTGAGGGGGAGTAGCTTTGCCTTGAGTGCATATAGCTTCTAGGATGGTCGTTTTGTGTCGTCGCTCCTGCAAGGAAAATCCAAAGCTCCTTAAAATATCCAAAGCTCCTTATTTTCCAAAGTTGTTGCTGTTCAAGTTTTAAAGGAGATTGAAAGAGAGTTCAAGCTTCAAGAGTTGCCATCAAATTGCAAAGGGGGAGATTGTTAGAGTTTTTGTTTTGTTGCAATTTGTTAGGATGCAATCAATTTCATATAGCTTGTCCTCTCATTCATTCATGGTTTTTATTCATAGGATCATCATGCATATTTCTCTACTTGATCTTTGTTTTTATCATTTGGTATGCATGGTTTTCATTTCAGTTTGCTTCTTAAGTTCATAGTGTTTTTGATTTCTAAATCCATCCAAGCTTTCCAAAGTTTCTATCTTTAAAATCATTATTTTGATTTGGAGTTTTCATGGCTTTAAAATCTCAGTTTTCATCTTCTTTCAGTCATGATTTATTGCTTGGTATTTGTGTCTCAAAGTCCCCTGGAAGGTGCCCTCAAAAGTTACAAGTTTCTCTCATTTTTCAAAAATCTGGGCTAAATCTGCCAGTGTCGCCGGTCGACCGAGACCTGCTTCCCGGTCGACCGGGAACACTGCAAGTCATTTCTGCAGGTTTTGAACTGCAACCTTCCAACGGTCAGAAATTTGACCGTTGTGCTTTCCCGGTCGACCGAGACCTGTTTCTTGGTCGACCGAGGACTAGCCGTTGGCAACTTTATCTTTATAAAAAGTGGCTTTTTGGATGAAGAAAGTTGCTGAGATTGGAGGGACTGTTGAGGCCAAGGTTTAGCAACTTCTCAAGAGCATTTTTACAAGGATTATGAAGCCATTCCTTTTATTCAACCTTTGATCTTCAAATGGGTGTGCTTTCTTTAATCCAAAGTCTTTTTACAGTCATGTTTTGTTTCAAATCTTTGATCTTCCTCAATGCATGATTAGCAAGTTGCTTTCCTATTAAAGTGTTGACCTTCATAACATGCTTAGTACTTTAGAAGTCACATAAGCTTTATGGATGCAACATATGGTCTATGTTACACATGATTTTACTTTCTTGTTTCAAAAATCAACTTGTTAGACTTTAGAACATCTTTCTTGAAAACAAGTTATTTTTCATTGTTAATCACATGTGTTAGACAAACAACTCTTTCTCAAATATTTGATTAACATCTTTGCATCATTCTAGTTTTTATCTTTTCAAAGAGAAAGAGTTATTTCTAGAAAATGCATCATTCATAGACTTTGACATAGTTATGCATATTTCTAGGAGTTGAGTTTTCACATTCTAATTAGCCTATTTAGAGGCACTCCATTGCACTTCATTGTTATCTTTATCCATGCATTCTTAGGCATAATTCTTAAGAGAAAAGTTCCTTGTTGTAAAGGTTCATGCTTAGCCTTGAAAAGCATAGTGTTGTTTGTAAGGTTTGAGGTGATCCTAAACCTTAATTGAAGTTAGTGAATACCGGTAGGTGTACCGGGAGTGGATGTAGGCAATTTGGCCGAACCACTATATGTGATTGTGTTATGGTGATTGTCTTTATGCTTTCTTTTTATGGATTATGCTCCCTTGGTTGATTTCATTATTCTTCTTCATAGCATAAGAGACTTAAAAGCTAAAAGAATTAAAATTGGTCTAGGACTTTGAGCTCACCCTATTCAGCCCCCCCCCCCTCTAGGATTCGATCTTGGACTTTCAATTGGTATCAGAGCGTAGGTGCTCTTGTTTACGTCTAACAACCTAGAGTTAGAATCCTTAGAGTGTGTTTTTGCTTTGGTGGTCACCATGCAATCCCAATTAGGAGAAGGTCATGCCACAAATAGACCTCCCTTGTTTAATGGCTCGCATTACCGGTATTGGAAGATTAGGATGCAAGTCTTTCTAGAATCTCAAAGTCTAGATGTTTGGAGTATCATTGAAGAAGGGTATCATGAACCCATTATCACCGAAAAAGATTCGGAAGGACATGTCATAGCTATCAAGGATAAGCCTAAGAAAGATTGGACTCAAGGAGAGAAAGAAAGGGCAAATCTAAATGCTAAAGCTAAAAATGCCTTATTTTGTGCCTTGTCCCAAGAAGAGTTCAATAGGGTAGTAAATTGTATTACTGCTAAGGAAGTTTGGGATACCTTAGAGACCACTCATGAAGGGACCAATCAAGTCAAAGTAGCTAAAATTCAAATGTTGTCTACTAAGTATGAAGAACTCAAAATGCAAGAGGAAGAAACCTTTGACGAGTTCTATACTAAATTCATGGAGATTGTTAATTCCCTCATAGGTCTAGGAGAGAAGATGGATGAGTCCAAAGCTGTTAGAAAAATAATAAGATCTCTCCCCAAAAGGTTCAAACCTAAGATAGTAGCTATAACTGAAAGCAAAGATGTTGACAAGATCAAAATAGAAGAACTTAGAGGAAATCTTCTCACTTATGAATTGGATTTTGAAGTCCCTAGCAAGAAGAAAGGTGTAGCTCTTAGCTCTCAACACAAAGAAAATGATAATGAGAGTGAGAGTGAGGATGAAAATGCCATCCTGCTTGTTAAGAAGTTTAAGAATATCCTTAGAAACAAAAAGAACTATAAACATTTTGAGGATTCTAGAAATGAGAAATTTCAAAGGAACTCAAGGGGATCTTTTACCAAAAGGGATGTGCAATGTTACAACTGTAAAGGCTTTGGTCACATCGCTCAAAATTGTCCCTCCCCTAAAGAATCTGAAAAGAAAGATAAGAAAGGAAAGAAAGTCTTGAACATAACTTGGGATGATGATGAAGATGAAAGTAGTGACAATAATGAACCTCAAAATGATGAAGATAATGATAATTCCACTTCTTGGGTTCTCTTCACTCCCATTGAAGAAAACAATGATCATAATGTGTTAATAGAAGAAGTAAATGAAGAGAATAGTGACAATGATATTCATCAAGCCTATGAGGAACTATATGAACTATGTGAAGTCATAACCAAGAAAAATAAAAGCTTAAAAAGTGAATCTAAAAGGCTTGTGAATGATCTAGATGTTTTAAAAGATCAATTAATCTTGAAAGACAATGAGATAAAAAATGTTCAATCTAAGTTGACTACCTCTAATGACAATCTTGCTAAAGCTGAAAAAGAAATTCATAAATTACAAAGTCTGCTGGAATCTAGTCAACAAGAATCAGAATCTCTTCAAATGAAACTTGAAAAGGGAAAACATGTTGTTGAAAAATTTACCTTAGGCAATGACAAATTCTATCAAATGTTAGGCTTGAATAAAGTCTTTGGTAACAAGAATGGTATAGGTTTTGAATGCTCCTCTAGTAGCAAGAAGAATAGCTTTCAACATAATACTAGGACTCATCTCAAACCTATAGGTAAAATCTTCTTTTCCTCTAGATGGACTTGTCATTTTTGCAATCAAATAGGTCATCTAGTTCCTAACTGTCCTTTTAAGTTTAGGATGTCTCAAAATCATAGTTCTAGAGCTCATTTCAAGTTTGTTCCCAAGACTTCTACCTCTACCTTCATTAAGGCTACTTGGATTGAAAAAGAGAAAAGTGTCAAGAATTTCTTAGTTCAAACCGCTCTTAAAGTTAAAGAAAACTCTAGATGGTTTTTGGACAGTGGTTGCTCCAAGCATATGACTAGAGACCGTTCTAGATTTATCACTCTTGAGGACTATGATGGAGGTAATGTGTCTTTTGGAGATAATAGGAAAGCTCAGATTATAGGAAACGGCTGTGTTGGAGGAGATCAAATGCCTACATTAAAAGATGTTTTCCTTGTGGATGGTTTAAAGCATAATCTCTTGAGCATAGGTCAGTTGTGTGACAAAGGAAACAAAGTTGTTTTTTATAGCAAATCTTGCAAAGTTCTGGATGAGAAATCTCACAAAGTACTACTCACTGGATTACGTACTAAAGATAACATCTACACCATAGAAGAATGTTGTGAGAATGAATCCATGTGTTTAATGTCTAAAGTTCAAGAAAATCAGTTGTGGCATCAAAGAATGGGACATATAAATTACAAACTGATGAGGATCTTATCAAAGAAAGAAATTGTTAGAGGAATACCCAAATTAGATGACTACAAATCTAAATTGTGCAAGGCTTGTCAAATGGGTAAAAAGAACAAGAAAAGTTTTTAAGGTATAAAAGATATATCTTCCGCTCGTCCTCTTGAACTCATTCATATGGACCTCATTGGACCTGCACCCGTTCAGAGTATTGGTGGGAGAAAGTATATCCTAGTGATGGTTGATGATTATTCGAGATTTGGATGGGTAGCCTTTCTTCATGCAAAATCAGATGCAGTAGATAATATCATAAGGATTTGCAAGAAAATTCAAGTTGAGAAGGACTGCAAAATTAAGAAGATAAGAAGTGATCATGGAGGCGAATTTAAAAATGAAAGATTTGCAGACTTCTGTGAAAGCCATGGGATCAGTCATCAATTATCTGCTCCAAAAACTCCCCAGCAAAATGGTGTAGCTGAAAGAAGAAATAGAGTTATTCAAGAAATGGCCAGAACCCTTCTTAATGAGAAAAATCTCCCGCGCAACTTATGGGCAGAAGCTATCAATACGGCACGCTACCTTATTAACCGTGTTTATTTGACAAAGAATACTAACAAAACTCCTTATGAGCTGTATTTTGGAAGAAAACCAAATCTGGGTTATCTTAAAGTGTTTGGTAGCAAGTGCTATATTTTAAGAGATAGAGAGCAACTTGAAAAGTTCGATTCCAAATCTGATGAAGGGATCTTCTTAGGATATTCTGATAAAAGCAAGGCTTATAGAGTGTTCAACCTCAGATCAATGGCTGTCATGGAATCAGCTCATGTTGTCTTCGATGAGAATAATCAAATTAAGAAAGCTCCTCATGATGAAGAAGAGACCTCAATTGAGCAGCCTATTTCATTTGAAATTGAAGAAGAGATTCCCTCACTCCCTACCATGCCCACAAAGTTATTAAGAAATCACAACTTGGATAATGTCATTGGAGATATCACAAAAGGAGTCATGACAAGAAGACAGGTTCATAATCTGTGTGCTCACTATTCTTTTGTTTCACAAATTGAGCCCAAGAACTTCTCTGAAGCAGAAACCAAGTCTGAATGGATTGATGCCATGCAAGATGAATTAAATCAGTTTAGAAAGAATGATGTGTGGGATCTTGTACCTCTTCCTGAAGGCAAAAGCCAAATTGGCACCAAATGGATTTTCAAGAACAAGCTGGATGAATCAGGAAATGTTATAAGGAACAAAGCTAGACTTGTAGCAAAAGGGTATGCTCAAGTTGAAGGAATTGATTTTGAGGAAACCTTTGCCCCAGTAGCTCGTTTGGAGTCTATTCGAATTCTATTAGCATATGCCAGCAGCATGAAGATTAAACTGTTTCAAATGGATGTGAAGAGTGCCTTTTTAAATGGTGAAATTGAGGAAGATGTGTATGTTACTCAACCTCAAGGCTTCGAGGATCCTCATCACCCAGAATATGTCTTTAAGTTGAAAAAGGCTCTTTATGGATTGAAACAAGCCCCAAGAGCCTGGTATGAAAAGCTGACAAGTCACTTACTTGAAAATGGATATGAGTGTGGGAATGTGGACAAGACTCTATTCATTAAAAAGGTTGATAAAGATATTCTCATTGCTCAGATATATGTTGACGACATTGTTTTTGGATCAACATCTGATCATCTTGCTCAAGGATTTTCTAAGTTAATGAGCTCCACCTTTGAAATGAATTTGGTAGGACCCCTTCAGTTCTTTCTAGGATTACAAGTGAGTCAGACTGATCAAGGTATCTTTCTTAGTCAATCCAAGTTTGCTCTAGAAATAGTGAAAAAGTTTGGCTTAGGAGAATCTAAGACTAGTTGCAATCCTATGGGATCCACTACTAAAATCTCTAGTGACCTTCAGGGTAAGAAAGCTGACCAAAAACTTTATAGGAGCATGATAGGAAGCCTTCTCTACCTCACTGCTAGCCGCCCTGATATCTCGTTTAGCGTTGGAATATGTGCCAGATATCAATCTGACCCCCGAGAGTCTCACATTAAAGCTGTTAAACGTATCATAAAATATATTAATGAGACTTCTCATTATGGTATCTGGTATCCTCATGACTCAACTCTGCAATTAATTGGATATAGTGATGCAGATTGGGCAGGATCTATAGATGATAGGAAGAGCACTAGTGGCTGCTGCTATTTCTTAGGGAACTGCTTAGTAGCCTGGCATAGCAAAAAGCAAAATTCTGTATCCTTGTCTACTGTAGAAGCTGAATATATTGCTGCAGGTAGCTGCTGTGCCCAGCTGTTGTGGATGAAACAAACTTTATTAGATTATAATGTTCCACAACAATGCATGCCTATCATGTGTGACAACTCCAGTGCCATCAGTATCTCAAAACATCCTGTTCAGCACTCTCGCACCAAGCACATTGACATTCGCTATCATTTCTTGCGTGATCATGCTGACCAAGGCACTATTGAGTTATTATTTGTCCCTACAGATACACAATTGGCTGATTTGTTCACTAAACCCCTTGGAAATGATCGTTTCATAAATTTGAGACATCAATTGGGCATTGGCCCTTGCCCTGTTTTTTAAATTCTTGTTGGCTAATCACCTGTTCCTCATCTTATTTTTATATCTCTTATAAACAGGTGCTACTAACAAGGTTATGTGTTTTATCTTTGATGGGCAGGCTCCTTTGCAATTAGATGTCAAAGGGGGAGAGAGTTCTCCAATTGAGGGGGAGAAGATTTCAAGGGTTGCTTTGATTGAGGGGGAGTAGCTTTGCCTTGAGTGCATATAGCTTCTAGGATGGTCGTTTTGTGTCGTCGCTCCTGCAAGGAAAATCCAAAGCTCCTTAAAATATCCAAAGCTCCTTATTTTCCAAAGTTGTTGCTGTTCAAGTTTTAAAGGAGATTGAAAGAGAGTTCAAGCTTCAAGAGTTGCCATCAAATTGCAAAGGGGGAGATTGTTAGAGTTTTTGTTTTGTTGCAATTTGTTAGGATGCAATCAATTTCATATAGCTTGTCCTCTCATTCATTCATGGTTTTTATTCATAGGATCATCATGCATATTTCTCTACTTGATCTTTGTTTTTATCATTTGGTATGCATGGTTTTCATTTCAGTTTGCTTCTTAAGTTCATAGTGTTTTTGATTTCTAAATCCATCCAAGCTTTCCAAAGTTTCTATCTTTAAAATCATTATTTTGATTTGGAGTTTTCATGGCTTTAAAATCTCAGTTTTCATCTTCTTTCAGTCATGATTTATTGCTTGGTATTTGTGTCTCAAAGTCCCCTGGAAGGTGCCCTCAAAAGTTACAAGTTTCTCTCATTTTTCAAAAATCTGGGCTAAATCTGCCAGTGTCGCCGGTCGACCGAGACCTGCTTCCCGGTCGACCGGGAACACTGCAAGTCATTTCTGCAGGTTTTGAACTGCAACCTTCCAACGGTCAGAAATTTGACCGTTGTGCTTTCCCGGTCGACCGAGACCTGTTTCTTGGTCGACCGAGGACTAGCCGTTGGCAACTTTATCTTTATAAAAAGTGGCTTTTTGGATGAAGAAAGTTGCTGAGATTGGAGGGACTGTTGAGGCCAAGGTTTAGCAACTTCTCAAGAGCATTTTTACAAGGATTATGAAGCCATTCCTTTTATTCAACCTTTGATCTTCAAATGGGTGTGCTTTCTTTAATCCAAAGTCTTTTTACAGTCATGTTTTGTTTCAAATCTTTGATCTTCCTCAATGCATGATTAGCAAGTTGCTTTCCTATTAAAGTGTTGACCTTCATAACATGCTTAGTACTTTAGAAGTCACATAAGCTTTATGGATGCAACATATGGTCTATGTTACACATGATTTTACTTTCTTGTTTCAAAAATCAACTTGTTAGACTTTAGAACATCTTTCTTGAAAACAAGTTATTTTTCATTGTTAATCACATGTGTTAGACAAACAACTCTTTCTCAAATATTTGATTAACATCTTTGCATCATTCTAGTTTTTATCTTTTCAAAGAGAAAGAGTTATTTCTAGAAAATGCATCATTCATAGACTTTGACATAGTTATGCATATTTCTAGGAGTTGAGTTTTCACATTCTAATTAGCCTATTTAGAGGCACTCCATTGCACTTCATTGTTATCTTTATCCATGCATTCTTAGGCATAATTCTTAAGAGAAAAGTTCCTTGTTGTAAAGGTTCATGCTTAGCCTTGAAAAGCATAGTGTTGTTTGTAAGGTTTGAGGTGATCCTAAACCTTAATTGAAGTTAGTGAATACCGGTAGGTGTACCGGGAGTGGATGTAGGCAATTTGGCCGAACCACTATATGTGATTGTGTTATGGTGATTGTCTTTATGCTTTCTTTTTATGGATTATGCTCCCTTGGTTGATTTCATTATTCTTCTTCATAGCATAAGAGACTTAAAAGCTAAAAGAATTAAAATTGGTCTAGGACTTTGAGCTCACCCTATTCAGCCCCCCCCCCCTCTAGGATTCGATCTTGGACTTTCAATTGGTATCAGAGCGTAGGTGCTCTTGTTTACGTCTAACAACCTAGAGTTAGAATCCTTAGAGTGTGTTTTTGCTTTGGTGGTCACCATGCAATCCCAATTAGGAGAAGGTCATGCCACAAATAGACCTCCCTTGTTTAATGGCTCGCATTACCGGTATTGGAAGATTAGGATGCAAGTCTTTCTAGAATCTCAAAGTCTAGATGTTTGGAGTATCATTGAAGAAGGGTATCATGAACCCATTATCACCGAAAAAGATTCGGAAGGACATGTCATAGCTATCAAGGATAAGCCTAAGAAAGATTGGACTCAAGGAGAGAAAGAAAGGGCAAATCTAAATGCTAAAGCTAAAAATGCCTTATTTTGTGCCTTGTCCCAAGAAGAGTTCAATAGGGTAGTAAATTGTATTACTGCTAAGGAAGTTTGGGATACCTTAGAGACCACTCATGAAGGGACCAATCAAGTCAAAGTAGCTAAAATTCAAATGTTGTCTACTAAGTATGAAGAACTCAAAATGCAAGAGGAAGAAACCTTTGACGAGTTCTATACTAAATTCATGGAGATTGTTAATTCCCTCATAGGTCTAGGAGAGAAGATGGATGAGTCCAAAGCTGTTAGAAAAATAATAAGATCTCTCCCCAAAAGGTTCAAACCTAAGATAGTAGCTATAACTGAAAGCAAAGATGTTGACAAGATCAAAATAGAAGAACTTAGAGGAAATCTTCTCACTTATGAATTGGATTTTGAAGTCCCTAGCAAGAAGAAAGGTGTAGCTCTTAGCTCTCAACACAAAGAAAATGATAATGAGAGTGAGAGTGAGGATGAAAATGCCATCCTGCTTGTTAAGAAGTTTAAGAATATCCTTAGAAACAAAAAGAACTATAAACATTTTGAGGATTCTAGAAATGAGAAATTTCAAAGGAACTCAAGGGGATCTTTTACCAAAAGGGATGTGCAATGTTACAACTGTAAAGGCTTTGGTCACATCGCTCAAAATTGTCCCTCCCCTAAAGAATCTGAAAAGAAAGATAAGAAAGGAAAGAAAGTCTTGAACATAACTTGGGATGATGATGAAGATGAAAGTAGTGACAATAATGAACCTCAAAATGATGAAGATAATGATAATTCCACTTCTTGGGTTCTCTTCACTCCCATTGAAGAAAACAATGATCATAATGTGTTAATAGAAGAAGTAAATGAAGAGAATAGTGACAATGATATTCATCAAGCCTATGAGGAACTATATGAACTATGTGAAGTCATAACCAAGAAAAATAAAAGCTTAAAAAGTGAATCTAAAAGGCTTGTGAATGATCTAGATGTTTTAAAAGATCAATTAATCTTGAAAGACAATGAGATAAAAAATGTTCAATCTAAGTTGACTACCTCTAATGACAATCTTGCTAAAGCTGAAAAAGAAATTCATAAATTACAAAGTCTGCTGGAATCTAGTCAACAAGAATCAGAATCTCTTCAAATGAAACTTGAAAAGGGAAAACATGTTGTTGAAAAATTTACCTTAGGCAATGACAAATTCTATCAAATGTTAGGCTTGAATAAAGTCTTTGGTAACAAGAATGGTATAGGTTTTGAATGCTCCTCTAGTAGCAAGAAGAATAGCTTTCAACATAATACTAGGACTCATCTCAAACCTATAGGTAAAATCTTCTTTTCCTCTAGATGGACTTGTCATTTTTGCAATCAAATAGGTCATCTAGTTCCTAACTGTCCTTTTAAGTTTAGGATGTCTCAAAATCATAGTTCTAGAGCTCATTTCAAGTTTGTTCCCAAGACTTCTACCTCTACCTTCATTAAGGCTACTTGGATTGAAAAAGAGAAAAGTGTCAAGAATTTCTTAGTTCAAACCGCTCTTAAAGTTAAAGAAAACTCTAGATGGTTTTTGGACAGTGGTTGCTCCAAGCATATGACTAGAGACCGTTCTAGATTTATCACTCTTGAGGACTATGATGGAGGTAATGTGTCTTTTGGAGATAATAGGAAAGCTCAGATTATAGGAAACGGCTGTGTTGGAGGAGATCAAATGCCTACATTAAAAGATGTTTTCCTTGTGGATGGTTTAAAGCATAATCTCTTGAGCATAGGTCAGTTGTGTGACAAAGGAAACAAAGTTGTTTTTTATAGCAAATCTTGCAAAGTTCTGGATGAGAAATCTCACAAAGTACTACTCACTGGATTACGTACTAAAGATAACATCTACACCATAGAAGAATGTTGTGAGAATGAATCCATGTGTTTAATGTCTAAAGTTCAAGAAAATCAGTTGTGGCATCAAAGAATGGGACATATAAATTACAAACTGATGAGGATCTTATCAAAGAAAGAAATTGTTAGAGGAATACCCAAATTAGATGACTACAAATCTAAATTGTGCAAGGCTTGTCAAATGGGTAAAAAGAACAAGAAAAGTTTTTAAGGTATAAAAGATATATCTTCCGCTCGTCCTCTTGAACTCATTCATATGGACCTCATTGGACCTGCACCCGTTCAGAGTATTGGTGGGAGAAAGTATATCCTAGTGATGGTTGATGATTATTCGAGATTTGGATGGGTAGCCTTTCTTCATGCAAAATCAGATGCAGTAGATAATATCATAAGGATTTGCAAGAAAATTCAAGTTGAGAAGGACTGCAAAATTAAGAAGATAAGAAGTGATCATGGAGGCGAATTTAAAAATGAAAGATTTGCAGACTTCTGTGAAAGCCATGGGATCAGTCATCAATTATCTGCTCCAAAAACTCCCCAGCAAAATGGTGTAGCTGAAAGAAGAAATAGAGTTATTCAAGAAATGGCCAGAACCCTTCTTAATGAGAAAAATCTCCCGCGCAACTTATGGGCAGAAGCTATCAATACGGCACGCTACCTTATTAACCGTGTTTATTTGACAAAGAATACTAACAAAACTCCTTATGAGCTGTATTTTGGAAGAAAACCAAATCTGGGTTATCTTAAAGTGTTTGGTAGCAAGTGCTATATTTTAAGAGATAGAGAGCAACTTGAAAAGTTCGATTCCAAATCTGATGAAGGGATCTTCTTAGGATATTCTGATAAAAGCAAGGCTTATAGAGTGTTCAACCTCAGATCAATGGCTGTCATGGAATCAGCTCATGTTGTCTTCGATGAGAATAATCAAATTAAGAAAGCTCCTCATGATGAAGAAGAGACCTCAATTGAGCAGCCTATTTCATTTGAAATTGAAGAAGAGATTCCCTCACTCCCTACCATGCCCACAAAGTTATTAAGAAATCACAACTTGGATAATGTCATTGGAGATATCACAAAAGGAGTCATGACAAGAAGACAGGTTCATAATCTGTGTGCTCACTATTCTTTTGTTTCACAAATTGAGCCCAAGAACTTCTCTGAAGCAGAAACCAAGTCTGAATGGATTGATGCCATGCAAGATGAATTAAATCAGTTTAGAAAGAATGATGTGTGGGATCTTGTACCTCTTCCTGAAGGCAAAAGCCAAATTGGCACCAAATGGATTTTCAAGAACAAGCTGGATGAATCAGGAAATGTTATAAGGAACAAAGCTAGACTTGTAGCAAAAGGGTATGCTCAAGTTGAAGGAATTGATTTTGAGGAAACCTTTGCCCCAGTAGCTCGTTTGGAGTCTATTCGAATTCTATTAGCATATGCCAGCAGCATGAAGATTAAACTGTTTCAAATGGATGTGAAGAGTGCCTTTTTAAATGGTGAAATTGAGGAAGATGTGTATGTTACTCAACCTCAAGGCTTCGAGGATCCTCATCACCCAGAATATGTCTTTAAATTGAAAAAGGCTCTTTATGGATTGAAACAAGCCCCAAGAGCCTGGTATGAAAAGCTGTGAGAACCCGACCCCTAATCTCTTGGATTAGTGTTGTTTTATTTGTGGATTAGTTCTTTTAGTGGGATTAGTAGTTGTTGGGTTGAGTTTGTGAGCTAGAATGAGTTTTCTTCTAGTTTTGGGCTTTTTAGTGCTTTGGTAGCTTGTGGGGCCCTTTGGGGGTTCCCTTTTCGGCTTTGCATTTTCTTGTGAGATTTTCCCGATTGGTTTCGTATCGTGTTTTTGTCCCATTGCATTCATCTCGAGGAATCCTACAACTTTCATGTTAATCCCATATCCATTTGAGAACCCGAAAACCGATTTCTTGGCCTTGAGGGCAAAACAGTCTTTTCACACCAAATCTGTACCAAAACTAATTATTCTCGAAACCCGCGAAACATACACTTTTTGGAAACTAGATATTTCGACGATCATTTCTTCCTTCTTCGTCGAATCCATCCGAGGTCCCGAATTAGATGATTTCAGCCACCCAAGTTCTTTAAGTTGTGGGACCCATTCTCACTTGTTTATAAAAGGAACCCATCTCCTTCTTTCTCATTCACTCTCCATTGCTCCAGCACAACTGAACCTAGGGTTCTTGTGGTTTTCTTCTTCTCCTTGCTTCTTCATCTCCAAGCCTCACCAATAGTTCACCCAACTCGAAATGGAGACCATCATCTTCTTCCTCATCTCACAAGCTTGCCATTGATACCATTTGTGAAGAGAGACCTCAATCTCAAGACCTTCATTGAGTTTGCTATTGCCATTAGAGGACCTTCAAGGTAGGTGATCATTTCCATCTCTTAGATTAGTGTTCCTCTAGCCATTGAGATTCTACATGTGCATTATTGGAAGCTCTTTCATTTTCAAGCTTGGTGTAACCCATTTTTGGGTTGTTTTGGGGATTTTTGATTGTAGCTTGGAAGTGAGCTTAAGAAGGGATTTGGAGCTTGGATTTGCTTGATTAGAGTCAAAGGCAAGTGGATGAATGGATGGTTTTAATGTTATCAAAGTTTTATGAGAAAACCCTAAGTTTTATTACTTGTTCTTGATCATTGAATACATGTTTGCACATATGCTTCTTGCCTTATATATATTGATTTCGAAATTTGCACATCAATGGTTGTTTCTCTCTTGTTAATTTCTTGGAAAGGTATGCTTTCATTTTGTCAAAGTTGCTCATATGGTCTTGAAAAGAATGGGGTTGGTTTCTCCACCCATGTTTATGTTTACTAGCTTGTATGGATTGAAATAGAAGTTCATTTAAAGAGTTTGGCCAACTAATCTATTGTTTTGGAAATGGGATCAATGGTTTTTAATTACCCCTTGATTATGGCAAATGGAGATTCTCCCCTTTGGTTTGGTTTTAAATGAGAAGAAAGGAGATGTTTAGTTAATTGTTTTCATTGGAGCTTTCATGAGGAATGGGGTGAGCTAAGTCATTCAATGTTTTATAAACATTGGTAGAGTATTTATTATCCTTGTGATAGCCTATATGAATATTGTGAAATGGTTTCCTTCCCCTTTTTCTTTGCATTGGACTTGACATGGAAGTAGTGATGGATAGAACTCAAAAATGGGGATTTGGGGAAGTATAAAGAAATGCATTGGAGGAGCTATTAGCTCAATGTTATTGTAAGGACTTGTGGATGTGAGGAAGAGGGTTTTGAGGAGGAAAATGGCTCAAAACTGAACACAGTGAGCATTTTCGTAACTGGCGGTCAGCTCACGGTCATCCAGCGGCTAACCGCCGAGTGCATCGGCGGCTAACCGCCAGCTAACCGCGCACCGCGGTGACTTTTCCAGAGAGCATCATTTTCCACCTGAAAACGCGGTCAGCCTCACTGTTAGCCAGCGGCTAACCGCCGAACCCATCGGCGGCTAACCGCCAGCCAACCGCACAATCACGGTTCCTTTTCCCGAGAGCATCAGAATTCTCACCTGAAATTCGGTCAGCTCCACGGTTACCCAGCGGCTAACCGCCGAATGCATCGGCGGCTAACCGCCAGCTAACCGCCAGGTAACCGAAATTTCCCAGATTTCGAAAAAAAAGCTCCCCGCTCGAACGAACTCTCCGGTTCGTTCGAGCGTTGAGCTTTGTCGATCAAAGGAGATTCACTAAGCATGGTATGAGGCCATTCGAGAAAGAAACCATATCACAAGGATGTCATTCGAAGTTTTGAAAAGTGTAAAAGTGCATAAGGAGCCCGAAATGTCTTCAAACTCAAGGAGTACCAAGTCATTTCAATAATCGACATACGGGACCCCTATTCACTTATATAGATCTTGAAATCAATATTTTTCCCGAAATGGTATAGTGCATTATATTTCCTCATTTCCCGAGATTTGCATCACATGATATGAAATGAAAGTGTGCCCTTGAGCACCCCGTTTTACCCGTTTATTTGTTGTACTTGATTTACTTGTTTCCCCGAAAGCATTGGAGTTACTTTAGTAACAGTTATTGTCCCGAAATGTATTGCCCGATATGATATGACAGTGTGCCCTTGAGCACCCCCGTTTACCCGTTTATTTACGTGCCCTTGAGCACCCCCGTTTTACCCGTTTATTACTGTACTTGATTACTTGCATATGTCTCGATTGGTTTTAACCTATGAGTCGGCATCACTAAGCTTGGATACCTTGTCAGTCTGATCCACTGACTTGGAGATCCCTCTCCCGTCCCGCCAGCTGCAGTTTGGATCCCGATACCCGGTTATTGCCGTGGTCCCGTCCCGATACCCGGTTCGCTACCGTGGTCCCGTTCCCGTTCCCGTGTATTTATTATTGTATATATGATTTACGTTGAGTCTCCTCACCTTGTGTGACTGAGACCAACGTCCCGCTCTTGTCACTTCGGTGATAGAGGACTTAGCTTCTTGTGATTGCCATCTTGCCAGTTCCCGATTTCTTGGACACCCGACATGGTTTATATTGCTTACTTGTTTTCAGTTAAATGATTCATTGCTATTATGAAAGTTGTTATTTAGATAAGTGTTAATGCTCTCTATTGTAAATCCAGTCACTATTATATTGTTTTATGTCCTTTGCACACGCACATGTTTTACAGGAATGCCGGTTGGGCGAATACCCGTGCTTTTACATATGTTTCAAACGATAAATGATTTTGCTAGATTTATATGATTTCACATGTTTTTAAAGGAATACCCGAATTGTTAAATATCCGTGCTTTGTTTTAAATGACATTTGACTTGTGAGATTCCCATGTTTATACATGCTTTAAATGATTACCCGATTTCTAAATATCCATGCTTTGAAATATGTTTCAGATGACATTTGTTTGCAAGATCCCTACGTTTATACCTATTTTACATGATAACCGATTTATTAAATATCCGTATTTCTACATAGGTTTCAAATGGACATTGGTTTTGCTAGACTGTTATGGATACCTGATTTGTTGTATACTTGTGTTTTACTTAAGTTTCAAATGAACGTTTGTTTTGTCAAACCACTATATTTATACATGTTCTAGACGAATACCCGATTGTCAAATATCTATGATTATAGATGATGTAAATGAATACATGTTTTATTAGATGTTCATGTTTTACCCGTACTTGAAATGAATACAAGTTTTCCCCGAGATTCCCGACTGTGCACCCGTTTAATTATATGCAGTACTTGATCGATTAGCATGATTTATTATATGTTTTACTCTTTGGTATATTTGTGATCTTTTCATCCACCTGCCAGACCGTCGTGTCTGACCCACTACTTTTGGTACTCAGGTTTAGATTTCTTCGTCCCGAGTTGAGAGTTTTGTTGGCTTTGGAGCCATGCCTTGCAGGTTGTTTTGTCGGCTATGTCATGTAGACATTGAGTCTGACATCGGAGCTACGTCACATTTGGGTAGTAGTTTATAGCTTATTGTTGTATGGCTTTTGTTAGCCTTTTCTTGGGATTCTTAATTAATGTACATTGATAATTGTAACTTGAATATATTTGGGAATGTAATATCCTGTTACTGTCAGCTCTGTAAATTATTGTGATGGTTGCTCCAGTCTGATATGATTCTTGATATAATAGCTATGGGCTAAAGGTTGAGTGCGACGCGGAATCCGATGGCCACGGACTTCGGGTCGCAACGCCACAAATGCTTCCGCAAAATATTCAGAATGTGTTGTCTTCACACACGCGGATCTTGGGAGAAGTAAAATATAATTTTATGCTTAATCCCATTCCCGCCCCCGAGGTTTCGGTTCGGGGGCGTGACAGGTATCTTGCCTTCATTGGTGGTAGAACCAATGCTTCTCTGCGAGTCTTGTCTGGAAGGCAAAATGACTAAAAGACCCTTTTCATCTAAGGGCAATAGGGCCAAAGATTTATTGAAATTAGTGCATACTGATGTGTGTGGACCCATTAATGTCAGGGCCAGAGGATGATATGAGTATTTCATCACTTTCACAGATGATTACTCAAGATATGGATACATATACCTTATGCATCGCAAGTTCGAGGCTTTTGAAAAGTTCAGAGAGTTTCGAGCAGAAGCGGAAAGGCAATTAGGTAAGAGTATCAAGACTCTTCGATCAGATCGAGGAGGGGAATATCTCTCTTCTGATTTTATGGGATACTTATTAGAAAATGGGATTTTATCCCAATTGTCTGCTCCCGGTATGCCTCAATAGAATGGAGTAGCGGAAAGAAGGAACCAGATTCTTTTAGATATGATCAGGTCTATGCTGAGTTTCTCAAGATTACCTATATCCTTTTGGGGATACGCCTTGGATATTGCAATGTACTTACTAAACCTCGTAACATCTAAGTCTGTACCTAAGATTCCCCAGGAGTTATGGTCTAGGCGAAAGCCTAGTTTACAACATTTACACATTTGGGGCTGTCCGGCACATGTGCCAAAGGTTAAGACGGATAAATTGGAAATGAAGTCGAAGGTGTGCATGTTTGTAGGATATCCTAAAGGAACTAAAGGTTGGTTATTCTATAATCCCAGAGAGCAAAAAGTACTGGTGAGCACTAATTAATGTTGTTTTTCTGGAGGAAGATTATATGATGGACAGGAAATCTTTAGAAGAGGTGATCTTGGAAGAAATTCGAGAGCAAACAATTCCAAATGCAAGTATGATAGAACTTAAGGAAGTACCACCCTTACCGGAGCCAATAGTTACACCAGTGCCTCATTGTAGTGGGAGGATTGTCAGAACCCCTGACAGGTTCTCATTCTTGGGAAAGTCTCATAAGGCAGTCCTGGAAGAACTCGAACAAGATCCATGTAACTATGATGAAGCAATTAATGACATAGATTCGGGACGTTGGCAAGATTCCCTGAAAGCTGAGATGGAGTCTATGTACTCCAATCAGGCCTAGACACTTGTGGACTTGCCTGCCAATATTAAACTTATTGGGTGTAAGTGAGTCTACAAGAGAAAAAGAGGACCAGATGGAAGAGTTGAGACCTTTAAGGCCAGGCTTGTTGCGAAAGGGTATACTCAGAAAGAGGGTATCGATTATGAAGAAACCTTCTCGCCGGTAGCCATGCTCAAGTCCATCAGAATACTCTTATCCATTGCGGCTCATCTCGATTACGAGATTTGGCAAATGGATGTCAAGAGGGCGTTTCTCAACGGCCATCTTGAGGAAGACATTTATATGGTGCAGCCAGACGGTTTTGTAGCTAAAATCCAAGAGCAAAAAGTTTGCAAGCTGCAGAAGTCTATTTATGGACTGAAGCAGGCATCCCAAAGCTAGAACATCCATTTTGACCAGGCAATCAAGTCATTTGGTTTTTGTCAAAATCCGGATGAGTCATGTGAGTACACGAAAAGTGAAGGTGATAGGGTAGTCTTTCTGGTTTTATATGTCGATGACATCCTACTCATTGGGAAAGACGTGAGAATGTTGTCAACAATAAAAGTTTAGTTGGCTAAGACTTTTGATATGAAGGACTTGTGAGAAGCTAGCTACATCGTAGGGATCAAACTCCATCGAGACCGAAAAAATAGGATGATTGGCTTATCCCAAGCTGCATACATCGATGAGGTACTGGTACGGTTTGCTATGCAAAACTTTAAGAAGGATATTACGCCTTTCAGACATGGAGTGCACCTTTCCAAGGATCAGTGTCCTAAGACACCTGAGGAAAAGGAGCAGATGAGATCGATACCATATGCTTCAGTTGTTGGTAGCCTCATGTATGCTATGCTATGTACTAGACCGGATATCTGTCATGCAGTGGGCCTAGTCAGCAGATATCAGTTTAACCCAGGACCCGAACATTGGACAGATGTAAAGTGTATTCTCAAATACTTGAGAAGGACTAAAGATTACATGTTGATTTGTAGCAGTGATGAACTGATTCCGGTAGGTTACACATATTCTGACTTCATGTCAGATAAGGATTCCAAGAAATCAATTTCTGGGTATATGTTTATGCTATAGCTGCTTGAGAAGCAGGTAAAGAAGCAGATTGACTCAAAAGGTTCCTTATGGAACTTGGAGTGGTACTTTTGGCAGGACAGCCGCTCACAGTTTACTATGATAACAACAGAGCAGTCGATAAGTCCAAGGAACCAAGGAGCCAAAAGCATGTACAAAGGTTGTAACACATGGTCAGAAAGATTGTGCAGAGAGGTGATACTGCTATCACCTAGATAGACTCTACGGACAATCTTGGAGATCCCTTTACTAAGCCTTTGACTACTAAACTCTTTGAGCAGCAAGTAGACGGGATGGGCATGAGATACAACCCTAACTGGCATTGAGCCCAAGTGGGAGATTGTTAGACTGTATGGACTCAATCCATCAGTTGATGTATAAATTGATTAATTTCTTTATTTATCAATATAAAATCATGATTTCCTTTCATGAGATGAATGGGGTTTTATTACTTAATGCACATGACTAATATATATGACATAATGGTCCATGAGATGAACCGGGTCCCATTAGTACATTAGGAGTGATATATGTATAAGGATGAGTTCCATATACAGAAGACATGTGTCACAAATCTTATACTTCAAAATAACTTCACAACTAGTGATGAGATTGGGCATCTCATCTGACAAGGTTGCAGCACTTTGATCACTATGAGATAGTGTGATTTGTCTCGATCATCATAATGAAAGATTCTTGATCATAGTGCTGGTACAGTGGATGTATTGAAGGACCATGAGAACCACCTTATGAAATATTGTCTCGATTTAAGGACTGCTCTTATAATTCCCTAGCAACAGGCTCTCAATCCTGAGACATTGATGAACTCAAGTTTCTATCTATACATTTGCTTTGAGTCACCAATGAGTGAGGCCAACTGTAGGTCAATACCTCTGTGTCTTGGGTACGTGGTAGTAGGACTGTGGGAACATCCAATGGTCAAGATCGAATCCATCTATATTATCCCCTTGTGCCAATTAATGGATTTATCATTAGTAAGTGCGCACCCATCTCGATTAAGAGTTAATTGGATGGTACTGATGATCACTGTGATTAACTGGGGCTCAAGGATAATAAGATGTGGGTCCTCGATTGGATGGGACAGATTTAATCCAATTGATCCATGGATATTGATAGAGGGGCATACTTGTGGTACTGTGGAAGTTTAGGGTCTCCATTGTAATTTATTCCTAAGATTAGAGTGCAATTGCATTTATATAGTGATATTATATGCAATTAACGGTGGGCCCGGATTGCACATGAGATGTGGGGTCGCAGTGTCCTAGTTGGAGCCAGCTGTCTAAGGAATCCCTAGTGGTCCCCACGCTAGCCCAAAATATTAAAAAGTTACTAATCTTACTTGAACTCTAAGGGGGAAGGAATTAGAAAGTTATTATTTCTATTTGAAGTGGGACTTCTAATAGTGGTAATAGTAAGCTACTAATTTGTGTGGAAGTATGACTTCTAAATCAATTAGTAAGAGAGTCATAAGAGGAGGTTTGTAGGCTATAAATATAGGAGAATATAGGACTAGACGTCCCATGTAAATCCCCACCTAGGGATTCATGCCCAACCCTTGTTTGTGCAAGTGTTGCACATCTCTTCCTTCTCCTCTCTCTCTTCTAGTTCCTTGGAGTTTCTAGTAGGGTTTTCTCTTGGAGATCCCACCTATCTTCTTGAGTAAAGAGATTCTGATTAGAGGGTCATAGTGTAGAAGATCAATAGGTCTTGGAGATTCTTGTTTGATACATGAAAGAGTTTCATCATCAAAGAAAGACGCAACTTCTCCATTAGAGCACAACCGAGCTCATAAGGTATAATCTACTTCCTTGCATGTTGTAGATTTTTATGGATGCTTGTTGGCTGCTGCACTATCTTCTAGATAGGTTTATTTACTGATCATGATGACTGAGATTGAGGACATGCATCCTGGATTGGGTTTGATAGCCTTCTGGATACTTGATCCCTGAGTCAAGTGGGTCAAAAAGTTTTGAAAACCAATCCACGAGGCCCACCTATTTCCAACAATTACTACCCATAATAAGCAAATCATCAACATATAAGCAAATAATGACACTGTCATTGGTAGTGTTCTTGACATATACACATTTGTCACATTCATTAATCTTAAACCCGTTTGACATCATCAAACTATCAAATTTCTCATGCCACTACTTTGGTGCTTGTTTTAAGAGATTTGATAAGCCGACAAACTTTCTTAGTTTGACCTGGATGTTCTATATATATCTCCTCGTCTAATTCACCATTTAGAAAAGCTGTCTGTACATCCATTTGATGTATCTCGAAATTGTGTATAGCAGCAATTGCAATTAACATTCGAATGGATGTTATTCTCGTCACTGGTGAATAAGTATGAAAATAGTCCAAGCCTTCTTTTTGTTTGTGCCCTTTAACAACAAGCCCGGCCTTGTACTTATCGATTGATCCATCTGCTTTTATCTTTCTCTTGAATATCCACTTGCATCCAAGAGTTTTGCAACCTTGTGGAAGATCCACTAGTTCCCAGGTATGATTTTTCAAAATGGCTTCAATTTCACTTTTTATGTCCTCTTTCTGATATGATGTCTCGGGACTGGATAGTGCTTCTTTAAAGCTTTGAGGCTCATCTTCCAACAGAAATGTTAGAAAATCTGAACCAAACATTTTTTATGTTCTAGCCCTCTTACTCCGTCTAGGTTCATCAATCTCTTGTTGGTTTTGAGTACTGTTACTAGCAGTATCATGAGTTCTTTTAGGAGAACTCGTTTCCTGCGATGGTTTGTAAGGAAATACATGTTCAAAGAACGATGCATTCCTTGACTCAATAATAGTATTAGGATGCATAAACAGTGAAATTGTGAATTAGAAACTGATATGCACTGCTATTATGAGCATACCCAATGAATGCATCGTCAATTGTTTTTTTGTCCTATTTTAACCTTTTTGGGTGTAGGAACCGCTACTTTAGCCAAACACCCCCACACTTTCAGGTATTTGTAGGGAGGCATTTTGTCTTTCCACAATTCGTAAGGGGTCTTATTGGTTTTCTTTTGAGGTATTCAGTTGGGAATATAATTTGCAGAGAGGATAGCATCCCCCCACAAATTCTGAGGTAATCCAGAACTTATTAACATAGCATTCATCATTTCTTTTAAAGTTCTGTTTTTCCTTTCAGCAACACCATTTTTCTAAGGTGAATAAAGAGCAGTAGTTTGGTGTATAATACCATGCTGTGAACAGAATTCACCAAAAGGTGATTCATATTCACCTCCTCTATCGCTTCTTAGCACCTTGATTTTCTTATCAAGTTGATTTTCAACCTCATTCTTGTAATATTTGAACATTTCCAAGGCCTCATCTTTATTTCTCAGTAAGTAAACATAACAGTATCTTGTGCAGTCATCAATGAATGTAATAAAATATTTCTTACCACCTTTAGTTTGAAGAAACTTTAGGTCACAAATATCAGAATGAATTAACTGAAGGGGTTCAGAAGTTCGTTCAATTGAATGAAAAGAAGTTCTACTAAGTTTAGCTTCTACACATGTTTCACATTTGATATTTGAATCAAAACTGCATTTAGGCAAACATTCCATATTAACTAACCTACGCAAAGCATCATAGTTAACATGACCTAATCTACCATGCCACACATTAGAAGACTCAATCATATAAGCAGAAGAGTTTTTCTTATTAGGAACGATAGTCATTAAATTCATCTTAAAGAGCCCATCGCTCATGTACCCTTTTTCCCACGTACATCCCATGTTTAGTAAGAAAAAACTTATCCGACTCAAATACCAGTTTGAAACCCTTCTTACTCAGTAGTGAGCCTAATACCAGATTCTTACAAATATCAGGTACATGCAGCACATTGTTGAGGGTGAGTTCCTTTCTAGAAGTCATCTTCAATACCACCTGTCATTGGCCTTCAACCTTAGAAGTGGCAGAGTTGCCCATGAAGAGTTGTTCTCCGGTTGATGCTTGATAAGTGGAGAACATCTCTTTAATAGAGAAAACATGTCGAGTGGCCCCCGTGTCCACCCACCATTCTCTGGTGTTGCCAACTAGATTGACTTCAGAGACCACAGCAGAAAGATTGATGTCTGAAACATCAGTGGAGAAAGTGTCCACCCACCATTCTATCATGTTGGCCCGCACAGGTTTCTTACTTGTATTGCCTTGGTCCTTGCACTTACGACAGTCCTTCGCACAGTGGCCTGGTTTGTCGCACACATAGCATTTCCCTTTGAACTTCTTGTTGTCATTGGGACCTTGTTTTGGACCGTTGGGATTGTTCTTCCTCTTTTTGGGATTCCGCCCATGTTCCACCACCACATTTGCCTTAGCTTCAGTGAATGTTTTTCCTGCTTTCTTCTCAGATGCACGATTGTCTTCTTCTATCCTCAATCTGACAATCAATCTTCCAGTTTCATCTCCTTTCGCTTATGCTAAAAGAAGTTCTTAAAATCCTTCCAAAGTGGTGGCGATTTTCAATGATTGTTGTCACTTGGAAAGACTCACTAAGAGACATTCCTTCTACATGAATTTCATGGAGAATTACCTGAAGTTCCTGAACTTGATTGATAACTGCTTTGAAATCGATCATCTTGTAGTCAAGGAATCTGCCAACAATGAATTTCTTCATTCCGGCATCTTCAATCTTGTACTTTTTATCAAGAGAATCTCATAATTCCTTAGCAGTCTTCAATGAATAGCACACATTATATAATGTGTTGTCTAGTCCATTGAGAATATAATTTTGACAGAGGAAGTCAGCATGCTTCTAGGGTTCTACAGCAACAACAACTTGCTTGTCTGTCTCACCTTCTATTAAAGCAGGAGCTTCTTCAGGGAGGAACCTAGCCAAGTTCAAGGTAGTGAGATAGAACAACATTTTCTATTGCCATCTCTTAAACTCAGTACCATTGAACTTCTCAAGTTTCTCCCCATGGTTCACCATAAGAGGGGTAGGGGTACCAACAGGAGTATTCTTCTCAATACCCATTACTGTTAATAGAATAGAAATAAAATAAACAAAGAGTATATTGCATACTTAAATATTAACAGTACTGTAAAAAGAAACTCAGAGTATATGGTAACCAGATATTGGTTACTGCATACTGAGGCAAACAGAAAGTGATTTACAGAACACACTGAAGTTCTGTAACTAGTTATAAAAAAGGAGAGAAACTCAGTTTTACAATACTGGTTTCAGAATAAGAAGAAATTGAAACCAGTAGTGAAACTGACAAAAACTGAAACCAAAGAATACTAAAGTAAAACAGATACCAGAGTGAACTTGGAAAAATAAATAAAATTTGTCTTAAGATTGTTTTTCCGAGTACAAACAGTAATAGTTCAAAATTTAGGAAACAGTTTCTCACAACAGTGAATTAAAACATAACTACAGAATGTAATCTAGGAATTGAAATCCACTTACTGTCTGAAGGCAGAGAAAACAGTACTCTATTGGTAGGTAGAAAATAGTACACTTCAGAAGATGGTTAATCAAGGCTGTAAGTCCTGGGGATCCGAACCCTAGAGGGGGGGTGAATAGGGTGAGCTTCATTTATGACCAATTAAAACCAATTTTAACTTCTTTAAAACAAACTAGTCACATGTGATGATTAATCATACAAGATGCGGAAGCTAACAAAAGAATCACCACAAAGCAATCACCATCACACAAGTATTTATAGTGGTTCGGCCTCAATGCCTACATCCACTACCGGCTTGTGATCCAACACCCCACCGGATTTCCACTATTTATGCTTTTCAATAGGCTAAGCAATAACCTTTACAATATGCTTTCCAAGGCTAAGCAATAACCTTTACATTGATGTTTTTCAAGGCTTAACATCAACCTATACCTTATGCTTTTATAGGCTAAGCAATAACCTCTTCAACCACAAGGTTGGTTATCTCACTAAGATAGTGTCTTTAAACACTTGATGGAGATTCAATTAAGCTCATTACAATGCCTCTTAATTAGGCGGATATGGAAGTGAAAAACTAATACACACTCACACTATGAATGCAAAGATGAAAGCACATGAAGTGTGTGTGTGTGGTCCTCAATCATTTTGAAAATGAAAGCTCATAAATGTATGCCTAAGGCTTTTGAAAGTTTTAGCTCATAAAAACATTTATGATTGAGGAAATGCTAATCACATGTTAAAAGTAACAACTTGTTAATGAGATCAAAGATTTACAAGTTGTATGAAATTAATTAGCTCTAAACATGTGAAGCATAGGGATGTCAATCAAATCAACATGTAGCTCAAAACATAAAAATAGCTTTGATTGAAAAGAGGGGACAAATCATATGTAATTATAAATACAACTTGAAAGTGATATACCTATCAAAGTAAGGCAAGTTGTGAAACTTTAAAACAATAATACACATATGATTTGTAAAGATGTTGAATCCAAAACATAAGATACATTTGAAAGAGATTTTCTTATGATGGAAAAAAAACAACCAAAGATTCAACCAAGTATATGAATCATGTTACATATTTCATTAACATGATCTACTTAGATTTACCAAAGATAAAGTACTACTTGGATTGAATCAAATGGTGATGCGTCCAAAACAATAGATCTATTCAAAGTATAAAACATGCTAAGGATACAACACATCATAGTTTATCATGTTACTAAAGATTTACCAATGATAAAACAAAACATGAAAACATATGATTTGTAAAGAAGTTGAGTCCAAAACATAAGATAGTTTTGAAAGTGATTTTCTTATGATGGAAAACAACAACCAAAGATTCAACCAAGTATAGGAATCATGTTACATATAATTTCAAAAGTTCTTTCATTAACATGATCTACTTAGATTTACCAAAGATTAAGTACTACTTGGATTGAATCAATGGTGATGTATCCAAAACAATAAATCAATTCAAAACATAAAACATGTTAAGGACACAACACAAACATAGTTTATCATGCTACAAATGATTTACCAAAAATAAAACAAAGCATGAAAACATATGATTAAGGAAAGTAGAGCCTACTTGGAGATTTAACTTCATTAATCCAAGCTTTAGCTTTCCTAATGCTCCCCTTCATCCCTTAGTTCTTTTCCCTTCTATTTGCCTCAAAATCCCTCAAGGAGGGCCTTAAAATTCCTAACTTTTGGCAAAGGAAAGAACTCATATTTATAGCAAAAAGTGCCCAACGGCTAGTCCTCGGTCGACCTGCAAACAGGTCTCGGTCGACCGGGAACACACAACGGTCAGAAAAATGACCGTTGGGGCGCCAGGGCAACTTTCTGCCTACAGTGTTCCCGGTCGACCAGGACCTCTGCGCCGGTCGACCAGCGACACTGCCGGGACCCCAAAATTTCCAACTTTTGCATGTTTGAAAGATTTTCTTTGTGGAACATTTTGGGCCATTAAACCAAGCTTGAATACATGTTTTAAATCATTTTAAGAGGTTTTAAAACATGAAACATAAAAAGCCTAAAATGATTCAAAACTTTAAAAACAAAGGCTAGCTTAATTTCTAAAACTTTTTCCAAAAACAAATGCATCCAAGATTGAAAACAAAACATGCATAAATCAAAGCTTTTTCAAGTCTAAAAACCATGCATGTATAAAACAAGATTTCAAGTTTATTTAAAACAATGCAAGTGTGTGTAAATCAAATGATGCTAGAATGATAATGCATCCATCAAATTGCAATCTACAAAAACCCTAACAAAGGCTACTGTCTAACACTATGTCCTTAAGACAAATTTCTGTTAGGAATTTTGTGTATTGCAATTTGATGGATACATTATCATATTAGCACCATTTGAATTTTCACACATGCATTGTTTTAGAAAATCTAGAAATCTTGATTTACACATGCATTGGTTTTTAGACTTGTAGAAATCTTGATTTATGCATGTTTTGGTTTTTAAACTTGGAAGCAGTTAATTTGAAAAGAGTTTTTAGAATTCAAGCTATCCAAAGGTTCTTTCTTTAAAATCATTATTTTGATTTGGAGTTTTCATGACTTTAGAATTTCAGTTTTCATCCTTTTTCAGTCATGAATTCTTGCTTGATAAAAGTGTCTCAAAGTCCCCTCGAAGATGCCCTCAAAAGTAACAAGTTTCAATTAATTCAGAAATTCTGGGCATTTGCAGGTCGACCGGACACACTGCGGGTCGACAGGGACTTTGTGCACCAACGGTCATTTTTCTAGCCGTTGTGTGTACCAGGTCGACCCGGGGGTCATGGGGTCGACCGGGCCAACTAGCCGTTGAGCTGTTTTTTGCTTTAAAGCCCATTTCTTTCCCCTCTTTTGTGAGGCTTGTTGGATGAACTTTTGGAACCATTTTGAAGCCAAAAGAAGGGGAATGAGTTGAGAAAGCTAGAAGGCCATTGGAAATCAAATGCTTGAGTATTTAAAAGGTACATCCTACTTGTCATTTTGATTTCCATTCAAATTAAAATCAATGCATGTTTGAATCTTTGTATTTTCATAAATGCATGATTTCTAGCTTTTAAAGAGTTGTTTTGCAAACTCATTATCATCTTTGGAGTATTATAATGGTTTGCAATCACTCTTGTCTACATCACATGTATTCTAAGACTTTAATATTCATACAACTTGTTTTAGTTCATTCCTTTAAGTTGTTTGAATCTTTCATGTGATTAGCATTTATCTTCAATCATCATTTTCTAAGCTTTGATTTTAAAATGCATCAAGCATTCATTTAAGAGCTCCATTCTAGAATTTGATTGAAGTAAAACATTCATACACTTGTGCACACACTTTAGCTTATTTTAGTGTATGTTTGTAGTTTGAGTTTCACTTTCATATCAGCCTATTTAGAGGCAATTCATATGTGCTTACATTGTATCTCTTAGAGTGTTCTTGAAGAGACACCTTCTTAGAGAAAACCTTCATTTGTAAAGGTTATTGCTTAGCCTTAGAAAAGCACATTGTAAAGGTTATTGCTTAGCCTTGGAAAAGCATGTTGTAAAGGTTGTTGTTGAGCCTAGAAAAACAACTTTGTAAAGGTTATTTCTTAGCCTAGTGAAACGCATAATTAGTGGAAATCCGGTGGGGTGATTGGATCACAAGCCGGTAATGGACGTAGGCATTGAGGCCGAACCACTATAAATCTCTGTGTAGTGGTGTTTACTTGTGGTGATTGTTTTCTTAGCTTCCGCATCTTGTTTGGTAAATCATCATTTGTGACTAGTTTATCTTAAAGGATTAAAATTGGTTCAATTTGGTCATATTTGTAGCACACCCTATTCACCCACCCCCCCCCCCCCCTCCCTCTAGGGTTAGGATCCCAGGACTTTCAATTGGTATCAGAGCCTCGTGCTCTATTTTAGGATCAAGTGTTTTGGAACTCTTGATTAGGTGTAAAAACCTAGAGTTTATAACCCTAGATTTGTGTTGGATTGAATACTTTTGATATGGATTCCACTAAGCTAGATTGTTTAGACTTTTGTGTAGATTCTTCTAGAACCCTCATTCTTCCATCTTTTGGAGATTCAAACCTTCAAATAAATGAATCTCAATGTGACTTAAAAGAAGAAGAATATGATGAAAATGAAGATGATCTTCAACAAGACTATGAAGAATTATATACATTATCTTTAAAGCTTAACAAGAAGAATATAAGTTTAAGAGAAGAATCTAAAAGACTAAACAAAGAACTAGTCTCTTCAAAAGATGAACTTAGAGAGAAATAAGAAGTAATACAATGTCTAGACTCTAAGTTCATGATCTCTTTGAATAACCTATCTAATATCAAAGATGAACTAAATGAATTAAAGATAGGAAATGATGATCTTAAAAAGGAAAATTTAAACCTAAGAGATCTATTAAAAAGGCAAGACAAAGACTTTATCAATTTAGAATCCAAGTTGAAAATTTCCATGGAAAACATGTCAAATGTTCAAAGTAAGTTAAAAACCTTAGAACTTGGATCTAATGTTGTTAATGAACTTAAACTTGAACTAAAACTTGCAAATGAAGAGTTAAGTAACTATAAGGAAATTGAAAATGATTTATTAAAAGTCAAAAATGAAAATTCAATCCTTATAACCAAAGTCACTCAACTTGAAGGATACAAACAAAAGTATGAGTGCAAGTTTACCCAAAGTGAAGAAAGACTTGAAAAGTTATTTAAATTGGGTAAACCTCATGGAGATAGGACGGGTCTTGGTTTTGATAAGTATACTACTCATGACCCTAAATTCACCAACACTTTTGTGAAAGGTGAGTCCTCTTTCTCTAGCACTCTCTCTCAAATGTCCAAAACTAAATGTCATTATTGTGGTAAAGAAGGACATTTCAAATTTGAGTGCAAATTAAGGAAAAGTCATATGTCTAAACCCATCTTTGAACCTAAGAAAGTTAAATCTAATTTTATGAAGGGTAAGACTTTGAATTCCAAGGAAGACTCTAAGAAATTTAAACAAGTTAAAACATTTCAAAAAGAGTCATCCAAGATAGATTTTAAAAAGACTAAAAATCAAAATAAATCTATCAACAAGAAACTTCTCTCTTTTCCTCCTTTAACCTTAGAAATGAAAGAGTTCTTGAAAAAGATTGAAAAGTTAAAATTAAAGTTCAAAAGGCAAAAAGAGAGAGGAAAAGCTAAAAGAAATGTGAAGAATAAAAAGAAAATGGAACACCAACTTACAAAGACTAATCATCAATCTAAAATAGTCAAACCTCAAAGATTTGATGTTAAGTCTAAAAGAATTCAACCCTTATCTCCTCTAGTTGGTGGAATTTCCAAAATAGTCTCCAAAGCCCAAGACCTTAGGTGGATTCCTAAAGTTAAATACTTAGACAAACCTTAAGGCCTTGAACCTTCTTGACCAACCTATTCTTTATAGTTAAATCACTTTGTTGGTCATGTTGCATTTGCATTTTGTTTCTATATAGTTACATTTATTAAAATGCAATGTTTATTTGTGATCAATTTATTTTGTCTTCATGCACCATTCTAGTTACATATCATGGTTTTCAAAATCTTTTGATTATAATTTCATCATGTTAGATTTGCTTTCTGCTCACATTTAGTTATATGACTTGCATTGCATTTCTATACATGATCAATTGATTGTGACTTCAAAAGCTTTCATAGCTAGATTATTCATGATCAATTGTTGTTTTAAGCCATTTGCATCTTTACTTATTTAGTTATATTCTTTTTATATGCAAATGTCATTTGGTTCCATGTATGGTTGTGATATTAGTTATATTTGTAGAAACCATATTAGAACTCAAATCCATCCTCTATGCCTTCTAGTCATTTCTTTTTGGATGGTTATGATGTTGATTCATGTATATTCTCTTGGTATCATCCTTGTACATGTTTCAACATCATAGTAGTGATCTTGATCATATGAAACTCTTTGAAATCCATTCAACGTATTTCTATATGTTTGATGGATATCTTAGATGTTGAATTCATATGATTTTGACACTTTGGAAATTGCATGCATTACCAAGTTATATTCTTTTGCATTGCAATTTACCTTGTTCATCACTATGCTCATTAGTTATATCATTAAAAGTGATGAATATCCATTTATGTTGATTGATGGAATTTTGTGTATGTCACATCCTTGCTCTTTATCATGTTGTCAAATTCAATTGGTATAATTTTCGATTGATTTGATTTCTTGTGAATGTGATAGACCTTGTGTACATTGGATTGAACTTGATAGTAATATATTTGTTCCATGTCACACACCATTAGCATCATAATTTTCATGTTTGCCACCTCTCTTGTTCATATAGGTAAATTTCATTACCACCATGTTTATGTATTCATAATCTTGGTTGGTTATTAGTTGAGGTTGGCTTCATGTTTGAATTTCATTTCACTCATCTTGCACATGATAGTCATATTTTTTTTATTGAATGAAATGATTTCAAAACTTACATAGCATATGATTTTCATAAGTTAAATTGATTGATGCTATGTTTAGTAAACCCCATTATATCATGGATAGCTCTAATTTGGATTTATCTTAGTAGTTATATTCTTTATAACTCCATTTTAGAATGATTGATTTAATAGAATTATCCTTGAATCTCAATCGGTAATCTTTATTTTTCCAATTGGTATCCATGATTGCCTTTCTCATTGACCTTGCTTTCTTTTGGTAATTTGATCATATTAAGCCTAATAGTTAAACATGTCTAATCCTTTCCTTGAAGTTGACCCTCATTTGGTTAAACCATCTTCTTCTTGAACCAAATAGTTATATCTTTGTCAAAAGTTTGACAAGAGGAGAGAATGGATTGAGGGGGAGTGTAAACCTTCATAGGAAGTATTAGGTTTGGTCAAATTGACCCTTGGATTGCCTTTGAACCCTTAGAGACTACTTCCATACATGATAACCTGTTATGTATTTCATTTTCGATTTCTTTTGTTAACAGGTGCTACTAAAAGGTATTTTCCTTGTTTCATATGTGTAGGTACCTTTGCAATTTAATGGCTTGCAAAGGGGGAGAGAGCATTCAAGTTCTCTAAAGGGGAAGAGAATGTCTAAGCTTCCTAAGGGGAGATATTGTATGATCTTCTACAGGGGCAGAGAATGCATATCTTGCCAAAGGGAGAGAGAGGCATGGTCGAAAGGAAGAGCTAATAGAAGAAAGAAAGCTTGGGAGCTAAAGAAGATGCTTAGCTAAAGAAAGAAAGAAGAAGAGAAAGCTTGAAGAATGATCAAGCTCCAAGCATCAAGAAGAATGAAGAAAAAGTCCAAGAGCTCAAGCTAAGAGAAGAAGCATCCTAAGAGAAGAAGCATCCAAGAAGATTTCAAGACTTGTTCAGCTTAGGGGGAGCTGAAGACTTGGTGTGTAAATTCGGTGTTGAGTAAGTTGCCATCAAATTGCAAAGGGGGAGATTGTTAGGAATTTTGTGTATTGCAATTTGATGGATGCATTATCATATTATCGCCATTCGAATTTTCACACATGCATTGTTTTAAAAAATCTAGAAATCTTGATTTACACATGCATTGGTTTTTAGACTTGTAGAAATCTTGATTTATGCATGTTTTGGTTTTTAAACTTGGATGCAATTAATTTGAAAAGAGTTTTTAGAATTCAAGTTATCCAAAGGTTCTTTCTTTAAAATCATTATTTTGATTTGGAGTTTTCATGACTTTAGAATTTCAGTTTTCATCCTTTTTCAGTCATGAATTCTTGCTTGATAAAAGTGTCTCAAAGTCCCCTCGAAGATGCCCTTAAAAGTTACAAGTTTCAATTAATTCAGAAATTCTGGGCAGTTGCAGGTCGACCTGCCTGTGTGGCAGGTCGACCGGGCCAAGGGACCCGGTGGACCGGACACACTGCGGGTCGACAGGGACTTTGTGCACCAACAGTCATTTTTTTAGCCGTTGTGTGTACCAGGTCGACCCGGGGGTCATGGGGTCGACCGGGCCAACTAGCCGTTGGGCAGTTTTTTGCTTTAAAGCCCATTTCTTTCCCCTCTTTTGTGAGGCTTGTTGGATGAACTTTTGGAACCATTTTGAAGCCAAAAGAAGGGGAATGAGTTGAGAAAGCTAGAAGGCCATTGGAAATCAAATGCTTGAGTATTTAAAAGGTACATCCTACTTGTCATTTTGATTTCCATTCAAATTAAAATCAATGCATGTTTGAATCTTTGTATTTTCATAAATGCATGATTTCTAGCTTTTAAAGAGTTGTTTTGCAAACTCATTATCATCTTTGGAATATTAGAATGGTTTGCAATCACTCTTGTCTACATCACATGTATTCTTAGACTTTAATATTCATACAACTTGTTTTAGTTCATTCCTTTAAGTTGTTTGAATCTTTCATGTGATTAGCATTTATCTTCAATCATCATTTTCTAAGCTTTGATTTTAAAATGCATCAAGCTTTCATTTAAGAGCTCCATTCTAGAATTTGATTGAAGTAAAACATTCATACACTTGTGCACACACTTTAGCTTATTTTAGTGTATGTTTGTAGTTTGAATTTCACTTTCATATCAGCCTATTTAGAGGCAATTCATTTGTGCTTAAATTGTATCTCTTAGAGTGTTCTTGAAGAGACACCTTCTTAGAGAAAATCTTCATTTGTAAAGGTTATTGCTTAGCCTTAGAAAAGCACATTGTAAAGGTTATTGCTTAGCCTTGGAAAAGCATCTTGTAAAGCATGTTGTAAAGGTTGTTGTTGAGCCTAGAAAAACAACTTTGTAAAGGTTATTGCTTAGCCTAGTGAAACGCATAATGAATGGAAATCCGGTGGGGTGATTGGATCACAAGCCGGTAGTGGACGTAGGCATTGAGGCCGAACCACTATAAATCTCTGTGTAGTGGTGTTTACTTGTGGTGATTGTTTTCTTAGCTTCCGCATCTTGTCTGGTAAATCATCATTTGTGACTAGTTTATCTCAAAGGATTAAAATTGGTTCAATTTGGTCATATTTGTAGCGCACCCTATTCACCCCCCCCCCCCCCTCTGGGGTTAGGATCCCAGGACTTTCAACTTCGCCCCCGCAATAGTGCTCACAAGCTTCAACAACGTTCGACTCCCAGGATACAATGATTAATTTCACAACAGTTGCAGCACTCTCTTGACAATGAGGATAACTCGAAAATGTTTTGCAACAGTAGTAAATTGGATGATCAAAATTGCATGGACAAGATGCTTTATATAGCCTGCTTCAGGACTCTTTCATGGGGTTGCATCTATTCAGAACAGTGACTGTTCAAATGAACAGATGCACCTTCTTTGGACACACCTCTTGGGACTTGGGACACACCCTTTGAGATACGAATGGGCACACACCTCTTGGACACATCCCATTTGAAAAAAGGAAAATTTTATTAAAAAAAAAATTTCCAAAAAATTGTAAATGGGTAGTGGGCCGAGCTCTGCCCAAGCCCGGTTCGGTTCGGTGCGGGGCGGGGCGCACGTGTGTGGTGGTGACCCCACCTTGATCTAGGTCCTCCCTCCTCCACAAAAGTGGGATGCCCCTTGGGCCACATCTTATACTACCAAGGTAAGCATATTTATACCCAATGAATGTTTTGCTCCCAAGCAATGTGGGAAGCAAGTTCACCACTTCCTTTTGTTTCCATGTTTCACATGTTTAAGTAATGGTGTTTAGGAGATAATTTCTCATTCACTCCTTAATGGATTAGAGCAACTTAATACAAGTCTATAATCTACTCATGGAGTAGATTACATTCCCATGTATTCCCACCCAAAAGGATAAGTGAGTCTCACTTAGTTTTTGGCTCAAAGTTTACAAAAACTAGTGTTGCTCTTAGCCATTTTTCCAACAATAAGTGCAGATCAAATCGACATTCGGGCATTAATTTGAGGCTTTTGGATAGTTTTTTAATATCAAAGTTACGTGGATAGTTTTAATATTAAACTTTAGGCATGTTGCAGAAATTTGAAAATGGAGTTTTAAGAATTTGATGTGTTAATTTTTTAGGCTCTAGAAGTTAGGCATTGGATCTGTGTGATTTGGAGTCTTTTTGTTTTGGAGTCTCTTTGTTATTAAATTTAGGAAGAGAGAGAGATTAACTTTTACGCAATTTTGAACACCCCAATATGATTCATACCAAAATATATCGTTATTTTAAGATTTTGTAGTATTTTCAATAAATATTTAATATAATGAATTATATTTGCCCGGCACGTTCTCTTTTTGCTAGTACTTGAATGAGTCTTGCAAGAAAACAAGAACTGATTATAAAGAGAAATATAAAGAAAATCAATAATTTTTAATGACTTGATGAGTTGACCGAATCAAAATTAAGTCAACTGGGTTTTAATCTCGGTCATGAGTTTTGATTTTTTAAACTTCATCACTACTAAAACTCAGTGAGTTGTTAAGATGATAAATATAACAAAAAAGTTAAAATGAAAACAACTTATTAGTGAGTCACGAATAATTCACAAAAGCAACCCTCTTCATACCTCGAATCCACTCTAGCCTAGAAAAGTGCACTTAAAATTGAACCATTTCTAAGCGGAAAATTGCAGATGCCACTTTTTTTGCATCTTTTCCTCTAGACAAACATTTGTTGAATTTTATTTTTAGTCAATTAGTATTTAACAATAGAAATGTTACCTGAAATATGGTTATAGTGATTGAGCACAAAAGCTTGAACCAAAGGAACAAGGGTTAGCATCTGTAGAGTAAAAAGAGAAAATCAGATCAATCACCCTTCCTTGGGCACACCATCTTTACATGGCTCCCCTACTTCCTTGCCCCCGAGCCAACATTCCCACCTCTCTCCATCTCCTTCATCTTATTGCACTCTCTCTCCAACTTCATCACCCTAGACTCCATTCCCTGCATCTTCTCCTTCACCCTTACTTATTCACCATCCCCTGCCTTCTCCCCCTCTTATCCCTGCCCCTCTCCCTCCCAGGACGACCCGCCATCCATCTCAGGCATTGCGCCCACGATTGCATCGCGTTGCTGCAGCTGTCCTACAAACAACACTTGAACTACCACCCTCAGCGGCAACCTCTCATTCTGTGCGGCGTGCTCTAATGCTGCAGGAGACAGCTTGTGACAGTCCAAGAGCCGGCACAACTCCTCCCTCTCTGACTCTGTGAGCTCCCCATGTGCCCCAAAATAGATGTCAATGGCTCGATATATGCCATCAGCTTGGCGACCTAATTGATCTGTTGTAACCGCAAACATCTCCACAAGCGTCGCGAATGTGTCCTTACTGAGATTGGGATCTTTTGTTATCTGGGATTGGAAATTCTCAACAAGTTCGAAAACTGCAATTAGTCTAGCGGCCTTCGGACTTGTATAATTTGAGAAGAAATTTTTCAAGATCCTCACCACACATTCAATATCATATCTAGTCTCCCGCAAGTAGCCATAACAAGGTATGAATAAATCTTCGACTACCGCTTCTTCTAGTTGTTTTCCTATTCTTACTTGGAATCCCTTCAAACAATCATGAGAAGCTTGCAATGTGATCGCCCAATGGAACATCTTAAACAAGTACCTACAATGGAGGGCTTCTACGATGCTCCGGAGTTCCACATCGATTATAGAGAGGAAAGTGAATAGGGATATATGTAGAGCTTACACCCTTACCTTGCATGAAGCCTTTTGATGGGTTGAGGCTCATCAAAAGCAAAACCGTGAGGCCCGTGGGCCAAAGTGGACAATATCATGCATGCATGAAGGGTGGGGCGTTACAAATGGTATCAGAGCCGACTCTCTACTAGTTCGAGTGTGGGTCCCCTGCCATGGTCTAGTGCAAGTGGGCGGGTCTCCATGTGGGCGGGTCAAGATGGTTGGCAGGCTACTGCACGACGCCCCGGAGTCCCACAACGACTATAAAGAGGAAAGTGAATGGGATTATATGTAGAGCTTACACCCTTACCTGGCCTTTCGATGGGTTGAGGCCCATCAGAAGCAAAACCGTGTGGCCCGTGGGCCAAAACGGACAATATCATGCATGCGTGAAGGGTGGGCGTTACAAATTGAACAGATTGATAGCAGACCAGATTTCAAAATAGTGGAGGGTGTGTTGTACTTTCAAGACCAGTTATGCGTGCCAAATATAGAAGAACTGAAGAATGAGATCATAACAGAGGCACATCATTCCCGTTATACTATTCATCTGGGTAGTACAAAGGATGTAGTAGGATTTACAGCAAGGTGCTTGGTGTGTCAACAAGTAAAGGCAAAACGGAAGCAACCATCAATGCATAACAAAGATAGTATATGGGTGATAGTAGACAGGTTGACAAAAGTGGCACATTTCTTACCAATGAGCATGAAGACACCTCAGGATTAGTTAGCTCGAATGTATATGGAGAAGGTTGTCACAATTCATGGTGTTCCCCAATCGATTGTATCAGACAGAGATCCTAGATTTTTGGGCAAATTCTGGACTGAACTTCAGGAAGCTCTGGGCACATCATTGAATTTTAGTACAGCGTATCATCCTCAGACCGACGGTCAAACTGAAAGGACTAGTCAGACACTGGAAGATATGTTGCAAGCTTACGTCGTTGATTTTGGGAAGGACTGGCAGAAAAGTCTCCCAATGTGCGAGTTTGCATACAATAATAGTTATCATTCCAGTATCGGCATGGCACCATTTGAAGTGTTGTATGGACGTCGATGCATGACCCCAATCTGTTGGGAGGAGAAAGGTGTCAGGAGTTTTCATGGTCCGTCTATTGTTAATGATACCGGTGAGAAAGTGAAGCAAATTCATGATCGGTTGAAAATTGCAAGAAACCGACAAAAGAGTTATGCAGACTTGAAGAGGAGAGATCTTCAATTCGTGATTGGTGAACGTGTGTTTCTAAAGGTTTCACCAACACGAGGAACATTGAGGTTTGGACAGAAAGAGAAATTATCTCGGAGATATATCGGTCCATTTGAGATCTTGGAAAGAATTGGAGAAGTTGCTTACAGATTGGCCTTACCAACAGCATTGTCAGCGGTGCATAATGTTTTTCATGTCTCGATGTTGAAGAAGTATATCGCAGATCCATCTCACGTGTTGCAGTATGAGCCATTGGAAATGTTGAGCGACCTTCTCGGATCATCGACACGAAGGAGCAAGTTCTCAGGACTCGAACAATACATTGGGTGAAAGTTCAGTGGGAGCACCATAGTCCTCGAGAAGCCACTTGGGAACTCCAGGACCAAGTGAAGAAGCTTTGCCCGCATCTTCTTCCAGAGGTATGATTGCATTTGGAGGACCAAATGTCCTAAGGGGGGGAGAATGTGAGATCCCGGTCCCACTCATAATATTTTATTATATTTTAATTAGAATATTACTATTAATTTAATTAAATGTATTTTAGTTATTTAAGTGGGTAGGATTAAGTGGGGCACACGTTAGATTAGATGCGTGGTTTGGTGAGTTGGGTTAATGGGTAGGTGACTTGACCCGTAGTTTGACTCAATGACTCAAGCCCAAAGAGTGTCTTCTCTTAACCTAATCCCTAGTTTTAATAACTGTACGACTTATCCTCTTCCACTATCTCTCAACTCCTCTAGTTTCCCATTCGTCTTCTTCCTCTTTCAACTTCCCAAGCTTCTGCAACTTTAGGATCCAGCCATCAGAATCAAGATTTGAAGACACAATCATTCTTGGCTCAACTTTCTTTTCTCAGGTAACAATCTCCTCAAACCATTAGGAGTAGATCTGTACTTTTAGGTTACATCCTTAATCTTTCCAATGTTAGGTTTTGGGTAGGAATACAAATGATCTGTTCATCTGAACATTCTTATCCCATCTTCTATGTCAGATTGGTGATAGGGTTATTCTCAAGCGCTGTGGGAATCTTGGTTTGGGTATTGATTAGGATCTGTGCATTTTTCAACTCCGGTAAAAGGCAAGTACATAAACATAATTTTTATGAATTTAATATATGTGTTTCTCGTTGATTCTAGTGTGGTGCATGTAGAAACCTTTGATGCCCTTTTGATAATTTTAATTGTTTTTTTTTTGTGATGAGATCAAAGATTGGAGGTGATTGAATTAATTTTCTTATTTTACTTATTACTGTTGACGCCCCGCAGAGCCCGGATACAGAATCATGAAAGTGGTTAGTGTGTATTGATGGTGGGACCCACTAGATGATCTGATCATAGATCTGGTTCGTTCATCAGGCCGGACATGGCAGGGCGATCATAGAGATGGTGGACCATGTTAGGTGGGCCCTGTTTGGTCCACCATCCAACGACCCAAAAGAGAGGGTTGATGGTATGGAATAGGGCTTAGGTTGTTTCCGTTTTTGGGATTGTGGGACCCATGTGGATCAGTAATTTTAGATCTGTCCCTACATCTTGAAAAATGGGCTTGGGCGACCATAATGATGGGGACTGATCGTGTGCTCTTGAGCAGTGGGACCAATATCCGAGTGGCCTTGTTTCTGTTGGTGTCGAGTTTCATTACAGAACTCGGTTTCAGTTCTATTTGCATCAAGGAGGATGATGTGAGGGGGATAAGGAGAGAGAATGATGGAGACATGTGGGGGATGAGAGATACAGAACATAGCATGAGTTGTAACACTTGGCCATTATTAGATTTAAAAAAAACAAAAAACAAAAGAGAGGGATGAGCCCTGTTACAACTGTTGTGACAGAACATGGCATTTTGACTTTTAACACTTTGGCCCATTAGTTCTTGAATAAAAAAAAAGGACCCTTAGCTTTTAATGAATTCAAATTAGACCCCTTAGCTTATTTTATGAAGAATTAAATTTGAAAAATATCTCAGTTAGGGTCCTCGAGTTTTCAAAAAAAAAATTATAAACCAAGATGATTATTATTTGCAAATTAATATTAAATGATATCTTTGGGTTTTAATGTGTTACAATTATATTTTTGTACTTTATTATTGGATATTTGGACCAAGTAAATACCATTCGGACACACGGTATATTACTAACATAGGGTTTAGTACTTCGTACGACCTCGGAGAAATCCTAATGGATTCGAGTTCAACCCATTTCTATTGGAAAACCCTTAAGTGGGTCTATGCACTATTGATGGAAAAGGGATGCGTTGATCTAATATTTATTAGAGATTCATGTGGTTGTTGAGTACGAGACCTTATGTTTGACCTTAGGATCGATTCGTATCTATGTCTTAACCTTCGCATGCATATATTTGTTGGTTGAGGATATGTACTCCTTTAGATGCATACCCTATTGTGTGTTATGGACTATAAAGTAGCTTGGCAAATTTAGTATGATGATTTGATTATGATATGGAATGTGGAATGGCCAGCACTTTACTTTGACTTAGGACTTTGTATCGGAGCTTTACTATTCAGGTCTATTATACTTATATGTTTATGTTTATATATGTGGGTCATTTATGGACGACTGCAGATAGATATATGGACAGTTGATTACCGATGTGACCGGATCACTTATAATCCGCTACGAATGTGAAGAGGTTACCCTGTATTTTTAATTTGATCGGTTTATGACCACCGACATTATGGATGGGCTTTCCCTATTTATTTAGGGTTGACCACCCTGAAAATACCTAAAAACTTGCCTTAACACAGGCAGAGGTCCCAATAATACGATCTCTATTGAATTTCAATCACAGTGATTAAACTAGTGATTAATCCTAGATCCAATTAAAAGTAAACAATCCACACAAAGAGAAGGACACATGATTTATACGTGGAAGACCCATCTCAGGAAAAAAACCACGGGCCTTATCGTCTTGGCCAACAGACAACCAAGCACTATGAATTGAAAGTTACAAGAAAACTCACAACCTTTCCCAGTTGTAACTCAACCTAAGGACTGTTTTGATTTTGCCGACTGCTCGCCGTGCACCTTCGCCGTGCTTGAACCAACCACCTTGAATGCCTCTTCAAGATGAATTCACTTCAGAAAAGTAGCAGAAAAACCTCTAAAGACTTGAACTTCAGCGCAGCAACTTGACACTTTGGAGAAGAAAATAATCTCTCAATAGATCTCTAGATTTTTGGATGGGAGAGATGTTTTTTAGAGTTGAGAGAGGAAGGCCATATATAGGCCTTAATTTGTGTCTCCATACTTGTAGGGCAAGTATGTGAGAACCCGACCCCTAATCTCTTGGATTAGTGTCGTTTTATTTGTGGATTAGTTCTTTTAGTTGGATTAGTAGTTTTTGGGTTGATTTTGTGAGCTAGAATGGTTTTTCTTCTAGTTTTGGGCTTTTGAGTGCTTTGGTAGCTTGTGGGGCCCTTTGGGGGTTCCCTTTTCGGCTTTGCTTTTCTTGTGAGATTTTTCCGATTTGTTTCGTATCGTGTTTTTGGCCCGTTGCATTCATCTTGAGGAATCCTACAACTTTCATGTTGATCCCATATCCATTTGAGAACCGAAAACCGATTTCTTGGCCTTGAGGGCAAAACAGTCTTTTCACACCAAATCTGTACCCAAAACTCGATATTCTCGAAACCCGTGAAACATATACTTTTTGGAAACTAGATATTTCGACGATCATTTCTTCCTTCTTCGTCGAATTCATCCGAGGTACCGAAAGAGATGATTTCAGCCCATTTAGCCCCTTTAGTTGTGGGACCCAACCCAACCCAACTCACTTGTTAATAAAGGGGAAGCCATTAGCCATTCATTTCATCCTTCTTGTTCCAGCACAACCCTTTTGAGTCTAGGGTTTTCTTGCCTTTTCTTCTTCTTGCTTCTCCTCCTCTAATCCACACCAAGATTGGCATCAACCAAGAAATGGAACTCATCATCTTCTTCCTCATCTTGCAAGCTTCCCATTGATACCATTTGTGAAGAGAACCCTCCATCACAAGAATTTCCTTGAGCTTACCTTGTCCATTAGAGGGCCTTCCAAGTAAGTGATTCTTCCCATCTCCTAGATTAGTGTTCCTCTAGCTCTTGAGGTTGTTTTGGGGGTTTTTGTAGAGATTGTGGATCTTGAGCCTAAGAGGTGATTAGGAGCTTGATTTGCTTGATTAGAGTCAAAGGCAAGTGGATGAATGGATTGTTTTGATTATTAACATGTTTTGTGAGAAAATCTTGTTTCACTAAGGGTTTTGGTGATTTTTGTAGTTGTCTTCACTATGATTAATATTGATTTCGAAATGTGCTTCTTGATGAGTTATTTCCCTCTTGTTCATACTTGGAAAATGTATGCATCATATTGTCAAGGTTTCAAATGATTTCACATGAATGAGTTTTCTCCACCTTGTGATTAATTGTGAATGGAAAGAATGGAAAGAATGGAAAGAGAGGAATTTGAAATGAGGAGCTCTTTAGCTCATGTTATTGTCTTGGAAACATGTATTTAAACCATCTTGTGTATAATTCTCTGTGATTGATTATATGTTGGAAGGAAAGGAAACAAAAAGGAAGGAAAAATCAGCTTTCCCGGACCTGCTGCACCCAGGTCCGATCGATCGGACCTACAGGCCGATCGATCGGACTGTCAGTAACTGTAAGCCTTTTTGGGCCGATCGATCGGACCCTGTACATTTCTGGTACAGAAATTTCGACCGATCGATCGGCCCTTCGGACCGATCGATCGGAGGTGAAATTTGATATTGTGTTTTTTTTGGAAACCTTTGGGCTTTCTATGAGTCCTAGGGGTATATACCTTAGTGTTAAGACCAATTATACCCTAATGTAAGGTCTCTAAGACTAGAGAACTAAAAGAAAAGAATGGTGTTGATTAGACACTAATTATTGGTCTCAGGTGGGACCCTGGCTACCCTTTTTGGACTGTTTGGACCATGTGTGAGAATGTCTTGAGCCGACGCGCCTCACGGTTGGTTCGGTGGCATCGAAGTCCAATTCATTTCCATCTTGAACGGGATGGAACGACGCGATATCTTCTTTATATCTAAACACAAGTCTATTTCGTTGGTTATCGCTAATTCTATTCCTTGCGATGAATGAATCGGTTGCTCGATGTTTCCGGATTTATGCCATGCCTAGGAAGGACCGTTTATAATCTTGATTCTTGCTATTGTAACATCTAGTATTACCCATAAGCTCATTTTAAGTTGTGAAAATAGTAAAAGTGCATAAGGAGCCCGGAATGTCTTCTAACTCAAGGAGTACCAAGTAATTGTTATAATCGACATACGGGACCCATATTCACTTAAATAGATCTTGAAACCGATATGTTTACCCGAAATTGTTATAGTTCATTGTTTCACCTCTTTTCCCGAGATTTGCATTATATGACTTGTTTTCCCGAAAGCATTGGAGTTACACTAGTAACAGTTATTTGTCCCGAATGTATTGCCCGATATGAAGTGACAGTGTGCCCTTGAGCACCCCCGTTTTACCCGTTTACTTACTGTACTTGATTTACTTGCATATGTCTCGATTGGTTTTGACCTATGAGTCGGCATCACTAAGCTTGGATACCTTGTCGGTTTGATCCACCGACTTGGAAATCCCTCTCCCGTCCCGCCAGCTGCAGTTTGGATCCCGATACCCGGTTATTGCCGTGGTCCCGTCCTGATACCCGGTTCGCTACCGTGGTCCCGTTCCCGTTCCCGTATATTTATTATTGTATATATGATTTACGTTGAGTCTCCTCACCTTGTGTGACTGAGACCAACGTCCCGCTCTTGTCACTTCGGTGATAGAGGACTTAGCTTCTTGTGATTGTCATCTTGCCAGTTCCCGATTCCTTGGACACCCGACATGGTTTATATTGCTTACTTGTTTTCAGATAAATGATTCATTGCTTTTATGAAAGTTGTTATTTAGATAAGTGTTAATGCTCTCTATTGTAAATTCAGTCACTATTATATTATTCTATGTCCTTTGCACACGTACATGTTTTACATGAATGTCGGTTGGGTGAATACCCGTACTTTTACACATGTTCCATACGATCAATGATTTTGCTAGATTTATATGATTACACGTGTTTTAAAGGAATACTTGAATTGTTAAATATCCGTGCCTTGTTTTAAAGGACATTTGGTTTGTCAGATATCTATGTTTATACCTGTTTTTAAATGAATACCCGAATTGTTAAAATATCCATACTTTGGAATAGGTTTAAATGAACATTAGTCTTGTTGGATTTCTTTGGTTACACCTGTTTTAAACGATGCCCGATTTATTAAATATCCATACTTCTACATAGGTTTCAAATGGACATTGGTTTTGCTAGACTGCTATGAATACCTGGTTTGTTGTATACTTGTGTTTTTACTTAAGTTTCAAATGAACGTTGTTTTGCCATACCGCTATATTTATACATGTTTTAGACGAACACCCCATTGTCAAATATCAATGATTATAGATGATGTAAACGAACACATGTTTTATTAGATGTTCATGTTTTACCCATGCTTGAAATGAATACAAGTTTTCCCCGAGATTCCCGACTTTGCACCCGTTTAATTATATGCAGCATTTGATCGAATAGCATGATTTATCATATGTTTTACTCTTTAGTATATTGTGATCTTTTCATCCACCTGCCAGACCGTCGTGTCTGACCCACTACTTTTGGTACTCAGGTTCAGATTTCTTCGCCCCGAGTTGAGTGTTTTGTTGGCTGTGGAGCCATGCCTTGCAGGTTGTTTTGTCGGCTATGTCATGTAGACATTGAGCTTGACATCGGAGCTACGTCACATTTGGGTTGTAGTTTATAGCTTATTGTTGTATGGCTTTTGTTAGCCCTTTTCCTTGGGATTCTTAATTAATGCACATTGATAATTGTAACTTGAATATAATTGGGAATGTAATATCCTGTTACTGTCAGCTCTGTAATTTATTGTGATGGTTACTCCAGTCTGATATGATTCTTGATATAATAGCTATTCGCTAAAGGTTAAGTGCGACGCGGAATCCGATGGCCACGGACTTCGGGTCGCAACGCCACAAATGCTTCCGCAAAATATTCAGAATGTGTTGTCTTCACACACGCGGATCCTGGGAGAAGTAAAAATACATTTATCCTTAATCCCATCTCCCGCCCCCGAGGTTTCGGTTCGGGGGCGTGACAAAGTAGGACTCAAAAAAGTAATTTGAACCAAATTAGAAGGCAGTATCTTGTTCAAACCGGACTTTCTATGCACTGACCGCTCGAGTGAATTAAACGTACACTCGAGTGAATGACTTACTGTCTTCGTCCACTCGAGCGAACCAAACGATGGCTCGAGCGACATGCATTCTGTCTATCGTTGGCTCGAGCGACCAATCCATGGGTTAAGCAACATGCATTCTATGTTGCACGAAATCTAAGACTCTGTCATGCTTCTGTTGCACGAAACCATAGGCCCATCATCATAGTCTTTGACTTATGTAATTCTTTTCACTTCAAAAAGTAACCATCATGTAATTATGTCAAAAGTCATAAAGAGATGAGGTACTTCCACGTGTGGCATGGGGCAACTTGTGATGGCAACATGACGTCATCATACATCCTAAGAAACCTTCATCCACGAGATGGCAAGAAGCTTTGCTCATGGTAGTCCACATTACTAACTTTCTTGTGCTAGTCCGCATGAGTTCACAATTAGAAAGTTCCATACAAATCCTGTAACCATCATCCTTGAGCAGTCCTACTAAAATTACAATTGTAAATAAAACCCAGGTTTTGTCCAATACCCAATGAATTTGCGAACACTAATTATAATAGAATTATAATCCTAACATTCTCCCCCTTTGGTAATTCATGGACAAAACACCTAAATACAAGAAAGATTCTACCTAGAGAAAATGTAAGATAAATATCACGAAACTTTTCTTCAGTTCAGTACTACAATTCCTATTCACGAAAGTTTGACAAAAGATCAAGTGTGAAATCTTGAAAATTAAAATTAATTCTGACAATAAAATAAACTTAACAAAATACTAATCAAAACACTAATCAGCACGTGAAATCACGTGAGCTATCTCAACTTCTCCTTGTGAGAACCCGACCCCTAATCTCTTGGATTAGTATTGTTTTATTTGTGGATTAGTTTCTTTTAGTGGGATTTGTGCTTGTTGGGTTGAGTTTGTGAGCTAGAATGGTTTTTCATTAGTTTTGGGGAATTTGGAGTGCCTTTGTGATTAGTGGGACCCTTTGGGGGTTCTTTTAGTGACTTTGCGCGTGATTGGGAGATTATTTGAAATTCCTGATAATTCTTGTTTTAGCCTCATTTGACTTATTTGGTTATTCTCTACAACTTTCGTGTTCACTCCGTACCCATTCGAAGCTCCGAAAATCAGTTTTTCCAGCCCGGAGGGCAAAATCGGTTTTTTTCCATTGAATCTGGACCCAAATTTCGAGATCTCAGAACCATGCCAAAATTATACTTTTTGAAAACTAGATTTTATGAGAACCATTTTTCTCTTCTTCGTCGATCGCATCCGAGGCCCACAAATAGATGTTTTACCCTTGGCAAGAGTTAAGTGAAGTAGGACCCACACCCACCCATGTTATAATATGTCTCTCCACTCTCTTTCTCCCTCATTTTCTCCACCCCAACGTCTGCAACTTCCCAGCTACAGTGCCAGCAGCCCCTCTTCTCCATTTCTTCCATTTCTCTTGCTCTAATGGAGCCTCCAAGCCACCAATCCGACGAGGAAACTCCGGCAACTTCTTCTCCTTCATCTCCTCTCTTGTTTGACAACATTTTTGTGGGAAACCAAGGTGGGCAGCCCCTATTGCAAGCTTCTTCTTGTTCATTCATGGCCTTAGAGGTAAAGACTCCTTCCCATTTTCCTTGTATGTGCTATGGCTCTCCCTTAGGTTCTATTTTCTAGTTGGGTTTGAGCCCATTCCTTGTCTTTCATTGTTTAACCCATTTTAGGGTTTGTTTTGGGGGTTTTTGTAGAGATTGTGGATCTTGAGCTTGAGAGGTGATTAGAGGCTTGATTTGCTAGATTGGAACCCAAGGCAAGTGGATGAATGGATGGTTTTAATGTTATCAAAGTTTTATGAGAAAACCCTAAGTTTATTTCTTGTTCTTGATCATTGGATACATGTTTGCACATATGCTCCTTGTCACATATATATGGATTTCGAAATTTGCATATTAATGGTTGTTTCTATCTTGTTAATCTCTTGGAAAGGTATGCATTTCATTTGGTCAAGTTTGCTCATATGGTTTTATAAGGAATAGGATTGGTTTGGCCATCCATGGTTATGTTTATTAGTTACATTGACTTGAAGTTGATACTCATTTAATGAGTTTTGTTAAATCATCTATTGTAATGGAAATGTGATCAATAGACTTTGTTTATCCATAGATTTTTGGCTCAATTGGACCTTTGTATACATTGGAGATTCTTCCCTTTGGTTTGGTTTTTTTTTTTAAATGGGAAGCAAGAGGTGTTTAAAGTTAATTTTTCATTGGAGTTTTGATGAGGATTTTAAGTGATTATGGAGGTAAAATGTTAGTGGTTTAGGTGTTGGAAGTAAAGGAAAAAGAGGAGAAAAATCTGCCTCCCGGACCTGCTACACGCCCAGGTCCGATCGATCGGACGTGCAGGCCGATCGATCGGACTGTCTTTAACTGTAAGGTTTTTTTAGCTGATCGATCGGACTGACAGTCCGATCGATCGGACCCTGTCAGTTTGAGTCCAGTGGGTTTTGATATATTTTTTTTTTGTGGACCTTGGCTACCCTCCTTGGACTCACTTGACCATATGTGAGGGCGTCTTGAGCCGATGCTCTTCACGGTTGGTTCGGATGCATCGAAGTTCAATCTATTTCAATCTTGAACGGGATGGAACGACACGATATCTTCTTCAGACCTAAATGCAAAGTCTATTTCCTTGGGTATCGTGAATTCTATTCCTTTCGATGACTGAGTAGGTTGCCTGATGGTTCCGGGTTAACATCATACTTAGGATGGACCGTTTATAGTCTTGATTTTTCTATGGTAATACCTAGTTCTAACCATAAGCTCATTTTAAGTTTGAAAATCGTAAAGTGCATAAGGAGCCCGGAATGTCTTCAAACTCAAGGAGTACCAAGTAAAGACTATAATCGACATACGGAACCCCTATTCACTTAAATAGATCTTGAAATTAATACTTTTCCTGAAATTGTTATAGTTTATTGTTTCACCTCATTTCCAAGATTTGCATTACATGACTTGTTTTCCCGAAAGCATTGAAGTTACTCTAGTAACAGTTATTTGTCCCGAAGTGCATTGCACCACATGATATGTCAGTGTGCCCTTGAGCACCCCCGTCTTGCCCGTTTGATTATGTATCTGTACTTGGTTTACTTGCATATGTCTCGATTGTATTTGACCTATGAGTCGGCACCACTAAGCTTGGATAACCCTGTTAATCTGATCCACCGACTTGGAGATCCCCCTCTTATCCCGCCAGCTGCAGTTTGGATCCCGCTACCCGGTTATTACCGTGGTCTTGTCCCGATACCGCAGATTGCTACTGTGGTCCCCGATGCCCGGCTCGCTACCGTGGTCATGTATAGTATATGTATATGCATTCATGAGATCCACTGTTTCTCCTCACCTCGAGTGACTGAGATCAGTGCCTAGTATATGTATATGTATTTATATGAGATTCCCTGTTTCTCCTCACCTCGAGTGACTGAGATCAGGGTCTAGTTATTGCTCTATCGCTTTAGTGATAGAGGACTTAGCTTCGTGTGGTTGCCATCTTGCCAGTTCCCGATTCCTTGGATACCCGACATGTTTTATATTGCTTACTTGCTTTCCTATAAATGATTCATTTCCTTTATGAAAGTTGTTATTTAAACAAGTGTTCATATTCTCCAATGTAAATTCAGTTATTATTATATTGCTTTCTGTTCTTTGTACACGCACATGTTTTAAATGAATGCCGGTTGGGTGAATACCCATGCTTTTACATATGTTTCAAATGATCAATGATTTTGCTAGATTTATATGATTACACATGTTTTAAAGGAATACCCGAATTGTTAAATATCCGTGCCTTGTTTTAAAGGACATTTGGTTTGTCAGATATCTATGTTTCTACCTGTTTTTAAATGATTACCCGATTGTTAAATATCCATACTTTGAAATATGTTTCAAATGACACTTGTTTGCCAGATCCCTACGTTTATACCTGTTTTAAATGATACCCGGTTTGTTAAATATCCATGCGTTGAAATATGTTTAAATGAACACTAGTTTTGTCAGATTTCTTTGGTTACACCTGTTTAAATGAACACCCGGTTTGTTAAATATCCATATTTTTTTTACATATGTTTCAAATGGACATTGGTTTTGCCAGACTGCTATGAATACCTGGTTTGTTGTATACTTATGTTTTTACCTAAGTCTCAAATGAGCGGTTGTTTTGTCAAACCACTATATTTATACATGTTTTAGACGAACACCCGATTGTCAAATATCTATGATTATAGATGATGTAAATGAACATATGTTTTATTAGATCTTCACGTTTTACCCATGTTTGAAACGAATACATGTTTTGTTGAGATTCATGATTTTTCACCCGTCTAATTATATGCAGCATTTGGCCGAATAGCATGATTTATCATATGTTTTATTCTTCAGTATATTTATGATCTTTTCATCCACCTGCCAGACCGTCGTGTCTGACCCACTACTTTTGGTACTCAGGTTCAGATTTCTTCGTCCCGAGATGAATGCCTGAGTTGGTTGTGGAGCCATGTTTTGCAGGTTGTTTTGTCGGCTATGTCATGTAGACATTGAGCTTGACATCGGAGCTACGTCATATTTTGGGTAGTAGTTAATAGCTTATTGTTGTATGGCTTTTATTAGCCTTTTTCTTGGGATTCTTAATTAATGTACATTGATAATTGTAACTTGAACATATTTGGGAATGTAATATCCTGTTACTGTCAGCTCTGTAATTTATTGTGATGGTTTACTCCAGTCTGATATAATTCTTGATATAATAGCTATATGCTAGAGGTTGAGTGTGACGCGGAATCCGATGGCCACGGACTCCGGGTCGCAACGCCACGAAAGCTTCCGCAAAATATTCAGAATGTGTTGTCTTCACACACGCGGATCTTGGGAGAAAAGTAAAAAATATATTTATGCTTAATCCCATTCCCGCCCACGAGGTTCCGGTTCGGGGGCGCGACACTCCCCCTTTTTGTTCATAATTGACAAAGATTATCCTCCCCCTAAATCAGATAATCTATATCCTCAATAAGAAAAATGCACAAATACAAAACTCAATTGGGCCAACAATCGAAATCCTTCAATGATCAAACACTATAATTTGCAAGTCATGAGGCAACGCAATTTTGGGGAATTTATCATGTGTGTAAATTGTGAGTAAGATAATCTCAAATGAAAAACACAAAGAAATCGCAAATCGACCACAAATCAACAATCATCAGATACATAGCGAATTTCACACCTTTCAAAAACAATCAATCTGATCAATAATGAGGTTAGAAGCTCCCTCTTAATGTGGCACACTTTTTTTTTTAACTCAACTCAAGAGTTTCTTATGAACTTCTCGGCATAATGCACAAGTTCGAATGCTCATTTCTTTTGCAGAATTTTCTGAACCCTATAGGATACAGTTCCATCGCGTCGGTCTACAGAAATCTCTACGCACTTTGGGTCACTTAGACAATATAGACAGTAAGAAGAGAGCATAGGGAAGTGGGAAAATCAAAATCGATGCTCCGAATAGGTACAAAACCACTAATACTGTGAATCCTATCAATCCTAGTTTCTCATTGACCCTAAGTGAGTTTCCAAGTGAATCATCGTGTACTTGTGGACATGATCAAAATCCTTAAATCGTAAAAAAAATCAGTTCAAAAATCCAACAAATCAAAGTGTATCACATGCCAGATAATCTCAAAATTAGCTCGAAAAAGTATGCATGTGCAATCCAAAATGCAGTTGGAGGATTAGGTTCGTAGGCAAATGCCTAGGGGCTTGTGCAGAGGGGGATCAACCTCAGCATTCTCAATTGATTTAGACAGTGCAGTGTGGATCACATTAATGCTCAGGTCAGTCTTACGAATCCAAACAGCCTTAGTCTTAACCTGTTGAGGAGAAGAGGGTTTCATCCTCATCTGATTTCTGATATGATTTCTTCTTTTATTGCAGTGTGATCTATTGTGCCCTTTAATTCCACAAAAATGACATGTGGGGGTGAATTTAGGCTTATGCACATTCTTAGCATTCACAAATTTCAAGGGTGGATCCTTATGAATTAAGGGTGTCATGGAATACACAGTAGGCCCTCGAACAAATACAAATTTACCTTTATCATTTGATGACGAAGCTCCATGAGTATAGCCAATTCCAGATTTAGACTTGTCAGTCTTTTGGCTTCCAAGGATCGCATCAAGTTTCTTAGACCCGATATTCATCCTCTTGATTGATGCTATAGCAGAATCCAGTTCAATGAGAGTCATCTTCAACTTTTCTCTTAAATCTTCATTTTCAGCATTACAGTCACTCAGCTCTTTCTTTAAATTGTTCATCTCAGATTTTGTTTTCAGCTCTTGTTGCTTCAATAATTCACTCTCCTTACCTGCAACAATCAGATTATTAGACAAGATTATATGCTGATCTTCTAAATGGCTTACCTTAGGTTTTGATTCTTCTAGTTGTGCAATAAAAGAAAAATTTTGATATTCCATTTCTTTCAGCATTAACGCTCTTTTCTTATTGATCTTTGACATACGTATGGAATCTTGCAGTAATTTCTTGTATGTAGTTTCCCAGTCCTTGTCATCATCAGAAAGATTATTAGAATCTGAATTGTCATTGGACTTGGACTCCCTGTCAGATGAACCCTGGATAGAAGAGACGGTAGAGAAAGCCATGAAAGCAACACACTATCCTGACTCACTCGAAGGTGAATCAAGTTTAGATACATCCTCATTCGAATCATCATCCCAGGCAACATTTAATGCCTTACCTTTGTTCTTTTCCCTTCGATTGGCACACTTTGAAGTTGTGTGTCCATAACCTTGACATTCAAAACATTTGATTTGCTTATTTGTACCCTTTGATCGATTTTGTTCAGTTTTTGGTACAAATTTTCCTTTAAAAGATCCCTTGGGATTTGATGTATCTTTCTTGTTAAGGGCCTTTCTATTCTTCCAGATCTTCTTGAGTTTTCTTCTGAGACATGCTTCAAACTTTTCATGATCTGTATCGTTGCCAGGATCACAAACTTTAGGATCCTCGACAATATTTGAAGACATTAGTGCAATGTCCTTGTCCTTTTTCTGCGGGTGGTGATTTGCCTCAAAAGTTTGTAAATTGCCAACTAGTTCTTCAACAGATATTGAGTTCAAATCCTAGTGCTCCTTAATGGCAACTACTTTTGGACGAAACCTTTCAGGGAGAGACCTTAAAATCTTTTTGACAACCTTAGATTGAGGAACAGGTTCTCCCAAGGTATGACATGAATTGACAAATTTGGACAGTTTTGTATTAAAATCATCAAAAGTTTCAGAATCTTTCATGCGTATCATTTCAAAAGCAGTTCTTAGATTCTGAAGTTTTGTTTGCTTAACAATTTTTGTTCCTTCATGAACAGTTTGAAGCAAATCCCATGCAGCCTTTGCAGTTGAACAAGTAGAAACCCTATGAAACTCAGTGGGAGTAACTCCATTGTAAATAGCATGAATGGCATTATTAGTTGCAATTTGATTTGGTCTTTTCAGCAGCAGTCTATTGGGCTTTGGGTTTCTTAACAGTTTGCCCGTTTACAACTATAGTAGGATCAACATATCCTTCCACTACAGTATCCCAGACCTGATCGTCTGTAGCCCCGAGAAAAGCAATCATCCTTACTTTCCAATAAGCATAATTGGTTCCATCTAAGAGAGGGGGCTTATTAGTAGATGTTCCTTCTCTATTGAAGTCCATTAAAGATCAGTAATAAAGATCACACAATAAGTTAGTGCAACCTGCTCTGATACCAATTGAAAATACCTAAAATCTTGCCTTAACACAGGCAGAGGTCCCAATAATACGATCTCTATTGAATTTCAATCACAGTGATTAAACTAGTGATTAATCCTAGATCCAATTAAAAGTAAACAATCCACACAAAGAGAAGGACACATGATTTATACGTGGAAAATCCAACTCGGGAAAAAAGCACGGGCCTTATCGTGTAGGCCAACAGACAACCAAGCACTATGAATTGAAAGTTACAAGAAAACTCACAACCCTTTCCCAGTTGCAACTCAACCTAAGGACTGTTTTGATCTTGCCGATTGCTCGCCGTGCACTTTCACCGCGCTTGAACCAACCACCTTGAATGCCTCTTCAAGATGAATCCACTTTAGAAAAGTAGCATAAAAACCTCCAAAGACTTGAACTTCAGCGCAACAACTTGACGCTTTGGAGAAGAAAATAATTTCTCAATAGATCTCTAGATTTCTGGATGGGAGAGATGTTTTTTAGAGTTGAGAGAGGAAGGCCATATATAGGCTTTAATTCGTGCCTCCATACTTGTAGGGCAAGTACGACTCAAAAAAGTAATTTGAACCAAATTAGAAGGCAGTATCTTGTTCAAACCGGACTTTCTGGGCACTGACCGCTCGAGCGAATTAAACGAGACTTACTGTGAACTCATGCGGACTAGCATAAGAAAGTTAGTAATGTGGACTACCATAAGCAAAGCTTCGTGCCATCATGTGGATGAAGTTTTCTTAGGATGTATGATGAAGTCATGTTGCCATCACAAGTTGCCCCATGCCACACGTGGAAGTACCTCATCTCCTTATGAATTTTTACATAATTACATGATGGTTACTTTTTGAAGTGGAAAGAGTTACATAAGTCAAAGACTATAGAATGGATGATGGGCCTATGGTTTCGTGCAACAGAAGCATGACAGGGTCTTATATTTTGTGCAACATAGAATGCATGTCGCTCGACCCATGGATTGGTCGCTCGAGCCATCGTTTGGTTCGCTCGAGCGGACGAAGACAGTAAGTCATTCGATGGACCGACTATTGTTAGTGAGACCAGCGACAAGATCGAGTTGATTCAAGAACGTCTGAAAGTGTCCCGGAGTAGACAGAAGAGCTATGCAGACTCCCATCGCAGAGATCTAAAGTTCAAGGAAGGAGACAAGGTCTTCTTGAAAGTGTCACCTACAAGGGGAACATTGAGATTTGGACAGAAGGGCAAGTTATCACGGAGATACATTGGACCATATGACATTGTGAGCAAGATTGGTGACGTGGCTTATAGGTTAGCCTTACCACCTGAGCTATCTGGCGTACACAACGTTTTCCATGTGTCTATGTTGAAGAAGTATGTTCCCGATCCTTCGCATGTACTCCGGCATGAGCCATTAGAGATCAGAGAGGATGCTACCTATGTTGAGAAGCCTATTGAGATCATCAATACAAAAGAACAAGAGTTGATGACACGGACTATTCAGTGGGTAAAGGTGCTATGGGAGAACCATGGACCGGAAGAGGCAACGTGGGAACTACGAGATCAAGTGCAGAAGAAATATCCACATCTTCTACCTGAGGTGAGTTTTATAATTCATTTGGAGGACCAAATGCCCTAAGGGGTGGAGGATGTAAGACCCCGACCCGAGTGAACTCGATTAGTGTTAATTAAGTTACGTGTTAGTTCTAAGCTTGATTAGTGATTTTGGCTAAGTTGAGTTTGGAATAGCTTTTGTACTAGTTTTGGGGAATTTTGATTGCTTTGTGTTAGTAGGGCCCTTTGAGGGTTCCTTTTTATGTCATTGCATGTGTTTGGAGATTTATCGGAGATTTTGCATTCATGGTTTTAATCTCGTTTTATTGATATTGTTAAACTCTTCAACTTTCATGTTGATCCCGTCCCCGTTTGAGATCACGAAACTCGATTTCCTGACCTTGAGGGCAAAACAGTCATTGCACACAAAAATCTGTACCCAAAACTTGATATTCCCGAAACCCGCGAAACATATACTTTTTGGAAACTAGATATTTCGACGATCAATTCTTCCTTCTTCATCGAATTCATCCGAGGTCCCAAAAGAGATGATTTCGGCCAAACTAGCTCCTTTAGTAGTGGGACCCAACTCTATTGTTAACAAAGGGAAGCCATTCTTCATCTTCATTTCATCCTTCATTTGTGTTAGGAATTTTGTAGGTTGCAATTTGATGGATGCATTTCATTCTAGCATCATTTGATTCACACACATATGCATTGATTTATAAAGACTTGAAATCTTGTTTTATTCATGCATTGCTTTTAAGAGTTGTAAAAGTTTTGATTTATGCATGATTTGTTTTCAATCTTGGATGCATTTATTTTAGAAAAGAGTTTTAGAAAATCAAGCTAGCCTATGTGTTTTAAATCTCTCAAAATGTTTTAGGCTTTTTATGTTCCATGTTTTAAAACCCTTAGAATGATTTAAAACATGTTTTTAAGCTTGATTTATTGGCCCAAAAAGTTCCATAAAGAAAATCTTTGAAAACTGCAAAACTGGAATTTGGGGCCCTGGCAGTGTCGCCGGTCGACCGAGACCTGCTTCCCGGTCGACCGGGAACACTGCCGGTCGAGTGCGCAGGTCCTGAACTGAAACCTGCCAACGGTCAAAAATATGACCGTTGTGCCTTCTCGGTCGACCGAGACCTCTTTGCAGGTCGACCGAGGACTAGCCGTTGGGCACTTTTTGGCTATAAAGTCCACTCATTTCCAACCTTTTTCAAGGCTTGAACCATGAATCTTTGAGACCATTTTGGAGCCATTGAAAGGGGATGAAGTTGGAAAGGCTAGAGGGTCATTAGGAGAGCTAAAGCTTGGATTAATGAGTTAAACCACCAAGTAAGCTCTACCTTTCTAAAACATAGTTTACATGCTTTGTTTAAGTTATTGGTAATTGATTTTGTGCATGTTAACTATGATGTGATGAATCCATTCTTCTCTTAATCTTTGATGTAATTAAGATTGGATTCCTCACTTTGTTTTCATCCAAGTTGTTTTTAAATCTTCTTAATCATGCTTAGCCTAAATCTTTGATTTCCTTTATATAGCATGATTCATTTTCTTGGTTGAAACATAACTTGTTGTTTTCATTCATTTAAACATTAGTAAAATTAATTTGATTTTGAAAACAACATTGCTCATGCATCACATGTTCTAAGTTAGTCATTTTCATACAACTTGTGAATCTTTGATTTTCATGTCATTAACAAGTTGATTTTCATACATGTGATTTGCATTAGACTTCAATCAAATCTTTCATGAGCTTTGAGCTTTGAAATGCTTTAAGCATATATTTGATTAAGCCTTCTTTTTAAACTTGATTGAAGTTATCACACACACACACATCATGAGCATTCATCTTTGCATTCATATAGTGTTTGTGTGAGTTTGTTTTAAACTTTCAAATCCGCCTATTTTAGAGGCAAATACATTGTGCTTAAATTGTATCTCTTGGAGTGTTCTTTTGTGAAGACACCATCTTAGAGAAATATTCATTTGTAAAGGTTATTGCTTAGCCTAAGAAAAGCATCTTGTAAGGTTATTGCTTAGCCTAAGAAAAGCATCTTGTAAGGTTATTGCTTAGCCTAAGAAAAGCATTTTGTAAAGGTTATTGCTTAGCCTAGAAAAGCACATTGAGAGGTTGTTGTTTAGCCTAGAAAAACATCATTGTAAGGGTTATTGCTTAGCCTAGTAAAAAGCATACTTAGTGGAAATCCGGTGGGGTAATTGGATCACAAGCCGGTAGTGGACGTAGGCATTGAGGCCGAACCACTATAAATCTTTGTGTAGTGGTGTTTGCTTGTGGTGATTTATTTATTAGCTTCCGCATATTGTATGGTTAATCATCACATATGACTAGTTGGTTTTAAAGAAGTTAAAATTTGTCTAAATTGGTCATAGTTGTGGCACACCCTATTCACCCCCCCCCCCCCCCCCCCCCCCCCTCTAGGGTTAGGATCCAAGGACTTTCAATTGGTATCAGAGCCTCGTGCTCTATCTTATAGGATCAAGTGTTTGGAACTCTTAATTAGGTGTAAAAACCTAGAGTTAAAACCCTAGATTTGTGTTTGCATGAAAATCATTAAGATGGATTCCACTATGCTAGATCTTGTAGATTCTTCTAGAGCCCTCATTCTTCCTTCTATTGGAGATTCAAACATTCAATTAAAAGAATCTCAAATTGAATTAAAAGAAGAAGAAATTAAAGAAAATGAAGAAGATCTTCAACAAGCCTTTGAGGAATTATATGAATTATCCTTAAAGACTGAAAAGAAAAATAAAAAGTTAAGAGAAGAATCTAAGAGACTAAACAAAGAACTAGTCTCTTCTAAAGATGAGCTTAGAGAGAAAGAAGAAGTCATAAATTGTTTAGAATCTAAGTTCATGATCTCTTTAAATAATCTATCTAACATTCAAGATGAACTAAGAGAATTAAAGATGGATTATGAAAATGCCAATAAGGAAAATTTAAATCTAAGAGATCAAATAAAAAGGCAAGACAAAGATTTTAACAATTTAGAAGCCAAGTTGATTAAAAGTAAGTTAAAAACCCAAGAACTTGGATCTAATGTTGTTAATGAACTAAAACTTGAATTAAAACTTGCCAATGAAGAGCTAAGCAAATATAAGGAAATTGAAAATGAACTTTCAAAAGTTAAACATGAAAATTCAATCCTTATAACCAAAGTCACTCAACTTGAAGGATAAAAACAAAAGTATGAGTGCAAGTTTACCCAAAGTGAAGATAGACTTGAAAAATTATTTAAATTGGGTAAACCTCATGGAGATAGGACGGGTCTTGGATTTAATAGGAATATGTCATATGACCCTAAATTCACCAACACTTTTGTGAAAGGTGAGTCCTCTTTCTCTAGCACTCACACTTCTTTGCCCATGTCTAAATGTAATTATTGTGGCATTGAAGGACACTTTAGGTTTGAGTGCATACTAAGAAGAAGCAATGTGTCTAATCCCATCTTTGAACCAAAGAAAGTAAAATCAAATTTGAAGGGTAAGACACTAAAAACCAAGGAAGACTCCATAAAGCTTAAACAAGTTAAACCAATTAATAAGGAGTCTCCTAAGATAGATTCTAAGAAGCTTAAACAAGTTAAACCAAAAATAAAAGAATCTATTAACAAAAAGCTTCTCAACCTACCTCCCTTAAGTCAAAACATGAAAGAACTTTTAAAGAAAATTACAAAGTTAAATCTAAAATTCGAAAGTCAAAGAAAGGGAGAAAATAAGAAGAATAGAAAACAATCCCCTAAGAAGAAGAATCACCAACCTCAAAAGACTAATCACCAATCTAAGATTACATTAGTAAAATCTAAATATAATGGTGATAAGTCTCAATTAAAAATTTATCAAGTCAAATCTCCAAAAGTTGGTGAGACTTCTAAGATAGACCTCAAAGTTCAACCCTCACAAGACCTTAGGTGGATTCCCAAAGTTTTATACTTAGACAAACCTTAAGGCCTTGGACCTCATTGACCAACCTATGCTTTATAAGTTAAACCTTTTGTTGGTCATGATTGCTTTTGCATTTTGTTCTTTCATAGTTACATTTCTTAAAATGCAATGTTTCTTTATGATCAATTGATTTTGTTTTCATACACCATTCTAAGTTACACTTCATGGTTTTCAAAATCTTTTGATTATAATTTCATCATGTTTGATTTGCTTTTTGCACTCATTTAGTTTTATGTTTTGCATTGCATTTCTACATGATTAAATTGTTTGTGACTTTAAAAGCTTTCATAGCTAATTTAGTCATGATCAATTGTTGTTTCAAGTCATTTGCATCTTTGCTTATTTAGTCATTCTTTTTATATGCAAATGTCAATTGGTTCCATGTATGGTTGTGATCTTAGTAATATTTGTAGAAACCATACTAGAACCCAAATCCTTCCTCTATGCTTTCTAGTCATATTCTTTTTGGATGGTTATGATGTTGATTCATGTAGATTCTCTTGGTGTCATCCTTATACATGTCTCAACTTCATAAGTAGTGATCTTAATCATATGAAACTCTTTGAAATCCATTCCTTGCATTTATGTTGGTTGATGGATATCTTAGTAGTTGAATTCATATGATTTTGACACTTTGGAAATTGCATGCTTTATCAAGTCATATCCTTTTGCATTGCAATTTGCCTTGTTCATCACTATGCTCAATAGTTATATCTTTAAAAGTGATGAATTTGCATTTATGATGCTTGATGGAATTTTGTGTTTGTCACATCCTTGCTTTTAATCATGTCATCATATTCAATTGGTTTCATTTGGTATAATTTTCCATTGATTTCATATCCAATTGATGACTTATCTTGTGTATGTGATAGACCTTGTGTGCATTGGATTAAACTTGATAGTAATATATTTGTTCCATGTCACACACCATTAGCATCATAATGTTCATGTTGTCATCTCTCTTGCTCTTATAGGTAAATCTCATGACCACCATGTTTATGTGTTCATAATATTGGTTGGTTATTAGTTGAGGTTGGCTTCATGCTTGAATTTCATTTCTTTCATCTTGCACATGATAGTCATATTTTTTGATTGAATGAAATGATTTTCAAAACCTTCATAGCATATGCTTTCCATAGTTAGATTATTTGATGCTATGATTAATAAACCCCATTGCTTCATGGATAGCTCTAATTTGGATTTTTCTTAATAGGTATATCTTTAAATCCATTTTAGAGTGATTGATTTAATAGTCATATCCTTAAATCTCAATTGGTATTCTTTGTTTTTCCAATTGGTATCCATGATTGCTTTTCCCATTAGACCTAGCTCTCTTTTGGTAATTTGATCATATTGAGCTTTATAGTTAAATGAATATAATCCTTCTCTTGAAGTTGACCCTCAATTGGTTAAACCATCTTCTTCTTGCACCAAATAGTTATATCTTGTCAAATGTTTGACAAAAGAATAGAATGGATTGAGGGGGAGTGTAAACCTTCATAGGAAGTATTAGTTTTGATCAAATTCACCCTTGGATTGCCTTTGAGCCCTTAGAGATAACTTCCATACATGATAGCCTGTTATGATTATCATTTTCGATTTCTTTTGTTAACAGGTGCTACTAAAGGTATCTCCTTTTCTCATGTGTGTAGGTACCTTTGCAATTTAATGGCAAAGGGGGAGAGAGAGTTCAAGTACTCAAAGGGGAGAGAGCATTCAAGTTCTCAAAAGGGTGAAGAGAATGTCCAAGCTTCCTAAGGAGAGTTGTGTATGATCTTCTACAAGGGGAGAGAATACATACCTTGCCAAAGGGAGAGAGAGACATGGTCAAAGGGGGAGAGCTAATAGAAGAAAGAAAGCTTGGAAGCTAAAGAAGATGCTTGGCTAAAGAAAGAAAGATTGAAGAATGATCAAGCTCCAAGCATCATGAAGAATGAAGAAAAGAGCCTAAGCTAAGAGAAGCATCCAAGAAGATTTCAAGCATTGTCCAGCTGAGGGGAGCTGAAGACTAAGTGTATAATCTCAGTGGTGAGTGTGTTTGCCATCAAATTGCAAAGGGGGAGATTGTTAGGAATTTTTTAGGTTGCAATTTGATGGATGCATTTCATTCTAGCATCATTTGATTCACACACATATGCATTGATTTATAAAGACTTGAAATCTTGTTTTATTCATGCATTGCTTTTAAGAGTTGTAAAAGTTTTGATTTATGCATGATTTGTTTTCAATCTTGGATGCATTTGTTTTAGAAAAGAGTTTTAGAAAATCAAGCTAGCCTATGTGTTTTAAATCTCTCAAAATGTTTTAGGCTTTTTATGTTCCATGTTTTAAAACCCTTAGAATGATTTAAAACATGTTTTTAAGCTTGATTTATTGGCCCAAAAAGTTCCACAAAGAAAATCTTTGAAAATTGCAAAACTGGAATTTGGGGCCCTGGCAGTGTCGCCGGTCGACCGAGACCTGCTTCCCGGTCGACCGGGAACACTGTCGGTCGAGTGCGCAGGTCCTGAACTGAAACCTGCCAACGGTAAAAAATATGACCGTTGTGCCTTCTCGGTCGACCGAGACCTCTTTGCAGGTCGACCGAGGACTAGCCGTTGGGCACTTTTTGGCTATAAAGTCCACTCATTTCCAACCTTTTTCAAGGCTTGAACCATGAATCTTTGAGACCATTTTGGAGCCATTGAAAGGGGATGAAGTTGGAAAGGCTAGAGGGTCATTAGGAGAGCTAAAGCTTGGATTAATGAGTTAAACCACCAAGTAAGCTCTACCTTTCTAAAACATAGTTTACATGCTTTGTTTAAGTTATTGGTAATTGATTTTGTGCATGTTAACTATGATGTGATGAATCCATTCTTCTCTTAATCTTTGATGTAATTAAGATTGGATTCCTCACTTTGTTTTCATCCAAGTTGTTTTTAAATCTTCTTAATCATGCTTAGCCTAAATCTTTGATTTCCTTTATATAGCATGACTCATTTTCTTGGTTGAAACATAACTTGTTGTTTTCATTCATTTAAACATTAGTAAAATTAATTTGGTTTTGAAAGCAACATTGCTCATGCATCACATGTTCTAAGTTAGTCATTTTCATACAACTTGTGAATCTTTGATTTTCATGTCATTAACAAGTTGATTTTCATACATGTGATTTGCATTAGACTTCAATCAAATCTTTCATGAGCTTTGAGCTTTGAAATGCTTTAAGCATATATTTGATTAAGCCTTCTTTTTAAACTTGATTGAAGTTATCACACACACACATCATGAGCATTCATCTTTGCATTCATATAGTGTTTGTGTGAGTTTGTTTTAAACTTTCAAATCCGCCTATTTTAGAGGCAAATACATTGTACTTAAATTGTATCTCTTGGAGTGTTCTTTTGTGAAGACACCATCTTAGAGAAATATTCATTTGTAAAGGTTATTGCTTAGCCTAAGAAAAGCATCTTGTAAGGTTATTGCTTAGCCTAAGAAAAGCATCTTGTAAGGTTATTGCTTAGCCTAAGAAAAGCATTTTGTAAAGGTTATTGCTTAGCCTAGAAAAGCACATTGAGAGGTTGTTGTTTAGCCTAGAAAAACATCATTGTAAGGGTTATTGCTTAGCCTAGTAAAAAGCATACTTAGTGGAAATCCGGTGGGGTGATTGGATCACAAGCCGGTAGTGGACGTAGGCATTGAGGCCGAACCACTATAAATCTTTGTGTAGTGGTGTTTGCTTGTGGTGATTTATTTATTAGCTTCCGCATATTGTATGGTTAATCATCACATATGACTAGTTGGTTTTAAAGAATTTAAAATTTGTCTAAATTGGTCATAGTTGTAGCACACCCTATTCACCCCCCCCCCCCCCTCTAGGGTTAGGATCCAAGGACTTTCAATTTGTTCCAGCACAAGAGAGTGAGAACCTAGGGTTTTCCATTGCCTTCTTCTTGCTCTTGCCTCCATCACCCAATCCACCACCAATCTTGCACAACTTGAGAAGTGGAGATCATCATCTTCTTCCTCATCACCCTAGCTCTCCATTGACACCATTGCTAGAGAAAATCATTCATTACAAGACTTTCTTTGAGCTCACCATTGCCATTAGAGGACCTTGCAAGTAAGTGACCCTTCTCTTCTTCTAGATTTGTGTTCTCCTAGCTTAAGGGAATCCCCATCCTTGTTATTGAAGCTTCTTTCCTCCTATTCTATGTTTTGACTCTTTAGGGTTTTATTTTGGGATTTTCCTTGTAGCTTGGACCTTTGATTTGAAAGACTTGTTAGAGCTTGATTTACTTGACTAGAAGACCTAAGGCAAGTGGATGACATGATCATTTAAGAGCTTTTAATGTTTTTATGAGAAATATGGTTGGTTTCATTAATTTTCACTCATTCCTATTTATTGTCTTGCTTTGAAATAAATGCTCATGAAAAGTCTTATTAGTGCATTCATGGTCATATAGATGGGCTGGTGCATAGTATTTAATCCTTCTTGTTTTGTTCCAAATGTATCTATGTGAAATGGTTTCCTTCTTCCTTTCCTTGTATTGGATGTGTTGTTGATAGAGGAGAATGGGATGGATGTTGTTGGAGATTTGAGGTTGTTTGAATGGAGATTTATACTCCTCACTTAGTGTAGAAAAGTGACTAAAAAGGGGTTGTAAAAAGGAAGAGTTATTGTGGAGCTGAACTTGTCCGAATTCAGTTTCTGGACAGTTCGCTCGAGCGACCATGACACTTCGCTCGAGCGACCTGTCCAGGAAAGGGTTTCGGAGCATTCCAGTAGCTTGGTCACTCGAGCGGACCCATGGTCGCTCGAGCAGACATCCCAGAACTCATTCCAGAGAGTTGTTCGTTCGAACGCATTTAAATATTCGCTCGACCCAATGTGTTCGCTTAAGCGACCTCAAATTTGCTCGAGCGAACCCACCCAGACAACCATCCCAGAGAGCCATCGCTCGAGCGAACCCTTCAGTCCACTCGAGCGATGGGCCTGTTGGGCAAAGTTATGTATGGGACAATGATTTACTATTTCAACGTACTGGGGCTATTCGTTCGGAACCCCTCGGTGTCGAGGAGATTTATTAAGCATTGTATGAGGCCATTTGAGGAAGAAACCATATCACAAAGATCTCAATTGAAGTTTTGGGAAATTCAAAGTGTATAAGGAGCCCGGAATGTCCCCAAACTCAAGAGTACCAAATTGTCATTAGATTGACATACGGGGTCCCTATTTACTTTAAACGAATTTTGAACCCAATACTTTACCGAAGTTACAATTGTTTATGGCACCATATTGATCCCGAGGTTTGTACTACATGTCTTGTTTTCCCGAAAGCATTGAATCACATGTGATATAGCTACTTGTCTTGAAGTGCATTGCACCACTTGAAATGATAATGTGCCCTTGAGAACCCCGTCTTGCCCGTTTATTTATCGTACTGGATTTGATTGCATATGTCTCGATTGTATTTGACCTATGAGTCGGCACCACTAAGCTTGGATAACCCTGTTGGTCTGATCCACCGACTTGGAGATCCCCCTCTTGTCCCGCCAGCTGCAGTTTGGATCCCGCTACCCGGTCATTACCGTGGTCTTGTCCCGATACCGCAGATTGCTACTGTGGTCCCCGATGCCCGGCTCGCTACCATGGTCATGTATAGTATATGTATATGTATATGTATTTATATGAGATCCACTGTTTCTCCTCACCTCGAGTGACCGAGATCAGTGCCTAGTTATTGCTCTATCGCTTTTGTGATAGAGGACTTAGCTTCGTGTGGTTGCCATCTTGCTTGTTTCCCGTTCCCTTGGTCACCTTACATGTTTTACATTGCATTCTTGAAATTGAATAAATGTTTTATCTCGTTCAAAGAAATTCTTATCTAAACAGGTTTACATGTTTTGAAAGTACATTCATTTTATCCTATTATCGTTGTATTTTCCTCCATTTGCCAAACCGTCGTGTTTGACCTACTCTTTGGTACTCAGGTCCCGTTGTTGGATATCCCGAGGAGGAGCTTGAGGAGGCGGTCGTAGAACCGCAGCAGTTGGTTGAGTGGCGTGCCGATGACGTCTTGTAGACGTTCGGTTACTAAGAGAGACTTTACATTTTGGGAGACTTCTTAACCATTCTTTGAATTGGTATTTTGTTATATTGGCCTTTGTTGGCCTCTATTTTTGGGGAAATGTAATTGAATGATATTTGTATAAACTTCAACTTACTTTGGGTAACATGCTAATGATCATTGCTCATTCTGATACAGTATTTTAGACTTGTGTTATTGTCTTGATGACCAAGGATAGTTGGACTATTTGATTTGCTACACGCTTCCGCACGTAATAGAAAATTCATTTATGGTTGTGATATCCTCACCGCGGACACCTGTGGGAAATTAAATAAATGTATGTTATTATTAAACAGATGTAATGTGGATCATCATTTAGTCCCGATCCCGGATCCGTCCTTCGGATTCCCGGTCCGGGGTCGCGACAGAAATGGTTACCCATTTGCCTCGCACTAAGGACTTAACCGAGCCATTTTCGAGAACTTCCATATTACAATAAAACTCCCGAACCAAATCCACATGAATTTTCTTGGAGTCAAACTTCATCAGCGGGTACCAATCCCTATTAGCCAAACTCCTGCAAACTAACTTGTTATGCAATTCCTCAGCCACTTCCCTCTCTGATTCAATATTTCTTGTTGCAAACAGTTCATAATATTGAGTTGGTTTTCCTAATGTAGGGAACCGAGTATGATCAAATGACGATGAAGAGGAAGCCTTAGCATGAGGTCTCTTTTTCGGAGCCATAACTGCCATTGAAATCAAGGGATCTACTTAGCAAACAGTCCTTGCAAAAAGAGATATGGGTATCTCCACCCACCACCAACATTGCACACAAACAACTTCTCCACATACAATCAACTAATTTCGAATGCAACTCCACAATAACTGACAATTTCCAACGAGGTTGCAATGGTCACAAATTTCCGTCAGACACAACACATTATCATGTAGAAAAACTCCATTCCAAATCGCTTCCAGATTAGAAAAAAACTCACAAATTTCCTCCAGACTAGGCGACCACAAAGCCACAGAGGAGAAGACCTCATCCATATACATCTAAGCACACAGCCATGAAATCAACAGGCATAGACTTTCATTCCCAAAGACATCACAAACTCAATGTAGAAGAGGAAAAAGAGCATAATCCAAGTTACTCCAATGACAACCCAAAAAAAATATGTCCATAGAAACCAATCCAAGGTGAGAAGAGTATGTATGTAAATGAGTAATAATTATGAGGAGAAGAAAGATGCATGACATAGTGTGCAAATGGGTATAAAAACCCTAACTAAAAGAAATAGCAAAAACAAATGCACAGTCGAACGAGAAAAAGAAAAAAAATGCATTTAAATGAAACGAGATGACACAAAAAAAATTGATGAAGAACAAAGGAAGAGAATACCTTTGTAAATGACGGAGTGCACGAGGGTGAAGAGGCAAAAAACGGAAGGAAAACCGCTAGGGATTGCAGGAAAATAAGGGAGAAGAAATGGGGAAAGAAGAGGAATTTGCGCGATATAAATGTGGGGGGTTCGCTCAAGTGACCAGTCAAGTTCGCTCGAGCGAACTGCCAAGGGTTTCAACTCTTTGAATGCAGCGTGGCAAAAATACTTCAACGTCTCAATATAGGTCAAATCTCTCCATAAACAGTGAAAAGATGTCACTGTAGAAATTTTCACAAGCCTAAGCACACAGTGATGAGGTGAACAGTATGACAAAACAAAAAAAAATGTGTGCTCTACTCCTTTGAAATCTCGTCAAGATGAACTATTTCTAGCATAGGGAGCACACCCATCACTAAAACAGTTGAGCAAATGAGTTTCCCCTTTTTTTTTGGGTAAGAGAACTCAGTAGAGTAAACCCCATTTTAAAAAAAAAAAAAAAAAAACGAGGACAGGCTAAACCATCATGGGTGACTTTCACACTAACGAACATGGTAGCCTTCTCCAAATGAAAATTACCAGACAAGTGGAAGCTTTCACACATTCGTAGGTAGCCCTCTTCCTCCGGTTTAACCTTATTGCTACAACATCTCTCAAAAAATAAAAAAGGAGATAGAAGTGAGAGAATTAATTCGTGCGGTAAAAAAAATGTCATGTGATAATGTGAGTGTGCACTTAAACGAGTAAAAGTTATGGAGTGTAGGGAATTAGAGAAATCCCTAACGATTTACGCAAAGATTCAAACCGGGTCGCATCCAAAGGTTTTGTAAAAATATCCGCAAGTTGAGCGTCGATTGGAATATGATGAAGTGAGATTGTACCTTCCTCTACCAGATCACGAATAAAGTGATGCCTAATAGCTATATGCTTGGTGCGTGAGTGTTGGACTGGATTCTTGGAAATATCGATTGCGCTTTGGTTGTCACAAAAAACAGTCATAGTGTCTTGCTCAATTCCATAATCTTGTAGCATTTGTTTCATCCATAGAAGTTGTGTACAACAACTGCCAGCAACAATGTATTCAGCCTCAGCAGTCGACAGAGAAGTCGATGTCTGCTTTTTACTATGCCTAGCCACGAGATTATTTCCAACAAAGAAGCATCCACCCGAAGTACTTTTTCGATCATCAACGCATCTAGCCCAATCAGCATGAGAGTATCCAACCACAGTTGTGTTGGTATCTTTTGACATCCAAATCCCAAACTCAATAGTTCCAGAGATGTATTTCAAAATTCGTTTCACAGCTTGAACATGAGATAACTTTGGTTTGGGTTGAAATCTAGCACAAACTCCAACACTGTAAGCAATATCAGGACGACTCGCAGTAAGGTAGGGAAGACTACCTATCATGCTTCTGTAGGCTTTCTCATCAGAGTCCTATCCACTAACATCAAGACAGATTTTGGCGGTTGTACTCATTGGTGTCCTAACATGCTTCAAAGATTGCATGCCAAAAATTTTCAGTAACTCTCTGGCATATTTTGGTTGAGAAATAAAAATACCATACGGAGTTTGTTTGATTTGCAATCCCAAAAAGAAAGAAAGTTCACCAACCATACTCATTTCAAATTCACTCGCCATTATTCCAGTAAACTTTTCAGCTAGCAATTCAGAAGTAGATCCAAAGATGATGTCATCAACATAGACTTGTGCAATGACAATGTTGCTCTTGTCTTGTTTGATGAACAATGTTTTATCAACGCTTCCTCTATTAAATCCATGCTCAATGAGAAAAACTGTCAATCTTTCATACCATGCTCTCGGTACTTGTTTCAAACCATACAGTGCCTTGTTCAATTTATAAACTTGATCAGGAGAATGAGGATCTTCAAATCCTTTCGGCTGTTCAACACACACTACCTCATTCAAAAGCCCATTAAGGAAAGCACTCTTCACATCCATTTGAAACAATTTTATATTCAGGAAGCAAGCAATAGCAAGTAACAATCTTACCGATTCAAGTCTAGCAACAGGAGCAAAAGCTTCATCAAAGTCGATACCTTCAACTTGGGTCTAACCCTGAGCTACTAGACGGGCTTTATTTCGAATTACCTAACCAGATTCATCAGTTTTGTTTTTGAAGATCCATTTAGTACCGATGACATTTAAGTTAGTGAGTCTAGGAACAAGCTCCCAAACACAGTTTCTTTCAAACTGAGCAAGTTCTTCATGCATAGCATTAATCCAAGAATCATCATCAAGAGCAGCTTTAACATTTTTCGGTTCAAGAGTAGATACATAACACACATGACTTACCTCATCGCGAACCTGTTTCCGTGTTTACATAGGGTCTGAAACCTCACCAATAACAGTATCGAGAGGATGATCTTTGATTACTTGACCTCTTTGCGATCGAGGATGAACAGGTAGAGGAGATGCACTCTTCTCTTCAAAATGCCTAATGATGTCTGGAACATTGCTTTCAGAAGCATTTTTTGTTGGACTTTTCGGTTCAGCAAATTCTGATCCACCTTGTTTCTTATCTGAATCAGGTTTAGCATGACTTTCAATCAAGTTTTCAACCTATGCAGAGGATGGGGAAAAAGTTAGTCCCTCATCATCATCAAAGAAATGATCAGAGGTTCCTGCATCATCAACAACAACATTAATGGACTCCATGATAGTAGAATTCTTCAGATGAAAAACTCGATAACTTTACTTGTCGATGAGTAACCGAGGAAGATTCCTTCGTCACACCTGGAGTCAAATTTTGTCAAGTGTTCTCTATCACGAAGGATGTAACACTTGCTGTCAAAAGTTCAAAAATATTTTATGTTTGGCTTTACTCCAGTCCATAATTCATATGGGGTTGTTTTAGTTCCTGGGCGAAGATAAACACGATTGATCACATAGACTGTCGTATTGACAGCCTCAGCCCAAAGCCTTTAAGGGATGTTTTTGCTATGTAACATCACTCGTGCCATATCTTGGACCACCCAATTTTTTCTTCCACAACCACATTCTGCTGTGGTGTTTTGGGTGCAGAAAACTCATGCTTAATTCCATGTGTTATGCAAATGTAGAGAAATCCGAATTTTGAAATTCGGTGCCATGATTTGATCTTATTCTGGAAACTCCTCCAAATTCTTGACCTTTATCTGCAATAAGAAGAGACCACAAGTCATTAAACACAATAAAAGTTTCTGATTTTTCACGTAAAAAGTGCACCCATGTTAATCTAGAGAAATCATCAACAGTCAAAAATATATATTTTTTACCACCAATGCTTTCAACCTTTGTGGGTCCCATAAGATCCATATGAAGTAGCTCTAATGGTCTCTTAGTGGTAAGAGAGTCAACCTTTTTGTGTGGAGTTTTATTTGTTTACCGAGTTGGCAGGGACCACAAACATTGTTTAGGGCCTTTTTGAGTTTAGGGAGCCCACGAACCAACTCATGTGTTGACAATTTTTCAAGATCCTTGTAATTCACATGGCCTAGCCTTTGGTGTCACAGTTCAATGTCACTTATGATTGCAGAATTGCAAGTCATATCTTTGTCTGAAGAGACTACATAACAATTTCCCGAATTTCTTAAACCATGAATCACGGTTTTCCCTTTTTTATCCACAATTGTGCAATCTTTTGCAGAAAAATGCACTTCATGATGATTGTCACACAGTTGACTTATGCTTAATAGATTCGTTTTCAAACAATCAACTAAATAAACATCCTTCAAATGTGACATACCTGGAATAGATACTGTACCTTTTCCAACAACATTAGCCCTACGTCCATCTCCGAATCAAACAGAACCACCATTATAATCTTCAAGAGAGGTAAACAAGGCTTTGTTTCCTATCATGTGTCTTGAACATCCACTATCTAAATACCACACATCTGAGTCAGTAACACTTAGTGTCGTAAGAACCACATTACAGCGCATATCAGATTTTCGGACCCAGACTGGTTTGGTCCGAATCTATAAAGAAGACATTTTTTACCTTCTACGCTGATTTCTATTGAAATTTCGCAATTTGTTGCAATGTGGTCTTATGTGTCCAGTAATCCCGCAAAAGTGACATACGGGAACAAACTTTGATCTAGACACATAATTTGACTTGTGATTCTTTGAGTATGCAGTATTAGAATAGACAGAAGGCAAAGACATCATGGTCTATCCTTGAACAAAAATAGTCTTACCTTTGTCTTTAGATGTGGAGGTGCCATGTACGTATCCAAGACCAGTTTTCGATGTTGGAGGTAATTGGCTTTCCAGGATTTGACTAAGCTTTACGGATCCAGTGTTCATCCTGTTGATTGAAGCTTTAGCCGATTCCAACTCTACCAACACCATTCTTAACTTTCCAGCAGAATTATCTCTTTCAGATTTGCAGACATTCAACTCTTTTTGCAAATTCTCCAATTCAGATTCAGCCTTTAGATTTTGCTGTTGGAGCTGAGCATTTTCTTCACCTGCAAGAATCAATTTGTTAGACAAAATTGCCAGTTGTTCTGCCAATTGTCTTACCTTTGACTGAGAGTCTGTCAAGGTAGTCTGCAGAGACAAGTTCTTTTCTTCCATGGCTTTTCAATTTTAAAGCCCTCTTTTCACTGATTTTCGACATTCGGAGGGATTCTTGTAGCAACTTATTATAGTTTTCATCGCCCTTCTGTTCTTCATCAGAAATATCATTAAGTTCTAAATCATCTTCAGATTTAGATTCCTGCGCAGACGAAACATTAGACAGAGCAACAAAGGCAACATACTTTCTAGACTCACTTGAAGGTGAATCAGGTTCTGATCCATCCTCATCAGAGTCTTCATCCCAGGCAACATTCAGTGCCTTGCTTTTATTCTTTTCCCTTCGGTTGGCACACTTAGCAGCAGTGTGTCCATATCCTTGACACTCGAATCATTTAATTCGCTTATTTGCACCCTTTAATCGGTTCTGTTCTGATTTGGGTACAAACTTGCCCTTGGAAGGTGCCTTCGGGTTTGGTGTTTCATTCTTGTTGAAGGTCTACATATTCTTCCAGATTTTCTTCAGTTTTCCAGCAAGATATGCTTCAAACTTTTCATCATCTGTATCACTGCCTAAATCACTTAATTCAGGATCCTCAACTGACTTAGAAGACATCAGTGCAATGTCCTTGCCCTTTTTCTGTGGGCAGTGATTTGCCTCAAAAGTCTGTAAATTTCCAACTAGTTCTTCAACAGATATTAAGTTCAGATCCTGGTGCTTCTCAATGGCAACGATTTTTGGACGAAACCTTTCAGGGAGAGACCTTAATATCTTTTTAACAACCTTAGATTAAGGAATCGGCTCTGTCACGCCCCCGAACCGAAACCTCGGGGGCGGGAAATGGGATTAAGCATAAATTGTATTTTACTTCTCCCAGGATCCGCGTGTGTGAAGACAACACATTCTGAATATTTTGCGGAAGCATTTGTGGCGTTGCGACCCGAAGTCCGTGGCCATCGGATTCCGCGTCGCACTCAACCTTTAGCACATAGCTAGTATATCAAGTATCATCTCAGACTGGAGTAAACATCACAATAAATTACAGAGCTGACAGTAACAGGATATTACATTCCCAAATATATTCAAGTTACAATTATCAATGTACATTAATTAAGAATCCCAAGAAAAAGGCTAATAAAAGCCATACAACAATAAGCTATAAACTACTACCCAAATGTGACGTAGCTCCGATGTCAAGCTCAATGTCTACATGACATAGCCGACAAAACAACTTGCAAGGCATGACTCCACAGCCAACAAAAACACTCAACTCGGGACGAAGAAATCTGAACCTGAGTACCAAAAGTAGTGGGTCAGACACGACGGTCTGGCAGGTGGATGAAAAGATAATAATATACTGAAGAATAAAACATATGATAAATCATGTTATTCGATCAAATGCTGCATATAATTAAACGGGTGCAAAGTCGGGAATCTCGGGGAAAACCTGTATTCATTTCAAGCATGGGTAAAACGCGAATATCTAATAAAACATGTGTTCGTTTACATCATCTATAATCATAGATATTTGACAATCGGGTGTTCGTCTAAAACATGTATAAATATAGTGGTATGGCAAAACAACGTTCATTTGAAACTTAAGTAAAAACATAAGTATACAACAAACCAGGTATTCATAGCAGTCTAGCAAAACCAATGTCCATTTGAAACCTATGTAGAAATACGGATATTTAACAAACCGGATATCGTTTAAAACAAGTATAAACGTAGGGATCTGGCAAACAGGTGTCATTTGAAACATATTTCAAAGCATGGATATTTAACGAATCGGGTAATCATTTAAAACAGGTATAAACATAGGAATCTGGCAAAACGCGTGTCGTTTAAAACATATTTCAAAACATGGATACTTAACAAATCGGGTATCATTTAAAAACAGGTATAAACATAGATATCTGACAAACCAAATGTCCTTTAAAGCAAGCTCGGATATTTAACAATTCGGGTATTCCTTTAAAACATGTGTAATCATATAAATCTAGCAAAATCGTCGATCGTTTGAAACATATGTAAAAGCATGGGTATTCACCCAACCGGCATTCATTTAAAACATGTGCGGGTACAAAGAACAGAAGACAATATAATAATAACTGAATTTACATTGGAGAATATTAACACTTAACAACTTTCATAAAGGAAACAAATCATTTATCGGAAAGCAAGTAAGCAATATAAAACATGTCGGGTATCCAAGGAATCGGGAACCGGCAAGATGGCAATCACAAGAAGCTAAGTCCTCTATCACCGAAGTGACAAGAGTATAACGGGACGTTGGTCTCAGTCACACAAGGTGAGGAGACTCAACACAAATCATATATACAATATAAATATACGGGAACGGGACCACGGTAGCGAACCGGGTATCGGGACGGGACCACGGCAATAACCGGGTATCGGGATCCAAACTGCAGCTGGCGGGACGGGAGAGGGATCTCCAAGTCGGTGGATCAAACCGACAAGGTATCCAAGCTTAGTGATGCCGACTCATAGGTCAAAACCAATCGAGACATATGCAAGTAAATCAAGTACAGTAAGTAAACGGGTAAAACGGGGGTGCTCAAGGGCACACTGTCACTTCATATCGGGAATACATCTCGGGACAAATAACTGTTACTAAAGTAACTTCAATGCTTTCGGGAAACAAGTCAATCAAGTACAATAAATAAATGGGTAAAACGGGGTGCTCAAGGGCACACTGTCGTATCATGTGATGCAATGCACTTCGGGACAAATGACTGTTACTAGAGTAACTCCAATGCTTTCGGGAAAACAAGTCATGTAATGCAAATCTCGGGAAAAGAGGTGAAACAATGAACTATAACAATTTCGGGAAAAGTATTAATTTCAAGATCTATTTAAGTGAATAGGGGTCTCGTATGTCGATTATAATCATTACTTGGTACTCCTTGAGTTTGAAGACATTCCGGGCTCCTTATGCACTTTTACTATTTTAAAATCTTAACTTGAGCTTATGGGTAGTTCTAGATGTTACAATAGCAAGAATCGAGATTATCAACGGTCCATCCTACGCATGACATTAATCCGGAAACATCGAGCAACCTATTCAGTCACCGAAAGGAATGGAATTCGCGATAACCAAGGGAAGGACTTGCGTTTAGATATAAAGAAGATATCGCGTCGTTCCATCTCGTTCAAGATTGAAATGGGTTGAACTTCGATGCATCCGAACCAACCGTGACGAGCATCGGCTCCAGACGCTCTCACATATGGTCGAGTGAGTCTGAGGAGGTTAGCCAAGGTCCACAAGGAAAAATAAACCTCAAAACCCACTGGACTCAAACTGAGTCCTCCGATCGGTCGGACCGAAGGTCCAATCGATCGGCTGAAATTTCTGTACCAGCGCCTTAAAACAGTTCAGACAGGCCGCATCGCTCGAGCGAATCGAAGGGTTCGCTCGAGCGAACTCATCGGTCGAGCGGTTATTAAAATGCGTTCGAGCGACCAGGTTACTGGAAAACCCGTATCCCTTTCTGGACAGGTCGCTCGAGCGAACTGTCATGGTCGCTCGAGCGAACTGTCCAGAAACTGAATTCTGGCAGTTCAGTTCCCTTCTTTCTCTTCCTTTTTCCTTTCCAACACTTATACAAATGAGTTTTTCCTTACTTCAACAACATCCTAATTACAATAAAACTCCCATCAAGACTTCAATGAATCATTAAATCCAACCTCTTTCTTCACATTCAATCCCCAAACAAGGAGAGGAGTTCCCATCATAGACAAGGGTTCATTTGAGTCAACATTTATAGATAAACAAGGTCTATTGATCACATTTCCATAACCAAAGATGTTTTAGCACAACTCTATAAATGAGTATCATTTTCAAATCAATGTAGCTCATAAACATAACCATGAATAGCCAAACCAATCCTATTCCTTATAAAACCATATGAGTAAACTTGATCAAATGAAATGCATACCTCTCCAAGAGATTAACAAGATAGAAACAACCATTAATGTGCAAATTTCGAAATCCATATATATGTGACAAGGAGCATATGTGCAACATGTATCCAATGATCAAAAACAAGAAATAAACTTGGGATTTTCTCATAAAACTTTGATAACATTAAAAACATCCATTCATCCACTTGCCTTGGGTTCCAATCTAGCAAAACAAGCTCCTAATCACCTCTCAAGCTCAAGATCAACAATCTCTACAAAAACCCCCAAAAAAGCCCTAAAATGGGTTACACAAAGAATGAAAATGAAAGAGCTTTCAATAATACAAATGGAGCTTCTCAAGAGCTAGAGGAACACTAATCTAGGAGATGGGAAGAATCACTTACTTGGAAGGTCCTCTAATGGACAAGGTAAGCTCAAGGAAAGTCTTGTAATGGTTGGTGAGCTCCACAAAAGCTATGGAAAGAAAGTCCTCAAGGAGATGAAGAAGATGGTGGCCTCCAATCTCTTCTTGGTGCAAGTTTGGAAGTGGATTGAGTGATGGGAAGCAAGAAGAAGAAGAGGGAGCAAGGAAAACCCTAGACTCCATGGTTGTGCTGGAACATGAAAATGGAGAAGGAAGGGGAAGGGTCTCTTTTGTTAACAATGAAGGTTGGGTCCCACAACTTAAAGAACTTGGGTGGCTGAAATCATCTCACTCGGGACCTCGGATGAATTCGACGAAGAAGGAAGAAATGATCGTCGAAATATCTAGTTTCCAAAAAGTGTATGTTTCACGGATTTTGAGAGTATCGAGTTTTGGGTACAGATTTGGTGTGAAAAGACTGTTTTGCCCTCAAGGCCAAGAATTCGGGTTTCGGGTTCTCAAATGGATATGGGATCAACATGAAAGTTGTAGGATTCCTCAAGATGAATGCAACGGGCCAAAAACACAATACGAAACAAATCGGGAAAATCTCACAAGTAAAAGCAAAGCCAAAAAGGGAACCCCCAAAGGGCCCCACAAGCTACCAAAGCACTCAAAAGCCCAAAACTAGAAGAAAAATCATTCTAGCTCACAAACTCAACCCAACAAATACTAATCCCACTAAAAGAACTAATCCACAAATAAAACGACACTAATCCAAGAGATCAGGGGTCGGGTTCTCACAGGCTCTCCCAAAGTATGGCATGAATTGACAATTTTGGACAATTTTGTGTTAAAATCATCAAAAGATTCAGATTCTTTCATGTGAATCGTTTCAAAAGCCGTTGTCAGGTTCTGGAGTTTTGTTTGCCTAACAATTTTTGTTCCTTCATGAACAGTTTGAAGCAAATCCCATGCAGCCTTTACAGTGGAACAAGCAGAAATCCTATGAAACTCGGTTTGAGTAACTCCATTGTAAATAGCATGAATGGCCTTATTATTACAGTTTGATTTGGCATTTTCATCAGCAGACCATTGTGCTTTGGGTTTTGGTTTGGTTTGTCCTTCAACTATTAGTTTATGGTCTCAATACCAAGGGTATATGATGTAATAAATTGATTAATTTCTTTATTTATCAATACAATTCATGTTTTTCCTTTCATGAGATGAATGGTGTTTTATATACTTGCACATAACTAATACAAATGACATAATGGTTCATGAGATGAACCGGAGTCCACAAATATACTAGATGTAATACATGTGTATGGATGAGATCCACATACAGGAGATATGTATTACATATCTTATACTTAAATTATCTTCACAACCAGTGATGAGATTGGACATCTCATCTGACAAGGTTGCAGCATTTTGATCACTATGAGATAGTGTCATTTATCTCGATCATCAGAATGTAAGATTCTGGATCATGATGCTGGTACATTGGATGTATTGAAGGACCATGAGAAGCACCTTATATACACTGTCTTTATTTTAAGGTCTGCTCTCATAATTCCCTAGCAATAGGCTCATAATCCTTAGACATTAATGAACTCAAGTTTCTAACTATTCATTTGCTTTGAGTCACCAATGAGTGAGGCCAATTGTAGGTCAACAACTCGGTGATTTGGGTACTTGATAGTAGAGTTGTGGGAACATTCAATGGTCAAGATGGAATCTATCTTTAATATCCCCTTGTGCCAATTAATGGATTTATCATTGGTAAGTGCGCACCCATTTCAATTAGGAGTTAATTGGATCGGTACCAAACGATCACTATAATTAATTGGGGCTCAAGGATAATAAGATATGGATCTAATTAGAAAGGAGAAAGTTACTAATAGTTGTGGAAGTGATCTTCTATGGCAATTAGTAAGGGAGATGTTTACTAATTTGTAATGGGAGTTAAACTTCTATTTCAAATAGGAAAAGAGGAGTTATGGAGGGTTATAAATAGAGGAATAATCCTCTCAAATTCGTGCATAACACATAGAGCACTTTCAGCCCCCTTGTGCAAGAGTTGTACAAGTCCTCTTCTTCTAAAAGTTCCCTTCTCTTTCACCTTTGGTTCCTTAGAGTTACTAGTAGGGTTTTCTCTTGAGGATTCCACCATCTTCTTGATAAAAGAGATCTAAAACGGGACCATCTTCTTGATAAAAGAGATCTAAAACGGGACATAGCGTGGAAGATCAAAAGGAGTTGAAGATTCTGAATTGGATTGTGAAGTTGTTCATAATCAAAGTAAAGAACTCAAATCCTCCATTAGAGCCCAACAAAGCTCCAAAGGTATATCTACATCCTTGCATGTTGTGGATTTCATGGTAGCATGTTTATGTGCTTATTTCTATCATTTAGATAGTATATGTTGCTGTACATGACTATGAGTTTTGAGGAATTGCATCCTGGATTGGGTTTGTTGCATTCTAGACAATTGATCCCTACATCAAGTGGGTCAAAAGTTTTTGAAACCTGCATGGAAGGCCCACTATATTCCAACAATTGGTATCAGAGCCTAACCTCATCTCTAATCATGTTAGACCAGCAAGCTTGCTCTGATCTTTGCATGAGATGTGGAGAAGATGAAGCAAGGCCTATGTAAGGATCAATTTTAATGGTTTTGCTTGGTTTGATAGTAAATTCATGTTTGGATAGTCACAAAAGGGTTTAATAATGATGGAAGGATGGTAGGAAGCCATTGGAACACTTTGGAAGTGATTTGGGGAAGAATGGACATGAAACAGAAAACCCAAGTTGCAGAAATTCGTCAGTCCGGTCGACCTGGCCCCGTGCTCGGTCGACCGGCTGACTTGCAAGCCGGTCGACCGGGCCTTCTGTGAAGAATGCTGCAGAAACTGATTTTTCAAGTTTCGGGTCTACTTTTACTTCCTATTTTTCCAGCATTATTTGGCAGCTTATTTTTGTGATTTGTATAGTTGTATGAGATACTAACTTGCAGATGATAATATCCTCTCCATATGGCCCACAAGTCTTTTGCTTTCTATTTATGGTTATTGGTTTATTTAAGGCTAAATGTAAAGGGCATCATGGTTTCCTTGGTTTCCCATGAAAGGGTAAGGCATGATGAATTTCCCTATAGCCCTTTTATTTCCATGTTTAGATTACCATGTAAGTCTCATAATTGAGGCATAGGAATTTATGTAATTTTTCTTAAATTTGTAAATTCTGGCGATGTCTGAGACGAAGATGGAAAGTGATGTTGGACTCCTAATCAAAGAGTTTGAAGATTACCAAGAGAGTTCTGGAGTTTCCCAAAGAGTTTGAGGAATTCCAAAGTTTTTGGAAAGTTTAGAAGTCCAAGAAGTCTATTCCGCTTGGGCCATGTGGAGGAGAGGACTAGTTTCTATTTTTCCAATTTCTATTTATGGATGCATGCTTAAATTAGATATTTTCCAGATTTGATCCAAACATAGTAAGTTACTAAAAAATTGGTCAAATCAAATTAATTTTTGGAAAGAGTTCTAATTAGTGTTGATGACCCATGAGATGGACACATTGGTAACACTAATTTAGAAACTAGACTTTCCTTAAAATAACTTGACTTGGAACCAATCTTAGATCATATCATGAGATGATTTGATGTTCATATGTATACATGTGGGCCCTAATACCTTATAAAGAAATCCTCAATTCTAAAATATTAAGTGGGAGCGGGGCATTTATATTTAGAAATCCCCATGATTTTCCACCATAGGTCCATTGTAAGGAAAGTATTAGCCTCGCGCCATCTCGAGTATGGCCGTTCCCCATGGAGGGCTTTTACTTGTCTGGTTACTAGATATGGATCTCCTATGGATAGTGTTGGTGAGACGGGGCGGGGGCCCTGTTAGACCCCGACCCAGACCAATTCGATTAGTGTGTGATTAGTATGTGTTTAGTCCTAAATGAGTTTAGCTGTTGTTGGGTTAGAAGTAATTAGTTTAGTCTTGGACATAGCTTTGGGAATTTTGATAACGTTTAGTATTAGTTAGACACACTCGGAAAGGCCCGAGTGCACGTGTAAGTTTGGGAAGATCGTATCGGTTTCCGTGTGATTGTGATTTTGATTTCATTCGAATGATTTTTCTATGAGTTACAACTTTCGTTTTAAGGCCATTCATGTTTGAAGCCCAAAAACCCAAGTTTTGGCCCAAAGAGGGTAAAATTGTCTTTTATGCACAAATCTGGACACAATTTTCGAGATCTTAAAATCATGTCAAAAATATACTTTTTGGAAACTAGATATTTCAACGATCGTTTTATCCTTCTTCGTCGAAGTCATCCGAGGCCCTCAAGATCGTGTTTTGGTCACTTCAAGGTTAAGCTAGTTGGGGCCCATTGTCTTCACTTAATCTCCCCTCTCCCTCTCTTTTCATTCATTTCCCCCAATTTCTGCAACTTCCTTGACCTAGGGCTGGAAAACCCCTCTTTCCTTTTCATCTTCCTCATCTTGCATGACCTAGCTAGAGATCTCCAAATGGGATTCTAAGACTACCAATTTCTTCCACTCATCCTAAGCTTTCCATTGATGCAATTTGCTTGAAGTTCCAAGTTGGGCAAGAGCTCCATTTCTTCCCCTCTCTCTTGTTTGGCCATTTCTAGGTAAGAGCTTCAACTCATATCTTTCATGGAGTTATTTTGGTTCCTTAAGATCATGTTTTTCATGTTTACAAACCCTTTTTTGTTAAAATGGGTTCTTTGTTTCCATTTTTTATTGAGTTTGTGTGGTTTTCTCTTGGGTTTTCTTGTAGTGTTGGAATAGCTTGAGTGAAGTGCTTGAGAAGGATTGTTAGCATTGGGCAAGGCAAGTAATCTTTATAGGTTCAATGTGCATGTGTATTTTGATTCCATTGTTATTTTAGAAATTGTGCATTTGATTTGTTTACAAGCTTCATGATTATGTTTTCATTGGATTTGGATGCTTGAAATTGTGATACATGAACCCTTGGTGAGCATGAAGGCTCAAGGGATTGAATGTGATTGATGGATGAGAAGGAGGAGAAAAATGTAGTGGAAGATGTGTAAGAGAAAGGCAGTTTCTGCACTCAGCGAGCACAGACAGAGAGTTGTCCGGTCGAGCGCACCTTATATCCGCTCGAGCGAAGTGTCATCACCCTATAAAGTCCACTCAAGCGAACCTGCCAGATTTAGGAAGAAGAAGTATTTCATTTCTGTATTTTCTTGAAGGTTGAAAAACTAGATTATGTTAAGGGTTTTGACTTGACATTGTGTAAATGGTACTTCGAAATGCAACCCAACTTTGGGGACACCAATTCTTGTATAGTCCGACATTTGGGGTCCCAATTGTTAGAGTTTTTGTTTTGTTGCAATTTGATAGGATGCATTCAATTTCATAAAGCTTGTCCTCTCATTCATTCATGGTCTTTTTCATAGGGTCCTCATGCATATTACTCATTCTTGATCTTTGTATTTATCATTTAATATGCATGGTTTTCATTTCAATTTATCTCTTAAGATCATGGAGTTTTTGGTTTCAAAAATCATCCAAGCTTTCCAAAGTTTCTATCTTTAAATTCATTATTTTGATTTGGAGTTTTCATGGCTTTAATAAATTGAGTTTTCATCTTCTTTCAGTCATGATTTATTGCTTAGTAAGTGTGTCTCAAAGTCCCCTGGAAGATGCCCTCTTAAATTACAAGTTTCTCTTTTTTTCAAAAAACTGGGCATTTTCCAGTGTCGCCGGTCGACCGGGACAAGGCTGCCGGTCGACCGGGATCACTGCATCTTTTAAAATGCAGTTTTGTGCAGATTTTTCAAACGGTCAAAAATATGACCGTTGTGCTTTCCCGGTCGACCGAGACCTGTTTCTTGGTCGACCGAGGACTAGCGGTTGGCAACTTTTTCTTTATAAAAAGTGACTTTTTGGTTGAAGAAAGTGGCTGATCTTGGAGGGACTTTTGAGGCCATTTGTTTGCAACTTCTTAAGAGCATTTTCAAAGGGATTATGAAGCCATTCCATTAAACCAACCCTTGATCTTCAAATGGGTGTGCTTTCTTTAATCCTAGTCTTTTTGAAATCATGTTTTGTTTCAAATCTTTGATCTCTTCCTAAACATGATTAACAAGTTGCTTTTCTTTTAGAATGTTGTCTTTCATAACATGCTTAACACTTTAGTAATCTCATATGCTATGAATACAACATATGGTCTATGTTACACATGATTTTACTTTCTTGTTTCAAAAATCAACTTGTTAGACTTTAGAACATCTTTCTTGAAAACAAGTTATTTCTCATTGTTAATCACATGTGTTAGACATACAACTCTTTCTCCAATATATGATAAACATCTTTGCATCATTTTAGTTTTTATCTTTTCAAAGAGAAAGAGTTATTTCTAGAAAATGCATTTTACATAAACTTTGTCATTCACATGCATGTTTCTAGAACTTAAGTTTTCACTTTCTAATTAGCCTAATTAGAGGCACTCAATTGCACCTCATTGTTCTCTTTATCCATGCATTCTTAGGCATATTTCTTAAGAGAAAAATTCCTTGTTGTAAAGGTTCATGCTTAGCCTTGAAAAGCATATGTTGTAAAGGTTTATGCTAAGCCTTGAAAAGCATAGTGTTGATTGTAAGGTTTGAGGTGATCCTAAACCTTAATTGAAGTTAGTGAATACCGATAAGTGTATCGGGAGTGGATGTAGGCAATTTGGCCGAACCACTATAAATGTGCTTGTCATGGTGGTTGCTCTTTTGCTCTCTTTTTCATGAATGATTCTCTTTTGGTTGTTTGGAGATTGTTGTTGGTAATTACTTGTGTATGCATATCTTAGAAATCCTTTTCTATCACATGATAATTAATCTTCTTCACATCTTAATTGACTTAAAAGTTGAAAGAATTAAAATTGGTCTAGGTTGTTAGAGCTCATCCTATTCACCCCCCCCCCCCCCCTCTTGGATTCGGTCTTGGACTTTCACCAATTACACAAAGGTCAATTAGCAGCCTTAACACATGCTTGTCAGATTTCGTGTTTGAATACGATAAGTACCATTGTGTACTAGTTTTGGATTTCAAGTATAAGCTTGTTTTGAAGTGTTGTTTCAAGAAAAAGGGGATCACTTCCTAAGCGTGTTATGCATATTTATTATGCCTTTTGCTAGTCGTGTTCGTCGTGTTTTGATGAGTGATTTCCCCCTTTTTATCTCGACAAGTTTTGATAGCATTTTGCGTGTTTTGTGCATTCATGAATTAAGTAAACACCACTGAGCTTGGACTGCCCTTTCAGTTTGATCCACTGTCTGGGGGTCCTTAAACATGTGGACTGTCTGCAGACTAGTCGTGTATTTATTACACATCGTGCGTGTCCGGTTCCGCGGCCGGAATTCCCGTCTTTGTGGGAAATCGTGTCGTGCTTATATTATGTATATCGTGCTTGTCGTGCGTGCTTGCTCTTTTCATTATATAAATGATAGAGAAAGGATGGGCTCTTTGTGGATTGTAACTATTCATGATATATTATGTACTCATGCTAGTTTGTTTTAGTATCTCAGCTCAGTTAAATCTTTCTGCAAATGTACCTCAGTCATTATAGTATTTAAATCAAGGATTGCTTATATGTTTTCTTAAACGTTATTGTTTCATGCTTGCACCTAAATTGATTACCTGCCAAACCGTTGTGTTTGACCCTTGTTTGTTGGTGCCCAGGAGCAGGAGACGTTGCCTTTGAGGAGGAGCGTCAGGAGGAGGCTTGTGAGCCAACTCCTATGAGAGAGTGGCAGCCCGACGATGTCTTCTAGACGTCGGGCGGGTTCTTGAGTCTCATCATCTTTTTGTCTTGGGGTTTCTTTTGTTGTTTTTGAGAAGTGTATTGGCCTTTGTTGGCCTCTTATGGGTTGTAACAAAACTTAACTTAGTTTCGTGTTAGTTTTATAACTTGAACTATGATGGGAATGTCAGTTTAACTTCTTCCTTTGATACTATGTCTTGTTACTATTTGTCATGGCACTTAAACATTTTATTGGTGCTCATCTTGTTGTGTTTTGCTACACGCTTCCGCATACTTGATCGTGTGAGTCAGATTCCGCGTGTCTTTGGGAATCCTCACTACGGGAACCTGTGAGAAAACATATTTCCAATGAAGTACAACAACCGAACGCGTCGCGGGCCCGGGGCTCTGTTCCGGGGTCGCGACAGGCCCACTCCCCAAGGAGGAGCTGCTCACAACGTTGTCATGCAATGCTAGTTGGTAGGTCACACTTAACTAAAATAATGATGTAGTATCCCCAAGGACTTGCCTCATCTATTTTAGAAACTGAAGTTAATCGGGAGTCATTCATTATTTGGTATGAGATACCTAGATAATAATGAATGAAGGGGATCATGGAAAGTTAGTCTTAATCCTAATTTTGACCAACTTTGATCCGCACCAATCTAGGTGGTATTCGCACTCCCCAAGGAGGCATCCCCGGGGATTGGGATTTCGATGTATTCTGAATTTAATGGTTATGAGGATTCCATATAAATTTGGTAGAATACTAAACCCTAATGTCATTTAAAATTCATTAATTGAATGTATGGTTATGTGCTACAGTATTTTCAGCATGAATTCAAACACTTTCAATCCACTTGCGACCATCCTCAACCAGAATAAATTAGTGGGATCCAACTATGTAGACTGGAAACGGAACCTGGATATTGTCCTGACAGCTTCAGGATATAAATATGTCCTTACCAAACCCCACCTTGATGAGCCATTGCCAGAAGCATCACAGGAAGAAAAGGAACTTTACACCAAGTGGGCCAAAGATGATGAGATGGCCAGATGTTACATACATGCATCTATGTCTAGTGTTTTACAACACCAACATCAATCCTTTAAGACTGCATATGATATTATATCAAACTTAAAGGAGATGTTTGCGGAACAGGGTAGGCCTGCTAGACAGGCTGCTATGAGGGTGCTTATAAGCACCAAGATGGCTGAAGGCACACCAGTACATGACCATATGTTAAAAATGATGGACTCATTGAATGAGTTAAATGTACTGGGGGCTGCGATTGATGCAGAATCACAGATTGACATAATCCTAGAGTCACTACCAGAGTCATTCAATAATTTCAAGGTCAATTACAACATGAATAAAATGAATCTGACTCTGGCTGAGCTGTCTAGTCAGCTGGTGGTGACTGAAGGGATTATGAAGAAAAAGCCAACTGCCCTGATGACAGAAAAGTCATTTGCCAAGTCCAAACCGAAAGGCAAAGGGCGGAAAGGCAAGAAGAAATCAGTTCCGAAGGGTCCTAAGGTGGAGAATGGTCCTAACGGTGGTGTTGGCAATGCTAAGGGAGCAGGGACAAAAGGAAAGTGTTTCCATTGTGGTATGACAGGACATTGGAAGAGAAATTGTCCAGAATATATGTCTAAAAGGAAGACCTCAAGTATGATTGAGTCACTTGTTACTGAAGTTAGTTTTGCAACTGGTACTTCAGAATCTTGGTGTGTGGACTCCGGGGCAACTAATCACATATGTAATTCGTTGCAGGGGTTCAGGGAAACCAGGAAACTCAGTGACGGCGAAATCATTGTCAACCTAGGATCTGATGCTAAGGCGGATGCGGTCTCAGTAGGAGTTATTACTTTATGTTTTCAAGATAATAAGTTGGTTTTGTCAGACACTCTATATGTACCGTCTTTAAGGCGGAATTTAATTTCAGTTTCTAGTTTGGTGAATAAAAGTTATTCTATTACTTTTGGTACTGAAGTTGTCATAAAGAGAAACGGTACTTTTATATGTTCTGGCAAGGTAACCAATGGGCTTTATCTATTAACTCCTACAATGTATGAGATACATGATACCGAAATAATTAATAGACCATCATTAAAGAGAAAGTCACCTTCATCTAATCCAACAAAACTTTGGCACTTGAGGCTAGGTCATATAAACCTAAATAGGATTGACAGGCTAGTGAAAGATGGTATCTTGCCTTCATTCGTTGTAGAACCAATGCCTGTCTGTGAGTCCTGTCTGGAAGGCAAAATGACCAAAAGACCTTTTCATCCAAGGGCAATAGGGCCAAAGATTTATTGGAATTAGTACATACTGCTGTGTGTGGGCCCATTAATGTAAGAGTCAGAGGAGGATATGAGTACTTCATCACTTTCACAGATGATTACTCAAGATATGGATACATATACCTTATGCACCGCAAGTCCAATGCTTTTGAAAAGTTCAAAGAGTTTCGAGCGGAAGCAGAAAAGCAATTAGGTAAAAGTATCAAGACTCTTCGATCAGATCGAGGAGGAGAATATCTGTCTGGAGATTTTATGGCACACTTATCAGAAAATGGGATTTTATCCCAGTTGTCTGCTCCTGGTATGCCTCAACAGAATGGAGTAGCGGAAAGAAGGAACCGAACTCTTTAAGATATGATTAGATCTATGTTGAGTTTTTCAGGATTACCTATATCCTTTTGGGGACATGCCTTGGAAACTGCGATGTACATACTAAACCTCGTACCATCTAAGTCTGTACCTAAGACTCCCCGGGAGTTATGGTCTGGGCGAAAGCCTAGTCTACAACATTTACACATTTGGGGTTGTCCGGCACATGTGCTGAAGGTAAAGACGGATAAGTTGGAAACGAAGGCGGAAGTATGCACATTTATAGGATATCCCAAAGGAACTAAAGGTTGGTCATTCTATAATCCCAGAGAGCAGAAAGTGCTAGTAAGCACCAATGCGGTTTTTCTGGAGGAAGATTATATGATGGACCGGAAATCTTTAGAAAAGGTGATCTTGGAAGAGATTCAAGAACAATCAATTCCAAATCCAAATATGACCAAACTTGAGGAAGAACCGCCCTGTTAGACCCCGACCCGGACCAATTCAATTAGTGTGCGATTAGTATGTGTTTAGTCCTAAGTGGGTTTAGTTATTGTTGGGTTAGAAGTAATTAATTTTATTCTCGGTCATAGCTTTGGAAATTTTGAGGACGTTTAGTATTAGTCAGACACACTCAGGAAGGCCTGAGTGCGCGTATAAGCTTTGGGAGATCATATCGGTTTCCGTGTGATTGTGATCTTGATTTCATTTGAATGATTTTTTCTGTGTTACAACTTTCGTTTTAAGCCCATTCATGTTTGAAGCCCAAAAACCCAAGTTCTGGCCCAAAGAGGGTAAAATTGTCTTTTATGCACAAATCTGGACACAATTTTTGAGATCTCAAAACCACGTCAAAAATATACTTTTTGGAAACTAGATATTTCGACGATCGTTTTATCCTTTTTCGTCGAAGTCATCCGAGACTCTCAAGATCGTGTTTTGGTCACTTCAAGGTTCAGCTAGTTGGGGCCCATTCTCATCACTTAAGCCCCATCTCTCTCTCTTTTCATTCATTTTACCAAATCTCTGCAACTTTCTTAACCTAGGGCAAGGAAAACCCTTTTTCTCTTCCTCTTCATTTCCTCTTGCATGCTTTAGCTAGAGATCTCAAAATGAGATTCTAAGAATACCATCTTCTTCCTCTCCTTACAAGTTTTCTATTGGTACAAATTTCTTGGAGTTTCTTGTGGAACAAGCGCTACATTGTCTTCATTCCTTCTTGTGTGGCCATTTCTAGGTAAGAGCTTCAATCCATACCTTCCATGAAACCTTTTTAGCTCTAAAAGATCTTGTTTTTCATTTGGAAAACCCTTTTTGTTCAAATGGGTTCTTTGGTTCCATTTTTGAGTGAGTTTGTGTGTTTTCTCTTGGGTTTTCTTGTAGTGTTGGCTTAGCTTTTGAGTGAAGTGCTTGGAGAGGATTGTTAGCATTGGTCAAGGCAAGTAATCTTTATAGGTTCAATGTGCATGTGTATTTTGATTCCTTTGTTACTTTAGAAATTGTGCATTAAACTTGTTTACAAGCTTCATGATTGTGTTTTATCGGATATTGGATGTGTGAAATGTGTGTTTTGTCCCTTGGAGAGCATGTAGGCTCAGGGAGTGCAAGTTAAATGAGAAACAAGAAGAAGGGAAGAAGAAAATGCAAAAATCTGAACTGAACTGCATTTCCCGTGCAGTTTTGGTCAGCCGTCGGTCGGCTGGCGGCTAGCCGAAATCCTCATTTCGGTTAACCGCGAGCTGACCGAGCTCGGTGGTTCCCTTTCCAGAAGCTGACATTTCGACAGTGATTTACGGTCAGCTTGACGGTCAGCAAGCGGCTAGCCGCCATACCCCATGTCGGCTAACCGCTGGCCAACCACGCGTTGTCGGTTCCTTTTCCCGAGAGCTACATTTCAGACTGGGTTCCAGCGGTCAGCCCTACGGTCAGCTTAGGGCTAACCGCCAAGTCTCATTTCGGCTAATCGTAAGCTAACAGCAGTCAGTTCGGGTCCTTTTCCAGAGGGCTGTGTTGGACCTAGATTTCCAGCGGTCAGCTCGTCGGTCAGCTAGCGGCTAGCCGCCAGACCTTAGTTCGGCTAGCCGACACCTGACCGCGAGGTGACCGAATTTGACAGATTTCCTGTTTTGAAGAGTTTTTGCAAGAATGAAAACTAGAACATGTTAAGTGGCCTTTAGCCTGATATTATGCACTCGAAACCCGAGATGTCCTTGAACTTCGGGGGCACTAATTCTTTATTAATTCCAACATCTGGGCTTCTGCTGCACAACGATCAACCAAGGGTCCTTGCATGAGCTTGATAGGCTTTGTATTCGTACTTTGGTTTCGATATAATGAATATCATCGTGTACTCGTTTTGAAGTTTAAGTACAAGCTCGTTTTGAAGATGTGTTTCAAGAAAAAGGGGATCACTTCCTAAGCGTGTTATGCATATTAAATATGCCCTTGCTAGTCGTGTTCATCGTGTCTGATAAGTGATTTCCCCCTTTTCATCTCGACATGTTTTGATAGTGTTTCGCGTGTTTTGTGCATTCATGAATTAAGTAACACCACTGAGCTTGGACTGCCCTTTTAGTTTTATCCACTGTCTGGGGGTCCTTAAACATGTGGACTGTCTGCAGACTAGTCGTGTATTTATTACACATCGTGCGTGTCCGGTTCCGCGGTCGGAATTCCCGTCTTTGTGGGAAATCGTGTCGTGCTTATATTATGTATATCGTGCTTGTCGTGCGTGCTTGCTCTTTTCATTATATAAATGATAGAGAAAGGACGAGCTCCTTGTGGATTGTAACTGTTCATGATATATTATGTACTCATGCTAGTTTGTTTTAGTATCTCAGCTCGATTAAATATTTCTGCAAATATATCTCAGTCATTATAGTATTTCAAATCAAGGATTTGCTTATATGTTTTCTTAGACGTTATTGTTTCATGCTGCACCTAAATTGATTACCTGCCAAACATTTGTGTTTGACCCTTGTTTGTTGGTGCCCAGGTGCAGGAGACGTTTCCTTTGAGGAGGAGCGTCAGGAGGAGGCTTGTGAGCCAACCCCTGTGAGAGAGTGGCAGCCCGACGATGTCATTTAGACGTCGGGCGGGTTCTTGAGTCTCGTCATCTTTTTGCTGGGAGTTCACTTTGTTTATTTTGGAGAAGTGTATTGGCCTCTGTTGGCCTCTCTTGGAATTGTAACAAAACTTAACTTGTTTTCGTGTTAGTCCTATAACTTGAATATTAATGGGAATGCCTTGTTAGCTTCTTTCTTTGATACTATGCCTTGTGAATATTTGTTATGGCAGGTGCTCATCTTGATGTGTTTTGCTACACACTTCCGCATACTTGATCGTGTGAGTCAGATTCCGCGTGTCCTTGGGAATCCTCACCGCGGGAACCTGTGGGAAAGTACATCTCTATTAAACAGATTAATGCAACACCAACGTCGCAGGCCCGAGGATCCGTTCAGGGGTCGCGACACGCCCCTACCAGACCCAGTAGTTACACCAGTGCCTCGTCGTAGTGGGAGAATAATCAGGCCCCCTGATAGGTTCTCGTTCTTGGGAGAGTCTTACGAGGCAATCCCGAAAGAACCGAAACAAGATCCCTGTAACTATGATGAAGCAATTAATGACATAGATTCAGGACATTGGCAAGATGCTACGAAAGTTGAGATGGAGTCTATGTACTCTAATCAGGTTTGGACACTTGTGGACTTGCCTGCCAATATCAAACCTATTGGGTGCAAGTGGGTCTACAAGAGAAAAAGAGGACCAGATGGAAGAGTTGAGACTTTTAAGGCCAGGCTTGTTGCGAAAGGGCATACTCATAAAGAGGGTATCGATTATGAGGAAACCTTCTCGCCGGTAGCCATGCTCAAGTCCATCCGGATACTCTTATCCATAGCAGCTCATCTCATTTACGAGATTTGGCAAATGAATGTCAAGACGGCGTTTCTAAACGGCCATCTTGAGGAAGACATCTATATGATGCAGTCAGACGGTTTTATAGCAAGCAACCAAAAGCAAAGAGTTTGCAAGCTGCAGAAGTCCATTTTTGGGCTGAAGCAGGTATCCCGAACCTAGAACATTCGTTTTGACTAAGTAATCAAGTCAGTTGATTTTTGTCAAAATCCGGATAAGTCATGGGTGTACATGAAAAGTAAAGGAGGCAGGGTAATTTTTCTAGTCGACGACATCCTTCTCCTAGAGAGTGGTATATGGATGTTGTCAACAGTAAAAGGTTTAGTTGGCTAAGACTTTTGATATGAAGGACATGGGAGAAGTCAGTCGCATCCTAGGGATCAAACTCCATCGAGATCGAAAAAATAGGATGATTGGCTTATCTCAAGCTGCATACATAGATAAGGTACTGGTACGGTTTGCTATCCAGGACTCCAAGAAGGGTATCACACCTTTCAGGCATGGAGTGCACCTTTCCAAGGATCAGGGTCCCAAGACCCCAGAGGAAAAGGAGCAAATGAGAGCAATTTCATACGCTTCGGCTGTTGGTAACCTCATGTATGCTATGCTATGTACTAGACCGGATATCTGTCATGCAGTGGGCTTAGTCAACAGATATCAGTCTAACCCAGGTCCTGGCCATTGGACTGCTGTAAAATGTATCCTTAAGTACTTGAGAAGGACTAGAGATTACATGTTGATTTACGGCAGTAATGATCTGATTCCAGTAGGATATACAGATTCTGACTTCATGTCAGATAAGGATTCCAGGAAATCTACCTCTGGTTTTGTGTTTATGCTTGGCGGAGGAGCTATCAGCTGGAGGAGTATTAAACAGGAATGTACCGCTGATTCCACTTCTGAGGCTGAATATGTAGCGGCTTGTGAAGCAGCTAAGGAAGCAGTATGGCTCAAAAGATTCCTTTTGGAACTTGGAGTGGTACCTTTGGCATGACAGCCGCTCACAGTTTACTATGACAGCAACGGGGCAGTCGCTCATTACAAGGAACCAAGGAGCCATAAAAGCCAAAAGCACGTATAGAGGAAGTATCATTTGGTCAGAGAGATTGTGTAAAGAGGTGATATTGCAATTACCAAGATAGCCTCTACGGACAATCTGGCATATCCATTTACTAAGCCTTTGACCACCAAGGTTTTTGACCAGCATGTAGACGGGATGGGCATGAGATGCAATCCTGATTGGCATTGAGCCCAAGTGGGAGATTGTTAGTTTATGGTCTCAATACCAAAGGTATATGATGTAATAAATTGATTAATTTTTTTATTTATCAATACAATTCATGTTTTTCCTTTCATGAGATGAATGGTGTTTTATATACTTGCACATAACTAATACAAATGACATAATGGTTCATGAGATGAACCGGAGTCCACAAGTATACTAGATGTAATACATGTGTATGGATGAGATCCACATACAGGAGATATGTATTACATATCTTATACTTAAATTATCTTCACAACTAGTGATGAGATTGGACATCTCATCTGACAAGGTTGCAGCATTTTGATCACTATGAGATAGTGTCATTTATCTCGATCATCAGAATGTAAGATTCTGGATCATGATGCTGGAACATTGGATGTATTGAAGGACCATGAGAAGCACCTTATATACACTGTCTTTATTTTAAGGTCTGCTCTCATAATTCCCTAGCAATAGGCTCATAATCCTGAGACATTAATGAACTCAAGTTTCTAACTATTCAGTTGCTTTGAGTCACCAATGAGTGAGGCCAATTGTAGGTCAACACCTCGGTGATTTGGGTACTTGATAGTAGAGTTGTGGGAACATTCAATGGTCAAGATGGAATCTATCTTTAATATCCCCTTGTGCCAACTAATGGATTTATCATTGGTAAGTGCGCACCCATTCCAATTAAGAGTTAATTGGATCGGTACCAAATGATCACTATAATTAGTTGGGGGCTCAAGGATAATAAGATATGGATCTAATTTGGTGGACAGGTCCATTTGATCCGTGGATATAGATGGAGGGGCCTACTTGTGGTACTGTGGAAGTTTAGGGTCTTCATTGTAATTTATTCCTAAGACTGGAGTGCAATTGCCTTTATATAGTGGAATTATTTACAATTAACTGTGGGCCCGGATTACACATGAGATGTGGGGTCGCGTGTCCCAGTTGGAGCCAGCTTTCTAAGGAATCCCTAGTGGTCCCCACATCTCATGTGTAATCCCTAGTGGTCCCCACGCTAGCCCAATTTATTAAAAAGATACTAATTCTACTTGAACTCTAAAAGGAAGGTTACTATTTCTATTTGAAGTAAGACTTCTAATAGTGGTAATGGTAAGCTACTAATTATTAATGGAAGTAGGACTTCTATTTTAATTAGAAAGGAGAAAGTTACTAATAGTTGTGGAAGTTAGACTCTTATGGCAATTAGTAAGGGAGATGTTTACTAATTTGTAATGGGAGTTAAACTTCTATTTCAAATAGGAAAAGAGGAGTTATGGAGGGTTATAAATAGAGGAATAATCCTCTCAAATTCGTGCATAACACATAGAGCACTTTCAGCCCCCTTGTGCAAGAGTTGTACAAGTCCTCTTCTTCTAAAAGTTCCATTCTCTTTCACCTTTGGTTCCTTAGAGTTACTAGTAGGGTTTTCTCTTGAGGATTCCGCCATCTTCTTGAGAAAAGAGATCTAATACGGGACATAGCGTGGAAGATCAAAAGGAGTTGAAGATTCTGAATTGGATTGTGAAGTTGTTCATCATCAAAGTAAAGAACTCAAATCCTCCATTAGAGCACAACAAAGCTCCAAAGGTATATCTACATCCTTGCATGTTGTGGATTTCGTGGTAGTATGTTTATGTGCTTATTTCTATCTTTTAGATAGTATATGTTGTTGTACATGACTATGAGTTTTGAGGAATTGCATCCTGGATTGGGTTTGTTGCATTCTAGACAATTGATCCCTGCATCAAGTGGGTCAAAAGTTTTTGAAACCTGTCTGGAAGGCCCACCTATATTCCAACATCAACAACCATTGTGGGTTCAGTATATCCATCAACCACAATATCCCAGACCTGGTCATCGATGTCCTTAAAGAAGGTTATCATTCTAACTTTCCAATATGAATAATTTGATCCATCCAAAAGGGGGGCCTTGTTGGTAGAAGTTCATTCTCTAATGATATCCATGAGAGATCGGTAAATTGATCACACAGTAAATTAGTGTAACCTGCTTTGATACCAATTGAAAATACTTAAACTTGCCTTAACACGGGCAGAGGTCCCAACAAAAATGATCTGAAACGAATATCAATTAAAAGTGATTAAACTAGTAATTAACCCTAATCCAGATTAAGCAATCAAACCACAAGAGAGAGAAGGACACGCAGATTTATACGTGGAAAACCCTGCTCGGGAAAAAACCACGGGCCTTACCGTCTAGGCCAACAGACAACCAAGCACTATGTAAAACTTGAAGATTACAAGACACTTACAACCCTTCCCAGTTGCTGACTCAACCTAAGGACTGCTTCAGTTCTTGCTGACTGCTCATCACGAATCTTTACCATGCTTGAACAAAGAAGTCTTCGAGAAAAGCGATGGAATTAGACAAAGACTTGAATCATCAGCACAGCATCAAAATAGATAGCCTTGGGGCGGAACAATGGATCTCTCAAACTCTCACACCAGTGGATTTCTTCTAATTCAGAGTGATGATGAGAGGAGAGACATAAAACCCTTTTATAGAGAGTATTTTGTGTAGTAATGGCTACTCTAAACAGGTAACATCCTTCAGAGAATTTAGAAAGAGAAGTTCGTCCATATTTAGAATTCCTAGGTTCGCTCGAGCGGACTGCTCTCTGGAAACAAACGATCAGCGCATTGCTTCATGAGTCGAGCGAAGGTATAGGTGCGGTCGAGCGAACTTCTCTCTGTGTGGGGTTCGCTCGAGCGAACCTCTTTCTGTCTTTAAAATCTTCATTCCAGAAACAGGGTGGGTCGAGCGCATGCATTGATGGGTTGAGCGAACTAGATTTTGGTTGGTCTGCTCGAGCGAAGGAAAGCTCGCTCGAGCGACCATTGGAAATCTTCAGAATCCAGACTCTTTGGGAATCTTTCTATTTGAAACTCTTACAGTCCTTTCCTAAACTCAATACAAGATTAAAGAAACTCAATTTTGTCCAATAACCTATGAATTAGCCAACTAAAATCCTTACATCATCAAACCAACCTAATATGTGTAAGGTACCGATTCCTAATTACCGCAGTTAATATTAATTAATTATGCTTAATGGTTGAGTACGCGTGTTTAGATGTTAATTGACTAGTTTTGCTAGTTAAAATAGTATTTGAGCAGTTTCAGGAAGCTTTGAGAGGTTTTGGATCAAGTTCAGAACTTGGAAGGCCTAGTTCAGATTTTGGGAAACGACACGGGTATTTTGAAAATTTCATAAAAACACGGAGTTGATTTCAGTAGTTATCCCTAATCATTCCGAATAACTTTAGTGTCCAACTGTGTCCGTTCGATGCTTGGAAACCCTTCAATTCATTGAATCTCTATCTAGCATGGACATAGTTGTCATTTCTATGAAAATTGAGTTTTCTCTGGCCACCTCAAGAAATTCTCATTTCCAGTTCATTGGAAAGATGATTTAATTTCTAGTAACTTTTGTTCTTGGCTCAAATAAATCCGAGGTCTTGAAGTCATTCATTTTGTGGAACTAAAGTTGTCACATATTCAGGACACAATCGTCATTTGTAATATATATATATATATATATATTAATATAGCTGTTATTAGTATATTTATTACCTTGTATATGTATAGCTCACTGTAATGTAGTCTTAATAAGTAGCAAGGTGTCACTTCAATACCAACCCCACCAAGGAAATGTAGTCGCATCCATGGCAGGGCCATTCTTGCATGACAACCCTATATTCTAGGGAAGTTTAGTGGTACTGCCTTGCTCTTACTCGCAATGGGAAACGCTGATGTACTTGTACCTAGGACTATTGCAATGTGGAAGTCATATTCCTAGAAGTAGCTTTTTAGCTTGTTATTTATGATTCTCGGCATGTTTACTCATTACTGCACTATCATGCTTAGTTGTACGTATTATTGAAATCCTACTAATCCCGCCTGTCCTTTATTCATACTTGACTTACTAGCTATATTATCTTCATTAGGTATCTTGCCAGGCAATTTGTCTAATACTACACTAGGTGCTGTAGGTTATAATAAAAAGTTTATCTGAACAAACCTTTTGGCCAGAATTTTGGACAACCCCTATGATATTCCTTGAATATCCTAGCATAGCTCAGGTTATAATCACTATGCCATTGAGTTGGAAGCTAAAGCGGTCCAATCGAATGCCCTAGAGATACGGGAATGGACAGCCGACGATATGATGTGATACATCAAAGGCTCCAGAGATCGTCACATAACATTTTGGGTTTATTTTGGGGAATCAATCTTTTGCACCTGTGGCCACTTTTTTTGGCAGGCATATTCTGAGTTGTAATTAACTTACATTTACGGTAAAAAAGAATAGAAATGTGTTTGTTTATGTATCCAGTCTGGGATGCCATATGATGATTCTATTTATGCACTTATTATTTGCGTGGGGCCATTTCCCAATGACAGGATGATGCCTGGCCTCAGTAGTACCCAGCTCGATAGAAGCGTCAGGTCGGAAAAGTCCCAAGCCCATCTCGGTGACCACGTCTGCAAAGGCCCACCTCGGTCTCGGCCTTAGCTTGATCTCGGCCCTCCTGTCATTCAGTCATAAATGCGACCATAAATGCACTACCATGGCGGTAAACGGCGAACTGAAAGTAGAGTGGGCGCCGGACCTAGATAGGTGGCAAGCCTTATCTCAAGGTCACATCCGCAAACATAGGGGAATAGCCCGATGGGACGTACCATTTTTACCTACCCCCACTTAGGAGATAAAGTACAAGCTGATGGGACTTTCATCTCCCCCTAAGGGGCCCAGTCCGATGATGACCCTCACGTCTATATAATGCATGAAGAAAAACTACAGGAGGTATGCAAGAAACCAAATCTCTATACTCTTCCTTCCTCATTTTCCCTTAATTCAGTTACAACACTAACTCAGGCATCGGAATGCCTTTGGCTGCCTGCTGCAGCCAGGGGCTCTGACCTTTGTTTTTCCTTTCAGGTTCTTGGAGGCCAATCCTTTCCCAAAATCATCAGATCAAGAGTCTAACCTCTCTCCTAACCAAGTCCGTAAATTTTAGGCACTTACAGTTGGCGCCGTCTGTGGGAATAGGATCTTTGTTGAAACCAAGCCTAAAAATGTCATGCCTCCAAAAGCCAGGAATGGCGGCGAGGGATCGTCAAAATCCCGAAAAGCATCGTCCTTTCCACCACCAGAACAACCGCCATTACCGTCGTTTTCGCGACCAGAACCGCAGCCTCAGCCGCTCCAGTCGTTACCTCCAATGGTACCCACACGCGCCCACTCGACCCTTCCTCCCCCTCCGAGTACGACAGAGGTTCCCCCTGTCCTATAGGAACTTTCGGTGATTCCCCGCCAGAGAAGATCCGGAGGAAAATCCGGTCCCGTGTACATAAAAGGCGTTATCCAGCCGGACTCCTCGTCTGGACCTGTGACAGTACTCCCCCGACGTGACGACCTCCATGTGGCTCCTCACCCCCAAGATGCTCAGCCACTTGAGGGTCCCCAACAGAATGTTTCCCCGTCGGATCCTCGACGACGGGGCAAAACCCCTGTCAAGGAAAAATCTCATCACTCCCATCGTCACACTCACAATGATTCTCAGTCCTTTCATCGAGCACATGAAGAAGATAACCCTCTGCTTGAAGAGCTCAAGGCCGAAAACCGGGTCCTCCAAGAAAAGGAAGCATTGATTCACCATCTCCAAGAGCAGCTCAAAGCAAAAGAGAAGAGGACTCTTGTTCCGCCTCTTGGACGCCAGCAGAATCATCTGGACAGCCGAGACTTGAGGCAAGTCCTCAACGACAGAAGAAGAGATCGTTGTGAAGAAGAATGCTCAAGCAGTAGCCATCTATGTAGCAACCCTAGGGGGTCGCGTCGCGAGCCAAAGTCCCCAAGGCCAGAGAACATTGCGGGCCTAAGGGAACTGCTCGACCACTACGTGAAACAGGAGGTCCAAGCCAGGATGGCCGAGATCGGTTTCACTCGAGACCATTCGGAGGCCTGCGATGCAGAGGACCATGGCATGTCCCCCTTCTCCCAAGAAATAAAGGATTTCTCTTTTCCTGAGAGATTTAGCGTCCCGAGATTCATCCTCTATGACGGGACCTCGGACCCAGTAGCGCACCTCCGGTATTTCACTCAGCGAATGTCGGTGTGGGGGGATGTCGGCCACCTGAACTGCGGAGTCTTCTCCTCCAGTTTAGGCGACCTCCCACTCCGATGGTTCTACGCGCTCCCTGGAGGGTCGGTCTCAAGCTGGCGGCAGCTCCGAAGCTCCTTCGTTGAGAAATTTCAAGCACACCGAGTCATCCCAAATATGGGTGGCAACCTCATGGCGATCCGAATGAAGGACGATGAAAACATCACTACAGTCACCAGAAGATTCTGGACGATCTATAGCCAGATCACAGACGCCAAAGACGACGTTGCCATCATGTGTTTTCGGCAAGCTTTGCTCCCAGGCAATGAGCTCCGTAAAGACTTGGTCCGAACCCTCGTAACCACGATGAAAGCGCTGATGGCTAAGGTAAATCAATACATTGAGCAAGAAGAAGACGAAGCTCGAGGCAACGAGCGGTTCGGCCTCCCGCGAAAGGGGCGAACCCCCAGAGGAGAAGGGATGTTCTCCAAACAAAAACCAGACAAGAAGAGGGCCACCGCAAGTTCGGCAACCTTCTCAACCTCCATCTCTGGGGGCAGCAAGAGGCCAAAGTTCAAGCCTGCCAAGCCGGCCGGTGATCCTTACAAGGCCATCAATGTTATCTTCAAGGAATCCATCTACAGACTCCTCGGCAAAATCAAAGCAGAACACTATTTCCAGTGGCCACAGCCAATGAAGGGCGACCCATCCACCTGAGACCGGAGCAAGTCCTGCTCTTACCATAAGCAGCACGTGTAAGTCCATGGGGATCCGAACCCTAAAGGGGGGGTGAATAGGGTGAGCTCCAATTATGACCAATTTTAACAAATTTAACTTCTTTAAAGCAAACTAGTCACAAGTGATGATTAATCATACAAGATGCGGAAGCTAACAAAAGAATCACCACAAAGCAATACCATCACACAAGGATTTATAGTGGTTCGGCCTCAATGCCTACATCCACTACCGGCTTGTGAACCAACACCCCACCGGATTTCCACTATTTATGCTTTTCAATAGGCTAAGCAATAAGCTTTACAATATCCTTTCCAAGGCTAAGCAATAACCTTTACATTGATGTTTTTCAAGGCTTAACATCAACCTATACATTATGCTTTTATAGGCTAAGCAATAACCTCTTCAACCACAAGGTTGGTTATCTCTCTAATTTAGTGTCTAACATACACTTGATAGAGATTCAATTAAGCTCATTACAATGCCTCTTAATTAGGCGGGTATGGAAGTGAAAATCTAATACACACTCACACTATGAATGCAAAGATGAAAGTACATGAAGTGTGTGTGTGTGGTCCTCAATCATTTTGAAAATGAAAGCTCATAAATGTATGCCTCGGGCTTTTGAAAGTTTTAGCTCAAAAACATTTATGATTGAGGAAGGAATGCAATCACATGTTAAAAGTAACAACTTGTTAATGATATCAAAGTTACACAAGTTGTATGAAATTAATTAGCTCTAAACATGTGATGCATAGGGATGTCAATCAAATCAACATGAAGCTCAAAACATAAAAATAGATTTGATTGAAATTAGGGGACAAATCATATGTAATTATAAATACAACTTGAATATGATATACCTATCAAAGTAAGGCAAGTTGTGAAACTTTAAAACAATAATACACATATGATTTGTAAAGATGTTGAATCCAAAACATAAGATACATTTGAAAGAGATTTTCTTATGATTGAAAAACAACACCCAAAGATTCAACAAAGTATATGAATCATGTTACATATTTCATTAACATGATCTACTTAGATTTACCAAAGATAAAGTACTACTTTGATTGAATCAAATGGTGATGCGTCCAAAACAATAGATCTATTCAAAATATAAGACATGCTAAGGATACAACACATCATAGGTTAACATGTTACTAAAGATTTACCAATGATAAAACAAAACATGAAAACATATGATTTGTAAAGAAGTTGAGTCCAAAACATAAGATAGTTTTGAAAGTGATTTTCTTATGATGGAAAACAACAACCAAAGATTCAACCAAGTATAGGAATCATGTTACATATAATTTCAAAGGTTTTTTCATTAACATGAACTACTTAGATTTACCAATTCAAGTACTACTTGGATTGAATCATATGGTGTTGTATCCAAAACAATAAATCAACTCAAAACATAAAACATGTTAAGGACACAACACAAACATAGTTTAACATGCTAGAAATGATTTACCAAAAATAAAACAAAGCATGAAAACATATGATTAAGGAAAGTAAAGCCTACTTGGTGATTTAACTTCATTAATCCAAGCTTTAGCTTTCCTAATGCTCCCCTTCATCCCTTGGTTCTTTTCCCTTCTATTTGCCTCAAAACCCCTCAAGGAGGGCCTTAAAATTCCCAACTTTTGGCAAAGGAAAGAACTCATATTTATAGCAAAAAGTGCCCAACGGCTAGTCCTCGGTCGACCTGCAAACAGGTCTCGGTCGACCGGGAAGGCACAACGGTCAAATTTCTGACCGTTGGAGCACTTTTGGCCCTGACGGCCTGCAGTGTTCCCGGTCGACCGGGACCTCTGCGCCGGTCGACCGGCGACACTGCAGGGATCCCAAATTCCACTTTTACAATTTCAAACTTATTCTTTGTGGAACTCTTTGGGCCATTAAATCAAGCTTAAAAACATGTTTTAAATAATTCTATGGGTTTTAAAACATGAACCATAAAAAAGCCTAAAACATTTTGAAAGATTTAAAACTCATAGGCTAGCTTGATTTTCTAAAACTCTTTTCTAAAACAAATGCATCCAAGATTAAAAACAAAACATGCACAAATCAAAACTTTTACAACTCTTAAAAACCATGCATGTATAAACCAAGATTTCAAGTTTATTTAAAACAATGCAAGTGTGTAAATCAAATGATGCTAGAATGATAATGCATCCATCAAATTGCAATCTATAAAATCCCTAACAGCACGGACACATGACTGAGGACTGCATGGCCCTGAAATCCCAGCTCGAGAAGCTCATCAGGGACGGGCACCTTCAGGAATACGTCAAGGAGGGGGAGAGGATCAACCGAGCCCAGCAGCCCACTCCACCCAGTGCGGATTAGGACAGCGACGAGCCGGTGGGCATCATCAATGTCATTCACCTGGCCCCTGCTCCCAATAGGGGAGGTACCCAAGCTTGGTCCGAAGCTAGCAAGGCCGCCCACTGCAAACAGGTGATGGCCGAACAAGAGCCTGCACTGAAGAAAGCTCGGAAAGAAAAGCCCAAGATCTGGTTCTCGAACGAGGACCTGGGAGGAGTCCAGCTCCCCCACAACAACGCACTCATCCTCACCCTGCGACTAAACAACTACACTGTGAAGCGCGTTCTTGTGGACCCAAGGAGCTCATCCGAGATCCTCTACTTTAGCAGTTTCAAGCAACTCAGCCTGACGGAGTCCGATTTACAAGAAACCCGTGTCCCCTTAGTAGGCTTCAGCGCAAAGCTAGTGTATCCCAATGGGAGGGTCTCACTCAAAGTCCGAATAGAAGGTGCCACAAAGATGGCCGACTTTATAGTGGTGGATGCGCCATCTCCTTACAATGTAATAATGGGGCGTACTTGGCTGCATGCCATGGAGGCAGTACCTTCCACCCTTCACCAGAAGCTCAAGTTTCCACTAAAGAAGGCCGAAGGAGGAGTCGAAGTTGTGACCATACGGGGAGACTAGCAGATGGCCAGACAGTGCCTGACAGTCGTAGTGCCTGGCGAAACAGAGCCACAGCAAGTGTATATGGTCGAACTCGAGGATGTCGATCGATCAGTGGAACAGAAGAGCATAGAGGAACTTACCGAGGTCAGGATCAATTTCGACGACCCCGAGCGATATTTCTTATTGGGAAGCCAGCTCCCCGACAACCAGAGATCTGAGCTACTTGACTTCCTGCTGCAGAATAAGGACGTCTTCTCCTGGACTCCATACATGATGCCTAGGATCGACCCGGAGGTCATGTACCACAAACTAAACGTGGACCCCGAAGACAAGCCCATAGTGCAAAAAGCTCGCAGAACAGGGGTCCCGCAGTCGGAAGCAGTAGTTGAAGAAGTAGACAAACTCCTCGAAGCCGGAGCAAACCTCAAAGTGCATTATCCGAAATGGCTGGCCAACACAGTGGTGGTCAAAAAGAAGAACGGCAAATGGAGGGTCTGCGTAGACTTCATCGACCTTAATAAAGCCTGTCCAAAGGACAGTTTCCTGCTCCCGAAGATCGACCAGATGATCGACGCCACCGCGGGACACGATAGGATGAGTTTTCTTGACGCCTACCGAGGTTACCGCTAAATCCCCATACATGGGTCTGATGAAGAAAAAACCACATTCATAACACCTCGAGGCATCTACTGTTACAAAGTGATGCCCTTCGGGTTAAAAAATGCTGGGGCAACATACCAAAGACTGGTTACGAAGATGTTTCAAGCACAGCTCAGGAAGACGGTGGAAGTCTACATCGATAACATGGTTGTCAAATCTAAGAAGTCGCAGGACCATTTGGCGGACCTACGCCAGACATTCGCCATCCTCAGAAAGTTCCAGCTTAAGCTGAATGCCTCCAAATGCGCGTTTGATGTCGGTTCCGGCAAGTTCTTAGGGAGCCTGGTGACCCAGAGGGGGATCAATGCTAATCCAGAACAGATTTCAGCAATCCAGGCGATTCAGAGCCCGACCTTGGCAAAGCAAGTTCAGAGACTCACAGGAATGGCCGCTGCGCTCAATCGCTTCATCAGTCGAGCTTCAGACAAATGTCGCCCCTTCTTTCAACTCTTGAAAAAGAGCTCCAAATTTCAGTGGACCCCTGAGTGTGATCAAGCACTGGAGAAACTCGAGGACTACCTCTGCTCGCCACCACTATTGTCCAGTCCAATACAAGGTGACCTCCTCTATCTCTATCTAGCGATCTCGGAGCATGCAGTGAGCTCGGTTCTAGTCAAAGAGGACAGTAAACAACAGCAGCCCATTTACTACACGAGCAAAATCCTGCTCGATGCCGAGACGAAGTACCTTCCACTCGAGAAACTTGCGCTAGCACTCGTCAGCGCCTCTCGCAAACTCTCTCACTATTTCCAGGCGTACACAGTGGTGGTTGTCACAGTCAAGTCCCTTTTTCAAAAGGCGGACTTTTCAGGGAGAATCTCCAAATGGGCCGTCGAGCTAGGGCAATTCAATATCCAATATCAACCCAGGACGACGATCAAAGCACAAGTTCTGGCGGACTTCATCATCGAGTTAACCGCTCCTAGTTCGGCACCGACCTCACTCGATACCGAACAGGGGGGGATAAGGGTAATAAGGCAGCCAAGATTGAGGATTACTGATCTTGGAAACAGTTCCTTGGGTCGGCCTGGAAGGTCTTCGTTGACGGACCCTCAACGTCCAGAAGGGCTGGCGCTGGCATAGTCCTCCAATCTCCAGAGGGCCTCGTCCTCGAGCAAGCGCTGACCCTCTATTTCAAAGCCTCCAACAATGAAGCGGAGTACGAGGCACTGATTGCGGGTCTCGATAGCGTTAAATCCTGGGGGCACGTCGGCTAATAGTATTTTGCAACTCACAGTTGGTGATAAACCAGCTAAGCGGAGACTATCAAGCCCGTGACGAAAGGATGGCAGCCTACCTGACTCACACAAAGCAGCTCCTCTTCCAGTTTGAGAAAGCAGAAGTCAAGCAGATCGGCAGAGAGTCCAACTGCCATGCAAATGCTCTCGCCAACTTGGCCTCTGCCGTAGAAGCTGGAAAAAGAAGAACAGTTGACGTGGAGACATTGAAAAAACCAAGTATAGAGCTTTTTCCACCTCGACAAATCCTGTGCGTCGATCTCGGTCCAAGCTGGATGAACCCGATCATAGCATTCCTGAAAGAAGATAAACTCCCCGAAGACAAGAATGAAGCCCACAAGGTCAGAGTGAAAGCAGCCCATTTTTGGCTATCCCCGAATGGAAAGCTCTATAGAAAGTCCTTCACAGGACAATATCTCCAATGTGTCCACCCAAGCAAGGTTGAAGACTTCTTTTTTGAAATTCACAAAGGAATCTGCGGAAGCCACATTGGAGGGAGATCACTGGCGTACGGAGCCATCAGTCAAGGCTACTGGTGGCCCTACATGCAGAAGGATGCCCAGCTCTACGCCAGGAAATGTGAAAAGTGTCAGAAATTCTCACACTCTCTGCACCAACCAGCACAAGATCTGAGTCCTCTCTCCAGCCCATGGCCCTTCGTTCAGTGGGGGCTAGACATTGTGGGACCTCTTCACCGGACTCCAGGGAACAAGAGGTGGCTGATAGTGGCCACTGACTATTTCACCAAATGGATAAAGGCAAAAGCTTTATCCTCCATCACCGAGCAGGATACAAAGAATTTTGTCTGGAAGAATATTGTCACCAGATTTGGGTTTCCCTGAGCTTTGGTCTCGGACAACGAGACCCAGTTCGACTCCAACTTCTTTAAAAACTTTTGACGTGAGCTCGGTATCAGGAACTTCTATGCAACCCCGGCCTATCCAAAGAGCAATGGACAAGCAGAGATATCAAATAAAGTGGTGCTAGATGGACTCAAAAAGAGGCTCGATAGAGCCAAAGGCAGATGGGTAGAGGAACTGTCAAGTGTCCTTTGGGCATACAGGACTACCCCGAGACGATCCACTTCAGCAACTCCTTTCTCCCTAGCCTACGGGATGGAAGTTGTAATCCCTCTTGAGGTCGGCCTTCCAACCTTGAGATCGGATCTCTTCGACCAGGGGCAAAATGAAGTAAATCTGGCCAAAGAGCTCGACTTGGCCGAGGAGCGGAGGGAAGCAGCATCTGTCCGCTTGGCTTCCTACCAGCAACAGTTATCTAGAGGATACAATCAATGGGTCAAAGAAAGAAAGTTCTAGATTGGGGAATTAGTCTTAAAGAAAGCGCTTCCAGCGACCAAGAATCCTAGCGAAGGCAAGCTCGCACCAAACTGCCTTGGACCCTTTAAGGTGATCTCGACATCCGGGAAATTAGCTTGCAGACTTGAGAGCATGGATGGTAAAGAATTACCTCGACCGTGGAATGCCGCGCACCTCAAGAAATACTACTTCTGAATGTACTCAAATAATAAGTCAATAAAAGAATGATCTTATGGAAGACGTGTGCCTTGTCTCTTTCAAGTTTTGGATCTAGGCTCCGGTCACAGGACCAGCCTCCTCGAGTTCAGTTCTTGAACCAACTCCCAAGCATCCGGTCACAGGACCAGCCTCCTTGAGTTCGGTTCTTGAACCAACTCCCAAGGCTCCGATCACAGGACCAGCCTCCTCGAGTTCGGTTCTTGAACCAACTCCCAAGGCTCCGGTCATAGGGCCAGCCTCCTCGAGTTCGGTTCTTGAACCAGCTCCCAAGGCTCCGGTCCCAAGACCAGCCTCCTTGAGTTCAGTTCTTGAACCAACTCCCAAGGCTCCGGTCGTAAGACCAGCCTCCTCGAGTTCGGATCGTAAACCAACTCCCAAGGCTCCGGTCACAGGATCAGCCTCCTTGAGTTCGGTTCTTAAACCAACTCCCAAGGCTCCGGTCACAGGACCAGCCTCCTTGAGTTCGGTTCTTGAACCAACTCCCAAGGTTCGGGTCACAGGACCAGCCTCCTTGAGTTCGGTCCTTGAACCAACTTCCTAGGCTCCGGTCACAGGACCGGCCTCCTCTAGTTCGATCCTTAAGTCAACTCCCTGGCCTCCCTTGGGTCAAGTACGGAATCAACTGTCCAATTATAAAGTCACAGAACTCGGTTTGCTTTTAGGCCCAGCCGAACTCCCCGAGTTGTCAAAATCGGCACTACAGCCCCAATTCGATTAAGCTAACTTGCTTCAATCAGCATGATAACCCCCCAGGAGAACAAGTTCGAGCTGACCACGAGGCCTTTTAGTGAAACAGCTCCTTCATAAACGTGTTGTTAAGTCCTGGTCTTGTAGCCAAAAGATTACCGATCTCAGCCACTTAAAGATTTGAAGAACGGGTCAAGGACAAGGGGGCTCAATTTTGTTCGATAAAGGTGGCCAACATTATTCTTCTCAGGGATAGAGAATTAAACACACGTATATTATTGCCAGAAAAGATGAAAGGACAATTGAAGAAGTAAAAATCATTTTTTTTTCATTAATGGAGAAAATGATTACGCAGTTCTGTACACCTTTCAAAAAAAAAGTAAAAAATAAAAAAAACAAAAATACATTATTTCTCTGACGCCATAGCTTTATCGGTAGGAGGGGCGGATGGAACAGGGCCAGGAACACCTGGGGTCTCGGGCAGAGGAGCCACGGACGAAGGTTGTTAGACCCCGAACCAGACCAATCCGATTAGTGTGCGATTAGTATGTGTTTAGTCCTAAGTGGGTTTAGTTTTTGTTGGGTTAGAAGTAATTAGTTTTAGTCTTGGACATAGCTTTGGGGATTTTGAGAACGTTTAGTATTAGTCAAACACACTCAGGAAGGCCTGAGTGCACGTGTAAGCTTGGGAGGATCGTGTTGGTTTCTGTGTGATTGTGATTTTGATTTCATTTGAACGATTTTTCTATGTGTTACAACTTTCGTCTTAAGGCCATTCATGTTTGAAGCCCAAAAACCCATGTTTTGGCCAAATAGGGTAAAATTGTCTTTTATGCACAAATCTGGACATAATTTTTGAGATCTCAAAACCATGTCAAAAATATACTTTTTGGAAACTAGACATTTCGAGGATCGTTTTATCCTTCTTCGTTGAAGTCATTCGATACCCACAAGATCATGTTTTCGTCGTTTCAAAGTTCAAGTTAATTGGGTCCCATTTGCTAAGGTTTTAAGCCAAACCCTCATCTCTCTCATTCACTTCACCAAAATCCTGCAACTTTCTTAACCTAGGGTTGAAAACCCCTCTTTCCTTTCCATCTTCCTCACCTTGCATGATCTAGCTAGAGATCTCCAAATAGAATTCCAAGACCGTCATCTTCTTCCTCTCCTTGCAAGCTTTCTATTGGTATAAATTTCTTGGAGTTTCTTGTGGGACAAGCTCTTCATTTTCTTCATCTTTTCTTGTTTGAGCATTTCTAGGTAAGAGCTTCAACCCATACTTTTCATGAAGTCTTTTTAGTTCCTTAGGATCTTGTTTTCCACGTTACAAACCCTTTTGGTAAAATGGGTTTCTTGTTTTCAAGATTGAGTGAGTTTTTGTGTGGTTTTCTTGGGTTTTTGTAGTTCTTTGGATTGGTTTGAGTGAAGTGCTTAAAGAGGTTTGTGGCACCTTTTACAAAGGCAAGTAACCAATCTAGGATGGATGTTAGCATATGTGCATTGCATTTGTTTTCCTTGCACTCTTCTCATTCATTGAAAATTAGGGGATTTTTATTTGATTGGAGAATGGGATTTCTATGTCTCAAATTGTGTTTTGAAATGTGAGTTTTACCCTTGGAGAGCATGGAGGCTTAGGGAATGCAGGTGGAATGAGAAATAAGAAGAAAGGAAGAAGAAATGTGAAAATCTGAACTGGACTGCATTTCCCGTGCAGTTCGGTCAGCCTTCGGTCGGCAGGCAGCTAGCCGAAATCCCCATTTCGGTTAACCGCGAGCTGACCGAGCTTGGCGGTTCCATTTCCAGAAGCTGACATTTCGACAGTGGGTTTCGGTCAGCTTGACGATTAGCTAGCGGCCAGCCGCCATACCCCATCTCGGCTAACCGCTGGACAACCGCGCGTTTCGGCTCCTTTTCCCGAGAGCTAAGTTTCAGACCAGGGTCCCAACGGTCAGCTTACGTATAGCCGCCGAGTTGCTTTTCGGCTAACCGCAAGCCGGCCGAAGTTAGTTCGATTTCTTTTCCAGAGAGCTGTGTTTGGACCTGGATCTCCAGCGGTCAGCCTGTCGGTCATATGGCGGCTAGCCGCCAGATCCTAGTTCGGCTAGCCGACACCTGACCGCGAGGTGACCGAAATTGACAAATTGCTTGTTTTGAAGAGTAATTGCAATAATGAAAACTAGAACATGTTAAGCGACCTTTAGCCTGATATTGTGTACTCGAATCCCGAGATGTCTTTGAACCTTCCGGGGCACCAGTTCTATTTCTATTTCCAACATTGGGCTTCGATTACACAAAGACCATCCAAAGGTCCTTACATGTGCTTGATAGGCCTTGTGTTTGTGCTTTGGTTTTGACACGATGAATATCATTGCGTACTCGTTTTGAAAGTTTAAGTACAAGCTCGTTTTGAAGTTTTGTTTCAAGAAAGAAAAAAGGGATCACTTCCTAAGCGTGTTATGCATATTAATTATGCCTTTGCTAGTCGTGTTCATCGTGTTTTGATAAGTGATTTCCCCCTTCTTATCTCGACATGTTTTGATAGTTTTTCGCGTGTTTTGTGCATTCATGAATTAAGTGAACACCACTGAGCTTGGACCGTCCTTTCAGTTTGATCCACTGTCTGGGGGTCCTTAAACATGTGGACTGTCTGCAGACTAGTCGTGTATTTATTACACATCGTGCGTGTCCGGTTCCACGGCCGGAATTTCTGTCTTTGTGGGAAATCGTGTCATGATTATATTATGTATATCGTGCTTGTCGTGCGAGCTTGCTCTTTTCATTATATAAATGATAGAGAAAGGATGGGCTCTTTGTGGATTGTAACTATTCATGATATATTTTGTACTCATGCTAGTTTGTTTTAGTATCTCAGCTCAATTAAATATTTCTGCAAATGTATCTCAGTCATCGTAGTATTTCAAATTAAGGATCTACTTATATGTTTTCTAAAACGTTTATTGTTTCATGCTTGTACCTAAATTGATTACCTGCCAAACCGTTGTATTTGACCCTTGTTTGTTGGTGCCCAGGTGCAGGAGACGTTGCCTTTGAGGAGGAGCGTCAAGAGGAGGCTTGTGAGCCAACCCCTGTGAGAGAGTGGCAGCCCGACGATGTCATCTAGACGTCGGGTGGGTTCTTGAGTCTCGTCATCATTTTGTTTTGGGGTTTCCTTTGATTATTTGAGAAGTGTATTGGCCTCTGTTGGCCTCTTATGGGTTGTAACAAAAACTTAATTTACTTTCGTGTTAGTCTCATAACTTGAATTGTGTTGGGAATGCCATGTTAGCTTCTTTCTTTGATACTATGTCTTGTTATTATTTTGTCATAGCACTTAAAGATTTATTGGTGCTTACCTTGATGTGATTTGCTACACGCTTCCGCATACTTATTCATGTGAGTCAGATTCCGCGTGTCTTTGAAAATCCTCACCGCGGGAACCTGTGGGAAAGTATATCTCTGAAGTACACAACAACGTCGCGGGCCCGGGGCTCCGTTCCGGGGTCACGACAGGATTGGTATCAGAGCGGGACATGTTTCAGGCACTTAAAAGAAACTAGAAAGGTCTTAGGAACGTGGCGAGGATTCGTGAGTTCGATAGGTTCGTTGGTATAGGACCTTAGAAACCCTTGTACCATGATTATTGTGTACTAACTCTTTGTTTTACAGCAGTATGCCTCCAAGAAAAGCTCCAAATCATCATGCTTCAGGCAGTCAGCAGAATGAGTCAGATGCATCTGAGACACCGACAGCTACACTGTTTCATGAACTTATGCAAGCAATGATAGCGCAACAAAGCAAGCTAATGAGAACCAAGCCAGATTTCAAGAGCAGTTAGCTAAGAAGGATGATGAAATGGCACAAGTTCAGAGACAACTGTTGGAAGTACTTCAGAACAGGAACGTAGCTCCACCCGTGGGTCCACAGATTGTAATTCAAAATAGGGATCCTGACCCTAATGCTTTATTTGAGAAATTTAGGAAGAGGGCACCGAAGGAATTTTCGGGCAATGAGGACCCGTTAGTGGCAGATGACTGGCTAATCAATACCGAGAAGATCTTCGATGTCTTTATGTGCACGGGAATACAGAAGGTCAACCTCACAGTTTCACTATTCTACGGGCTTGCAGACCGGTGGTGGCAAACAGTCAAGGATCCATATGCAGTGATGGCTGACGAAGAGGCATGGGCAGCATTCAAGACACAGTTTCAAGATAAGTACATTCCCTCTCATGTCAAGAGGCAGAAGGCTATTGAGTTTCAGCAGCTTAAGCATGGTAGCATGACGGTGTTAGACTACGTCACCAAGTTTGAAAGATTGGCTAGATATGCTACCAAGTTGATTGACACTGAAAGGAAGAAGATAACTAAGTTTTTGGAAGGGCTGAATCCGATCATCATGAGAGATGTCATAGGAGTAGTCCCACCAGCTACATATGATGAGGCAGTCAAGCGGGCATATACATTTGAAGATATTAACAACATGATTGTTCAGGACAGGAAGCAGCACTATCAGCAACAGAATCAGAGGCAACAACAGAGCAAGAAGCCAAGGCAAGAACAAAGTCAAGTGAGGCAGGGTTGTGGACATTGTGGCAAGAATCATGAAACACATGAATGTCGTAAGGCCATGGGTGCCTGTTTTAAATGTGGGGCTATGTCGCGACCCCGGAACGGATCCCCGGGCCCGCGACGCGATTGATGATGTTTATGCTTAATGGTTCATTATTTTCCCACAGGTTCCCGCGGTGAGGATTCCCAAAGACACGCGGAATCAGACTCACACGTACACAATTGCGGAAGCGTGTAGCAAAACACATCACGATAAGCACAATCAAATCTTTAAGTGCTATAACATTTAATAACAAGACATAGCATCAAAGAAAAGAGTTATCATGGCATTCCCAAACATAGTTCAAGTTATAAGTTTAACACGAAAGTGAGTTAAGTTTAGTACAGCCCATAAGAGACCAATAAAGGTCAATACAATCTCAAATTAACCAAAAGAAACCCCAAGACTAAAGGTGACGAAACTCGAGAACCAGACCGACATCTAAATGACATCGTCGGGCTACCACTCTCTCACGGGAGTTGGCTCACAAGCCTCCTCCTGACGCTCCTCCTCAAAGGCAACGTCTCCTGCACCTGGGCACCAATAAACAAGGGTCAAACACGACGGTTTGGCAGGTAATCAATGTAGGCATGAACATGAACAATAACATTTAGAGAAAACATGTAAGCAAATCTTTGGTATGAAGTACTATCAAAGCTGAGATACATTTTTAAGAATACGAACAAAGCTGAGATACATTTTTTAAGAATACGAACAAAGCTGAGATACCAAAACAAACTAGCATGAGTACATAATATATCATGAATAGATACAATCCACAAAGAGCCCATCCTTTCTCTATCGTTTATATAATGAAAAGAGCAAGCACGCACGACAAGCACGATATACATAATATAAGCACGACACGATTTCCCACAAAGACGGGAATTCCGGCCGCGGAACCGGACACGCACGATGTGTAATAAATACACGACCAGTCTGCAGACAGTCCACATGTTTAGAGACCCCTAGACAGCGGATCAAACCGAAAGGGCAGTCTAAGCTCAGTGGTGTTCACTTAATTCATGAATGCACAAAACACGCGAAGCACGATCAAAGCACGTCGAGATAGAAAGGGGGAAATCACTTATCAAAACACGACGAGCACGACTAGCACGGGCATAATAATTATGCATAACACGCTTAGGAAGAGATCCCCTTTTCTCTTGAAACAAAACTCCAAAACAAGCTTGTACTAACACTTCAAAACAAGTTCACGATGATATTCATTATATCAAAACTAAAGCACGAACACAAGGCTTATCAAGCACACGTAATGACCTTTGATTGATCCTTGTGCAATTGAGACCCAAGTGTTGGAAGTTTAGAAAGGAATTGGTGCCCCGGAAGTTCGTAGGCATCTTGGGTTTCAAGTACACAATATCAGGCTAGAGGTCACTTAACACGTTCTAGTTTTTCATCCTTGCAAAACTCTGCAAAATACTCAAGCAGTGAATTTCGGTCACCTCGCGGTCAGGTGTCGGCTAGCCGAACTGGGACATGGCGGCTAGCCGCAAGGTGACCGCCAGGCTGACCGCTGGAAAGCAAATCGAACTTAGCTCTCGGGAAAAGGAACCGCATTGCGCGGTTGGCTTGCGGTTAACCGCGAGTGGGACTGGCGGTTAGCCGTGAGCTGACCGCGGAGCTGACCGTGAATCACAAACAAAATGCCAGCTTCTGGAGAAGGAATCGCAGTCCACGGTTGGCTTGCGGTTAACCGCGAGTGAGACTGGCGGCTAGCCGTGAGCTGACCGTGGTGCTGACCGCTGATCCCAGATGAAAATGCTAGCTTCTGGAAAAGTAACCGCTGAGTTCGGTCAGCCTGCGGTTAGCCGCAGTGGACACAGGCGGCTAGCCACGAGTTGACCGCGGAGCTGACCGCCAATGCACGGGTGTGCGGTTCAGTGCAGATTTTCACATTTTTCCTTCCTCCTTACCATTCATTCTCATTCCTCTTGTATTCCCTGAGCATATAGGCTCTTCAAGGGTAAAACACACATTGTCGCGACCCCGGAACGGATCCCCGGGCCCGCGACGCAATTTGTGATGATTACTATTGAAGATTTTGTTTTCCCACAGGTTCCCGCGGTGAGGATTCCCAAAGACACGCGGAATCAGACTCACACATACACGATTTGCGGAAGCGTGTAGCAAAACACACCAAGATAAGCACCAATAAAATATTTAAGTGCTATCACAATAATAAACAAGACATAGTATCAAAGAAAAGAGTTATCATGGCATTCCCAAACATAGTTCAAGTTATAAGTTTAACACGAAAGTAAGTTAAGTTTAGTACAACCCATAAGAGACCAATAAAGGTCAATACAATCTCAAAATAACCAAAAGAAACCCCAAGACTAAAGGTGACGAAACTCGAGAACCAGCCCGACATCTAGATGACATCGTCGGGCTGCCACTCTCTCACGGGAGTTGGCTCACAAGCCTCCTCCTGACGCTCCTCCTCAAAGGCAACGTCTCCTGCACCTGGGCACCAACAAACAAGGGTCAAACACGACGGTTTGGCAGGTAATCAATGTAGGCATGAACATGAACAATAGCATTTAGAGAAAACATGTAAGCAAATCTTTAGTATGAAGTACTATCAAAGCTAAGATACATTTTCAAGAATACGAACAAATCTGAGATACCAAAACAAACTAGCATGAGTACATAATATATCATGAATAGTTACAATCCACAAAGAGCCCATCCTTTCTCTATCATTTATATAATGAAAAGAGCAAGCACGCACGACAAGCACGATATACATAATATAAGTGTCGCGACCCCGGACCGGGAATCCGGGATCGGGACATTAGTGGATAATGATTAAAGGATCTACATCCACTTGATACAATTTATTTTGTTTCCCACAGGTGTCCGCGGTGAGGATATCAAAACCTTGCATGGATATTTCTTTTTAATGCGGAAGCGTGTAGCAAATCAAATAGTTAGACTATCTCTAGTCATGCAAGCATTTACATCAATATCAAACTGTATCAGAAAGAGCAATGATCTATAGCATGTTTCCCAAAGGTTGTTTAAGTTAGGCAAAATATCATTTAGTTACATTCCCCAAAATTAGAGGCCAACAAAGGCCAATATTACAAAATAATAACCCAAAGAATAGTTAACAAGTCCTTCCCAAAATGTTACGCTTCTCAAAGCAATCTGATGTCTACATGACATCGTCAGCACGCCACTCAACTAGAGGTTGCGGTTCACCTACCGCCTCCTCTGGCTCCTCCTCAAGGAAGCCGGCAACGGGACCTGAGTACCAAAGCAAAGGATCAGACACGACGGTCTGGCAAGAGAAAGCAAGGATACAACAATATATAATGTAAGAAATCTCTTGGAAAGCGTGTAAATCTGATTAAGCAATAACTCTCATAAAACAGGTAAATCATTTGCTATAAAACAAGTAAACAAGATAAAACATATGAGGTAACCAAGGGATCGGGAACAAGCAAGATGGCGACCACACGAAGCTAAGTCCTCTATCACTAAGGCGATAGAGCAATAACTAGGCCCTGATCTCAGTCACTCAAGGTGAGGAGAAACAGGGGATCTCATATAAATACATATACTATACATGACCACGGTAGCGAGCCGGGCATCGGGGACCACAGTAGCAATCTGCGGTATCGGGACAAGACCACGGTAATGACCGGGTATCGGGATCCAAACTGCAGTTGGCGGGACAAGAGGGGGATCTCCAAGTCGGTGGATCAAACCAACGAGGTTATCCAAGCTTAGTGGTGCCGACTCATGGGTCAAATACAATCGAGACAATGCAAGTAAATCAAGTACCAATGTATATAATCAAGCGGGCAAGACGGGGGTGCTCAAGGGCACACGGACATATCACGTGGTGCAATGCACTTCGGGTCAAGTAACCATTTCAAGTGTACACTATGCTTTCGGGGGAAGACAAGTCATGTGGTGCAAATCTCGGGAAGTGAGGTGAAACAGTGGACTATAACAATTTCGGGAAAAATATTGATTTCAAGATCTATCTAAGTGAATAGGGGTCCCGTATGTCGATTATTGAAATGACTTGGTACTCCTTGAGTTTGAAGACATTCCGGGCTCCTTATGCACTTTTACACTTTTCAAAACTTCGAATGACATCCTTGTGATATGGTTTCTTTCTCAAATGGCCTCATACAATGCCTAGTGAATCTCCTTTGATCGATAAAGCTCAACGCTCGAACGAACCGGAGAGTTCGTTCGAGCGGGGAGCTTTTCGAAATCTGGAGAATTTCGGTTACCTTGCGGTCAGCTGGCGGTTAGCCGCCGATGCATTCGGCGGTTAGCCGCTGGGTAACCGTGGAGCTGACCGGATTTCAAGGGGAATTCTGATGCTCTCGGGAAAAGGAACCGTGAATGGCGGTTGGCTAGCGGTTAGCCGCCGACGGGTTCGGCGGTTAGCCGCTGGCTAACCGTGAGGCTGACCGCGTTTTCAGGTGGAAAATGATGCTCTCTGGAAAAGTCACCGCGGTGCGCGGTTAGCTGGCGGTTAGCCGCCGATGCATTCGGCGGTTAGCCGCTGGCTAACCGTGAGCTGACCGCCGGTTACGAAAATGCTCACTGAGTTCAGTTTTGAGTCATTTTCCTCCTCAAAACCATCTTCCTCACATCCACAAAGTCCTTACAATAACATTGAGCTAATAGCTCCTCCAATGCATCTCTTTATACTTCTCCAAATCCTCATTAAGAGTTCTCTCCATCACTTCTTCCATGTCAAGTCCAATGCAAATAAAAGAGAAGTAAACCATTTCACAAGCATTCATCTAAGCTATCACAAGAACAATAAATGCTCTACCAACATGTTTATAAAACATTGAATGAAACTATCAATATACATTATGAGCATTTATTTCAAACAAACCTCATTAAATGAAAGTATGGAAATTCCATAAAGACTACACCAAATCATTTCAAAATTTAAAACATCCAACATTCACTTGCCTCTATTCCAAGCTAGTTGAAAACAAGCCTTTTATCACCTCTATTGCTCAAAGCCAAGCTACACATCAAAAATCCCAAAACAACCCTAAAAATGGGTTACACAAGGAATGACAATGAACAAACCAACAATAATGCAAATGTAGCTTCTCAAAGGCTAGAGGAACACTAATCTAGGAGATGGGAATGATCACCTACCTTGAAGGTCCTCTAATGGCAATAGCAAACTCAATGAAGGTCTTGAGATTGAGGTCTCTCTTCACAAATGGTATCAATGGCAAGCTTGTGAGATGAGGAAGAAGATGGTGAGTTCCATTTCGAGTTTGGTGCAAGATTGGTGAAGATTTGAGATGGAGAAGCAAGAAGAAGAAGAGGAGAAAGCAAGAACCCTAGACTCAAAAGGTTTGTGCTGGAACAATGAAAATGGAATGACTTAGAAAGGGGAAATGGCTTCTCTTGATAGCTAATGACTTGGGTTGGGGTTGGGTCCCACAACTTAAGAAGCTAAAGGGGCTGAAATCATCTCTCTCGGGTCCTCGGATGAATTCGACGAAGAAGGAAGAAATGTTCGTCGAAATATCTACTTTCCAAAAAGTGTATGTTTCGCGGGTTTCGGGGATATCGAGTTTTGGGTGCAGACTTGGTGTGCAATGACTGTTTTGCCCTTTAGGCTATGAAAATCGGGTTTCGGGGTCTCAAACGAAAACGGGATCAACATAAAAGTTGTTGGGATTAACAATACCAATAAAACGAGATTAAAACCATGAATGTAAAAATCTCCGATAAATCCTCAAACATATGCAATGTCAAGAAAGGGAACTCCCAAAGGGCCCTACTGACACAAAGCCAATCAAAATCCCCAAACTATAACAGAAGCTATTCCAAACCCAACTTAGCCAAAAACACTAATCAAGCTTAGCACTAACACGCAACTTAATTAGCACTAATCGGGTTCACTCGGGTCGGGGTCTTACAATAAGCACGACACGATTTCCCACAAAGACGGGAATTCCGGCTGCGGAACCGGACAGGCACGATGTGTAATAAATACACGACTAGTCTGCAGACAGTCCACATGTTTAAAGACCCCCAGACAGTGGATCAAACCGAAAGGGCAGTCTAAGCTCAGTGGTGTTTACTTAATTCATGAATGCACAAAACACGTGAAACACGATCAAAGCATGTCGAGATAAAAAGGGGAAAATCACTTATCAAAACACGACGAACACGACTAGCAAGAGGCATAATAATTATGCATAACACGCTTAGGAAGTGATTCCCTTTTTCTTGAAACAAAACTTCAAAACAAGCTTATACTTGAAACTCAAAACAAGTGCACGTTTACACTTATCGTACCAAGACGGAAGTTCAAATACAAAATCTGACAAGCATGTGCTAAGGCTACTAATTGACTTTTGTGTAATTGAAACCCCAAACGTCAGAAAATACAAGAATTGGTGTCCCCGAAGTTGGGTTTCATTTCGAAGTTCCATTTACACAATGTCAAGTTAAAACCCTTAACATAGTCTAGTTTTCAACCCTCAAGAAAATACACAAAATGGAAAAAAACTCATCTTCCTGAATCTGGCAGGTTCGCTCGAGCGGACCTGCCACGTTGATGACACTTCGCTCGAGCGAGACCGTTCGTTCGAGCGAACATTACAAGGCGTAGACCATTCGCTCGAGCGAACGTTGGCTCGAGCGGATAATAAAATGCGTTCGAACGAACGACTCTCTGCCTCGTTCCATAGCAGACAGTGGCTTGTTCGCTCGAGCGGACCCAGGGGTCGCTCGAGCGAACAGGCTGCTGCCTGAGCTCGCTGAGTGCAGAAATCTCCTTTCCTTTGCACATCTTTCACTACATTCTTCTCCTTCTTCTCATCCATCAACCACAAATCATCCCTTGAGCCTTCATGCTCACCAAGGGTTCATTTATCACCATTTCACATCCAAATCAAAAGAAAACATAAACATGAAGCTTATAAACAAGATAAATGCACAATTTCTAAAATACAATGAAATCCAAATACACATGCATCATTCCTATATAGATCACTTGCCTTGACCAAAGCTAACAATACTCTTCTTCAAGCACTTCCTCAAGCTAATCCCACACTATAACAAAAACCAAGAAAACACACAAAACTCACTCAAGCTTGAAAACAAGAAACCCATTTTACAAATAGGGTTTGTAAACAAGAAAACATAATCTTAAGGAGCTAAAAAGACTTTATGGAAAACATGGCTTGAAGCTCTTACCTAGAGAAAGTCAAACAAGAGAGATGGAAGAGAATGGAGAGCTTTCCCAACTTGAAACCTTAAGAAAATTGTATCAATAGAAAGCTTAGGGCAAGAGGAAGAATTTGGTAGTCTTGAAATCTTCTTTGGAGCTCTCTAGCTAGATCAAGCAAGGTGGGGAAGATGGAGAGAAAAAGAAACTCTTCCTTGCCCTAGGTCAAGAAGTTGCAGGATTTTGGTAAAGTGAGTGGAAGAAGAGGGAAAGGGAGGCTTAAGTGATGACTCATGGGCCCCATTGGGCTTGAACTTGAAATGACTAAAACATGATCTTGTGGGCCTCGGATGACTTCGACGAAGAAGGATAAAACGATCGTCGAAATATCTAGTTTCCAAAAAGTATAATTTTGACATGATTTTGAGATCTCGAAAATTGTGTCCAGATTTGTGCAAGAAAGACAACTTTACCCTCTTTGGGCCAAAACATGGGTTTTTGGGCTTCAAACACGAATGGCCTTAAAACGAAAGTTGTAACACATAAAAAGATCATTCAAATGAAATCAAAATCACACTCACACGGAAATCGATACGATCTTCCCAAGCTTACACGTGCACTCAGGCCTTCCTGAGTGTGTCTAACTAATACTAAACGTTCTCAAAATTCCCAGAGCTATGTCCAAGACTAAACTAATCACTTCAAACCCAACAACAACTAAACCCACTTAGGACCTAAACACACACTAATCGAACTGGTCTAGGTCGGCGTCTAACACACATCCAAAACCAACAAAACACAATCATGAAGCTTGTAAACACATTCATATGCAAAGTTTCCAAAACAAAAATGTAGCTTAAAATAACATGCATAATGATCCTATAGAGATTACTTGCCTTGCCCAAATGCTAAAAATACTCCTCCAAGCACTTCACTCAAGCTATCAAGCACTACAAGAAAAACTCAAGAGAAAACACACAAACTCACTCAAAAATGGAAACAAAGAACCCATTTTAACAAAAGGGTTTGTGAACAAGAAAAACACAATCTTAAGGAGCTAAAAAGACTTTATGGAAAACATGGCTTGAAGCTCTTACCTAGAGAAAGTCAAACAAGAGAGATGAAAGAGAATGGAGAGCTTTCCCAACTTGAAACCTTAAGAAAATTGTATCAATGGAGAGCTTGCAAGGAGATGAAGAAAATGGTAGTCTTAGAATCTTCTTTGGAGCTCTCTAGCTAGATCAAACAAGATGGGGAAGATGGAGAGAAAAAGAGACTCTTCCTTGCCCTAGGTTAGGAAGTTGCAGGATTTTGGTAAAGTGAATGGGAAGAGAGGAAAAAGGCATTAAGTGATGACCCAAAGGGCCCCATTTGGCTTGAACTTGAACTGACTAAAACATGGTCTTGTGGGCCTCGGATGACTTCGACGAAGAAGGATAAAACGATCGTCGAAATATCTAGTTTCCAAAAAGTATAATTTTGACATGATTTTGAGATCTCGAAAATTGTGTCCAGATTTGTGCAAGAAAGACAACTTTACCCTCTTTGGGCCAAAACATAGGTTTTTGGGCTTCAAACATGAATGTGCTTAAAACGAAAGTTGCAACATGTCGAAACATCATTCAAATGAAATCAAAATCACACTCACACGAAAATCGATACGATCTTCCCAAGCTTACACGTGCACTCAGGCCTTCCTGAGTGTGTCTAATTAATACTGAACGTTCTCAAAATTCCCAAAGCTATATCCAAGACTAAAACTAATTACTTCTAACCCAACAACAACTAAGCTCACTTAGGACTAAACACATACTACTCACACACTAATCGACTTGGTCTGGGTCGGGGTCTAACAGGCTATGAATCATGCAATCAAGGATTGCCCACTACTTTAGAATCAAGGGAACAGAAACCAGCAGCAGAGGCAAATAGCTCCTCAGAACCAAGCACCAGCTCAGAACCAGATTAGACCACCTCAGCAGCAGCAGCAGCAGGCTAGGCCACCGGCACACAATTAGAATGCTCGTCCTCCACAGCAGAACAGACATGGCCAAGGAAGGCAGAATCAAGTACCAAATAGACTACAGATGCATGGACATTTATATTATCTCAGCCGTGCAGATACTGAAGCGGCAGGAGACGTGGTAGAAGGTAAACTTCTTGTTTGTGGGGTAGAAGCCCAGATTTTATTTGATCCTGGATCCACGCATTCCTTTGCATCTCCTAGTTTTGCTAAGTTGATTGATGCACCATGTAGTGAGTTGGATTACATTTTAGTAGTGACCACTCCAGTAGGGAAACAAGTTGTGTGTAGGACTCATTACCATAGCTGTACAGTTTTGTTAGGAGATGTTAATCTACCGGCCAACCTCATAGTTTTAGACATGCATGATTTTAATGTCATTTTAGGCATGGATTGGTTAGAAGCATATCATGCCACCATGGATTGTTTTAGTAAGACCATCACATTCAGATTCCAAGGACCACAGGCAGAATTGATATTTCAAGGGAATAGGAGAAAATCTCAAACAGGGTTTATTTCAGTTTTGAAGGCAAGCAGATTAGTGCAGAGTGGATATCAGGCATTTATTGTGTTTATCACGAAGGATAAACAATCCCAAGGGGTGGAGGATATCCCCATTGTGTGCGAATTTCCGGATGTTTTTCCAGAAAAAATTCCGGGTTTACCACCAATTAGAGAAGTTGAGTTCACAATTGAGCTCCTTCCAGGGACAGCTCCGATCTCGATTGCACCATACAGGATGGCTCCAGCTGAAATGGGTGAGCTAAAGCTCCAATTGCTAGATTTGTTGAGCAAAGGCTTTATTAGGCCAAGTGTTTCACCGTGGGGAGCACCGGTGTTGTTTGTGAAAAAGAAGGATAGGAGTTTGAGAATGTGCATCGACTACAGGAAGTTGAACCATGTGACCGTGAAGAACAAATATCAATTGCCAAGGATAGGCGAATTGTTTGACCAATTGCAAGGAGCAGCCTATTTTTCCAAGATAGACTTGAGGTCAGGGTACCATCAGTTGAGAGTTAGAGACTCAGATGTTCAGAAGACAGCCTTTAGAACAAGATATGGACACTATGAGTTCTTAGTGATGCCCTTTGGTTTGATAAATGCACCCGCAGTCTTTATGGCTCTGATGAACAAGGTCTTTGCACCCTATTTGGATCACTCCACAGTAGTATTCATTGATGATGTCCTCATGTATTCCAAGAGTAAGAAGGAGCATGAAGAACATTTGAGGACAGCGTTGCAGCTCTTAAGGGACAACCAGTTATAAGCAAAACTTAGTAAGTGCGAATTCTGGTTAGAGCAAGTTGTTTTTCTAGGCCACATCATCTCTAGAGAAGGTTTAGCAGTTGATCCAACCAAGATAGAGGCAGTCGTTAGTTGGGCAAGGTCAAGCAGTGTGACAGAAATTAGAAGCTTTTTGGGGTTAGCAGGTTATTACAGAAGATTTGTCCAAGGTTTTTCGTCCATTGCAGCCCCATTGACAAAATTGACTAGGAAGAATGTCCCATTTGTGTGGATTGATCAGTGTGAAACAAGTTTTCAATAGTTGAAAGGAAGGTTAACCACAACCCCAATCCTTACATTACCTTCGGGCAATGGCGGATTTATTGTTTATACAGATGCTTCGAATGTGGGACTGGGTTGTGTATTGATGCAAGATGGCAAGGTGATTGCTTATGGCTCGAGACAATTGAAGGACCATGAGAAGAATTATGCGACTCACGACTTGGAGTTGGCAGCGGTTGTTTTCGCATTGAAGATGTGGAGACACTATCTCTACGGAGAGAAATTTGAGGTCCACTCAAATCACCGAAGTTTACAGTATTTGTTCTCGCAAAAGGATTTGAACATGAGGCAGAGAAGGTGGATGGAGTATATCAAAGATTATGACTTTCCAATCAAGTATTATTCAGGCAAAGTGAATGTTGTAGCTGATGCATTGAGCAGAAAATCAGTGGTTATGGCCAATTTGAGAGGAATGGGTGTCTTACAGCAGTTTGAAGAGTTGGGTGTAGAAGTGCAAACCCTGAGATTAGGTACGATGTTAGCAAATATGACAGTATCAGAACCTACCTTCATCCAGAAGATCAAGGAAAATTAGTTGCAAGACCCAGACTTGGCTAAGATAGTAGAGGTTATTACAGAATGTCCAGACTTCAATATGGTGAATGGGATATTGTATTTCCGTGACCGGTTGTGTGTGCCAAATGTGGATGATTTGAAGAGTGAAATAATGAATAAAGCTCATAGCACGAGATATTCTATGCATCCAGGTAGCACGAAGATGTACCACAATTTGAAGAATAGATTTTGGTGGAACAACATGAAGAGAGAGATAGCAGCTTTTGTGTCTCATTGTCTAACTTGTCAGTTGATTAAGGCAGAGCATTAGAAGCCCCCAGGTTTGTTACAATCATTGGAGATTCCGGAGTGGAAATGGGAGCACATCACCATGGATTTCGTTTCCGGTTTACCGAATACCAAGAAGGGAAATAATGCAATTTGGATTATTGTAGACCGTCTGACAAAGTCTGCTCACTTCATTCCGATGAAGACAGGGAATATGATGCATATGGCACCACTTGCGAAGTTATTCGTTGATGAAATTGTTAGTAAACATGGCCAGCCCGTCTCCATTACTTCAGATAGAGACAATAGGTTTGTTTCAAAGTTTTGGAAAACTCTTCATGAGTCGATGGGTACCAAACTCCAGTTCAGCACAGCATATCATCCTCAGACAGATGGTCAGTCGGAAAGGACAATACAAACTCTCAAAGACATGTTGCGTGCTTGTGTATTGGATTTCAAGGTTCAGTGGGATGAGTGCTTACCTCTTTGTGAATTTGCTTATAACAATAGTTACCACTCGAGCATTGGTATGGCACCTTTCAAGGCACTCTATGGTAGAAGATGCAGAACTCCAGTTTGCTGGGAAGAAGTCGGTGAGCGTAGTTTTCATGGACCGACGATAGTTGGAGAGACAAGTGACAAGGTCAAGTTGATTCAGGAACGGTTGAAGATCGCCCGAAGTAGGCAGAAGAGTTATGCAGATACTCGTCGAAGAGAATTGCAGTTTCAAGTGGGTGACAAAGTTTTTTTGAAGATCTCACCATATAGAGGGACTTTGAGGTTCGGACAGAAGGGCAAAACAATGTTTTTCATGTTTCTATGCTCAAGAAATATGTTTCTAGTCCTTCGCACATTTTACAGCATGAGCCTTTGGAGATTCGGGAAGATGCCTCGTATGTGGAAAGACCGATCAAGATCATTGACACCAAAGAGCAAGAATTGAGAAATCGAACTATTCATTGGGTCAAGGTACTTTGGGAAAATCACGAGCCAGAAGAAGCCACTTGAGAATTGAGAGAGCAAGTGCAGAGGAAGTATCCACAGCTTTTACCAAAGGTAATTGTTTAATTTATTTGGAGGACCAAATATCCTAAGGGGTGGAGGATGTTAGACCCCGACCCAGACCAATCCGATTAGTGTGCGATTAGTATGTGTTTAGTCCTAAGTGGGTTTAGTTGTTGTTGGGTTAGAAGTAATTAGTTTTAGTCTTGGACATAGCTTTGGGGATTTTGAGAACGTTTAGTATTAGTCAGACACACTCAGGAAGGCCTGAGTGCAAGTGTAAGCTTGGGAGGATCGTGTTGGTTTCCGTGTGAATGTGATCTTGATTTCATTTGAACGGTTTTTCTATGTGTTACAACTTTCGTCTTAAGGCCATTCGTTTGAAGCCCAAAATCCCATGTTTTGACCAAAGAGGGTAAAATTGTCTTTTATGCACAAATTTGGACACAATTTTCGAGATCTCAAAACCATGTCAAAAATATACTTTTTGGAAACTAGACATTTCGAGGATCGTTTTATCCTTCTTCGTCGAAGTCATTCGAAACCCACAAGATCATATTTTCGTCGTTTCAAAGTTCAAGTTAATTGGGTCCCATTTGCTAAGGTTTTAAGTCAAACCCTCATCTCTCTCATTCACTTCACCAAAATCCTGCAACTTTCTTAACCTAGGGTTGAAAACCCCTCTTTCCTTTCCATCTTCCTCACCTTGCATGATCTAGCTAGAGATCTCCAAATAGAATTCCAAGACCATCATCTTCTTCCTCTCCTTGCAAGCTTTCTATTGGTACAAATTTCTTGGAGTTTCTTGTGGGACAAGCTCTTCATTTTCTTCATCTTTTCTTGTCTTGAGTGAAGTACTTGAAGAGGTTTATGGCACCTTTGACAAAGGCAAGTAACCAATCTAGGATGGATGTTAGCATATGTGCATTGCATTTGTTTTCCTTGCACCCTTCTCATTCATTGAAAATTAGGGGATTTTTATTTGATTGGAGAATGGGATTTCTATGTCTCAAATTGTGTTTTGAAATGTGTGTTTTACCCTTGGAGAGCATGGAGGCTTAGGGAATGCAGGTGGAATGAGCAATAAGAAGAAAGGAAGAAGAAATGTGAAAACCTGAACTGGACTGCATTTCCCGTGCAGTTCAGTCAGCCGTCGGTCGGCTGGCAGCTAGCCGAAATCCCCATTTCGGTTAACCGCGAGCTGACCGAGCTTGGCGGTTCCATTTCCAGAAGCTGACATTTCGACAGTGGGTTTCGGTCAGCTTGACGATTAGCTAGCGGCCAGCCGCCATACCCCATCTCGGCTAACCGCTGGCCAACCGCGCGTTTCGGCTCCTTTTCCCGAGAGCTAAGTTTCAGACCAGGGTCCCAGCGATCAGCTTACGGCTAGCCGTCGAGTTGCTTTTCTGCTAACCGCAAGCCGGCCGAAGTTAGTTCGGCTTCTTTTCCAGAGAGCTATGTTTGGACCTGGATCTCCAACGGTCAGCCTGTCGGTCATCTGGCGGCTAGCCGCCAGATCCTAGTTCGGCTAGCCGACACCTGACCGCGAGGTGACCGAAATTGACAAATTGCTTGTTTTGAAGAGTAATTGCAAGAATGAAAACTAGAACATGTTAAGCGACCTTTAGCCTGATATTGTGTACTCGAATCCCGAGATGTCTTTGAACCTTTCGGGGCACCAATTCTATTTCTATTTCCAACATTGGGCTTCGATTACACAAAGACCATCCAAAGGTCCTTACATGTGCTTGATAGGCCTTGTGTTCGCGCTTTGGTTTTGACACGATGAATATCATTGCGTACTCATTTTGAAAGTTTAAGTACAAGCTCGTTTTGAAGTTTTGTTTCAAGAAAGAAAAAAGGGGTCACTTCCTAAGCGTGTTATGCATATTAATTATGCCTTTGCTAGTCGTGTTCATCGTGTTTTGATAAGTGATTTCCCCCTTCTTATCTCGACATGTTTTGATAGTTTTTCGCGTGTTTTGTGCATTCATGAATTAAGTGAACACCACTGAGCTTGGACCGCCCTTTCAGTTTGATCCACTGTCTGGGGGTCCTTAAACATGTGGACTGTCTGCAGACTGGTCGTGTATTTATTACACATCGTGCGTGTCCGGAATTCCCGTCTTTGTGGGAAATCGTGTCGTGATTATATTATGTATATCGTGCTTGTCGTGCGTGCTTGCTCTTTTCATTATATAAATGATAGAGAAAGGATGGGCTCTTTGTGGATTGTAACTATTCATGATATATTATGTACTCTGCTAGTTTGTTTTTGTATCTCAGCTCAGTTAAATATTTCTGCAAATATATCTCAGTCATCGTAGTATTTCAAATTAAGGATCTACTTATATGTTTTCTAAAACGTTTATTGTTTCATGCTTGTACCTAAATTGATTACCTGCCAAACCGTTGTGTTTGACCCTTGTTTGTTGGTGCCCAGGTGCAGGAGACGTTGCCTTTGAGGAGGAGCGTCAGGAGGTGGCTTGTGAGCCAACCCCTGTGAGAGAGTGGCAGCCCAACGATGTCATCTAGACGTCGGGCGGGTTCTTAAGTCTCGTCATCATTTTGTTTTGGGGTTTCCTTTGATTATTTGAGAAGTGTATTGGCCTCTGTTGGCCTCTTATGGGTTGTAACAAAAACTTAACTTACTTTCGTGTTAGTCTCATAACTTGAATTATGTTCGGAATGCCATGTTAGCTTCTTTCTTTGATACTATGTCTTGTTATTATTTTGTCAAAGCACTTAAAGATTTATTGGTGCTTACCTTGATGTGCTTTGCTACACGCTTCCGCATACTTATTCATGTGAGTCAGATTCCGCGTGTCTTTGGGAATCCTCACCGCGGGAACCTGTGGGAAAGTATATCTCTGAAGTACACAACAACGTCACGGGCTCGGGGCTCCGTTCCTGGGTCGCGACAAAGGTTGAGCCTGGGCGCCTTCGGCAGGATTCGAGGGCGGAGGAGTAGGGTCCAAGGCTTCTGGAGGGGCTTCCGGAGGGTTAGAGTCGGGCTCTGATTTCTGGACTGGGTATGACGGATTGAAACTGGGGGAGGTTCACAAATATAGGGTCATCCTCAGGGACCCCATATTTCTAAAGCGCTTCCCTTCACCCCATCTCATACAGAACTGGGCTCAGGTCCTTAATCTGAGCCACATACTCCGCCGATGCCCAATCCACTCCTTCTTTATAAGCTCTGGCAACCTGGGCCCGCAGAGAGGATTCGGCCTCGGCCCGCTCCTTTTTAGAAGACTCGAGCTCGGTCTCTAATTTATGCACCCTCCTTGCCTTAGCCTCGGCCGCGCCCTTCAAATGCTTATTCTCAGCTCGCAACTTAATGATTTTGGCCCTCGCCGTTTGTTGCTCTGTTGCGAGCTCGGCGATCTGCTCCTCCGCCTTCTTTCACTCTCCCGCGTTGGCTTCCAGGGCCTCTCCCATCCTCCTTTTCTCGGCGTCCACCTCGATGACCCTTGAAGCCGTCTTCTTCGTCCTCTCCATAATTATTTGCAGCCTCTGCACGTTCTGTAAAGAAAAAGGGCGTCAAAACAAGTGACCAAGGTATAATGCTTAAAAAGACGAGGAGAACTAGAAGTCACCTCGATCGACGCCTTCATCGTTGAGTAAATTAGGCTCAGCTGTCGGGCTTTATTATACTTCTCCATATCCCTGGGGAGCGCGCAGGCCCTGGCAACTGCCGAGATCGTCCCAACAGTGGTCCCCATCCGGTCTTCCACATTCAAAGGCTGGCCGGGGTTGACCTCGAGGTCGGGCCTGAAGGGGGGCGGTTTAACAAGCTGGAGCTGCGGGACCGTTCCAGAAGCCTGCTCATTCTCGCCCCCCACGCGAAGCCTCTTTTCAGGAGGGGGCCTCTCACCCTCCTTCCCAGTCTCGGCCACTCGCGGCCGAGTTTCCTTAGTCGGCTCCTCCGACCTCCCCCTCTTCTCCTGCTGAGGGTCTCGCGCGCCTTTATCTTTTGCAGAAGAATAGGCCCCTGCTGCGCCCAAAGGACCGGAGGGGGCGCCAGCCAAGGATCCCAGGGCGGCACTGTACCCACGGGGGCACACCTTGGAGCAAGAGAGGCTCGACCTTTGAGAACCAGGGCTCCCAGATCCTTCAGAGGAGGTCGTTGCCCGTCCATTTCTTCTTCTTCTCCTTCTTCTGGGTTTTGAGAAAGAGGATGGTCTTCACCAACCTAGGTGGGACTGGACGACTCAGGGACTTGACCACCGTCTTGGCTAAGGCAAGCACTATCTACCCTATCTGCTCGGAGGGGATCTCGGTGCTCTTCTTGGTGTAAGACTGGTACCTCGGCTTGTACCGTAGCAACGAGAAGGCGGCCCGGTCGTTATGGTGTGGTACAGATATACCTTCTTGAGCCAAACGTCGTTCCTCTTCCAACGATCGAGGTCAGCGTCTTTCCTCCCTCGCTGGACACCTACACAGAAGACATAAAGAAGACATCAGCTCAACGAATTAGTAATAAAGCAACACAAACAGCCATGGGGGAAGCGAGTATTTACTCGGGGGGGTCCCAGGTCTCCATGGAACCTGGATTCTCCGCGCCACCTCGGTCTCGGTCGCCTCAAACTCCCAGTTCCCCGAGACGAGCAGGCGGTCCTCCCCAGCGTACTTGCTCAAGTCCTCCAGAGCGTTAATCATAGGCCGGTGTCTCGCCTTCACCCGAAGATAAATTGTATCTTCACCCCCTGCGAATTTACAGATGTCATACACATCCTCTATATCATGCACGCCGAGGTTAATGTCGAGGATTTGGTTCAACTCAGAGACGCCCATAATTATTTTGAACCCGTTCGGCATTAATTGGAAGGAGCAAAGCCGCCATGTGCTGAGGCTGGAATGGAGAAGGGAATGAATGGGGAACCTGACCCCGCCTTCGATTACGGCCACCAGAGGAAAGGGCATCCATTTTTTGAAACGGGTAAGGCCGTCAAAGAGGCCCTGGAGGTCGTCAGGCTTCACCAGAACGTCGTCTGGTATCTTATATGCCTTCCAAGCCCCTCCAGAGCTTGGGGGCTCTCTAAGCAGTGACTGTAAATCCCCATTTCCTAAAAAACTAGAAAGGAGCAGAGAGCGAAGGGGGACGAGATCGCAGAAACCCTAGAAAAAAGGCAGAAGATGTGAGGAGAATAAAGAAGAAGAAAACTCATAGAGAGAATATAAAGGGCTTCAAAAATGAAGGTCTCCGGATTTGTTGAGGTTCTGATCTCGGCAGAGCGTCTTCTTCAGCAGAGTCTTCTTCCAAGCTATAGCCGAGGTAAGAGAAGAAAGAAGAGGGGGCATCCCTATTTTATAGAGGGACGCACCTCTTAAATGTCACGCGTGCGAAACGACGCTTCGGACTCTCCACGCGTCACTTCAATTCCAACAACAACCAAACGAAAGGTGACACGTGGCACCACCGGTTCATCTCCTACCATAACTCTGGCACATTATTTATCACCTCGGGCATATGAAGCGACATCCGCGTCCCCACCTGGCTGGAATAATAATGATATCTCATTTATTGCTTGGGGCAAACGAAACGGCATCATAATGAGGATCAGACGTCAGCAAGGGGCGTCAAGACGGGGGCCAGCACATCCTTAGCTCCCGACCTTAGAGAGAGTTCTAAGAGGTCGAGAGCTAGGGGCAATTGTGTGGGGCCATTTCCCAATGACAAGATAATCCTTGGCCTCGGTTACCCAGCTTGGTAGAAGCGCCGAGTCGGAAAAGTCCCGAAGCCCATCTCGGTGACCATGTCTGCAAAGGCCCACCTCGATCTTGGCCTTAGCTTGATCTCGACCCTCCTGTCATTCAACCATAAATGCGACTATAAATGCACTACCATGGCGGTAAACGGCGAACTGACAAGTAGAGTGGGCGCCGGACCTAGATAAGTGGCAAGCCTTATCTCAAGGTCACATCCGCAAACATAGGGGAATGGCCCGATGGGACGTCCCCTTTTTACCTACCCCCACTTAGGAGATAAAGTACAAGCTTATTGGACTTTCATCTCCCCCTAAGGGGCCCAGTCCGATGATGACCCTCACGTCTATATAACGCACAAAGAAAAACTACATGAGGTATGTAAGAAATCAGATCTCTATACTCTTCCTTCCTCATTTTCCCTTAATTCAGTTACAACATTAACTCAGGCATCGGAGTGCCTTCGGCTGCCTGCAGCCAGGGGCTCTGACCTTTGTTTTTCCTTTCAGATTCTTGGAGGTCAATCCTTCCCTAAATCATCAGATCAAGAGTCTAACCTCTCTCTTAACCAAGTCCGTAAATTTTAGGCACTTACATTATTTATAAATGGTTCACACGACCTTCATGAATCCCTCATAAATTTGAGGGACTTCGCAAATCCTCGCATGGCAGAATCCTGTGGGTAAGCGTGTGAAAAATTCTTACTTAGCACCCCAACACGCATCGTGATATCGGATTTGTGTTTTGGATTGTGACAATATATGGGCAGGGAACATGTTCAGGTGAAGCAGATTGCCCTGGCCAAAAGATCAGGTGGGTTAAGACAACATCAGGTGAGCCTTCCACACGTATGTTGAGTGTGGAAGAATAAGTCTGGTAGAATGTACCCCCACATGATTAGAGAATTCACCATGGCCTCCACCCAGTTGGACGATTTGACCTTACATCAGGTGGGATATGTTGTCCTCCTAAAAGATCAGGGGTGTCAAGACATCAGGTGAGCTAGTGGACATGAGATGATTAAGTTTCTTACAATGTGGTCCACATGATCATTGGACCGACCTAATGCAGGTACCCGGCCACATACAACATGGGCTCCACCAAATTTGAAGGGTGGGGCAGACTGTACTGGCCAGAAGCAGGCCGATCAAGAAATTAGGCTAGCCATGTGGGTTTAAAATTTTCTCTAGCTACAATGTCCACATGATCATGAAACCAACCTGATATGTGCACAAGGACACAGGCACCATGCGCCCCACCAGGTAAAACAGATTACCCTGGCCAAAAGTTCAGGTTGGTCAAGACATCAACAGGTGAACATGTATTTTGGCTGCGAAAGAATAAATTTGGTAGATTTTGGCCCCACATGATCTGCGGACCAGGTCACATACACCATGGACTTAACCAAGTTGGACGATTTGACCTTTCATTAGGTGGGATAGATTGTCCTAGCCTAGGAGTTCAGGTGGGTCAATACATCAGGTGAGTTAGTGGACAGTGGATGAATTAGTTTCCTACAATGTAGTCCACATGATCACTGGACCAACCTGATGCGGGTACCAAACCACATATAACATGGGCTCCCCCAAATTTGAGGTTTTGACTACTCCCTAGGTGGACAGATTGTCCAGACCAGAAGCTTTTAAGAAATCAGTCGGACAACACACTAATGGTTGAGTGGTGTTGGATTCATAGTTTTCCTCACATGGGCAGACACCAACACTTTAGGACCAATAGCCCAACTTGCAAAAAATAATAATAATAATAATAATAATAATAAAAAGAATGGTAAGAAATGAGACGAGCCAAAAGTTCTCTATAATTTGGCACCCATGATCAGGACCAACCTGAGACATGGGGAACGTCACATACACCATGTGCCCGACCAGGTGAAACAGATTACACCGGCCAAAAGATTAGTTAGGTCAATATATTAATCATGTGAGCCAACCACATGCATGTTGAGTGTAGAAGAATAGTTTTGTAAAATGTGAACCACATGATCAGAGGACCAGGCCGCCGACACCATGGGCTTTACCAGGTTCAATGATTTCTCCATCAGGTGAGACAGATTGCTCTAGCCTGAAAGGTCACATGAGAATGAATAAGCTAGTTTCCCACAATGTAGCCTACACGATAACTTGACCAATCCGATGTGGGTTCCAGGCCACATACACCATGTTGGAATTATTACTTTTAATATTCTAGTATGAAAATTAAGAATATCCCCTAGAGAATCCAAAAGTTATTTGGGAAAGTCTAAAGGTAATCTAGAAAAGTTAAACATCATGGGGTTTTATTGTTGTCTTATTATATGTAAAGTCAAGTCTTTTGTTAAGTGTCGTTTAGTAGTCTATATAGGGTTTATATAAGGTTGTATTGTAGTTATTTTCTAGTGGGTGAAGCGACAGTGTTTGTGGTGAAGGTCTATGAGATTATCTAAGTATTTTGATGTACGAAATCTCTTGTTCTCTTAAGGTTTGAATTATATAAATTTTGTTCATTTGATTCAGATTAGGGGCTCCGGACGACCCTCTGGCAGTACAATCCTACATACACAAGCGGGCGCGCACACACTCCACACCTTTATGTTTTCTACAAATTGGTATCAAATCATTTCTACAAAGTGGCATCAATGCTAGGTTGACAAATATCAAAACATCAATACTGGATTGTTTTGCTATTGTTTAAAAATATATTTTTGAAGGCTGCACATTGTTTTTGAAAAAAAATATTTTTAAGTAACTTGGGTCTTTTGTTCAAAGGAAAAGAGAGAAATTGATGTTCGAAAATATGAGGGAGAGAGTGAAGTGGTTCGTTAATTTTCAAAAAAAGTGAGAGTGAGTAAAGGGATGAGAAAAGTGGCAGAAAATTTTGTAAACTGTTATCAAGAGAACAAGCTTATTCTCAAGATAATAAGTTTCATGACTCTTGATTAAAATTGGCACCATCATGATTTGTGATTAAAAGAGCAAATTTCTTCAATTAATTGAATTACTATATTCAAAAAAATGGTTCAAAGAATGACGATCATTGAAATTCATTTCAAACTTGTCTTAAGAAGCTACAGCAAAGCTTGGATGTATCCCTCTTAAGTATGTTTCTTTGAGAACTGGATCTGACCACGAAACAAAGTTCATTGCAACAGCTCATTTTATACTCCATGAGCATTCTTAAACCAAAACACTATCGAGGGCTATGACAAAAGGATAAAAGAATATTCCAGCCCCAAATTCTTTTAGGGCCCTTTGGCCAGTCGCAATCCAGGAATTTTTTTTGGGTGGGTCTAAATCTTTCTAGACTTTGATAGAGTTTTTTCCTCGTCAACAAATAATGAAAGAGAAAATGTATTGTATTTAAAAAAAGAAGAAAAAATAAGTAGTTAAAACTCAATTTCTATAATTTTATACGTGAAAGGCCTTTTGATTTTATGAATGAGATTGAATATCTAATACTATTTAATGGGGCTACGTGTAAAGCATCCAATACTCCATCTTCATTCTTATATAGTTTTACTCGTGCTTTGAGCAACATTGAGCTTTTCATTGCACAAGGATATATATTGAAAAAAAAAGAGTAGAACATTACAGTGGAGCCAAATTAATGAAATCTGAGCCTTGCGAAATAAAGGCCTTCAAGTGTATATGATATCGAGAATCAAGATTAATTCAACTGTTCAATTGACTTTTTCATGAAAAAGTGATTAATGTAAATTTATTTTTATTTTTCATCAAACAATTAATCCAATAGTGGAACTGACTCAAATGGAGATCTCCATACTATTGAAATGTGTTATTGGTTTAATGGGTTCTTAAGTATTCCTATTTTATTCTTACTCCAAAGCACTTGTTATTTCAATAAGGAGACTTTCTAAGTGTCATGGTACTTCATCTCTCAAGGCTCCCTTAAAAACTTTCGTAGTTTTTAGAAGTTTACTGCCTGTATGACCATACTTTTCTAATTTATTATATTATTTATTTCAACATGTGTCTGGGTTAGATTGGAGCCACACTTTCCAAATAAGTGTGCAACATACATAGATGGATATAAGTGGTGCCCACAAGTGGAACTACTGCTTTTAATTTATTGACAGAGGAAGAAAAAGTTTATCCGCAAAGGTAGAAAAAGTTTTGGGGGTGGGGCAATCTTTTGGGCATGGCCAGGGCCCACTATAATTACTTGAGGATTTTTGGAGCCGACCTGGGGCGACCGCCCCAAGTGTTCATCACTTAGGTCCGCCCCTCCCTGCCTTTAGCCTTACAACCCCACATACATGCACACACTCCACACTTTTATGTTTTCTACAAATTGGTATATATTAGACGATTTCTATCTGCACACCATGGGCTGTACCAAATTGGATGGTTCGACTATTCCTGTTCAAGCCGGAAGCAGGTGGGTCAAGAAAACGGGTGAGCCAAAAACACCTGGTCAAAAAGTCTTTTACAATGTGGCCTACATGATCATATAGGACTAACATAATGTGTGGAGCAACACTACACCAAAAATCGGAAATTGGAACGGAAAAGCGTTCCTAATCCTTCCGTTCCTAATCCGTTAAAGTGTTCCAATTTCCGTTCCAATTTGGATTAGGAACGGTTGGTACCAAATTGGAACGGAAATTGGAACACTTTAACGGATTAGGAACGGAAGGATTAAGAACGCTTTTCCGTTCCAATTTCCGATTTTTGGTGTAGTGCAAGGCCACATACACCATGCGCCCCGCCAGGTAGAACAGATTACCCTGGCCAATAGATCATGTGGGTCAATTTGATCATGCACCCATTTGCATGACTCTGGCGAATTCATGCTTATCAAAACCTAGTCCAACAAAAAGATGGGGGGAGAGAGAGAGAGGTTGCTTGAGATGAACATACACTGTTTAAATGGAAAGTGACTCCATGCACGTATACTTTGATGTCCGGTGGAAAGCATTCGTAGAAAACCTGGAGGGAAAAAGACAAAAAAATCTAGGTAGATGAGAGACAGAGAGACACTATGATTCTCTGTTCTCATAAATGGCTATCTTATTGTATTGTTGCCTTGTTTCCTCTGCAGCAGCAGTTTTTCTTCTTGGGTGTTTGGTTTTTCAAATGGAAAGAAGAGATGAGAGAGGATACCTTAGATTAAATTGCAAATAGCCACATCATTCGGTCAATGCAACTGTGAAAAGAGTAAAAATAAACCCCAGTGTCTCGCTAGGGCATCGTCTGTGTGGAAGTAGTAGAGCTCTATAGTGGACCCATCTATTAAAAAATCAAAGCTGCACAATATAAATTCCATATCCATTTATGGAATTACATGTCCCCAAAATTTACTGCGGCAAGAGTTTATTATAATCTATGTTATTAAGACAATGTTATGATACATTGATTATCATATTCATTAATCATCTTATTAATTATATATATGCTCAATTATATTGTAAGACGAATCTAGTGGAGTGAAATTTGTAGACATCTCATACATAAGTGGGGCGCTGATTTTGATCAGCTTAGATTTTCTATAGGTAGGCGCCACAATGGGTGCTACTACTTTCACTGATCCATTGAAGGTTATCAAACCTATTAAGGGATGAATGGATTGGAGTATTGATTCGATAATCTCAGATATTCAGACTTTAATGCGGAGTTTTGAATTTTTATTTTTTATTTTAGTTTTGTTACATCCCTAGAAACGTCAATCAGGTTACTCATAATTTTGCTAAACCGTGGGTCGGGGATCTGTATGTGCTGGTCTGCCTTTTGACATGTTTTGTTGTCTTTTGGTTCGCTGGTGTCATGTGGTCTTTGCTTCCTGTTTTTTGGTCCTAGTGATTGCTCTTATCTAACAACCGAAAAAAAAAAGGTACTACTAAAGCTTAAGCAAGCCCAGTCTTAATATTTGGGGTGTTGAGGCCCATATTCAGCCCACAAGCGTGAAAATTAGTAGGCCCGGGCCAAACTGTCTGCATCTGTTTTAGCCATTGGGCGTAACAAAAATTTAAAAAACTCATCACAGGCCTAAACAAAAGAGTCTGATTTCCATGTTTAGAACATTAAACATGATATTCAACTTATAAAAAAATTTAAAAAATCCATTAATAAAAGTTAAAAGTCAATTTTCACCTTATCAAGCCTCTACCACCACTCCCAACTTCTGCCCTGTCAAACAATATTAGCCAGACTCGGCCGAGTTACTTGGCTTGGTGATGTTCCAAGTTGAATTGAGTTTTTAAATTATGGTCCAAATCCACCACAGGCAATCTAGGTTCAAATTCAACCCCGGACGCGCCATGCCAAAAACCTGATGTGTAGGTCTGGCCTTTTTATATCCTTGTGGTATCACACAACTCAGACAAAATTAAAAAAATGAAAGTAGAATCAAAACCCCAAGACCTCAGGTGAGAATGGATTATGGAAGAAAATGAGATCAGACAAAAACACTGAATAACAAAAACAGGGGGAAGCAGAAAACTGAAGCATTGCATATTAAACATATTAAACATAATCATTCATGGCTTGTTCTCCAAATCTAAAGGTGAACTTTAATCGATAATTGCACTTCTCCATTAAAACATGTTAGATAGATGGAAAAGAGAGGGAGAGAGATACCATGAGTCTCTGTTCTCATGGATGGCCATCTTATTGTCTTGTTGGCTTCGTTTCCTCTACAGCAGTAGTTGCTCTTCTTGGGTGTTGTTCGGCTTTACAAATGGAAAAAAGAGATGGGAACTGGTAGTTAGAGGGATAAGTAAAGATGAGATTTCAAATAACCACATTCTTCGGTCAATGATTTGCAAGTGTGAAGAAGAGTAAAAATAAGAGGAATTCGGCGACGTGTCCCTGAACATTCCACTTTAATCCACAATCTTTTTATTTTTTCAAATTTGAAAACCTAAAATGTCTAATTTACCCTTTCTTCAAAAACATATCTCACTAATCGTGGGATATGCCATTAATAATGATCAACTACCATTTAATTGGTCAAATAAATTTCAAAAGATCCAAATAAATTTCAAAATATGAAAATCAATTTTAAAAGATCCAAATAAATCTCAAAAAATATAAATAAATTAAAAAGACGAAAATAAATTTCAAAAGATGTAAATAAAATTTAAAAAAATCAAATAAATTCTAAAAAAAATACAAAAAAATTTCAAAAAATACAAATAAATTCGAAAGAACGCAAATGAATTTAAAAAAACACAATAATTTAAAAAAAAAACGTAATAAATTTCAAAAGAACTCATAGAAATTTAAAAAAGACTAATAAATTTCAAAAAATCCAAATAAATTTTAAAAAATATAAATAAATTTCAAAAGATGAAGTTCAGTTTAAAAAGACGCAACTAAATTTCAAAAGATCCAAATAAATTTCAAAAAATATAAATAAATTTCAAAAGATGAAAACCAATTTCAAAATATCCAAATAAATTTAAAAAAATGTAAATAAATTTCAAAAGACGCAAATAAATTTCAAAAGATGTAAATAAAATTAAAAAACACAAGTAAATTTAAAAAAATGTAAATACATTTGCCATAACTAAGATAAACCAATTTTCCAAATTTCAGAAAAAAAAATTGCCGAAAATTCAAGTATTTTTGTCAAAACTCAGTGAAATTTTTTAAAAAATTGCAAATAAATTTCAAAAGAACAGCCTGAGTTTATTTTAAAAACTCAATTAAAATTTGCCAAATGGAAATAAATCTGTCAAAAACCCGGCTATATTTTTCAAAAACTCAAATAAATTTGCTACAAACTCAGTTAGATTTGTTCCAGAACTCAAATAAATTAGCCAAAAAGTCGAATAGATTTGTCTAGAACTCAGAGAAATTTGTTTCAGGACTCAGATAAATTTGCGCAAAACTTAAATAAATTTGACAAAAAATGAAAAACTCAAATAAATTTGACAGAAACTCGGATAAATTTGTTAAAACTCAGATAAACTTGACAAAAACTTAGATAAATTGTAGAAAAACTCAGATAAATTTCATAAAAACTCGTATAAATTAGTCAAGAATGATATAGCAGCCCTGTTGCCTTCCTTCTCTGGCGATGGCGTAGCACCCTCGACTACGTTTGGCAACGATGGGAAAACAACTCTGGCGGCCACAACAAGACCGGCAGACCTTCTTCCTTCTCAATCAATCCAACCCCCATTAGAAACCAATCAAACACATCATCATCATCTCCAAAACATGAGTTGAACTGGCTAATAACTCTTCCTCATTGGGCTTCTAGATTGCGCCGGGTCGAACCTGAACTGAATTGGCCTGGCAAGGAACTGACCCAACTGGGTTTTCTTCTTCCTCTAACGGGTTCTAATTCTGTAACAGGTTCAGAACGACCGACGTCTCACGTGACGTCTAGACTTGGCATAACGTCTCACATCGTCACGTCGTCTTTGACGTCTGAACTTGCCCCTTTGACGTCTAGACTTGGCCTAACGTCTCACGTCGTCACATGTCGTCACGGTGTACTTCCTTTTGTAACGTCTCACGTCGTTTGGACTTGGCAGCGAGGGCGTCACGGCTCGGGCGCTGATCCTTTTCTCTTTTGGTTCCGGCGACGACTGCGGTGTGCAGGGTGGTCTTTGTCTTCTTTGAATGGGTTTCTGCAACGAAGTTTCTTGTGGTTTTGGTTTTGTGTTTCTACAGCAGGAAGAAGACCCTACGCGTTACACTCCTCTGATCTTGGGGTTTCTGCATGGTGACCGAACCAAAAAACTTGAATCCGGGTTTCTCCATGGTGGCCTCCTCTCGTTTCTCCTCTCTCATTTCTTCTTCTATTTTTCTTTTATGCCCTATCCACGTATTCAACATGTTTGGGTTGAAGAAGAAGAGGGATAATACAAGATTTGAAATTTGAAATTTCAAAATTTTATGTCTAAAATGGTTGAAAGGGTAAATCAGTCATCAAAATTATATCTAGGGACCTCTCACCGAAATATGTCCAGCTGCATGGACTACCGGCCTTATAAGAAAAGTTGATGGACTGGAGACCTTACAAGACCTATGTGAGGGACCTTTTGCTAATTATCTCTAAAATAAACCCTCTGCCTCTGCCCGTCTCACTCGGGCTTCTTCCAAGTGGAAGGAGTAAAACTCTATTGTGGCCCCATCCCTTAAAAAAAATCAGAGTTGCTCGATATAAATATCCTTTCCACGAATGGAATGTCCCCAAATTCTTCTCCATCAAGAGTTGATCCACAGTAAGATTGAGCATATAATTAATAATGTTATTAACAACTTATTTAATGATTCTCATATTTATGAGACCTTATACATGAGTAGGGCGCTCATTTTGAACTACTTGGATTTTCAATAGGTTCGCCCACTGTGAAGTAACACTACTTTCACTTGGAGGAAGCATGAGTGATACACTAAGAAATCTAGTCTCAAATAAACCCAATATCTGTGGAGAATTGATACAATGATGCTAAAACCATTATATAATTGGAGATTAATTTTGGGCATCAGCACAATATGCCCCACAGTAGGGAATGGAACCTTTGCGAGACCATTTACATTAAAACCAAATATAGCCTCTACAGCTTTTGCATACCGCAGGTTTGTGGAACCCACTGACCTGCATTATAAGGCTTCATTGGTAATTGATTTTGGGGCATCAGAACCTTATGTCCCACATTGGAAATAAACACATCACGAAATAAGGCCCACTGGCCCACCAGATAAGGGGCTTGGCAGATTTGTCTTCTGCTGTTCTACATGTAACAAAATTCGCCATGACTGTCTTATCTAAAGGCCATAAAATAGTTTAAATAAGAATAATTATCAATATCCAATGCTTATGAGTTTTTCAAGATGGCTGTGAGGCTGTCCAATTCACATAGCCCTCTTGCATCTGTGAGGATAATGACCTTCAAAACTCACTTATTTTTAATTTCTATTCAAAAAGGGGGCAGAAGAGTGGTTGTTCCCAAAGGCTGTAGACTGTAGAGGATTCTACCCAGTTTCGTGCACAATTAAGATAGGTAGAAGTCACCGACTACACCTGAGTACCTGCAATTTGTTAACAGTTTTCATAGTTTTGATCAGTCACTAACCATTCTAATGGATTTAGTTGGACCAAACTGCCCGACACAATAATTCAGGTCAAACCATACCTGGCCATAGGGTCTGAATGGTTTCTAAACAACGATTCCAAGAAGTACTACTAAAGCTTAACCAAGGCCAGCCATAATCTTTAGGGTATTCAGGCCCAAATCCAGCCCACAATCTTGAATAATAAATAGCCCACAAGCATGAATAAATTGTTGGCCAGGCCAATGGTTAGGCTTTTAGCTTACATTGGTTCAAGGCATCCGTTTTAGCTATTGGGCAAAAATATAAAATCACAGACCTAAACAAAACTACAGAAGAGGTTTCTATGTTCAGAACATAAAAAATCTGTTCGACGAGGACAATAAAAACATTAATAAAAGTTAATCCCAGTTCTCACGTTATCACAGCCTGTAAGCACCACTCCAACTTCTGCCCACCTAAGGCAACTATTTTTCAATACTAACATTAGAAATAGAAACCGATGAATAAATTTGTCGAACCCGCCCCTGATAATTGGCTAGACTTGCCCGACCTATCTCAGTGATGTTCCAAGTTGAATTGAGTTCGCGTTTTTAAATTATGGTCCAATCTAACCACAGGGATAAGCAATCTAAGATCAAACCAACCTGCAACAGGCCATGCCCAAAAACCTGATGGGTCTGTCTGGCCCTTTTACATCCTTGAGGCATCACAATTCAACAGTGACTCCAGATAGAAAGATGAAAGCAGTAGGATCCAGGAAAGAAAAAAAAAGAGCACATAAAAGTAAGTGAACCCCAAAACCCCAGGGAGAAGAATGCATGACGGAAGGAAAATGAGATCAGATTGCAATGCTGAATAACAAAAAATAGGGGAAGCAGAAAACAGATGCATTGCATATTAAACACAATCATTAATGGCTTGTTCTACAGACCTCTAAGGTGACTTTTTCTCAATAATTGCACTTTTCTATTAAAAGTTGAGGTGCTATTTACAAAACAAGGATGCAACACAAGCGTACATGATCATGGTTATGTTACAGTAATACTAATAGAACGTAGACATCTCTCCCACGCTAGACTGTAAATGTTTTGATACTAAGGAAAAGCTTCAAGAAATATACATTTTTCTTTACCTGCGTTGATACATGCAGCTGATTCCTTTTATGTTAAACTGGTTTCCAGACAGTTAGCACCTCTTGAAACATCTCTATCATCAGTTCCCTATCTGCATGCAGGAAGAAGGTACTGATTTCATCCCTCACGTCATATATCTTGCCGAAGTCAAACAAATACATCAGACAACTTTTCTTCAGTTTGTCAAGCTGGTAAAGCCACGCCTCCTGTAACCGCTCTAGGACATTGCTTGAATTGATGTCTTCCAGGAGGCTCTCCTCGCAACACTCTTTCAGGTCGGCAATGTCATACTTATTTGCTGCGCCAAGCAATGCAAGACGATGCTTCCAGAAGTCTTCTTGTTTTATGCCCCCATATAAATAACTCAGGAGAGCCATGCATGATTCCAATGACATGTCCTCTATATTGATCGTGGAGGACTCCTTTTCTTTAAGATCATGCAAGAACATGCTCCCAAACACAGGAGAGCTTGCTGATAGAACAGCCTTGTGGGCTGCCAGAGTGCCATCAGCTGTGTTGATAGTGACATCAGCATGGATGCCCTCATTGAGCATGCGAGATAGACATCGAAGAGTGCTATTTGTCGCAAGAGACTGCAATGCTATTTCATTGGGCCATATAGAACAGGAATCACTACCCTGAGTTACAACAGAAGCATCTTAGCTTTATGCACAATTTATCTAGGAGGTGTTTGGATGTTGCCCCAATTTTTTATTGGCTTGGTCAGTGGATGGTTATGTTTTGCATTTGGTGCTGCGAGGAAAACATCCTGCATCAAGGGATTCCTTCATCCCATATTTTTCACTTCAAACTGACAGTGAAATATGAGAAGGTAATGATTGTGCTCAACTTTGAAAGAGTTTGAGCAGAGGGTGCATCCCTTCACATCCTGATCCCATCCACTTTCGAAGCAAGAACATGCAAACAAATCCTCAAGAGGAAAATCAGTGGCTCCATGAAGCCTTCAATAAGTCTAATGATCAAAGACCCTCACATTTAGTGAATAGATCTTCAAGTCTAAAAACTCTACATCAATGATGAAACGCCCGTGGAAGGTAGAGTCAACAGGCCACACAAAGTCTTCACTGTTCCGGAGCAATCTCTCATGAACTGTGTACTAAGAATGTTAATCAACAGAACACATACACATTCATGCATATCATCAATTCATTCATGGAGAATATTATGAATTTTGTGAAAGTTGAAGGTGATAAAAAAAAAAAAAAAAAAAACTCAATCAATCTCATTTGGTTAAATGGCATCGGCTGGCAGCATTTCCAGTGACTCTCAGACATCAAGGGTCAATGAAAAAACGGTGTAGAATAATAAGCATAAAGATCTTAATATTGTTGTAAATGTTACTGTGACAAAAATGAAACGGATGATTGCAATCAAGTTGCTTTATTTTTAAGCAAGAACGAATTCATTAAACAATGCCATAATATCTTAAACCATGAACATGTCTTTGGTGAAGAACTCTATAATATCTTAAACCATAACCATGTAATGTCTTTGGTGAAGAACTCTGCACATTCACAGTAGAGTCCAAAGCCCTGATACAAGTTGGCACTTATTTTGTGATAGAATAGAGACTGCGAAAGCTGCACCTTATAGAATATTTAAAGGAAACTCAGGTCAAGAGATAAGTATATCAGCTGTGCCCATGGTTTTAGAACACAGTTTTGGCAGGGCATAACCACTACATATCGACCAATAAATGGCCCCCAAACTGTCATACCAAGTACATTTCACCCACCTCCCCTCTTTATTTTTAAAATTAAAAATTAAAAATCTGAAGAATATAATATCTGAAAACTCCCATTCTTAAGGGCCTTTTATGCGGATATAGATGTAAATAATAAATGATACAACATTATACATTTTATATATGTTTGATGTTTTGTAATATTATACGCATGTAATGGTAAATTGGTAATAGCAACTACCAAAAAAGAGTACATATTGAACTAACTGTTACGCATTAATGGTAGAGTTCTCGTATATCCTGAATCCCACGACTCGCATTGAATCCCAAGGAAAGGGTCCGTATCTATACGACGAATCCCATTTACAAGTGAATGTAAGGATTCCTGTGTAGATTTTATGTTTCGATAATTGTTTTATTCAATCTTATGATTCAATCAATTTGTTTGAGCAGGAATAGCCATAGTTGAGAGGTTAATATTAGGATCCTTTTTTATTTTCTTTCTTTTATTTCCTATAAAAATATCTATTTAAAAAAAAAAAAAAGTGCTACATGATTAGCAAAACCTTTTGATAACTTTTATGATTTTGGAGAGAATTTAGAGATTAATAAGTAACAAGCATGTGACTTGAGTGTTCAACTTTATGTATAGTATTTTGCCCTGCATTTATTTTTTTAATCTTTTTCATTTTTCTGTTCCTTAACACTATATTAATTTCAGGAGACATCCTAATCATATAGGGTTAATTATTTTGATGTTATTTTTATTTTTTATTTAAAGAGAATAAAAAATCAATTTTATTTATTTATTTTTCCCAGTAATGTTGATATCATAAATATACCTAATTTTTCATACATATCATTATGATATATTAGTAAATGTCATTGCATTCTTCATGCCATTGTATTGTCTTATGTGTCACTATAATTATACCGATATGAATGAAAATGGATGGATTATGAAAACTAATTTTTTTCCTTTATTTTATTTTTTTATTTTTATAAGAAAAAATATAAACAACACTCAACGATTTGCAATACAATTCACAATACGATTCCATTTATCTCCATGAATGATTTGCGATGCAATATGTAATAGCCGTTGGGAAGTCCCACATCCCACATCGCCTAAGTCCTGAGTTGAACATGTCTTCATATACCTGTTTGGGCCTTCCACCTATCAGCTTAAGCTTTTGGTGGTTACAAACAAGTGGTATCAGAGTCAAGTTGTGTTGTGCAATCGCGTAGGAAGATCTGAGCATCCGAAGATCGGAATCACGAAAGGGAAAATCCTTGCCTAGGGCTTGATCGAAGACGGAGGATTTGAAAAAAAAAAAAGTTTTTTCCCTGCTGCCCAATGAACGGAGAGGAAATCGATTTTGATCTCTGTTGGGCCACAGATCGGATTGCTTCTTGCAGAGGAGAGATCTGAACACGGAAGAATCTCAAGGGCTGAGATAATTGCAGATGGCCAGTGCAGAGAACTTGCAGAGGACAGGCAGTGCAAACGATCTGAAAAGATCCGGTTGCAGATTGATCCCTGGTGGGCCACACACTCTGTTGCAGATCAATTGGAGTGCCCCTATTGCCATGCCCGGAGAAGACTGTCGCTGCAAGTTTGATCTGTTGCAGATTTGCAGAAGAAGGTGCAGTTTGGTGAGATCTGAAAGTGGGCCACTGATTGGAACGAAGATGGGACGATGTCACTGTTGCAGAACAGTGAAAGGGATTTGGATCCCTGATTTGGTGGGCCATGAATGATCTGATTGCAGAGAAGTTGCAGAGATTGAAGGTGGGCCATGCTGATTTGATAAATCAAAGGGTCCAGACTCTGTAGAAGGAAGAGGAGTTCCATCTTCAGGTCAGATCTGTTGTTGGTTACTGCCTGGGAAGATCGAAGCAGAGGACAGAAATCAGAGGATTTTGTCTCGAGTATGCTGCCTGAACCGGAGAAGAAGCACAGTTTCTCTGTTGGAGGCTGCTGTCACTAGTGGAGAACGCCATCGTCGGATGAAAAAGAAACAGCAGAGTGCAGTCCCCGGTTCTCTGCTACAGTAACAAAGGAGTACGTCCATGGCAATAGAGCAACATTCACATCTTGACTCTCTTCAGATTCTCGGGTTATAGATTACATGGTATATATAATCTTTGCTTTCTTAACCCCCAAGAAAGCCCCGGTATAATGACCAAAATACCCTTGACTCTGAACCCGGTCCAATGGACCACTCCAATAAACCCAGAATACAAGACATAAACCCAACAATCTCCACCTTGGCTTGGATTCCGTACAACTTGAGCCGGCAATGTCTTCCCGTACCTCATTGAAAGGTACGTCTCTACACTGATAGGTGCAGCCTTCATTCTTCAACACTTTCACATGTCGAACCAACAATACAAGACATAACCCGCCGTGTTTCTAAACCATGGCTAGAAAAAAATCAACTTTTGAAATAATTTACATAGAATGTGTGCCATGTGGCGTACAGTGAATCATAGTTACCGGCAAACCAGATTACCCTTTAAAATACACATATTGCCAAAATGAGAAAGTAGCATCTGGCACATATGCAATGAAACCTCTCATTAAACTGGTCAGTAAAAACATGATTTTACACACTAAAAGTTAAGATGAAACTGACACTAGCTCACCAGGTCTGGTGATATTTAGAAAGTGACTGGTTAACAGTGTAATCAACAGAACATGAAAGAGACATCAAGTTGTAACTAAGAATACAAAATCCAACACCCTTTTCTGCAGTAACATGACATGCACACAACTAGTGGAAGTGTCATAAGCTCATCAAGCGAAACGAAAGTTAGCATCCAAGAAATCTCATGCCAAAATTTTAGCTCAATAGGAGTCATCATGCCTGAATTCAAGAATATTCAGTAACATTTCTCAAAGGTCATGCAAATCTCCGAGAGTCTCGCACAATTGGTAGACATGTGAAAATGAGAAAATTTTAGCTCAATAGGAGTCATCATGCCTGAATTCAAGAATATTCAGTAACATTTCTCAAAGGTCATGCAAATCTCTAAGAGTCTCGCACAATTGGTAGACGTGTGAAAGTGAGAAATTAGTTCATCTACTGCAGTTGGTTAACATTTTCAATGGCGATATGCTTTCTTGCGACCACAAAATGTCCCTCATCGAATTGATATCAGGACACACTAAAAGAGGAGGGCTTCAAGGTGTTGCGGCCTTGTGAGTGTTACCACTACGGTCGGCACCAGGTTAGAGCATCTGAGAGTAGAACAAGGTGTTAGTTTTGATGGTCTCAATACCAAGTATATGATGTAATAAATTGATTCATTTCTTTATTTATCAATACAATCATGTTTTCCTTTCATGAGATGAATGGTGTTTAATTATATACTTGCACATAACCAATACAAATGACATAATGGTTCATTAGATGAACCGGAGTCCACAAGTATACTAGATGTAATACATGTGTATGGATGAGATCCACATACAGGAGATATGTATTGCAAATCTTATACTTAAATATCTTCACAACCAGTGATGAGATTGGACATCTCATCTGGCAAAGGTTGCAGCACTTTGATCACTATGAGATAGTGTGATTTGTCTCGATCATCGGAATGTAAGATTCTAGATCATGGTGCTGGTACATTTGATGTATTGAAGGACCATGAGAAGCACCTTATATACACTGTCTTAACTTTAAGGTCTGCTCTCATAATTCCCTAACAATAGGCTCATAATCCTGAGACATTAATGAACTCAAGTTTCTATCTATTCATTTGCTTTGAGTCACCAATGAGTGAGGCCAATTGTAGGTCAACACCTCGGTGATTTGGGTACGTGGTAGTAGAGCTGTGGGAACATTCAATGGTCAAGACGGAATCTATCTTTAATATCCCCTTGTGCCAATTAATGGATTTATCATTGGTAAGTGCGCACCCATTGCAATTAAGAGTTAATTGGATCGGTACCAAATGATCACTATAATTAATTGGGGCTCAAGGATAATAAGATATGGATCTAATTTGGTGGACAGTTCCAATTGATCCATGGATATAGATGGAGGGGCCTACTTGTGGTAATTGGGAAGTTTAGGGTCTTCAATGTAATATATTCCTAAGACTGGAGTACAATTGCATTTATATAGTGGAGTTATTTGCAATTAACTGTGGGCCCGGATTGCACATGATATGTGGGGTTGCGTGTCCCAGTTGGAGCCAGTTTTCTAAGGAATCCCTAGTGGTCCCCATGCTAGCCCAAGATATTAGAAAGATACTAATTATAGTAGAACTCTAAAAGGAAATAGAAAGTTACTATTTCTATTTGAAGTGAGACTTCTAATAGTGGTAATAGTAAGTTACTAATTATTAATGGAAGTGAAACTTCTATTTTAATTAGTAAAAGAGGAAGTTACTAATCATATTTGAAGTAAGACTTCTAATTGTGATTTAGTAAGCAACTAATTGTAGTGGAAGTAAGACTTCTATTTCAATTAGTAAGAGGAGGTTGCTTAAGTACTATAAAAGGAGGAGAAGAGCCCTTGGACGTCCTATGCATAATCCCATCTTGGAATTCACGCCCAAGACTCTTAGTGCAAGAGTTGCACACGTCCATCACTCTCTTTCCCTCTTCTAGTTTCTCTTCTAGTTTCCTTTAGGGTTTTCTCTTGGAGATTCCACCATCTTCTTGAGAAAAGAGAATCTGATACGGGTCATAGCGTGGAAGATCAAAGGGTGTTGGAGATTCTGATTTGATTAGTGAAGGTGTTCATCATCAAAGAAAGAATTCAAATTCCCCATTAGAGCACAACTAAGCTCCAAAGGTATAATCTACATCCTTGTATGTTGTGGATTTCGTGGTTGCATGTTTAGGTGCTATTTTCTATCTTCTAGATAGGATATATTGCTGTACATGGTTTATGGGTTTGAGGAATTGCATCCTGGATTGAGTTTGTTGCCTTCTAGATAGTTGATCCCTGCATCAAGTGGGTCAAAATTTTTGAAACTTATCTGAATGGCCCACCTATTTTCCAACACAAGGTCCCCTGGGTCATCCCCGATACTCTTTCAATGGGATTGTGACTAAGATGGGTGCGATCCTTAAGACGGCATCCTAGTAGCCACCATGTTGCAAGACATCCTTTCAGAGAAAATTTTATCCAGTAATTAGAACTACTCATTCCATAATTGAAGCGTGATTGGGATGGCCGATGCCCATCAAAAACGCGTAAAAACAGCAGCCCCCCGGCCATTTTACTTCAAAATAGGCCCTCCATAACACTATCTAAAACCTAGGCAGAAAATTTGAACTGATGAGCGGAAAAATGCAAGATGGCACTGCAACACTCATTTAGCATCTGGACAAGTCAGAATGAGCCATTTTGTCCCATGGCGCCTTTCATGGTGTTGAGGCTGGAAACAACAAGGCCTAAATGACCACTGATAAGTCATCTCACAACAAAGATGAGCACAGTATCTTGAGCCTAGTTCTGCTTCAAGTCAAACCTGTTCATTCCTTTTTACTATTTATATACTTCTAAAGCTTGATTCTGTAAAACCTAATTAACTCTGAAGGGGTCTTCGAGTAGTATTGAATCTCCACTGGCAGGCTCACATGGAAGGAAGAGGAAGATAGAGTAATTCCCATGTTCCATCGCCAAGATACACAAGACGATAGTACTCCTTTAAAAGCTAGAAAGTAGTAGTTCCTGAGTCAAAAGCAAGCAGCCGTCTAATATGCTTTTTGAGTTTTTTTTTTTTTTTTTAATGCCACTACAGTGACAACAACATATAATCTCAAAAGTTGGATTTTCTTGTGAGCAGGCTCATTGTGCTGCCCAATGCAACCCAAACTGCTTCAACCCATAACCAGCATTGCCATATGCAGGCAGAACAGTTAAGAAATCTTCCTCTCTGTGTCCTTTTTCTTATTGGTAACATGACTCGAACTTGCAACAGTGGACTGTAGAAAAAAAGTTGTTGAAAGAAATCTGCTTTATCCCTGAGAGAAATTTTCAGCAAATGAATTGGGTAAAAAGAAATCCCGAGAGGAGAATTAACCCGAAAACTATTATAACCTGAATCACGTTTAAGACACATTCTAGGCAGAATTTGTCACCCCATAGTATGTGCAATGGTTTGAGGACTGTCTACCCAAGGATACAATGATTACCATTTTCAGATTACTTCACTGGCTATGTATTCAATTGGTCGGGTGGCTGGAACCTATTAGCCATGCAAATTACTGTATGCATCTTGACAAAACTGCAAAAAATTGATTTAAAACAACACTAGTAAAAGAGGGTAAAAAATCGTTGTGTGTGTGTGAGCAAGGATGAAAATAGCTACGCCCGCCGCCAAACCGCTACGAAGTGGGCGATATGTAGCGTAGCAGGGATACGTAGCGGCGTAGCGGTGCAATTTGAAAAAATCGCCAAAAAAATCTGAAAAAAATCACAAAAAATCCAGAATATTGGAAAATGATAGAAAATGTATTTTTTTTTTGCAAAAGTAACTGAGATAAGGGGGCGTAGCGGTCCCTTCATTGTACGAGTTCTTATATCGCTGTATGAATAGAAAAGAGTAGGAATAATCATTTTTTTCGCATGTATTCATGTTTGTAATCAAACAGTGTCATCAAAATATTATCATCGTCATTGCTTAGGATATCACATTTCTGAGTTATATTTTGAAATGTGTATATATATATATAGTTTAAAATTTCTGTTTAAGAAAAATTTGATTAGGGCCTATTTCCTATCAGAGTAAAATTAATTTGGGACACTATATGCTATTAGAGCATAATTTGGTTAAAGTCTTATTTCCTATTAAAATGGAATTTGGTTGAGCCCTATTTCCTATTAGAGAAAATTTTGATAGAGCCTATCTTCAATTAGTGTGAAATTGGCCATGGCCCTATTTCCGGTTAGAGTGAATTTTGATTGGTCTTTATGTCTAATTAGAGTAAAATTTTGCTAAGCCCCTAATTTTTATTTATTTGGCTAAGCCATAAAATTTTATTTTTTTAAATGTTTAGGACCCATTGTGGAGCCCACCAATGGTAATAACATTGGGTGCATCAACTTTAATTTTTCTGAGGGGCCAATTGAGTTTATTTATAACTTAGATAAGGTGAGCCACTGTGGGCCCATTTAATCTTTAGTTACAGCTTTCATAAAGTGAGCCCAATGTGGGCTCATTTTTATTTACCCAACTGGCTAAATAAAGAAGGGACCGAAAGGGGGTTTTTATGCCCTACTTCCTTCTCCCGAAGGAGAATGATCGAGAAAAGAGGAAGAAAGAAAAGAAGAAGAGGGGAAGGAAAAGAGAAGAAAGAAGGAGAAGAAGAAAAGTGGTGCTGCGGTGCTGGTGCTGCCGTCGTGCTGCTGCTTTCAGTTCCAGGTATGTTTCTCCATCTACTGCCCCTTTTTTTTTTTCATTTCTCCATCTTCCTGTCAAACAGGGTTTTCCCTTTTTTTTTTTTTTAACGTTTCAGTTCTGCATGCTACTAAGGAAGAAGAAACAAGTTGGTATTTTCCCTTTCTTTCATTGCTTTTTTTCTACAACAATGTCTGATCTCTCTCGGATTTTTTTCTTTTTTGGGCAGCCGAGTCAAAGCGGGCGCCACGAAACGTGGCGGCCTGTATCGGCCGCTACGCATGGGTAGCGGCCGCTACTGGCGCCACGGGGTGCGATACCCGATAAATACTACGTAGCGTGGCGGGCTTGGCCGCCACGGCCGATATTTTCATCCATGTGTGTGAGAGAGAGTGAGTGAGAGAGAGAGACTTTCCATATTCACATCGTAGGAAATCGTGTGGCCCGCATGCCACGGGTCCCACATCAGATCAAGCAGACAGAAGCTATCAAGCAAGGATCAAAATAGCGGTTGCGGCAGGTGTAGCGGTCAGTGGCCAAAACGCTACGTAGCGGGCGATACGAAGCGGTTGCGGTGAAACGTAGCGATGTAGCGGTCTAAATTTCTTAAATGGCCTAAGTCTTTTGAATGTTATATAGTAACCAAGATTGTGTATTTTTAGTGATTTGAAACCATACAAGAGCAGAGACAACTTTAAGAAAGGCTATTGAGGAGAAGAAATAGCAAAAATGGAATTTAAAACTAAAATTACTTGGCAATACTAGGTTTTAGACCGTAGTGCCGCTATTTTCAAAATAGCATAGTAGCCTCAACCGTAACGGCCGATAATGCGGGCACTACGCTATGTAGCGGCCACTATTTTGAATCATGCTGTTAAGAGAGATGAATCCCACTAAAATAAAACTTGATCTTTTGAAGATAAGATAGGGATCCACAGTAATCTAAGATTAGGGGATCGAATCCTATCCCTACGTAGGAAACTCCTATTAGGATTAGGGGACGTGAGTTTGTTGGAAAATTAGTCTCTAGGAAGCATGAATCCTCAGGATTGTCTATATAAGGGAGATGGGAGCCCTAGATTGTGCATTGCACTGACATCCAGACATAGGAGATTTGCAGAGTCTTCCAACCTCCGGACGCACTTAGGTCTCCAGCCGCACATTTCAGGTCTCGAACCTTCAATTGATATCAAAGAGGGTCTTGGAGAAGTGGCTCGGATCGAGCAGATCTAGGGTTTTTCTTTCGACCCTAGTTTCTTGCTTTCTTCTCTACAACTTGAAGTTGAGAGGAAGATGAAGGGTCAAACAACCCACTTCTTATTGGACACAGATTGAAGTGTCTGAGATAGACCATTGGGCAATAGCTCATATGCAGAAGATATGAATCGTTTCCCACTGGCTTTTCTTTCCCATTGTTTATTTTTCTTTCTCTTTCATACTTTATGTCATGAGTATTGTAGCTTGTCTTTTTTCAAAGACAAATTTTGACTGAAAAAGGTTATAAATAAAAAAAAATAAGTGAAAGGAGTGGAAATAGAAAAGAAACTTTTTGTCTTAACTTACTGATTAAAAGAGCAAAAGAGAATAAAGACAAGTAATGGAGAGCAAGGAGGATCGGCTTGAAAGAACGAATGCCACATACATCAAATATTCTTCATCTGTCCCCACATACATCACATGCCCTGCTATCTAGGCAACAACTAAGTGAAAACCAACAATCAATTCCACCAGTTAGACACATGAGATGAAAATCTCATTATTCCTGTCCCATGTCTCAAATACACTGATATCTTAGTTTCAATAAGGGATTGTGGAATTAATGTTCCATTTCTTCACTAATGTGATGGTGGACTCCATGACATTTGAACCTGCTCATCAGTTCTTACCACCTTCAAAATATCCATGAAGAGATCCAACCTAATGGCCACTTGGACCAGTGCATTATTGGTTGTGTACTGAACTTCTACTCCTGATAGAGCTTGCAAGATCTATTTCTCACTTATCTAAAAAACAAACAATATGTACCTGAGGTAAAGATATAGCCAAACTGAACTCCCTTTTATACAAGTCACTAACTCAACTGACATCCTACAACCAGGCAATTCCAAGTCGACAATTACGCCACAAATAATAAAGCAAATGTTTTGGTGTACCACAAATTGCTCTTATTCACTTGCCAAATTAGCTCACCCAAATTACTTAGGAATCTGACTATGACATCCATGGCGATTACAAATTCAGGTCTCGTAAATCCGGTCATATAGCATTTATTTCACCATGCTTCTCCTACTATCCATGCATAGGTCTTGTCTTTCGTCAACAGCCTGCCTTTCACATTAGTGGGATCTAGATTGTTGGACAATTTTCTACATCTACAAATGGGAGTGTCGATTGGCCTACACGTTATCATATCAAACAATTTTAACATAGTTTTCAAATAGGAATCATGTGATAAAGTCAATAAATAAATCAGTAGATCATGGGCAATCTTTACACCAAGCACATATTCTGCTACACCCACGTCTTTCATCTTGAATCTTGACTTTATCTACGGTTTGATCTCATTGACAGCTTCCAATTTATCACTGACAATCAGCACGTCATTACAAAAACAAACTACTCCAGTACTCCTAGTGCCTTGAAATAAAAGCATGTCACTATTTTGGTGGATTAAATAGTTTTCACATATTTCCTCGTGAAATTCCCATGTGACTATCCTAAGCACTCTCAAAATCCATGCGGTGCTATCAAATAGTGTGCACCACAAAACTGGCATATTACATGTAAAGCTCTTTTTATTCGCTGTTTTAGGAACGTAGTCTTTACATTCATTAGGTGCAACAACCCCTGGTCATCATTAACTTCCATTGCCACTAGAAACTTTATGGATAGGAACTTCATGACTGGAGAAAACATCTTGTAATCTATTCTTTCCACTTGTGTGAATCCCTTATCCATCAACTGTGTTCTATATTCATTCGAGGACAAATCTAATTTAAATTCCTTCCTAAGAACTCATGGCCTCAATATTGTGATAGATCAAGCATCTGCCATACTTGATTCTTATCAATTGATTTTATTTCCTCTCTCATAACTTCTAACCGATTATGCATGTCATGCATGTTAACTACTTGAGAGTAGGATGTCGAATCCAGTTCCAACACGGTTTCCATTAAACTGCAACAATCATCCATTCACGTCGGATGTTATCAATCTTAGGATTCCTAAAGCATACGGGTCATCTCTTGTCCAGTGAGCACTGACCAAAGACATTTATCATCAATGTTATCAACGCCAAAACTCCCACTGACCTTGACACCCTCCATCTTCTAAGATGTTGTGGCTCATCTCTATGATTTCCCTAGGATCCACTGGGAAATATAGATTCTGATAATTGGTCATTATCGTGATTAAAGACACGATATCCTCTTGGATGATTCTAATGAGAAAATGATTTCCTTCATTATTGTTTGCGATTTATATTTTCCTGTTTTCTTGTGGCCTCAATGGTAAGTGTACAACTGATGCAAATCTGTCGGTTAATGCACAATTGATGCAGGAATGATGGTGTTGGTGGGAGATGGATGCTGGAATATGGATGGATGGATAGATGGATCGCCCCAATCAATCACGAGGATCGTTCAACTCTGATACCAAACTAATGCAAATCCTATCCTAGGGTTAAGGCTTGCGTGGAGTGTCAAAGCACAATATTGGTGCCGAAGCATGCGTCCGAAGACACTTCAACAAGTCTCCACAGAGACGATAACGACGACACACCTCAATAGGAAACCCAATTTCTATTAATCAACTCCGAAATTCCATTCTCTACAATGTCATATAAATAAGAAACCATAACTTAGGGCCTAAGAAACCTAATTAAACTAAAAAAATTAATCCTAATTATAATAAAATTAGAAACTAATGACATATAATTAGTGAATAAAAATCCTAAATCTACTTGGGCCCCTACACATGTGGCATGAGGTCTATTTGCATCAACAACATATCCCCATGGCCTATCAAGTCAAATTTAGGTTTGGCACAAATCTACAACTCCTAAAAGGTCTCAGGCACAAATTTGGAGGGTACCTGATCAATATGTATTGTGTAATTAATATATCCTCCGCACGAACACTGCAAAAGACTTGTATGGCTAAACATGGACCTAAGACATTCAATAAAGAATGATTTCACTTTTAGCCACACCAATTTTGGTGGGCTGTACAAAAAAAAAAAAAAAAATTACATACACAATATTGCATAATATTTAATATATTATTTGATATGGATAAGAAATGCACAGTTCCCCCTTCTTGGATCAAATCCTTTTATTTCTTGCCCTTTTGGTTAGGTACTTCAGCAACATATCATGCAAATATTTTTCAAAAGCATTAAGCTCATGCCAATCAAATAAACTATCTATAAACAGTCAGCATACACTAGGATGAATAATATCACAACTCCCCACTTCTAGGTTAACCAAGAAAAGTTCACTCGGCGTTCTACCACTTTAACATGGTTACATACAAAGCTGTCTCTCATACTGAGGTCCGGTATGAGTCTCATCCTAACTTGTCTACTTATTCTATCCCTGCTGATGTATCTTACTCTCAGGGCCATAGTTGCTCCAAACCACACATTCAACGTCTATAAAATAATCAAAACTAGAAGGCATATATCCCACAGGCTATTTCTTAGCCAATACAAATCATCTTGGTATTCAAAAGGTAACAGTCTCCTATGCATTTACATCTGCACTGCCTATGATTAGGTTTTTAATCCATTTAACACCAATTGTCCCACGGAATTTACGCTCTTCCCAAACTGGGTATGATTACAGCATTTGCTAAATGCTGTAATCTGCATAGTATAATGGGCCCAGATTTATATCATTTCCAAAACACATTCCTTGTATAGATGCACACATCTTTGGACTTTTATCCATATACCGGAGATTATATGAAAAAAACATCAATTGAATCATTGGTTCCGTTCTTTTACCTCTACCAGGTCCATGGTTATATGAATCTAATCCCTATTTTCCGATCCATGAGGTTGTCTATTTTGTCATATTCTCTTATGCCCATGATTTGAACAAATCATTATCATTCCTTGCCTCAAAATATCTAGATTTTTGTATTTAAAAAAGAGGCCCAGGATTTACAAAGAGAGAGCTCACCTATGATCACTTGAATCGGCACCAGTCCGAAAATTTCCCACAATTGGATTATTCAATTTGCACAAACCAGTGACTAAACTATTGGACCTGTTTGGATAGGGAAAAAAATAGATTAGAGTGAAGTTAAATGGGCCCAGTCTAAGATTTCAATTCTACCTACTTGGATGAGTCCGCCCAACATACGAAGTAATGTTGTGAGTACAAGTACTTCATTTCACTTCACCCCTAAATACTTCCATCTCCTTGAAAAAGTGGATTCTCCTCGTAACCTTAACACATAAGCATCCAAATAAAATAAAGTACTCTGGTTTTATATTCAACCAACTTTTCTTAACTCCACTTCATATGTCAAATCCACATCATTTTAGTCTACGCCCCTCAAAATGGAAATTCCATTGACCTCCTCTTATCCCATGGCCGCAGTGTATCAAAGGTGGGGCCCACTACTTAAGTCCTTCCATAGTTCCATGTATAGTGTGTAAAACTTTATAGAAAAAAAAAACGAACAAAACAAGAGGGTGTTTTTTGAAATTTTCCGTACCGGGCGAGATGTAAGGTCGCCTGTTAGCTCCGACGTTGGAGACGCGAAGGACGAACCTCGCGACCGGAGGCTGCTCTTTCGAGGCTCGACCTGGTTCGGGAAAAAGCCGCACGTACAGGTAACGGTTCTTCTCTATCGACAAGTGCCTGCAAGAATGGCATCACACGTAAATAAAATAAATTCCAAAGGGGGATTTTGAAGAACCAGAGAGAGAGATTTGAGTACCAGTTCCAGATTCCGACCTTGAATGGATCGGATCGTCGGTAAGAGCAGGGGCCGAAGTTCTCGATCCGCCACTGAGCGAGTCGGGAAATCGTCTCGACCTTGGAATCGGTCATCTCTCTTGAGTCGCTACTCACTTACTCAGCCAGAGAAAGGAAGAGACCTGAAGAAGAAGGGAAACTTCCTAGTTCCAAATTCCAAGTGCGGTTTTGTCCTTTCGAGCTGAAATCATATGACGGGAGTGTGGAATAAGAGGCCTCGTTTTGCCGAGATTTTCCAAAATAACCCAGTGCTTAGTCAAAAGGATGAATGACTTCGACACGAAGTCACGTGACAGAGATAAGAGTAGGACATGCCAAAAGATATCAGTTGTGCAATCCGGTCCAAGGGTCGGGCCAAGTGGACTTCCACAAAAGATATTCGAAGATTCTGTGTCTTTTTGGTGATCGTTTTGAGACACCCTGGATTCCACAAGCTGTTGCAAAAAGTAAAGTACAAATAAAAGGTTAATTTTTATGACACAAGATAGGGTGATTCTACATGCACTCACACAAGATAGGGTGATTCTACATGCACTCACATTCATTGCTGAAACCCACCCACGATATGTTTTTATTTAAAAAGAATTTGTTAAGCCTACCCACCGTATTTCTCAAAGTACCCACGAGTCTTCTTCCTCCAACTTTTCCTCTCGTCGGCGATTTGAACATATCAACGACAGCAGTGTTTTTAGATTAGAAAAAGAGTTTCAGATTTAGCGTTTGTAAGGGCACTGGGCTCGGGCCTGACTTGGATTTAGGCTGACTCGGCCCTCTGTAAAACCAGTCTATGGTTTTTGGGCCAGGCCGATCTGAATTGAGCTGCCGACTAAGTCCAATTGACCCATGAATGCTTAACACAAAAAAGAAGGAAAAAAGGGGGACAGATGGTAACTGGGGGAAGAAGAAGGTGATCACGCGAAGTAGAATGGTACACACTCCCCCACACCAGAGAACACGATCAGAGACGTGCATATCCCTGAGGCCTAGATCAGCAACTAAGGGTGGAGTGAGAGAAGATTCAGGGAACGTAAGAAAGGAAGGGATACAACGGGGAAAAAAGAGAGAAAAACAGGTATGAGAAAACTTCCATAGCAAAGGGTCAAAAAGTTTATTGCGATTCACTAACTGACTTAAGCATCGGAGTGTATTCGATCGGGCCAACCGATCGAATTTCACCTTGTTCCTGATTTCTTAAACAGGTACCAAATTAGGAGACAGAAGCCCAGTGACAGGAGGAAAAAGAAGTGCCCAAAGTGATTTCACTTAACCTGATCTTTGAAAATCTGACCTTACAATTGGCGTCGTCTGTGGGAAGTGAGAGGAAAGGGTACACTCACACTTCGCTAAGCCAATGTCGGAGCAAGAGCAAGATCTGGGGTCGTCATCCCGGCAGAAACGACCTCCACCTCGGACAGAGGAAACGCGGCCTGGAGGGCAGCGTAAGGAGCTGGGCAAGGACCCCTTGACTCATCATTCTAATGACATGGATGTTAAATACGTCCCATATACAGAAAGCGGACGTACTATTCCATCCGGATAAGGAAAGGGGCGGATTCGATCAGAGATCCATCGCACAGGCCCCACTCGAATAGAGGTTTCTCCCTCTGTAGAAAAACCATAAGAGGAAGCGCACCAAAGACTGGATAGTGAGCCTCCAAGGCGAAGCCTGCCACGTGATACATATGATCGACTTGAGCAAACCTGTAGGGATGCCATACAGGACATGGCCGAAGGAGTCAGGTAGCAGTAAGAAAAGATTAATTGCCTGCTGCAGGAGCTGGAAAAAGTAAAGAGAGGAAAAACACACTCCCCAAGCCCGAAATAAACCCAGGGAACACGGGACAGGGGGCGCCGAGGACGGACGACAGTGCAACAGCCAAGGAAGCAGCGCTCCAGGTCAAGACCTCGAAACTCCCATGTCGGAACAGAGACAGGCGGCGAAGGAAGTCGGACTTCGAGCTCCTGGCCACGGAAAAAGGGAAAGATTAAAGCCCGAGCATAGAGCGCGAAGGCGGACATTCCCTTGTGAAGGAGAACTCCACAGCGAGGCCTTACCGAGAAAGATGTCAAAGCTCTGATAAAAAGGGCGTTAGTCGACCAAAAGTTCCCACCTCAAAATCCAACCAGAACGAGGTGCTTAAGGAACTCCCAGAGCTTCAAGTCTCCATTCTCAAAAGAGATAGAGAAGGCGGATCCACCTCGGCGGTTTACAATCCCGAAATTAAGGGTATATGATGGGACCTCGGACCCAGCCGACCACATCCAGCATTTCCACCATTCTATGGCGTTATGGGCTGGAAATGAATCCCTTATGTGTAAGGTGTTCCCATCGAGTCTTGGCTACCTCACCTTGAAATGGTTTTCTCATCTAAAGCTGAGATCGATCCATAACTTTCGGGAGCTTGCTGAGGCTTTTGTCACGCGGTTCGTGACGAATTTGAAATAGCCGAAGGATATCGGGGCATTATTAACACTCAAGAAGCAAAATTCGGAGAGCCTGAATGAGTATAGCACTCGCTATTGGCGACTTTATAATGAAGTAGAGGGGAACAATGAACATGTTGCGGTGGTGACATTCAAGCTCGGACTCCCGAAGGAGAGCCAGCTCCGTCAGTCCCTGACAAAGCGTCCTCCTACTACCCAAGGTGAGCTAATGGAGCGCATCAAGGAATTCATAAAGTTGGAGGAGGATATGGGTCCCACGGAATCGAGATGGACTCGCCCGACGAAGGAAGAGAATAAGCGGAAGCGAAGGAGAGAATTAGGGGAGAGGACAGAGCGAAGGACGGCCCAACTTGAGCCCACAAGGTCGCCTTATGAGGGGGTGTATACCATCTTCAAGGAGCCGATCTACCGGATCCTGACCCAGATCAAGGATAAGCCATACTTTAGGAGACCCTTAAAGTTGATCAGTGACCCGGGGCGCCGGAATCCTAACCTGTGGTGTTTATACCATCGGGAACACGAGCACTTGACAGAAGACTGCAGCATGCTCAAACAACACTTGGAGGATCTCGTAAAGGAGGGACACTTGAATGAGTATGTGACGGACTCCCGACCAAGAAATGCCCCGGGTAGCTCGGCCAGAAAAAAACTGAGGAGCGACCAACAAAAGGAGAAACCGGTTGGAGTGATAGACGTGGTGCATGGGACGACCGACCTTTCCGAGGTAACAAACGGATCCGTACCCCCAACAAAGAAAAACGGTTGCACACCTATGGGAGGTTTACCAGACAACCACTGAGCCCAGAATGGTCCATGAGGGAGGACGGAAGGATGGAGAAATCTCATTCACGGATGAGGATTTACTAGATGTGGTCCATCCGCATAATGATGCGTTGGTACAAGAATACGACGTTCAAAGAATATTGATCGACCATGGGAGTTTGTCAGAAATCATGTACACCGAGCTGTTTTATAAGCTCAGATTGAGACGGTCAGACTTGAGACCAACCTCAATACCTTTGTTCGGATTCAGCGGACAAGCCGTGCACCTGATGGGCCTTATCACGGTGCAGGTGGGGGCAGGACCTATCCATATGGACGTGGAATTTCTTGTGGTCGACGTACCGTCACCCTATAACGTAATCATGGGACGAACGTGGATCCATCAGATGAAGGCAGTTCCCTCAACTTATCATCAGAGGATTCGCTTTCCAACGTTGAAAGGAATGATGGAGATCAAGGGAGATCAGGCGGTTTCCAAAAGCTGCCTGATAGCCGCTATCAAGGGGAAGGCAACAAAAGTCGAGAAGGGAAGCAATTGCCCGAGCAGAAGGGCAGACCAGGAATAGCAACTACAGATAGGTCGGTCGGAAGGCAGTAAGCAGAGGGCCAACCAGACCAGTACGGCTGTGGAGGAGTTGGAAAAATTCGTTATCCGAAAGGGAGGTGTGCCATCCCCCGAGCAGTATTGGATGATTGGGAAATCAATGACTAAAGATGAACATGATAACCTAGCTCGACTGCTGGACGAGAATGCTAACGTCTTTGCCTGGACCACGCATGAGATGCCTAGGGTTGATCCAGAGGTCATCAGCCATAAGTTAGGAGTAGATCCTAGAGCCAAGCCAATAGTTCAGAAGCAGAGGAAGCTCGCCATTGAACGCCAAGCAGCTGTGAATGAAGTAGTGGATAGATTATTAGAAACGGATACTATCCGGGAAGTGCATTACCCAAAGTGGTTGTCTAACATTGTTGTCGTACCAAAAAAGGACAACAAATGGAGGGTGTTTGTAAATTTCACTGACCTGAATAAGGCATGTCCTAAGGATAGCTTTCCACTCCCGAAAATCGATCAACTGGTAGACTCCACGGTGGGGCCTGAACGGATGAGCTTCTTGGATGCATATCGGGGATACCACCAAATAGCCATGGTGGAGGCCGACCAAAAGAAGACAACATTCATAACCCCAAAGGGAACCTTTTGTTATAAACGAATGTCCTTTAGGCTTAAGAATGCGGGGGCGACATATCAAAGGCTGGTTACAAAGATATTTCAGAGCATGATCGGAAGTACGGTAGAAGTTTATATTGATGATATGATAGTGAAAAGCAGGAAGAAGGAAACTCACGAGGAAGACTTGAAGGCGGTGTTAGGCATCTGACGGAAGTACAAGCTGATGCTGAACACCACGAAATGCTCGTTCGGGGTTAACTCGGGGAAATTCCTTGGATACATCGTGACCCAGAGTGGAATAGAGGTCAATCCTGACCAAGTTGCGGCCGTGCAAAGATTAGATCGGCCGAGCTCAAGGAAGGAGGTGCAGAAGTTAACAGGGATGCTTGCTGCCCTGAATCACTTCATAGCAAGGAGTTGGGACAAGTGTCGACCATTGTTTCGTGCCCTAAAGAAGAAGGCAGAGAAAGTGTGGGATGAAAAATGCGACGAAGCATTCGCACAGCACAAGCAATATTTGAGTTCCCCTCCTGTCCTTTCTATTCCAAATCCTGGGGAAGAGCTGGTGCTGTGCCTGGCGGTATCTGTCGTGACCCCGGAACGGATTCCCGGGCCCGCGACGTTGGTGATGATGTTTATGCTCAATGGTTCATTATTTTCCCACAGGTTCCCGCGGTGAGGATTCCCAAAGACACGCGGAATCTGGCTCACACGTACACGATTTGCGGAAGCGTGTAGCAAAACACAACTAGATAAGCACCAGTAAAATATTTAGGTGCTATCACAATAATATACAAGACAAAGTATCAAAGGAATAAGTTAACAAGGCATTCCCAACATTATTCAAGTTACAAGTCTAACAAGACAGTAAATTAAGTTTTGTTACAATTCCCAAGAGAGGCCAACAGAGGCCAATACACAACTCCAACATAAACAAAAGGACCCTAAGACAAAATGTGACGAAACTCAAGAACCAGACCGACATCTAGATGACATCGTCGGGCTGCCACTCTCTCACGGGAGTTGGCTCACAAGCCTCCTCCTGACGCTCCTCCTCAAAGGCAACGTCTCCTGCACCTGGGCACCAACAAGCAAGGGTCAAACACGACGGTTTGGCAGGTAATCAATATAGGCATGAACATGACAATAATACTTGGGAAAAACACTTGAAATCGAATACTTGATTTGAACTGTCACAATAGCTGAGGTATCAAAACAAACTAGCATGAGTACTAAATATATCATGAAAAGTTACAATCCACAAAGAGCCCATCCTTTCTCTATCATTTATATAATGAAAAGAGCAAGCACGCACGACAAGCACGATATACATAATATAAGCACGACACGATTTCCCACAAAGACGGGAATTCCGGCCGCGGAACCGGACACGCACGATGTGTAATAAATACACGACCAGTCTGCAGACAGTCCACATGTTTAAAGACCCCCAGACAGTGGATCAAACCGAAAGGGCAGTCTAAGCTCAGTGGTGTTTACTTAATTCATGAATGCACAAAACACGCGAAGCACGATCAAACACGTCGAGATAAAAAGGGGGAAATCACTTATCACAACACGACGAGCACGACTAGCACGAGGCATAATATTTATGCAAAACACGCTTAGGAAGTGATCCCCTTTTTCTTAACAAAACTTCAAAACACGGTTGTACTAACACTTCAAAATGAGTTCACAATGGTATTCATCATACCCAAAAATCAAGGTTCAAACACGAAGTCTATCAAGCACATACAAGGACCTTTGGATGGTTGTTGTACAATCGAAGCCCAGATGCGGAGTTAAAAATAGAATTGGTGCCCCAGAAGTTCAAGGACATCTCGGGTCTCGAGTGTACAATATCAAGCTAAAGGTCACTTAACATGTTCTAGTTTTTCATTCTTGCTAAACTCGTCAAAATACACAAACAGTGAATTTCGGTCACCTCGCGGTCATGTGGCGGCTAGCCGAACTGGGGTCCGGCGGCTAGCCGCAAGGTGACCGCCAGGCTGACCGCTGAAATACCAATTTTGAACTTAGCTCTCGGGAAATGGAACCGCATTGCGCGGTTGGCTTGCGGTTAACCGCGAGTAGGACTGGCGGTTAGCCGTGAGCTGACCGCGGCGCTGACCGTGGATCCCAACAAAATGCCAGCTTCTGGAGAAGGAACCGCAGTCCACGGTTGGCTTGCGGTTAACCGCGAGTGAGACTGGCGGTTAGCCGTGAGCTGACCGCGGAGCTGACCGCTGGTCCCAGGTGAAAATGCTAGCTTCTGGAAAGGTAACCGCTGAGTTCGGTCAGCCTACGGTTAGCCGAAGTGGACACAGGCGGCTAGCCGCGAGCTGACCGCTGTGCTGACCGCCAGTGCACGGGAATGCGTTTCAGCACAGATTTTTCACATTTCTCTTCTTCCCTTCCATTCATTCTCATTCCACTTATATTCCCTGAGTCTACATACTCTCCAAGGGACAAAGCACACATCCAAAACTCATGAAAACACAATCATAAAGCTTGTAAACATATCCATATGCAAAGTTTCCAAAACAATAATGTAGCTTAAAATAACATGCACAATGATCCTATAGAGATTACTTGCCTTGCCCAAATGCTAAACACTCCACTTCAAGCTCTTCACACAAGCTAATCCCACACTACAAGCCAAACCAAGAAAACACACAAAACTTACTCAAAAATGGAAACAAGAAACCCATTTTCCAAATAGGGTTTGAAAACATGAAAAACATGATCTTAAGGAACTAAAATGACTCAATGGAAAGTATGAGTGGAAACCCTTACCTAGGAATGGCCACACAAGAGGGAGGGAGAGAAATGGAGCTCTTGCCCAACTTGAAAACTCAAGAAACTTGTATCAATAGGAAGCTTGCAAGGAGATGAAGAAAATGGTAGTCTTAGAATTTCCTTTGGAGCTCTCTAGCTAGATCAAACCAAGTGAGGAAGATGAAGGAGAAAAGAGGTTTTCTCTCTTGCCCTAGACTCAAAAGTTGCAGAGATTGGGAAATGAATGAAAAGGGAGGGGAAAGGGGATTAAGTGATGACTCATGGGCCCCATTTGGCTTGAACTTGAAGTGACTAAAACATGGTCTTGTGGGCCTCGGATGACTTCGACGAAGAAGGATAAAATGATCGTCGAAATATCTAGTTTCCAAAAAGTATATTTTTGACATGGTTTTGAGATCTCGAAAATTGTGTCCAGATTTATGCAAGAAAGACAATTTTACCCTCTTTGGGCCAAAACATGGGTTTTTGGGCTTCAAACACGAATGGGCTTAAAAAGAAAGTTGTAACACATAACAAGATCATTCACATGAAATCAAAATCACACTCACACGAAAATCAATACGATCTTCCCAAGCTTACACGTGCACTCAGGCCTTCCTGAGTGTGTCTGACTAATACTAGACGTTCTCAAATTCCCAAAGCTATGTCCAAACTAACTAATCACTTCTAACCCAACCATGACTAAACCCACTTAGAACTAAACACATACTAATCGCACACTAATCACTAGGTCTGGGTCGGGGTCTAACAGTATCTCAGCACGGGGTCAGTGCGGCTTTGATGAGGAGCAAGGAAAGCACCATCAGCCAATCTATTTCGTCAGCAAAAGTCTGCCAGTCGCCGAGACTAGATACATGCCACTTGAAAAGCTCACTTTAGCCTTGGTATGTGCAGCTCGGAAGCTGAGACACTACTTTCAGGCCCACACCATCAAAGTCCTGACCGAGCATCCACTTCGATCAGTCCTTCAGAAGCCAACCATTCGGGGAGATTAATGAAATGGGCAATAGAGCTCAGTGAACAAGACATCAGGATAATCCCTAGAAATCCTATAAAAGGCTAGGTGATAGCTAATTTTATAGCCGAATTTACTCAAAAGGAAATGTCCGAGCAAGGCACTTCAGATCAACGGATGCATGGCGCGAGTGACGACCAGCAGTGGCAGCTGTATGTGGATGAGGCATCCAATTCTCGAGGGTCTGGTGCTGGCATAGTACTCATAATGCCGGAGGGAGCTATGATTGAAAGAGCAATGACACTAGGATTCGACGCTTCGAACAACGAAGCGGAAGATGAAGCATTATTGTCTTGGCTAGTGATGGCCAAAGAGCTTCGAGTAGGGAAATTGTTGGTCCATTGTGACTCATAGTTGGTTGCCAACCAGCTGACTGGGGAATATGCAACCTGGGACGATCGGATGGCTGCCTATGTCTCCGAAGCGAAGTGCTTGATCCAGGAAATAGGAGATGTTGAGGTGAAACAGATTGCTAAGGAGCATAACTCACATGTTGACAACTTGGCTTGCTTGGCCGCTGCAGTAAAATCCAAGCTGAGGAGGGAGATCACTGTAGATTTCCAACCGAAGCCAACCATTGTGGAGCATCAGGTTATGTGTATCGAACCAGAAAATGAAAGTTCGAGCTGGATGACACCGATAATTGTGTATTTGGCGGATGGTATTCTCCCGAAAGAGCCCAACGAAAGCTTGAAGATAAGAAGGAAAGTTGCGAGGTTTTGGCTATCACTGACTAAGAAACTATATCGGCGGTCTTATTCTGGACCATACCTTTTATGCATTCATCCAGCTGATGTTCCGAACTTGCTGTGGGAGATCCATGAGGGATGTTGTGGAAGTCACATTGGAGGTTGGAGCTTAGCGCACTGAGCTATGTCACAAGGATACTGGTGGTCGTACTGATAAGTTCACAAAAAAAAAATACACTTTCATAGCATTATTTTATGAGGTTTTAAAGATAAAAGACCTCAAAACACTATTTTTAGCATAAAAATAATAAATTTCATCCCCATCATGCTTTTCTCATATCTTTCCATTATAGATAACCATTTGGATGCATTTATATGAGTTCCAATGGCCTCCATGCAAAATATGTTAAAAAATACTCTCAATTATGTTAATTTCTCTTTGTAGGTGTTAATTGAAGATTAATTTGAAGATTAAAGTTGAGATTCAAGAGTTAAAGAGAGTAAGGATAAGTTTGGAAGACAATTGGATGAAGAAATGACAAAGATAGGCCAACAATAAGAAGAAAAATGAAAGACTTGGGTTGGTATTTTGACCATATATTTTCACTCGGATGTCCGATTGAGGTGATCTTAGAAGCATTGGAAAGCTTGTTCTAAGATCTACAAATCATTTCTCATATCTTTCCATTATAAATAGCCATTTGTATGCATTTATATGAGTTCAATGGCCTCCATGCAAAATATGTTAAAAAATACTCTCAATTATGTTAATTTCTCTTTGTAGGTGTTAATTGAAGATTAATTTGAAGATTAAAGTTGAGATTCAAGAGTTAAAGAGGGTAAGGATAAGTTTGGAAGACAATTGGATGAAGAAATGACAAAGATAGGCCAACAATAAGAAGAAAAATGAAAGACTTGGGTTGGTATTTTGACCATATCTTTTCACTCGGATGTCCAATTGAGGTGATCTTAGAAGCATTGGATAGTTTGTTCTAAGATCTACAAATCATTTTTTCATAAAATTTTTCCCAATTCGGACGTTTCTGGGGTCAAAATCGCACATCAATCTAGGGACTATTTTCTAACACGAGAATTACATTCATATGTTCATATTTCCATTCTTGTGAAGTTCCACATTGGAAAGAAACAAAAAAGAGCAAGGCAAATGTCTCTATATAAGGAAGGGAGCTCTAGGCATTAGACACACAAGCAAGGAGAGCCTCCTCCTCTTTACTTAAGCTATTCATGTAAATTGAGAGCAATTGTAGAGAGAAAGTGAGGAAAGCTTTATAAAATTTGAAGATTTGTAATGAAAGCTTTGTCTTCTCCAATGGGTGGCTAATCCCTTTGATTGAATCTTCTAGATGAAGCTAAGTTGATCATATTCTTTTTGCTTATGCTCTTTATTTTAATTCCCTTGTTTATGTGCTTAATATGTTAGAATAGATTTGTCTTCATTGCATTGTGCAACCTTTCATGCTTATTTTTTTTATCTTAGCATTCTTTTTATTATCTATGCTTAGGTTTGATAAATCATGCTTAGGAGTAAATATCTTTTGATGGTTTATGCTTACTTAAATAGATAGTTATTAGGAATCTTTTCTTTTATGAAGGGAAAAAAATATTGGCTATTAGATTGTTAATTTTTATCTTAGAGCTTTAAAGTTATATTTTCCAAATCTAAGCATTGATTTGTCATCAGATTTGAGTATTTGTTTGGGAAAATATAAGAGCATTAGCATTGGATGAGTGTCACTTAGTGGATTCTAGATGATTCAATCTATCCATTAGTATTGCTTGTTGCTTATTTTAATTACTTTAGCTTGATTGTATTCACATTCCCAAACACTTCTTCTCTTGTTTTAATTCTCACACTCCATTTCTCTATCCACACCATCATATCCATTAGCTTATTTGTTCATACCTTCTATGTGTTTGTTTTTATTCCTCCTTTGATTTTACACTTTTAGCACATTTCTTTTTTATCTCCATCCACTCATTTTCTATCTTGTTCTCCTTATTAGTTAGTTTTCATGGATGCTTTTAGTTTATTTCTATCTTGATCTTTCACTTATTTTCACACACTTACTCATTTGATCTATCTAACATTGTTCATTTGTTCTTGTTATTAACATTGTTATTTTTCTTTTGTCATTAACTTTGTTACTAACTTGTTACTAACCTTGTTCTACTTTGAGTTCTTCTATTTCTACTTACATCTTTTTGTTATCTAGTTTCTTGTTTCCTTTTAATTTGCATTTTTTTTTACTTTCTTTGCTATTATCTTGTTTCTTATTTTTGTTATCTCCATTTGCATTTGTTAGCTATATTTGAGTTGATATTCCTTTTCATTAATCATTGTTATTTCTCTTGTAACGATCCTCGTGGGAACGATATTCGGACTTTCATAGTCTATATGACTTGAGACAACCGTATACTTGTGGAAATTCCCAAACACGTACATGTAGAAAGACTCCCTGCAATTCATCCAAGATTGTGAGAAATGTCAACGTTTCGGCAAAGACTTTCATCAACCTGCCGAGCAGCTGAATATGATTACGAGTCCTTGGCCATTTGATAAATGGGGGATCGACATCGTAGAGCCTATGCCAAGGGCATCAGGTAACTTTAGGTTCCTTATAGTGGCAACTGATTACTTCTCCAAATGGGTAGAGGCGGAGCCCTTAATTCACATTAGGGAAAGTGATGCTGAAAAGTTCATATGGAAAAACACCATCACCAGATTTCGAATACCCCGAGCGCTAGTGACAGATAATGGAAAGTAGTTTAAAGGGAAGGCTTTCAAGAGCTTATGCGAGCAATTCAGCATCAGTCACTATTTCTCAACCCCAGTCTACCCACAATGAAGCGGCCAAGCTGAAAGATCCAAAAAGACCTTGTTGGATGGATTGAAGAAAAGGTTGGGTGAGGCCAAAGGAGCATGGGTGAATGAGTTGCCAAGCGTCTTATGTGCTTACCGATCAATTCCAAGAAGGTCAACCGGAGAAACCCGTTTTCCTCAGCATATGGGATGGAAGCCGTGATTCCCTTTCCTCAGCATATGGGATGGAAGCCGTGATTCCCTTAGAGGTCGGATTGCCAACCATAAGAACAGAGGTGTATGATCATGAACAAAACAAAGAAAGGATTGCCCAACAGCTCGATATGGTCAAGGAACGAAGGGAGCGGGCACTAATAAAATTGGCGGCCTACCAATAGCAGTTGATGCAATGCTTTCAGAAGAAAGTAAGGGCGAGAACCTTTCAGGTCGGAGACTTGGTCCTGAGAAGAGTGCTCCCTGGCGCTAGAAATCCGAAACATGGCAAATTGGGACCAAATTGGGAAGGACCCTATAGAGTCACTTCTGCAGGAAGAACGGGGGCATATCACCTGGAAACGTTGAAGGGAAAGGCACTGCAGAGACCCTGGAACATAACAAATTTGAAGAAATTCTATTTTTAAGCTTTTGTATTTTATGTAGTTCCTTAACTTTGAATCTTTTATCCAGTTTATGCAGGAATTCTCACAACCATGTACCAAAAACTTTTGCAGATTTTAAGAGCTTATGAAGGTTACTTTATGATTTGTGTGGAATTTTTGTTCGGGATGCTTTATAACCTTGTGCCAAGGAGCCAATCCATTATGATTTATAATAGTGTGGACCCGCTGTGGGGACCAAACCCTATCGGGACAACCACGCCAAATAAGGCCAAGGCCTGAAAATCAAGGGCAGTTCCGAGCCCACTACTTCATACTGAAGGAAAAAAATCCTATATGGGGAAGTCCCTAACTAGGTATGCTACACTGATCTTCCCTTAACCGATGTTTGGCGTGACGACGCAAACATAGGGCTGAGGGGAGCTTGGCAGAGCCTGACAGTGGCAGTAGGCATGTACCATGAGGAAATAAACAAGACTTATACATTCAGAACGCAAAGGACATATTTATAAAGAAAGAAAGAAAGGCAAATACAGCAATCAGCCCACAGGTCGGGCAACCTCCCAAAGCATAACAAAAAGGTCGGAGTTCAGTAATTTGTCAAACATTCAACAATTCTTCAAACAATTTTCGAAGCATCAAAGGTAGAGATAACAGGGTCAGCATCGGGAGAGGCATCAGTATCCCGAGCCACGGGTGAGCTCAGCCTCTCAACAGGATCGGGAGCAAGGATCTCAGGTTGGTCAGGAGCAGGCACAGGCTGGACTGAGTGCTTGGCCCAGAGAGGAGAATCTCTTTGGACCTCGGCATTGCTCAGGCCAACGTCATACCCACGCTTAAACACGAGGGCCTTCATCTACTCCACCTGACCAAGAGACTTCGCCTCAGCCTCTTCAAAGGCGGCGTCTTTTGATTGCTCCACAGTCTCCTGCATCTTGGCGAGCTTACCACGAAGGGCTTCAAGTTCCATCTCATCGGCGACTAGGCAACTGGTGGCTGCAGTAGCCTTAGCCGCTGCAAGGCTCAAAGCCTTGGAAGAATTTGAGGCAGAGGTATCAGCTAGGCACTGAGCAGCTTTAGACGCCACCAGCTCCATCTCAAGACTTTCTATCCGCTTCAGGCTTTTCGCCAGACGATCCGAAATAACAAACCACTTTTGAAGCCCTTGTGGAACAACAAAGGAGAGAAATTAGAGTGGAAACTTAAGCACAATGTAATCAGAGGTGACGAAGTGAGCAGTATAAACTGACCAGGAGGTAATGCTGAACGCTCGAGGAGATCAGAACCTGGTCGGATAAAGCCTCATGTAACCCCATATCCGAGGGCAGAAGGACGGACTTGCCTAAATGAAATGCCACCGACAAAGAGTTTGAGACTCCCTCACTCGAAAGAGATTGAGACCCATGGAGTGAGCTCGGCGAGCTCTTGTGCTTGAAAAAAGAGCTCAGCTGAGGAGGAAGAGGAGGTAATGAGTTTCCAGCCAGGCAGAGAACGATTCGGGAACATCAGCCGACCTTGTCGAAGACTTACCTTTCAACTTCCTCGGACCGAAGTCGAGTGAAGGATCGGTCGCAAGCCTTCTGCCCAGAGACGAGGAGGGTACCTGAGGAGGAGCTTTTCCTACCTCGGGGGAAGGAAGGTCCCCGAGGTTACTGAGTAGGTCCTTTACCTTGCGCCTAGACATAGTAGAAGATAGCCTGTCTGGATCCAAGGAAGAAGAGCCGTCTGAAACCTCTAGTACGGGAACTTGTTTGGAACGAGGGGAAGAGGAAGCGCTGGATGGAGCCGATCTCCTGAGACTCCGCTCCCGATCTCAAGGATTTTGTTCGGCGGAGGGTGATGGACCAGAGGATTTATGGGAGCCTGAGGATTGGAAACTGGTCGTCTTGCCTCGGCTGGAAGCCCTCGGCGCTTTCATAGTAGGGATTTTCCTTTGAAGTGAGCGCTGGGCTGGTTCCCCAGGGATATGCCAAGGTGGGACAGCTTGGAAATTGTCGTAGGGCCTTTCGTATCTAAGCAGGATATGGGCGGCTCGACCCCAACCACGCAGCTCGGGGGGCCCTTGGTATTCAAAGACTGTTTTCAGGTCGTTGGCCCGAAGGAGATTATGAGGGATATGGTTGATCGATGGACCTACAGGTAAAGACAAAATGAAATGTTGTGTGCAAGAAAAAAATGATATGTAGGAAGGGAAAAGCATGATGTAAAAGGGGGTCGACCTGGAAGGCCTGGGACTAAGGGGACTTCTTGGCCCCAGGAGGTCGGCGCCTCCCAATTGCCGCCCACAATAACAAAATCTCCCTTGCTCGGCTTATTCAAGTCTGGGAGATAATGGACAAGAAGCCTGTTTTGATCACGGGATCTCAAGTAGAAAATAGATTTTTGGTTGTTGAGGGGAACAAGAGAATAACAGGAAAGGATATCAAACGCCCCGAGGTTAGTGCCGAGCAATTTATTCAGTACGGCCACCCCCATTACAATGCGAAACAGATTAGGGGCACATTGGGTAGGAAAAAGTTTTATAACAGACAAAAATTGAACGAGGATGGTCTAAAGGGAAACGCACGCCCCATTCCACGATGGCAATAGTGGGGAAAGGCATGGCGTCACTGGATCCACTTTCGAGGGATTCCCTGGGGAGAGGTGCTCGGATTTGAACATCTGAGGGAATATTGTATTTTTGCCTGAATTAGGCGAGTCCCTTTTGATAGTTAATGAGGCCCTTCAAGTTCCCCATTTAAAGAGAAGGAAAAGAAAACAAAAGCAACAAGGAGAAAGAAGAGACTTACAATGAAAGGATCGAAGACAGAAGAAAAGAACAACAAAAAGAACTGCTGGAGAGGAATTTAAAGAGGAAGGAGATGGCGGTTCGCGAGAGGGGATGCGAAGAGAGGCGCCCCTCCTCTGGAAAGACTTGAAATCCTGAAAGGGATGAGGTGAGATAAAGATGACGAGATGTTCGACGGCTCCATAGACGGGAAATGGGCTACACAACGCCGCGTGGATGTATTGATGTGCCAAGCCTCCCTCTTCCTCGGGAAACGAAAAGGAAACCGCAAGCTTGGATTGGGGCGGGGGGGGGGGGGGGGGTGTAATTGTGAGGGCACTGTGCTCGTGGCTGACTTCGATTTAGGCTGACCCAGCCCACAGGCCCGGTCCAGCCTATAAAACCAGTCTATGGTTTTTGGGCGAGGCCGATCTGAATTGAGCTGCTGACTAAGTCCAATTGACCCATGAATGCTTAACACAAAAAAGAAGGAAAAAAGGGGGACAGATGGTAACTGGGGGAAGAAGAACGTGATCATGCGAAGTAGAATGGTACACACTCCCCCACACCAGAGAACACGATCGGAGACATGCATATCCACGAGGCCAAGATCAGCAACTAAGGGTGGAGTGAGAGAAGATTCAAGGAACGGAAGAAAGGAAGGGATAAAACGGGAAAAAGAGAGAAAAACAGGTATGAAAAAACTTCCATAGCAAAGGGTCAAAAAGTTTATCGCGATTCACTAACTGACTTAAGCATCAGAGTGTATTTGATCGGGCCAACCGATCGAATTTCACCTTGTTCCTGATTTCTTAAACAGGTACCAAATTAGGGGACAAAAGCCCAGCGATAGGAGGAAGAAGAAGTGCCCAAAGTGATTTCACTTAACCTGATCTTTGAAAATCTGACCTTTCAATTGGCGCCATCTGTGGGAAGCAAGAGGAAAGGGAACACTCACACTTCCCTGAGCCAATGTTGGAGCGAGAGCAAGATCCAGGGTCGCCATCCCATTAGAAACGACCTCCGCCTAGGATAGAAGAAACGCGGCCCAGAGGGCAGCGTAAGGAGCTGGTCAAGGACCCCTTGACTCATCATTCTAATGACATGGATTTTGAATACGTCCCGTAAATAGAAAGCGGGCATACTATTCCATCCAGATAAGGAAAGGGGCGGATTCGATCAGAGATCCATCGCACAGGCCCCACTCGAATAGAGGTTTCTCCCTCTGTAGAAAAACCATAAGAGGAAGCGCACCAAATACTGGAGAGTGAGCCTCCAAGGCGAAGCCTGCCACGTGATACATATGATCGACTTGAGCAAACCTGTAGGGATGCCATACAGGACATGGCCGAAGGAGTCAGGTAGCCGTAAGAAAAGATTAATTGCCTGCTGCAGGAGCTGGAAAAAGCAAAGAGAGGAAAAACACACTCCCCAAGCCCGAAATAAACCCAGGGAACACGGGACAGGGGGCGCCGAGGACGGACGACAGTGCAACAGCCAAGGAAGCAGCGCTCCAGGTCAAGACCTCGAAACTCCCATGTCGGAACAGAGACAGGCGGCGAAGGAAGTCGGACTTCGAGCTCCTGGCCACGGAAAAAGGGAAAGATTAAAGCCCGAGCATAGAGCGCGAAGGCGGACATTCCCCTGTGAAGGAGAACTCCACAGCGAGGCCTTACCGAGAAAGATGTCAAAGCTCTGATAAAAAGGGCGTTAGTCGACCAAAAGTTCCCACCTCAAAATCCAACCAGAACGAGGTGCTTAAGGAACTCCCAGAGCTTCAAGTCTCCATTCTCAAAAGAGATAGAGAAGGCGGATCCACCTCGGCGGTTTACAATCCCGAAATTAAGGGTATATGATGGGACCTCGGACCCAGCCGAAATTAAGGGTATATGAAGGAAGTCGAACTTCGAGCTCCTGCCACGGAAAGAGGGAAAGATTGAAGCCCGAGCATAGAGCGCGAAGGCGGACATTCCCCTGCGAAGGAGAACTCCACAACGAGGCCTTACCGAGAAAGATGTCAAAGCTCTGATAAAAAGGCCCTTAGTTGACCGAAAGTTCCCACCTGAAAATCCAACCAGAACGAGGTGCTTAAGGAACTCCCAGAGCTTCAAGTCTCCATTCTCAAAAGAGATAGAGAAGGCGGATCCACCTCGGCGGTTTACAATCCCGAAATTAAGGGTATATGATGGGACCTCCGACCCAGTCGACCACATCCAGCATTTCCACCATTCTATGGCGTTATGGGCTGGAAATGAATCCCTTATGTGTAAGGTGTTCCCATCGAGTCTTGGCTACCTCACCTTGAAATGGTTTTCTCATCTAAAGCCGAGATCGATCCATAACTTTCGGGAGCTTGCTGAGGATTTTGTCACGCGGTTCGTGACAAATTTGAAACAACCGAAGGATGTCGGGGCATTATTAACACTCAAGAAGCAAAATTCGGAGAGCCTGAAGGAGTATAGCACTCGCTATTGGCGACTTTATAATGAAGTAGAAGGGAACAATGAACATGTTGCGGTGGCGACATTCAAGCTCGGACTTCCGAAGGAGAGCCAGCTCCGTCAGTCCCTGACAAAGCGTCCTCCTACTACCCAAGGTGAGCTAATGGAGAGCATCAAGGAATTCATAAAGTTGGAGGAGGATATGGGTCCCACGGAATCGAGATGGACTCGCCCGACGAAGGAAGAGAATAAGCGGAAGCGAAGGAGAGAATTAGGGGAGAGGACAGAGCGAAGGACGGCCCAACTTGAGCCCACAAGGTCGCCTTATGAGGGGGTGTATACCATCTTCAAGGAGCCGATCTACCGAATCCTGACCCAGATCAAGGATAAGCCATACTTTAGGAGACCCTTAAAGTTGATCAGTGACCCGGGGCGCCGGAATCCTAACCTGTGGTGTTCATACCATCGAGAACACGAGCACTTGACAGAAGACTGCAGCATGCTCAAACAACACTTGGAGGATCTCGTAAAGGAGGGACACTTGAAGGAGTATGTGACGGACTCCCGACCAAGAAATGCCCCGGGTAGCTCGGCCAGAAAAAAACTGAGGAGCGACCAACAAAAGGAGAAACCGGTTGGAGTGATAGACGTGGTGCATGGGACGACCGACCTTTCCGAGGTAACAAACGGATCCGTACCCCCAACAAAGAAAATTGGTTGCGCACCTATGTGAGGTGTACCAGACAACCACTGAGCCTAGAATGGTCCTTGAGGGAGGACAGAAAGTTGGAGAAATCTTATTCACAGATGAGGATTTACTAGATGTGGTCCATCCACACAATGATGCGTTGATACTAACTTTTAGGGTACAAGAATACGACGTTCAAAGAATATTGATGGACCCTGGGAGTTCGTCAGAAATCATGTACGCCGAGCTGTTTTATAAACTCGGATTGAGATGGTCAGACTTGAGACCAACCTCAATACCTTTGTTCGGATTCAGTGGACAAGCCGTGCACCTGATGGGCCTCATCACGGTGCAGGTCAGGGAAGGACCTATCCATATGGACGTAGAATTTCTTGTGGTCGACGTACCATCACCCAACAACGCCATCATGGGACGAACGTGGATCCATCGGATGAAGGCAGTTCCCTCAACTTATCATCAGGGGAATCACTTTCGAACGTGTAAAGGAATGATGGAGATCAAGGGAGATCAGGCGGTTTCCAAAAGCTGCCTGATAGCCGCTATCAAGGGGAAGGCTACAAAAGTCGAGGACGGAAGCAATTGCCCGAGCAGAAGGGCAGACCAGGAATAACAACTACAGATAGGTCGATCGGAAGGCAGTAAGCAGAGGGCCGACCAGACCAGTACGGCGGTGGAGGAGTTGGAAAAATTCGTTGTCCGAAAGGGAAGTGTGCCATCCCCCGAGCAATATTGGATGATTGGGAAATCAATGACCAAAGATGAACATGATAACCTAGCTGACTGTTGGACGAGAACGCTAACGTTTTGCCTGGGCCACGCATGAGATGCCTGTGGTTGATCCAAAGGTCATCAACCATAAGTTAGGAGTAGATCCTAGAGCCAAGCCAGTAGTTCAGAAGCAGAGGAAGCTCGCCATTGAACGCCAAGCAGCTGTGAATGAAGTAGTGGATAGATTATTAGAAACGGATACTATCCGGGAAGTGCATTACCCAGAGTGGTTGTCTCACACTGTTTTCGTACCAAAAGAGGACAACAAAAATGGAGGGTGTGCGTAGATTTCACTGACCTGAATAAGGCATGTCCTAAGGATAGCTTTCCACTCCCGAAAATCGATCAACTGGTAGACTCCACGGCGGGGCATGAACGGATGAGCTTCTTGGATGCATATCGGGGATACCACCAAATAGCCATGGTGGAGGCCGACCAAAAGAAGACAACATTCATAACCCCAAAGGGAACCTTTTGTTATAAACGAATGTCCTTTGGGCTTAAGAATGCGGGGGCGACATATCAAAGGCTGGTTACAAAGATATTTCAGAGCCTGATCGGAAGTACGGTAGAAGTTTATATTGATGATATGGTAGTGAAAAGCAGGAAGAAGGAAACTCATGAGGAAGACTTGAAGGCGGTGTTAGGCATCTGACGGAAGTACAAGCTGATGCTGAACACCACGAAATGCTCGTTCGGGGTTAACTCGGGGAAATTCCTAGGATACATCGTGACCCAGAGTGGAATAGAGGCCAATCCTGACCAAGTTGCGGCCGTGCAAAGATTAGATCGGCCGAGCTCAAGGAAGGAGGTGCAGAAGTTAACAGGGATGCTTGCTGCGCTGAATCACTTTATAGCAAGGAGTTGGGACAAGTGTCGACCATTGTTTCGTGCCCTAAAGAAGAAGGCAGAGAAAGTGTGGGATGAAAAATGCGACGAAGCATTCGCACAGCACAAGCAATATTTGAGTTCCCCTCCTGTCCTTTCTATTCCAAATCCTGGGGAAGAGCTGGTGCTGTGCCTGGCGGTATCTCAGCACGGGGTCAGTGCGGCTTTGATGAGGAGCAAGGAAAGCACCATCAGCCAATCTATTTCGTCAGCAAAAGTCTGCCAGGCGCCGAGACTAGATACATGCCACTTGAAAAGCTCACTTTAGCCTTGGTATGTGCAGCTCGGAAGCTGAGACACTACTTTCAGGCCCACACCATCAAAGTCCTGACCGAGCATCCACTTCGATCAGTCCTTCAGAAGCCAACCATTCGGGGAGATTAATGAAATGGGCAATAGAGCTCAGTGAACATGACATCAGGAAAATCCCTAGAAATCCTATAAAAGGCTAGGTGATAGCTAATTTTATAGCCGAATTTACTCATAAGGAAATGTCCGAGCAAGGCACTTCAGATCAACGGATGCATGGTGCGAGTGACGACCAGCAGTGGCAGCTGCATGTGGATGAGGCATCCAATTCTCGAGGGTCTGGTGCTGGCATAGTACTCATAATGCCGGAGGGAGCTATGATTGAAAGAGCAATGACACTAGGATTCGACGCTTCGAACAACGAAGCGGAAGATGAAGCATTATTGTCTTGGCTAGTGATGGCCAAAGAGCTTCGAGTAGGGAAATTGTTGGTTCATTGTGACTCACAGTTGGTTGCCAACCAGCTGACTGGGGAATATGCAACCTGGGATGATCGGATGGCTGCCTATGTCTCCGAAGCGAAGTGCTTGATCCAGGAAATAGGAGATGTTGAGGTGAAACAAATTGCTCTGGAGCAGAACTCAGATGCTGACAGCCTGGCTTGCTTGATCACTGCAGTAAAATCCAAGCTGAGGAGGGAGATCACTGCAGATTTCCAACCGAAGCCAACCATTGTGGAGCAGTGGGTTATGGGTATCGAACTAGAAAATGAAAGTCTGAGCTGGATGACAGCGATAATTGAGTATTTGGTGGATGGTATTCCCCCGGAAGAGCCCGACGAAAGCTTGAAGATAAGAAGGAAAGCTGCGAGGTTTTGGTTATCACCGACTAAGAAACTATATCGGCGGTCTTATTCTGGACCATACCTTTTATGCATTCATCCAGCTGATGTTCCAAACTTGCTGTGGGAGATACATGAGGGATGCCGTGGAAGTCACATTGGAGGTCGGAGCTTAGTGCACCAAGCTATGTCACAAGGATACTGGTGGCCGTACATGCAGAAAGTCTCCCTGCAATTCATCCAAATGTGTGAGAAATGTCAACGATTCGGCAAAGACATTCATCAACCTACCGAGCAGCTGAATATGATTACGAGTCCTTGGCCATTCGACAAATGGGGGATCGACATCGTAGGGCCTATGCCAAGGGCAGCAGGTAACTTCAGGTCCCTAATAGTGGCGTTTGATTACTTCTCTAAATGGGTAGAGGTAGAGCCCTTAATGAAAGTCCTGGGATCTAACCCTAAAGGGGGGGGGGGGGGTGAATAGGGTGAGCTATAAGTCGTGACCAATTATGACAAATTTTAACTTCTTAACATAAACTAGTCACAAGTGATGATTAATCAAACAAGATGCGGAAGCTAATATAAACAATCACCACAAAAGCAAGCACCATAACACAAAGGTTTATAGTGGTTCGGCCTCAATGCCTACGTCCACTACCGGCTTGTGATCCAATCACCCCACCGGATTTCCACTAAGTATGCTTTTTACTAGGCTAAGCAATAACCTTTACAATATTATTTTTCTAGGCTCAACAACAACCTTTACAAGATGCTTTTCAAGGCTAAGCAATAACCTTTACACAATGCTTTTCTTAGGCTAAGCAATAACCTTTACATAATGCTTTTCTTAGGCTAAGCAATAACCTTTACAAATGAGGATTTCTCTAAGAAGGTGTCATCACAAAAGAACACTCTAAGAGATACAATTTAAAGCACAATTGAATTGCCTCTACATAGGCTTATATAAAAGTGAAATACAAATTACAAACATACACTAGAATAAGCTAAAGTGTGTGCACAAGTGTATGAATGCTTTACTTCAATCAATTTCTACAATGAAGCTCTTAAATGAATGCCTGATGCATTTTAAAATCAAAGCTTAGAAAATGATGATTGAAGATTAATACTAATCACATGAAAGATTCAAACAACTTAAAGAAATAAGCTAAAATAAGTTGTATGAATATTAAAATCTAAGAATGCATGTGATTTAGTCAAGAGAGTTTGCAAACCAATCTAATTTACCAAAGATCATATTGAGTTTGCTAAACATCTCTTTAAAAGCTAGAAATCATGCATAAATAAAAATACAAAGATTTGAACATGCATGGATTTCATTTGAAATGGAAATCAAAACAATAGGTAAGATATACCTTTTAAAAGTTCAATCATTTGATTTCCAAAAGCCTTCTAGCCTTAACACTTCATTCCCCTTTCTTAGGCTCCAAAATGGTCTCAAAAGTTCATCCCAGAAGCCTCTCAAAAGATGGGAAAAGAATGGACTTTAAAGAAAAAACAGGCCAACGGCTAATTGGCCCGGTCGACCCCATGACCCCCGGGTTGACCTGGTACACACAACGGCTATATTTCTGACCGTTGGTGCTTCAGGAACCCTGTCGACCTACTGTGTGGGCGGTCGACCGGGTCCCGACCAAAAATCTTATATTTTGCAAATTAGAAGGTTTTTCTTGGAGGGAATTTTTGGGCCAATGAATCAAGCTTGGAAACATGTTTTAAATCATTCTAAGGGGTTTTAAAACATGAAACATAAAAATCCTAAAATGATTCGAAACTTTAAAACCAATGGCTTGCTTGATTTCTAAAAACTCTTTTCAAATTAATTGCATCCCAGTTTAAAAACCAAAACATGCATAAAACAAGATTTCTACAAATTTAAAAACCAAAACATGCATAAAACAAGATTTCTACAAGTCTAAAAACCAATGCATGTATAAAACAAGATTTCAAGATTTTCTAAATCAATGCATGCGTGTGAATCAAATGATGCCCAAATGTTAATGCATCCATCAAATTGCAAATATAAAATTCCTAACACTTAATTCACATTAGGGAAAGTGATGCTGAAAAGCTCATATGGAAAAACATCATCACCAGATTTGGAATACCCCAAGCGCCAATGATAGATACTGGAAAGCAATTTGAAGGGAAGGCTTTCAGGAGCTTATGCGAGCGATTCAGCATCAGTCACTATTTCTCAACCCCAGTCTACCCACAATGAAGCGGCCAAGCTGAAAGATCCAACAAGACCTTGTTGGATGGATTGAAGAAAAGGTTGGGTGAGGCCAAAGGAGCATGGGTGAATGAGTTGCCAAGCGTCTTATGTGCTTACCGATCAATTCCAAGAAGGTCAACCGGAGAAACCCGTTTTCCTCAGCATATGGGATGGAAGCCGTGATTCCCTTAGAGGTCGGATTGCCAACCATAAGAACAGAGGTGTATGATCATGAACAAAACAAAGAAAGGATTGCCAAACAGCTCGATATGGTCAAGGAACGAAGGGAGCGGGCACTAATAAAATTGGCGGCCTACCATCAACAGTTGATGCAATGCTTTCAGAAGAAAGTAAGGGCGAGAACCTTTCAGGTCAGAGACTTGGTCCTGAGAAGAGTGCTCCCTGGCGCTAGAAATTCGGAACATGGTAAATTGGGACCAAATTGGGAAGGACCCTATAGAGTCACTTCTGTAGGAAGAACGGGGGCATATCACCTGGAAACGTTGGAGGGAAAGGCACTGCAGAGACCCTGGAACATAACAAATTTGAAGAAATTCTATTTTTAAGCTTTTGTATTTTATGTAGTTCCTTAACTTTGAATCTTTTATCCAGTTTATGCAGGAATTCTCACAACCATGTACCAAAAACTTTTGCAGATTTTAAGAGCTTATGAAGGTTACTTTATGATTTGTGTGGAATTTTTGTTCGGGATGCTTTATAACCTTGTGCCAAGGAGCCAATCCATTATGATTTATAATAGTGTGGACCCGCTGTGGGGACCAAACCCTATCGGGACAACCACGCCAAATAAGGCCAAGGCCTGAAAATCAAGGGCAGTTCCGAGCCCACTACTTCATACTGAAGGAAAAAAAATCCTATATGGGGAAGTCCCTAACTAGGTATGCTACACTGATCTTCCCTTAACCGATGTTTGGCGTGACGACGCAAACATAGGGCTGAGGGGAGCTTGGCAGAGCCTGACAGTGGCAGTAGGCATGTACCATGAGGAAATAAACAAGACTTATACATTCAGAACGCAAAGGACATATTTATAAAGAAAGAAAGAAAGGCAAATACAGCAATCAGCCCACAGGTCGGGCAACCTCCCAAAGCATAACAAAAAGGTCGGAGTTCAGTAATTTGTCAAACATTCAACAATTCTTCAAACAATTTTCGAAGCATCAAAGGTAGAGATAACAGGGTCAGCATCGGGAGAGGCATCAGTATCCCGAGCCACGGGTGAGCTCAGCCTTTCAACAGGATCGGGAGCAGGGATCTCAACTGGTGGAGGTTGGTCAAGAGCAGGCACAGGCTGGACTGAGTGCTTGGCCCAGAGAGGAGAATCTCGTGGGACCTCGGCATTGCTCAAGCCCATGTCGTACCCACACTTAAACACAATGGCCTTCGTCTACACCACCTAACCAAGATACATCGCCTCAACCTCTTTGTCTTTCGATTGCTCCACAATCTCCTGCATCTTGGCGAGCTTACCACGAAGGGCTTCAAGTTCCAACTCATTGGCGACTAGGCAACTGGTGGCTGCAGTAGCCTTAGCCTCTACAAGGCTCAAAGCCTTAGAAGAATTTCAGGCAGAGGTATCAGCTAGGCACCGAGCAGCTTTAGACGCCACCGGCTCCATCTCAAGACTTTCTATCCACTTCAGGCTTTTCACCAGACGATCCGAAATAACAAACCACTTTTGAAGCCCTTGTGGAACAACAAAGGAGAGAAATTAGAGTGGAAACTTAAGCACAATGTAATCAGAGGTGACGAAGTGAGCAGTATAAACTGACCAGGAGGTAATGCTGAACGCTCGAGGAGATCAGAACCTGGTTGGATAAAGCCCCATGTAACCCCATATCTGAGGGCAGAAGGACGGACTTGCCTAAATGAAACGCCACCGACAAAGAGTTTGAGACTCCCTCACTCGAAAGAGATTGAGACCCATGGAGTGAGCTCGGCGGGCTCTTGTGCTTGAAAAAAGAGCTCAGTTGAGGAGGAAGAGGAGGTAATGAGTTTCCAGCCAGGCAGAGAACGATTCGGGATCATCAGCCGACCTTGTCGAAGACTTACCTTTCGACTTCCTCGGACCAAAGTCGAGTGAAGGATAGGTCGCAGGCCTTCTGCCCAGAGACGAGGAGGGTACCTGAGGAGGAGCTTTTCCCACCTCGGGGGAAGGAAGGTCCCCGAGGTTACTGAGTAGGTCCTTTACCTTGTGCCTAGACATAGTAGAAGATAGCCTGCCTGGATCCAAGGAAGAAGAGCCGTCTGAAACCTCTAGTACGGGAACTTGTTTGGAACGAGGGGAAGAGGAAGCGCTGGATGGAGCCGATCTCCCGAGACTCCGCTCCCGATCTCAAGGATTTTGTTCGGCGGAGGGTGATGGACCAGAGGATTTATGGGAGCCCGAGGATTGGAAACTGGTCGTCTTGCCTCGGCTGGAAGCCCTCAACGCTTTCATAGTAGGGATTTTCCTTTGAAGTGAGCGCTGGGCTAGTTCCCCACGGATATGCCAAGGTGGGACAGCTTGGAAATTGTCGTAGGGCCTTTCGTATCTAAGCAGGATATGGGCGGCTCGACCCCAACCACGCAGCTCGGGGGGCCCTTGGTATTCAAAGACTGTTTTCAGGTCGTTGGCCCGAAGGAGATTATGAGGGATATGGTTGATCGATGGACCTACAGGTAAAGACAAAATGAAATGCTGTGTGTAAGAAAAAAATGATATGCAGGAAGAAAAAAGCATGATGTAGAAGGGGGTCGACCTGAAAAGCCTGGGACTAAGGGGACTTCTTGGCTAACCCTGCCCCAGGAGGTCAGCGCCTCCCAATTGCCGCCCACAATGACAAAATCTTCCTTGCTCGGCTTATTCGAGTTCGGGATATAATGGACAAGAAGCCTGTTCTGATCAAGGGATCTCAAGTAGAAAATAGATTTTTGGTTGTTGAGGGGAACAAGAGAATAATAGGAAAGGATGTCAAACGCCCCGAGGTTAGTGCCAAGCAATTTATTCAGCGCGGCCGCCCCCATTACAATGCGAAACAGATTAGGGGCACATTGGGTAGGAAAAAGGTTTGTAACAGACAAAAACTGAAAAATGAGATGGTATAAAGGGAAACGCACGCCCCATTCCACGATGGCAATAGTGGGGAAAGGCATGGCGTCACGGGATCCACTTTCGAGGGATTCCTTGGGGAGAGGTGCTCGGATTTGAAAATCCAATGGGATATTGTATTTTTGTCGAAATTCGGCAAGTCCCTTTTGATTGTTAATGAGGCCCTTCAAGTTCCGCATTTGAAGAGAAGGAAAAGAAAAAAAAAAGCAACAAGGAGAAAGAAGAGACTTACAATGACAGGATCGAAGACAGAAGAAAAGAACAAGAAAAAGAACTGCTGCAGAGGATTTTAAAGTGGAGATGGTGGTTCACGAGAGGGGATGTGAAGAGAAGCGCGCCTCCTCTGGAAAGACTTGAAATCCTAAAAGGGATGAGGGGAGATAAAGATGAATAGACATTCGGCGGCTCCATAGACGGGAAATGGGCTAAACAACGCCACGTGGATGTACTGATGTTCCAAGCCTCCCTTTTCCTCCGAAAACGAAAAGGAAAAGGCAGGCTTGGGTTGGGGGGGGGGGGGGGTGTAATTGTGAGGGCACTGGGCTGACTTGGATTTAGGCTGACCCAGCACACAGGCCCGGTCCAGCCTATAAAACCAGTCTATGGTTTTTGGGCTAGGCCGATCTGAATTGAGCTGCTGACTGTTAGGGATTTTGTATTTGCAATTTGATGGATGCATTAACATATTCACATCTTTTGAATTTACACTCTTGCATTGTTTTAGAAAACCTTGAAATCTGGTTTTATACATGCATTGCTTTTTAGATTTGTAAAAGTATTGTTTTATGCATGTTTTGTTTCTAAACTTGGATGCATTGATTTTAGAATTCAAACTCTTTTGAAAACCTAATTCTTTGTGCATTACTTTTGAGAAATCTTATTGAGAATTTAAGTTTGTGCCTTGCATGCATTCATCACTTTCAGAATCATCTTTGTATGCATTTTCATATGAAAAGAGTTTTTAGAAATCAAGCTAGCCTTTGGTTTTAAAGTTTCGAATCATTTTAGGCTCTTTGTGTTTCATGTTTTTAAACATCTTAGATTGATCTAAAACATGTTACCTAGCTTGGTTTAGTGGCCCAAAAATCCCCACAAAGAGAAACCTTCAAATATGCTAAAGTTGGGATTTTTTGATCCAGGGGGTGGTCCGACAGTGTCGCCGGTCGACCGGCCCAGATGTCCCGGTCGACCGGGAACACTGCAGGCCATCTGGGCCCCTGGAGCCCCAACGGTCATTTTTCTGACCGTTGTGTGATCCCGGTCGACTGAGACCTGTTTGCAGGTCGACCGAGGACTAGCCGTTGGACTGTTTTTCATTATAAAGTCCATTCATTTTCCAACTTTCAAGAGGCTTGAACCATGAACTTTTGAGACCTTATTGGAGCCAAAGAAAGGGGAAGAAGTTGGAAAGGCTAGAGGGCTATTTGGAAATCAAATGCTTGAGTTTTAAAAAGGTAGATCTTTACTTGTATTTTGATTTCCATTAAAATGAAATCCATGCATGCTTAAATCTTTGTATTTTCACTTATGCATGATTTCTAGAGTTGTGTTGCAAACTCAATATCATCTTTGGCAAATTAGTTTGGTTTGCAAACTCTCTTATCCTAATCACATGTGTTCTTAGACTTTAACTTTCATACAACTTGTTTGTTTCATTTCTTCAAAGTTGTTTGAATCTTTTATGTGATTAGTTTTAACTTCAATCATCATTTTCTAAGCTTTGATTTTAAAATGCATCATGCATTCATTTAAGAGCTTCATTGTTGAATTTGATTGAAGAAAAACATTCATACACTTGTGCACACACTTTAGCTTGTTTTGGTGTATGTTTGTAATTTGTATTACACTTTCACATTAGCCTATTTAGAGGCAATTTATATGTGCTTAATTTGTATCTCTTAGAGTGTTCTTTTGTGAAGACACCTTCTTAGAGAAATCATTCTTGTGTAAAGGTTATTGCTTAGCCTAAGAAAAGCATCTTGTAAAGGTTATTGCTTAGCCTAAGAAAAGCATTTTGTAAAGGTTATTGCTTAACCTAGAAAAGCACATTGAGAGGTTGTTGTTTAGCCTAGAAAAACAACATTGTAAGGGTTATTGCTTAGCCTAGTAAAAAGCATAAATAGTGGAAATCCGGTGGGGTGAGTGGATCACAAGCCGGTAGTGGACGTAGGCATTAAGGCCGAACCACTATAAACCTTTGTGTTGTGGTGTATGCTTGTGGTGATTCATTTGATTAGCTTCCGCATATTGTTTGATTAATCATCGCATGTGACTAGTTTATGTTAAGAAATTAAAATTGGTCTTAATTGGTCATATTTGTAGCACACCCTATTCACCCCCCCCCCTCTAGGGTTAGGATCCCAAGGACTTTCAATTAATTCCAATTGACCCATGAAGGCTCAACACAAAAAAGAAGGAAAAAAGGGTGACAAATGGTAACTGGGGGAAGAAGAAGGTGATCATGCGAAGTGGAATTGTACACACTCCCCCACACCAGAGGACATGATCAGAAACGTGCATATCCCCGAGGCCAAGATCAGCAGCTAAGGGTGGAGTGGGAGAAGATTCAGGGAACGAAAGAAATGAAGGGATAAAACGAGAAGAAAGAGAGAAAAACAGGTATGAGAAAACTTCCATAGCAAAGGGTCAAAAGGTTTATCTTGATTCACTAATTGACTGAAGCATCGGAGTGTATTCAATCGGGCCAATTAATCAAATTTCACCTTGCTCCCGATTTCTTAAACAGGTACCAGATTAGTAGACAAAAGCCCAGCGACAGGAGGAAGAAGAAGTGCCCAAAGTGATTTCACTTAACTTGATCTTTGAAAATTTGACCTGACAGCGTTTTTCTAATCTCGACGACAACAGCGGTTTCTAATCTCTCGACGACAACTTTCTGAGCAGAAGTCTTTCTCCTCCAAAAAGCTCTCCACTGCCCAACGCCTCTTCTTCTTCTTCTTCTTCTTGTTCATACGAATCCCATAGAAGGTGAGCTCTTCTTCTTCTTTATCTTCTTCTTCATATTCCTTTTAGGTTGTAATTTTCACATTCCTTTTCGGTCATAATTTTTTAGACTCAGAGATTACAAACGTTTGCATTAGGGTCGTAATGTCTTCTTCTTCTTCTTTTCCTCATCCACAATCTGTGCATTTTGAAAAAAAAAAAAACCATGTTCCCAATATGCACGGTATCGTAGAACCGTGCATATCATTTCTACACGGCAGATGTGCGCTGTGCAAAAAAGTTCTGCATGGCGAATGTTCGCGGTGCAAAAATTTATGCACGACAGATATTCGTTGTGCAAAATATTTATGCACGGAAAATCTATCCTGTGCAAAAAAGATATGCACAACAAATGTTTGCTGTGCACATGAAATATGCACGAAAAATTATGCCGTGTAGAAAAATTTGCACAGTGTACATGTGCCGTGCAGAAGCATTTTGCACATTACATTTGTTCTGAGCAGCACAAGAAAACATGATTTCTTCTGTTATATGATTTTTCCTCTTATTGAGCTTTATTTTTAACAGATTGGAAAAAGTGCCCAGAAGACCAGCTCGCCATATTGGTGGCACTTCACATCCGACAGGTGGATATGCTCGTAATTCTTCTAGCGAGCCACCTAGAGTGCAGACTAAGAGTGGCGTTGCTAGACCTCCTCGCCGAGGTGTGAATGCCAGTACTTCGACTGGCGTCCGTCAACGGCCAACGGCGTCTGAACAAAGACGCAAATTGCAGTAGGATCCACCGCCCAAGCTGGTTGACGAGCATATAGAGAGCTCTTCAGAGGATGATTCCTCAGAGGATGAGGCATGACCGTCTAGCCCTCCTATGGCGACAGCAGGGGAGGATGACTCCTCAGATGCGGAGGCACAACCATCCAGTCCTCCTGCGGCAACAGCAGGTAAGGTCATATTCCCGGCGGTCCGGCTGACCTATCCGTCCTTGTGAGTGTTAGGATGCACGTGGCCATATCCATATGGGACAGGGAGGTACACGTTCATTCTTTTAATGTTTTAAGTAATTGTTTTTCAAATAAGGTGTTTCATAGTTTATAATAACAGACGTTAATGAAGATTTATATTTGTAATGTGCAGAAACGTGGCCCACTCAAATGTATCAGTCATTGACGCCAGCTGAAGGATTGATACATACCTCTGCCTGGAGATGGGGTTGATCTTCATGTGCCTCGGTTTCGTGCTATCATAGAAGAGTTTGGATTGGCAGACTTGAGGCATTTTAGCTACCGAGATATCTCCTGCCCCTTGGTTTCGAGCTTTGTCGAGCGATGGCGGCCCGAGACCAATACCTTCCACATGCCGATTGGGGAGATGACGATCACCTTAGATGATGTGGGTACTCTCATCGGCATCCCAGTTGTCACGCCCCCCGAACCGGAACCTCGGGGGCGGGAATGGGATTAAAGCATAAATTATATTTTACTTCTCCCAGGATCCGCGTGTGTGAAGACAACACATTCTGAATATTTTACGGAAGCTTTTGTGGCGTTGCGACCCGAAGTCCGTGGCCATCGGATTCCGCGTCGCACTCAACCTTTAGCATATAGCTATCATATCAAGAATCATATCAGACTGGAGTAAACCATCACAATGAATTACAGAGCTGACAGTAACAGGATATTACATTCCCATATATGTTCAAGTTACAATTATCAATGTACATTAATTAAGAATCCCAAGAAAAGGCTAATAGAAACCATACAACAAAAGCTATTAACTACTACCCCATATATGATGTAGCTCCGATGTCAAGCTCAATGTCTACCTGACATAGCCGACAAAACAACCTGCAAAGCATGGCTCCACAGCCAACAAAAGTACTCATCTCGAGACGAAGAAATCTGAACCTGAGTACCAAAAGTAGTGGATCAGACACGACGGTCTGGCAGGTGGATGAAAAGATCATAAATATACTGAAGAATAAAACATATGATAAATCATGCTATTCGATCAAATGCTGCATATAATTAAACGGGTGCAAAATCGTGGATCTCGGGCAAAACATGTATTCGTTTCAAGCTTGGGTAAAACATGAATATCTAATAAAACATGTGTTCATTTACATCATCTATAAACATAGATATTTGACAATCGGGTGTTCGTCTAAAGCATGTATAAATATAGTGGTTTTGACAAAACAAACGTTCATTTGAGACTTAGGTAAAAACATAAGTATACAACAAACCAGGTATTCATAGTAGTCTGGCAAAACCAATGTCCATTTGAAACATATGTGAAAATACGGATAATTAACAAACCGGGTGTTCATTTAAAACAGGTGTAACCAAAGAAATCTGACAAGACTAATGTTCATTTAAACATATTTCAAGGCATGGATACTAAATAACTCAGGTAATCATTTAAAATAGGTATAAACATAGGAATCTGACAAAACACGTGTCATTTAAAACATATTTCAAAGCATGGATATTTCACAATTCGGGTATTCATTTAAAACGTGGGTAAACCTAGGGATCTGACAAACCAAATGTCATTTAAAACAAAGCACGGACATTTAACAATTCGGGTATTCCTTTAAAACATGTGTAATCCTGTAAATCTAGCAAAATCATGGATTGCTTGAAACATATGTAAAAGCATGGGTATCCACCCAACCGGCATTCATTTAAAACATGTGCGTGTACAAAGAATAGAAAACAATATAATAATAACTGAATTTACATTGGAGAATATGAACACTTGTTTAGATAACAACTTTCATAAAGGAAACGAATCATTTATCAGAAAGCAAGTAAGCAATATAAAACGTGTTGGGTATCCAAGGAATCGGGAACTGGCAAGATGACAATCACAAAAAGCTAAGTCCTCTATCACCGAAGTGACAAGAGTATAACGGGACGTTGGTCTCAGTCACACAAGGTGAGGAGACTCAACGCAAATCATATATACAATATAAATATACGGGAACGGGACCACGGTAGCGAACCGGGTATCGGGACGGGACCACGGTAATAACCGGGTATCTGGATCCAAACTGCAGCTGGCGGGACGAGAGGGATTTCCAAGTCGGTGGATCAAACCGACAAGGTATCCAAGCTTAGTGATGCCGACTCATAGGTCAAATAACAAATCGGGACAAATGCAAGTAAATCAAGTACAATAAATAAACGGGTAAAACGGGGGTGCTCAAGGGCACACTGTCACTTCATATCGGGCAATACATCTCGGGATAAATAACTGTTACTAGAGTAACTTCAATGCTTTCGGGAAAACAAGTCATGTAAAGTAAATCTTGGAAATGAAGAAATATGATGAACTATACCATTTCGGGAAAACTGTTGACTTCGAGATCTATTTAAGTGGATAAGGGTCCCGTATGTCGATTATTGAAATGACTTGGTACTCCTTGAGTTTGAAGACATCCCGGGCTCCTTATACACTTTGGATTTTCAAAACTTCGAATGACATCCTTGTGATATGGTTTCTTTCTCGGATGGCCTCATACAATGCCTAGTGAATCTCCTTTGATCGTCAAAGCTCAGCGCTCGAACGAACCGAGTTCGTTCGAGCGAGGAGCTTTTCGAAACCTGGGAAATTTCGGTCACCTGGCGGTTAGCCGCCGCTGGCTGACCGCGCAGCTGACCGCGGCTGGGCTGCCAAAAATACAGCTTACTGGAAAGCTAACCACCAAGGTGCGGTTAGCTGGCGGTTAGCCGCCGATGGGTTCGGCGGTTGGCCGCTGGCTAACCGTGGAACTGACTGAGTCTTCAGGTGGAGAAGGTGAAAGTCCACGAGGATCCTAACCCTAGAGGGGGGGGGGGTGAATAGGGTGAGCTACAACTATGACCAATTTACACCAATTTTAACTTCTTTAAAATAAACTAGTCACATGTGATGATTAAACAATCAAAATGCGGAAGCTAATAAACAATCACCACACAAGCAATCACCACAACACAATATTTATAGTGGTTCGGCCTCAATGCCTACATCCACTACCGGCTTGTGAATCCAACACCCCACCGGATTTCCACTATTTATGCTTTTAACTAGGCTAAGCAATAACCCTTACAAAGTTGTTTTTCTAGGCTAAACAACAACCTCTCAATGTGCTTTTATAGGCTAAGCAATAACCTTTACAAAATGCTTTTCTTAGGCTAAGCAATAACCTTACAAGATGCTTTTCTTAGGCTAAGCAATAACCTTTACAAATGAGAGATTTCTCAAAGAAGGTGTCTTCACAAAAGAACACTCCAAGAGATACAATTTAAGCTCAAATGAAATTGCCTCTTGAATAGGCTAATATGAAAGTTTAATACAAATTACAAACATACACTCAATTAAGCTAAAGTGTGTGCACAAGTGTATGAGTGTGTTTCTTCAATCAATTTCAACAAAGAAGCTCTTAAATGAATGCATGATGCATTTTAAAATCAAAGCTTATAAAATGATGATTGAAGAGAAAACTAATCACATGAGAAATTCAAACAACTTTAAGAAATGAACTTAAACAAGTTGTATGAATGTTAAAGTCTAAGAATGCATGTGATTTAGTTAGGAGAGTTTGCAAACCAATCTAATTTACCAAGGATGATTTTGAGTTTGCTAAACATCTCTAGAAATCATGCATAAGTGAAATTACAAAGAATTAGGCATGCATGGATTTCATTTTAATGGAAATCAAAATACTAGTAATGTGTACCTTATGAAAAGTCAAGCATTTGATTTCCAAATGGCCCTCTAGCCTTTCCAACTTCTTCCCCTTTCTTTGGCTCCAAAATGGTCTCAAAGGTTCATGGTTCAAGCCTTGAAAAAGGTTGGAAATGAATGGACTTTATAGCCAAAAAGTTGCCAACGGCTAGTCCTCGGTCGACCGGCAAAGAGGTCTCGGTCGACCGGGATCATACAACGGGCAAAAAAATGACCGTTTGAAAAACTGCTTTTAGCGGCGGACACAGAAACCGCCGCTAAAAGTGGTTTTTCCGCCGCTAAAGGTCCTGTTTTCCCAAAAATGTATTTTTCTAAAGTAATTTTGGTTGGGAATTTTTTGGGCCATTAAACCAAGTTAGAATACATGTTTTAAGACATTCTAAGATGTTTAAAAACATGAAACACCCAAAGCCTAAAATGATTTAAAAGATTAAAACCAAAGGCTAGCTTGATTTGACAAAACTCTTTTCAAATGAAAATGCATACAAAAATGATTCTTTTTGTGAAGAATGTATGCAAGGCTCAAACCTAAATTCTCAACATGATTTTCCAAACATAATGCACAAAGAATTAGGTTTTCAAAAGAATTTGGGTTCTAAAACTAATGCATCCAAGTTTAAAACCAAAACATGCATAAAACAAAAGCTTTTCCAAATCTTAAAAGCTATGCATGTATAAAACTAGATTTCAAGGTATTTTAAATCAATGCATGTGTGAAATATCAAATGATACTAAAGTGCAAATGCATCCATCAAATTGCAATTACAAAATCCCTAACAATCTCCCCCTTTGCAATTTGATGACAACTTACTCATCATTGAAATTACACACCAAGGTCTTCAGCTCCCCCTCAGCTGGACAAGTCTTGAAATCTTCTTGGATGCTTCTTCTCTTAGCTTGGGCTCTTGAGCTCTTTTCTTCAATCTTCTTGATGCTTGGAGCTTGATCATTCTTCAAGCTTTCTTGCTTCTTTCTTTCTTTATCCAAGCATCTCCTTTAGCTCCAAGCTTTCTTTCTTCTATTTGCTCTCCCCCTTTGACCATGCCTCTCTCTCCCTTTGGCAAGGTATGCATTCTCTCCCTTTGTAGAAGATCATACACAACTCTCCTTAGGAAGCTTGGACATTCTCTTCACCCTTTGAGAACTTGAGTTCTTTCTCCCCCTTTGATGGATAGGAGATCTTCGAGTACTTGAACTCTCGAACTCTCTCCCCCTTTGAAGAGTAGGAGATCTTTGAGTCACACTTGAACTCTCTCTCCCCCTTTGACATTAAATTGCAAAGGTACCTACACACATGAGACAAGAAGAATACCTTTAGTAGCACCTGTTAACAAATGAAATCGAAAATGAAATTCATAACAGGCTATCATGTATGTAAGTTATCTCTAAGGGCTCAAAGGCAATCCAAGGGTGAATTTGATCAAAACTAATACTTCCTATGAAGGTTTACACTCCCCCTCAATCCATTCTCTTCTTTTGTCAAACTTTGACAAGATATAACTATTAAATACAAGAAGTAGATGGTTTAACCAAGTGAGGGTCAACTTCAAGGAAAGGATTAGATTCATTTAACTATAAAGCTCATATGATCAAATTACCAAAAGAGAGCAAGGTCATTAACGATCATGGATACCAATTGAAATAAACATATCAATTGAGATTAAAGGATGTGACTATAAACTCAATCACTCTAAAATGGATTTAAAAGTATAACTATTATGAGAAATCCAAATTAGAGCTATCCATGATATGGGGTTTACTCAAACATAGCATCAATCAATATAACTATGAAAATCATATGCTATGAAAGTTTTGAAAATCATTTCATTCAATCAAAAAATATGACTTATTAAAGTGCAAATTGAGTGAAATGAAATTCAAACATGAAGTCAACCTCAACTAATAACCAACCAATATTATGAACACATAAACATGGTGGTCATGAGATATACCTATATGAGCAAAAGAGGTGGCAACATGAGCATTATGATGCTAATGGTTTGTGACATGGAACAATCATATTACTTATCAAGTTCAATCCAATGCACACAAGTTTTATCACATTCACAAGAAATCAAATCAATCAAACAATATACCAATTGAATCCAATTGAATTTGATAACATGATTAAGAGCAAGAAAGTGACAAACTTCCATCAAGCATCATAAATGCATATTCATCACTTTTAGAGATTTAACTATTGAGCATAGTGATGAACAAGGTAAATTGCAATGCAAAAAGATATGACTAGGTAAAGCATGCAATTTCCAAAGTGTCTAGATCATATGAATTCAACACTAAGATATCCATCAAACAAGAGATATAACTATGAAATACAAGGAATGGATTTCAAAGAGGTTCATATGATTAAGAACACTACTATGAAGTTGAAACATGTATAAAGATGACTCCAAGAGAATCTACATGAATCAACATCATAACCATCCATAAAGATATGACTATAAGGCATAGAGGATGGATTTGGGTTCTAGTATGGTTTCTACAAATGAAACTAAGATCACAACCATACATGGAACCAAAAGTCATTTGCATATAAAAAGAATGCAAATAAACAAGCAAGGATGCAAACAACATACATTTCCATTTCTAAGATAATGAAACCAAAAGAAAAGGAAATGAAAACATGGAATATGCTTAGAAGATTATAACTATTGATGTTAAAGAGCATTTCCATTCATACAATCTTCAAATCATTTTAATACACAAAATCCAACAATGAGCATAAAGAGAATGATTTTGAAGATCAATTTTCAACATTGTATTTTCAAAAGATATAACTTAAAAGAAACACATACAAGTTGATTTTTCAAAACAATGTTCTCCATATAAAAGTATAACTTAGAAGTCCATGGAAAAACTTGAATTGAGTCAAATCATTTGTTCAAAAAGTCTTACAAATGATTCAACAACAATTGATCATGAATAAATCTAGCTATGAAAGGTTTTAACATCACAATCAATTAATCATGTAAAGAAATGCAATGCAAGGCATATGAGTGCAAAAAGCAAACCAAACATGATGAAATTATAATCAAAAGATTTTGAAAACCATGAAGTGTAACTTAGAATGGTGTATGAAAACAAAATCAATTGATCATAAAGAAATGCAATGCATTTAAATAAATGTAACTAAAAGAAAACAAAATGCAAATGCAACTTGACCAACAAGGAGATTTAACTATTAAGAATAGGTTGGTCAAGGGGTTCAAGGCCCTAAGGTTTGTCTAGGAAAATAACTTTGGGAATCCACCTAAGGTCTTGAGCTTTGGAGACTACTTTGGAAATTCCACCAACTAAAGGAGATAGAGATTGAATTCTTTTAGACTTAACATCAAATCTTTGAGGTTTGACTATTTTAGATTGATGATTAGTCTTAGAGAGTTGGTGTGTTTGTTTCATAGGGGATTGATTTGTTTTCTTGTTAACCTTCTCATTTCTTTTAACTTTTCCTCCCTCTTTTTGCCTTGTGAACTTTAGATTTAACTTTGTAATTTTCTTCAAAAGTTCTTTCATGTTTTGACTTAAGGGAGGTAGGTTGAGAAGCTTTTTGTTAATAGATTCTTTTAAACTTGGTTTGACTTGTTTAACCTTTTTAGAATCTATTTTTGGAGACTCCATTTTAAGAGATTTAACTTGTTTAGACATTTTGGGGTCTTTCTTGATTTTTAGTGTCTTACCCTTCAAGTAAGATTTTACTTTCTTTGGTTCAAAGAAGGGATTAGACACATTGCTTCTTCTTAGTTTGCACTCAAACCTAAAGTGTCCTTCATTGCCACAATAATCACATTTTGTTTTGGGCAAGTGACAAAGAGTGCTAGAGAAAGAGGACTCACCTTTCACAAATGTGTTGGTGAATTTAGGGTCATAAGACATATTCCTATTAAATCCAATACCCGTCCTATCTCCATGAGGTTTACCCAATTTAAATAATTTTTCAAGTCTATCTTCACTTTGGGTAAACTTGCACTCGTACTTTTGTTTATACTCTTCAAGTTGAGTGACTTTTGTTTTAAGGGTTGAATTTTCATTTTTAACTTTTGTTAGTTCATTTTCAATTCCCTTAAAATTGTTTAGCTCTTCATAGGCAAGTTTTAACTTAGATTTAAGCTCATTAACAACATTTGATCCAAGTTCTAAAGTTTTTAAATTACTTTGAGCATTAGATAAATTTTCATTGGAAATTGTCAACTTGGATTTTAAATAGTTAATGTTTTCATCTTGTCTTTTAATAGTATCTCTTAGGTTCAAATTTTCATTTTTAAGCTCATCACAATTTATCTTAATCTCATTTAATTCATCTTGAGTATTAGATAAATTTTCCTTAGAGATAGTCAATTTAGATTCAAGATTGTTAAAGTCTTTGTCTTGCCTTTTTATTTGATCTCTTAGATTTAAATTTTCCTTATTGACATTTTCATAATCCATCTTTAAATCTCTTAGTTCATCTTGAATGTTAGATAGATTATTTAAAGAGATCATGAACTTAGATTCTAAACAATTTATGACTTCTTCTTTCTCTCTAAGCTCATCTTTTGAAGAGTCTAGCTCTTTGTTTAGTTTCATAGATTCTTCTCTTAAACTTCTATTTCTCTTATCAAGCTTGGAAGATAATGTATATAATTCATTATAGGCTTGTTGAAGATCATCTTCATCATAATCATTTTCTTCCTCTTTTATGTCACATTGAGATTCATTAGATTGAAAGTTTGAATCTCCAATAGAAGGAAGAATGAGGGGTCTAGAAGAATCTACAAGATCTAGCATAGTGGAGTCCATTCTAATGATTTTCATATAAAGGACAACTCTAGGGTTTTAACTCTAGGTTTTTACACCTAATCAAGAGTTCTAAACACTTGATCCTAAGGGATAGAGCACGAGGCTCTGATACCAATTGAAAGTCCACGAGGATCCTAACCCTAGAGGGGGGGGGGGGGGGTGAATAGGGTGAGCTACAACTATGACCAATTTACACCAATTTTAACTTCTTTAAAATAAACTAGTCACATGTGATGATTAAACAATCAAAATGCGGAAGCTAATAAACAATCACCACACAAGCAATCACCACAACACAATATTTATAGTGGTTCGGCCTCAATGCCTACATCCACTACCGGCTTGTGAATCCAACACCCCACCGGATTTCCACTATTTATGCTTTTAACTAGGCTAAGCAATAACCCTTACAATGTTGTTTTTCTAGGCTAAACAACAACCTCTCAATGTGCTTTTATAGGCTAAGCAATAACCTTTACAAAATGCTTTTCTTAGGCTAAGCAATAACCTTACAAGATGCTTTTCTTAGGCTAAGCAATAACCTTACAAGATGCTTTTCTTAGGCTAAGCAATAACCTTTACAAATGAGAGATTTCTCAAAGAAGGTGTCTTCACAAAAGAACACTCCAAGAGATACAATTTAAGCTCAAATGAAATTGCCTCTTGAATAGGCTAATATGAAAGTTTAATACAAATTACAAACATACACTCAATTAAGCTAAAGTGTGTGCACAAGTGTATGAGTGTGTTTCTTCAATCAATTTCAACAAAGAAGCTCTTAAATGAATGCATGATGCATTTTAAAATCAAAGCTTATAAAATGATGATTGAAGAGAAAACTAATCACATGAGAAATTCAAACAACTTTAAGAAATGAACTTAAACAAGTTGTATGAATGTTAAAGTCTAAGAATGCATGTGATTTAGTTAGGAGAGTTTGCAAACCAATCTAATTTACCAAGGATGATTTTGAGTTTGCTAAACATCTCTAGAAATCATGCATAAGTGAAATTACAAAGAATTAGGCATGCATGGATTTCATTTTAATGGAAATCAAAATACTAGTAATGTGTACCTTATGAAAAGTCAAGCATTTGATTTCCAAATGGCCCTCTAGCCTTTCCAACTTCTTCCCCTTTCTTTGGCTCCAAAATGGTCTCAAAGGTTCATGGTTCAAGCCTTGAAAAAGGTTGGAAATGAATGGACTTTATAGCCAAAAAGTTGCCAACGGCTAGTCCTCGGTCGACCGGCAAAGAGGTCTCGGTCGACCGGGATCACACAACGGGCAAAAAAATGACCGTTTGAAAAACTGCTTTTAGCGGCGGACACAGAAACCGCCGCTAAAAGTGGTTTTTCCGCCGCTAAAGGTCCTGTTTTCCCAAAAATGTATTTTTCTAAAGTAATTTTGGTTGGGAATTTTTTGGGCCATTAAACCAAGTTAGAATACATGTTTTAAGACATTCTAAGATGTTTAAAAACATGAAACACCCAAAGCCTAAAATGATTCAAAAGATTAAAACCAAAGGCTAGCTTGATTTGACAAAACTCTTTTCAAATGAAAATGCATACAAAAATGATTCTTTTTGTGAAGAATGTATGCAAGGCTCAAACCTAAATTCTCAACATGATTTTCCAAACATAATGCACAAAGAATTAGGTTTTCAAAAGAGTTTGGGTTCTAAAACTAATGCATCCAAGTTTAAAACCAAAACATGCATAAAACAAAAGCTTTTCCAAATCTTAAAAGCTATGCATGTATAAAACTAGATTTCAAGGTATTTTAAATCAATGCATGTGTGAAATATCAAATGATGCTAAAGTGCAAATGCATCCATCAAATTGCAATTACAAAATCCCTAACAGAAGGGTGCTCTCTGGAAAAGTAACCGTAACATTTCGGCTAGCTGGCGGTTAGCCGCCAGTCACCAGGCGGCTAGCAGCCGGGTGACCGCAGGCTGACCACCAGGTGCGGGAATCACCCACTGTGTTCAGATTTGAGCCCTTTCTCCTCCTCAAACCATTCTCCTCACTTCCACTTAATCCTTGCCACAAAACTGAGCTAAAAGCTCCTCCAATGCAACTATCTACACTTCTCCACAACTCCAATATGGGTTTATTCCATCACCTCATCCATCAATATCAAATCCAATGCAATTAAAGAAAGAAGGAAACCATTTCACAATAGGGTACATTTGATATAAGCAAGAAGAAATTAAATGACATTCACCAATACACTTATAAGACATAAATGCACTACCATGAATGCACTACCAAAGCTCTATCATGGGCATTTATTTCAAACCAATGTAATAAATAGGCATTAGTGGAAAATACCAAAATCATTGAAAGCTTATAAAATCAAAACATCCACTTGCCTTAAGTCCAAGCTAGCCAAAAATCTAGAGATAAATAAGGACTATTGGTTGCATTTCCATAACAATAGACGAGTTAGCAGAACTCTTTAAATGAGCATCTACTTCCAATCAATGCAAGCTAATAAACATAAATATGAATGGAATAACCAACCCCATTCATTATAAAACCATATGAGCAAACTTTGACCAAATGAAATGCCTAATTTCCAAGAGATTTAACAAGAGAGCAAGACCCATTAATATGCATTTTCGAGATCAATAGAAATATGACAAGAAGCATGTGTAGAAACATATATCACATTATCAAGAACACGTAATAAAACTTAGGATTTTCTCATAAAACTTTGATAACATTAAAACCATCCATTCATCCACTTGCCTTTGACTCAAATCAAGCAAACCAAGCTCCTAATCACCTCTCAAGCTCAAGATCAACAATCTCTACAAAAACCCCCAAAACAAACCCTAAAATGGGTTAAACAAAGGAAGACAATGAATGGGCTCAAATCAAACTAAGAAATAGAGCCTAAGGGAAAGCCATTGCACATCCAAGGAAAATGGGAAGGAGTCTTTACCTCTAAGGCCATGAATGAACAAGAAGAAGCTTGCAATAGGGGCTGCCCACCTTGGTTTTGCACAAGAATCACATCCATGGAAAGCTAAAGAGATGGGGAAGAAGATGGCATAGTTAGGTTTCCAAATGGCAAGAGTTTCTTCCAAGAATGAGAGGAGAAAGCATGAAGAAATGGAAGAAATGAAGAAGAGGGGCTGCTGGCACTGTAGCTGGGAGTTGCAGCCGGTGGGGAGTGGAAAATGAGGGAGAAAGAGTGAGTGGAGTCATTTTATAATGGGTGGGTATGGGCCCCACCACACTTAAAACTTGCCAAGGGTAAAACATCTATTTGTGGGCCTCGGATGCGATCGACGAAGAAGAGAAAAATGTTTCTCATAAAATCTAGTTTTCAAAAAGTATAACTTTGGCATGGTTCTGGGATCTCGAAATTTGGGTCCAGATTTGGTGTGAAAAGACTGTTTTGCCCTCCGGGCTGGAAAAACTGATTTTCGGAGCTTCGAATGGGTACGGAGTGAACACGAAAGTTGTAGAGGTTAGCAAAATAAGTCAAATGAGGCTAAAACAAGAATTATCAAGAATTTCGAATAACCTCCCAATCACGCGCAAAGTTACTGAAAGAACCCCCAAAGGGTCCCACTAATCACAAAGGCCCTCAAAATTCCCCAAAACTAGAGAAAAACCATTCTAGCTCACAAACTCAACCCAACAAATACTAATCCCACTAAAAGAAACTAATCCACAAATAAAACAACACTAATCCATAAGATTAGGGGTCGGGTTCTCACACCAGTTACGGGACTTCCTGTCCACGTATCTACTAGTATGGGATTTACTGAGCAGGTAGATCTGCTCGAGCATGGACTGGGTGTGGATAGGGCATCTGCGGCAGCAGAGATGAGCCTGGCACGGGGTGGGGTAGTGAGGATGAGATGGATCTGACGGGTGTGCGGCAATGTGACTCATGCGTCGTCGGTTGAGGAGGTAGAGTGTGCAGCCAGAGGCTATCTTTTTTATTTGTTAGGCTGCACACTATTCACTAATAAGTCCGCCACTTGAGTCCCAGTCAACTACCTATCTTTGTTGGACCTGCCATGGGTCCGTCATTATGCATGGGGGGCTGCCGCACTGGCGTATCTGTATCGCCAGTTGGGGACAGCGACGAGGGCAGATGAACGACAGATTACTGGATATCTGACACTACTCACAGTAAGACCAATATATTTTATATATACATATACATGTTCCATCATAATTGATCTTTTGGATTGTATAATTAATAATTTGTCATTTGCAGTCCTGGGTGTACGAGCACTTCCCATTCGAGCGTCCTCCTGCACAATGGGGATACATTGCAAGGATGCCTCTCGAAGCCACTGGAATCCTGGTCAGGATTTCGGAAATGCGAGAGAAACCATACAGCTACTGCGGGAGAGGTTGGATGCCCTACACCCGAGCAAGGTGAGCACCCATTACAGCATAGTCCTTGACATATAATTTACGTTCTTGACATATATTTTATGTTTTTTTCCAACTAACATTTTTGTTATATTAATGACTTGTTTCATTTACATGCGATAGGTCAGTTGGGATTTGTATGCTAGTGCTAGGGCCCAACATCCATTACAGCAGATATCCTTCTCATGTGGTTGCTTGAGAGTCCTAGATGTCATTGAACCCTACTCCCACACAGGGTTCTTCGACAGTTTGGGTACGTACAGACCATCCCACCCCCACCGCTCGCCCCCATCCGTGCAACTCGGGGAACTACTGCTGGTAAATACAAGGTCTCCTATACGTTTCTCGACTAGTACTAGGTTACCTGGGAGGACCATGTATTATTTATGGCGCACCGCGACCATCGAGCACAGGATGCATAGGAGCGTTCCCCGGACTACCTTGAGTGGTACACTAGGATATCACACCCTCGTGTACTAAACCCGGCCCACTATTCCCACTATGACCCCAATGAGGGTAGAGATGACCCGACTCCAAGAACGGTAAGGGCATTTTTAACTATCTTATTCCAAACATTGATGCATTTATTATTTCAAACTATCTTTGACACATTGTATTGTTTCTTATAGATCTTTCGAGCGAATGACCATATTTGTGCCATGCTTGCGCGAACGGAGGAGCCAGCTAATTTCTATTATCGGGCATTGCAGACTACCCTCGAGATTCTGGATGGCTTACCAGTGACCTACTGCCGATGTGCGCAGCAGTGATGATAGGAGAATTTCATGAAGGATTGGTCACACTATTTTTTTGATGAGATGTATAAGAAATTTCATGAAGGATTGGTCACACTATCTTTTTCTTTCGTTCATGTGTATTCCGAGAATTTATATGTACTGCACACTTTAATGTGTCAATTGAAGAATTTTGTCCTTGTGTATGAATTTCTATGATTTTTAACTTCGTGTACGAAATGGCTAATATCTTTATTTTTTTTATGAACATCTACTAGTTCTTTCAACATGGGAGACATGTCCACCAACCTTAACAGTCCTGCACGGCCATAACATTCCGCGCATATCCATTCTGCTCGGCCAACAAGTACCATGTGTTTGCGATTTTCCACAAGTATACGGTTGTCTCAAGTAATATAGACTATAGAAGTCCGAATATCGGTCCTATGAGGATCGTTACAAGGAAAATAACAATTATTAATGAAAATGAGTATCAACTCAAATATTGCTAACAAATGCAGATGAAAACAAGAAACAAGATAATAACAAGGGAAATAAAAAATGCAAACTAAAAGAAAACAAGAAACTAGATAACAAAGAGATGTAAATAGAAATAGAAGAACTCAAATGAGAACAAGATCAGTAACAAGTTCGTAATAAAGTTAATGACAAAAAAAAACTAACAAGGTTAATAACAATAACAAATGAGCAATGTTAGATAGATCAAATGACTAACTGTGTGAAAACAACAAGTGAAAGATCAAGATAAAAAGAAAATAGAAACATCCATGGAAATGAGCTAATAACTAGTGAGTAAGATAGGGAATGAATGGATGAAAATAAGTGTGCTAAAATAGTGTAAAATCAAAGGGGGAATAAAAACAAACACAAAAAAGGTATGAACTAATATGCTAATGGATATGATGGTGTGGATAGAGAAATGGAGTGTGAGAATTAAAACAAGTGAATAAGTGTGTAGGAATATGAATACAATCAAGCTAAAGTAAGTAAAATAAGCAACAAGCAATACTAATGGATAGATTGAATCATCTAGAATCCACTAAGTAACACTAATCCAACACTAATGCTCTTCTATTTTCCCAAACAAATACTCAAATCTAATGACAAATCAATGCTTAGATTTGGAAAATATAACTTTAAAGCTCTAAGATAGAAATTAACAATCTAATAGCTAAGATTTTCTTCCCTTCATAGAAGAAAAGATTCCTAATGACTATCTATCAAAAGTAAGCATGAACCATCAAAAGATATTAAATCTTAAGCATGATTTATCAAACCTAAACATAAATAGTAAAAAGAACGCTAAGAAATAAAATAAGCATGGAAGGCAGCACATTGCAATGAAGAAAAATCTATTCTAGCATGTTAAGCACATAAACAAAGGGAATTAGGAGCATAAGCAAAATGAATAGTATTAACTTAGCTTCATCTAGAAGATCCAATCAAAGTAATTAGCCACCCATTGGAGAAGACAAAGCTTTCATTACAAATCTTCAAATTTTACAAAGCTTTCCTCACTTTCTTTCTACAATTGCTCTCAGTTACATGAATAGCTTAAGTAAAGAGGAGGAGGCTCTCCTTGCTTGTGTCTCTAATGCCTAGAGCTCCCTTCCTTATATAGAAACATTTGCCTTACTCTATTTTGGTTTCTTTCCGATGTGGGACTTCACAAGAATGGAAATATAAACACATGAATGTGATTCTCATGTATTGGCCTAACTTTGTCATTTCTTCATCCAATTGTCTTCCAAACTTATCCTTACTCTCTTTAACCCTTGAATCTCAACTTTAATCTTCAAATTAATCTTCAATTAACACCTACAAAGAGAAATTAACATAATTGAGAGTATTTTCGAACATATTTTGTATGGAGGCCATTGAAACTCATATAAATGCATACAAATGACCATCTATAATGGAAAGATATGAACAAAGCATGATGGAGAGGAAATTTATTATTTTTCTACTAAAAATAGTGTTTTGAGTTATTTTATCTTTAAAAACTCATAAAATAATGCTATGAAAATGTCTCTTTTGTGAACTCATCACCATGCAGATACATTCTGCATGACTGCAGATACATACTTCACGGCAACTGTTGGCTGTGCAGAATTGTTTTGCACGGTACTTGTGTGCTGTGCAATACATTTTGATTGGTGCCTGTTTGCCGTGTAGTACGCAACCGAGCAGGAGTCTTAAAGAATAAACACACAACATAATAACATAAAGTTTGCTTCCGTTTCAATAAGTATTAAATTTGTTTACATCAAGTTGAAAGTATAAGAATTTAATCACTGTCAAGATTAACCGACTCCTGTGTTGCGACACTATCTCTAATTATTTCTTTGAATTGCTTAATGCTCTGAGCATATGGTAGTTGACATCCGTCTGCATTAGGGTGGTGGTGTCTATGCCAATTTGTAGCAATGGGAGGCATGGGAGCCCCGGGTGTAATGAAGACCTGCACAAAATGGTTTCCATTGAGGAAACCAATCACGATAACTTTGCGAGAGCAAGATGGAATCAGTGATGATCTCAAAGGCAGGAAAGTAAGGCACCGCTGCACAAAAAGGTGGACCAATACAATGTTATAATATGAAGATATCTGGTAACCCATGTTTGGCATTGTCATCCAACGATCAAATGAAGGATTACTATCATAGTACGCCAAGGCATAATACAGCTCCCCAACCCTATCCTCTCCTCCATATACCAATGAATAATAATTCTAATACCTCTGCAGTTCATTGCTCAAATCTTGTCTAACCTGCATCCAACTATCTCGCCTATGCCCAGAAGACCAACTATGACTCTGAATCCACAATTACCATCAGCTTCAACATCCTTAACAGTCTTGATATACGGTCCTAAAGACTTAGGAAACAAATGCTCTAACGTGCAGGATCGAGTGCGATAGACACTCAATTTCTCCTCCTTCTTCGTTACATCTAGATTGTTGGATCTAGCTGGAACACTATCTTCCCTCGAGAGTGCATACTCAAAAGCAGATGGCTCCCGACGCGTAGACTGATTCAACTTTTTCTTTTTCGAGGATGAACGACCCCGAGTATTCAATTTAACATCCGTCTCAATACGAGAAGTAGACGAAGGACTCCTCAATTCTTTGAGTTTTTCAATATTTGTATTTTACCAGCCTGATCGGTACTCTGAAATTTCCTATTAATCAACTCGAACTCAGAAGTCGTGGTCAACTCGGGGGCTTCATTCACCTTAGTGGAGTCTAAATTGAGCTTCTTCCAGTACCGATGGACACAACTTAGTGGTATTTGAGTGCCTTCCCTTATGTACTCGGCAATTTCGTGTGCACATGGTAACCATGAGTCCGTCGAATTACGCACCCACATGCCGCCGAATCTGGACTAATATTGTGAGAACCCGATCCCTAATCTCTTGGATTAGTGTTGTTTTAATTGTGGATTAGTTTCTTTTAGTGGGATTAGTATTTGTTGGGTTGAGTTTGTGAGCTAGAATGGTTTTTCTTCTAGTTTTGGGCTTTTGAGTGCTTTGGTAGCTTGTGGGGCCCTTTGGGGGTTCCCTTTTCGGCTTGGCATTTTCTTGTGAGATTTTCCCGATTGGTTTCGTATCGTGTTTTTGGCCCATTGCATTCATCTTGAGGAATCCTACAACTTTCATGTTGATCTCGTATCCATTTGAGAAACCAAAACCCGATTTCTTGGCCTTGAGGGCAAAACAGTCTTTTCACACCAAATCTGTCCATTAATTTCGAAAATTTCAGAATTTGGCAAAATTAGACTTTTTGGAAAGTAGATTTTTCGCTGATGAATTTTGTCTTCTTCGTCGTTTTCATCCGGGGCCCAGAAACTTGTGTTTTTCCCTTGAGAAGTTTAAGTGAGGTGGGGCCCACACCCACCCCTTTATAAAATGGGTTCCTTCTCCTTCCTCTTCATCCATTTCCCTGCAACGGTTCCAGCAAGAGCTGGAACCACTCCTCTCTCAGCCACTCTCTCTCTCCTCTCTCCCTTGGCTTCTCTTGATTGTAAATGGAGATTTGATCTCCTCATCATCTTCCATACCTTCCAAGCTTTCCAAAGATGTTATTTTCATGGATTTTGAGCAAAGGCAACTTCTCTTTTCAAGCTCTTCTTCTTGGTTCAAGGCTTTAAAGGTTAGCATTTGGTTTCTTTCTTTTAATCTTTGTTTTCCCAAACCATTTGGAGCATTTTTATCTTCCATTCATGGATTTTCATTGAGGTTTGCAATGGATTGGATTTTCTAGGGTTTTCATGGGAAAATTTGGGGGTTTTGGTGGGTTTGGAGCTAGAGACTTCTTTGAGGCTTTTGTGGAGTGATTTGTGCATCTTCTTAACCCAAGGCAAGTGGATGAATGGATTGTTTTGCTTATTAACATGTTTTGTGATAAAAATCTTGATTTCATTGATGGTTTTGGTAATTTTAATAGTTGTTTTTGATATGATAAATATTGATTATGAGATGTGCTTATTGATGAGTTATTCTTTCTTGTTGAGCTCTTGAAAGTGCATGCATCCTATTGTCAAGAATTCCTAATGGTTTCACATGAATGAGTTTCCTTCACCTTTGAGTTTTATTGTGAATGGAATAGATGGAAAGGGGGAGAACTTGAAATGAGGAGCTCTTTAGCTCATTCTAATACCTTGGAAACATGTATTAAGTATCCTTGTATCTAGTTCTATGTGATTGATTATATGTTGGAAGGAAAGGAAAGAAAAAGAGAAAAATCAGAGTTCCCGGACCTGCACTGCGCCCAGGTCCGATCGATCGGACGTTCAGGCCGATCGATCGGACTGACTTTTAACAGTAAGCATTTTTCAGCCGATCGATCGACCGATCGATCGGACCCTGTGCAGAAATTTTGGCCGATCGATCGGACCCTCGGTCCGATCGATCGGAGGACTCAGTTTGAGTCCGGTGAATTTTGAGATTTTTAATTTTCCTTGGTTTTAGGTGGGACCTTGGCTACCCTTTTTGGACTGATTGGACTATGTGTGAGATGTCTTGAGCCGACACTCCTCAAGGTTGATTCGGTTGCATCGAAGTCCAATCAATTTCAATCTTGAACGGGATGGAACGACGCGATATCTTCCTAATATCTAAACACAAGTCTTTTTCCTGGGTTATCGCAAATTCTATTCCTTTCGATGACTGAATAGGTCGGTCGATGTTTCCAAATTAACGTCATGCCTAGGATGGACCGTCTATAGTCTTGATTTTTCTATTATAACATCTAGTACTACCCATGAGCTCATTTTAAGTTGTGAAAATAGTAAAAGTGCATAAGGAGCCCGGAATGTCTTCAAACTCAAGGAGTACCAAGTAATTATCATAATCGACATACGGGACCCCTATTCACTTAAGTAGATCTTGCAATCAATATTTTTCCCGAAATGGTATAGTGCATTATATTTCCTCATTTCCCGAGATTTGCATCACATGATATGAAATGAAAGTGTGCCCTTGAGCACCCCGTTTTACCCGTTTATTTATTGTACTTGATCTACTTGTTTCCCCGGAAGCATTGGAGTTACTCTAGTAACAGTTATTTGCCCCGAGATATATTGCCCGACATGATATGATAGTGTGCCCTTGAGCACCCCCGTCTTGCCCGTTATTTATTGTACTTGACTTGCTTGCATATGTCTCGATTGGTTTTAACCTATGAGTCGGCACCACTAAGCTTGGATAACCATGTTGGTCTGATCAACCGACTTGGAGATCCCCATCTTGTCCCGCCAGCTGCAGCTTGGATCCCGCTACCCGGTTATTACCGTGGTCTTGTCCCGATACCGCAGATTGCTACTGTGGTCCCCGATGCCCGGCTCGCTACCGTGGTCATGTATAGTATATGTATATGCATTCATGAGATCCCCTGTTTCTCCTCACCTCGAGTGACTGAGATCAGGGCCTAGTATATGTATATGTATTGATATGAGATCCCCTGTTTCTCCTCACCTCGAGTGACTGAGATCAGGGCCTAGTATATGTATATGTATTGATATGAGATCCCCTGTTTCTCCTCACCTCGAGTGACTGAGATCAGGGCCTAGTTCTTGCTCTATCGCTTTAGTGATAGAGGACTTAGCTTCTTGTGGTTGCCATCTTGCCAGTTTCCGATTCCTTGGATACCCGACATGTTTTATATTGCTTTTATGTTTTCTGATAAATGATTCGTTTCCTTTATGAAAGTTGTTATTTAAACAAGTGTTAATATTCTCCAATGTAAATTCAGTTATTATTATATTGCCTTCTGTTCTTTGTACCCGCACGTGTTTTAAATAAACGCCGGTTGGGCGAATAACCATGCTCTTACCTATGTTTCACACGATCAATGATTTTACTTGATTTGTACGATTGCCCATGTTTTAAAGGAATACCCGAATTGTTAAATATCCGTGCTTTGTTTTAACGACATTTGGTTCGTCAGATCCCTAGGTTTAACTGTATTTTAAATGAATACCCGAATTGTTAAGTATCCGTGCTTTGTTTTAAATGACACTTGTTTTGCTAGATTCCTATGGTTATACCTGTTTCAAATGATTACCCGAGTTATTTAATATCCATGCTTAGAAACATGTTTTAAATGACACGTGTTTTACCAGATTCCTATGTCTACACCTGTTTTAAATGAATATCCGATTTGTTAAATACCCATGCTTTGAAATGTGTTTCAAATGACACTTGTTTTGCCCGATCACTATGTTTATACCGGTTTCACATGAATACCCGATTTGTTAAATATCCCTGCTTTGAATTATGTTTTAAATGAACCTTAGCCTCGCCAGATTTCTTGGTTACACATTGTTTTAAATGAACGTTTGTTTGTCAAACTTCTATATTTACACATGTTTTAGACGAAAACCCGACTGTCAAATATCTATGCCTTTACAGATTATGTAAATGAACATATGCTTTATTAGATCTTCAGGCTTTTACTCATGCTTGAAAAGAATACAAGTTTTCCCCGAGATTCCCGACTTTGCACCCGTTTAATTATATGCAGTACTTGATCGATTAGCATGATTTATTATATGTTTTATTCTTTAGTATAATTGTGTTCTTTTCATCCACCTGCCAGACCGTCGTGTCTGACCCACTACTTTTGGTACTCAGGTTCAGATTTCTTCGCCCCGAGTTGAGTGCTTTTGTTGGCTGTAGAGACATGCCTTGCAGGTTGTTTTGTCGGCTATGTCATGTAGACATTGAGCTTGACATCGGAGCTACGTCACTTTTGGGTAGTGGTTTATAGCTTCTTGTTGTATGGCTTTTGTTAGCCTCTTCTTGGGATTCTTAATTAATGTACATTGATAATTGTAACTTGAACATATTCGGGAATGTAATATCCTGTTACTGTCAGCTCTGTAATTTATTGTGATGTTTACTCCAGTCTGGTATGACTCTTGATATAATAGCTATGGGCTAAAGGTTGAGTGCGACGCGGAATCCGATGGCCACGGACTTCGGGTCGCAACGCCACAAATGCTTCCGCAAAATATTCAGAATGTGTTGTCTTCACACACGCGGATCTTGGGAGAAGTAAAATACATTTATTCTTAATCCCATCTCCCGCCCCCGAGGTTCTGGTTCGGGGGCGTGACAAATATCACCAGCTCTTATCGACTCATTCAGAACTTTATCCATAGCATTCCTTGATATAAATCCTCTTAACTCATGAAACAGTACCGATTTGAACTTATGTTGCACAGTGTTCATGCTCTTTTCAAAAGAAGTCTTTATCTCCATAAAGAGCAACTCGAGCAATGCATGGATAACCTGCTAGGATGCATCAAAGCTACAGTTCGATGTGCCAAGGTGTCTCTTCAATTTTGCATGTGCGCTCTCAGCCCTGTTCGTAGTCATGTTCCCAAAGTGCATATGCCGATCCATCCAAGTAGCCATAAATTGTTCCTTGTGGTTATTCAACCACAAGTTCTTCAAATAATCAACTGTGTGTGGATACCCATAGAAATTCCGATCCAATGCACTTAGAAGTTGAATGTAGTCATTTTCAGTGGGAGAGACTGCCAACATGTTCCAATAAGAGATAAACGCATTCCATCTGTTGTTGGTATCAAAATACTTCTTACAATTTGCCAAGATGTTCCTAGAAATATGCCACCTACATAATAAGTTTGCCTCATTCAGAAAAAACAATGTTTATTGCATTGATTAGTGTTAACTCTCTGTCGGTTTCAATCACACGAGGCATAATGTATCCATCCATTAATTCCTTAAGCCTCTCTGGTTGAAGGTACACAAAAGTAACGGAGAAAGTCAGTTGAGTAGATGTGACACCAACAATCTCAAGTAAGGGAAGTCGATATCTCTTAGTCTTGTATGTGGAATCCATTATCAAAACTTCTGAAAATGCACGTAACAACTGAACAAATGATGGATGTGCCCAGAATAGGTCTATCATAGCATTTGTTGCGTCGTTGCTTGTGTGATACTCAATGTAGTTGTTCTGCTCCAAATGCATCATGAGTTGCTGCATCTGTGATCGACCAGCCAACTCAGTCACCCTCCACTTTTGACGAGCATTGTAGATACTCTTTATCATAGTGGTGTTGTGCACGTCCTTTTCTTGTAATATTTGAAGGATGGTCCTCGGCTTCACCAAACTCTTCGACATATCAATCAAAACATTGATTTCTTCCCTAGAAAGCCTCCCAGCAAACGAGTGCCCCTCGAGATGTTGTGCGTTTGAATGATTGTGCACCCCACAAACCACTGTTAACATCCAATCGTCGCCGTTTGCCAACTTTCGGCCATTCAGAGCAAAATGACAACTACACTTCTTCATTCCCGTTGCCTTGTTAGGATTTCTCTTTTGGGAGACATTCGATGGACCTTTATAACTTCCACTTCTCTCACAAGATAAAACTATTCTCAGCTTCCTATCATTTTCACCAGCATCTGAAGTCTTGATTACAATTACCAAGCCATGTTTCTTTCCAACTTCCCTTGTCCATTGGATTAGGTCCTCTCAACTTCTGAATATCGTATCAGTGGTGAAGACATTAGTAAAATACAAAGAGCACTCACTGGCACCGGTTGACTGAATCTCCTAAAAATATGATTGCTAAATCTTAGTACATCAATGTGCGAGACTGTATGTTGTCCTTGTGAAATATGTTCGATTTATTATTGCTGTGCAATAAATTTTTGCATGGCGTAATTATTCCGTGCAAATTTAATATGTTTGATGGTATTCTGCCGTGCAATATTCATTTGCACGGCTCTGGAATACTGAGCACGACGCGCGAAAACATTAATTAAACGGCTGAAAACGAAGTCAAGATGTATACCTCCTTTTGATAGATCGTCAGTTGCTTGTCAATATTGAAAATGCCTACTTCCAATAAACAATGGGGTGGTGCAGGGAGATGAGTACTTCCAATATCTTTAAACAAATAGAGGAGACTAGAGGATACTTTTTAAGGGTTGGAGAAGATGATGAGGAAGGAGATGAAGATCAATGAGGATGAATGAGTGCAGAGGAATAATGTTGAAACAGTGGATAAAAAGGGATAATGAAGAATAAAAAGAAGAAGAAGATGACTAAGAAGAAGGGGATATGAGTGAAAAGGACGGCAAGAAACACTGCAGGAGAAACAAAGGAAGATGAGAGAGGAGGTTGATGGTGAAGGGTAATTTCGTCATTTCACTTGGGGGCATTTTGGTAATTAAAAAAATTATAATGTGGGTGTGTACAACAAATGCCATGGTGTGTTCAGAATCACCGCATAAGATATTCAGTTGTGGATTGACCACGTGGTTAACTTTTGAAAAAAAAACAATTAGAAAAAAAATATTTGATGGCAATAATGGAGAGAGAGCAGGAACACACATTTTATTATTATAAATAATAATAAAAGAGTTTTACAGAAAAAGAATAACTCGTCAGATGTTTCCTGCACAAAAAGTGTTAGGAATTTTGTATTTGCAATTTGATGGATGCATTTTCACTTTAGCATCATTTGAGTTTTCACACTCGCATTGTTTTAGAAAACCTTGAAATCTGGTTTTATACATGCATTGCTTTTAAGATTTGTAAAAGTACTGTTTTATGCATGTTTTGTTTCTAAACTTGGATGCATTGGTTTTAGAATCCAAACTCTTTTGAAAACCTAATTCTTTGTGCATTACTTTTGAGAAATCATATTGAGAACTTAGGTTTGTGTCTTGCATACATTCATCTCTTTCAGATTCTTTTTTGTATGCATTTTTATGTGAAAAGAGTTTTTAGAAATCAAGCTAGCCTAGGTTTTAAATCTTCCAAATTATCTTAGGCCTTTTGTGTTTCATGTTTTTAAACATCTTCATTTGATTTATAACATGTTACCAAGCTTGATTAAGTGGCCCAAAAATCCCCACAAAGAGAAACCTTCAAATATACCAAAGTTGGGAATTTTTGATCCAGGGGGTGGTCCGGCAGTGTCGCCGGTCGACCGGCCCAGAGGTCCCGGTCGACCGGGAACACTGCAGGCCAACTGGGCCCCTGGAGCCCCAACGGTCATTTTTCTGACCGTTGTGTGATCCCGGTCGACCGAGACCTGTTTGCAGGTCGACCGAGGACTAGCCGTTGGACTGTTCTTCACTATAAAGTCCATTCTTTTCCAACCTTCTTTGGTGCTTGATACATGAACTTTTGAGACCATTTTGGAGCCAAAGAAAGGGGAAGAAGTTGGAAAGGCTAGAGGGCTATTTGGAAATCAAATGCTTGAGTTTTAAAAAGGTACACTTTACTTGTATTTTGATTTCCATTAAAATGAAATCCATGCATGCTTAAATCTTTGTATTTTCACTTTTGCATGATTTCTAGAGTTGTGTTGCAAACTCAATATCATCCTTGGTAAATTAGTTTGGTTTGCAAACTCTCTTATCCTAATCACATGTGTTCTTAGACTTTAACATTCATACAACTTGTTTGTTTCATTTCTTCAAAGTTGTTTGAATCTTTTATGTGATTAGTTTTATCTTCAATCATCATTTTCTAAGCTTTGATTTTAAAATGCATCATGCATTCATTTAAGAGCTTCATTGTTGAATTTGATTGAAGAAAAACATTCATACACTTGTGCACACACTTTAGCTTGTTTTGGTGTATGTTTGTAATTTGAATTAAACTTTCATATTAGCCTATTTAAGAGGCAATTTCATTGAGCTTAAATTGTATCTCATAGAGTGATCTTTTGTGAAGACACCTTCTTAGAGAAATCTTTATTTGTAAAGGTTATTGCTTAGCCTAAGAAAAGCATCTTGTAAAGGTTATTGCTTAGCCTAAGAAAAGCATTTTGTAAAGGTTATTGCTTAGCCTAGAAAAGCACATTGAGAGGTTGTTGTTTAGCCTAGAAAAACAACATTGTAAGGGTTATTGCTTAGCCTAGTAAAAAGCATAAATAGTGGAAATCCGGTGGGGTGATTGGATCACAAGCCGGTAGTGGACGTAGGCATTGAGGCCGAACCACTATAAACCTTGGTGTTGTGGTGCTTGCTTTTGTGGTGGTTGTTTATATTAGCTTCCGCATATTGTTTGATTAATCATCACATGTGACTAGTTTATGTTAAGAAATTAAAATTGATCTTAATTGGTCATATTTGTAGCACACCCTATTCACCCCCCCCCCCCGCTCTAGGGTTAGGATCCCAAGGACTTTCAAAAAGGACCTCAAAAGATCTTTACACACGATGAAGGCTCATGCGTCACACTTTTTTTTTTTCACCTTTCAACTTGTGAGTAGATATACATAATAATGTTCAACTGAGCCCAAATCTCACTTGTGCGTCAATATGGATGCTTAATCAGATCTATGGCTTAGTTGAGTGTCTCGTGTTGTCTTCTTCCTTTTCTCCTTCATCTTTCTTCATTTCTAATCTCCATAACTTGCAAACCACTCACTAAACCATGACCTGCTCTATCCTAATAGACCCACTCCCATCTCCTAAATTGTTCCATCTACATCATACAAAAACCAATCAATTGGATTCTACCATTAAAGATTCGTTTAAACCGGTCAAATTGAAATTTCCTCTGCAACTTTGCCCATACCCACTTAAACATCACCTAAATCCGCCAATCCTCACTTTCATCTCTACCCCATACCACTATCCATCATAGCCAAAACCCCTACCTCATCAACCAAATCCGAACCCATCTTAGACCCTTCACCTAGCAAAACTATCATTCCAATCCCTCAACTCTCATTCTCTACGAACCCACTTGCTCAACACAACTTTCTCCTCCATGTCTTTCTTTCTGGTAAACCAAACAGCCATCTCCAATCAATTTAAACATACGACAATGTTAGATTGCATGGTCTGAATCCATCAGTTGATGTAATAAATTGATTAATTTCTTTATTTATCAATATAATCATCCTTTCCTTTCATGAGATGAATGGTGATTTATTACTTAATGCACATGACAAATACATATGACATAATGGTTCATAAGATGAACAGGGTCCCATTAGTATATTAGATGTGATATATGTATATGGATGAGATCCACATACGGGAGACATGTGTCACAAATCTTGTACTTAAAAATATCTTCACAACCAGTGATGAGACTGGGCACCTCATCTAATAAGGTTGTAGCACTTTGATCACTATGAGATAGTGTGATCTGTCTCGATCATCAGAATGTAAGATTCTAGATTATAGTGCTGGTACATTGGATGTATTGAAGGACCATGAGAAACACCTTATGAAATACTGTTTCAATTTAAGGATTGCTCTCATAATTCCCTAACAATAGGCTCTCAATTCTGAGACATTGATGAACTCAAGTTTCTGTCTATTCATTTGCTTTGAGTCACCAATGAGTGAGGCCAACTGTAGGTCAACACCTCGGCGTCTTGGGTACGTGGTAGTAGGACTGTGGAAACATGCAATGATCAAGATGGAATCTATCTACATTATCCCCTTGTGCCAATTAATGGATTTATCATTAGTAAGTGCGCACCCATCTCAATTAAGAGTTAATTGGAAGGTACTTGTGAGAACCCGACCCCTAATCTCTTGGATTAGTGTTGTTTTATTTGTGGATTAGTTTCTTTTAGTGGGATTAGTATTTGTTGGGTTGAGTTTGTGAGCTAGAATGGGTTTTCTTCTAGTTTTGGGCTTTTGAGTGCTTTGGTAGCTTGTGGGGCCCTTTGGGGGTTCCCTTTTCGGCTTTGCATTTACTTGTGAGATTTTCCCGATTGGGTTCGTATTATGTTTTTTGCCCGTTGCATTCATCTTGAGGAATCCTACAACTTTCATGTTGATCCCGTATCCATTTGAGAACCCAAAACTCGATTTCTTGGCCTTAAGGGCAAAACAGTCATTGCACACCAAATCTGTACCCAAAACTTGATATTCCCGAAACCAACGAAACATATACTTTTTGGAAACCAGATATTTCGACGATCATTTCTTCCTTCTTCGTCGAATTCATCCGAGGTCCCGAAAGAGATGATTTCAGCCACCCAAGTTCTTTAAGTTGTGGGACCCAAACCTCACTTGCTTATAAGAGGAACCCATCTCCCTTTCATTTCACTCTTCATTTCCCAGCACAAACCAGCAACCTAGGGTTTCTCTTGTGTTTCTCTTCTTCTTCTTGCTTCTCCATCTCCAAGCCACACCAAGAGTTCATCAATCAAGAAATGGAGATCACCAACCTCTTCCTCATCTTGCAAGCTTTCCATTGATACCATTTGTGAAGAGAACCCTCCATCACAAGACTTCCTTTGAGCTTACCTTGTCCATTAGAGGACCTTGCAAGTAAGTGTTTTTCTTCATCTTCTAGATTTGTAATCTTCTAGCCTTAGAGAAGCTCCACCTTGATTATTGAAAGGTTTCCTTGTCATTTCATTGTTTAACCCATTTTAGGGTTTGTTTTGGGGGTTTTTGTAGAGATTGTGGATCTTGAGCTTGAGAGGTGATTAGGAGCTTGATTTGCTTGATTAGAGTCAAAGGCAAGTGGATGATTGGATCGTTTTGATTATTAACATGTTTTGTGAGAAAAATCTTGTTTCATTAAGGGTTTTGGTGATTTTAGTAGTTGTATTTACTATGATTAATATTGATTTCGAAATGTGCTTATTGATGAGTTTATTTCCCTCTTGTTCATGCTTGGAAAATGTATGCATCATATTGTCAAGGTTTCAAATGGTTTCACATGAATGAGTTTTCTCCACCTTGAGATTTGTTGTGAATGGAAAGAATGGAAAGGGAGAAATTTGAAATGAGGAGCTCTTTAGCTCATATTATTGTCTTGGAAACATGTATTTTAGTCTTCTTGTTTATAGTTCTATGTGATTGTTTAAATGTTGGAAGGGAAAGGAAAAATGAAGGAAAAATCAAGAGTCCCGGACCTGCTACACGCCCAGGTCCGATCGATCGGACCTACAGGCCGATCGATCGGTCTGTCTTTAACTGTAAGGCTTTTTGAGCCGATCGATCGGACTCTGTGCATAACTGGGACAGAAATTTTTGAGTCCAGTGGGTTTCGATATTATATTTTTTTGTGGACCTTGGTTACCCTCCTTGGACTCACTTGACCATATGTGAGAGCGTCTTGAGTCGATGCTCTTCACGGTTGGTTCGGAATGCATCGAAGTTCAATCTATTCATTCTTGAACGGGATGAAACTACACGATATCTTCTTCATACCTAAATGCAAAGTCTATTTCCTTGGGTATCGCGAATTCTATTCCTTTCGGTGACTGAGTAGGTTGCTCTACGGTTCCGAGTTGACATCATACTTAGGATGGACCGTTTATAATCTTGATTTTTGCTATTGTAACATCTAGTACGACCCATAAGCTCATTTTAAGTTTGGAAAATCGAAAAGTGCATAAGGAGCCCGGAATGTCTTCAAACTCAAGGAGTACCAAGTAATTATTATAATCGACATACGGGACCCCTATTCACTTAAATAGATCTTGAAACCGATATTTTTGCCCGAAATTGTTATAGTTCATTGTTTCACCTCATTTCCAAGATTTACATTACATGACTTGTTTTCCCTAAAGCATTGAAGTTACTCTGGTAACAGTTATTGTCCCGAAGTGCATTGCACCACATGATATGTCAGTGTGCCCTTGAGCACCCCCGTCTTGCCCGTTTGATTATGTATTTGTACTTGGTTTACTTGCATGTGTCTCGATTGTATTTGACCTATGAGTCGGCACCACTAAGCTTGGATAACCCTGTTGGTCTGATCCACCGACTTGGAGATCCCCCTCTTGTCCCGCCAACTGCAGTTTGGATCCCGCTACCCGGTTATTACCGTGGTCTTGTCTCGATACCACAGATTGCTACTGTGGTCCCCGATGCCCGGCTCGCTACCGTGGTCATGTATAGTATATGTATATGCATTCATGAGATCCACTGTTTCTCCTCACCTCGAGTGACTGAGATAAGTGTCTAGTATATGTATATGTATTTATATGAGATCCCCTGTTTCTCCTCACCTCGAGTGACTGAGATCAGGGCCTAGTTATTGCTCTATCGCTTTAGTGATAGAGGACTTAGCTTCGTGTGGTTGCCATCTTGCTAGTTCCCGATTCCTTGGATACCCGACACGTTTTATATTGCTTACTTGCTTTCTGATAAATGATTCGTTTCCTTTATGAAAGTTGTTATTTAAAAAAGTGTTCATATTCTCCAATGTAAATTCAATTATTATTATATTGTTTTCTGTCCCTTGTACACGCACATGTTTTAAATGAATGCCGGTTGGGTGAATACCCATGCTTTTACATATGTTTCAAACGATCAATGATCTTGCTAGATTTATATGATTACACATGTTTTAAAGGAATTCCCGAGTTGTTAAATATTCGTGCTTTGTTTTGAACGACATTTGGTTTGTCAGATATCTATGCTTATACCTGTTTTAAATGAATACCCGGACTGTTTATACCTGTTTTAAATGATTACCCGAGTTATTTAATATCCATGCTTTGAAATATGTTTAAATGAACACTAGTTTTGACAGATTTCTTTGGTTACACCGGTTTTAAATGAACACCCGGTTTGTTAAACATCCATATTTCCCCATATGTTTCAAATGGACATTGGTTTTGCCAGACTACTACGAATACCTGGTTTGTTGTATACTTATGTTTTTACCTAAGTCTCAAATGAACGTTTGTTTTGTCAAACCACTATATTTATACATGTTTTAGACGAACACCCGATTGTCAAATATCTATGTTTATAGATGATGTAAATGAACATATGTTTTATTAGATATTCATGTTTTACCCATGCTTGAAACGAGTACATGTTTTGCCCGAGATCCATGATTTTGCACCCGTTTAATTATATGCAGCATTTGATCGATTAGCATGATTTATTATATGTTTTATTCTTTAGTATATTTGTGATCTTTTCATCCACCTGCCAGACCGTCGTGTCTGACCCACTACTTTTGGTACTCAGGTTCAGATTTCTTCGCCCCGAGTTGAATGTTTTTGTTGGCTGTGGAGCCATGCTTTGCAGGTTGGTTTGTCGGCTATGTCATGTAGACATTGAGCTTGACATCGGAGCTACGTCACATTTGGGTAGTAGTTTATAGCTTATTGTTGTATGGCTTTTATTAGCCTTTTCTTGGGATTCTTAATTAATGTACATTGATAATTGTAACTTGAACATATATGGGAATGTAATATCCTGTTACTGTCAGCTCTGTATTTTATTGTGATGGTTACTCCAGTCTGATATGATTCTTGATATATTAGTTATATGATAAAGGTTGAGTGCGACGCGGAATCCGATGGCCACGGACTTCGGGTTGTAACGCCACAAAAGCTTCAGCAAAATATTCAGAACATGTTGGAATGTGTTGTCTTCACACGTGCGGATCTTGGGAGAAATATAATTTATGCTTAATCCCATTCCCGCCCCCGAGGTTCTGGTTCGGGGGCGTGACAGTACTGATGATCACTGTGATTAATTGGGGCTCAAGGATAATAAGATGTTGATCTAAGATTGGATGAGACAAATTTATTCCAATTGATCCATGGATAATGATGAAGGGGTCTACTTGTGGTAATTGGGAAGTTTAGGGTCTTCATTGTAATTTATTCCCAAGACTGGAGTGCAATTGCATTTATATAGTGGTATTATTTGCAATTAACTGTGAGCCCGGATTGCACATGAGATGTGGAGTCGTGGTGTCCCAGTTGGAGCCAGCTTTTTTTGGAATCCCTAGTGGTCCCCACGCTAGCCCAAGATTGGATCATTACTAATTCTACTTGAACTCCAAAAGAAAGGAATTAGAAACTTACTATTTCTATTTGAAGTGAGACTTCTAATAGTGGTAATAGTATGTTGCTAATTAATGTGGAAGTGAGACTTCTAATACAAATTAGTAAGAGAGTTAAAAGAGGAGATTGAGGGCTATTTAAAGGGGAATACACCCCTTGGACGTCCAGCCATAAGTGTGCACGCCCAACCCTATTTATTTGTGCAAGTGTTGCATAATTTTCATTTCTTCTCTCTTCTAGTTGCCTTCTAGTTCCTTAGAGTTTCTAGTAGGGTTTTCTCTTGGAGATCCCACACATCTTCTTGAGAAAAGAGATCTGATAGAGGGTCATAGCGTGGAAGACAATAAGGTCTTGGAGATCTCTGATTGCTTCAAGAGGAGTTCTTGATCAAGTTAATTGTCTTCTCATCCATTATAGCACTACCGGGCTCCAAAGGTATAATTTGCTTCTCTACTTGTTGTAGATTACTTTGTTGCATGTAGTTGGTGATTTCTATCTTCTAGATAGGTTATATTGCTATACATGATTGATGAGAAGGAGGGATTGCATCCTGGATTGGGTTATAGCCTTCTCGATAGTTGATCCCTGAGTCAAGTGGGTCAAAAAGTTTTGAAAACCTATCCACGATGCCCACCTACTTCCAACAATTGGTATCAGAGCCATACCTCATCTCTAATCATGTTAGATCGGCAATCTAGATCTAATCTTTGCATGAGATGCGAAGAGGACAGACCTAGGGCTATGTAAGGATCAATTATGATTGAGTTTGTTTACTTTATGTAGTAAATCCATATTTGGATAGTCACAAAAGGGTTTAATTATGATGGAAGGATGGTAGGATGTTATTGAGAGCCTTCAAAAGTGTTTTAGATGTGTTTGGACTCGAATTGAAAAAAACCCAATTTTCTGCCTTCGTCAGGCGGGTCGACCTTGCCCTGCGCTCAGTCGTCCGGGTGCCTATAGGGTCAGTCGACTGAGCCCTCTGGGAGGTCGACCGGGAACACAGGATCACTTTATTCTTTGATCTGAATTTTTTGGTCTGGGGGCGCTGCCCCCTGGGCCACTACGAGCTGACTGGTCAGCTCGACCCCCGCCGGGGGAGACCCCCGGACCCCCCCTGCGAAGTGCATGTATTAAAAGGTGGCTACCTTTGGCATCTTGTTTTTCCATTGTGGTTTGGTAACCTGATTTTGAGAGATGCTTTGTTGTATGAGATACTAACTTGCAGGTGATAATGTCCTCTCCATATGGCCCACAAGTCTTTTACTTTTTTTTATGGTTATTGGTTTATTTGAGGCTAAGTGTAAAGGGCATCATGGTTTCCTTGGTTTCCCGTGAAAGGGCAAGTCATGGTGGATTTCTCTATAGCCCTTTTATTTCCATGTTTAGATTACCATGTAAGTCTCATATTTGATGCATAGGAATTTATGTATTTTTTCTAAATTTATAAATTCTGGCGATGTCCGAGACGAGGAAGAAAAGTAAAGTTGGACTCATAATCAATGAGTTTCAAGATTGCCAAAAGCCTTTTGGTGATGCCCAAAAAGTTTGAGGAATCCAAAAGTTTTGGAAAGTCTAGAAGTGCAAGAAGTCTATTCCGCTTGGGCGATGTTGTTAGACCCCGACCCAGACCAAGTTGATTAGTGTGCGATTAGTATGTGTTTAGTCCTAAGTGGGTTTAGTTGTTGTTTGGTTAGAAGTAATTAGTTTTAGTCTTGGACATAGTTTTGGGAATGTTGAGGACGTTTAGTATTAGTTAGACACACTCGGAAAGGTCTGAGTGCACATGTGAGCTTGGTAAGATCGTATCGATTTCCGTGTGATTGTGATTTTAATTTCTTTTGAATGATTTTTCTATGTGCTACAACTTTCGTTTTAAGCACATTCATGTTTGAAGCCCAAAAACCCATGTTTTGGCACAAAGAGGGTAAAATTGTCTTCTATGCACAAATCTGGACACAATTTTCGAGATCTCAAAACCATGTCAAAAATATACTTTTTGGAAACTAGATATTTCAACGATCGTTTTATCCTTCTTCGTCAAAGTCATCCGAGGCCCACAAGTTTGTGTTTTGATCACTTCAAGTTCAGCTAGTTGGGGCCCATTTTCCTCACTAAAGCCCCATCTCCCTCTCTTTCCATTCACTTTACCAATTCCTGCAACTTTCTTGACCTAGGGCTGAAATCCCTCTTGTTCTTCCATCTTCCTCACCTTGCATGGTCTAGCTATAGATCTCCAAAGAAAATTCGAAAGACATCATCTTCTTCATCTCTTTGCAAGCTTTCCATTGATACAAGTTTCTTGGAGCTTCTTGGGGAACAAGCTCCACATTTTCGTTCATCTCTCTTGTTTGACCTTCTCTAGTGTTGGCTTAGCTCTTGAGTGAAGTGCTTGGAGAGGATTATTAGCATTTGGGCAAGGCAAGTAATCTCTATAGGACCATTGTGCATTGTATTTTAAGCTACATTGTTGTTTTGGAATTTTTGCATACAAATATGTTTACAAGCTTCATGACTATGTTTTCTTTGGATTGAATGTTGAAGATTGGGAAAAATATATGTGTTTTACCCTTGGAGAGCATGTAGGCTCAAGGGAATGCAGGTGGAATGAGATAAGAAGAAGGATAGAAGAAAGATGTGAAAAACCTGCACTGAACCGCGTGTCCCGTGCATTGGCAGTCAGCTTGCGGCTAGCCGCCAGTCTCCACTTCGGCTAACCGCAGGCTAACCGAACTCGACGGTTGCTTTTCCAGTAGCTGGCTTTTGCATCAGGGTTCCGCGGTCAGCCCTGCGGTCAGATCGCGGTTAACCGCCAGCTTCCTTTGCGGCTAACCGTGAGCCAACCGCGGGCATTTCGGTTCCTTTTCCAGAGAGCTGTTTCAGGCCTGGGTTTCCAACGGTCACCCTGGCGGTCACCTTGCGGCTAGCCGCCAGTTCCCATTTCGGCTAGCCCACAACTGACCGCGAGCTAACCGAAATTGACCCATTTGCTTGTTTTGAAGAGTTTTTGCAAGAATGAAAACTAGAACATGTTTATGAGCCTTTAGTCTGATATTATGCACTCGAAACTCGAGATGTCCTTGAACTTCGGGGGCACCAATTCTGTTTTAATTCCAACATCTGGGCTTCGACTGCATAACGATCAACCAAGGGTCCTTGCTTGAACTTGATAGGCTTTGTATTCGTGCTTTAGTTTCGATATAATGAATATCATCATGTACTCGTTTTGAAGTCAAATACAAGCTAGTTTTGAAGATGTGTTTCAAGAAAAAAGGGGATCACTTCCTAAGCGTGTTATGCATATTAATTATGCCCTTGCTAGTCGTGTTCATCGTGTTTTGATAAGTGATTTCCCCCTTTTTATCTCGACAAGTTTTGCTAATATCTCGCGTGTTTTGTGCATTCATGAATTAAGTAAACACCACTGAGCTTAGACTGCCCTTTCAGTTTGATCCACTGTCTGGGGGTCTTTAAACATGTGGACTGTCTGCAGACTGGTCGTGTATTTATTACACATCGTGCGTGTCCGGTTTCGCGGCCGGAATTCCCGTCCTTGTGGGAAATCGTGTCGTGCTTATATTATGTATATCGTGCTTGTCGTGCGTGCTTGCTCTTTTCATTATATAAATGATAGAGAAAGGATGGGCTCTTTGTGGATTGTAACTGTTCATGATATATTATGTATTAATGCTAGTTTGTTTCGGTATCTCAGCTTTGTTCGCATCCTTGAAAATGTACCTCAGTTTTGATAGTATTTCATATCAAGGATTTGTTTATATGTTTTCTCTAAAAGTTATTGTTCATGTTCATGCCTAAATTGATTACCTGCCAAACCGTCGTGTTTGACCCTTGTTTGTTGGTGCCCAGGTGCAGGAGACGTTACCTTTGAGGAGGAACGTCAGGAGGAGGCTTGTGAGCCAACCCCTGTGAGAGAGTGGCAGCCCGACGATGTCATGTAGACGTCGGGCAGGTTCTTGAGTCTCGTCACCTTTTGTCATGGGGTTTCTTTTGGTTATATTTTGAGAAGTGTATTAGCCTCTGTTGGCTTCTTATGGAACTGTAACTAAACTTAAATTACTTTCTTGTTCGTCTTGTAACTTGAACTATAATGGGAATGCCTTGCTAGCTTCTTTCTTTGATACTATTGCCTTGTGATCATTTGTTATGGCACCTAAATGTTTTGTTCGTGCTCATCCTGATGTGTTTTGCTACACGCTTCCGCAAACTTGATCGTGTGAGCCAGATTCCGCTTGTCCTTGGGAATCCTCACCGCGGGAACCTGTGGGAAAGTATCATCAACCAACGTCGCGGGCCCGGGATCCGTTCCGGGGTCGCGACAGATGTGGAGGAGAGGACTAGTTTCTAATTTTAGAACTTTCTATTTATGGATGAATGCTTGATTTAGATAGTATCCAAATCTGATCCAAACATAGCAATTACCAAAATTGGTCAAATCAAATTAATTTTTAGAAATAGTTCTAATTAGAGTTGGTGGGCCCATGAGATGGATCCATTGGTAACACTAATTTAAGAAACTAGACTTTCCATAAAATAACTTGATTTGGAACCAATCATTGGACATATCATGAGATGATTTAATGTCTATATTTGTGGGCCCTAATACCTAAAAGAAAATCCTCAATTCTAAAATATTAAGTGGGAGCGGGGCATTTATATTTAGAAATCCCCACGTTTTTCCACCATAGGTCCATTGTAAAGAAAGTATTAGCCTCGCACCATCTTGAGAATGGCCGTTTCCCACGGAGGGCTTTTATTTCTCCGGTTACTAGATATGGATCTCCTATGGATAGTGTTGGTGAAACAGGGCGGGGGCCCACTCCCCAAGGAGGAGCTGCCCGTAACGGTTGTCATACAATGCTAGTTGGTGGGTCACACTTAACTAAAATAATGATGTAGTATCCCCAAGGATTTGCCTCATATATTTTAGAAACCGAAGCTAATTGGGAGTCATTCATTATTTGGTATGAGATACCTAGATAATAATAAATGAAGGGGATCATGGATAGTTAGTCTTAATTCTAATTTTGACCAACGTTGATCCGCACCAATCTAGGTGGTATTCACACTCCCCAAGGAGGCATACCCCGGGGATTGGGATTCCGATGTATTCTAAATTTAGTGGTTATGAGGATTCCTACATAAATTTGGCAGAATACTAAACCCTAATGTCATTTAAATTCATTAATTGAATGTATGGTTATGCGCTACAGTATTTCAAGCATGAATTCAAATAATTTCAATCCACTTGCGACCATCCTCAACCAGAATAAATTGGTGGGATCCAACTATGTAGACTGGAAACGGAACCTGGATCTTGTCCTAACTGCTTCAAGTTATAAATATGTCCTTACCAAAACCCCCCTTGATAAGCCTGGCCCGGATGCACCGGAAGAAGAAAATGAACTTTACACCCAATGGGCCAAAGATGATGAGATGGCCAGATGTTACATTCTGGCATCCATGTCTAGTGTTTTGCAACACCAACATCAATCCTATAAGACTGCATACGATATTATATCGAACTTAAAGGAGATGTTTGCGAAACAGGGCAGGCCTGCTAGACAGGCTGCTATGAGGGTGCTTATAAGCACCAAGATGGCTAAAGGCACACCAGTACAGGACTACATGTTGAAAATGATGGACTCATTGAATGAGTTAGATGTACTGGGGGTTGCGATTGATGCAGAATCGCAAAGCGACATAATCATTGAGTCATTACCAGAGTCATTCAACAATTTCAAAGTTAATTACAATATGAATAAGATGAATCTGACTCTGTCTGAGCTATCTAGCCAACTGGTGGTGACTGAAGGGATTATGAAGAAGAAGCCAACTGCCCTAGTGACAGAAAAGTCAGATGCCAAGTTCAAGCCGAAAGGCAAAGGGTGGAAAGGCAAAAAGAAATCAGTTTCGAAAGGTCCTAAGGTGGAGAATAGTCGTAATAGTGGCGTGGCCAAGGCTAAGGGTTCAAGGTCAAAAGGAAACTATTTCCATTGTGGTAAGACAGGACATTGGAAAAGGAATTGTCCAGAGTATCTATCTAAGAAGAAGACCTCAAGTATGATTGAGTCACTTATTTCTGAAGTTAGTTTTGCAACTGGTACTTCAGAATCTTAGTGTGTGGACTCCGGGGCAACTAATCACATATGTAATTCGTTGTAGGGGTTCAGGGAAACCAGGAGGTTCAGTGACGAAGAAATCATTGTCAACCTAGGATCTGATGCTAAGGCAGAGGCTGTTTTAGTGGAAGTTATTACTTTATGTTTTTCAAACAATAAATTGGTTTTGTCAGATACATTATATGTACCGTCTTTACGGCGGAATTTAATTTCAGTTTCTAGTTTGGTGAATAAAAGTTATTCCATTACTTTTGGTATTGAAGTTGTCATAAAGAGGAATGGTACTTTTATATGTTCTGGCAAGGTAACCAATGGGCTTTATTTGTTAACTCCTACAATGTATGAGATACATGATACTGAAACAATTAATAGACCATCATTAAAGAGGAAGTCACCTTCATCTAATCCAACAAAACTTTGGCACTTGAGGCTAGGTCATATAAACCTAAACAGGATTGACAGGCTAGTGAAAGATGGTATTTTGCCTTCATTGGTTGTAGAACCAATGCTTGTCTGCGAGTCCTGTCTGGAAGGCAAAATGACCAAAAGACCCTTTTCATCTAAGGGCAATAGGGCCAAAGGTTTATTGGAATTAGTGCATACTGATGTGTGTGGACCTATTAATGTCAGGGCCAGAGGAGGATATGAGTATTTCATCACTTTCACAGATGATTACTCAAGATATGGATACATATACATTATGCATCGCAAGTCCGAAGTTTTTTTTTTGAAAAGTTCAAAGTGTTTCGAGTGGAAGCGGAAAAGCAATTAGGTAATTCATTGGTTGTAGAACCAATGCTTGTCTGCGAGTCCTGTCTGGAAGGCAAAATGACCAAAAGACCCTTTTCATCTAAGGGCAATAGGGCCAAAGGTTTATTGGAATTAGTGCATACTGATGTGTGTGGACCCATTAATGTCAGGGCCAGAGGAGGATATGAGTATTTCATCACTTTCACAGATGATTACTCAAGATATGGATACATATACATTATGCATCGCAAGTCCGAAGTTTTTTTTTTGAAAAGTTCAAAGTGTTTCGAGTGGAAGCGGAAAAGCAATTAGGTAAGAGTATCAAGACTCTTCGATCAGATCGAGGAGGGGAATCTCTCTCTGCTGATTTTATGGGATACTTATCAGAAAATGGGATTCTATCCCAGTTGTCTGCTCCTGGTAAGCCTCAATAGAATGGAGTAGCAAAAGAAGGAACATGACTCTTTTAGATATAATTAGGTCTATGTTGAGTTTCTCAGGATTACCTATATCCTCTTTGGGGATATGCCTTGGATACTACAATGTACATACTAAACCTCGTACCATCTAAGTTTGTACCTAAGACTCCCCGGGAGTTGTGGTCCGGGCGAAAGCCTAGTCTACAACATTTACAAATTTGGGGTTGTCCGGCACATGTGCTAAAGGTTAAGACGGATAAGTTGGAAACGAAGTCGGAAGTATGCACGTTTGTAGGATATCCTAAAGGAACTGAAAGTTGGTTATTTTATAATCCCAGAGAGCAGAAAGTGCTGGTAAGCACTAACGCGGTTTTTCTGGAGAAAGATTATATGATTGACCGGAAATCTTTAGAAAGGGTGATCTTGGAAGAAATTCAAGAGCAAATAATTCCAAATCCAAGTATGACCGAACCGGAGGAAAAATCGCCCTTACCAGACCCAATAGTTACACCAGTGCCTCGTCGTAGTGGGAGGATTGTCAGACCCCCTGACAGGTTATCATTCTTGGGAGAGTCTTACGAGGCAATCCCATAAGAACCGGAACAGGATCCCTGTAACTATGATGAAGCAATTAATGACATACATACGGGGCGTTGGGAAGATGCTATGAAAGCTGAGATGGAGCCTATGTACTCCAATCAGGTCTAGACACTTGTAGACTTGCCTGCCAATTTTAAGCTTATTGGGTGCAAGTAAGTCTACGAGAGAAAGAGAGGACCAGATGGTAGAGTGTAGACCTTTATGGTCAGGCTTGTTGCGAAAGGATATACTCAGAAAGAAGATATCGATTATGAGGAAACCTTTTTGCCGGTAGCCATGTTCAAGTCCATCAGGATACTTTTCTCCATTGCGGCTCATCTCGATTACGAGATTTGGCAAATGAATATCAATACGGCGTTTATCAACGGCCATCTTGAGGAAGACATCTATATGGTGCAGCCATACGGTTTTATAGCTAAAAACCAAGAACAAAGAGTTTGCAAGATGCAGAAGTCTATTTATGGACTGAGCAAGCATCCCGAAGCTGGAACATCCGTTTTGGCTAGGCAATCAAGTCATTTGGGTTTTTGTCAAAAACAGATGAGTCATGAGTGTATTTGAAAAGTGAAGGAGGCAGGGTAATGTTTTTGGTCGACGACATCCTTCTCCTAGAGAGTGATATAGGGATGTTGCCAACAGTAAAAGCTTAGTTGGCTAAGACTTTTGATATAAAGGACTTGAGAGAAGCCAGCCACATCCTAGGGATCAGACTCCACTGAGACCGAAAAAATAGGATGATAGGCTTATCCCAAGCTGCGTACATAGATAAGGTACTAGTACGGTTTGTTATGCAAGATTCCAAAAGAAGCAGATGAGGTCGATACCATAGTCAGCAGATATCAGTTTAATCCAGGACCTGAACATTGGACTGCTATAAAGTGTATTCTCAAATACGTGAGAAGGACTGCTCTCATAATTCCCTAGCAATAGGCTCTCAATCCTGAGACATTGATGAACTCAAGTTTCTTTCTATTCATTTGCTTTGAGTCACCAATGAGTGAGGCCAACTGTAGGTCAACACCTCGGTGTCTTGGGTACGTGGTAGTAGGACTGTGGGAACATGCAATGATCAATATGGAATCTATCTACATTACCCTTGTGCCAATTAATGAATTTATCATTAATAAGTGCGCACCCATCTCGATTAAGAGTTAATTGGATGGTACTGATGATCACTGTGATTAATTGGGGCTCAAGGATAATAAGATGTGGATGAGACAGATTTATTCCAATTGATCCATGGATAATGATGGAGGGGTCTACTTGTGGTAATTGGGAAGTTTATGGTCTTCATTGTAATTTATTCCTAAGACTGGAGTGCAATTGCATTTATATAGTGGTATTATTTGCAATTAACTATGGCCCCGGATTGCACATGAGATGTGGGGTCGTGGTGTCCCAGTTGGAGCCAGCTTTTTTTGGAATCCCTAGTGGTCCCCACGCTTACCCAAGATTGGATCATTACTAATTCTACTTGAACTCCAAAAGAAAGGAATTAGAAACTTACTATTTCTATTTGAAGTGAGACTTCTAATAGTGGTAATAGTATGTTGCTAATTAATGTGGAAGTGAGATTTCAAATAGAAATTAGTAAGAGAGTTAAAAGAGGAGACTTGAGGGCTATTTAAAGGGGAATACACCCCTTGGACGTCCAGCCATACGTGTGCACGCCCAACCCTATTTATTTGTGCAAGTGTTGCACAATTTTCCTTTCTTCTCTCTCTTCTATTTGCCTTCTAGTTCCTTAGAGTTTCTAGTAGGGTTTTCTCTTGGAGATCTCACACATCTTCTTGAGAAAAGAGATCTGATAGAGGGTCATAGCGTGGAAGACAACGAGGTCTTGGAGATCTCTAATTGCTTCAAGAAGAGTTCTTGATCAAGTTAATTGTCCCCTCCTCCATTAAAGCACTACCGGGCTCCAAAGGTAAAATCTGTTTCTCTACTTGTTGTAGATTATTTTGTTGCATGTAGTTGGTGATTTCTATCTTCTAGATAGGTTATATTACTGTACATGATTGATGAGAATGAGGGATTGCATCCTGGATTGGGTTATAGCCTTCTCGATAGTTGATCCCTGAGTCAAGTGGGTCAAAAAGTTTTGAAAACCTATCCACGAGGCCCACCTACTTTCAACAGATAAAACAACTAATTCAGTCCAACCACAATCGTGTCCATCTCAACCCCTTCAACTAATTCAGTCCAACCACAATCGTGTCCATCTCAACCCCTTCTTCCCCATCTTTCTTAGTCATGTATAAAGGTGGGCGGCGCTATCAACACTGCGAACCATTAAAAAACTGAAAACAGGCCCATGGGACCCCTGCTATCCAATGAAATCTTATGGGTCCTTTTCGGCGCGGGTCAGTTAAGGAGTTTTTCTCGTAAATTCCTCTAGTAATAAAAATATATTGTTTAGTCCAACTCCAACCTCTTTGCTGTAGGACTTAAAAATGGTAAGGAAACCATGTGTACCGGATTTTTTTGGGAAATAAAGATGGAAAGTAAAATTCATGTTTCCTGCAGTCATTTATTTAGGTGAAAAGGCGCAAGAATGACCTGACTTTTTTTCCAATTGAATAGAAAATTGTTTTCTATGGGAGAGGATTGGACTTGGTATTTCACATAAAGTAGAAAAGGTTCTATAGTTAAAGGAAAATTCCATTTGGGCCGACCTGGGGGACCGAATGCTGGCCCGGTCCACCAGGAGGGCCGAATAGCACGGCTCATAGTTAAATGTCCCCAATGTTGCACAAACGTGTATAGGTCTTTTCCGCATAAGGTAAAATTCCCACATTAGCAAAATTCATAGTAATTAAGTGCTACAAGAAACAAGTTTTCTGAGGATATCATAAATCCATTTTTGTGCAAAGATATTTTTATGTTTGGTGTGGTGCAGATTCCTCAGTGAAAATTAGGATTTTTTGTTTGGTGCGGAAATGTTCCATGGTTTGAAAAAAAAAAAAAAAAAAAAAACCATATAAACACAGTTTTTCATGGAAGTGTTTTCTTGATGACAACTTTAATATTAACCCAAATTATACATTGGCAAAATAACCATCACCTGTTAAAAGAATACCCCAATTTAAATAGAGCCTAGAGTAGTGCCCATTTCCTTGAACATGGAATACTGTTACTCTTCAACCCAGACAATAGAGAATATTTGCATCTATGGGTGAACAGTAAAAGGCCTTGAGCAGGAAGACCTACCAATGACCATCAAATGCTCTCTAATATGATAAAATTAAATTCTATAGCAAGGAACCAAAGCATAAAAAAATGTTTGCATGTGCTGGGACTGTGTACTTGGATTCAATTCTGTAGTAAAGAACCAAAGTTGTGTTTTCTACATTTTTTAAGGTACAATGAACTATGGGTCATTTAGAACTTCAGAATGCCTTACCATCTTGATAATAAGTTGCACCACAAGGTAAATTTGCGTGCCGGTATAATTCCATCATTCCATAATGCTCATATGCTCAAAATACAAATTTTCTTTCAAATCCATAATTTCATCATTCCATCATACAAAAAATCCACAACTTCTTCCACCATTTACATTTAGTTTTTGCAGTTTAGAGAGATAATTTAGAGCCAGGAAGGACAACTTCAGTCTTGTGGATAAAGATCCATAGTTTGTAAAAATTAGATTGTAGGATATGGCACAAATATCTAACAGGATACATGCAACAATGAACATAATAAATCCGATACCTTGCTAGGTCCGGCAATTACACTCAAGTTCTGAAACCATTTGTAAAACTGACAATTCCAAGCAGAAGCACAATGCAAGCTACAATCTTCCCATATAACTATATCATGAAACAGAGCATCTACAACATTCATTCTCCATAAAACATGTGATTAATCAGCTTCACAATAAAACCTTGATAAAAAAAAAAAAAAAAAAAAAAAACCAAACAAACAAACACATTTGGCATTCTATCATTGAAAAGGTAGAATATTACAACCACTAAATTATATACAGACTAGCAACTGCATAGTTATACTGCAAATTTTACTAAACTTGCACCCACTAAATTACATATACAAACTAGCAAATGCATCTAATGTGTTTTTTAAAAAAGAAAATGCTGGATATCAAACTCCAAATTTGACAATAACAAGATTTGACATGCATCATATCTTCGGCAATGTGGGGCTTGGTCCAGTGCTACCAGCACAAATAGTAAACATGCTTCCACGCCTTATGCCAATATATTTAAACAGCTTCTCATCCCTGAAAAGTAAAAGCATTAAACTCAAGATACAAAAGATCTCTAATCATAAATTAGTACAATCAAAGTGTAAGAACCTATTGTCAGGTGGAATCTTGAACACATGGGCTGTGACTTGAAATGAACCCTTACACCTCGGCTGTGACTAGACAAGGTGAGAAATGTCGTCCAACAAATTTTATACTAAAAATGGACGAATGAAAGAAGATAACAGATGCATACCACTCCTGCTTTTAAAATGGGAAATATGGAAAAATGGGAATTCTTTTGGCTGAAATGAGTTCACTTGTGATTGAGCTAATAGGAATGAAGAAGAATGCCAGGAATTATATGTGGAAATAAATAAATAAAAAAAACTACTAGAAAATTTCACAGAGAGAATAATTTACTGGAATTGATTGAGTACTCTTAAAATGTTAAAATCAATAACACAATCCAGTCACCATATCAATAATAGATGAACATCACAATCCATGAAATATCTCCTAGAAAGAAACTCATATAATCATATAAACATCACAATCTATGAGTATTCCAACAGGCGTTAATAACCCCATCATTCATATCATTCGTAGACCCAAGTAGTTTCCGGGATTAAACATTTGACAATGAAAACCAAAACATTCACGCATCATTGAGAGCATCTAAAAATTCAAGTGGTTTCATATCATTCATGGCCACAAAACCCTGTATTTGATTGATTCCAAGACCACAAAGTTCACAATCCAAAACTACATAAAATCCACATACCCATATCCAACTGCATTCATTAAAAATAAATATAAATTGTCGCGACCCCGGAACGGATCCCCGGGCCCGCGACGTTGATGAGTTGCACTGTCTACTGTTTTCCCACAGGTTCCCGCGGTGAGGATTCCCAAAGACACGCGGAATCTGGCTCACATGATTAAATATGCGGAAGCGTGTAGCAAAACACAACAAGATGAGCACCAATAAAATATTTAAGTGCCCTAACAATAATACAAGACATATGTATCAAATAAAGAAGCTAACAAGGCATTCCCCTTATAATTCAAGTTACAAGACGAACAAGAAGGTAATTTAAGTTTAGTTACAGTTCCATAAGAGGCCAACAGAGGCCAATACACTTCTCCAAAATATAACCAAAAGAAACCCCAAGACAAAAAGGTGACGAGACTCAAGACCCCGCCCGACGTCTAGATGACATCGTCGGGCTGCCACTCTCTCACAGGGGTTGGCTCACAAGCCTCCTCCTGACGCTCCTCCTCAAAGGTAACATCTCCTGCACCTGGGCACCAACAAACAAGGGTCAAACACAACGGTTTGGCAAGTAATCAATTTAGGCATAAGCATGAACAATAACGTTTTAAGAAGACATATAAGCAATACTTGGTTTGAAATACTATCATGACTGAGGTACAATTGTAGAACTAAATAATTGAGCTGAGGTACTAAAACAAACTAGTATGAGTATAGAATATATCATGAATAGTTATCAACCACAAAGAGCTCATCCTTTCTCTATCATTTATATAATGAAAAGAGCAAGCACGCACGACAAGCACGATATACATAATATAAGCACGACACGATTTCCCACAAAGACGGGAATTCCGGCCGCGGAACCGGACACGCACGATGTGTAATAAATACACGACCAGTCTGCAGACAGTTCACATGTTTAAAGACCCCTAGACAGTGGATCAAACTGAAAGGGCAGTCTAAGCTCAGTGGTGTTTACTTAATTCATGAATACACAAAACACGCGATATATTAACAAAACTTGTCGAGATAAAAAGGGGAAAATCACTTGTCAAAACACGATGAACACGACTAGCAAGGGCATAATTAATATGCATAACACGTTTAGGAAGTGATCCCCTTTTTCTTGAACACATCTTCAAAACTAGCTTGTACTTAACTTCAAAACGAGTGCACGATGATATTCATCATATCAAAACCAAAGTACGAATACAAAGCCTATCAAGCTCATGCAAGGACCCTTGGTTGATCGTTGTGCAGTCGAAGCCCAGATGTTGGGATTAATAAAGAATTGGTGCCCCAGAAGTTCAAGGACATCTAGGGTTTCGAGTGCATAATATCAGGCTAAAGGCCCCTAAACATGTTCTAGTTTTCATTATTGCAAAAACTCTTCAAAACAGGAAATCTGTCAAATTCGGTCACCTCGCGGTCAGGTGTCGGCTAGCCGAACTAAGGTCTGGCGGCTAGCCGCCAGCTGACTGCTGGAAATCCCGGTCCAACACAGCCCTCTGGAAAAGGAACCGAAATGACTATGGTTAGCTTACGGTTAGCCGAACTGAGACCTGGCGGTTAGCCGTGAGCTGACCGCTGAAACCCAGTCTGAAGTGGAGCTCTCGGGAAAAGGAACCGACAATGCACGGTTGGCCAGCGGTTAGCCGAGATGGGGTATGGCGGCTAGCCGCTCGCTGACCGTCAAGCTGACCGCAACTCCCTGGCGAAATGTCAGCTTCTGGAAAGGGAACCGCTGAGCTCGGTCAGCTCGCGGTTAACCGAAATGGGGATTTCGGTTAGCCGCCAGCCGACCGACGGCTGACCGAACTGCACGGGAAATGAAGTCCAGTGCAGATTTTTGCACATTTCTTCTTCCCTTCTTCTTGTTTCTCATTCCACTTGCACTCCCTGAACCTACATGCTCTCCAAGGGACAAAACACATATTTTTCCAAATCTTAAACATTCAATCCGAAGAGAACATGATCATGAAGCTTGTAAACACATTCATATGCAAAATTTCCAAAACAACAATGTAGCTTAAAATACACATGCACAATGGTCCTATAGAGATTACTTGCCTTGCCCAAATGTTAAACAATCATTCTCAAGCACTTCTCTCAAGCTAATCCAACACTACAAGAAAACCCAAGAGAACACCACACAACTTACTCAAAAATGGAACCAAGGAACCCATTTTAACAAAAGGGTTTGCAAACATGAAAAACATGATCTTGAGGAACCAAAATAACTCCATGAAAGATATGAGTGGAAGCTCTTACCTAGAGAAGGTCAAACAAGAGAGGAGGAAGAAAATGTAGAGCTTGTCCCACAAGAAACTCCAATAAACTTGTATCAATGGAAAGCTTGCAAAGAGATGAAGAAGATGATGTTCTTAGAATTTTCTTTGGAGTCCTCTAGCTAGATCATGCAAGGTGAGGAAGATGGAAGGGAAAGAGGGATTTTCCAACCCTAGGTCAAGAGAGTTGTAGGAATTGGTAAAGTGAATGAAAAGAGAGGGAGATGGGGCTTAAGTGATGAAAATGGGCCCCAACTAACTGAACCTTAAAGTGACCAAAACATGATCTTGGGAGCCTCAGATGACTTCGACGAAGAAGGATAAAACGATTGTCGAAAAATCTAGTTTCCAAAAAGTATATTTTTGACATGGTTTTGAGATCTCGAAAATTGTGTCCAGATTTGTGCAAGAAAGACAATTTTACCCTCTTTGGGCCAAAACATGGGTTTTTGGGCTTCAAACATGAATGGGCTTAAAACGAAAGTTGTAACACATAGAAAAATCATTCAAACGAAATCAAGATCACAATCACACGGAAATAGATACGATCTCCCAAAGCTTACACGCGCACTCAGGCCTTCCTGAGTGTGTCTGACTAATACTAAACGTTCTCAAAATTCCCAAAGCTATGTCCAAGACTAAAACTAATTACTTCTAACCCAACAACAACTAAACCCACTAAGGACTAAACACATACTAATCGCACACAAATTGACTTGGTTTGGGTCGGGGTCTAACATAAATATCCACCAGAGAGCGCCTGTATTGTGCTCAAGACATGTGGGGAGGGAGAGGGAGGGAGAGAGAGGAGGGTTAAGCTGGTCGCAGAGAAGAGGGCCGGAGTAGGGTTTCGAGCACGAGCTTCTATGTGGTTTTCAGTTCAGAAAAGTGGGGTGTGTGTGTGTGTTGGGGTTGGGGTTGGGGTTGCGGTTGGGTGGGTTGGTTTGGGGTAGGGTTGTCAAAGGGCCGGGCCCGGGCCGGACCGAGGTAAGCCCTTATCCTACCCTCACATGTGTGGGCAGGGCCTAACCGAGCAAAAGTCCTTGACATTCATAGCGGGCTTGTAATTTTTAGGCCCTTGCCCTACCCTTAAGGGTTAGGGCCGGGCCAGGGCCAAAAGGAGGGAATTTTTTTTAAAGAAAAGAAAATTTTCTTACATCACCACCGACTTCCAATCTAACCCTCCTCCTTTGTCCGGGCTGGGGACCGGCAATACTACCCAAAAGGCAGCATGGCGAAGTTAAAAACCTTTTTTTATTGGAAGGTTGGTGGTGGGATAAAATAATTTTTCTAATGATGTAAAACAAAAAAAATATGTAACAATAGTTCTATAAATGATAATACATATAAAACAAATAGCAATAACTCTTTATTTAATTATTTAATCTATTTTTAGAATATCTAAAAATCCATCTGATGCATTATCATCATTATGTTGTTGCGAACGTATCCAATCTTGTGCACAAATTAAGACTTCTACAGTATCAGACTTTAAACAACTCCTATACTGGTCAAGTACACTTCCTCCTGTACTAAATGCCGATTCAGAAGCAACCGTAGAAATTGGAATAGCTAAAATTTCACAAGCCATTCTTGACATAACTGGATAATTTGCCGAATTGACTTTCCACCAATCCAGTATATTGAAATTTATAGATTTATCCCTTGGCTCCTCCAAATAACGAAGAGTGAAATGCACTTTTCATTCTCGGCAGTGCCAAACTAATTGTCACGCCCCCGAACCGAAACCTCGGGGGCGGGAAATGGGATTAAGCATAAAATATATTTCACTTCTCCCAGGATCCGCGTGTGTGAAGACAACACATTCTGAATATTTTGCGGAAGCATTTGTGGCGTTGCGACCCGAAGTCCGTGGCCATCGGATTCCGCGTCGCACTCAACCTTTAGCACATAGCTATTATATCAAGAATCATATCAGACTGGAGTAACCATCACAATAAATTACAGAGCTGACAGTAACAGGATGTTACATTCCCATATATGTTCAAGTTACAATTATCAATGTACATTAATTAAGAATCCCAAGAAAAAGGCTAATAAAAGCCATACAACAATAAGCTATAAACTACTACCCAAATGTGACGTAGCTCCGATGTCAAGCTCAATGTCTACATGACATAGCCGACAAAACAACCTGCAAGGCATGGCTCCACAGCCAACAAAAACACTCAACTCGGGGCGAAGAAATCTGAACCTAAGTACCAAAAGTAGTGGGTCAGACACGACGGTCTGGCAGGTGGATGAAAAGATAACAAATATACTGAAGAATAAAACATAAAATAAATCATGATACTCGATCAAATGCTGCATATAATTAAATGGGTGCAAAAGTCGGGAATCTCGGGGAAAACCTGTATTCATTTCAAGCATGGGTAAAACATGAATATCTAATAAAACATGTGTTCATTTACATCATCTATAATCATAGATATTTGACAATCGGGTGTTCGTCTAAAACATGTATAAATATAGCGGTATGGCCAAAACCACGTTCATTTGAAACTTAAGTAAAAACATAAGTATACAACAAACCAGACATTCATAGCAGTCTAGCAAAACCAAAGTCCATTTGAAACATATGTGAAAATACGGATATTTAACAAACCGGGTATTCCTTTAAAACACGTGTAATCATATAAATCTAGCAAAATCATTGATCGTATGGAACATATGTAAAAGCATGATTATTCACCCAACCGGCATTCATTTAAAACATGTGCAGGTACAAAGGACAGAAAACAATATAATAATAACTGAATTTACATTGGAGAATATTAGCACTTGTTTAAATAACAACTTTCATAAAGGAAACGAATCATTTATCGGAAAGCAAGTAAACAATATAAAACATGTCGGGTATCCAAGGAATCGGGAACTGGCAAGATGGCAATCACAAGAAGCTAAGTCCTCTATCACCGAAGTGACAAGAGTATAACGGGACGTTGGTCTCAGTCACACAAGGTGAGGAGACTCAACGTAAATCATATATACAATATAAATATACGGGAACGGGACCACGGTAGCGAACCGGGTATCGGGACGGGACCACGGCAATAACCGGGTATCGGGATCCAAACTGCAGCTGGCGGGACGGGAGAGGGATTTCCAAGTCGGTGGATCAAACCGACAAGGTATCCAAGCTTAGTGATGCCGACTCATAAGTCAAAACCAATCGAGACATATGCAAGTAAATCAAGTACAATAAATAAACGGGTAAAACGGGGGTGCTCAAGGGCACACTGTCACTTCATATCGGGCAATACATTTCGGGACAAATAACTGTTACTAGTGTAACTTCAATGCTTTCGGGGAAACAAGTAAATCAAGTACAATAAATAAACGGGTAAAACGGGGTGCTCAAGGGCACACTGTTGTATCATGTGATGCAATGCACTTCGGGACAAATGACTGTTACTAGAGTAACTCCAATGCTTTCGGGAAAACAAGTCATGTAATGCAAATCTCGGGAAAAGAGGTGAAACAATGAACTATAACAATTTCGGGTAAAAATATCGGTTTCAAGATCTATTTAAGTGAATAGGGGTCCCATATGTCGATTATAACAATTACTTGGTACTCCTTGAGTTTGAAGACATTCCGGGCTCCTTATGCACTTTTACTACTTTCAAAACTTAAAATGAGCTTATGGGTAGTACTAGATGTTACAATAGCAAGAATCAAGATTATAAACGGTCCATCCTAGGCATGACATTAATCCGGAAACATCGAGCAACCGATTCAGTCATCGAAAGGAATAGAATTAGCGATAACAAGGAAATAGACTTGTGTTTAGATATAAAGAAGATATCGCGTCGTTCCATCCCGTTCAAGATTGAAATGGATTGAACTTCGATGCCACCGAACCAACCGTGAGGCGTGTCGGCTCAAGACATTCTCACACTTGGTCCAAACAGTCCAAAAAGGGTAGCCAGGGTCCCACCTAGAACCAAGAATTAGTGTCTAAATCAACACCATTCTTTTCTTTCAGTTCCCTAGTCTTAGAGACCTTAGATTAGGGTATAATTGGTCTTAACACTAAGGTATATACCCCTAGGACTCATAGAAAGCCCAAAGGTTTCCAAAAAACACAATATCAAATTTCACCGGACTCAAACTGAATTGGCCCAAAAAGCCTTACTGTTAAAAGACAGGCCGATCGATCGGCCTGTAGGTCCGATCGATCGGACCTGGGCGTGCAGCAGGTCCGGGACACTGATTTTTCCTCCTCTTTTTCCTTTCCTTTCCAACACTTACACAATCACATAGAACTATAAACAAGATGGTTTAAATATATGTTTCCAAGACATTAAAATGAGCTAAAGAGCTCCTCATTTCAAGTTTCTCCTTTTCCATTCTTTCCATTCTTTCCATTCACAATAAATCTCAAGGTGGAGAAAACTCATTCATGTGAAACCATTTGAAACCTTGACAATATGATGCATACATTTTCCAAGCATGAACAAGAGGGAAATAACTCATCAATAAGCACATTTCGAAATCAATATTAATCATAGTAAAGACAACTACTAAAATCACCAAAACCCTTAATGAAACAAGATTTTTCTCACAAAACATGTTAATAATCAAAACAATCCATTCATCCACTTGCCTTGGGTTCCAATCTAGCAAATCAAGCTCCTAATCACTTCTCAAGCTCAAGATCCACAATCTCTACAAAAACCCCCAAAACAAACCCTAAAATGGGTTAAACAATGAAATGACAAGGAAACCTTTCAATAATCAAGGTGGAGCTTCTCTAAGGCTAGAAGATTACAAATCTAGAAGATGAAGAAGAACACTTACTTGCAAGGTCCTCTAATGGACAAGGTAAGCTCAAAGGAAGTCTTGTGATGGAGGGTTCTCTTCACAAATGGTATCAATGGAAAGCTTGCAAGATGAGGAAGAAGAAGGTGGTCTCCATTGCTTGATTGATGAACTATTGGTGTGGCTTGGAGATGAAGAAGCAAGAAGAAGAAGAGAAACACAAGGGAAAAACCCTAGGTTCAGCTGGAACAATAGTGAATGAAATGAATGAAGGAGATGGGTTCCTCTTATAAGCAAGTGAGGTTTGAGTCCCACAACTTAAAGAACTTGGGTGGCTGAAATCATCTAACTCGGGACCTCGGATGGATTCGACGAAGAAGGAAGAAATGATCGTTGAAATATCTAGTTTCCAAAAAGTATATGTTTCGCGGGTTTTGGAAATATCGAGTTTTGGGTACAGATTTGGTGTGAAATGACTATTTTGCCCTCAAGGCCAAGAAATCGGGTTTTGGGTTCTCAAATGGATACGAGATCAACATGAAAGTTGTAAGATTCCTCAAGATGAATGCAACGGGCCAAAAACACAATACGAAACAAATCGGGAAAATCTCACAAGTAAATGCAAAGCCGAAAAGGGAACCCCCAAAGGGCCCCACTAGCTACTAAAGCACTCAAAAGCCCAAAACTAGAAGAAAAACCATTCTAGCTCACAAACTCAACCCAACAACTACTAATCCCACTAAAAGAACTAATCCACCAATAAAACAACACTAATCCAAGAGATTAGGGGTCGGGTTCTCACACTAATTATCATCCATTCTGCAAAAATATGCACATCAATTCCAATTTGGAGCACGACCAAAAAATTCCTATAAAGCAAAAGAACACATAAGGAATGAAAAGGGAACTAAAAGACTGAATGGGTAAACAACCCAGATCATAAAACTCACCTCAAATCTCGAATCTGTATTCAGAATGGCCTTTGGAATGGTAGAAGAAAGAACAAAATGGTGAGCACAGTGACTTCTTGAATGAGTGTTACTGTTGTGACTTCAGACTGTGAGTGAGAGAGAGAAGAACAACAAGATCAATTGCAACTTCAAGATCAGAGAATGAGAGATCGAAAACGAACAAGATTAGAGAGGGAGAGAGATCGAAAATGAGGAGGCGTTGAGGTACCCAACGATGAAAGGGTTAGAGATGATATAGAGAGAAGTTTTAGGGTTTTTTTTACCAAAAGACCAGATTGACCCTTAATGTAACTGTTGCAGATGGCCCCATGTGGGGTAATTATGACGTTTTATTAAAAGTCTAAAATACCCCAAATTGAAATAAGTGATTGTTTATGGGACTGTGGGCTGGGCTTGGTTGGGCCTGGGTCTTACAAAATTTTCAAAAAGCCCAAGTTGCTTAGATATATTATAAATACATCATATATTTTATATTTTATATTATTACTTATTAAATTGCGGGCCGGGCCGGGCCCCCTCGGGCTAGAAAAGTCAAGCCCTAGCTCGGCCCTCAATATTGTGGGCTTTTCAAAATTTGGCCCTACCCTACCCTCGGGCTTTAGGACAAAGAAAGAAGCCCTCGTTTTGAGGGGTTAGAAGGGTTTTCTTGATGCAAGTATCGACAAGGCCCATGTCCAAGATGACAACTGGGCCAGCTCATTGACCCAATTGGTCACCCAATCCATTGGGTTCAGCCCACAGTCCCAATTGGACTGAGGGCTATTGTGGACTTCTAATTATATCTCTATTTCTTTTTATTATTTGATTAGGATTAATATTAGTAAGTTTTCTATAATAATTAGACTTATTCAAATATTAGAAAGTTTTGTTGATTAGGGATCAAGTCTACTAAACTATATAAGGATGATCATTGCTTCATTGTAAGACATGCTTATTACAATTAATTAAGAATTTCTTTGAGTTTCTCCTCAATATGGTGTTTCCCATTATTGTGGGTGCGTTCTAGTTTTAGAAATCCATCCTTGGATTCAATCAATCCCATTAGAGATAGACCAAGTTCAATCAAGGATCCAGGGCTGCGCCAAATTCGTATCAGAGCCGAAGAGCGATTGCCGGACATGAGGGCAACTCTCCCTTCCGGATTCTATCCCTCGTCCATTCCATAATCACCATCCTTCCATCCAGCAACCTTAACCCTATATTCCATGACTCTTCCTTGCCAAACTTCGTTGTCCTCATCAAATCCCTAGACGAACCACAACCCCTCTGTACCCACACCGAATCCCCAAAATCCCCTTCGATTTTCGAAATCCTAACCATCCGGAAAACCCTCACTTTCAAAAAACTGCTTTCACCAAATCCTTTGAAGCCAATCCACATATCCAACAAAACCATAATCCTATACCCAATCAAAACCCCACTGTTCATAGAAACCCTAATCGAAATTGCAGCCTGGACCATTCCAAAACCAACCCAACCTACCTCATTGATGCAAGCCCTATGTTTAGGGCTTATGTGAAGTGCCCAAGCACGTGTCTGCAAACGTTTCAACATGTCTCCACAGAGACTTCAACACGAGGACGCACCTAAGTGATGCAATCCTAGGATTAGGATGCAAGTGCCAGGGCACAATTGGGGTTCCCAAGGAATAATCACTCGATGAAGACAATCTTCAACGATAAACCCACGTAAGGAAATTTTATAACTCCAAAATCTATGAGATTATTAACCTCTACAATGTCATATATATAATAAAAGAAACTTAAGCCCTAAGAAAGTATTCCTAATCAAACTAGGAAACGAAATAATAATCCTATCCAAATTAGAAACAAACTAATCCTAAATGCAATTTTCTTAAATAGATATTAGAAACTAATAACAATAAAGAATTCCTAATCTTGCTTGGGTCCCACAACTGGACCATGAGTCTTGCCCCAACGGCTAGACAGTGTTGCTGCATCATTCTCCCCAGGTTGGAAAAGAGTTCGTCCTCGAACTTGGCTTTTCTTCTTGATGTTACTTCTGTAAATAGTGTGCACATTAAGCGCATCCTTGGTGAGACGAGAACTTGACCCTTTCTTTGGTGGCGTCGACTTTAGATGACGGAGTGTGACTTGCTTTGCACCATGCTTGAAAGTGTATGTGTTGTCACGCATGCCATTAGTTCCATTCTTATCATACATCCATGGTCGACCCAACAAGATATTACAACTATCCATGGGTATCACATTACACCAAGTTGTATCTGTATAATCTACACCAATGGAAAAGGTAACTAGACATGCATATCGGACTTGCACTACATCACCTGTCATTAACCATCTAGCAAAATAAGGACGATGATGCTTCCGAACTGTCAGCTATAAGCGATCCACAAAGGCTTGGGATATGATATTCTGACAACTTCCTCCATCAATGACGACTGTGCATTCGTGACCATTGACTGTTTCTTTGGAGCGAAAAATATTTTCTCGCAACTTATGATGCACAGATACGACATGGATACGGCAAGAACACGCAAGAGACACCGCAGGGACACGGATTTTACACTTAAAAAGTGAAGTATCGAATACGATACGTTGCCCATCTTGAAGTATCTGTGCACCATAGCTCGCAACCACTTCGTCTCAGTAGTCGAGGGAGTGTCGGTGAGGATCATGAGGGATTCACCTTCAACTGCATGGTAGATCTCTAAGTCTTCTGTCGCAGTTGCAACCTCTTTCTTTTTAAAATCATCTGGAGTATCAGGCTCATCACTTACATTCTCAATGAAGTGGAGGCGTTTTGGACATTCTGTTGCATGATGCCCTTGTTGTTTACAATTAAAACATGTGAGCTTATTTGGACCTTCGGGCTTGGTGAAAACTTTCTCCGACGATGTAGTCGGTTTAGAACCTGCAATGGATGAATTCTTTTGCATAACCCATTTAGCTGCATTAAGTTTTTGGGCTTGATGATGTGCAATTCCCTCAGCTCTGATAGCATGCTGAATAATCTCATCAACATTATCAAAATGCTTGAATGCAAGGATATCTTAAATGTCAAGTGTAAGCCCATTAAAGTATCTGTCAACTAAGACCTCATCATCTTCATTCAAACCACAACACGCTTGCATTGTCATAAACTCCTCAGAATACTCAACAATTGTCTTTGATCCTTGTTTCAAGTATTAAAAACGTGAACGTAGATCTCTAGAGTAATTGATAGGCAGGAATTTCTGCTTCAACTGATTTTTCATCTCGGCCCACGTGTCAACAGGGTCAATTTGTTGATATCTCTTCTTTTGCAACTCGGCCCATCATATTGCAGCATAATTGCGAAAGCGAGTTGCCACCAGAGTAATTTAATGACCATCCGTCATTGGTTTGTGTGCAAAAATATTTTCAATACATACTAACCAATCCAAGAACTCATCAGGCTTCAATTTCCCATCATTTTCGGGAATCATGAGTTTAATACCCAAATCACGATCAACTTTTACGTGTGGGTCTCATTGATTCTGAGTATGTCCTCCATCATCCCGATGGTTATCTTCATGCCGATTAGTTTCCAAATTGGTTGATCGGTGTTCAATCCGATCAAGAGTCGCTAGCATTTGAGCCACCGTTGTGGATAGTTGATTAACAGTGACCGATAATTGTGAGAGGAAGACTCCGCGTCAACCTGCTTTTTGGGAGGCATTTGTGGTTAATGCAATTGAAATTTTGTGATTGGCCTGATTTATAGACCTGACTTCCACGATCACGTAGGTGAAAACGGATCGAAAATTGGACGATGGCTGAGCCCGATTTCGTCAGAAGAAATCTCAACCGTTGATCTTGTCAAATTTGCCTTTGATCGGATTCTGTTGATGTACGGATGCCGTCAGTACAACACTGTTGGGCTTCCAACAGGGTTGGACCTCAATCAAGACAGGCAAGGTCGTCTAACCCAGACCTGAACTAGGCCCAATTGAGGGCCCTTAGTCGCTCGTGTCCTGTGCGCAGAAAAGGGCTAAAACCCTTTTTTCTCCCTTTTTTTATGCTTACTGCTTCTGTGTCGATGGAGAAGAGTAAAAGGGCTGAAACCCTGATGCTCGACGAAAAGGAGGAGAGCACCGGTGACTTTGAAGAGACAAACTGAAGGTCACGACGACGACGATGATGTCGATGGGTCACAGTAGTCGACGACGATGATGAAGCCGGCGATCGACGATGATGGCAGCACGGTGCGAGATGGAGACGTCCGGCGCTACTGCTACTGAGTGATCGATGCATGGTATCGCCTCTTCCCTTTTATTCCCGCTCTTCTCTGTTCTTCTTTTCCTGGTCATCTTCTGTCTGCTCTTTCATTCTCCCTTCTTTTTTTTTTTGTAACGGCTGGGGAATGGTGGGGAGTTTGGGTTTGGCTGGGAATCAGGAAAGAGGTCTAGGGAGGTCGATAGGAGATGGAGATGTGGATGCAGTGGGTTTTTGGATGGTAGAAGGGATGAAGGGCTGGGTTCGGCTGTGGGTTCAGGGTGATAAGGACGATGGAGTTGGGGTAGGTGGGTTCTGGGCACCTATGGAATTAGGGAGTCTACTGGGCTTTCAGCAGGGAGGAGGATGGGTGATGGAATGGTTTCGGTAGGGAAGGATGGGAGATGGAATGGTTTCGGCAGGGAAGGATGGGAGATGGAATAGTTTCGGCAGGGAATTGGCAGGGGGTTCTCTGGTTTTTTTTTTTTCGATGGAGAAGGGACAGTGATGGTGGACGAAGGTAGGGAGGGAAATAGGGGTAACACGCCGACGATCGAGGGATCGTTCAACTCTAATACCAATTAATACAATCCTAGGGTTAGGATGCAAGTGCCAGGGCACAATTGGGGTTCCCAAGGAACAATCACTCGATGAAGACAATCTCCAACGATAAACCCACGCAAGGAAATTTTATAACTCCAAAATCTATGAGATTATTAACCTCTACAATGTCATATATATAATAAAAGAAACTTAAGCCCTAAGAAAGTATTCCTAATCAAACTAGGAAACTAAATAATAATCCTATCCAAATTAGAAACAAACTAATCCTAAATGCAATTTTCTTAAATAGAAATTAGAAACTAATAACAATAAAGAATTCCTAATCTTGCTTAGGTCCCACTATTGGACCATGAGTCTTGCCCCAACGACTAGATAGTGCCGCTGTGCCACTCAGGGATAGAAACCCACAATAATTCTATTCAATAATCAAAGTTTGAGAAATAAATTGCTAAAATATATTATAAATAGGAAAAGCAAACTTAGGGCCTAAGAAAACCTAAAATAATAATAGAAACTGTCCTAATTACAACTCTTTCAATAAAATTAGAAACCTACTAATAAAAATAAAATATTCCTATACTACTTTGTTGGGCCCCGCACTTTGGTCATCCATTCATCATCATTCCCCCTAGGTTGAAAGCAGAGTTCGACCTCGAACTGGACTCTTCTTCATGTTGCCTTTGTATAAATGTTGTACATGAAGCACTTCCTTAGGGGCATTGGCTCTTGATTTCTTCTTCGGTGGTTTTAGTTTCATTAGATGGAGTGTGACTTGCTTTCCACCATGCATGAATGTGTATCTGTTGTTGCACATACCATGAGTGCCATTTTTGTCATACATCTATGGTCAACCGAACAAGATATTGCCACTATCCATTGGTAGCACATAGCACCAAACTGTATCTTTGTAATCTTCACCAATGGCAAAAGTAACTTGACATTTATGTCAAACTTGCACTTCATCACCTATCATTAGTCATTTGGCAAAGTATAGACAATTGTGCTTATAAACCTTCAGCTTCAAGCAATCAGCAAGAGTTTAAGAGATGATGTTTTCACAACTTCTGCCATTGACCACAACTGTGCAATTTTGCTCATGTACTATACATGTTGAGCGAAAAATATTTTTCCGCAACCATCTCTTCTCAACAATAGGCGTAGTTTCTTTAAGGACCATGAGAGCTTCAAGACCCTCCTCGGGACTTACTTCCTCCACTTCCACTATGTCATTACCCTTAGGATCATCTAGAGTTTCCTTCAATGAGGTGTATGCATTTTGGACATTCCATTGAGTGATGCCCCCTATTGTTTACAATGAAAGTAGGTGATCCAATTCTGACCGTCGGGCTTGGAGAAGACTTTTTCTAACGAATCACTTGGTTTAGAATCTTGCATTGACGTGGTCTTTTGTGTAGTCCATTTAGATGCACTAAAGTTTCAGGCTCTAATACCAATTGATGCAGGCCCTAAGGTTACGACTCGTGTGGAGTGCCGAAGCACGTGTCCGCAGACACTTCAACACGTCTCTATAGAGACTTCAACACAAGGATGCACTTCAAGGATAGAAACCCACAATAATTCGATTCAATAATCAAAGTCGTCATCATCATCATCAAAGCCTTGTCCCGACTATGTTGGGGTCGGCTACACGAATTCTATTTCTCCATTCCAATCTATCTTGAATCAAATCCTCAGATAAATTACACTTCTTCATATTTATCTTTACTACCTCCATCCACGTATTCTTAGGCTTACCCCTTCCCCTTGGTGGGCCATTAATCTTTATAGCCAAACTTTTTCTTACCGGCTTATGTTGGACATGCCCAAATCATCTCAAACGAGTTTATCTAATTTTATCCCCTATTGTTACTACCCCTAAATGCTCTCGAAATCACTCATTTCTAATTCTATCCTTCCTCGTTTTACCACACATCCACCTCAACATTCTCATCTCTGCTACATCCATTTTGTGCATATGCTGCTTCTTGATTGGTCAACATTCTGCTCCATAGGTTATAGCTAGTGCGTACATGGCTCTAGCTCTCAACACCTATGCCTCTTCTCGCTACGGCACCATCGTCCTTAGCGAGAACAATTGTCTCCCTTCATCATCCACCTTTGAACAAAAGTAGCAGCAAATAAAGAGGGGCTCTCCAAAAGGCCCTCTCTCCCTTTTCTTTCTTGTGAACACAAAGCATACGGCAAAAGGGGGGGGGGGGCACATGTGTCTGTGACACGGGTTGAGCCAACAATTGAGCTCGACAGGTCGGCCTTGACCCAGATACAAAAGCAACTATAAAAAAACTACAAGAGGGCCCAAGCAATAGGAGCCAAGCCCATCCAAAGCACAAATTTTCTAGTTAATCGATCTCAGTCATTGATTCTCAAAAGGGTGGATGTAGAAACGAAAATTAAAATCGTCGATTTCAAAGGAAAAGACTACCACGGTGGAAGATAAATTCCAAGGAGAAATGTTGCACCAAACGAAGGAAAAAAAAAATTTTCTTCGAAAAATCGAGAACGTTTCTACGGGAAATGGTTACACAAACGTGCCCTAAAGGTCACTTTTGGCAACTAAATACTCAGGGATTCCTCACCGATTTTCCCAGAGGATTTCGAAAATCTACGTTTGGCAATTATAAATCTTCTAACATTTGGGCCAATGGAAGGACCGACACCTCCCCGTAGGATTTAAAAGTATTCACTATTTAGTCTTACGATTTTATACACGTTAATTTTTCTCAATTATAGTACCAATACGACCACCGTTCAAATTGTTTTAAAAAAAACCATCACACGCCAATAACAATGTGAAATCCTCAAAAACCCTCAAATATGTGGCAGTTAAGAATCCTCAAATATGTGGATTCCTTATGGATATCTCACGATCTACCAACGCGCCCAAAGGGTCACTTGTTTTTTACGTATGAGATATGATAATGGATTATATATATATAGATATATAAGTACCATTTTCACATGAGATAATGTGTCCGTCCAATTATTTTAGATGTATTTGGATTTTTTTGGACGTTTTTCTCATATTTCTCAAAATTCATGAAGATTTAAGATGTGAAACTAAACATCTTGGTGCTTATAGTTAGTGTGAGAATATTGAACGGTTCGGATCATGAATTGGTAGCCCACAAAACTACAAAAAAATAGATCTATAGTTAGGATATTTTCGGATGCTTTCACAAGTTACTCAAAATCTATGAAGATTTTGGATAATAAACTTAAAGGCATTGAGTTTTATTAGTTAAATAAAGAAATGGAATGGTTTGGGTTACAAATATGGATCCCACATGAATAAGGAAAAACAAAAGTGGTTGATGGGATTTTGATCTAATAACCAAATGCAATAACTGTGTAAAGACTTGTTCCGATGCCTTTTATAAGTGGGAGATGTAAGGCCTCTGCCTTAGTTAGGAGGATTAGTGCTAATCATTGAGATTAAGGTTAGTTAATCTACTTTAGTAGCCTAACACATTAGTTTTAGTGTTAAGATTAACCTTGGTGAGTTATGGAGTGATCGGGTTAGTGAGGCGGTGCTTCGAATTTACAAGAATTAGGAAGGAGTTAGACGCAATTTTAGGAATTAGCATGGTTGGGTGCATTGCGTAGTTCTCATCATCCATGACATTCCATATGTTAGGCCCATCATGATTTGGTGGCCCAAAAACTTTATGAGTCCACTTACATTGTAAATCCAAGCTCTTATTTGTAATTCCCTAAAACCCTCCCTACATGACCCTAAGCCCTTATTTGTAAATTTCCTAAACCTTCTCTATAAAACCCCAAACACTTCATTTTTCCCATTTCAGCTCTCTCCCTCTTCACTCTCTACTTCTCCTCTGCCTCTCCATTACCAAGTGCAAGCTCCCAAGGATTTCCTAAGCCCTTATTTCTAAATTTCCTAAACCTTCTCTACAAAACCCCAAACACTTCATTTTCCCATTTCAACTCTCTCTCTCTCTCTCTCTCCTTCTCCGCTCTCTACTTCTCCTCTACCTCTCCATCACGAAGCGCAAACTCCCAAGGAATTCCAAGCCCTCTCCAAGGTTTTCCAAGCTTCCAAGGCCTCCCCCATTATCTCCTTCATCATCTCCTTCCCATTTTCACTCTATAGGTGAGCACACTTTCTCCAAACTCATGTAACTTCACTTCTTCTATACTAGGATCATGCATTCATGATTTAGTTTTTGCTTTTCTTCTCTTTTGGCATGTAGGAGGGTGATTCCTAGCTTGGTTTGAGGTGGGGTGGTGTGAAGAGCAAGGATTGGGAAACCCAAGGCACAAAGAAAAAGGGGATTTTGTGTAACTAAGCTAAGGCAATTTACTAAATATGGATAACATGATGTCCATGCTTTGTTGTTTGATTCTATGCTTATAAATTATAATCATGCTAGTCACCCCTTTTATTAGCTCATTTATGATGTATTGGTTGGTAGGTGAGGTTTATGGTGAATGAACCAATGGACCTTAAATTGGTAGAAAGAGGAGTGGAATAGGAACCTTGGCATGTCCTCAGTAGGTGGTGGAAACCCCTTTGGATGTAAGGTAAAAGGCCCCCTTGAACACCCATCCCGAATCTCTACAGGTTCATTTCTGAAGCTCCACGGTGGATCGTGGAGGAGCCATGGTTCACCGTGAGGCTTTAGATGGCTGACCATGAAATGCTCTACGGTTAGCTGTCGACTAACCGTGGAAGGCTTTATGGCTGACAGTGAGACCTCTCTATCTCAGGGTTATAACAGATCCTGAGATAGGTGCCTGACAAACCCAGTCTCTCGGTTAGTCGTGGAGCTCACCGTATGACTCCACGGTCGACTGTGAAGGGTTCGCAATCAACCGTGGACACACCCCCATGATTTTTAAATTTTGGGACTGTGAGAACCCGACCCCTAATCTCTTGGTTTAGTGTTGTTTTATTTGTGGATTAGTTTCTTTTAGTGGGATTAGTATTTGTTGGGTTGAGTTTGTGAGCTAGAATGGTCTTTCTCTAGTTTTGGGGAATTTTGAGGGCCTTTGTGATTAGTGGGACCCTTTAGGGGTTCTTTTAGTGACTTTGCGCGTGATTGGGAGGTTATTCAAAATTCCTGATAATTCTTATTTTAGCCTCATTTGACTTATTTTGTTATTCTCTACAACTTTCGTGTTCACTCCGTACCCATTCGAAGCTCCGAAAATCAGTTTTTCCAGCCCAGAGGGCAAAATCGGTCTTTTCACATTGAATCTCGACCCAAATTCCGAGATCTCAGAACCATGCCAAAATTATACTTTTTGAAAACTAGATTTTATGAGAAACATTTTTCTCTTCTTCGTCGATCGCATCCGAGGCCCACAAATAGATGTTTTACCCTTGGCAAGTGTTAAGTGAAGTGGGACCCACACCCACCCATTATAAGATGTCCCTCCACTCTCCTTCTCCCTCATTTTCTCCACCCCAACGTCTGCAACTCCCAACTACAGTACCAGCAGCCCCTCTTCTTCATTTCTTCCATTTCTTCTTGCTTTCTCCTCTCATTCTTGGAAGAAACTCTTGCCATTTGGAAACCTAACTATGTCATCTTTTTCCCCATCTCTTTAGCTTTCCATAGATGTGATTCTTGTGCAAAACCAAGGTGGGCAGCCCCTATTGCAAGCTTCTTCTTGTTCATTCATGGCCTTAGAGGTAAAGACTCCTTCCCATTTTCCTTGGATGTGCAATGGCTTTCCCTTAGGCTCTATTTCTTAGTTTGATTTGAGCCCATTCATTGTCTTCCTTTGTTTAACCCATTTTAGGGTTTGTTTTGGGGGTTTTTGTAGAGATTGTGGATCTTGAGCTTGAGAGGTGATTAGGAGCTTGATTTGCTAGCTTGGGACCCAAGGCAAGTGGATGAATGGATGGTTTGAATGTTATCAAAGTTTTATGAGAAAATCCTAAGTTTTATTACTTGTCCTTGATCATTGGATACATGTTTTCACATATGCTTCTTGCCACATATATATTGATTTCGAAATTTGTATATCAATGGTTGTTTCTCTCTTGTTAATTTCTTGGAAAGATATGCTTTCAAATTGTCAAAGTTGCTCATATGGTCTTGAAATGAATGGGGTTGGTTTCCCCACCCATGTTTATGTTTACTAGCTTGTATGGATTTGAAATAGAAGCTCATTTAAAGAGTTTGGCCAACTAATCTATTGGTTTGGAAATGGGATCAATGGTTTTTAATTACCCCTTGATTGTGGCAAATGGACCCTTGTATACAATGGAGATTCTTCCCTTTTGTTTGGTTTTAAGTGAGAAGAAAGGAGATGTTTAGTTTTACTTTTTCATTGGAGTTTTCATGAGGAATGTGGTGGGCTAAGTCATTTAATGTTTTGTAAACATGTTGGTTTAGCATGTATTGTCCTTTGGTTATATCCTAAATGAATGTTTGTGAAATGGTTTCTTTCCTTCTTTCCTTGTATTGGAATTGATGTTGATGGAAGAGGTGAGGAGATGAACCCATATTGGAGTTGTGGAGAAGTGTAAATAGTTGCATTGGAGGAGCTTTTAGCTCAGTTATGTGGCAAGGATTAAGTGGAAGTGAGGAGGATGGTTTTGAGGAGGAAAATGACTCAAATCTGAACACAGTGGGTGATTCCCGCACTGGCGATCAAAGGAGATTCACTAGGCATTGTATGAGGCCATCCGAGAAAGAAACCATATCACAAGGATGTCATTCGAAGTTTATAAGGAGCCCGGGATGTCTTCAAACTCAAGGAGTACCAAGTCATTTCAATAATCAACATACGGGACCCCTATCCACTTAAATAGATCTCGAAGTCAACAGTTTTCCCGAAATGGTATAGTTCATTATATTTCTTCATTTCCAAGATTTACTTTACATGACTTGTTTTCCCGAAAGCATTGAAGTTACTCTAGTAATAGTTATTTATCCCGAGATGTATTGCCCGATATGAAGTGACAGTGTGCCCTTGAGCACCCCCGTTTTACCCATTTGTTTATTGTACTTGATTTACTTGCATATGTCCCGATTTGTTATTTGACCTATGAGTCGGCATCACTAAGCTTGGATACCTTGTCGGTTTGATCCACCGACTTGGAAATCCCTCTCCCGTCCCGCCAGCTGCAGTTTGGATCCCGATACCCGGTTATTGTCGTGGTCCCGTCCCGATACCCGGTTCGCTACCGTGGTCCCGTTCCCGTATATTTATATTGTATATATGATTTACGTTGAGTCTCCTCACCTTGTGTGACTGAGACCAACGTCCCGTTATACTCTTGTCACTTCGGTGATAGAGGACTTAGCTTCTTGTGATTGTCATCTTGCCAGTTCCCGATTCCTTGGATACCCGACATGTTTTATATTGTTTACTTGCTTTCCGATAAGTGATTCGTTTCTTTTATGAAAGTTGTTATTTAAACAAGTGTTAATATTCTCCAATGTAAATTCAGTTATTATTATATTGTCTCCTGTTCTTTGTACCCGCACATATTTTAAATGAATGCCGGTTGGGTGAATACCCGTGCTTTTACATATGTTTCAAACGATCAATGATTTTGCTAGATTTATATGGTTACACATGTTTTAAAGGAATACCCGAATTGTTAAATATCCGTGCTTTGTTTTAAATGACATTTGACTTGTGAGATTCCTATGTTTATACTTGTTTTAAATGAATACCCGAGTTGTTAAATACCCATGCTTTGAAATATGTTTCAATTGACACCTGTTTTGCCAGATCACTATGTTTATACCGGTTTCAAATGAATATTCGATTTGTTAAATATCCCTGCTTTGAAATATGTTTCAAATGACACTTGTTTGCCAGATTCCTACGTTTATACTTGTTTTAAACGATACCCGGTTTATTAAATATCCGTAATTCTACATAGGTTTCAAATGAACGTTGTTTTACCATACCGCTATATTTATACATGTTTTAGACTAACACCCGATTGTCAAATGTCTATGATTTTAGATGATGTAAACGAACACATGTTTTATTAGAGATTCATGTTTTACCCATGCTTGAAATGAATACAGGTTTTCCCCGAGATTCCCGACCTTGCACCCGTTTAATTATATGCAGCATTTGATCGAATAGCATGATTTATCATATGTGTTATTCTGCAGTATGTTTGTTATCTTTTCATCCACCTGCCAGACTGTCGTGTCTGACCCACTACTTTTGGTACTCAGGTTCAGATTTCTTCGTCCCGAGTTGAGTGCTTGAGTTGGCTGTGGAGCCATGTTTTGCAGGTTGTTTTGTCGGCTATGTCATGTAGACATTGAGCTTGACATCGGAGCTACGTCACATTTGGGTAGTAGTTTATAGCCTTTTGTTGTATGGCTTTTGTTAGCCTTTTTCTTGGGATTCTTAATTAATATACATTGATAATTGTAACTTGAACATATTTGGGAATGTAATATCCTGTTACTGTCAGCTCTGTAATTTATTATGATGGTTACTCCAGTCTGATATGATTCTTGATATATTAGCTATGTGCTAAAGGTTGAGTGCGACGCGGAATCCGATGGCCACGGACTTCGGGTCGCAACGCCACAAATGCTTCCGCAAAATATTCAGAACGTGTTGGAATGTGTTGTCTTCACACACGCGGATCCTTGGAGAAGTAAAATATATTTTATGCTTAATCCCATTCCCGCCCCCGAGGTTTCGGTTCGGGGGCGTGACAGGGACCCTCACCCCTAGACCCATGACCCTTACCCCTAAGTACTTAATGAAATATGAATTGGACAATTAGTGAGGCGATGTGTGAGCTTGACATCTCGTTACAGGTTGTCCGGCTACGGATGTAAGATCCATACTGAACTATGAGTGTTGTAGTGGGTTTCTGGGGTGCCAATAACTTCAGAAGCACCAAATACTTACACCAAGCATCTTGGACCCCTGTGACCACTATGTTAAACCGTATGGGCCCTACATGTGTCAAATAACCCTAACTCCTAACCTTAGGAGGGTTTAGAATCTATCTCTTGACTCTTTAATCATACAATCTGAGTAGGTTAGTAGATTGGTACAATACATGACATGTGCATGTTTCAACTCTGCTCGTCATTCCTTTTATTGTTTAGCTTGATGCCTAATGGACCTAGTATGGGAAGGGTTGGATCTATGTGCTATGTGGTTGGTGTGGTAGAGTGTATTCGCTAGGGAGTACCCCGGGCTCAGGAATGGCTATCAAGGGCTACTCAGTATGTGGCAATGGACATATCAGGTGAAATACGCATCTAGAGTAGCCCCTATTCGCTCACTCGGTTCTGCTTATTTTGTGGTGGTACCCAAAGAGGATATAGCACGGGGCACTGGGTCAGTGTGGGTATGACATTTGACCCTTTGAGTCAGGCACCACTAGGGTCGATTTAGCCTCCCACAGTTTAGTGCACCTCCCTATGGGTAGGGTTATGCATGCATATGTATTTACCATCTATAGATCGGGAGGTGGAAGTACATAATTAAGCTAGCGTGTATCGCTTGACCGGGTTCACCTTGGTTGCATTCAGTCTGATAGCCTATGTGTAGTGCCACGTTGTTAGAGTGTGTAGCTAGTGGTTTCGTCTTCATATGATTTGTATGGTTGTTATTTATTCATGCTTTATGCCTAGATTCCGTTTATTGCTATTGATATGGTCTATGACTGTCCTTACTCAGATTTGATGCATAGTTTCTGTTTATCTACATTTATTTATTTGCCAGATTTTGTAAATCTGATGATGCAACATTTGGTGCTTAGGTACCAATGCCCCCATTGAGCAAGAGGTTCTGCTGGATATCAGATATACTGAGCGGAGCGCCGATGATGTAATATGAGTCGTCGAGGCCAGCGCTGGAGAGCCACACATGGACCCTTGGACCTTTTATATTTTGGGAACAATGCCTTTTATTTTGGCGGCCCTATTTGTTTATGGGCCATAAAATTAATTCTAACATAGTTGTATTTATATTGGAAGTTTATGTCTTTTGTTACTTGCATCAGCTCTTTTTTTATGGTTTGATTATGTTGGTTGACCATCTATGCTAATTGTATGAATTGTTGCGATTTGTTTGTGGTTACTGATCATCATTCATTACCTCACCATGGAGGCCACCTCCAATTTGGGGCTACAAATGCAAATAGAAGAAAAACTTTAGTTGGCCCCGATTCTCACACCATCGGGATCGGGTTAGGATCCGACCTAATCTTAGGGGCGTGACCGGAGAAGTGGAAGCATTTCACACCTATTCAGGTTGAAAAGTTTTGCACTAAAATGGCTTGATTTATACACCATTTTCACACCTCATTTATAAATGCATGCATAAATGAGAATAAACATATATGATGATGTGTAACCATTACACATGAATCATTTACATATGTAAATGAGTACAAACAAATGGCCCATACATAAGCAAATCTGAATTTTACATATGTGAAATTTACACAAGTGAAACATAATGCCAAGTCAGTTTGGAACCACCACATTCACCATAGTAAACATCAAATGGTTCCAAGTACTTACGTAATCTCAACAATTTGAACTGTTTAGATAAAAAATTGAGTTGAAAAAATGTCCCGTGTGGACATTGTACTGGTTTAGGGGTGGCAAAATTTGACCCAACCTGCTAAAGTGACCCAAACTCGACCTGTATCATATACGGGTTGATCACGGGTCAAGAAAACCAAATCCAAGGTTAAAACGAGTCGGGTTAGGGTTGACCTGGGTAACCCGTTCGACCCACTTCCCTCTTCTTACAAAATTAATGAAGCCTAATAGAAGAACTGGGTTTCAAAAGACCCACAAAAGACAACTACAATAGTAGCTACAAAGGCCTGCAACATCCGAATTATGTAGAATTTTCTCTTCATGTCACAAGAATCGCCTAAATCCCTCACCACATTCCAATCCCCATCTCTATAGTCTCAACCCACTACACAAATGCCCTCTCCCCCTCCCTCTGGATCAAGTCTGCTTCCTTTGTCTTTCTCAACTTCTTCCACCAACTAAACAAAAGACATCTCCAACTTCGACATCAGACGCTACAAATGCTATTACTGGAGTTACAAACGACTTAGAATTCTAGGGTTTTCCTCATCTACAATTCATGCTCAATGCAAAAAAAAAAAAAAAAAAGAGGAAAAGAAAAGAAAAGAAAAGGAAATTGTGATTATCAAGTCTGATGGTGGGGATTTGGAGTTTGGGATGACTATAGATAAGACTATCAAAGTACGACATACAAGTAACTTTCGCCATTAGGGAAGACTATAAGGGCACAGTGTGGAACAATGTGCTACTAATGGACAATGGTGATATAATATTGGGATGATCGTGAATGTGCAACAAGAATGGGACTCATAGAATGCAAGACAATACATACATGTTTGTTCATGGTGGAAAGCACGTCACACTACATCCTATGAAGCCGAAACCACCAAAGAAAGGATCAAGAACCAATGTCACAAAGGAAGCACTTCAAGTACACCATGTCTATAAAGGCAAAGTAAATCAAAATCAAGTTCAAGCTCAAACTCTTTTTCAATCTAGGGGGAATGATGCAGTGCTAATGAGCCGTTGCAAGGAGACTCACGGTCCACATGTGAGACCCAAGAAAGTTTAGATGTCTACTAAATTTATTTCTTTAATTAATTTTTATTACTTTCTAATTTATGGGTTGTAATTATCATAGTTTTCAATTTTTTTAGTTTCCTAGTTTGATTAGGAATCTTAGCCTCTAAGCTCACTTTGCTTATTTATATACATATTGTAGAGATTGGATCTTAGACTTCGGAATTTTAATAATATTATGGTGGATTTTATCCTTTTGAGTGCATCCTCATTGTTAGTCTCGATGGAGACCATTTATCATGCTTCGACACTTTTCACACAAACCCTAACCCTTAGGTTCTGTGTCGCTTTCTCACAGATCTTGCTATACCTATTGAAAAACAAACATTGCCCTGAGTAAAAAGGCCTTTAGACTGAACTTGTGATATAGAGGAAATGCAAAAGCTCAAAGAAATTGTTAGAGAAACATCAAGGATTCAAAATAAGCATAAGCATTAGCCTAAAATTAATTTGGTTGCTGTTAGTGGCAATGATCCATGCCATGACTACTGTAAGTGTTAGATTGTATGGACTTGACCAGTCCTAAAACAGGGTTTCAAATATAATTTATTCTCCGCTATTATCTCTGCTTGAAAAAGCAAAGATGTTAACCGAGTATCGTATCCACTGGGACAAAAAGGCTAAGTTGTGTTGTTTCCTAAATTCCTAAACTAATCCTACTGGAAAACAAAGTTCTGATTATTAAACTAATCCTATTAGAAAGCGAAGTATTGGGTTGATGGGTTTTGATTTCTAAATTAACAAATTGAAAGACAAGTTTTTGATCCAAGTAGATAAAAGTCTTAGGGCATGAATCCACCGTAGCCTCGTGCAATGGCGAATATAGATCTAGGGTTTCACTGTCAATGTTTTCACGACTCGTTCTAGTTACAAACCTTCAGAGTCAACAAATAAGGGAAGTGGATGCAAATCGGGGCATAACCTATCTCTATGGCATAGATTATCCTAGATCTAACAAACACATTCATTCAAGTATCATGTTATATGACTTGGTATTCCAAACTACAAGAATAAAACACCAAAAGAAATCTTGCATTAATAAAAGAATCCAACACTGGATAAAATCAATGTCATATAATCAAAGCATTTAAAATAAAGCCCTAGAACCTATACAACACCATAAACACAAAACTAGGGCTTCATCACAACCCTAAGATGGAGATTTAGTTACTCATGGAAGACGATTGGCGAAGAATTCTTGACGAAATCCCCATTGACGCTCTTCCCCAAGCTCCAAGAAAGCCTCCAGAACTTCTCCCAAGATGTGAATATCCCCAAAAACGAGTTTGGGCTCTTATTTATAAGTTTTGGGATGAAAAACCTCGTCAAAACGCGCATGTGACGGACTCTCGTACGATCCGGGCGTCCGGACGCCAGGAATAAAAATTCCTGCGCACCTCTCTGGCGTCCGGACGCCCGGAAGGACTCATCACAGCAAACTTCGCGAGGTCATATCTCCATCGATATAGTTCCGATTTATAAAATCTTGGACTCCACGGATATCTACTCAAAAAGAGCTTTCCAACGGTACATAGATTACACTAATCTGACACTCGAGTTGAAAGTTATGACCATTTCAAGTTGCTGCCCCTGAAAATTCCGAGAATAATGGTGCAATTAAAAGAACTTCCATGTTGGCATGTTATGGGGTGAGTGGGACCCATGTTGGACGTCCAAGGCATGTTTGGACTCTTGCTTTGCTTTCTTATTTGAGTCTCTTCCCATATTTGGCACGCTTTCTTACTTGCAACTCCGGTTTGTCATGCTTTGTGAGATTTCTTCCATTTTCGGTCTGAATTTCGTTCCTTGCATCTGTAGTACCTACAAACAATAAAATAACATAATTAAGCTAATTAATCTCTTCCGACGGTATAACCAAGTCCTCATTAAGGGGCCTAAAATGTATCTTTTAGGTTCTCATCAGGACTCAATCCATCAGATGATGTAATAAATTAATTAATTTCTTTATTTATCAATAAAATCATGCTTTCCTTTCATGAGATGAATGGTGTTTTATTACTTAATGCACATAACCAATACATATGACATGATGGTTCATGAGATGAACCGGATCCCATTAGTATATTAGATGTGTATATGTGTATGGATGAGATCCACATACGGGAGACATGTGTCACAAATCTTATACTTGAATATCTTGACAACCAGTGATGAAATTGGGCATCTCATCAGATGAGGTTACAACACTTTGATCACTATGAGATAGTGTGGTTTGTCTTGATCATCAGAATGTAAGATTCTGGATCATGGTGCTGATACATTGGATGTATTGAAGGACCATGAGAAGCATCTTATGGAACACTATCTCGATTTTAAGGTCTGCTCTCATAATTTCCTAGCAATAGGCTCTCAATCCTGAGACATTGATGAACTCAAGTTTCTGTCTATTCATTTGCTTTGAGTCACCAATGAGTGAGGCTAACTGTAGGTCAACACTTCAGTGTATTGAGTACGAACTAGTAGGACTGTGGGAACATTCAATGGTCAAAATGAAATCTATCTATATTATCTCCTTATGCCAATTAATGGATTTGTCATTAGTGAGTGCGCACCCATCTTGATTAAGAGTTAATTAGATGGTACTGATGATCACTGTGATTAATTGGGGTTTAAGGATAATAAGATGTGGGTCTAAATTGGTGAGACATGTTTAATCCAATTGATCTATGGATATTGATAGAGGGGCTTACTTGCGGTGATTAGGAAGTTTAGGGTCTTCTTTGTAATTTACTCCTAAGACTAGAGTGCAATTGCATTTATATAGTGGTGTTATTTGCAATTAACCATGTGCCCGGATTGCACATGGGATGTGGGGTCGCGGTGTCCCAGTTGGAGCCAGCTTTCTATAGAATCCCTAGTGGTCCCCACGCTAGCCCAAGTTATTAGAAAGATACTAATCCTACTTGAACTCTAAAAGAAAGGAATTAGAAAGTTACTATTTCTATTTGAAGTGAGACTTCTAATAATGGTAATAGTAAGTTACTAATTGTTGTGGAAGTGAGACTTTTATAATAATTAGAAAGGAGAAAGTTACTAATTCTTTTGGAAGTGAGACTTCTAATTAATTATTAGTAAGAAGAGGATTGCCAAGCTATAAAAGGGGGAACAAACCCCTTGGATGTCCACTACAAGGATTCACGCCCAGACTTCCACATTGTGCAAGTGTTGCACAATTTCTCTTTCTCTTCTAGTTTTCTTTTAGTTCCTTAGAGTTTCTAGTTGTTTTCTTTAGGAGATCCCACCCATCTCCTTTAGAGAAGAAATCTGATACGGGATATAGCGTGGAAGACTAAAAGGTCTTGAAGATCCTAAGTTGCTTACAAAGAAAGAGTTTCTTCAACTAGAAGTCCTCTTCTCTATTAGAGCACAACCGAGCTCCAAAGGTATAATCTATTTCATTGGATGTTGTGAATTTTTGGTTTGCTTGTTTGTTGCTGATTTCTATCTTCTAGATAGAGTTTATTGCTGTACATGATTGATGAGATGGGGAGATTGCATCCTGGATGTGGTTTATGGCGTTATGGGTACTTGATCCTTGAGTCAAGTGAGTCAAAAGTTTTGAAAACATATCCACGAGGCCGACCTGATTCCAACAGTAAGGTTCCCGACCTTACTAGTGCGAATGTGCGATTAGCTCGTTAATTTTGCGATCAGCTTAATTAATTGTCATGTTAGTTAATTATGTGGGTTTAGTGTGTGAGCGAGTTTCTTGTGTCATTAGAAAGGTGTTTGTTAAGTTTTGCACGATTCCGAGCGCGTTTGAGCAAAAAAGAAGGGGGGGGTAGGTTGTAATTTAAGGAAAATTGAGTGGATTTTTCTAAAAATTCAGTTTTCACTGGATTTGGGTTCGTTTGAAAGGTCTCATTATGCTCGTCGTTTTTCTCTCTTGGAGAGTTGCGATTGAACGTCTCTAAGTCCTTCGTTTAATCACATTTCCATCATTTTTCTTAGGAAGGGCAAATTGGTCATTTCACATCCCACCTCTATATAATTCCCAATTCCAACAGTTCCTTTCTTTCATCCGCATTCCATCTCAAGAGAGAGAATTGTTGGAACTCTCTTTCTTCATCTCCTCACCTTGCATGTGTAATTGGAAGAGGAAATCCAAGCTTTGAAGGCCAATTCCTTCCATCATCTTCTTCCTCTCATCTCCCTCATCTCTTAGACCCAATTTTGGTAAGTTTCCCCTATCGCTACCTCCTTTAATTTCATTCTTTTGACTGTTTTAGACCTTGCATGTCATTCTTTTTCTTTCCTTTCCTTCCCTTTGTGTGTTAGGCGTGGTGGAGAAAAGTTTGGTGAGAGCTTTGGGGTGTGTGAGCTTGAGTGGGTTGTTTTGAGCTTCTTTTTTCCTCAAATTTCCTTCCTCTTGTGATAGGCAAGTGAATAAGCTTTGTACATTAGGCATGCATGTATGTATTTCTGATTTATTATGGATCTAATTGCTTAGATACACATGAATTCCAATCTTGATAATGCAATTGTGGGTTTAACATGCTACTTAGTAGCTAGCATAGGAATTAATGATGTATTGGACTTTAATTGGATGATGGATGGGTTGGATAACTGATTTGCTGAGAATGGAATGGAATGTGGGGAGCATGGAGGCTGTTTTCATGCACGTAAAAGCCTTTGGAAAGGGCTGAGGAGGAGGAGAATGGAAACCCAGCTGAACAAGGCAAGCCCTGCTTTAGTTCGAGCAGAACTTGATGGTTCGCTCGACCCAAACTAACCTTGGGTCGAGCGTACTGAGTTGTTGGCTCAGGAATTGCCAAACAACATACTTGCTCGCTCGACCCAGGTTGGCTTGGGTTGAGCAAGCAGAGCTTATGTCCCCTTTTGGAAAGAGGACTTTTTAACCTAAATGGGCCTTAGGTGTGGGACCCATTGACTTTACCCTTGCATGTCCAACACGGGGAAATGAGAACAAAGCACATTTGGCTTGGTGTGCTTCCTCGGTTGTCTGGGGTTTTCATGTATTGTTCGTGGCTTAGCCGAATGCGTGTGGAATTGAGTCAATTGGTGCCCAGTAACTTTCGTACACCAAGGGCTCACCAAATAGGGCATCGTTGACTCATCCTCCATACGTACTCCATTGGGAATATGTACAATACATGATGGACAACCCTTGAACTAGGATTGGCTTGCACCTTCTCCTTTGACTCATAATTTTGTATCCGTTGCTTGTTATACCTGGTACACTCTATCCATTAAACACTTGTATAACTTTAAAAAACATAACATGCTTAGATTTAGGGTTTGAACCGGACTTAGATTGTATCCTTAGGTACCTTGTGTATCTTGTACTTGATGGACATGTGTGGCTAGACTTGTCATGATAAATGGATGTTAATGGAGGACTACTCGGTGGAAATTATTGGACTTGTCTTGGAAATAGGCTTGACTTGGGGTAGTCCTCACTATACTGTATTGTATCTTGGAATCTAGCTAGATGTGATTCTCTTAGGTTTTGTGTTCAGCACCACACGACCATTCTTTATCTGACCACAATAGGGTCCTGACGCAGGCCCTTGGGTTAAGGCTTGTATGGAAGTGTCGAAGCACGTGTCTGGAGACACTTTAAAAGTCTCCACAGAGACAATAACGTACCTCAATGGGAAAATCCAAATTTAATTAATCAACTCTAAAAAATAATCTTTTACAATGCCAAATAAACAACAAAAGAAGACTTAAGCCCTAAGAAACCTAATTAAACTAGGAAACTAAATAATATTAGAAACCTAATCCTAAATAGAAATCATCAAATAAAACTAGTAACTAATAACAATTAAATAAATAGAAAAATTCCTAAATATGCTTGGGCCCTACACGTGGCCTGAGGTCCATCTGCATCAGATCCACTGTGGGGAGGATTGCATTCATGGCCAGCTGCAGTGTAGGAGTTTATATGGTGGGCCGCTAGACGGGCAATCTGCTTTGGATGGCATCTACGGCGTAGGATAATGGCAGTGGCTTGGACGGCGTTGTTATCCCTAGTAGGTGGCTTTGGATACCACTAGAGCCGGACTTTTGGGTGTTAGTAGTCAGGTTGGACGGCGTTGATACCCCCAGGAGGTAACTTTGATGCCCTCGGAGTCTCCCTTTGCTTGTGCATTACATATCATGTGTTGGTGGTTACTCTTGCTAGATGACGCTAGGATCTGTTATTCACATGATTCTTGTACTTATTCTTGCTTACATGCCTAGCTTCATACCCTTGATATATTATGATCACTTTACTTGTCTTTACTCTTATATTGAAATATGTTATGAATTTTATACACTGATTATCTTCTTACCAGTGTTTGTTAACTTTGATTTCCTTGGTGTGTAGATGACACCACATGCTATTACCATGAGCCAGAGGTTGAGACGATCACAGAGGATCCTCACCCAGAGGAGGAGCAGCGAGAGTGGTGTTTCGATAATGTATAGCGTCATCATTCCCAGCATGTGAGAGCCAACATGAGGGATCATCTAATGTTATTCCATCTGTTGGTTATTTTGATCTTTTGGACTTGTCATATTCTATCATTTATATCTTTCGTTTCAGGGCTTAGGCATTTAGGATAGCCCTGTTGTTCATAACTTTATATCTTTTGTATTTAGAAACTTAAATATTTAATGGGAATGAAATGCATGCTTTTCTTTGGTATCTAAACAGGAAATGTTATATGAGGACGTATGCCAAGTCTTGCAGGTTATTTTGTTAAATGAGGCTCAAATGCATAATCCTTACAACAGACTTCGATCTATGAGCATAAAGGGTGAAAGTTTTTAATTAGCCCTAAATTTCACACCCCGGATCCGGTTTAACCACTAATTGGGTTTGGGGCCGTGACAACTACTCTATTGAGTTGGAGTGGCAAACGATTCAATGGTGATATTGGTGGGCCTTGATGCTCTGTACACCTAAAGAGAATGTCATTAGAAACTCAGATTTTTTAGATGAAATGAAATTGAGTGGAACAAATGAGAACTTCAGAAAGAAGAGCCTCATTTCTTTTCTATGAAGTGGAATTACGTCGTCCAAATCCTTTGAAAAAGATTAATTATTTTTAGGCACATGATCTGTTGATCTGGACCATTGATTTAGTGTAAGAAAGCCACAAAATTAGAGATTCTAATCCCTAACTTAGGGGCCTATTTTCCTTTGAATGCCGGCCATCACTGTATTCTAAATTGCCTATTCATAGGCCATTGATCAATAGGTATAATCAATCCATAGTAGATCCAAACAGACTAACAATTAGGTTTACAGAACAATGGCCCACATATATAGAACCATGCAACTCAATAAATTGTACCTTTACTAAGAACCAAACCATATCATCCCTCTTTATTTGTTATGGTTACAATGATTTTTGTTCTCATTGCAAGTAAATACTTCAAACTAGATCTCACTACCCATAGGACTGGATGAATAATCACTACCATCATCATCACCATCACTGTCATCGTAGTTGTAATCATCATCATCATCATCAAAGCCTTATCCCTTTGTAAACGAATTCAATGTAGAGAAAGGACAATGTATGGATCCTATGTGTTTGCCCATTGGACAAGACACTGTAGCACAGTTGGAAGGTGCTCATCATTGCAACCACAAGATTGCAAGTTCAAGTCATGTTACTGATAAAAAAGAAAGATTTGTTTCTCATTGTGAGAACCATCTCTTTAAATGACATAAGTTATATACATCCATTGCCTTCATTAGGGGATTTGACATGATTACAGTCTAGTATAGCTAAATATAGTCTAATTACGTCTTTATGGTAATCTAAAAGATATGATACATTTATGCTAGTCTGCAAGTGTATCCCAATCAACATATGACTCCTTAAATAATGTACAGCAGTCCGCAGAAGTATATTCCACAATCTTGGATTAATAAGTTCTACTTTTCCATTCATCCTTTTTAACATGATAAAAATAAACCTAAAAGAGGATTTTGTCCCTTCAGTTGAGTTGCTCTAGGTTCGAGTACAAAAGTAGAAATACAAATTCATGTTATCATCTTGAGAAGATGAAATGTAGAACAAACACACACACACACACACACACACACACAGATGTGCTGAATGTCATGTGTCCCTTTAGGGTTGACTCCTTCTCATTATATATGGGTTGATTACCCTATTAACAGTATCTTCATACAATCTAGATCCTAAATTATAGCTACCTAATATAGAAAGTGTACATGCGTTATGACTAGACTAATTCCTAAATTATAGCTAACTAAAATATATTCATTGGGCCTAGTTGGGCTTGCGCAGTTGGGTTGGATTGACATCCCCCCCTCAAATTGATGCCGAGGAGTCATACAGCAGCAATTTGGAAACCAAAAACAGATGTTGAGGTCGAGGAAGTCCTTTGGTGAAGATATCAGCAAACTGTTGCTCAGTAGGGACATGAGGTAAAGAAATGACATCACGCTTAAATTCATCTTGAATAAAGTGGCAGTCCACTTCAATATGTTTGGTGCGTTTATGGAAGACAAGATTTTCAGTGATCCTGATAGCCTCAGTATTATCTACATGCAATGAAGTAGGATAGGATTGATTCAATCTGAGGTAAGTCCTCATAGCCATAATATTTCAAAACAAGCGGAAGACATTGCCCTATATTCAGCCTTTGTGAAAGTTCTAGAAACACACTCTTGATTCTTGCATTTCCAAGAAATTTGAGAATTTCGGAAATACAAGCACCAACCAGTAGTAGACCAACGTTTATCCTGACAGCCCGCCCAGTCAGCATCTGCATAAGCGGTCAACTGAAGAGAATTATCCTTGAAATAATATAAACCGCAGTGACAGTGCCCAACAAATACCGGATAATGCGCTTGACAACAGTCGGATGTAGGTGTCTAGGAGATGTCATGAATTGGCTCACAAGATTGACATGGCAACATAGGATAGGATATGTCCGATCGAGTGATGGTGGGATAGACAAGACTTCCCACTAAGCGCCTGTAGGTGTGTGGATCGAAAAGAAGATCGCCCTCATCTTTACTCAACTTTAGATTGACCTCTACAAGTATAGCAATGGGCGAAGATTCATGGAGATCAACAAGCTCAATAAGATCTGATGTGTTTTTGTGTTGATTAAGAAATGGGCCTTTGGGAGATTGATGCACTTCTAAGCCCAAAAAATAACGCAAGGGGCCCAAATCCTTCATATGGAAAGAATCCTTGAGAAAAGCTTGGATAGACTTGATCATACCATCATCAATGTCAATGATAATAATATCGTCAACATAAACAAAGAAAATAGTAACACCAGTAGATGTTGTTTGCATAAAAAGAGATGGATCGTAAGGGCTTTGAGTAAAGCCACTTATGCATAGGAAACCCCTAAAAGTTTCGAACCATGCCGGAGGAGATTGCTTCAAACCATAAAGAGACTTCCGTAGGCGACAGACAAATTTCTTAGAGGGAGAGGTGACTCCTTGTGGCATCTGGATATAGACCTCTTCTTTCAGATCCCCATGGAGAAAGGCATTTTTGACATCCATCAGGTATAATGGCCAAGATTTAGAGGCAGCAATGGCGAGAAGTAACCGAACTGTGGTCATTTTTGCCACAGGTGTAAGGTCCCCGACCTTAATAGGGTGTTTAATTTTCTAATATTGGCGATTAGCCTAATTAATTATGATTCTAGCTAATTAGGCGTGTTTAGTGGCTAAGCAAGTTTCTTTTATCATTAGAAAGTGATTTGCGAAGTTTAGTTTGATTCCGAGTGCGATTAGTCATAATAGGGGTTAGGTTGTGATTAATAGGAAAATTGAGTATTTTTCTGAAAATTTTCGTTTTCACCGAATTTGGGTCCGTTGAAAACATCTCGTCGCGCTCGTCATTTTTTGTTCTTGACTCGTCGCGATTCGACGCCTCGAAGTCCCTCAAATAATCACTTTTCTCTTAATTCACTCAAAAAGGGCATTTGAGTCATTTTCCCCTCCATCCCTCATTTTTAACTCCATTCCAGCCCTTTCATTCATTTCCTTCTTCCATTTCAGTTGCTAGGGCGGCTTCTTCTTCTTCTTCCTACTTCTCTCTCTCTTCTTGCATGAGACATTGGAGAAGGGATTCAAGGTCAACCAAGCTCACCAATCTCTTCATCTCTTCTTCCTCTACATCTTGATCCAAATTGGTAAGTTTTCCTTAACCATTTCTTCCCTAATTTCCTTCCTCATTGTTGTAGAGATGTTGCATGTTGGTAGATTTCCTTTCTTTCTCTTCCATTGTGCTCTTTGGGTGTAGGAGAAGGGTTTTTGGAAGTGGTTTGGCTAGGGTGTTAGTGGAGAGCTTTCTTCCTCCTCAATCTTCTCAAATTCCATTATTTCACTCTCTTTGGTGAAGGCAAGTAGATTTGCTTTATATATTGGGCATGCATGTATTATTATTATTCTTGTTACCTCATTGTTTAGATTTTCCCTAAATTCCAAGCTTGTCATGGTTAATTGGATTACACATGCTAAAATTGGATTAATGGGTTGAATGGATTTTATTATGGGTGGATGACTTGATGAATGGATGAAATGTGATGATTGAGAGAGCATGGTGGCTCAGTTTTATGCAGGTTACAACCATTGAAAATGTTTGGAATTGGTGGGGAATGGTTTGGAAGGAAGAATGTCAGAAAACCAACAAAACAAGGGAATCCCGAGAGGTTTCTACCTCTGGGCGTCCAGACACCAGAAGGCAAAAACTCTGGGCGCCCACACTACTTCCGGGCGTCCAGATGCCAGGAACCTGCAGGGTGGTTAAAAATGGGCTACTTGGAACACCCATAAGTTTTGATCCGTTCATCCGAATTTGGAGTTCTATATACCGTTGGAAAGCTCTTCAGACGTAGAATCCAATGGTATACTAATCTTGATCATCAAAGATTGGAAAAGGAAGTTGGTATTTGATCAATGAACCAACCCTTTATCTCTTATGGAAAGGGATTCTAAACCTAGTTTGGACCCTAGGTTGGAACCCATTGACCCTACCCTTGCATGACCAATTGGGGAAAATGAAAATGGAGCACGGTTGGCTTGGCGTGCTTCGATGGTTGTCTGGGATTTTCCGTATATCAACGTAACTTGGCCGAATGCATGTGGAAATGAGTTAATTGGTGCCTAACAACTTCCATACACCATGGGCCTACCAAACTAGGACACCATTGACTCATCCTCCATACGTACTCCGTTGGGGATACATTCGGTGCACGGTGGACAACTCTTGACTCACGAATCCTGTATCCGTAGCTTGTCGTACCTTGTGTCGCGACCCCGGACCGGGCCCGCAGGACTAATCCGGGATCGGGACGATAGTGATAAATAAGGAATGATAACATGCACATTTGTATTCAATTTCCCACAGGTGTCCGCGGTGAGGATATCACAACAATCAATGAATATTTCTTCTTGAGTGCGGAAGCATGTAGTAAATCAAATAGTCCAACTATCATTAGTCATGAAGACCATAACAATAAGTGTAATTACTGTATCAGAATGAGCAATGATATATATATAGCAAGTTTCCCCAAGTTGTCAAAGTTAAACAAAATATCAGTTAATTACATTCCCATAATAGAGGCCAACAAAGGCCAATACTACAAAAGAATAACCCAAAAGAATGGTTAATAAGTTCTCCCCAAAATGTTACGCCTCTTGGCAACCCGATGTCTACATGACATCGTCAGCACGCCACTCAACTAGAGGTTGCAGCTCACCTACTGCCTCCTCCGGCTCCTCCTCAAGGAAACCGGCAACGGGACCTGAGTACCAAAGCAAATGGGTCAGACACGACGGTCTGGCAAGAAAATGAAAAGATGCAACAATATATAATAGATGAAATCTCTCGAAAAGCATAGAAATCTGTTTAGACAAGAACTCTCATAAAATCGGTAAATCATTTGCTATAAAACAAGTAAACAAGATAAAACATATGAGGTAACCAAGGGATCGGGAACAACAGGGTGGCAATCACATAAAGCTAAGTCCTCTGTTACTAAAGTGACAACAGTATCACGGGACGTCGATCTCAATCACGCAAGGTGAGGAGAAACAACGTATACATATATACAATATAATTATACGGGGACGGGACCACGGTAGCGAACCGGGTATCGGGACGGGACCACGGTAATAAACCGGGCATCGGGATCCAAACTGCAGCTGGCGGGACGGGAGAGGGATATTCAAGTCAGTGGATCAGACTGACAAGGTATCCAAGCTTAGTGATGCCGACACATAGGATAAAACCAATCGAGACATATACAAGTAAATCAAATACAGTAAATAACGGGTAAAACGGGGGTGCTCAAGGGCACACTGTCATTTCATGTCGGGCAATACATTTCGAGACAAGTCAATGCTACTATCATGCTTTCGGGAAAACAACTCATGTAAAGTAATGCTTGGAAATGGAGAAATATGATTAAACTACACCAATTCGGGAAAGACAATGACTTAAAGATCTATTTGAGTGAATAGGGGTCCCGTATGTCGATTATAGATATGACTTGGTACTCCTTGAGTTTGAAGACATTCCGGGCTCCTTATGCACTCTTACGATTTTCAAAACTTACAATGAGCTTAGGGTTACAACTAGTTGTCATGGTAGAAAATCAATGCTATAAACGGTCCATCCTAAGTATGATGTTAATTCGGAGGCATCGAGCAACCTACTCAGTCATCGAAAGGAATAGAATTCGCGATAACCAAGGAAAAGTCTTGCATTTAGATATAAAGGAGATATCGCGTCATTCCGTCCCGTTCAAGATTGAAATGAAGTGAACATCGATGTCACCGAACCAACCGTGAGGAGCATCGGCTCAAGACATCCTCACACATGGTCAAATGAGTCCAAGAAAAATAAAAATCTCAAAATCCACTTTTGGCCCAGTGCATTTGAAACAGTTCAGGCAGACCGCATCGCTCGAGCGAACCTGACAGTTCGCTCGAGCGAACTCATTGTTCGAGCGAATATTTAAATGTGGTCGAGCGAACTAGCTACTGGAATTCTCGAATTCATTTCTGGACTGGTCGCTCGAGCGAACGGTCACGGTCGCTCGAGCGAACGGTCCAGAAATGCATTCCGGACCAGTTCAGCTGCCCTCTTTCCTTCCTTTTTACAACATTTCTCTAGCCCTTCTTACACATCAAATGAGAAATCCATTTCTCCATTCAAGCTACTACAAAACCTCCATTAAATCAACATTCTTCTCCTTCACCAACCATACATTCCACAAGAAAAAGAGAGAAGGAAACAACTTCACAATGTATATACATTTGCAACAAAACAAGAAGATATTCAATGTCATAACTACTACTTCTCCAAGATTATCAATGTGCCATTAATACTTACCATGAGCATTCATTTCAAAATAAAGCAATAAATGCACATTAATGGAAAATGTCCAAAAATCAATAAAAGCTTAGGAACATCATTCATTCACTTGCCTTAAGTCTTCTAACAATGGAATCAAGCTCTAACAATCTCCAAAGACAATGAATCCAAGCTACAAGGCAAAAACCCCAAATAAAACCCTAAAATGGTCAAACAATGGAATCACAAAGAAATCTTCCAATAATAAGGGTGAAGCTTCTCTAAGGTCCAAGGAATACAATTCTAGAAGATAGAGGGAAATACTTACTTGCAAGGTTCTCTAATGGCAATGACAAGCTCTAAGGAAATCTTGTAAGGGTTGGTGTGTTCCACAAAAGCTATGGAAAGGAAGCTCTCAAGGAGATGAAGAAGGTGATGGCCTCCAATCTCCTCTTGGTGCAAGTTTGGGGTTGTATTGAGTGATGGGAAGCAAGAAGAAGAAGAGTTCCTCCCAAAACCCTAGCTTTCCCTCTTGAGCTGGAAAAGAAGAATGGGGAAGAAGGGAAATGGCTTCCCTTGTTAACAAAGAATTGGGTTGGGTAGGTCCCACAACTTAAGGAGCTAAATAGGTTGAAATCATCTCTCTCGGGTCCTCGGATGAATTCGACGAAGAAGGAAGAAATGATCGTCGAAATATCTAGTTTCCAAAAAGTCTATGTTTTGCGGGTTTCGGGAATATCAAGTTTTGGGTACAGATTTTGTGTGCAATGACTATTTTGCCCTCAAGGCCAAGAATTCGGGTTTCGGGATCTCAAACGAACACGGGATCAACATCAAAGTTGTCGGGATCATTAAGACGAGTAAAACGGGATTAAAATCATACGTGTAAAAATCTCCGATAAATCATCAATCATATGCAATGACATGAAAAGGAACCCCCAAAGGGCCCTACTAGCACAAAGCCAATCAAAATCCCCAAAACTATATCAGAAGCTATTCCAAACCCATCTTAGCCAAAAATCACTAATCAAGCTTAGCACTAACACGCAACTTAATTAGTACTAATCGGGTTCACTCGGGTCGGGGTCTTACACCTTGTACACTCTATCTCTATACTTGTATAACTTGTAACTTGTAGAATTAGGATGTGACTGGACTTAGAGTGTATCATTAGGTACCTTGTCCTGTATTGATAAACACATGTGGATAGACTTGAAAGAGGACTACTCATGGGACTTGAAACTTAACTCGTATCTTGGCTTCACTTGGAGTAGCCCCCGGCTTGTTGTCCTGTACTTAGAAACCTATCCACGTGTACTTGTCTTGGAACTTGTGTCGTATATAAACAATCATCATCATCATCATCTTGCATTCATGACCAGCTACAGACTGAGGATTATAAAGTGGGCACAGTCGGCTTTGGACGACGTCCATGGCTTGAATAGTTGGGAGCGGGCTTGGACCGTGCTACTATTCCTAGGACCGGGAGCTAGGATCCCCCTAGAGTCGGACTTTGGGTATTCGTAGTCGGCTTGGACGTCACTTATACCCCCGAGAGGTGGCTTGGACACCTTGGAGTCTCCTCTTGCTTGACATTGCATTTCATGGATGGTTATTCTTGGTTATCTTGTTAGGACTTACATTGTTACTTGACTCTCGTATTACTCATGCCTTATGCATAACTTGTACCTTATTATCTTATAATCATGTACTTGTCTTTATTCTCATTTGGAACATGTTATGAATAACGTATATTGCTTATCTTCTTGCCAACATGTTGTTGATCCTTTATTCCATGGTGTGTAGAGGACACCTACTACTATTACACAGACCCGGATGCAGAGGCAATCCCAGAGGATCCTCAACTGGGGGAGGAGGACGAGGTACGAGAGTGGGGTGCCGATGACGTAGCTTAGCATCATCACTCCCGGCACTAGTGTGCGTTACACAGGGATATCTTACCGTGCCACCCATTCTCATCTTTTGGAGATTTCTATACTTTTGTATATCTTTTGTAACAGGACCTAAGATTTTGGGATGGTCCTGATGTTTATAAACCTTATATGTTTTATACTTTGAAACTTGAATATATAATGGGATGAATGTTAGGGATTTTGTATTTTCAATTTGATGGATGCATTAACATTTTAGCATCATTTGATTTACACACACTTGCATTGTTTTAGAAAATCTTGATTTACACATGCATTGGTTTTTAAATTTGTAAAAGTATTGAGTTATGCATGTTTTGTTTTTAATCTTGGATGCAATTAGATTTGAAAAGAGTTTTATCAAATCAAGCAAGCCATTGGTTTAAAGTTTTGAATCATTTTAGGCTTTTTAAGTTTCATGAAGGTTTGAGCTAAATGTTTCTTTCTTTCATTTGTTTTAACCTTAAGCTCAAATCCAATCAAGCTTTCCAAAGGTTCTTTCTTTAAAATCATTATTTTGACTTAGAGTTTTCATGACTTTAGAATTTCAGTTTTCATCATCTTTCAGTCATGATTTCATGCTTGATAAATGTGTCTCAAAGTCCCTTGGATGATGCCCTCAAATATTGCAAGTTTCTACAAATATTCAGAATTCTGGGCTTCACCAGGTCAACCTGCCTGTGTGGCCGGTCGATCGGGCCAAGGGACCCAGTCGACCGGGCACACTGCAGGTCGACAGGGCCATTGAGCACCAACGGTCAATTTTATGACCGTTGTGTGTACCAAGTCGACTGGGTAAGGGTCCAGGTCGACCGGGGAAACTAACCGTTGGACTGTTTTTTGCTTTAAAGTCTATTCCATTCCCTACTTTTGAGAGGCTTGTTGGATGAACTTTTGAGACCATTTTGGAGCCTAAGAAAGGGGAATGAGGTGATAAGGCTAGAATGCTTTTTGGAAATCAAATGCTTGAGCTTTAAAAAGGTACATCTTACTAGTTATTTTGATTTCCATTCAAATTGAAATCTATGCATGTTTAAATCTTTGTATTTTCATAAATGCATGATTTCTAGCTTCTTAAGAGTTGTTTAGCAAACTCAATATCATCTTTGGTAAATTAGATTGGTTTGCAAACTCTCTTGTTTAATTCACATGTGTTCTTAGACTTTAATATTCATACAACTTGTTTTAGTTCATTTCTTTAAGTTGTTTGAATCTTTCATGTGATTAGCATTTATCTTCAATCATCTTTTTCTAAGCTTTGATTTTAAAATGCATCAAGCATTCATTTAAGAGCTTCATTGTAGAAATTGATTGAAGTAAAGCATTCATACACTTGTGCACACACTTTAGCTTATTTTAGTGTATGGTTGTAATTTGAATTTCACTTTCATATAAGCATATTTAGAGGCAATTCAATTGTGCTTAAATTGTATCTCTTAGAGTGTTCTTGAAGAGACACCTTCTTAGAGAATTTCTACATTTGTAAAGGTTATTGCTTAGCCTAAGAAAAGCACTTTGTAAAGGTTATTGCTTAGCCTAGAAAAGCATCTTGTAAAGGTTGTTGTTAAGCCTAGAAAAACAACATTGTAAGGGTTATTGCTTAGCCTATTGAAAATCATAAATAGTGAAAATCCGGTGGGGTGATTGGATCACAAGCCGGTAGTGGATGTAGGCATTGAGGCCGAACCACTATAAATCTTTGTGTAGTGGTGTTTGCTTGAGGTGATTGTTTTATTAGCTTCCGCATATTGTTTGTTTATCATCACTTGTGACTAGTTTATTTTTTAAGAAGTTAGAATTGACTAAAATTGGTCACATATTGTAGCTCACCCTATTCACCCCCCCCCCCCCCCCCCCTCTAGGGTTAGGATCCCAGGACTTTCAATGAATACCGTACTTGCTTTGATATCTCTACAGGTTTAATGAATGTGTTTACTGGACAAGTCCCGTTGACTAATTTGTTAATGAGGCTCAACCACACAATCCTCACAGCGAACTTCGATCCTTGGGCATTAAGGGCAAAATTTTTTAATTAGCCCTAAATTTCACACCCTGGATCCGATTTAATCTCTAATCGGGTTCGGCGCCGTGACAACATGTCGCGACTCCGGACCGGGTTACCGAGGTCCTAATCCGAGATCGGGACACTAATGATTGTAATGGTGTGGTGAGTGAATGGTTAATATGTAGAGTGTGTCAACAAGGTGCACACACTTATTTAATTTCCTACAGGTGTCCGCGGTGAGGATATCACAACCATCTATGAACATTTCTATTAATTGCGGAAGCGTGTAGCCAATCAAATATTCAATCCATCTCCAATCATTAAGATGATAACACAAGTATAGTACCGTACCAGAATGAGCAACGATCATTTACATGTTACCCAAAAGTAAGGTTAAAGTTTAAACAAAAGATCATTTAGTTACATTCCCAAAAATAGAGGCCAACAAAGCCAATATAACAAAATACCAATCCTCAAAAGAATGGAAAAGAATGGTTAAAAGTTCTCCCAAAATGTTATCTCTCTCTAGCAATCTAATGTCTACATGACATCAACAACACACCACTCAACTAATTGTTGCGGTTCTCCGACTGCCTCCTTGTGCTCCTCCTCGGGATAACCAACAACGGGACCTGAGTACCAAAGAGTGGGTCAAACACGACGGTTTGGCAAATGGGTAAAATACAATGACAATATGATAATAAATGAATTTACCTCCAAACGCATTTAAAACCTATCTCAATAACAATTTCTACGAAAAGATAAAACATTTATTCAATTACAAGTAAACATTGTAAAACATGTAGGGTAACCAAGGAAACGGGAAACAAGCGAGATGGCAACTACACGAAGCTAAGTCCTCTGTCACTAAAGTGACAGAGCAATAACTAGGCACTGATCTCAGTCACTCGAGGTGAGGAGAAACAGTGGATTTCATAAATACATATATGTATACTATACATGACCACGGTAGCGAGCCGGGCATCGGGAACCACAGTAGCAATCTGCGGCATTAGGACAAGACCACGGTAATAACCGAGTAGCGGGATCCAAACTGCAGCTGGCGGGACAAGAGGGGGATCTCCAAGTCGGTGGATCAGACCAACAAGGTTATCCAAACTTAGTGGTGCCGACTAATAGGTCAAATACAAATCGAGACATATGCAAGTAAATCAAATACAAATGAATAAACGGGCAAGACGGGGGTGCTCAAGGGCACACTGTCATTTCATGTCGTACAATGCACTTCAAGACAAGTAACTATTATAAGTGTAATTCAATGTTTTCGGGAAAACAAGGCATGTAGTATAAATCTCGGGATCGATAAAGTACAATAAACAATTGAAATCTCGGGTAAAGTATCGGGTTCAAGATTTATTTGAAGTGAATAGGGATCCCGTATGTCGGTCTAATAATAATTTGGTACTCTTTGAGGTTGGGGACATCTCGGGCTCCTTATACACTTTGAATTTTCAAAACTTCGAATGACATCTTCGTGATATGGTTTCTTCCTCGAATGGCCTCATACAATGCCTAGTGAATCTCCTTTCACCGACAAGGCTCAGCGCTCGAGCGAACCGAAATGGTTGTCTGGGTAATTTCGGTTACCTTGCGGTCAGATGGCGGTTAGCCGCCGTTGGATTCGGCGGTTAGCCACTGGCCGACCGCGCGGCTGACCGCGGTTGGCTTGACAGAAAGACAGGTTACTGGAATTGTAACCGAAATGGTTCGGTTGGCTGGCGGTTAGCCGCCGATGGGTTCGGCGGTTAGCCACTGGCTAACCGTGAGGCTGACCGTACTTTCAGGAGAAAATGTTGTTATCTGGAAAAGCAACCAAATGGATCGGTTGGCTGGCGGTTAGTCGCTGGCTAACCGTGAGGCTAACTGTGTTTTCAGGGGGAAAATGTTGCTCTCTGGAAAAGTAACCGCGACTGTTCGGCTAGCTAGCAGTTAGCCGCCAGTCACCAGACGACTAGCCGACAGGTGACTGCAGGCTGACCGCCAGGTGCGGGAAACACCCACTGTGTTCATATTTGAGCCCATTTTCCTCCTCAAAACCATTCTCCTCACTTCCACTTAATCCTTGCCATAGAACTGAGATAAAAGCTCCCCCAATGCAACTATCTACACTTCTCCATAACTTAAATATGTGTTCATTCCATCACCTCCTCTATCAACATCAAATCCAATACAAAGGAAGAAAGAAGGAAACCATTTCACAATAGAGTACATTTGGTACAACCAAGAAGAAAATAAATGTCATTCACCAATACACTTATAAGTCATAAATGCACTACCAAACTCTATCATGAACATTTATTTCAAACCAATGCAATAAATAGGCATGAGTGGAAAATACCAAAATCATTGGAAGCTTATAAAAATCAAATCATCCATTTGCCTTAGGTCTTCTAATAAGAAAATCAAGCTCTAATACTCTTCCAAGCCAAAGATCCAAGCTATGAACAAAATCCTCAAAAACAAACCCTAAAATGGTCAAACAATGAAATAGAAAGGGAAACCTTACAATAATGGAGATGAAGCTCCTCTAGGGCTAGAAGAATACAAATCTAGAAGAAGGGAAGGATTACTTACTTGTAAGGCCCTCTAATAGCAAGAGTAAGCTCAATGAAGATCTTGGAATGGAGGGTTTTATTCACAAATGGTATCAATAGAGAGCTATGGTGATGAAGAGGAAGATAATGATCTCCATTTTTATGTTGGTGCAAGTTTGGTGTGGATTGGAGGTGGAGAGAGCAAGAGGAAGAAGAAAAGTTGTCAAACAAACCCTAGACTCTCTTTTTGTGATGGAAAAGGAAAAATGAGGAAGATGGGTCTCCTTATGCAAATGGAGATAGGTCCCACTACTTAAGACATTCAAGGGCTAAAATCTTGGCTTTCGGGGCTTCTAATGAATTCGATGAAGAAGGAAGAAATGATCGCTGAAATATCTAGTTTCCAAAAAGTATATGTTTCGCGGGTTTCGGGAATATCAAGTTTTGGGTACAGATTTAGTGTACAATGACTGTTTTGCCCTCAAGGCTATGAAATCGGGTTTTGGGGTCTCGAACGGGTACGGGATCAATATGAAAGTTGTAGGGATTAACAATACAAATAAAACGGGATTAAAACAATGAATGCAAAAATCTACGATAAATTCTCAAGCACATGCAAAGTCATAAAGAAGGAACCCCCAAAGGGCCCCACTATCACAAAGCAATCAAATTCCCCAAAACTATATCAAAAGCTATTCCAAGCCCAACCTAACCAAAATCCACTAAACACGCTTAGAACTAAAACACAACTTAATCAATACTAATCGAGTTCACTCGGGTCGGGGTCTTACACAACAAGTACAAACGTCTGCTCGTAGTCAATGTCATATTCTTGCCTGTTTCCGAGTGCCAAAAGTTTAGCTTTATGTCTATCCAAGGAGCCATCAGATTTAAGTTTGATGGAGTAGATCCATTTGCAACCGATGAGTTTAACTACTGAAGGACAATCCACAATGTCCCATGTGTGATTATGATCCAATGCATCCAATTCATCCTTCATGGCCTGGTTTCAACTATCATGTTTTACTGCCTGCAAATAAGAACTTGGGATAAAGACAGAAGAAAGAGTTGTCATCAATGAAGTGTGGGTAAAGTTATACCAGTCAGGTGGTCTAGAAGTTCTAGAGGAGCGACGCAAGATATGAGTAGGTGTGGAACCAGTTGCCGGCAAAGGATTTGGAGGATGGGCATTTGCAGTGGTAGGCTTTTCCCGACGATGATAAACAAAATCAGGATGAAACCTAGTAATAGTTGTTTTATCTGAAAAACCCGGTAAGATAGCAGGAGAAGATGGATGAGGACAATCTAAGTGAGTTTGGAAAAAATACTGATCTTCAAAGAAAATAACATTGCGAGAAACTCTGATGTGACGACCAATGTGATCATAACAAACAAAACCTTTTTTATTAGTGGCATAACCCAGAAATGCACACCTACGAGATTGTGCGGTTAATTTTGTTGATTCTGTGGGAGGTAGATGATCGAAGCAAACGCAGCCAAAGGTATTTAGATGATCAAACACAGGATGATGACCAAACGGTTTAAAATGCGGTGTTAATTGAGCAATGGTAGGTGATGGAAGACGATTTATTAAATATACTACAGTGATGAGAGCTTCAGCCCAAAAACGTGGAGGAACTGATGATTCAATCAGTAGTGTTCTAGTTACATCAAGGAGATGCTTGTTTTTCCGTTCCGTGACTCCATTTTGTTGTGGAGTATATGGACAAGTACGTTGAGAAATGATTTCTTTGGTCTTTAGGAAAGATTGAAAATCATTGGCAACATACTCACCCCCTGAATCAGAGCGCAAAGTTTTAATGCATTTGGAAAAATGGGTGTCAACATAGCTAACAAAAACTTGAAATGCATTAAGAACATCAGACGTAGAATGCAATAAATAAACCCAAGTAAACTTGCTGTAGTCATCAATTAACGTAACAAAGTACTTGAAATGACCATGAGAAAGGTGAGGGGCAATGCCCCAAACATCACTGCGAATTAAGTCAAAACATTCAGTGCTCCGTGTTGTGGAATGAAGAAAAGGTAAAGTTTTACTTTTTCCTAATTTACAAACATCACATTAAAAAAAACCAGAATCAATAGGTTTATTTAATAATCCAAATTTAAATAAAGTAGACATCGTAGAAGCATTTGGATGACCAAGTCTATTATTCCACAACCAAGAATTATTCTGAAGAAAAAAAAAACAAAACAACTAGTGGAAAGATTTATTCTGAATAAATGTAGCCAGTGGTAGGGAAAACAGTCTATCACGCTTAGGCCCCCTCGTGATCACTCTCCCCGACTCCTAATCCTGCACAACACAACCAGAAGAAGAAAATGAGACATTGTAATTATTCTCAACAAGTTAACCTACAGAAACCAAATTGGTAGCAAGATGAGGAGACACTAAAACATTGGTTAATGGTAAAGGGCCAGAGGTATCACCAACAAAGGTGATGGGAAGATGGTCTCCATTGGCAGCTTGAATAGTAAGATTACCAGTGTAAGGAACAACATTTTGTAATTTTGTGGGTGAAGTGGTCATATGGTTACTTGCGCCAGAATCTAAGTACCACGTATGAGAAAGAGACAAATCAGTACCTGAAATGTTCATGGATGCCAAGGCATTGATAATCATTTGATTTACCATATCAAGAGTGAGAGGAGCTGGGGACTCAGATTGTGATGAGGAACCAGGCTGTGAAATAGAATCAAACTGTAGGGAACCATTGAAATCAAAGGGTGCATATTGGGGAGAGGTCACTGTGTAAGCACTACGAGCTGACTGTACTGTGTAAGTACCCGGGGCAGACTGTGAATAGTTGCGGGAAGTAGAATTGCGAGCCTTCTTTCGACATTCTTCAATAACGTGACCAATGGCCTTACAATATTTACAGATTTTAGCCTTGCATTGATTTGCATAATGACCATATTTTTTATAGTTAGAGCACTGAACTTTATTGATGTCCCGATGAGGTGGTCTGGTTGTAGCGGCATAGACAAGTGGAGCCTTAGCAGATCTCTATTGTTCCAAAGTCGTTTTGGTAACCAGACGTTCTTCCTGTAGAAGTTCCTGAAGACAGGCACCTAAGCTAGGAAGAGGGGTCCGCCACATCAAGTTTGATCTAACTGTCTCAAACTCTGGATGAAATTTCATGAGAAACTGGTTCCGATGGCTATCTTGCCGTAAGGGAAGTAATTCGAGTAGAAGTGGTTCAGACACAGTAGCAAACTTGATTTCATCATATTTAGACCACAGCCGTCGAAACCCATTGTAATATTCCCGTATAGACAGGGTACCTTGAGTAAATTGGGAGATGCCTAGCTCCAAATGAAATTGTCGATCATCATTACCTTGTTGATAAATCTTTTTAAGAAAATCTCACATTTCACGGGCAGATTTGCAAGGTTTCAGATTAAGAATAAAACGGGGTTCAAGAAAGCCTAGTAACCAAATTTTGATTTTAGCATCCTTAGTTTTCAAAGCTAAAATCTTCTTGTCATCTCCCTCAGGTTTAGGTTCAGAACCATCCATGTAGCCCCATAGTTCTTTCCCTTCTAAGTAGATTTGAAATTGGAAGGCCCACGACGTGTAATCTTTTCCATCAAAACGAACCAGGGTGATCTTAGATTTTTCCATTACTACCAGTTTGTAAAAAATTGCAGACAAGTGAAGAGATGCAACAACAGGGATGACTTAATGAAGTCCAAGTACAGGAGATGAACAGTGCACAGAACAGTTGCACAAAAAAAAATCAGACAACCCTATCGTCAATGGAAGGTGCTGTACGTGGGCCCTGCCAAGTGATCTACTCACAGATCTGAGGATGGGGATGGATGGAGAGCAATTCTAATATAAATCTTGTAAGAGAAATAGCAGCAACAAAATATTGTTCAGAATATTGAAGAAGCAAAAAGAAAATGCACACAACAGTGCATAATACCCAAACCGTGCCTTGTCGTCAGTGGAAGGATTTCCACATGGGCCTCATCAAATGATCAATTGTCAGATCAAAGTCTGGGGATGGAAGGGCAGAGGATTTTCACAACTACTGGAAGAAGTCCCACTCAAAACGGATCAAAATCCACGTTTTTAAATGGCTGTGATGAAATCTTTTGGACAAAACTAAATACCACAAAATATGGTAGATGGCATACCTTTGATGAGCCAAGATTACTGGAAAAATCACCATAAATAAGAGGAATACCAGGAGACCCTGATTGGGTATTCCAATTTTGCTGTGATGTCGATCTCAAGTGGGCTACGTTTGATCTGAGACGACCAGGGATGATCAAAGATGATCAGAGTGAACGGATTGTCTCTGAAGGCTTCCAGGATTTGGAAGATGACTAGGAGGATCTTAAAGAAAGACTTAGCAAATGTCGACCATACTCTAATACCATGTCATCTAGAGAAGATGAAATATAGGAGAGAGAGAGAGAGAGAGAGAGATGTGTTATATGTCGTGTGTCCCTTTACGGTCGACTCCTTCTCATTATATATTGGTTGATTGATTACCCTATTAATAATATTTTCATACAATCCTGATCCTAAATTATAGCTACCTAATATAGAAAGTATACATGCGTTATGACTAGACTAATTCCTAAGTTATAGCTAACTAAAATATATTCATTGGGCCTAGTTAGGCTTGCGCAGTTGGGCTGGATTGACACATGCTAGGGCTTTGATGACAACGAAGATGATGATATACCAAGCTGCCATTGATTTTGCATCGGTACCTCATCTTCATTATATCTACACCATTTCCATGTAGGTGGGACACCTAGCCTGCAGCTGCATGATAATTCCTTTTACCTGTGTGGAGATACAAATGAGAAAGGAAGTTTTTCCCTTATCTTTTCAAATAGTTTACAGTTCCGGAAATAGAGAATGGAATTATTTCCCCTGAATCAAAAAATATAAGGTAGAAAGCCAGAGAATGTGAATGCGTGTTGATGGCTCCCCAAACCAAGCAGTCACCATATTGAAGAGACCAAATCTGGTTGTGCCTCTTACAGCCAACAGATTCAAAAAACAAAAACAAAACTGTAACTGTTAGATGGTAATAGGAGCATAGAATTTTGGCAGAGAAGTGATTCACAATAACTCAAGTAATAAAACAGACAACCAGCAGAGATATGTTCAGACCAACATTATAAATATGAATCTCTTAAGGGGTTTAGGATGTACCTAGGAATGGAAGAATGCAATCATGATTTCCGCAGAACAGAAGCTCCAACGAACAGGCAAATAACAATAACCATTGCTTCTCTAAGCCTGTTCTACAAAGACCTAGTGGCGACCTTATATAAACTTTACGCAGGAGTTCTCGTCCTAACATTTGATGTATCGACTACTGCATCTATCATTAAATTAGGGTTAGAAAGGTGAAATTGCCTCTTTATTCTTTGCCTTTTGAAAGAGTTTTTTTGAATGCATCAAATAGAGTTGTGAGTAGGGGTGAAAGTGGGTCGGGCCGTCCTAGGGCCGCTCGTGGACGGCCCGTTATAGGCTCGGCCCGAGCTCGGCTCAAAAGACAAAAGAGCCGAGCTGGGGCCTAGTAGGAGGCTCGTTTTCTTAAACAGGCCGAGCTAGGGCTTGATGAAGCCCGGCTCGTAAGCCCTAGGGCCTATATATATTAATACATATATTATATATATGTACACTATACAATATATAATACATATATGATATAACGTAATCCATAAATCCTAAACCTTAGTTTTAATCAATATAAATAATCTCTAAACCCTAAACACAAAATAATCCATAAATCTTAAACCTAAGCAGTAAGCCATAGGGCCGACATATATTAATCCATATTATATATATATGTACACTAGTATATAATACTTATATGAATCTATGATACTAAATAATCCATAAATCCTAAACCTTAGTTTTAATCCAATATAAATAATCCTTAAACCCTAAACACTAAACCCTAAGCACTAAATAATTCATAAACCCTAAACCTAAGCATTAAACCTTAAACCCTATTTTTAATCCAATATAAATAATCCCTAAACAACATTGATGATACATGTATATTAATAGTCCGGAAGACATTTTTTTTAAGTCTTGTTAACTCTAGAACAACCTTTCATTTGTTGTTGTTATTATTTATTAACAGGGCTCTATTGTTGTTGTTATAGGTGATGCTGGAGACTTTATTTTATGATGCTAGCCGAATACTTTATTTTATTCTATGATGCTATTAGAGTTTAATTTGATTTGTATTATTGTTGGAGTTTGATAATGCTAATCTATAGTTGATAATGCTATTATTGTTGGAGTTTGATAATAGTGCTAGGAAAGCAGCACTAATTTCGGTAAGACAATGAGTTGACAAAGCAGAGGACGTTCCATAACTCTTTAAGTCCTTTCAATGGAAAAATGTGTTGTCCAACCCTGACAGCCCGGTGAGTATATTTGGTACTCTTTAGCATGAAGAAGCTTCAGGCTGTGACAGATCCTTTACAAGTTACTACACACAGCATCAACGTTCAAGATCAGAAGTCTATCACGGTAAAGTCATCCACATAATTTAAGGATCAGGCAATATATCTGCTCAATAATCATGTCAAACGAGTGAACTCACTTGCAAGAATATTACTGCTCAAATAGGTATTGTTGAATTGTGTAGTATCGTCCTAACTAGTATGTTCCAAGTAATATAAGTTGGAAGAATATCCCGACCCAATGCGTTGTACAAAAACCTAATGGCCACATTGACCCTATTACAAGAACAAAGTCCATTGAGGACTATGTTATATGAGATAATATCTGGCATTAATCCATCTGCTAACATCTCAGTCCAAATATCGGACGCCTTTCGATGGTCACCAAATTTGCAAAATCCATCCATAAGCGTGTTGTACGTCACAAGATTCGGGGAATAATTCTTAGCCCTCATCTCTGAAAATATCTGCAAAGCTGCTTCTACTTTTCCCACCAAGCAAAGTCCATGAATGAGAATATTGTGCATAACTACATCAGGCTTCAAGCCAGAATTGATCGCTTGATTCCACAAGGAGAGAGCATCATCGATTTTCTTGTCTTGACAAAGACCTTTCATTAAGGAGCTGTACGTGATCATATCCGGTCTCCAACCTTTCCCCAACATCTCTTTCACAAGATTCAAAGCCTCAATAAACCTTTCCACTTTGCATAGACCACTTATGAGAGTATTATAGGTAACGACAGTTGGATCACAGCCATTTGCAACCATTTCATGAAAAACATGGATAGAGTCATCAATTCTCAATGCTTGGCAGAAGCCATTGATCAGTACATTGTAAGTTTGAATATTTGGTTTGCAACCACGCTTGATCATCCGTCCAAACATGCAAACTGCATCTTCTAATCTACCATCACGACAAAACCCATTTAATAGCGATGCATAAGCAAAGATATCAAGATCACCACCTCCATCTTCTGCCACATTCAGAACCCACAAGGCCTTACTTGCATACCCCCTCTCGCACAACCCATGAATCAAAATCCCATAAGTCACTGGATCCGGACAACCACCACTCTCATGCAACTGTTCCCATATCAATACTGCATTATCCACCTTCCCATTCTCCAACAAACCCTTTAACAATATATTGTAGCTAGCGATATTCCGCAGCCCAGCACTTCCCATTGAGTCCCACAACCTGATACAATCGTCAATCCTCCCACCATTGCAATACCCACTAAGTAGAGAATTACAAGTAACAACATCTTGAACTTCACCGCTCCCAATCATTGCCAAATAAACGTTGGACGCCCCGTCAACCTTGCCCCTCTCACAAAACCCATGAATCAAAGTACTGTAAGTAAAACGATCTGGCTGGTGAAAGTTCCTCATCATTCGATGCCACATCTCCACACTCTGATCAAACTTCCCACACTTGCACAGACCATTCAACATCACATTGTAGGTAACAACATTCGGACAAATGGACTTCCCCTTCAACAACCGCTCCCAAATCTCCATCGCTCTCTCGATATCACCTGCCTTAAAAAACCCATCAATCATAACATTATAACAAACAACATCCGGAACAACTCCTCTAACGGGCATTTCATCAAACAGTTCCAATGCATCCATCGGCTTCCCATTACCAACGAGCGCAGTTATCAAAATGCAGTAACTGAACTTATCAGGCGCAATTCCTTGACTCCTTAATCGATCTAACAAGGATTTTGCACGATCAAAATCGTTTCTTCTACACAGACCCTCAATCAAAATATTGTAAGTTCGCAAATTGGGCGAGATATTTACCGTTTCAAAGAATTCGATGAGCGACTCGGCCTGAGCCCATTGATTAGAATTCACAAAGGCGTCGAGGAGGGCATTGTAGGACCGGATGCCGGGCCGGCACCGGAACACGTCGAACATGTGGCGGAAGGCAGCGAGGGCCCGGTCGGGCGAGGAGGCTTGGGAGAAGGCTTTGATGGCGGCGACGGCGACGTCCTCAGAGCAGGGGATTTGGTGGGTGCGAATGAGGGAGAGGAGGCGGGTCACGTGAGGGGCGGCGGAGGGCACGTGAGGGGAGGAGAGCTGGCGGAGGAGGAGGTGGAAGACGGAGGAGGAGAGGGCGAAGAAGGGGTGGAGAGAGAGGGCGGAGTCGAAGAGGGAGAGAGCAGAGAGAGGGTCTTTTTGTGATTTTAGGAGATTGAGGAGGTGCTTTCGGGAAAGGAGTTTGGGGAGTTCGGCCATGGATATTTGGGAGAAGGTGGTGTTTTTGAAATATGTTTTCTCATGTTTTTTCCATTGCCCGTTCCAATTCAAGATTGCAAGGATAGCTTTACCGTCGAAAAGGCATCGCAGGGTTAAATGGTCCGGTCCGGTCCGGTCGTTCGAATGGTAGACCAAACCCAAGTGGACCGGTTCTAACCCTTCTAGAAAGGGACATGGTAAATATAAATAATGATCCTTAGCTGAGCAATTAATTCTCACCTAGCCGCCCACAGTTCAATCCCTTGGGCTTCTTCCCTCATCTCCGAGCCCCCTTCATATCCGAGCCCCCTTCCCTCACCTGAGGTCATCTCTCACTAGCATGGGTTCATTGGGTTCCCAACCCTATACCTGGGGTACCTAAAAAAAAAACAAAACAAAACAAAAAAAAAAAAAAAGTTGTTAGAGCATCTCCAACAGGTACTTCATTTCTCCATATGCCTTTTTAAAAAATAAAGGCTTATGTGGCAAAAAAAGCATATATAAATTTGACATCTCACTTGGGCAACTCCAAGAGACATATCAAATTATTATTTTATTCTTTTTTCATTTAATCCTCATTTGCTTTACTACATATATCTTACTTATATTTAATGAGATTTTGTACGATTTAAATATTATTGAAGTAAAAATTATTAAAAAATAAAAAATGCACAAATTGTACTTGAAACCCATTATTCATTGAAAAAGTAAAATCAAATTACATAATATTATAGTCAATCACAAGCTTCTTCATATTGGCCTTGGAAATGCCACAGGTGCTCCACCAGATTGAGTTGGAGTTGAGAATGTGTTCTCTTGTCACAAAAACGCAAGTGGTTTTGAATGAAATCCTGAAATTCTGCAGTATGGTCACGTGACACAGGAAGGTCACTGCATTCACCATCTCGTGCATCGTAATTGGGTGGAAGACTTTGATCGCATTCATCTTCGATAATCATGTTATGCATTATGATGCATGCATTCATTATATGTATTTTCTTTAATTTCACCTTCTTCTCATCTTGCTCAATTTTTTGCTTAAGAAGCTCTATTTTTCTCATCTCTTTCCTTTTTTTCATCCATCATTTTGTGAATGAGATCTGCAACAGGTGTGGGCTCGTTGATAGTGGTTTACTTTATTAGAAGATTTTGCTCTTTTTACAGATGTCTTCTCTAGTACTTATTGCTGCAGTTGTATCCACTTTGGTTAGTGACTCAACAAGATTCAAGCATGGTCCAAGGTAAATCTTGATCCATATAGATGTTTGTAAAATTTTTTTGCTTCTGCAATCTGAAAATTAAATTTAAGCTCAAATTAATAATAAAACTCTCTCTCTCTCTCTCTCTCTCTCTCTCTCTCACACACACACACACACATATAATTTTACCTTGTCTTGTTCATTCATGCTACTTTGATTTCTAGAAATAATTGTGGCAAGACATCCACAAAATTTGTTGACAGAAGCTTGAATCTTTTGCCATTATTGTGACAACATTTTGTCTGTTTGATCACTGGGAAATTGCTTATTGTTGTGATAGTATTCTCCCACTCGTTCCCAAAAAGCCTCAAGTTTCTGCTCGTTTCCATGCACAGCATCCAGATTAGTATTCAACCACGAACCGATGAAAAGACAGTCTTCTTCTATATTGAAGCCGGCACCTCGACCAACACCCTTTTTCCTTGGGGCATCATTAGTAGGGAGTTCGGAAGCCTCACCGAAATATTGTGAATATTGGGTAGAAAAATTAGGAAATTGAGAGAATTGAGAATCCATAGTGTGAATTAGGAAAAAAAAGGACTTCAAACACTCCTTATTTATAGATATCCCAGCTCCAAAGATTTCTCAAATTAATATAATAAAAAATTTCAAATGGTAGAAAAAAAAATTCCAACGATTGAAAAATGGCAAGTGACCGCTGGAATTTTTCCCATGCCAGGTGATCGTTGGAAAGCTTCAAACACTCATTATTTAAATAAAAAAAATAAAATGGCATGGGACTTTTCCCATACCATTTTTGGCATACCAGTTGCAATGCCAAAATCCAGCAAGGATATGGCTCCTCTCTTGGAGCATGTGCATGACGTTTTTTTAAGCCGTTGGAGGCTTATGTGGCAATATAACATAGCTGTTGGAGATGCTCTTAGCTCCTTCGAGGGTTTGAACCCGTCCATAGTAGAGTCACCCCGGCCTTCCACGGGATTAAGGAGCAGGGTCATTTGTTTGTCTTCATTTAGGCACGAGGGTTATGCATTATCACTTTTGTTTACGGTCATGTACTCACGTGGAGTGTAAATAAGGTGCATAAATAAGGTCATTTAGAAGCCAAGATTTTCACACATTCACACCGCTTCCAAAAAGATGATAGTATGGTCTCCTATTGGGGGATTCCATTGGTGTGGGCCCCATCAACCGCCTTTATTTATAATCATTCCTATGGGCCCTTATTTGTAATATAAACCGTTCATTTTGCCCATTTGGTAACTCTAAAAATCAACTCTTGGTTTTTAGAGATTATGTACATATTAGAGTAGTTGGTAAATGCTCTAATATTTTGAAAAAGGAATTGCACAGCTAAATGGTTTGGTCCGGTCTGGTCTAGCCGATTTCTATGTTGAATTGAACCAAACTGGACAACAACAAATAGCCGTTCAATATGGGCCATGGGCTAATATATTTAGAAGAAAAAAAATGATCTCACTCAGGTCCCACTTTTAGGGGCTAAACTTGTCCCAAGTGCCATTGCCTTTTCGTCACTCACTCTGCTCCTCTTTTGCAAAGATTGAATCCTACCTTCCGTGGGATTAAGGCCTTAGAGATCTAGGTGTGGTGGGTTTACCTTTTGTGTAAATGACTACACAAGATTGAATCCTACCTTCCACGGGATTGAATCATTTATTTGTAGTCATTTACATCTATAAATGATTTCTAGGTGTGGTGGGTTTTTCTCCTCCCTCTTTCTTCTCATTTTCTCATGTTGCTAGTGAAGATTTGAAGCTCTAGGTCGTGAAGCTGCCAAGGGCACCATCATCTTCCCCCTTCCCCCTCCCCCTCCCCATTTCTTTTTTCACAAGAAACGAACAAGGCATGCCCTTGCACAATTCTCCCCCTCCCCGCAAGCTTGGAACAACTTCTTAGAGGTGAGGAAGCCTTTCTTGAGTGTTAGTTTGTACATTAGGATCTTCTTCTCCATCATTTCCTAGCCATGCAAGTCACATTACCTTTTTTTTTTTTTTTTCTAGTTTTGTGATTTTGGGATTTTTGGGAGTAGATTTGGAGTTTTTTGTTTGGGAGCTCTCGAGCTAGCTTATAGGTGTTCTAAGTTGATTTCTGACTTGAGGAAGCCAGGTCACATGGTTAATTTAGATTACATATCATGCATACTAGCTTCTTTATAATGTCATGATCTATTCCTTATGCTAGAACCCCATTTTGATGCTCATGTTATATTTTTTTTAAATTTGTAACTGAGTTTAGGGCTAAGATTAGTGCAATTAAGTAGTGCTTTTATACCCTCCAAAAAACGTGCTACAAAACCCTCAAAGTATGGTTGAAAGAAAAAGGGGGAATTCCCCGAAAACACCAAACTCACAGCCAAACAGGTTGCTGGTTAGACATGGGCCTCCAAGGGCCCCATGTCCGAACATGGCCCTGCCAAAGGTTCTTTTGACCCTTTTTTCCTCTCCTCTTTCCTCAACTTTTTGGAGACTTGTGTGCATAAATTTGGGGCCATTGTTTGCCCATCCCAGTTAACCAATTGAGGAATTTAATCTCTTGACTCTTTGAATTAGAATCATGAACCTTAGCCCATTGTCGTAACTTGAACTTGGGATTTGGACTCAAGTGAAACATGAACTTGGACAAAAAAGGGGGTGATATTTTAGCTAACCGTCATTCAGTGGCGGAATTAAAGCGCCCCCCCCCCCCCCCCCACCCCAAAAAAAAAAAAAAAAAAAAAAAAAAAAACCCCTTGTGGTTTTAAAGAATTTTATAATTTTTTATTTATGGCCCCCTTAAAGTTTTCAACAAAGCTCTTATAGGTTTTAAAAGTTATATACACTTTTTATATGTGACCCTCCCAAATTTTATTTCTACATAGTCCCCCCACGCTATACCAAGTTGACTGTGTGCTTGCCTAGAGTTCTTAATGTCAAACATCATAAGAACACCAATGTACTTGAGAATCTGACATTCGGATCCTAACTTCGTATAAAGGCGAATGGTGTCATTTTCGCATGTTAAAGGCAACCCAAACCCTAGGATGGACCTTTGTAATGGTTCCTTGAGTTTCAAATAGCTCGACAAGACCGTGAACCTTATCTACATATGTATTCGTGGACGCAGTGTTTGCACCTCTATATTGCTAGTATTATCATCGTTCTCGTATCTAGGACTACCCGACCTTAGCCTAACTATTGTTTGGATTGTGGAAGTCGTGCCTCTGCGTGGAGTGTGCACTTGATTGTTGTTTTCCATAGTTGGATAACAGGATCCATGGTAGCGGTGTTACAACCCGACCCAATTTAACCCTGATTAGTGCTAATTAAGTATGTATTTGCTAAATTAATTATATTTAACTACTAATTATGGTAATTAGTCCTTTTAAGTTGAGTTAGTTGAGTTTTGAATCCTAGATGGATGAGTTAGAACCGAATTGACTCGGTTGATAGAGTCAAGCACTTTTTCGTAATTATCGATTTTCTCTTTTTACATCATTTGCACGTCATCTTGGCATCATAGCGTATATTTTGACGAGCACGTCGATTTTCATAATAGACTCTACTTCATTTGACAAACCATTGAGTAAGGGAGCTTTCATTTGACTCTTTATGAAAATACTAGTGAGTGGAGGAGCTTTCTTGTAAAAATGAGAGCCTTATCTCTTAAACCCATTCCAATCAATTCATTTACCTTTTGTTGGCTACAAAGAAGTTTCTCTCCCCTTCCTTTTCTTTTATTTCTTCATCTCCCTATTATAATCATCCAAGGGATTGTTGTATGTGCAATTGGGAGCTAGGCTTGGAAGTCGTCTTCATCTTCTCCATCCTCTTCATCTTCTTCCTCAAGTGGTTGACAAGAAGCCATCTCCACCATCTCCCACTGTTTCCCAAATTCGGATTTCTTGATATAGGTAAGAGTAAAACCCTTTTTTTGTGTTTTTGAGTTGTAATGGAGTCAAGGGACACTTGGGTAGTCATCCATGTAGATTTATTGCCATTTTCCATGTGTATTTGTGATTAGGGTTTGATAAATTGGGGTTTTTTTATTCTTTTTAGCTATAGTGTGTAAAAAAGATTTGGAAAGCTCTATTTGAGGCAAGTATAAGCTTAATTTGGATTTACATGTTGTTTACTTGCCTTTGATTCAAATGAGGCTCTTTCTTAATGATTTTAATCTCTTAATGAATGAATGGGTTGAATTGTTTCATGATTTTAATTGATGAAATTGGATGGAGGAGTTGTATATTATGTTTATGGGAGCAAGGAGGCTCCATTTTTTGCAGGGTGTATGTCTTAGACCCCGACCCAGACTAATTCGATTAGTGTGTAATTAGTGTGTGTCTAGTCCTAAGTGGGTTTAGTTGCCGTTGGATTAGAAATAATTAGTTTTAGTCCTAGACATAGCTTTGGGAATTTTGAGAACGTTTAGTGTTAGTCAAACACGCTACGTGTAAGCTTGGGAGGATTGTGTCGGTTTTCCGTCTTAATTGTGATTTTGATCTCATTTGAATGGTTTTATTATTCGTTACAACTTTCGTTTTCAGCCCGTCTGTGTTTGAAGCCCAAAACCCAAGTTTTGACCCAAGAGGGGTAAAATTGTCTTTTGTACCCAAATCTGGACACAAACTTCGAAATCTCAAAAACATGTCAAAAATATACTTTTTGGAAACTAGATTTTTCAAGGATCATTTTATCCTTCTTCGTCGAGTTCATTCGAGGCCCGTAAGATCATGTTTTTGTCAATGCAAGGATTGGACTCATTGGGCCCCATTTTGCAAGTGTTTAAGTCAACTCCTTCTCCTTTCTCATTCACTTTCCCAAATCCTGCAATTTTTCAAGACATAGGGTTGAGAAGCCTTTTCTTTTCTCTTCACTTTTCCCCTCTTGCATACTCAAGCTAGAGATCTCCAAATAGAATTCCAAGACCATCATCTTCTTCCTCTCCTTGCAAGTTTTCTATTGATGTCCTTTTCTTGAAAGTTAGAGTTGAGCAAGCTCTCCATTGTCTTCACCTTTCCTTGTTTAGGCATTTCTCGGTAAGAGCTTCAACCCATCTTTTTCATGGAGCCTTTTTAGCTCCTCAAGATCTTATTTTTCATATATACAAACCCTTTTGTGAAAATGGATTCTTTGTCTTCAACTGTGGTTGAGTTTTGAATGGATTTCATGGGGTTTTTGTAGGGCTTGGCTTAGCTCTTGAGTAAGAGTGCTTGAAGAGTATTGTTTAGCATTTGGGCAAGGCAAGTAATCTTTATAGGTTCAATGTTGCATGTGTATTTTGGATTACATTGTTATTCTAAAAATCTTGCATATAAACTTGTTTATAAACTTCATGAACATGTTTTCCTTGGATTGAATGTTTGAAATTGTGAAAAACGAACCCTTGGTGAGCATGGAGGCTCAAGGGATTGTATGTGGTTTAAGGATGAGAAGGAGGGGATAAATGTATTAGAAGCTGTACAAGAGAAATGCTTTTTCTGTACTCAGCGAGCACAGGCAGAAGCCTATTCGCTCCAGCGACCCTTGTGTCCGCTCTAGCGACCAGGCCACTGCTTGGTCCGGGCGCAGACAGAGAGTTATCTGCTCGAGCGACCCTTGGGTCTGCTCGAGGGAACTGCCCACTGTCTGGCCTGTAGCGAGACAGAGAGTTGTCCGCCCGAGCGACCTTGTGGTCCGCTCGAGCGAGACAGTGTCAATTCCGCTCGAGCGAACCTGCCAGATTCAGGAAGAAGAATTATTTCCATTTGTGTATTTGCTTGAGAGTTGAAAACTAGTCTATGTTAAGGGTTTTGGCTTGACATTGTGTAAATGGAACTTCGAAATGCAAACCAACTTCGGGGACACCAATTCGTGTATATTTCCGACATTTAAGGTTCCAATTACACAAAGGTCAATTAATAGCCTTAACACACACTTGATGGATTTCGTGTTTGAATTTCCATTTTAGATTTCAAGTATAAGCTCGTGTACTCGTTTTGGATTTCAAGTATAAACTCGTTTGAAGAATTGTTTCAAGAATCAAAATGGGGATCACTTCTTAAGCGTGTTATGCATATAATTATGCCTTTTGCTAGTCGTGCCTTGTCTTGTTTTGATAAGTGATTTCCCATTTTTACATCGACGTGTTTAGACTGTATTTCGTGTGTTTTATGCATTCATGAATTCAAGTGAACACCACTGAGCTTGGACTGCCCCTTCAATCTGATCCACTGTCTGGGAGTCCTTAAACTTGTGGACTATCTGCAGATTGGTTGTGTATTTTATTACACATCGTACGTGTCCGGTTTCGCGGCTGGAATCCTCTTATATGTGGGAATCGTGTCTTGTTTATATTATGTATATCGTGCTTGTCGTGCGTGCTTACTCATATCATCATGTATGGTGGAGAAAGGATGAGCTCAATGTGGATTCTACAATTCATGATATTATATGTATTCATGCTAGTTTGTTTTAGCATCTTAGTTCTGTTATGTATTCTTGAAAATGTACCTCAGTTAAGTGAGTATTTCAAATTAGTGATTTATTTATATTGACTTCTTAAAACATCTATTGTTCATACTTTTGCCTAAATTGATTACCTGTCAAACCGTCGTGTTTGACCCTTGTATGTTGGTGCCCAGGTGTAGGTGACGTTGCCTTTGAGGAGGAGCGTCCGGAGGAGGCTATTAAGCCACCTCCAATTAGAGAGTGGCAACCCGACGATGTCAACTAGACGTCGGGCGAGTTCTTGAGTTACGCTTCATTTTGTCATGGGTTCTTTTGTTATTTTGAAAATTGTATTGGCCTTTGTTGGCCTCTTATGGGATGTAACTAAACTTACTATCGTTTGTGTTAGTCTTATAACTTGAAATTAATGGGAATACTATGTTATGATTCCTACTTGTGATACCTTAACTTGATATTATCATTCTTGTACTTGGAAATTTTATTCGTTACTTGTACTTTGCTACACGCTTCCGCATACTTGATCGTGTGAGCTAGATTCTGCGTGTCTCGGGAATCCTCACTGCGGGAACCTGTGGGAAAACAACTGTTGCGGGCCCGGGGTTCGTTCCGGGGTAGCGACAGTATGATAGAAAAAGAGTGGAAAGGGAAACAGGGGAAGAACACATGAATTCCGGAATGCAGGAATTCTAGAGCATTCGCTCGAGCGAACAGGGATCCGCTCGGGCGATCCTCCTCCTAAAACACCCACTCGAGTGATGACCTCTCTAGATGGCGTCCGTTCGAGCGAACCTGGGTCTGCTCGAGTGAACTCCATTCTAGAACAGCCGCTCGAGCGAGCAAAAAGACTCGCTCAAGCGACTAACTCTCTGGATGGGGTCCGTTCGAGCGAGTAAGGGTTCACTCGAGCAAACCTGAAGTTGTAGAATGGGCTTATTTTTTGCCTAATTTTAGGGTGATTTATCACCCTTAACCTATAATAACACACCCTAATCACTTCTAATAGGTAATTATGATGCACACCCTTATTTCCATAGGGAGTTAGGATCTGTAAGACCCTTATGACCTTATAATGGAACAGTTAACCTCATTAATTGGTCCAATGGATAATTTCTAGTCTAACACTACGCCACGAGGGTAGTTCTGGAAATTCAAGGATTTCTCCATAATAAGTGACACTCAACAAGATAGTAGTACGTTGACCTTCCGGAATTACTTTGTAGTGGATGGTGAGAGACTATAATTAATAGTTTAGGGTTGGCTAGTAAGAATTGTCTTGATTCATTTAAATTATTGGATTTCATATTGAAGTCCAATTTCTTTATTGATATCAAATCCTAATCGATTATAACAGTTGAATTCTTTGTATTATTTATGGTTCGATTTCCTAATTCCAATTCATAATTTAATTATTGTACAACCGTTTTGGTATTCATTGGAAATGTGGATTGAGTAAGTATTCGTGGTATGTGATTATTATTCGATTCGATTATTAACAAGTGATAGTAAACTTACTCAAATTTGATTATTATTTGATTCGATCGAGTCGACACTACTTAGCTTCGACCCTGTGATACCCGACGGAGTTGAACTTGGTTTAGTTATTCGAGACTACTGCAGTAAGTCGTCTGGAGCACCGGAACTCCAGAATCGGGTAGCCAGCTTGCCTTTGGCCGGGCCGCTGATGACATCCCAACTAGATTCGCTCTCTTTTGAGAGGATGAGCCCAATGTAGTATCCAATTAGTATGTTTTATTTTCCTTTGATTCATGAGTATGAATTATTCAATTTTCTCACAATTTGCCTAGCTATTACCTAACATTGACATCTATTAATTTAACAGTCCTTAATTCAATTTGTAACATTATGTATTTTCTTATTAATGCTTATACTTGCTAGATCGTCGTATTGAGATACTATTCTTGATGTCACAGTCGCAGGTGTAGCTCCCGGCCTTGAAGAGGCCCAGGAGAGAGAGGATGGTACCGAAGAGGTTCCTCCAGGATTAGAGGAGTGGCCGGAGCATGGGCCAATGTAGATATTTCCTCCTCCGGAGAGCGCGATGTATATTTTGAGGATTTCAATAGAGTGTGACTAGCCCTTTTTTGTGAGGGTCACACTTAGTTGTGTAGTTATACTTTTGATTTTACTTTTGGTATAGGTGTATATGGTCCTTTTTTACACCCTCTTTTGTCAAGCAATGTATATATACTTATAAAATTGTTTTGTATTAAACTTGAATGTTTAATTAGACTGAATGGGGGAATGATACCTCTTGTGTACAAAATTACAGCTTCCGCTATAAATCAAATGTTATTGACAGGTTCTAGTGAGCTTGACTCACGTGTGGGAAAAGTTGTTTTTCTCCTTCGTGTGTTGTATTTGACTCGAGACAGGTACAATATCACGGGAGTACGTGTGTCTCACCTCGGAGATTACCCAAGGCCGGGGTGATTTGGGACCAAGATGTGACATACGTAGGTATGGTATCAGAACCCTTAAAGTCTTCTTAAAAGACTTCGAAACTAATTAGAAACGTTGTGAGAATGCGCTATAACCGATTGAGAGTATAGAATTGTCAGGGCTAGTTTATCGTTAACTGTGAAGTTATTATTAGCATTTTGTGTCTATCATTAGTATTGTGTGGAGAGAGTTAGAGTATAGTCCTAACTCTTGCCATTGTTTTGTAGGTCAATGGCGTCCGACCCCGGAAGTGGGCATAATGGTGGGAATAATGAGTCCTATAGTGACAACTCGTTTGTTTTGCTGGAAAACGATCCTCCCTCTATGGAAGCTCGTATGATGATGTTGATGGAGCAGATGGCCAATACCAATGAGAACTAAGCAATAATGATGGCCAGGCAAGGCCAAGCACAGCCCAATCCGGGAACCCAACTGGTTATCCAGTCTAGAGATCATGACCCGAATGCCTTGTATGAGAAGTTCAGAAAGAGATGAGCTATAGAGTTCCACAGGAAAGAAGACGCGATACAAGCTGTCGAATGGCTAGAGCACATAAGTGATGTGTTCGAAACAGTGGTCTGCGACAACAAACAGCGAGTAGTGCTCACTACCTCGATGTTCCGACGTGTTCCAAGGACTGGTGGAAGAGCGTACGACATTCTTACAAAGTCATTCCCAATGCCACTATATGGGAAACCTTTCAAAAACAATTTCGATGCAAGTTCATACCAAATCACATATACCTTAAGAGAGAAGAATAAATCATCTCCCTCAAGCAGAATCAGATGACGGTGGAAACATATGTGCATACCTTCCTCTAACTGTCCAAGTTTGCTAAGAGCCTAGTGGATACAGAAGAAAAGAAAGTGAAGAGATTCATCGGTTGACTTCATCCGATGTATGAAGAGCACGTGGTGATGTATAAGAGGCCCGAGGCCTTTGATGACGCAGTGGACAGAGCTTACACTGCAGAAGAAATGACCATTAAGAAGAGAAATACCGATCCTACGAGGAGTATGTCTTACTTTGGAAAGAACTTTCAACATAAGAGACAGAAAGGTGTAGTGATTGGCCCTAACGCGCCCAAGTGTGGGACTTGTGGAAAAGGACACCCCATTGAGAGGTGTTGGAGAAACACCGGTGCGTGCATTATATGTGGATCCATGGAGCATCGGGCAGCAGCTTGTCCTAGAGACAGAGGGGGTTATAGAGCATCCCAACAGCAGCCTCCTTAGCAGCAAGCCAGGTCAGCACTTCCAGCCCCACCTCAGCGGTTGGCACTACCAACACCACCTCCAAGACCCCAACTTTAACAACGACAACAACAAAGAAGGCTAGGACAACAGTGTCAACAGGCCCGACGGCTACCACAACAAGCGGAGAGACTCTTTGGAACGAATCATGAACAGACAGAAGCAGTTGGAAATGTGGTAGAAGGTACCGTTTTGATTTGTGCTAGGAATGCAAGGACTTTGTTCGATTCAGGGTCCACACATTCATTTATGGTGCCCCATTTTGCTAGTGGACTTCAACAACTACCTAAGTTGCTACCATTCATGTTGATGGTAACTACCTCGGTGGGTAAACGAGTAGCTTGTGATAACTACTACCCCAATTGTAGTGTTCAGATCGGGGGTTTGCTAATGCCGACAGATTTGATAATTCTGGTGATGCACGATTTCGATGTCATCCTCGGGATGGATTGGCTCGCGAGATATCGAGCTTGTGTAAATTTCTTCCACAAGACTATCACCTTTAAGGTGGAGGAGCTCGAGTCAAACGTGATATTTGAGAGTGTACGGAGAGAAAGATCCAATATCGGACTCGTATCAGTGTTGGATGCTGTAAAGCTCCTAGAGAGTGGCTGTGAAGGCTACTTTGCTTTTATCTCCGAGAAAAAACCGCTCGTGAGGTTAGAAAAAATCCCGGTGGCATGTGAATTTCTGGATGTGTTTCTTGATGAGGTTCCAGGATTACCTCCGCCTAGGAAAGTGGACTTTCCTATTGATTTAGAACCAGGTGCCGCTCCAATTTCAAAGGCACTGTACAGAATGGCTCCGGCAAAACTCAGAGTATTAAAGGAACAATTACAAGATTTACTGGACAAAGGACTTATATGTCCTAGCGTATCACCATGGGGAGCTCCGGTTTTGTTCGTAAGAAAGAAAGATGGTACTCTTCGGATGTGCATAGACTACAGGCAGATCAATCAAGTGGTGATAAAGAACATGTACCCATTGCCTCGAATCGATGAACTATTTGATCAACTTCAAGGAGCGGCTTACTTTTCGAAGATCAATCTCAGATTTGGATACTACCAGTTGAGAGTCCATGAGCAAGACATTGGGAAGACAACTTTCAGGACGAGATATGGTCACTATGAGTTCCTTGCGATGCCATTTGGTTTAACCAATACACCGGCAATATTTATGGCATTAATGAATAGGATCTTCGCTCCCTACCTAGATCAGTTTATCATGGTTTTTATTGATGATATTTTGGTGTACTTGAAGTCACGAGAAGAACATGCAGATCATCTCAGATCTTCACTTCAGCTTTTGAGAATTCATCAGTTGTATGCTAAACTTGAGAAGTGCAATGTTTTGGCTTGAACAAGTATCCTTTTTGGGGCATATTATCACTCAAGATGGCCTAAGGGTGGATCCAGCCAAGGTAGAAGCAGTTACAAGTTGGCAAAGTCCAAGGACAATGGCAGAGATTCGAAGCTTTCTAAGCCTTGCGGGGTACTACAACAGATTTGTCAAAGATTTTTCCAAGATCTCAGCCCCGATGAGGAAGTTGACTAGGAGGGATGTACTATTTATATGGACTGAGGAATGTGAAACCAGTTTTCAAACTTTGAAGGAGAAGTTGATGACCGCCTCGGTTTTATCCTTACCTGAAGGCACATAAGGTTTTGTGATTTACTTGAATGCATCCATAGTTGGTTTTGGGTGTGTCCTTCTGCAAAATGGTAAAGTTATAGCTTATGGCAGTTGAAGAACCATGAGAGGAATTATGCCATCTACGATCTTGAGTTAGCAGCTATCGTGTTTCAACTAAAGATTTGGAGACATTACTTATAAGGAGAACAATTTGAAGTGCACTCAGATCATCGTAGTCTACAATTTCTATTCTCCCAGCAAGATCTCAACATGAGGTAGAGGCGGTGGCTAAAATTAATAAAGGACTATGATTTTCCGATCAAATACATCCCAGAAAAAGGAAATGTAGTGGCGGATGCCTCGAGTAGGAAGTCTTCTTTAGTTGCAGCTATGAGCACCATGGGTTAAAATCTCGGCCGAGACCGGTTCATCTCGGCCGAGATGAACCGGTCTCGGCCGTGACCGGTCCGATATCTCGCTGAGATATCGGACTCGGCCCAGATTCTCCAAAATCTCGGCCGAGATGGCCGAGATTTTCAATATCTCGGGATTTTTTTCATCTCGGCCGAGATGACCATTATCTCGGGTTTTTTTTTTTTTTTTTTTTTTTTTTTTTTTTTTTTTTTTTTTATAGATGAAGCATAGAGGTTTGTCACTTACTCACTTGTGTAATTGTGTTGTTTTCTTCATTTATAAGTTAGATCTATATACTTTCATGCTAGATCTACTCATACACATGATTTTGAAATTTTTTTTCAATTTTTTTTATTTTTGGATTTTTTAATATTTGAATTATAATATATCATTTTTTGGGGATTTCATCATAAATATGTTGTTTTAATGATTCATGATCATTGTATGGTGTGTAAATGATAGATCTACATACTTTTATGTTAGATCTATATATTTAAGATTTTGAAAATGATATTATTAATTTTTGTTTTGCAAAAAATAATTGTTGTTACTTGTTAGGATATTTGTGATACCAAAGGCTTATTAATAGTATGTAGATGATATATTTACATCTACTCATAGTCATAAATAATGTTTGCATTATATGAAATACTGGAAAAAATACAGTGAACTGCGAGTCTGTAACACAGACATGACTCATAACTTAAGGTGACCGAGATTTTGATTTATTGTTGTTACTAATGGAAACAAATATAGTTTTCCATCATTTTCTAATATTCTGGATTTTTTGGATATTTTTGCGAATTTTTTTGGATTAAAAAACAAATTCACACCGCGATGACCGCGACGGACCGATATCCGCGACCGATACCGATATCATATCGGTTTTTCGGCCCGGCCGATACCGCGACCGAGACCGAGATTTTAAACCATGATGAGCACATAGTGGTTCAAGTTAGATGCTTTCAAGGAACTGGATGTAGAGGTCCGATTGCTTAGTGACTCGGTGTTGATGGCACCGTACATCCTAGGGATCAATCTTTTCTAGTAAAAGTTTTGTTGGCTAAGACTTTTGATATAAAGGACTTTAGAGAAGCTAGCTACATCTTAGGGATCAAACTCCGTCGAGACTGGAAAAAACAGGATGATTGGCTTATCCCAAGTCGCGTACATAGATAAAGTGTTGGTACGGTTTGCTATGCAAGACTCAAAGAAGGGAATTACACCTATCAAGCATGGGGTGCACATTTCTAAGGATCAGTGTCCTAAGACACCTGAAGAAAAGGAGATGAGGTCGATATCATACGCTTCAGCTACTGGTAGCCTCATGTATGTTATGTTATGTACTAGACCAAATGTCTGTCATGCAGAGGGCCTAGTTAATAGATATCAGTCTAACACAAGTCCTGACCATTGGACTGTTGTAAACTGTATTCTCAAATACTTGAGAAGGACTAGAGATTACATGTTGATTTACGACAATGATGGGCGAATTCCAGTCAGATACACAGATTCTGACTTCATGTCAAATAATGATTCCAGGAAATCAACTTTTGGGTATGTGTTCATGCTGTAGCGGCTTGTGAAGCATCTAAGGAAGCAATATGGCTCAAGAGATTCCTTCTGAAACTTGGAATGGTACCTTTGGCGCGACAGCTGCTCACAGTTTACTGTGATAGCAGCGGGGCAGTTGCTCAGTCTAAGGAACCTAGGAGCCATAAGAGTCAAAAGCTCGTATAGAGGAAGTATCACTTGGTCAGAGAGATTGTGCAGAGAGGTGATATTGCAATCACCAAGAAAATTTCTGTAGACAATCTGGCAGATCCCTTTACTAAGCCTTTGACTACCAAAGTCTTTGAGCAACATGTGGATGGGATGGGCGTGAGATGCAGCCCTGACTGGCATTGAGCCCAAGTGGGAGATTGTAAGTGTGTTTTTATCTCAATCCATCAGATGATGTAATAAATTAATTTATTTCTTTATTTATCAATATTATCATGCTTTCCTTTCATGAGATGAATTGTGTTTTATGACTTAATGCACATAACCAATACATATGATGGTTCATAAGATGAGCCATGTCCATTAGTATATTAGATGTGATATATGTGTATGGATGAGATCCACATACAGGGGTCATTTGTCACAAATCTTAAACTTAAATATCTTCACAACCAGTGATGAGACTCGACATCTCATCTGATAAGGTTGCAGCACTTTAATCACTATGAGATAGTGTGATTTGTCTCGATCATCAGAATGTAAGATTCTGAATCATGGCGCTAATACATTGAAATGTATTGAAGGACCATGAGAAGCATCTCATGAAACACTGTCTTTATTTTAAGGTTTGCTCTCATAATTCCCTAGCAATAGGCTCACAATCCTGAGACATTGATGAACTCAAGTTTCTGTCTATTCATTTGCTTTGAGTCACCAATGAGTGAGGCCAACACCTCGGTGTCTTGGGTACGTGGTTGTAGGACCGTGGGAACATTTAATGGTCAAGATGAAATTTATCTATATTATCCCCTTGTGCCAATTAATGGATTTATCGTTAGTAAGTGCGCACACCATCTCAATTAAGAGTTAATTAGATAGTACTGATGATTACTAGAATTAATTGGGTCTCAAAGATAATAAGATATGGATCTAATTTGGTGGACAGGTTCAATTGATCCATGAATGTTGATAGAGGGGCCTACTTATGGTCATAGGGAAGTTTAGGGTCTTCTTGTAATTTATTCCTAAGACTGTAGTACAATTGCATTTATATAGTGGAGTTATTTGCAATTAACTATGGGTCCGAATTGCACATGAGATGTGTGGTCGCAGTGTTCCAGTTGGAGCCAGCTTTCTATGGAATCCCTAGTAGTCCCTACGCTAGTCCAAATTATTAGATAGTTACTAATTCTACTTGAACTCTAAAATGAATGAATTAGAAAGTTACTATTTCTATTTAAAGTGAGATTTCTAATAGTGGTAATAGTAGGAAGAGAAGGTTACTAATTCTTTTGGAAGTGAGATTTCTATATAATTATTAGTAAGTGAAGATTGCAAAATCTATAAAAAGGGAAGAATGGGTTAGACGTCACACATATGCTTCCCCTCCTAGAAGTGCACGCCCAGCCCTATAGTGCAAGAGTCGCACATCTTCTTTTCTCCTCTCTTCTAGTTTCTCTTCCGAATTCCTTTAGAGTTTCTAGTTGTTTTCTTTAGGAGATCCCACCCATCTCCTTTAGAGAAGAGATCTGTACAGGGCATAGCATGGAAGGCTAAGAGGTCTTGGAGATCCTACTTTGTTACAAAGAAAGAGTTTCTTCATCTAGCAAGCATTCTTCTCCATTAGAGTCTAACCGAGCTCCAAAGGTATAATCTACTTCCTTGTATGTTGTAGATTTTGTGGTTGCTTGTTTGGTGCTGGTTTCTATCTTCTAGATAGAGTTTATTATTGTACATGGTTGATGAGATTGAGTGATTAGATCTTGGATGTGGTTTATGGCCTTATGGGTACTTGATCACAAAGTCAAGTAGGTCAAAAGTTTTGAAAACCTATCAACAAGGCCCACCTACTTCCAACAACTTGAACTAAATTAAACACCTTAGTCCAATTGCATAGAACCATAGGGTCACTTAAATTGCATAACAATATATAACTATAAGAGAGGATAATCAAGTGCTCAACTGTGCAATGCTATAAGAAAAATGTGTGCTAAATACTCAGTGATACGCCTATTAGTTCAAAGTATTCTAGCATATGTGAGTTGCACGGCATGCCAGATTAATAAAAATATGACTATCTAGCACATGCAATCCATATCATAGGTATGAAATAATAAAGCATAAAAGAGATAGAGGTACACAACGATTTATAGTGATTCGGTCCTTGATCTACCTCCAAGACAACCACACACCAATGGCCGCTTGGCGTTCACTATTGGAGGTTTTCAATAGGTGCACCTCAAAACCTTTGCACCTAATTTTTTGATATGGTAGTTCAATCACTTAGGTTTATTGCACCAATACATATTTTTTGATACGGTGGTTCGATCATAAAGGTCTAATCCACTTTACAATGAAATTGAGTTTAAAATAAAACAAGAACTGTAAGTGCAGAAAATATACTCATAAGATTAGGGAGGTGCCTCAAGGGACTTATCCAAGGGACCAGAGAAGGAATTGCTTGATCTGGGGACCTGAAAGGGGAGAAGGAATGGTCAGAGAACCCTGGCTGTGGGCAACACAGGGCTTTCCGATGCTTAAGTTAGTGCTGGAAAGCTAATCGGAGAAGAGAGAGTGATGTAAGGTTGCATGCCTGTAGTTGTGCGTGCCTCTCTCTAGGTCATCCAGTCTCTTATATGGGAAAAACCTCCAAATACTTGTTAGTGGGCCTCTTGATCTGACTGCTAGGGATATATTAGCCCATAGAGCCATCGGTGGAGCCCATCATAGCCCACATTGCATTAAATGAAGGTTCAATCAGCCCATGCTGCATTAAATGCTAGTCATGTTGGGCCTGATCGTGCCTTGACTCGTTGGCGGCTGGGGTTCCATCGGATCCTTTCTTGGACCCTGTCCCGATACGGCCGCAGCCATCAGATGTGGCTTTGTCAGAGATTGAAAGTGGACGGCTAGGATGTTGCTTATGTTCCATTAGCGCGTGCCCAAACTCTGCCACGTGTCCGGATGTCAAGTGTGGTTGTGGATGCCCGTCTCGGGAAGAACTGCTCACCTCGGCCGCACCAAGACAAGCATCCCTTCCTAGCACAGCTACTGCCGAGACGGGGGTGTCGGTGATGGTCTCGGCAAGCACTTCGGCTCTCGTGCCGAGACGCCTACAGCCGAAGCGGAACTTCGGTAAGGATTATCACCGGTCTTTGCTTAATTGGCACTCCAAGAGATGCCCCCACACAATTGCCCCTAGCTTCTGACTCCTTGGGATCCTGAATTCCTCAGGGTTGGGAGCTATAATTACAAAGGACCGCCACAGGTTTCCGTTCTGACGTCGGCGATTGACGCGTGGCGCTCATTCGACTTCTCCTTGCGGGCCAGGGGCGGTTTAATTTAATTGTAATAAATGCCATGCTCTCATCATTACGGAAGGCGAATCGCTGAAGACAGGTGTCAACATCTAGTTGGCCACGTTGCTGCACAGAGCACGCGCGCAGTTTCTGAAGAAGCGTTTTTGAATCCTCAAAAGTGGCGCCATGAGGGGGCGTCCTTGCCCTATAAATAGACGCACCCTCATCTTCTTTCCCTTTCTCACTTTGCACTTTCGAAAGGACATTTTTTAGAGAGAACCAGACCCAGACGCTCAGAGCAAAGCCTTCTTCTTCACACAGCGCACTTGCGTCTGCCTCTTCTTCTAGGGTTCCTTAGTAAGTTCTTTGGGTCTTTTCTCTTCTTTCAGTTTCCTTCATCCAATCCCTTCCTTTCACCCCCTCTTTTTTTTAATAAGCCATGGGGATTTATAGTCACTGGATTGACACCCCAGTAGCCATAGAAGGCTTTAGGTCCGCATTTGGGGTACCGAACGATGTCTTCGTTTGGAGGGCCGACCCCGTGAACCACATCCTCCGGTCATGCGTTGATGGCTGGATGCCCTTCCCGCTCATAGCGGTCGTTGAGGGAGGGGTCAGGTTCCCGTTGCATCCATTGCTTCGGGCCTGCCTCTGCTCCTGGAACCTCACCCCGTGCCAGTTGGTGCCGAACTTCAAGATCATTATGGGCACCGTGGCACTGCACCAGCATCTCCACATAGATCTAGGTGTTAGCGACATAGAGGACGTTTATGATATCTGTAAGATGAAGGAGGGCCCCTACTACCTCCGTGTTAAGCCGAAACGAAGGGCTTTCGTCACGGCGCTGGAGGACTCCAACAAATATGCCGGGGACGACCTCATATCCGTCTCGGGGAATTGGGAATTCGGCCCCGAGGAGGAGGTCAGGGCTTACAGCATCCCCCGTCAACCCGGGGTCGTCCCAAGTACGAAATTCTTCAGTCTTGGTCTGATTTTCCTTTATTCTTTTATATATTCCCGAATCGACTCCTCTCGGATCTTGCAGCTGCTCAACAGAGAAAGGTCGGGCGGTTCAGTTGGGTGAGGACCGATTCGTGGCACCAGAGAGTTGTGAGGTGCTTGGACTTCTCCAACATGGCTGCTTGGGCACTGCTGGGTTATCAGCCTAGGTATAGGGGCTATCACAAGAGGTTGGAGGTCGGCGAAGAGAGATCCGAGGTCGTTCCAGAGCCGGAGAGGAGGGGGCCTGAACCTGTGCTAGAGACCGAGGTGGTCCAGCCCCAAATCCAGTCCCAAGTAGCGAGAAGGCTTACGTCGGGAGCGGAGGCCTCTTCGTCCGAGGTAGAGTCAAGCAAGAGCCCTTTGATCAGGTGCCCTCGTCGCCCCGCCCCTGCCCCGGACTCAGAAGAGATGGCACCTCGGCGTCAGCCAGTGGTGAAAGACTTGAGTCTGCTGGCGTTTGGTAGCTCCGGCAATTCGAGGCGGACTCCCCAGCGCACCCCCGCTCCGGTAGACGACAGGGCCCGAACTCCACCCTCTCGTTCGGAAGGCCAACAATAGCCCAGAGGAGCCACGGTAGAGGAGGAGACCGGGCCAAGAAAGAGGCCTCGGTCCGAACCCGTGGTTGAGGATGCCCCGGGGCCCATAGTGGTCGCTCCACCTGGGCCAGCTCCCTGGAGACCCTCCTTACTGGTCGGTCCCAGGAAGCCCATGTCGGTGGAGGATCAGGTCCACGGGAACCCCTTGGTGATGGCGGCCCTGGCTGCCGCATGTTCGCTCCCAAGGGACATGGCTCGTCATCGGGAGCAGGACGACGCTGCGTTAGCAGGGGCGTCGATGCAGGCGGGGCTGCTGGTGAGTGTCTCAAACTTTAACCTTTTGCGAACTTCTATCCCTGCTATGGTTTGCTAAGTGTGTTTTATTTATCTTGCAGCTGGTGCAGAGGTCTCTCGTCCAACTGGAGAGGGCGCGGCAGAGCGGTGCCGAAAGAGCTCCTGAAAAGGCCAAGGCGGAGGCGCAAAAGAAAGCGTTGGAGGCTGCGCTGGAGGAGATGGGGAGAAAGCCGGCTGAGCAGGAGGCGTCGGTTCGGAGTCTCACGGCCGAGGTGGAGGCTGCAAAGGCCGAGATCGAAGTATACAAGAGGAAGATGGCCGAGCAGACCGAGGAAGCCGAGGCCAAGCTTGAGGCCGAGACCAAGGCGGCCTACGATCAGGGGGTGGCCGAAGTGACATCCCTGTACGAGGCGCAAGTTGTGGCCGTCCGAGACAAGGCTTGGGAACTTGGATGGTTGGCCGCTTTGGACAAGGTGGGCGTCCCCGAGGGCGACCCGAACTATCAAAATCCAGCTAAGTTCCCAGGTTCGGACCAAGAGCCTGCTCCCGCCCCCAACTCTACTGAGGACGCCGCCGCAACAGTCGCCCCCGACTCCACAGAGGATGCTGTCGCAACAGTCGAAGCCGCCGCCACGACAGTCGAAGCCCCTCAGACTGAAGGAACCGATGCTGGCTTTGCTGCATGAGCCCTTGATGTACAATTTTTTTTTTTTTGTAAGGACTTAGTTTGTAAAAGCTACATCTCGAATAGGTCAATGAAACAAAGCCTTCCTTTTCAAACTGTCTTTGTGCAATGGAGTGATTGTAATGTGTTGTTGTTTGTTGTTTGATTTCTTCCTTTTCTCTATTTTGTTTTCTTTTGTCTGAGTGTTAAGGCTCGGCTCAGTGCATCCCATGTTGGGGGGCTTTGCCGAACTAGGAAGCCGGGCAAAACGGATTGTTTTACCATAACTGACCTTGCCCATGACGGGCACAATGAGGCTGGTACGCAACAGATAGTGTAATAAATTACTCATGCATTTAGGACTGACTATGGAGTACCTTAGCCTTTTGACATCGCCCCCAGCAGGAAACCACGCATCAGCCTCCCTGCTAGCCGAAATGGGATCGCGTCAACAGGGCTAGTGACCTTGGGACGGTCAATCGAGAAGGCCGAAACGACTAAGCGCGGGGGTGGGGCTCGGTTCGCCCTTAAGAAAAAAATTTCATTGGCCGTAACGGCTTCACGCCTAGGCGGCGCATAGGCCGACCTGAGGCGATCTCATAGATGGCCGCAATGGCTTCACGCCCGGGTGGCTCGTGGGCCGACCCGAGGCGATCTCATCAATGGACACAATGGCTTCACGCCCTGGCGGCTCGTGGGCCGACCCGAGGCGATCTCATCAATGGCCGCAATGGTTTCACGCCCTGGCGGCTCGTGGGCCGACCCGAGGCGATCTCATCAATGGCCGCAATTGTTTCACGCCCGGGGGGCTCGTGGGCCAACCCAAGGCGATCTCATCAATGGCCGCAATGGCTTCACGCCCGGGCGGCTCGTGGGCCGACCCGAGGCGATCTCATCAATGGCCGCAATGGCTTCACGCCTGAGCGGCTCGTGGGCCGACCCGAGGTGATCTCATCAATGGCCGCAATGGCTTCACGCCCGGGCGGCTCGTGAGCCGACCCGAGGCGATCTCATCAATGGGCGCAATGGCTTCACGCCCGGGCGGCTCGTGGGCCGACCCGAGGCGATCTCATCAATGGTCGTAGCCGAACTGCCGACACAGGAAGCCTCGTTCTACTTTCATTGAAAATCTTCACTGAAAATCTTATAAGTACAGAGTACAAGTTTCAAAAATAGAACTTCTTGAGGTGAGATGCATTCCATGGCCGGGGTAGCTGTCGGCCCTCCATATCTTCGAGCCTATAGGCCGACTGTCCGGTAGTGGATACCACCTTGAAAGGTCCATGCCAATTCGGCGCCAGCTTGCCCTGGTTGGGGTCTTTATCGTTTGGGAGTGTCTTCTTGAGAACCAACTCGCCCACTAAGAATCTTCTTTCTCTAACCTTCTGATTATACCCTCTGGCCAGCTGTTGCTAATAGGCGGCCAACCGAATTGCAGTTGCTTCCCTTCGCTCATCGGCCAAGTCTAGTTCCAAAGCTAAATGTGACTCGTTCCGGCCCTGATCGAAGAGCTCGGTCCTCAAAGTGGGGAGGCCGATCTCTAAGGGAATGACAACCTCCATTCCATAAGCTAAGGAAAAAGGAGTTGCCGAAGTGGAACGCCTTGGAGTAGTTCTGTAAGCCCACAGTACGCTCGGAAGTTCTTCCACCCACCTTCCCTTAGCTCTGTCGAGTCGCTTCTTCAGTCCGTCGAGCACCACCTTATTAGAAATTTCTGCCTGGCCATTGCTCTGTGGGTAAGCCGGGGTGGAGTAGTGGTTGCGGATGCCGAGCTCCTGGCAGAAGCTCCTAAAAAGGTTGGAGTCGAACTGGGTCCCGTTGTCCGAGATCAAAGTTCTGGGGATGCCGAGCCTCGTGACAATGTTTTTCCATACGAAGCTCTTGGAATCCTGCTCTGTGATGGAAGACAATGGCTCCGCCTCGATCCATTTGGTGAAGTAGTCGGTGGCCACAATTAGCCACCTCCTGTTCCCTGGAGCTCGGTGAAGTGGTCCCACAATGTCGAGCCCCCACTGGGCGAATGGCCATGGGCTGGAGAGTGAACTGAGGTCTTGCACTGGTTGATGGAGAGAGTGGGAGAATTTCTGACACTTTTCACATTTTCTGGCGTATACTTGTGCATCCTTCTGTATATATGGCCACCAGTAACCTTGGCTGATGGCTCGATAAGCTAGGGATCTCCCTCCAATGTGGCTCCCGCAGATCCCTTCGTGTATTTCAAAGAGGAGGTCTTCGACTTTGCTTGGATGAACACATTGGAGGTACGGGCCTGTGAACGACTTCCTGTAGAGCTTGACTTCGGGAGACAACCAGAACTGGGCTGCTTTGAGTCTGATCCGGTGAGCCTCACCACTGTCCTCGGGAAGCTTGTCGTCCTTGAGGTAGGCTATGATGGGGTCCATCCAACGCGGACCGAGGTCAAGACACAACACTTCCCGAGGTGGATGGAGCTCAATGCTGGGGGCGGCCAATGATCCCACTTCGATGTTTCTTTTTCTTCCTGCTTCAACAGCAGAGGCCAAGTTAGCAAGAGCGTCCGCGTGAGAGTTTGTTTCTCTGCCTATCTGTTTGATTTCGACCGTTTGGAACTGAGAGAGCATCTTCTTTGCCAGGGCTAAATAGGCGGTCATCCTGTCGTCGCGAGCCTGGTAGTCCCCAGTCAGCTGGTTCGCCACCAGCTGTGAATCACTGAAGACCACCAACTGCTGAGCTCCGAGGATTTTGGCGCTGTTCAGTCCGGCTAATAGGGCTTCATACTCAGCTTCAATGTTCGACGCCTTGAAATCCAGGGTCAAAGCATGCTCGATGACCAGCCCTTCTGGAGATTGGAGGATAACTCCTGCACCGGCTCTTCTCGAGGTGGAAGACCCGTCGACGAAGACTCTCCAAACTGGGGTGAGGGCTTGGCCTTGTGATTGTTCAGAGCCAATAGGCGCCTCGTGCCCCCTGCCCTCCAGTTCGGTGCCGAGCTGGATTGGTGCCGAACTCAAAGAGAACTCGACTAGAAAATCTGCCAATACTTGGGCCTTGATCGTTGTTCGGGGCTAATACTAAATATCTTACTGCCCTAGTTCGACAGCCCATCTGGAGATCCTTCCTGAAAAGTCAGCCTTTTTGAAAACAGACTTAAGTGGATGTTCTGTAACAACCACTATAGTGTGTGTTTGGAAGTAATGAGAAAGCTTCCGCGAGGCACTAATGTTAGACCCCGACCCAGACCAAGTCGATTAGTGTGCGATTAGTATGTGTTTAATCCTAAGTGGGTTTAGTTGTCATTGGGTTAGAAGTAATTAGCTTTAGTCTTGGACATAGCTTTGGGAATTTTGAGAACGTTTAGTATTAGTCTGACACACTCAGGAAGGCCTGAGTGCCCGTGTAAGCTTGGGAAGATCGTATCGATTTCCGTGTGATTGTGATTTTGATTTCATCTGAATGATTTTTCTATGAGTTATAACTTTCGTTTTAAGCCCATTCATGTTTGAAGCCCAAAAACCCAAGTTTTAGCCCAAAGAGGGTAAAATTGTCTTCTTGCACAAACCTGGACACAATTTTTGAGATCTCAAAATCATGTCAAAAATATATCTTTTGGAAACTAGATGTTTCAACGATCGTTTTATCCTTCTTCGTCACAGTCATCCGAGGCCCGCAAGATCGTGTTTTGGTCATTTCAAAGTTCAAGTCATATGGGCCCCACTTGCAAGTGCCTTAAGTTAACTCATCTCTTTCCCCCTCTCTACTCTTTTCATTCTAAAACCCAAATCTCTGCAATTTCTGGACCTAGGGCAAGGAAAACCTTTCTCTCTTCCTCTTCATTCCTCTTGCATGCTTTAGCTAGAGAGCTCCAAAAAGGATTCCAAAATCATCATCTTCTTCATCTCCTTGCAAGCTCTCTATCAATACAAGTTTCTTGGAGCTTCTTGTGGAACAAGCTCTACATTTTCTCCCTCCTCTCTTGTTTGACCTTCTCCAGGTAAGAGCTTCAACCCATGCTTTTCATAAAGTCTTTTAGTTCCTTAAGATCTTGTTTTTTCATGTTTACAAACCCTTTTGTTAAAATGGGTTCTTTGGTTTCATTTTTGAGTGAGTTTGTGTGGTTTTCTCTTGGGTTTTCTTGTAGTGTTGGCTTAGCTTTGAGTGAAGTGCTTGAAGAGGAGTGTTTAGCATTTGGCCAAGGCAAGTAATCTCTATAGGACCATTGTGCATGTGTTTTGTAAGCTTCATTGTTGTTTTAGAAAGTTGCATATGAATATGTTTACAAGCTTCATGATCATGTTTTCTTCGGACTGAATGTTTAAGATTGGGAAAAATATGTGTTTTGCCCCTTGGAGAGCATGTAGGCTCAGGGAGTGCAAGTGGAATGAGAAACAAGAAGAAGGGAAACAGAAAATGCAAAAATCTGAACTGGACTGCATTTCCCGTGCAGTTCGGTCAGCCGTCGGTCGGCTGGCGGCTAACCGAAATCCCCATTTCGGTTAACCGCGAGCTGACCGAGCTCGGCGGTTCCCTTTCCAGAAGCTGACATTTCGACAGTGGATTACGGTCAGCTTGTCTGTTAGCAAACGGCTAGCCGCCATACCGCATGTCGGCTAACCGCTGGCCAACCGCGCATTGTCGGTTCCTTTTCCCGAGAGCTACATTTCAAACTGGGTTCCCGCGGTCAGCCCTACGGTCAGCTTACGGCTAACCGCCAAGTCTCAGTTCGGCTAACCGTAAGCTAACCGCAGTCAGTTCGGTTTCTTTCCCAGAGGGATGCGTTGGACCTGGACTTCCAGCGGTCAGCCTGTCGGTCAGCTGGCGGCTAGCCCCTAGACCTTAGTTCGGCTAGCCGACACCTGACCGCGAGGTGACCGAAATTGACAAATTTCTTGTTTTGAAGAGTTTTTGCAAGAATGAAAACTAGAACATGTAAAGTGGCCTTTAGCCTGATATTATGCACTCGAAACCCGAGATGTCCTCAAACTTCTGGGGCACCAATTCTGTTTTAATTCCAACATATGGGCTTCGGCTGCACAACGATCAACCAAAGGTCCTTGCATGAGCTTGATAGGCTTTGTATTCGTACTTTGGTTTCGATATAATGAATATCATCATGTACTCGTTTTGAAGTTTAAGTACAAGCTCGTTTGGAAGATGTGTTTCAAGAAAAAAGGGATCACTTCCTAAGCGTGTTATGCATATTAATTATGCCCTTGCTAGTCGTGTTCATCGTGTTTGATAAGTGATTTCCCCCTTTTTATCTCGACATGTTTTGATAGTGTTTCGCTGTTTTGTGCATTCATGAATTAAGTAACACCACTGAGCTTGGACTGCCCTTTCAGTTTGATCCACTGTCTGGGGGTCCTTAAACATGTGGACTGTCTGCAGACTGGTCGTGTATTTATTACACATCGTGCATGTCCGGTTCTGCGGCCGGAATTCCCGTCTTTGTGGGAAATCGTGTCGTGCTTATATTATGTATATCGTGCTTGTCGTGCGTACTTGCTCTTTTCATTATATAAATGATAGAGAAAGGATGGGCTCTTTGTGGATGATAACTATTCATGATATATTATGTACTCATGCTAGTTTGTTTTAGTATCTCAGCTCAGTTAAACATTTCTGCAAATGTATCTCAGTCAGTATAGTATTTCAAATCAAGGATTTGCTTATATGTTTTCTTAAACATTATTGTTTCATGCTTGCACCTAAATTGATTACCTGCCAAACCGTCGTGTTTGAACCTTATTTGTTGGTGCCCAGGTGCAGGAGACGTTATCTTTGAGGAGGAGCGTCAGGAGGAGGCTTGTGAGCCAACCCCTGTGAGAGAATGGCAGCCCGACGATGTCATTTAGACGTCGGGCGGGTCCTTGAATCTCGTCATCTTTTTGTTGGGATTTCTTTTGATTATTTCGGAGAATTGTATTGGCCTCTGCTGGCCTCTTATGGATTGTACCTAAAACTTAACTTACTTTTGTGTTAGTCTCATAACTTGAATTCTAATGGGAATGCCATGTTAGCTTCTTTCTTTGATACACATGTCTTGTATTATTTGTCCTAGCACCCAAAGATTTATCGGTGCTTATCTTGATGTGTTTTGCTACACGCTTCCGCATATTTGATCGTGTGAGTCAGAGTCCGCGTGTCTTTGGGAATCCTCACCGCGGGAGCCTGTGGGAAAACAATAAACATAAACTATCTTAATTTCGACACGTCGCGGGCCCGGGGATCCGTTCCGGGGTCGCGACAACTAACGAGTGCCAGAGCGAGCTTCTCTAGTGGTAAATATATGGTCTCGGCATCGATGAGGGTCTTGCTCGTATAATAAATTGGCTTTTGAAGCTTGTCCTCTTCTCGGACGAGGACCGAGCTCACCGCATGATCCGAGACCGCATATACAAGTACAAAAACTCTCCGTGAATCGGAGTTGACAGTAGTGGGGGTGAAGAAAGATAGGCCTTGAGTTCCTGCAAGGCCTGGTCACATTCCGGAGTCCTTTGAAATTTTAAATTCTTCCTAAGAAGCTGAAAAAAAGGCCGGCACTTATCTGAGGATCTGCTAATGAACCGATTCAGTGCGGCTACCATTCCAGTGAGCTTTTGGACCTCCTTTGCCGAAGTGGGACTCTGTACTCTGAGGATAGCCGAGATCTGGTCTGGATTCGCCTCGACCCCTCTACGTGTGACCAAGCTTCCCAAGAACTTGCCGGAGCCAACACCGAAGGCACACTTGGAGGCATTGAGTTTGAGCTTGAACTTCTTCAAAGTGTCGAAGACTTGGGCCAAGTCTTCCAAATGGCTCTGCGCCTGCCTGGACTTGACGACCATATCATCAATGTAGACCTCAACGGTCTTGCCGTGTTGAGCCTGGAACATTCTGGTGACAAGTCGCTGGTAGGTGGCTCCTGCATTCTTCAGCCCAAACGGCATCACCTTGTAGCAATAGGTGCCTCTGGGTGTTATGAAGGCTATCTTCTCTTCGTCTAGCCCATACAGTGGTATCTGATGATAGCCGCGGTATGCATCAAGGAAGCTCATCCTGTCGTGTCCGACAGTGGCATCGATCATCTGGTCGATCTTCGGGAGAGGAAAACTGTCCTTAGGGCAGGCTTTGTTGAGGTCGGTGAAATCAACACAAACTCTCCACTTGCCTGTTTTCTTCTTGACGACCACCGTGTTGGCCAACCAGGTCGGGTATTGGACTTCTCTGATCACCCTAGCCTCGAGCAGCTTGTCCACCTCCTCCACCACGGCTGCGTATTGAATCTGAAATCACATGACAGAGGACGTCCATGGCTGATCTAATTTTCAAATCACTGAAACTAATCTGATCCGGCAGCGTGAAACAGCCATGAATAACGCATAATAACTCCATGAAATCATGATCAACATGTGTTATAATGAAAGGAGATGAAAGAGGACTTATACCTTGATGATATGAAGGCCTCAAATCTCTGAAAAGAAAACTCCAAAGATCTGATCTCAGCCTGCAGTCAGCAATGCAAGTTGCAGGAATTTTCTGCAGCAGCTTTTCCTTTGATCTTCTCTTCTATTCCACAACCCAATCTGATTGGCTTTGATTATGGGATCAAACTATGGATTCCTAGATGGGTTTTCTGAACTATACTTTGTGGAAAATAGCCAGACCTAATTTCCTCTCTTCAATGAAGGAAGAAAAAGAAAACCATGGGCGTCAATCTCCTTCTCACTTGGGCAGCCAATGGAGTTCCAAGTTGTTGCACGCCTAGGGTTAATTCCTATCACCTTGTTTCACATGTTTCATGCCTAGGGTAGTGTGTAATATATTTATAAAGTTCACATTCCTTTAAGAGTTATCTCTAATAGGAATGACCATCCCATAAAATAAGCAACCAGCCACCTTAGTAGTGCAAAACTTTCTAATTAAAGATACTAAAATTTAGTAAACTTTAATTATAGGAATTCTTACCCAAAGAGGAATTCTACCTTCCAAGTAAAGATACCTAGTTAAACTTGGAAACCTCACACAAGGGGCTCCCCTCACGGCTGGCCCACAAGATAGATAAACACACCATGGCCCACAAGTTAATATTTTAGCTAGAGATAAATTCATGTATGCCATCAAAAGCCTATTTGAATTTAAACTCAAAAATATTTTTCCACAAAAAATAATTCAACCACATATCTTATAATTAAATTAGGAAACCATGCCAATATAGAAAAGTGACTAGAAGAGGAACCAAAAGACATATTTGCCCTTGGCTCCCAAAATGACCAAAGATGTCCATGCTAACCCCATAGCAACATTAAGATCATTTTAACCCTAACTCATTCCACTAAAGAGTTATGGTTGCACTCCAGGGACAAATATTAAATATGAAATAAGCTCGTCAGGTAATGACATTCGTCTTTGACCTACCAAGTACAATGACCACAATGCCCCTCTATGTAACATCCATAATCAAGTAGGTTAACCGATGTACTATCTACCTTCTTGATTACATCTCATCCTTAGAACTTCATACCCTTGACTTAATCATCATCCGGATATCATTCTCTTGATCCAGGGAGCGACCCACAAGTTCAATATCCATATGGAACATCCATATACTAAGATCTTAGATTCTGATGATTAATCGGATAATTCTAAGGGGACGATCATTCCATCACACGATGGCATAGATTTCATATTGCATTTGCACGTCCCAACTAATCAAGCCCGAGCACCCAAAACACAGAGCTATTGACCCATGAAAAAGATCTCACCCAATAGTTAATTAAAGCACAAGAACTTGACTTCGTCAGTTCATCCACAAATGCTCAAGATTAAGAGCACTGGTCACTCAATAGCAAGAGGTGACTTGATCTCTCTCTATGATAGTACTTTTTTAGAGATCACACCTTTAATGGTCCTGTTCAATGCATGACACATGCACTAATGAGATATATCCGGGAAAGACCTCCCGTGACTAAGGTAAGTCACCCTGAACACAGGAGAGTTTCTCACTATAACTTATACCAAGATGAAGTGCCCAACTCCACCTCTCAGTTATGAACAAATTAGTTATTTCCAGTGTCCATGACTTAGACCTTTCTGTGTGCAGTCACTACACACCCAAGTCATTTACTAGAAAACAATGGGCCTTACACAACCATACATATACACAAGTAATAAGAGAAAGATGTCATTCTATTAAATAACCAATAAATATCCAGTAACAGAGATGTGAGTGTAGTCAGTGGGCTTTAGGGCATACACCAATCCCAACACTCGGTCTGCGGAACCCCGGTCCTGCGGGCTTTCTGCATTACTGGCTTGTGGTTGGGGTCCACATTTAGCTTATGACACATGATCTCAGGATCAATGCCAGGCATCTCTTAGGGCGACCAGGTAAAGACATCTTTGTTCCGTACCAAAAATTGAATCAACTCTGACTTCTCTCGCTCCGCGAGCTGATTGCCGAGCAGGAAGAACCGTTCCGGATCGTTTGAGTCGATCCTGACTTCGGTCAGGTCCTCCACGCTCTTAGTCTCCGAGTCTTGGCCGATCTCGTCCAGCTGCTTCTCCACCTCGGCCAAGTTGACCTGCTTGGGCTCCCGTTCCCCGGCTACTACGGCCATCAGACACTGCTTGGCCGTCTGCTGGTCTCCCCGGACAGTAATTATCTCCATCCTACCATCCCTGCTTCCTAATGGAAACTTTAACTTCTAGTGAAGGGTAGAGGGGACCGCTTCCATATTGTGGAGCCAGGTCCGGCCCATTATGGCGTTGTAAGGAGAGGGCACGTCTACCACCAGGAAGTCTGTCATCACAGCTGCTCCGCCGACTTTGACTCTAAGGGTTACCTTTCCTTTGGGGTAAACTGGCTTGGCACTGAAGCCTATGAGTGGAGTTCGGGCCTCCTGCAGATCCTTTTCCGTCGGGCCCATCCTTCTGAAGGAATCAAAATAGAGGACCTCGGACGAACTGCCGGGGTCGACGAGGATCCTCTGCACAGTGTAGTCCTTTGCACCTTGCATGGTGCAATCCTTTAGTTTTAGAGTAACGATGAGCGGGTCGTTGTGGGGGAGCTGGACTCCTTCCATGTCTGCATCAGAGAACCAGATCTTGGGCCGCTCCCTCCGAGCTCTCTTAGGAGCTAGGCCGAGATCGGCCGTCATCACCTGCTCACTGTGGGAGGCCCGCCTGGACTCGGCAAGAGCTCGGTTACTCCCCTTAGGAGGGGGAGCTAGATGGATGACATTAATTAGCCTCTCAGACCCGTCGCTGTCCTGGCCCCTCTCGTCTCGGCGCGGGGCCTAATCGCCATCCCTGGTACCTGCCTTGACAAACTCCTGCAGGTGTCCATCCCTGACGAGCTTCTCCAAATGTGACCGCAATATCCTGCATTCTTCAGTCTTGTGACCACTCTGCTTGTGATACGCACAAAACCTGCTCTGATCTCGGGAAGACGGATCTCCTCTCATGGGCTCCGGCCAGCTGAAGTACGGCTTTGATTTGATCTTGTACATGATCTTGTGGATGGGCTCCTTGAAAATCGTGTTAACTGCCCGGTATGGGTCCTCGGACAGCCTAGGCTTTTTGCTTCCTCTCGAGGTGGAGGCTAGAGCCCTCGCCGAGCTGGCCGGTGTCCAGCGTCTGTCTGGCTCGTTTCTCCGGAACGATCCTTTATCTTTCTTTAAGGGTTTTCCACCTTGGACTCTATGTGCAGTCCCGAAGCTTTCCCGAGCCCGGACCTGGTCCTCCTCTTGGGCGACGTAGCGGTTGACTATGGACATCAGCGCGGCTATAGAGGACACTGGGTTCCTGGCCAGATCTTTGCAAAGATCATTGTCTGGCAGCAAGGCATTCTGGAAGGCGAAGATCGCTACTTCGTCTTTGGAGCTCTCGATTTGGCTGTAGACTGTCCAGAATCGCTTGGCGAACTGGGTGACGTTCTCCTCTCGCTTCATCTTCAGGGCCATAATATCTGCATCCGTCTTCGGCATGATTCTGTAGGCCTGGAATTTCTTCATGAAGGACTACTGGAGCTGCTGCCAACTTGAGATAGACTCCTCTGGGAGCGCTCAGAACCACTTCAAGGGGAGGTCTCCCAAACTGGAGGAGAAGACTCGGCAGTTCAGATGACCCTCATCCCCCCAAACAGACATCTTCTGGGAGAATGCCTAAGGTGCGCAGCTGGATCCGAGGTCCCGTCATAAGTGACGAACCTCAGGACGGTGAACTTCTTTGGCAGGGGGTATTTCCTGATGTCGCGAGAGAAGGGGGATGTCCCGAGGTCGATAGTTTCACAGGCACCCCGTTGGTCTCGGGTGAGACCAGCCACCTCGAGGTTGCGCTGGACTGTCCGTCTGATGCGCTCGTCCAGCCACTCCCGATTATCATATCGGGTCTCTGGAATAGTTTCTGACACCTTCTTCGAGCGACTGCGGCTGGTGCTCGAGCCTTCATCGCGAGCTCGGTCACGCCTCTTCTCATTCAAATGAATCCTCAAGTCTCCATCGGGGGGAGCAGTGTGTTTGCTGCGAGAGAGATTCCTTCATCTTGTCGTTGCGACTGCTACTACCTAGTCGAGCCCGTTGCTCTCTCTAGCTGCTGCTAGAGCTGGCGGATCAGAGCGTCCCTTTCTTTAATGGCGTCATTCTGCGCTCGAATCTCCTCAAGGGTGGAGTCAAAGTCATCGTCAGGATTGTAATCTTCGTCGCCATCATCCTCCGGATGATCAGAGAAGACTGGTCCGTCCACCATTGGAGACTTGCTTCGTTGAACTCGACCCAGAGAAAGACCATCTCCGAGCTGTTGCCGAGAGTCTCTCCGTCGGAGAGACGCCGTTGCTCCCCTGGAATGTGACTCTGAGGGAAGGTTATTCTCTTGAACGTCGATTTGGACGAAATCGCGCTCGTCGTAGTCTTCTGCAACAACAGCTTTTTTCCCAGACCTCTTCTTGGCAGGAAGGAGGTCAGAAGACGATCCTGCATGCTGTGTCTTAGACATTTCTCCGCCTTTCGCAGCTCTCCTCGTCATGGTGTTAGGAAAGATTCTATGCTAATCGTTTCCCACAGACGGCGCCAATTGTAAGTGCAGAAAATATACTCACAAGATTAGGGAGGTGCCTCAAGGGACTTATCCAAGGGACCAGAGAAGGAACTGCTTGATCTGGGGACCTGAAAGGGGAGAAGGAACGGTCAGAGGACCCTGTGTGAGGTCCCACCCTTAGTGGGCCCTCTAAATGCTATTTTATAGACTAATTTATTCTAATCTTTGCTAATTACTACTAATCTTAGCTAATTATTGCTAATCTTTGCTAAATCTTGGCTAATTACCATTTAATTGGGCTAATTAGGGGTTGATTAGCGAGACTAGTTAGATCTCCTAAGTCTTTGGGTTAGACTAGCTTGGTTTAGTTAGTTTTAGGGGTTAGTTGGGTGTTTGAGTCAACCCTAGGCTTTTGGTGCTAGTTAGGCTCTTAGTTAAGTTTAATTAAGTTAATTAAGTGGGTTTGGTGCTAAGGGTGTTCCTCCTCTAGAAGCTTCCAACTAATGACCAGCCTACCCCCAAACCCTAACCCTAATCCCATTAAACCCTAAGGCTAATCTAGTAATTAATTACCCCCCCCCCCCCTTAAACCTATAAAACCTCTCTTATCCCAAGATAAACCCTAATCCCTAAGCTAACTCAGCCCCCATCCCAAGAAAACCTCCAGCCCAACTGCCCCCTTCCCTTCATTCCCTCGCCCACGTTGAGCAAGGATTTCCATATTGCTGGAATTTCCCTTGAGTGCTACTGTTACCATCTCTTTCTTCTTCCTCCCCATTTCATTTCCTCCAAGACACTGCTGAGCTGGGGGATTTTCTTCTCTCTGTCACTGTTGGACTGGTTCTACTCTGCTGGAATTCCATTGGAGCTGCAGCACTTCTTCTCCTATTGCTGAATCTGTGCTGGAACCTCATCTTGCAACTACTGTGGTGGTTCTGTGCTAGAAGAAATCCACCTGGGTGCTACTGTTCTGCTGCCACCCTTCTTTCCCGTTTCACTTCTCTCCTCTACTCTTTTCTCTTCATTGCTCTCAATTGTTACTCTGCTGGAATCACTACTCTGCTGGACTGTGAGTGTGCTGGAGTTTCCTCTTGAAACTACTGCAGCTGCTTCTTCCTTCTCCCTGTTTCCCTTCTTATTCCTCTACCTGGACTATTGTTACTGAGCTGGAAAATCCTTGGAAGCCTTGCTACTGCTGCTGCTACTACTGATTTCTGCTGTGTCATCATCTTCTTCTCCTTCCTCTGCATATCAGCTGGAATTCTGGGCTTTTCTCTTTCTCTATTTCTCTCTACAACCCATTTCACAAGAGGCAAGTGCTCATACTCCTAGCTTAGCACACATATGGTTATTTCTTGATTTCAGTAGTTTAATATCATGCTTGTGTTTAATTCAGTTTTTAGAACTACCTGGAGCTTCTCTGTTTTCTGTTTTCTGTTTTTGGATGGAAGGTCACTGATGGATGGGGGTTTTCACCCCCCATTTGGAAGATCAGTGGGCCATAAGGTGATGGATGGATGGTTTATGGGTTGTTTATAGTTTGGAAGTGTTTGGGTGAAGTTTGGAACCAAATGGAAGTGGTTTGGGCGAAAAAGGAGTCCAAACGGAAAAGTTGCAGAAATCTGCAGAGACAGAAATTTCAGTGTTCTCGGTCGACCGAGACCCCTTCTCGGTCGACCCGCGACACTGAAATTCTGAAAAAAAAATAAGCCTCAGCTATTTTCCTGCAGACTCGCCCGACTGTGTTCTCGGTCGACCGAGACCTGTCTGGGTCGACCGGGAACACTGGAAAATGGGAATTTTTAACTCTCAGTTAGCTTTTCTCTGCAGACTGTGTTCCTGTTGTCTGGGTCGACTGGGACCTATCCTGGTCGACCGAGACTACTGAGTTTTGAGGGAAAAATTGGCCCTCAGCCATTTTCTTGCAGAAAACCCATTTCAATTAGTTTGGTTGACCCGGCTTAGCCCAGGTTAACCCGGTATACATGGTTTTCGCAGGAAATAACTGAAAGTTGGTTTTTCACCCGAAATTCAGTCTTTTTACACCCAAATCAACCTGAAACTTAGAATTAGCATTTAGGAAGTATTTAAAGCTGGAACATCAATCTTTCTAAGGTTTTTAGAGTATGCGGTCAATCACCTAGGCCAGGGTGTTTGACCGGACACGCTGTAAGCCTTTAGAAACGAATTGAGTTGTCCAGGAGGCCTGATTTAGATTAGTTAGTGCACTCGGTTGATCCTCCCGGCCAGGAGATCAACCGAGCTCACAACACATCAGGTTCACCTGGAAAACCCTGATTGTTCCAGTTTTCAACATTTAGGAGATATGATCAGTTGTGGGGCCCATTGACCATCCAAATGAGCATTTATCAGTGTCCTAAGCCCGAGTCAACGGTGTGGCTCAACCTTGACTCGCGGGGACCACTGTTTAGGGTTTAGGTTATTAATCTAAGATGATTCGACCTCTAAGAGTTGTCAACAATGCCCTTAACCAACTAAGCACCAAATACAGTATTTTACGGCATTAATGACATCTTTTAGAGATCGAATTACCGGAGATAGACCCAAACCTAAAGTGGCCCATTACCTAGGATTGGACCGTTGGATTTCCCTATTGATTCCTATGTTGAAGTTCATACTTCCTTATTATTGTTCTGTCATTCTTAGATCTTTAGAATAGCTGTTTACTATTAATTGAACATAAATGGAAGACCTGAACCTAGGGTATCTAAAGGTGACCCGATAGTGTGGTTTCGGAGATCATTGACCCGTGTCTGTGTCTAGGCGGGCCCTTAATGGGCCTAAGTGTGGAGATGTGAACCCTTTAGCTGGAAGAGGTAGTTCTTATTGGACTGTTAAGCTGTTATGGATTGTAATGGAACTGTTATCAGTAATAGATGGATTAGTTGCCTCGTTTGGACGGTTTAGACCAGGCCATGTACTGATGGGCCTTGGTATGGATCCAACGAGTGGGCCTGGACCTTGAATGAGATCCAGAGACTGTATTGAGATATGTAGACCTCTTAGAGATATTGTTAGGACCTTGTTCACGCAAGTCAAAGCCTAGACAGACACAGACCTTAGAGTTATTCTCGAGTCGGCATGAACATTCACTCGGTTGATTTAAGCTCAGCCTGTGGACTGATCATCCCCGGTAGGAGCTAGATGAGTGTTGTAAAGCTATCATGATGAGCTGTGTGGTTGAGACGGACGGTGTGATACCGTGCCGATCTGGAGTGTTGAGATGATGAGATGATGAGTGAGATTTGGGATTAGTTATTCCCACTGGTGAGTTTTCCCCTCCGCAACTGTGTTCAGTATGGGAGGGCCGCGGCATAATATCCCGCGGTATTCCAGCTCGTGTGAATGTGCCACTTTGTTTGTAGTAGTTTAGATGTTTCTATTTATCTTGGTTCCTTATGATTATCATGCACACCTGCCTAGTTCATTTCCTTTGCTATTCACTTAATTTATGTACCTGTCTTTATTTCCTTTGATATATATGTTCTATGCTAGTAGTATGCTATAACTTGCCAGATCGTTTAGATCTGACCCATTCATTGGTGCTTAGGCCTTGATCCCGAGATCCCAGGCGATGCACTAGCTGTAGTGGAGGCACCCGTTGCAGGAGAGTACGCGTGGGGCCCGGCCGACACGGATGTCGAACCGGAGGGTGGAGACGATCTATATGGGTTTTGAGGGACACTCTTTTATTTGAGTTTTGAGAGACAATTTTGTAGCAAGTTGGGTAGATTCAAATGTATAAGTTTTGATTAACAACTGATACTGTAACTAGACCTTTGTTCTGCTCACACTTTATATATCGATACCTATTGCTTCCGCAATTTAATGTTATTATTATATGGTTCAAAAAGTTTTAAATTGGACCTCACTGCGGCCTACGATCTTGGAAGTTCTCGGATATTCCGGGAAGTAGCGCGCCAATTTCGGGTATTGAACGAATATATCGGTATCCGGAATTGGGGCGTTACACCCTGGCTGTGGGCAGCACAGGGCTTTCCGATGCTTAAGTTAGTGTTGGAAAGCTAATCGGAGAAGAGAGAGTGGTGTAAGGTTGCATGCCTGTAGTTGTGCGTGCCTCTCTCTAGGTCATCCAGTCTTTTATATGGAAAAAACCTCCAAATACTTGTTGGTGGACCTCTTGATTTGACTGCTAGGGATATATTAGCCCATAGAGCCATCGGTGGAGCCCCATCATAGCCCACATTGCATTAAATGAAGGTTCAATCAGCCCATGCTGCATTAAATGCTAGTCATGTTGGGCCTGATCGTGCCTTGACTTGTTGGCGGCTGGAGTTCCATCGGATCCTTTATTGGACCCTGTCCCGATACGGCTGCAGCCATCAGATGTGGCTTTGTCAGAGATTGAAAGTGGACGGCTAGGATGCTGCTTATGTCAAATTTACTTGTTTTTGAAAACAACATTGCACATGCATCACATGTTCTAAGTTAGTCATTTTCATACAACTTGTGAAGCTCTTGATTTTCATGTCATTAACAAGTTGATTTTCATACATGTGATTTGCATTAGACTTCAATCAAATCTTTTATGAGCCTTAAACTTTGAAATGCTTTGAGCATATATTGATTGAGCCTTCTTTTTAAACTTGATTGAAGTTATCACACACACACATCATGAGCATACACATTTGCATTCATTTAGTGTTTGTGTGAGTTTTTTTTTCACTTTCATATTAGCCTATTTAAGAGGCAATTTCTTTGAGCTTAAATTGTATCTCTTAGAGTGCTCTTTTTGTGAAGACACTTTCTTAGAGAAACCCTTCACTTGTAAAGGTTAATGCTTAGCCTAAGAAAAGCATTGTGTAAAGGTTATTGCTTAGCCTAGAAAAGCATCTTGTAAAGGTTGTTGTTGAGCCTAGAAAAACAACATTGTAAAGGTTATTGCTTAGCCTAGTAAAAAGCATAATTAGTGGAAATCCGGTGGGGTGATTAGATCACAAGCCGGTAGTGGATGTAGGCATTGAGGCCGAACCACTATAAATCTTTGTGTAGTGGTGTTTGCTTTGTGATGATTGTTTTATTAGCTTCTGCATTTTGATTGTTTATCATCACTTGTGATTAGTTTAGTTTAAGTAGTTAAAATTTGTCTAAATTGGTCACTAATTGTAGCTCACCCTATTCACCCCCTCCCCCTCTAGGGTTAGATCCTAGGACTTTCAATTGGTATCAGAGCCAAGGGCTCTATCTTTTAGGATCAAGTGTTTAGAACTCTTGATTAGGTGTAAAAACCTAGAGTTTATAACCCTAGATTTGTGTTTGAATGAATACTTTTGATATGGATTCCACTAAGCTAGATTGTTTAGACTTTTGTGCAGATTCTCCTAGACCTCTCATTCTTCCTTCTATTGGAGATTCAAACTCTCAAACTAATGAATCTCAATCTGACATAAAAGAAGAAGATTGTAATGAAAATGAAGAAGATCTTCAACAAGCCTTTGAGGAATTATATGAATTATCCTTAAAGCTTGAAAAGAATAACAAAAAGTTAAGAGAAGAATCTAAAAGACTAAACAAAGAACTAGTCTCTTCAAAAGATGAACTTAGAGAGAAAGAAGAAGTAATACAATGTCTAGACTCTAAGTTCATGATCTCTTTAAATAACCTATCTAATGTCAAAGATGAACTAAATGAATTAAAGATAGGGAATGATGATCTTAAAAAGGAAAATTTAAACCTAAGAGATCTATTCAAAAGGCAAGACAAAGACTTTATCAATTTAGAATCCAAGTTGATAATTTCTATGGAAAACATGTCAAATGTTCAAAGTAAGTTAAAAACCTTAGAACTTGGATCTAATGTTGTTAATGAACTTAATTTCAAATTAAAACTTGCCAATGAAGAGCTAAGTAACTATAAGGAAATTGAAAATGAACTTTCAAAAGTCAAAAATGAAAATTCAATCCTTATAACCAAAGTCACTCAACTTGAAGGATACAAACAAAAGTATGAGTGCAAGTTTACCCAAAGTGAAGAGAGACTTGAAAAGTTATTTAAATTGGGTAAATCTCATGGAGATAGGACGGGTCTTGGTTTTGATAAGTATACTTCACATGACCCTAAATTCACCAACACTTTTGTGAAAGGTAAGTCCTCTTTCTCTAGCACTCTTTCTCCTTTGCCCAAAACTAAATGTATTTATTATGGCATTGAAGGGCATTTTAGGTTTGAGTGCAAATTAAGAAGAAGCCATGTGTCTAAACCCATCTTTGAACCCAAAAAGGTAGAATCTAAATCTATGAAGGGTAAGACACTAAAAAACAAAGAAGACTCCAAAAAGATTAAACAAGTTAAATCAATTAAAATGGAGTCTCCTAAAATAGATTCTAAAAAGTTTAAACAAGTTAAACCAAGTTTAAAATAATCTATGAACAAAAAGCTTCTCAACCTATCTCCCTTATATCAACCCATGAAAGAACTTTTGAATAAAGTAACAAAGTTAAATTTAAAATTCAAAAGTCAAATAAAGGGAGAATATAAGAAGAAAAGAAAAATGGACAAACCCCAAAGAAACAAACTCACCAACATCAAAAGACTAATCACCAATCTAAGCTAAATTTAGTAAAATCTAAATATCATAATGATAAGTTCAAATTGAAAATTTATCAAGTCAAATCTCCTATAGTTGGTGAGAATTCCAAACTAGACCTCAAAGTTCAACCCTCTCAAGACCTTAGGTGGATTCCCAAAGTTAGATACTTAGACAAACCTTAAGGCCTTGAATCTTCTTGACCAACCTATTCTTTTTAGTTAAATCTTATTGTTGGTCATGATACATTTGCATTTTTGTTCTTTGATAGTTACATTTATTAAAATGCATTGTTTCTTTATGATCAATTGATTTTGTCTTCATGCACCATTCTAGTTACATATCATGGTTTTCAAAATCATTTGATTATAATTTCATCATGTTTGATTTGTTTTTTGCTCACATTTAGTTATATGACTTGCATTGCATTTCTTTTCATGATCAATTGTTGTTGAATCATTTGTGTAGATGTCTTGGTAAGATTATTTGAACAAATGATTTGAATCAATTTAAGTTTTTCCATGGATTTCTAAGTTATACTTTAATATGGAAAATCATTATTTTGAAAAATCAACTTGTATGTGTTTCATTTAAGTTATATCTTTTAAAAATACAATGTTGAAAATTGTTCTTCAAAGTCATTCTTTTATGCTTATTGTTGGATTTTGTTTATTGAAATGATTTGAAGATTGTATGAATGGAAATGCTCTAAAACATCATTAGTTATAATCATCAAAGCATGTTCCATGATTCTCATTTCCTTTTTCTTTTTGTTACACTATCTTGGAAATGGAAATGAATGTTGTTTGCATCCATGCTTATTTGTTTACATTCTTTTTATATGCAAATGTCTATTGGTTCCATGTATGGTTGTGATAGTAGTTATATTTGTAGAAACCATACTAGAACCCAAATCCATCCTCTATGCCTTCTAGTCATTTCTTTTTGGATGGTTATGATGTTGATTCATGTGTATTCTCTAAGTGATGTCTTCCTTATACATGTTTCAACATCATAGTAGTGATCTTAATCATATGAACTTCTTTGAGATCCATTCCTTGTATTTCATAGTTATATGTTTGATGGATATCTTAGATGTTGAATTCATATGATTTTGTCACTTTGAAAATTACATGCATTTCAAAGTTATATCCTCTTGCATTGCAACTTATCTTGTTCATCACTTTGCTCAATAGTTATATCATTAAAAGTGATGAATATCCTTTTATGATGCTTGATGGAATTTTGTATTTGTCACATCCTGCTATTAATCATGCTGTCATATTCAATTGGTTTCATTTGGTATAATTTTCCATTGATTTCATATCCAATTGATGTCTTATCTTGTGAATGTGATAGACCTTGTGTACATTGGATTGAACTTGATAGTTATATGTTTTCATTCCATGTCACATTCCATTAGCATCATAAATTTCATGATTGCCTCCTCCCTTGCTCATATAGGTAAATCTCATGACCACCATGTTTATGTGTTCATAATATTGGTTGGTTAATTGTTGAGGTAGGCTTCATGTTTGGATTTCATTTCACTCATCTTGCACATGATAGTCATATTTCTTGATTGAATGAAATGATTTCAAAAACTTTCATAGCATATGATTTTCATAGTTAAAATTATTTGATGCTATGTTTAGTAAACCCCATGTCATCATGGATAGCTCTAATTTGGATTTTTCCTAATAGTTATATTTTTAAATCCATTTTAGAGTGATTGATTTTATAGTATTATCCTTGAATCTCAATTGGTATTCTTTGTTTTCCCAATTGGTATCCATGATCGCTTTTCGCCTTGACCTTACTCTCTTTTGGTAATTTGATCAAATTGTGTTTTATAGTTAAATGAATCTAATCCTTCTTTTGAAGTTGACCCTCAATTGGTAAAACCATCTTCTTCTTGCACCAAATAGTTAAATCTTAGTCAACATGTTGACAAAAGGAGAGAATGGATTGAGGGGGAGTGTAAACCTTCATAGGAAGTATTAGTTTTGATCAAATTCACCCTTGGATTGACTTTGAACCCTTAGAGATTAATTCCACACATGATAACCTGTTATGTATTTCATTTTCGATTTCTTTTGTTAACAGGTGCTTCTAAAAGGTATTTTCCTTGTTTCATGTGTGTAGGTACCTTTGCAATTTAATGGCAAAGGGGGAGAGAGCATTCAAGTTCTCTAAAGGGGAAGAGAATGTCCAAGCTTCCTAAGGGGAGATTTTGTATGATCTTCTACAGGGGGAGAGAATGCATATCTTGCCAAAAAGGAGAGAGAGGCATGGTCGAAGGGGGAGAGCAATTAGAAGAAAGAAAGCTTGGGAGCTAAAGCAGATGCTTGGCTATAGAGAGGAAGAAGAAAAGAAAGCTTGAAGAATGATCAAGCTCCAAGCATCAAGAAGAATGAAGAAAGAGTCCAAGAGCCCAAGCTAAGAGAAGAAGCATCCAAGAAGATTTCAAGTCTTGTCCAGCTTAAGGGGAGCTGAAGACTTGGTGTGTAATTTCAGTAATGAGTAAGTTGCCATCAAATTGCAAAGGGGGAGATTGTTAAGGATTTTGTGCATTGCAATTTGATGGATGCATTATCATTCTAGCATCATTTGATTTACACACATATGCATTGATTTAGAACAACTTGAAATCTTGATTTATACATGCATTGTTTTTAAGATTTGTAAAAGTATTGATTTGTGCATGTTTTGTTTTTAAACTTGGATGCAATTGTTTTAGAAAAAGAATTTCTTAAAAATCAAGCAAGCCATTGGTTTTATAATTTTGAATCTTTTTTGGCTTTTTATGTTTCATGTTTTAAAACCCTTAGAATGATTTAAAACATGTTTTTAAGCTTGATTTAATGGCCCAAAAAATTCTCAACCAAAAATACTTTGAAAAATGGATTTTAGGGAATTTTGGTCCCAGGCTAGAAACGTAGTGTACCAGGTCGACCGGGCCAGGCCCAGGCCGACCGGGTAAAGAGCCGTTGGCTCCTTTTTTTCAAACGATCATTTTTATCACCGTTGAAGGCCAGGTCGACCGGGGGTTTGGCAGGTCGACCGGGGAGACGCAAAAACTCAACTTTTGAGTATAAAATGAAGTTCATTCATTTACCAAAGTTGGAGATTTTGAAGACTCTTTTGAGGTACTTTGAGACAAAGAAAAGGGGATGAACTAAGAGAGACCAAAGAGTCATTTGGAGAGCTAAAGCTTGGATTAATGAAGTTAAATCTCTAAGTAAGCTCTACCTCTCTTAATCATAGTTTATATGCTTTGTTTAAGTTATTGGTAAATGATTTTGAGCATGATAACTATGATGTGTTGAATCCATTCTTCTCTTATTCTTTGATCTAATTAAGATTGGATTCTTCACTTTGTTTTCAATCCAAGTTGTTTTTAAATCTTCCTTAATCATGCTTAGCCTAAATCTTTGATTTCTTTTATATAGCATGATTCATTTTCTTGGTTGAAACATTACTTGTTGTTTTCATTCATTTAAACCTTAGTCAAATTTACTTGTTTTTGAAAACAACATTGCACATGCATCACATGTTCTAAGTTAGTCATTTTCATACAATTTGTGAAGCTCTTGATTTTCATGTCATTAACAAGTTGATTTTCATACATGTGATTTGCATTAGACTTCAATCAAATCTTTTATGAGCCTTAAACTTTGAAATGCTTTGAGCATATATTGATTGAGCCTTCTTTTTAAACTTGATTGAAGTTATCACACACACACATCATGAGCATACACATTTGCATTCATTTAGTGTTTGTGTGAGTTTGTTTTTCACTTTCATATTAGCCTATTTAAGAGGCAATTTCTTTGAGCTTAAATTGTATCTCTTAGAGTGCTCTTTTTGTGAAGACACCTTCTTAGAGAAACCCTTCACTTGTAAAGGTTAATGCTTAGCCTAAGAAAAGCATTGTGTAAAGGTTATTGCTTAGCCTAGAAAAGCATCTTGTAAAGGTTGTTGTTGCGCCTAGAAAAATAATATTGTAAAGGTTATTGCTTAGCCTAGTAAAAAGCATAATTAGTGGAAATCCGGTGGGGTGATTAGATCACAAGCCGGTAGTGGATGTAGGCATTGAGGCCGAACCACTATAAATCTTTGTGTAGTGGTGTTTGCTTTGTGATGATTGTTTCATTAGCTTCCGCATTTTGATTGTTTATCATCACTTGTGACTAGTTTAGTTTAAGTAGTTAAAATTTGTCTAAATTGGTCACTAATTGTAGCTCACCCTATTAAACCCACAATGTTTATGTGTTCATAATACTGGTTGGTTAATTGTTGAGGTAGGCTTCATGTTTGGATTTCATTTCACTCATCTTGCACATGATAGTCATATTTCTTGATTGAATGAAATGATTTCAAAAACTTTCATAGCATATGATTTTCATAGTTAAATTATTTGATGCTATGTTTAGTAAACCCCATGTCATCATGGATAGCTCTAATTTGGATTTTTCCTAATAGTTATATTTTTAAATCCATTTTAGAGTGATTGATTTTATAGTATTATCCTTGAATCTCAATTGGTATTCTTTGTTTTCCCAATTGGTATCCATGATCGCTTTTCGCCTTGACCTTACTCTCTTTTGGTAATTTGATCAAATTGTGTTTTATAGTTAAATGAATCTAATCCTTCTTTTGAAGTTGACCCTCAATTGGTAAAACCATCTTCTTCTTGCACCAAATAGTTAAATCTTAGTCAACATGTTGACAAAAGGAGAGAATGGATTGAGGGGGAGTGTAAACCTTCATAGGAAGTATTAGTTTTGATCAAATTCACCCTTGGATTGACTTTGAACCCTTAGAGATTAATTCCACACATGATAACTTGTTATGTATTTCATTTTCGATTTCTTTTGTTAACAGGTGCTTCTAAAAGGTATTTTCCTTGTTTCATGTGTGTAGGTACCTTTGCAATTTAATGGCAAAGGGGGAGAGAGCATTCAAGTTCTCTAAAGGGGAAGAGAATGTCCAAGCTTCCTAAGGGGAGATTTTGTATGATCTTCTACAGGGGGAGAGAATGCATATCTTGCCAAAAAGGAGAGAGAGGCATGGTCAAAGGGGGAGAGCAATTAGAAGAAAGAAAGCTTGGGAGCTAAAGCAGATGCTTGGCTAATTCCCCCCGGTTAGATCCCAGGACTTTCAGATACCATGTACCACAATTTCTAAAGTAGGCTCCATTTTTTCATTTTCAAAATGTGGGGCCCACATATCACAATTTTTAAAGGTGGGCTTCTTCTTATTATAATTTCTAAAGTAGGTCCCATATTATAATCTCTAAAGTGGATCCCACATACCAAAATGCATATACAGGTGTCATTCAAGTAAGGAATTCTAAGTAGCTATTTAACGGGACATTTAACAAGAAATAGTATTTTTTCGATCATGACATTTTCAAAATACCACAAAAATTGGCAATAGTGGGAGAAAATCACGATAAGTACCACAACCAAAATGAGAAAAATTAGGGAGAATCTATATAAAATAGTTTTCTAGATAATATTTCAGGCAGAATCTTCAAGTGATAAGAGACTGAGAGATATTTGTGCAGACCCCTTTTTTCTGCACGTTGGAGTGGGACCCATTGTGATCAATGAATTGGCACAAGCCCAAATTTCACAACACTCATCTCATTGTTACTCATGTTAAAATTAAAATGACGCCTTCGAAAACTATTAACTTAAGGGCTGTGGATTAAGGAATTAGAATGATCTAATGGAATTAAAAATTTGCGCACATATATGTCTCATTGAGATCTTTTGATCTCCATCTGCCTATGAATTAGTATGGCCATAAGCCTAAGGGTATGCACAAGGATGGTTCAAAATCGTGGTAACGGTCGCAGTATCGGCCAGGATAAAAAACTGATATCATATCGATATCGGTCGCGGTCATCGGTCCGTCACGAAAAATAAAATTTATAAAAAAAAATAGAAAAAATATCCAAAAAAATCCAAAATATTAGAAAATGCTGGAAAACAATATTTTTTCCATTAATAAAAATAATAAATCAAAATATCAGTCATCTTAACTTATGAGTCTTGTTTGTGTCTATGATTCGTTGTCTTATTATGGTGAAATCCCCAAAAAATGATATATTATAATTCAAATATTAAAAATCTAAAAAATAAAAGAATTGAAAAAAACCCAAAATCATGTGTATGAGTAGATCTTTCATCTACACACTATTAATAAACCATTAGTATTTAGAGTGTCATAAATACTCTAACAACACTTATTTTTAGAAAAAGTAGAAGATTTTAAAAAAAGTCATTTTTAAAACCCTAAATACATAGATCTAACATAAAAGTGTGTAGATCAATCATTTACACATCATATAATGATCATGAATCATTAAAAGAACATAATTATGGTGAAATCCCAAAAAAAATGATATATTATAATTCAAATATTAAAAAAACCCAAAAATAAAAGAATTACAAAAATCCAAAATCATGTGTATAATTAGATCTATTATCTACACACTACTAATAAGCCATTAGCATTTAGTATCATAAATACTCAAACAATTGTTTTTTTTTTTAAGTAAAAGATTTAAATCATATATATGAGTATATTTAGAATGAGAGTATACATCTAAGAGTAGAACACAACCCAAACCCAAAACTGACATGCCAATGATCTTTTTATAGATTTCTATGCTTTATCTAAAAATAAAAGTAAAAAAACACATAATAGTAAAAATAAGGGAGTTAAGTTGATTTTTTCTTACTAAATAAAATGATTTCTTGAAGGAAGAGTGGTGGAAATATGGAAGAGAAGGAGCCAAGGAGGATGGGCTGCTCTAAGGAGATGAGGGGAAATAAAGAAGATGAGGGAATGAGGGAAATGAAAAAAAAAGAGTTTATTCCACTTGGCCGATATTTATCGGCTAAATCGATATTTTCAAAATATCGTCCGAGATAGTCCGATATTTTGGTGCTTGATACCGATTTTAGTATCGCATTAAAATATTGGACCAGTTAGGCCGATATGTTTATATTGGCCGATATGAACCGGTATCGGCCGATATTTTATACCATGTCAGCACGAAGAGAGTGCATAGGAGAGGGTGGCACCTCAAGGAAGCCCCAAATGTGAAGATAGTCCCACATTTTCTTGAGAGATTAAATTTTCCAAGAACGGTTTTTGTGACAATGGTTGCAACCAGTGTAACAATATGGTGGTAAATTTTGAAATGTTAATAATGGATCATTGGCATTGAAATTACCATGATTAATTTACGATATCATGAGATCTTCATGCATTTTGATATTCTGTTAAAAATCATTTTACCATTTAAATATATTTTAGATGTTTTCTTAATTTTTTTTCAATTCGTTAGTTCTAAACAGTATTTTCTAGTTGATAAACCGAGCATAAGAAAACGTCATTTCTTATTTACAACTCCACGTTCATAACTAGTCAAGGTTGTTTGCACTCATAGATCATTAGGTTGGCCCACAGAATATTAAGCCCCAAACCAATAACATTTCACTTACCCTATGTTTGGGAAGTGGGGAGGGGAGGAGAGGGGTGGGGAGGAAAAATTAATTTTCCCTCCCCTTATTTGGGAAGTCAAAAAGTAGGGGGAAGAAAAGTCAAAAAGTAGGATTTTGTTTGTTTGTGAGATAGAGAGAAAATTACCTTTTTGTCCTTACTTTTATAAAAACTTCAAAATTATATTTTATAGACAAAGGGCAGTTTTGTAATTTTTCAACTTTTCCCCTCCTTTCTCCTTTCCCCCCCATTTTCCCCCCTGTTATGGGGGGAAATTTTTTTCACCCATTTTCTTCACCCAAAACCTAAATCATTTGGGGAGCAGGCATCTTATATAAATGGCTTGGATCAAGCACAAGAGTGATAAAAAAAGGTGTAAACCTTATTTGCACAGAAAGTCCCATGCGTCCATCAAGATTATTTGTCATGGGGTTATATGCAATTTTATTTGTATGAGTAACCGTTTTGTAAGTCGAAAACACTAGTCATATAAACTTGGGGAGCTGCAATATACGCATCCAAACTTGCTCCCTGCACATCCACTGATGGGACACCTATGAAAAAACCTCAAAATACCCCTCCCTTTCTTCCCCCGCTCTCCCTGCTCGGCTGCCCACATCCCTCCTCTCCCTCTCCCTCTCCCTCTCCCTCCTCCCTCCTCCCCACCCAAATCCGCCCCCCCCCCCCCCCCCCCTCTCTCTCTCTCTCTCCCCTCGTGCTCACCTTTGCCCTCTCCCTCTCCCCTTCGGTCACCCAGGGGCTGAACAATATACTCATTTGTTCGGCCCTGAGCAGCCGAATGGGAGAGGGACGACGATCGGGGAGACGGAGAGGAAGAGAGAAAGAGGGAGAGGGAGAGGGAGAGACAGGGAGATGGAGAAGGAAAAGGAGTGGAGTTGGGTGGGAAGGAGAGAGGAGGGAGAGGGAGAGAGACAAGGAGAAAGAAGGAGGGAGAGGGAGAAGGAGAGGGGGAGAGGAGGGAGGTTGGCGGCCGAATAGGGAGAGATAGAGAGGAAAGAATGAGAGCGGTATTTTGGGAGTTTTTCATAGGGGTCCCATGGGTGGATGTGCATGGAGCGAGTTTGGATGTACATATAGTAGCTCCCTAAACTTGTTAGACTACTTGTGTCCGAATGCACAATCCTCTCATTGGTCACTACAACTTTCCCCTGTTGCTCTTCCTCGCTTCTCGACTTTCCCTCATGATCATCCTCCTACTCTAATCTCCTCTATTTACTCAAATCAGATGACATTTGAAACATATGGTTACCAATCCGAATGTCCTCCCAAAATCTAACTTGTACCCCATTCCCTGCTGAAATCTAGAGTTCCTTTACTAAATAGCTCTCCCATTTTGAGGCTCTACACCTCGATATGTAGAGCTCATGAAAGTATTGGATGAAACTTTTATTTTCTTAAAGACATTACACTTGAATTTCTTTGTAAATTAATTTCATCACAATTTGTTTGCACCAGTATGGCTCTCAACCAAAAAAAACTAATTTACCCAAAATTAATTTACCCAAAACTAATGCACCAGCATACGATCAGTACTTTACCCAAAAAAAAAAAAGACAAAAAAGAAAAGAACAAAACTGACAAGTACAAATTCCAAATGCCTTCAAATTCATTATTCATTATGAATTTTATTGCCCAAAGATATTTTCTATTCGCATTTCCTTCACAGCTTGACCCATTGTTATCACTACAATAACCGCTGCAAAGAAACCAATTAACTGGAAATTCATTTACATGAGCATCTGATTACATTATGATTTTTACTGCACAATGAACACTAAAACTACATTTTCTTGTCCTTTCACTGGTTTTCTATACGACTACTTCCATTTTTATTCCGAAAGAAAAGTTTCCGGAACCCATTTCGGCTTTTCTCTGAATCATGATTTGTGGATGAGGAAGATGATGGCAGTTGTTCCTCATCTTTACTATTTGAAGGACCATAATCGTCAACAGTATTTGAAGGTTCTACCTTCTTTGAACAGTATACCTCATTGGAATATGATGTACTTTGTTCTCCTGAAAGAACTGGTGATACTTCATTTGGTTCAGACATGTCAGAATCAAACAAGTCCTCTAGAGTTGCTAAAGCTTTCAACTGCTGCCCGAGGGAGGCAATAGTCTTCTGACACTCCGCTAATTTTCCAGCAGCCACTGCCAGTTCCTTTTCCTGCACAAACAGGAAGATCATTGGACACAAACTCAAGGAAGATAAAGCAAAAGGAAGCAGGTAAAACTGAAGTGCATCAACTAATTTGTGTATGTAAACAAGCCAAAGAGGCCAATCATTATAAGATGGCAACGGTGTGAGCCATGGTGCCCTTGCATCAGCCCACCATATCAATTGGAGGCTTTGGCCCCATAACAGTAACATGATTAGATGTTAGTGACCCACCAAAAACATTCAGCATATGAACCAAACCATTTCAAACAACTATTAAATGATTGAAAAGCGAGATGGTCAGATCCACGACAAGAAAGGTGCCTTCTAAATGGCTCGATAAAGCATGGCACACAATACAAATGAAACACCATGTATCATGAAGTAGGCCATGCTTCTTGGAACCAATTAGAAGTCATCTAGTTTGTCTCGATTCTCAAAATATCGATCCAATTTTAATGCCACATGCATGAAGAACAAAACTTGAATACGGACATGTTTGATATCCAGGTCACCATAGGAGTCCACAGCTTGCCACAGTTCAGTTCCATGTATCTTCCTAGACAGTTCATCCTTCAATTTATGACACTTCATTGCTACTTCTTTGGACAAAGCCTGTTCCTCTTTAACCTCCAACTCCAAAGAATCCACCCTAGCAAGCAGAGTCTTAACCTCCACATTCACTGCTTTAAGTTGTGACTCGGCATCCTTTCGCATTGCATTTGCAGCCTCTAATTCTACTTCCACTGATTTCCTCAACTCATTAGCTGAAGCCAGCTGCCTCTGCAGCTCCATCAATGTTTTCTCAGCTTTCATCAGTTGACTTTGTGACGTCTCAAGCTGATCTTGCCTTGCAGTTAAAGCAAGGTCCGACGCAGCTTTCTCACCTTCCAACTTCTGTAACTTCTCTTCCAAGTTTGCTATCTTCTGAAGCAAGGCTTCAAGCTCAGAATTTGAACTGTTATCTCTATCAACATAATCTGTAATAACAGAAAACTCGGAGTCACGACCATCTTTCTCCATATCAACCAATGATGATAGCTTCTCCATTTCAAGGAAATCATCCATGAACTCCATGTCTGAGGAAACAACAGATAAGTTTCTACCGATAGCCTTCTTGTTCTTGAACTGATCGAATTCTGCAGTTAGAGTTGATACCCATGAGTCTGAGCAGCTTGGTTCATACTCAGTCAACTCGACGCCACCCATCTTTTGTATGTCAGTTTTAACTGCAAGCAACTGCTTTCCACTAACTGATTGGTTATCAATGCGTGGTTCCACGTAGAATGAGGAGAGAATGGACTTGTGATCATTAATTGAGGACCCCTTACAGGCCGCAGGTTGTATTTTACGACATTTGGCTTCAAGCTTAGCCACCTTTTTTATACTCTGTAGATGCTGCTTGCTGGCAGTTTCAGCTGCCCGGGTACTCAGCTCCCTCTCTAGAGTCCTAAACTTTAGCTCCTCAGCTTGAGTACAAAGTTCGAGCTTTAGTGCGGAGTTCTCTTTCTCTACTGCCTCAAGCTTCAGCTGAAGGTCATGTTTGACAGAGGCATCAACAGCATTGGCTTTTGCAGCATTTAGCTGGATCTGGAGTTCATTGAGCAGGCTCTCAAGAGCAGACTTGCTAGATTCCCATTCAAGGGTCTTCTTGGTGATAGTCTCATGTGATTTCTGCTCATTCTCTTCTCCTGCTTGCCAGAGTTGCCTCATACATTCCTTGAGAGCACTGTCAAGGTGGCCAACTCGATCTTCAAGGGCTGAGTTCTTCTGCGTTGCAGCTTCAAGCAGCTGCTTCAGAGCAACCACTTCAGTCTCTGCCTTCTCCCATCCTAAAATTATAAAACAAAAGAGGAAAAGTACCAACAAAACCAAATTAAGTAATTTATTAATTGTACCTAAACATAATACCAGATTTCCTCATAAACTGGAATGGCAGTTGAAAAGGTAACGGGAAACCAACCAATGATGGTTTCTAACTCCAACTAATATATCATACTCTTATTGGTAAGCCTGCATTGAAAGATATGATTATACAGATGATGGGGATTACTATGCCATCCCCAACAATTTGACAGGGCTGAATGACAATGCTGTGTCTTATGTTTCCAAAGAGTTTTTTATTTTATTTTATTTTATTTTATTTTTATTTTTATGTTTCCATTGAGTTAAGATATGTTAAGGATATTTAAGGATCATTGATCCTAATATATCCTAACATATCTTAAACACACAGACCAGTCAGGAATTGGGACGTGAATTGGGACGTGGACCCCGTTTACAGGTTTAAACTTAACTTCCAAAAATTACATCACCTGGGTTGATTAGATTCTCTCAATCTATATATATTCAATAGCCAATTAGATTATTGCCCGACTGTTTAAATCATTTGAGCCTTAGGGCCTGTTTGTTTGCAGGAATTCTCATAATTCTTGTTGTTGGGGCATACAAATTCTCCAAATGTTGTCCCGTAGCAAGTTTCCCAAATGTTCAAGTAGAGCCTAGCATTCATAAAGCTGGAACTCGTAGAACTCCGAAGGGCAAAAGTGACATTTCAAAATGCTAGGATTCTGGAATCTTACTAATCAAATAGGGAATTTTAAGTGCTCCATAGAAAGCAACTACCGGCATTTCTATAAGAAATTCCCAACATATGCGATTCCCATTAGAAAATCCTCCAAACAAATGCTCCCTAACATAGTTGAGAAATTCATTTCGGAACCAGTTTCAGTTTCGCTTCTAAACCAAAATGTTTAAGCCAATTTGGAATTTCAATTTTGGAAAAATATTTTTGAGTCTTGTTTCAAAAAAAAGAAAAAAGAAAAACATAAGATTAATATTAAAATTTAAAAATAAAATTTGAGACATTTAGTTTATTCTACTAAATCAACTCATAATATGGCATTTATGATATAAAGTATAAACATTTAAACATAACAAATTAATATCATCATTATGGCCTATAATTATAAAATTCAAAACAACCATAAAGTTTAAAACTTCAAATATTTACCTATATGGACCTAAATTTAGGACAAAATTTTTGGTGGGAAATGAAAAATCACGGATATTTTGTCCAAAATGAAACAAATTTCTCAACTATGTGGCCCCTAATCAAAAGGTTCCCACCACGATGAAATTTAAGGGATGCATCCAAGTGGGTAAGTGGGTTGGGTCACCGCAAAGTAGTTTCAACTAAAGTTTTCAAATTGCAAATGGCTTTCATTGGATGATTGTTGTGTGTGTATGGAAAGTCTCCTGTGAAATGTCTTGTAAGAGAGAAAAAAAGCTTGGAAAGGGGACCATTGGATCTGAAAAAAGCTCCAACAACTGACAGTCTCGACCAAAAAGATTGACCCTGACATTTTGCACGTCAAGGTCGTAGCATCTTTGACACACACAGGAAGAATAAAGTTCGTAGGGTCCTCATTTCTTTCAAGTTTCGTTTATAACAAGTATAAAGATGAACGTCCTGTAGAGTGTTGGAAATAGGTGGGCCTCATGGATAGGTTTTCAAAACTTTTTGACCCACTTGACTCAGGGCTCAATTATCCAGAAGGCTCTAACCCAATCCAGGAAGCAATCCATCATTCTCATCAATCATGTACAGCAATATAACCTATCTAGAAGATAGAAATCAGCAACTACATGCAACAAAATAATCTACAACAAGTAGAGAAGCAGATTATACCTTTGGAGCCCGGTAGTGCTCTAATCGAGGAGAAGACAACCAACTAGAATAAGAACTCTTCTTGAAGCAATTAGAGATCTCCAAGACCTTGTTGTCTTCCACGCTATGACCCTCTATCAGATCTCTTTTCTCAAGAAGATGTGTGGGATCTCCAAGAGAAAACCCTACTAGAAACTCTAAGGAACTAGAAGGCAACTAGAAGGGAGAGAAGAGAAGAAAATTGTGCAACACTTGCACAAATAAAGAGGGTTGGGCGTGCACTCTTATGGTTGGACATCCGAGGGGTGTATTCCCCTTTAAATAGCCCTCAAGTCTCCTCTCTTATCTCTCTTACTAATTTGTATTAGAAGTCACACTTCCACACAAATTAGTAGCTTACTATTACCACTATTAGAAGTCCCACTTCAAATAGAAATAGTAACTTTCTAATTCATTCCTTTTAGAATTTAAGTAAGAATAGAATCTTTCTAATACTTGGGCTAGCGTGGGGACCACTAGGGATTCGTTAGAAAGCTGGCTCCAACTGGGACACGCAACCCCACATCTCATGTGCAATCCGGGCCCACAGTTAATTGCAAATAACACCACTATATAAATACAATTGCACTCCAGTCTTAGGAATAAATTATAATGAAGACCCTAAACTTCCCAATTACCACAAGTAGGGCTCTCTATCATTATCCATGGATCAATTGGAATAAATCTGTCTCATCCAATCTTAGATCCACATCTTATTATCCTTGAGCCCCAATTAATTACAGTGATCATCAGTACCATCCAATTAACTCTTAATCGAGATGAGTGTGCACTTACTAATAACAAATCCATTAATTGGCACAAGGGGAAAATATAGATAGATTCCATCTTGATCATTGCATGTTCCCACAGTCCTACTACCACATACCCAAGACAACGAGGTGTTGACCCACTGTTGGCCTCACTCGTTGGTGACTCAAAGCAAATAAATAGATAGAAACTTGAGTTCATCAATGTCTCAGAATTGAGAGCCTATTGCTAGGGAATTATGAGAGCAGTCCTTAAATCGAGACAGTATTTCATAAGGTGCTTCTCATGGTCCTTCAATACATCCAATGTACCAGCACTATGATCCAGAATCTTACATTCTGATGGTTGAGACAGATCACACTATCTCCATAGTGATCAAAGTACTACAACCTTGTCAGATGAGATACCCAGTCTCATCACTGGTTGTGAAGATATTTTAAATACAAGATTTGTGACATATGTCTCCCGTATGTGGATCTCATCCATATAGATATATCACATCTAATATACTAATGGGACCCGGTTCATCTCATGAACCATTATGTCATATGTATTGGTCATGTGCATTAAGTAATAAATCACGATTCATCTCATGAAAGGAAAGCATGATTATATTGATAAATAAATTAATTAATCAATTTATTACATCAACTGATGGATTGAGACCATACAATCTAACAGAGCAGGATAAAAGCAAGTTCACCACTGTTCTTGTTGTTTTTGACATTTAGCTCAATGGGAGTATCAAACGGCTTTGCAAGATACCAGTAGCAGTGGGAGTAACTTCCAAACCAAAGAAATAAGTAAGATGCCTTAAATCTTCCATGTGAAAGAATGAATGCAATATTAGTTTCAGAGAAGTAATGCTAAACTTATCATCCCCAGAAATCAAAATATCATCAACATTTACTAGAAGTACAGTGATGCACTTGAAGGACTTGTGAAGAAATAATGAGTGGTAGTTGCTTTGTTTAAACCCACGCTTGAGAATTGTTTCCTGGAAATTTTTGAAACCATGCACGTGGAGTGTTTGAACCCATATAAGGATTGACAAAGTCAACAGACAGATGTAGGATTTGGAATTACATAGCCCATAGGTGGAGTCATGTACAATGTTTCCTTGAGATCTCCATGAAGAAAGCATTTACAACATCTAGTTGAAAAATTGGCTAGGATTTGACAGCAGCGAGGGCCAAAATCAGACAATTATCATTTTGGCAATAGGAGCAAATGTCTAATCATAATCAATACCGGAATCGATACTCTTTTCAAATGATCAGCTGCAAAATATGTGTTATAAGTTGGATATTGTGTTCTATCAACCCTTTCATTGCTTTATATCTCTGGCTGTAACATACGGAAAAGAAATATGGAAACACTTGTATCAAGTTTATCATCAGGACGATGAATCTTAATATTTGCAGCCAGAGAGTAAAATTTCTAAATACAACCAGGGAGATGAATTAGTTCAAGAATTGTGACTGTGGATAGATTATGGCTCCTTCGTGTATGATTCTATCCCAAACAATTCCTCCATAAAAAAAACCGGAAGGTCTTATTGAGGGAAGAGTTAAAACCAGAATGGGAAAGTCTAATGAATAGAACTCCTATTGCAATTATAGACACAAGTCTCCATGAACTGCTTAGGGAAGAGCAGCAATGTTATTCTAAGACAATTCCGGAATATCACAAATCCACATAATTCATAGTTTTGGTGCTCCACAATCACAAACCTATGCAATCATTCATATAACTATCGTACTCTGGATGATTTCCCTAAATTATGTTCCTTTCAGTTTTCATTTTGTTCTCCCTTTCTCCCAAGGACATTGTAGGAAGCAAGTGGATTTTAAATAAGAAAAAAGGGGGTTAGTGATTCACTTGATGACCTTGAGGCCTGCCTAGTTGCCCATGGATTTAATCAGCAAAAGGGATAGGACTTTGAAGAGACAATCAGTGTAGTAGTTAGAGATTTCAATGGACCCATGATTACCAAATAACCCAAAGGAATTGACCTAGGAAATCAGGTATGGACCTTGTTTTAGGCCCAATTGACAATAAGATTCAGGACCAGATTTACCTCCATGTTTGGGCCCAATTAATGATTGGGTCCAGGTTCAACTGTTCAAGTCCAGTCAGGTCAAAACACAACTACCTGTGTATTTGATTCTATAATGTAGGTAATAAATAATGATGTATATTATATTATAGGGTCATTGCTCTGGTGCAATGGTAAAAGTCTCGGTAACATAGGTTTGAGACCTGCGAGCAGCCACTTTGCGCAAAATTATCAAAGGTTAGGTTTGTCTTCAGCCTGGACCCTCCCAGAACCCTGCTTCAGCAGAATCCGCATTGGGTAATGACCTTTATTATATTATATTATATATGATAAAACATAATAGATAACAATAATATGCATGATCGTGTTGGGTCTAGTCTGTTCCATCAGAGTTGGAATCAGGCAGTGTACATTAGACTGATGTCAAATCCAAGTCCAGGCTTGAGTATAGAGAACCTTAATCGGTTCGAGGTCCACCATGGATCCAAATTCCAACCCAAACCTAATCCATTTGCATCCTTTAGGCCAGCTACAAACCGTTTAGCTTTATCGCTCGTTGTCACCTTTTGATGGCCTTTAAAGCAAACAGATATCTCAAATTCATTTTTGGATGGTTTCTAAGAAGAAGAATAATTGCAAACACCACCAAGATTTTCTCATCCACAATTTCCAAATCATAAATGCAAACTTCAGAGGCCATCTATGGGTTGAAACTTGAAACAAAGCTCATCATGCATGATTTCAGTGATTGATTCTTATCTAATTAAAACCGGTTTCTTCATGTTTAAAATGATTCGCCTCTCTTCGTCCGTGGATCAGGGTCTCGCATTGTTATTTACTCCTTGGAAATGATTCCTCTATTGCAGCAATCAATTCAAAGTTGTCTACTCAGGGATGTTAATGGACCTCTAATTACCAAGCTACCCAAAGGACCTGACCTAAAAAACTAGGTTATGGACCTCCTTTTGGACTCGATTGATATTTGGGTTCAACTGGGTCCATACCTGAAAACCTATGTACCCAAGTGATGTTTCTAAAAATTTACATGTATAGAATAATATATTCATAAATAATTTATTAATAAGTTTATACATAAAAATGCACTCAAAAGTGTTCGTGGCTTGGTAGTTGCACCTAGTGGCAAGCATCAGGTCACAGGACTGATTCGTCCACTTATATAAGTATAGATGAGATTTGGGGCCATAGTTGGGTTTGGGTCCAATTGGGTCCGCCAAAGTCAGGACCAGGCCAGGTACTCAAATAATTTGGGTTCAGGTCCATGTTCGTATCGACCATGGACCCATACCAAACCTGACCTTTTTGCATCCACTATGATTGCTCATATTGGATAGTCCATATCGGATCCTACCAAATATCAGAATAGTTGATAATCTGACCTGTTATCAACTAGACATGACCTTCGCTATGCTATCAACCACGCATATCAAATTGTACACCCAAATCAAGCACTCACAGATATAGGAGAAGGCCAGCCCAAATTGTTTCAATGCAGCATTTTAAGCTGCAAGGAGAATAGAAATTGCCGTAGAGTGTTTCAATTTTCTGCTGTCTTCACTGAAAAATAACAGCACATGCATTTCTCTGTAGCATGAAATGCATGCAGTATCAAGTTTGAGTGAAGAAACAAAGTACAATGCATACTTCTCAAAACACGCAACATACTAAGGTATCGATTTGGTTGACAGAAAGCAGTATCTGAAGAAAATCATTTAAAACCACACCATGATTTCTGATACACAATGTCTCAAAACAGAAAGTGATATCCTCTGCTTTTTCATCATCACCAAATCAGTGTGGAAGCTATTTTCATCATCATTGATTGAAAGAGTGATTGCCAGATAAAAGTAGCATGCTTACCAGAAACTGCTTCTTCTGCAACTTTGGCATGCTGCCTGACCAGTTCTTCTTTGGCACTGATATTTGAAAGAGCCGCTGATAATTTCTCAGTTATACTTTTCATATTGTCTTGGACTTCACCACCGAAAGTGTTCAATTAAACCTCCAGTGATTGAATATGATTGGGAGATACCTTTGACACCTCCTGTATCATTATTATTTACCACAAACATAGATTTTAGCTTTTGAATCCCAAACAACAGTAAAGGCCCATTTTGTTGCAAGCATTTGGGGATATGCTGTCCGAAGCATTTGGAGAATTCCAAATGCTGTCCCCCACAAAGTAGAATTCCAAAATGCTAATGGTAAAAGAGCATTTTAACTTCCAAAATTCTGAGAACAGCTGGCCAAAAGTGAATTTTCACTTGGCCAACTTAGCAAATTCTCACCACCTAAACTGAATCAAACGGGGAATTGCAAATTCCCAGGGACAACTTTTGCATTTCAGTCAGGAATTCCCAACAAAAGGAATTCCTATCAGAAATTCTATCAACCAAACAGGCCCTAAGGTCGATAACAACCTCCAAAGAAGATATTTGAACTTCTCCTAATAAGTATTTTACTTGCCATCTTCTCAGCAAGAAGGCAAGCATATATAAAAAGGTTCACAAAACGGAAATAAATCCCACAAACGACACAAGAGGAAACAAGTTGCCACTCCAAAACTCATGTTAGCATTGAATGTGATGTTCTGAACAAAGCCTTTCATTTCTTTGTCTCATAAAAATAACAAGGCATCAGGAATAGATTAGGCACAGGAAGGGAATGGTCAAGTGAAGGAAAGTGATAAAATTGTTTTGTAGTTGGTGAGTAAATGAATAAAGGAATCCATGGGGTCACAAAAGGCATCATCGATGGTCATTTAAACAATAAAATTGTATAAAAAAAAATCAAAATGAGAATGGGGATAATGAATAGGACCATTTTAAGGAAAACAAGTTTATTTTCAAATCTCATAACCTTAGAGGGAATTATTAAAAATCAAGTGGTTAAAAGGTGGAAGATGGCTAAAAGAATAAAAAATAGTTAACTTAAAAAATAGAAACAATTTTACGCAGACTCAGATGTTAGAGTTGCACATGACAATTCTAGTGAGATGCGTCCATTACATATAAGCATGTGAATCCAAAAACTCCAAAATTCTGGGACTCGTTGTAGATATAGTACGACAAAACTCTGCCTCAACGATCCTAGATATCTGAAATTTTGACTGTTGACTGTTTTTCAACTTGCTGATTACATACATGGACAAAACTTGCACTTGTTAGACTATCATTACCTTTCAAAACATATGATGGAACCCTTTTTTTTTTTTATAATGAATATGATGGAACCTTTTGAAAGGTAATGATAGTCTAACAAGAGCAAGTTTCTTGGTGTATTCCATCCACAATGATAGTATGAAACTCACAAATAACATTAAGTACAGCATGCACTGGAAAGAATGACCACTTATGTGTCATACCATTTTTTAATGTCAGGCTAGATTCTAGAATGAGTTTTTTTTTTTTTTTTCCTATTACATGGGAGGAACGGGAAACTGTCCTAATCTAAAACTACCTTAATCTATCTAGGGATCATCCCTGGGGTGCTCCATGCTCCCTAGATTGCTCTGCCTATACTACTCTCGTTGTAGTGCTCCGCTAGAGTGTGCTCCTACATCTGTGCTCCACAACAGTATACGTCTACAACCATGCTCTGCTAGTGCCAGGGGTCGATCCCTGGCACTAAGGTGAGAGTGAGATGCCCTTACCTCTAGGCTATCTAATGTTTCTCTTTTAGAATCAGTTTTTTCTAAAAGTTTACGTGAGACAAATTGTGGGGCCTATAGATGTAGTCAATGACAAAGGTTCAAGGATGAGAGGTCTTAACTATGCACAAAAAATCAACCTAATCAAATCATCATGGGTAAAGACTCTCTCTCTCTCTCTCTCTCTCTCTCTCTCTCTCTCTCTCTCTCTCTCTCTCTCTCTCTCTCTAATCCAGTAAGTGGTCGAAAATGCCAAAGAATAAGCAGAGGAAGAAAGCCACCGAAATCCTCCAAGAACCTAAGAAAAAAGATGAGGGCAGCAAATCCCGATGGCGGCTGCTTCGCCAAAGAGCCCTTTTTGGCTGAGGAAGCGAGGGACAAATGGCCCAAGGGCTGAGAGATACGAGAGTAAGAAGTCCACTAAGAATCATTCTTAGCTAGAATCTACTGAAAGCGAGATAAAGCAAGAAGTCATTACTTCCAAGAGAAAGTAGATGGTGCCATTTATAATCTAAATAATCATGCCCATGATAAGGGAGAAGACACAAAGCCTAATTATATTCGTAAGATCATAGAATTCTTTGAATCTATGGAAAAAAGCTACATTCAAGGTGCAATGGTTCTTTAAAGTGAAAGATACTATCATTATATATCAGTCTAATTTGCATGATCCAAAATGGATTTTCCTCTCAAACCTCCAAGATGACAATTTACTTGACTACATCATTTCCAAAATTTGTATCGCACATGTTTCTCCTAATGTGTATCTAGACAAAATGAAAAGACAATTCCAATATGCGACATCTGCTATGATAAGTTGTCACCACCATCATCAAAGCCTTGTCCCAACTATGTTTGGGTCAACTACATGAATTCTGTTTTGTCGTTTCAGTTTATAGTAAGCCAAATCCTCGAATAGGCCGCTCTTCTTTATATTACCCCTACTACTTTCATCCTATGATACACGGATACTTCAAAATGGGCAACGTATCGTGTTGTGCCGTATCCGATACTTCACTTTTTATGTGTAAAATCTATGTCATTTCCATATCTATGGAGTATCCTAACCATATCCATGCCGTATCTGGGCATCATAGCTTTCATCCATGTCCTCTTTGGCCTACCCCTTTTACTTGAGGAGCCATCAATTTGTATAGAGAAAGCTTTCTTCACTGGTTCTGTTGTTGGTCTATGTTGGACATATCCAAACCATTTCAAAAAAGTCTAGTTTATCGTCTATTGATGTTATCCTTAAATGCTTTCAAATGCGCTCATTTTTATTCTATCTTTCCTATTTTTACCACACATATCAACACTCACATTTTTGCTCCACTCATTTTTTACGTGTTGTTTCCTAATTGGCCAACAGTCTTCTCATAGGTCATAAATTGTCTAATCATTATAATGTACAATTTTTCCTTCAAACTTGTTGGTATGAACCGATCACAAAGTACTCCAGAAGCAAGTCTTCACTTCAACCATGCAGCTCTTATCCTATGTTCGACATCCTCCTCAATCTCCCCGTCCTAACGAATTATAGAGCCAAGGTATCGGAAGGGCTCTCTTTGCGGTATCTCTTTAATTTTCAATTCTCACAGGATTTACATCTATCTCACATCCCCACTCAAGCTGCAATTTATACATTCTATCTTTGTATGACTCACTTTAAAGCCCTTGAATTCTGAAGCCCCTTGCAATCTCTAATGTTTCGTATTCACATTATCTCTTGATTCATCCACAAACATAATATTATCTACAAACAACATACACCAAGGTACCTCCTTTTAAATATGAACAGTTAATTCATCTGTAATCAATGCAAAGAGAGAGGGGTCCAAACAGACCCTTGATGCAAACCCATGGTCACTAAAACACACCTGTCTCTCCACAGGTAGTTCTCACATTCGTCAACACTTTGTTTATATGTTTTTAATGATGTCGATATAACCTATTGAATCCCACCAAATCAAATCTCTAGGCACTTGTCATGGTCTTTCTCTAAATTGATGATGACCATGTGAAAATTTTTCCTCTTCTCCCAATATTTTTTCCATTAATTGCCTAAGTGAGAGGATAACTTCCATAGTTGACCTCCTTGACATGAAACCAATTGATTTTCAGGTACATTGGTCTTTTTGTCAAAGTCTTTGGTCCATTACTCTCTTCCATAGCTTCACAGCGTGACTCATAAGTTTAATATCACAATAAATGGCGCAACTTGGTACACTTGTATATAGGTACTACACTTCTCCATTCACCCGGCATTTTCTTTGTCCTTAATATCTTATTAAAGAGCCTAGTTAACCACGCATCCAATTTCTCCTAAGCATTTTCAAGGCTCTATCAAAATGTCATTTGGCCCGTAGCCTTTCCTTTCTTCATTCTTCCCAATGATTTCTTCACTTCGCTGGCCTGATTTTGGTAGAAGATACATTCTGCTAACAAAGTGTCCTCTTTTGCTCCTAAGTCTCTAATAGAATCTTCATTTAAAAATGTATTAATATATTCTCTCCGCCCAATTGTGTCTCTTTATAATTCTGGCACGATCCAAGTCGGAAGGAGGTTTGGGTGTCAAATCAAAGAGAGACATGAATGAAGCTCTGCTAGGGAAATGGCTATGGAGTCTTGGATAAGTCAGAAGGCCTATGGAGGAAGGTGTTGATGGCCAAATATGGCAACCAAAGGGATGGATGGTAGACTAAAGATAACATGTATAAATTCTCACCAATGTGGAAAGGCATAATATCTGTTAAGGAGAAGTTTGTGCAAAATATTAGGTATCGGGTTAGCTCGGGAGAGAAGATTCTCTTTTGGAAAAATACATGGATAGGGGAGTGGCCGCTAGAAAAGAAATTCCCAGATTTGTTTAAATGTGCTTTGGAGAAAGAAGCAAAGGTTAAAATGCTATTTTGGAAAAGGCAACAATGGGGAGGTGATATGGTGCCCCATCTTTTTTGGGAGAAATCTGAGGGACGTTGAGGAAAGGCAGTTTCTATCCCTTATAAATCTTCTTAGGGAGGTGAAATATTCCTGAAGAGGGGGAGGATGATAGGATCTGGAAAGCCTCAAAAGACGGTTCATTCTCCGTTTCATCATTTTATTCGGCCATCTCCAAAAGAACAGGGAGGAGATCACAGACAGCAAATGTTTAGAAGTTAAAGGCACCACCAAGAATTGTGGTCTTCAGGTGGTTAGTTCTCTGAAGCCAAATCCTCACTATGGATAACCCTAAACGGAAAGGGAAGATACCGGTCAATGCTTGTCCTATGTGTTTGGAAGATGAGGAAACAATAGATCATCTCCTCTTAAGGTGTAACAGTTCTGCGAAGATTTGGAATACTGTAATCAGTTGGTTTTGTTGTAGTTGGGTCTTCCCAAAGAATATTCAAGATCTGATTATGGCTTGGAAATCTCCCTTACGGTCACATTAAGGGAAGGAAATGTGGAATCTTTCTTTTCTTGTAGTGATTTGGCATATAAGGTAGGAAAGGAACACTAGATGTTTTGAAGGAGTCACAACAAATGGAGAATCGATTTGTGGAAAAAATTATTTTTTTGTGGCTCAACGGGTGTTAATAAATCCCAAGTTCAGAGTCTATTTTGTAGACCAAATCGTGTTCAATTGGAAGGATGTGGCTGTCATGTAGTCAAGCTTTAGGGAGCCTTCATGAAATTAAGAGACTTTCTCTCTAATTTGTGCATCTAGGAGGATCTGTGTAGCTTGATCCCTACTTCCTGGGGTTTTGATGTTGTTGTTCTTCCTCTTCAGTATTCCGTCTCTTGTACTGGTTGCCCTTTTAATGAAATTAACCATTCAAAAAAAAAAGTCCCTACTTTTTCTTTCCCTCATTATTGCGAGCTTCAAAATATCTCTCCTTTTCATCTTCCCAACTTATTGTGCGGGTCATCATATGCTTTGGACTTTACATTACTCACTACTTTTTTAACTTCTTCAATTGCCTTCTTAAACATTCCATAAGTTTTCATATTACTAGTCCCCTTTCAAATTTTGTAGCAAGTTGTTCTCTCAAACAACTTTTTGAACCTTTACACTCCGCCACCAGTTTTCTTTATGAAAGTGTCCTTTCCCTAAGCACCTCATTTCCAGCCTTTCTAGTACAGTAAGACATTTGGTTCCACTTTATCGTAGTTTCTCCCTCCAAATTCCATTCTCTCCCCTTAATCATTTTATGTTTAAATGTTGTTAACTTAACCCCTTTCAAATCCCCTACATTGTTTTACGACACCTTTTATTTGCTACCTTCGCTTTCTACTTCCAATGGAAATATCTAAAACTAGTATCATATTTTGTATGGTCAAACTCTCTTCATGAATAACCTTACGGTCTTTGCAAGTTAGTCAGTCATATTTTCTAAGTAGGAAGAAGTTTATCTCACTCCTATTAGCTCTACTCTTAAAGGTAATTAAATGTTCCTCTATCTTTTAATTTAGGTGTTTGCTATTACACGGTTAAATGCTAATGCTGATTCCAAGATAGTCTCCCAACTCATTTCTTTTCTCTAAGTCTTTGTCCTCCATTACTCTTCTTTACCCTCTACTATCCTTTCCTACATGCCCATTGAAGTCCCCTACTAAGAAAATCTTTTCACTAATTGGGATTTCCCATACTAAAGCATCTATTTCTTTCCAAAATTATTTATTAACACTTTCAATTGATATTGCTTGGGGTGCATATGCACTAATGATATGTATTATATCATATCTTCCTCTAACACTAGCTGAAAATCTATTATTTAACCTCTTTACTGCCATAATAATTTCTTTTAGATTATTATCTACTACTACATTTAGTCCATTTCTAGCATTGTTCTTTCCTGTGCAATAGTGTTTGTTGCAATGTTCGGCCGAGTGGACTTTCACGCCCATGATTCCATCTCTCCCTTAGCCATGATTCGATCATCCTCTTTCTTACATGATTCCATCACTCCCATCATGGAAGCCCCATAACTTTTTCCTCCTCTACCACATCCTTTTCTTCCTCCTTTAATAGGAACCTGTCTCCCAAAATCCAAATAATACTACCCATACCTCAATAATAAGAATTCATTCCCTCTCATCCTCCTTTAATCTCCCCTTCTCTTCCTCCTTCAATCCCCCTTCAACATTTTCTAGAAAGAACTAAAAAAGGGGGACTCGATTTGACTCAGCCGAGTCATACCCGGCGACTTGACTCGAACCCAGCCAAGTTGTACCCGACGACTTGACTCAGTCATTATCGAATTGGGGAGTGAGTCCAAGTTTAAAACCCTAGTTTGTAGACATTAGTGAGCTTCTTAGGTTTGTCCCCTTTTCACTTTGTCTCCTGTAGGTAGGCTACATTAACTATTCATCTTTTCATTGTATCAACCACCTTCATACTCTTACCTATCAATGTTCCTATATTCCAGTATGTTGATTGGGCTCAATTCAAAATGGACAGATGGTCTACTACATGTTATTGTACGATGGTAGGTGAAAATCTTGTTTCTTGGAAAAGTGAGAAATAAAAAGTAACTGAAAAATCAAGCGCTAAAGCTGAGTATAGTGGCATGGCCCATGGAAGTTGTGAGTTGTTATGGCTAGGGATATTATTAGAAGAACTAGGTTTCAAGCATAGTGGACCTATGACTCCGCACTACAATAGTGACTCAAAAATTAAAGTAAAAATAAATAAATTAGCATCATGAGCAAAAAAATGCACGTGGAACTTGATTACCAGTTCATTAGTTAAAATGTCAAAGAAGAGGATGTGGTGCTGGCATATACAAATACAGCTGATCAAATTGCAAAATTTTTCACAAAGTAAGTTAGTAGGAAACAGTTAAATGATGTTAAAGTAAGTTAGTAGGAAACAGTTAAATGATGTTTTGTCCAAGCTGGCTGGATATTGTGAAATATATGCACCAACTTGAGGGAGAGTGATAGGAGTTAAAGAGTAGGACATATTTGTAAAGCAATGTCTCAAGGGCTTTTATGTAATTGTTAGGAATCACAGTTTTTTGTTTTTAATGAAAGTTTGAGAAACTAATATATAGAGATGGTCACATCACACAGAGGGAACGATCATCTCCTCCCTTTTTCTCAAATTCCTCTTCTTCCCCTTTAGTTTTTCTCCTTTTCCAAGTTTAGGGTTTTTTCCAACGTCTCTGAAAGAAACCCTATGGGCACATTTGTGTACATGCCGTGGAAACTGATTGCGCAGAAAAAAAAAAAAAAAATCTTGGCCCCGACAAAAACAAGCTTCTTAGCAACAAATGAATACAACTTGCATGTGAGAAAAATGTATTACTAACATATTCAGTTGTCAGGTACAACCAAATATAAAATAAATCATCAAACAGATTCAGCCATGCTGGATATTTCTTAAGCAATAAAATCAATAAAGGCGAAAAACTCAGGAAGAGCACAGATCACCTGATCATCTGAGAATCTCTCAGAATGTGAAGAGAGCGATCTTGAGCTTTCTGTTTCCCCAGGACTTTTCTCAGAAGACTTCCTACTCCATAGCCAACTCCGGCGATCCACCTCTCACAATTGGAGAACAGGTCAACATAAAGATCATCTGCTTGCTTATTAGAATCCAATTCCTGCACAGATCCACCATCGATCACAATAATCGGAAAGTGCTGCTCCCTTCCACTCACAAATGTCAGAAAATCCAAACAGCATTACAGAAAGCCCATCTCTCCAAACAATTCCTTTTCTCACCAAAACCAAATCCCAAGCCCCAACAAAGTTAGTTGTTTATAGAACAATTTATGACTTATCAACAACTTCAAGAAAGTGTGAAAAAAGGGCTCATCATTTCTCTCTTCTTTGCTTCAAATACACCTCAGTAACCATCCCAAATTCTATCTTTTAAAAAGTCCAAAGGGTGAAGAGATAACAAAGAGATTAGTGGGTAAAAGATCGCCTTTATTCAAGCACCTAACTGAAAAGATAGCCGCTGAAAACCCTCTCAACTGGAAATTCATTAAAACCCATTAAACATAAAGCCAAAAAAAAAAGTCCCATTAAGACAAAAACCTAATTTTTCCAAATCCCACAAAGAAGAAGGGAAAATCAAATCACTAAACACTAAAAATAGCCAAAAAAAATCAAAAACCATGAAAACCCATTTCATACAGACCCAAAAGAGAAACACCCATCAAACCAAAAGCCAATTTTTCATGACCACAAAATAGAAAATTAAAACAAAGAAAAAAAAACTAATTCAAGAAATTGTATAAAGAGAGAACATAGAGAAAATATATATTTGTAGAAACATTCCAGAAATGCTTACTGGATTGGATTTTCTTCTATACAAACCTTTTTGCTAAATAGAAACCAGGGTCTTGTTTTTTTACCTCAGAGAGAGGGCGTAGCGTCGCTTTCCAGCCCTCCTTTACTTTGTTGTCGCTGGAGACATCATTTTCAAACCGAGCTGCCTTTATTCCCGCGCATTGAAGATGCAGAAGTCTCAAATACCGATATATACAGTCGCTTTCTCTGAGTACCCATTTTACTTAAACATCACTAGTTATGAAGTGGCTCATGTGGTAAGCAAGGGTAACGAAGGGGCTGATGAATTTGCTGGACAATCCAAATTTGTAGAGTACACGAGGGTATGGGGGGATTGAGTATCAGATTTTGTTGGATAACAAGTTCTCGTGGATTCTCTAATGTAATCTGTATTTAATTTGCAATTAAGATATTTGTTCTATAAAAAAATCTACTTATAGAGAGCGACTGTATATATCTGTATTTGAGACCGATATTGTGTGGGGTGTTTTTCTGAGAGTAGGATTACGCTAGTCTCGGTAACAGTACCAAGCTCGGCAATAGTGCCAAGACACATCCTGCTCGGTAACGGTACTAGATGCGCATCTCATCTCAGCTTGGCAATAGTGTCAGCTAGCACCAAGCTTGAGTTAGTCTCGGTAAGAGTACCAACTATGCTCATCTCGGTCTCAGTATTAGGCACCTCGGCAACAGTGCCAGGATGCGTCCAAATCTGTTCTTGGTATCATCTTCAGCTCGGTCTGTCCATAGAGATGAGTATTAAACCATGATTGTACTTCCATAAAGTTACAGCTACGTTACAGAACATGCTGATAAACAAGATGGGCGCCGGATAATGATAAGGGTTCATCTTTATCAATCACATCCACATTGATACGAGAAGTCATCTCATGATCTGACTAGACAGTATCTCCACCTACCCCACTAAAGGAGCGCCAGGTAAAACCTCCACCTATATACAAGGGTAAGAATCCCTTCTCAGCTACGCAATACACAACACCATACACACAATGCAACGCAATGCAATATTAGCATACTTGCCCTTCTTCTCCATCTTGTGTTCAGTGATAGCACTAACTCAGGCATCGGAGAGCCTTCGGCTGACGGCAGCCAGGGTCTATGATCTCTATTTCTCCTTCCTTTTCAGGTTCTAAGGCGATCCATCTTCCCCAAAGAAGCTTAAACAACATATTATGAGTTTCATACTCACCTAATCTAAGTCCGTAATTTTTAGGCACTTACAATTGGCGTCGTCTATGGAGAAAGATCAAAAAGGCATGCCACTAGAAACATCGAATGATCATCAAAGCCCAATCACCATCAACAACGATCCCCCATCGAAGGACATCCGGGGAAAGTTTGGTGCGGCGGGCATAGAAGGACCTGTGATTCAGTCAGGTCCATCTTCGACAGGGGTGACAGCACCTCCGCAGCAAAACGTTCCTCTATTTGGAGGACCCCCAGTAGAGTTACCCGGTTGAAACCTCCCCCGCGGAACAAAGCTCCAGCAGCAACCAGGTCTCGTCATCCCCTCCACCAGGTGGACCGCGACAGCGATAATGATGAAGATCCGTTCCTTGTGGATACCAGGGCCTGAAACCGCGGCCTCGCACCCTTCATGCAAGCTCTACTGCTAGGCAACGAGCTTTGAAAGGGCCTAACTCAGTTCCCTATGGTCACGGTGAAGGCACTAATCACCAGGGTGAACCAGATCATTGAACAAGAAGACGAGGTTCGAGCTTGAGCTTGAGAGAGCCTCGATCTCTAGCAGGATAAGTCCTCCAAAAAAGAAGCGGCAGTCTTTGAAGCAGTTCTTTGACTCGCCATGCTACAGTCTTCATCCTCAAGTCTCGGCTCGGTGATACCCCAAGCCACAGCTCAGACAGTTCCAATCGTGATAGCTCCAGCAGTGGCCTCAGCGATACTACCAGCCACGGCTCGGGTAGAAGCACAACCTGGTAGGAGCTGCAACTGTGGCCTCGGTGACAGCACCAATCTCAGCTCAGCTTCTTCAATCGATAGCTCCAGCAATGGCCTCGGCGATAGCACCCGCTACAGCTCGGGCAGTTCCAATCTTGACGGCTCCGGCAGTGGCCTCTGTGATAGCACCAGTCACAGCTCGGACAGTTCAATCTCGACAGCTCCAGCAATGGCCTCGGTGATAGCACCAACTACAGCTCGGGCAATTCCAATATTGACAGCTTCGGCAATGGCCTCGGTGATGGCACTAGCCACAGCTCGGACAGTTCCGGTCATGACAGCTCTAGCAATGGTCTCAGTGATAGCACCAACCACGACTCGGACAACATCATTTACGGCAACTTCAATTCTCGCCAAGTTACAGAACTCGGCAAAAACTTCAGCTCGGTGACAGCACCAGCTTGGCAAAAGCTTCAGCTCGGTGACAGCACCAGCTCGACAAAAGTCTCAGCTCGGTGATAGCACCAGCTTAGAAGAGACTATAGCTCGGTTACAGAACTAGCTGTGCAAGATGCCAAGTTACAGAACTCAACAAAAGTCTCAGCTCGGTGACATCACCAGCTTGGAAGAGACTACAGCTTGGTTACAGAACCAGCTGTACAAAATGTCAAGTTACAAAACTCGGCAGAAGTCTCAGCTCAGTGACAGCACCAGCTTGGAAGAGACTACAACTCGGTTACAGAACCAGCTAAACAAAACACCAAGTTATGGAACTCGACCAAAATCTCGTCTCGGTTACGAAACCAGCTAGCTTGGTCACAGGACCAAACGCACAATGCACTAGGTTATGGAACTCGACAGCTATCCTAGTTCGGTTATGGAACCAACTATGTAGTCGAAGAACTTGATGGCTTCCTATGAAAATCTAGTTCGGTTTGCAGAACCGGCTAAAGTTTTCTATCTCTAAATGTACAGGTACTTCTTTAAGTTATAAGAACTTAAGTACAATTGGAATTCTGAATTGCTGAACCAAATTCGTTTAGCCTAAGATACTTCTGGTTATGGAACCGAAGTCATTTGCCCAATGGTTACTCAGTTCTGGTTACTGAACTGAACTTAACTACTTGGTCAAAAGTCAGGCGTCGGTGCTAAGGGCCCAGTTACAGAACAGAGGTCAAGCACATACATGTTATTTTCAAAGGAAAAGACTGAAGGCAAGTATGAAAGAAAAAATTATATTCATTGATTGAAGAAAGATTACAAATTTCTATACATTGTTACAAGAAAAAAAAGAAAAGATACATCAGAACTTCAAGAAGCAGTGACCTCTGCATTGACGTCAAGGAGCTCAGTTGTAGCAGCTTGGGGAGTAACCTCAGGTAGAGTTGAAACAACTTTTGGAGAGACCTCTGAAGCGGGGGTAGAACTCGGCTTAGGCTCGGGGCGAGAAAATTTGGGCAGGTCCTGATAAACAAGGTGATCCTCGAGGATCCTTGCCTTCCGCAGTTCAGCGCAATACCCAAGCTCGAACAGAGCTGAGCTTATCTTTTCGACTTGGGCCTCGTATTCTTTTGTCGCATCATTCACCCCGTCCTGGAAAGATGTGTCAACTTCAGCTTGGACTGAGGCTTGGAGTTCGGCCTTCTCCTTGTGCGCCAATTCAAGCTCGGCATTCCGTTTTGCCAGCTCTACCTCAAGTTCGAGAATCCTCTTTGCCTTAGCTGGGGCCACACCCTTCAGCTCGTGGGTCTCGGCCTTTAGATTGCAAAGCTCATTGAGCGCAAACTCGAGCTATGCCCCCTGGCTACTCATCTTCTCCTCCGCCGCCTTCAGCTCCCGACTACTCCCCTCCAAGGCCGCCGTGAGTTTCTTTTTCTCCGCTTCCAGTTTCTCGACCTTGGAGCCACTTTCACGGGTCCTCTCCAGGACCACCTGAACCCTCTGTGCAATCTGAGAAGAGAAACAAGTGTCAGAGAAAAGCTAACAGGATCAAAAGCTACTCAAGATCTATGATGAAGAATTACCGAGAAGATCGACTGCAGAGATGAGGTCAGCAGCGACACATTGTCCGCTCCCTTATGCCTCTGCATGTCGAGTGGTAGGGCACATGCGTTGACGAGAGCAGTGACGACTGATGGGCTGCTAGATAGACGGTCTTCCACTGTCATGGGCCTCCCAGGCCCGAACAGGAGGCTTGATGTGAGAACCAGACCCCTAATTTCCTGGATTAGTGTTGTTTTAATTGTGGATTAGTTTCTTTAAGCGGGATTAGTGTTTGTTAGGTTGAGTTTGTGAGCTAGAATGATTTTTCACTAGTTTTGGGGAATTTTGAGTGTCTTTGTGATTAGTGGGACCCTTTGGGGGTTCTTTTAGTGACTTTGCGCGTGATTGGGAGATTATTCGAATTTTCGATAATCCTTGTTTTAGCCTCGTTTAACTTAGTTTGTTAATCTCTACAACTTTTGTGTTCACTCCGTACCCATTCGAAGCTCCGAAAATCAGTTTTTCTAGCCCTAGGGGCAAAATCGGTCTTTTCACATTGAATCTGGACCCAAATTTCGAGATCCCAAAACCATGCCAAAATTATACTTTTTGAAAACTAGATTTTATGAGAAACATTTTTCTCTTCTTCGTCGATCGCATCTGGGGCACAAAAATTGATGTTTTACCCTTGGCAAGTTTTAAGTGTGGTGGGGCCCACACCCACCCATTATAAAAAGGTAACTCTCCCCTCTTCTCCCTCATTTGTTCAACCCAAAGGGGGAGCTCTGCAAGTGAGCTTCCCCTCCCTTTTCTTCTTATTTTCTCCTCCCCATTCATGGAGGAAACCCTTGCCAATTGAAAACCCAACCATGCCATCTTCTTCCCCATCTCTCTAGCTCCCCATGGATGCTATTTTTGTGCAAAACCAAGGTGGGCAGCCCCTATTTCAGTCTCCTTCTTGTTGATTAATGGCCCTAGAGGTAAGGACTTCTTTCCATCTTCTATTGTTGAGCTATGGCGTCCCCTTAGGTTCTATTCCTTAGCTTATTTGAACCCATTCCTTCTCTTTGTTGAGTTACCATTTTTAGGGTTTGTAATGGTTTATTTTGGGGGTTTTTGTGTAGATTGTTGATTTTGAGCTTGAGAGGTGATTAGAGACTTGGATTTGTTTGATTAGAGACCAAAGGCAAGTGGATGAAATGATAGTTTGAACATTTAATGGTTTTATGAAGAATGTGGTTGGTTTTGCTATTCATATCCATATTTATTAACTTGCATTCATTGTGAGATAAATGCTCATGAAAGGCTTTTTGTTAGCTCATTTATTATCATGGAAATGTGGTTTATTACCCTTTATTTTATCTCTTGATTATGGCTCAAATGAACCTTTGTGTATGTTGGGGTCTCTTCTCCTTCTTTGGAGTTGAATGTGAAGAAGAAGGTGAAGAAGAAGGTGTTTAGATTTAATGTTCATTAGAGTTTTGATGAAGGTTTTTAAGTGATTGTTTAAAGAAATTTAATGGTTGTCATTGGGAGGCAAGGTGGCCTTTTTGTTGCAAGAAAAATGTTCTAGAGATTGTCACGCCCCCGAACCGAAACCTCGGGGGCGGGAGATGGGATTAAGGTATAATTATATTTTACTTCTCCCAAGATCCGCGTGTGTGAAGACAACACATTCTGAATATTTTGCGGAAGCATTTGTGGCGTTGCGACCCAAAGTCCGTGGCCATCGGATTCCGCGTCGCACTCAACCTTTAGCCCATAGCTATTATATCAAGAATCATATCAGACTGGAGCAACCATCACAATAATTTACAGAGCTGACAGTAACAGGATATTACATTCCCAAATATATTCAAGTTACAATTATCAATGTACATTAATTAAGAATCCCAAGAAAAGGCTAACAAAAGCCATACAACAATAAGCTATAAACTACTACCCAAATGTGACGTAGCTCCGATGTCAGACTCAATGTCTACATGACATAGCCGACAAAACAACCTGCAAGGCATGGCTCCAAAGCCAACAAAACTCAACTCGGGGCGAAGAAATCTGAACCTGAGTACCAAAAGTAGTGGGTCAGACACGACGGTCTGGCAGGTGGATGAAAAGATAACAAATATACTAAAGAATAAAACATATAATAAATCATGTAAAATAGGTATAAACGTAGGGATCTTGCAAACAAATGTCATCTGAAACATATTTCAAAACATGGATATTTAGAAATCGGGTAATCATTTAAAGCATGTATAAACATGGGAATCTCACAAGTCAAATGTCATTTAAAACAAAGCACGGATATTTAACAATTCGGGTATTCCTTTAAAACATGTGAAATCATATAAATCTAGCAAAATCATTTATCGTTTGAAACATATGTAAAAGCACGGGTATTCGCCCAACCGGCATTCCTGTAAAACATGTGCGTGTGCAAAGGACATAAAACAATATAATAGTGACTGGATTTACAATAGAGAGCATTAACACTTATCTAAATAACAACTTTCATAATAGCAATGAATCATTTAACTGAAAACAAGTAAGCAATATAAACCATGTCGGGTGTCCAAGGAATCGGGAACTGGCAAGATGGCAATCACAAGAAGCTAAGTCCTCTATCACCGAAGTGACAAGAGCGGGACGTTGGTCTCAGTCACACAAGGTGAGGAGACTCAACGTAAATCATATACAATAATAAATATACGGGAACGGGAACGGGACCGCGGTAGCGAACCGGGTATCGGGACGGGACCACGGCAATAACCGGGTATCGGGATCCAAACTGCAGCTGGCGGGACGGGAGAGGGATCTCCAAGTCAGTGGATCAGACTGACAAGGTATCCAAGCTTAGTGATGCCGACTCATAGGTTAAAACCAATCGAGACATATTGCAAGTAATCAAGTACAGTAATAAACGGGTAAAACGGGGGTGCTCAAGGGCACGTAAATAAACGGGTAAACGGGGGTGCTCAAGGGCACACTGTCATATCATATCGGGCAATACATTTCGGGACAATAACTGTTACTAAAGTAACTCCAATGCTTTCGGGGAAACAAGTAAATCAAGTACAACAAATAAACGGGTAAAACGGGGTGCTCAAGGGCACACTTTCATTTCATATCATGTGATGCAAATCTCGGGAAATGAGGAAATATAATGCACTATACCATTTCGGGAAAAATATTGATTTCAAGATCTATATAAGTGAATAGGGGTCCCGTATGTCGATTATTGAAATGACTTGGTACTCCTTGAGTTTGAAGACATTTCGGGCTCCTTATGCACTTTTACACTTTTCAAAACTTCGAATGACATCCTTGTGATATGGTTTCTTTCTCGAATGGCCTCATACCATGCTTAGTGAATCTCCTTTGATCGACAAAGCTCAACGCTCGAACGAACCGGAGAGTTCGTTCGAGCGGGGAGCTTTTCGAAATCTGGGAAATTTCGGTTACCTGGCGGTTAGCCGCCGATGCCTTCGGCGGTTAGCCGCTGGGTAACCGTGGAGCTGACCGAATTTCAGGTGAGAATTCTGATGCTCTCGGGAAAAGGAACCGTGATTGTGCGGTTGGCTGGCGGTTAGCCGCCGATGGGTTCGGCGGTTAGCCGCTGGCTAACCGTGTGGCTGACCGCGTTTTCAGGTGGAAAATGATGCTCTCTGGAAAAGTCACCGCGGTGCGCGGTTAGCTGGCGGTTAGCCGCCGATGCATTCGGCGGTTAGCCGCTGGCTAACCGTGAGCTGACCGCCAGTTACGAAAATGCTCACTGAGTTCAGTTTTGAGTCATTTTCCTCCTCAAAACCATCTTCCTCATATCCACAAGGTCCTTACAATAACATTGAGCTAATAGTTCCTCCAATGCATCCATCTACACTTCTCCATTACTCCATCATGTGTTCATTCCATCACTTCTTCCATCAATATCAAATCCAATGCAATTAAAGAAAGAAGGAAACCATTTCACAACATTCATAAAGGCTATCACAAGGATGATAAGTACTCTACCAATATGTTTATAAAACATTGAATGACTTAGCTCACCACATTCCTCATGAAAACTCCAAGGAAAAAGCAAGACTAAACATCTCCTTTCTTCTCACTTAAAACCAAACTAAACGGGAAGAATCTCCATTGTATACAAGGGTCCATTTGCCATAATCAAGGGGTAATAAAAAACCATTGAGCCCATTTCCAAAACAATGGATTAGTTGGCCAAACTCTTTAAATGAGCTTCTATTTCAAATCCATACAAGCTAGTAAACATAACATGGGTGGGGAAACCAACCCCATTCATTTCAAGACCATGTGAGCAACTTTGACAATTTGAAAGCATATCTTTCCAAGAAATTAACAAGAGAGAAACAACTATTGATATGCAAATTTCGAAATCAATATATATATGTGGCAAGAAGCATATGTGAAAACATGTATCCAATGATCAAAGACAAGTAATAAAACTTAAGGTTTTCTCATAAAACTTAATAACATTCAAACCATCCATTCATCCACTTGCCTTTGACTCTAATCAAGCAAATCCAAGCTCCAAATCCCTTCTTAAGCTCACTTCCAAGCTACAATCAAAAATCCCCAAAACAACCCAAAAATGGGTTACACCAAGCTTGAAAATGAAAGAGCTTCCAATAATGCACATGTAGAATCTCAATGGCTAGAGGAACACTAATCTAAGAGATGGAAATGATCACCTACCTTGAAGGTCCTCTAATGGCAATAGCAAACTCAATGAAGGTCTTGAGATTGAGGTCTCTCTTCACAAATGGTGTCAATGGCAAGCTTGTGAGATGAGGAAGAAGATGATGGTCTCCATTTCGAGTTGGGTGAACTATTGGTGAGGCTTGGGGATGAAGAAGCAAGGAGAAGAAGAAAACCACAAGAACCCTAGGTTCAGTTGTGCTGGAGCAATGGAGAGTGAATGAGAAAGAAGGAGATGGGTTCCTTTTATAAACAAGTGAGAATGGGTCCCACAACTTAAAGAACTTGGGTGGCTGAAATCATCTAATTCGGGACCTCGGATGGATTCGACGAAGAAGGAAGAAATGATCGTCGAAATATCTAGTTTCCAAAAAGTGTATGTTTCGCGGGTTTCGAGAATAATGAGTTTTGGTACAGATTTGGTGTGAAAAGACTGTTTTGCCCTCAAGGCCAAGAAATCGGTTTTCGGGTTCTCAAATGGATATGGGATCAACATGAAAGTTGTAGGATTCCTCGAGATGAATGCAATGGGCCAAAAACACGATACGAAACCAATCGGGAAAATCTCACAAGAAAATGCAAAGCCGAAAAGGGAACCCCCAAAGGGCCCCACAAGCTACCAAAGCACTAAAAAGCCCAAAACTAGAAGAAAACTCATTCTAGCTCACAAACTCAACCCAACAACTACTAATCCCACTAAAAGAACTAATCCACAAATAAAACAACACTAATCCAAGAGATTAGGGGTCGGGTTCTCACAGAGATGGAGGAGAAAAAGGCCAGAATTGCCATTCCCGGGTAGCAGAAATGATTGCCCGCTCGAGCGCGTATCAAGTCGCTCGAGCGCGCAGTCATTCTGACTGCAGCTCGGGTAGTAGATTGACTCGTCCGCTCGAGCGCGCAGACGTTTTGTTTGCCCGTCTTTTTTGTGCAGCCTTGGTCCGCTCAAGCGCACCCCCTCTCGGGTATGAACCACGGGAAAGGTTTTTTAAGGGAACCCCCTGACATCGGGGAGAATTACTAAGCAATGTATGAAGCCTATTTAAGAAAGAAACCACATCACAAAGATTCATCAAAGTCTTAATAATCACCAAGGTGTGTAAGGAGCTTGGAATGTCCCCAAACTCAAAGAGTGCCAAGTTATATCGAAATCGACATACGAGACCCCTATTCACCTTGAACTTGTTTTGAATCCCGTTACTTGTCCCGAAATTTCAAAAGATCAACTGTGTTTTCGATTGTTCCGAATTGTCACATGTATTCCCGAAAATTCATGAATTATGGTTTATCATTCCCGAAAGCATTGAAATTGTAGTTGTATTAATTGCTAGCCTCAAGATGCATTGCCCGACATGAAATGACAGTGTGCCCTTGAGCACCCCGTCCTGCCCGTTTATTTACTTGCATTTGGTTTACTTGTACGTGTCTCGATTTGTATTTGACCTATGAGTCGGCACCACTAAGCTTGGATAACCTTGTTGGTCTGATCCACCGACTTGGAGATCCCCCTCTTGTCCCGCCAGCTGCAGTTTGGATTCCGCTACCCGGTTATTACCATGTTCTTGTCCCGATACCGCAGATTGCTACTGTGGTTCCCGATGCCCGACTCGCTACCGTGGTCATGTATAGTATATGTATATGTATTTATAAGATCCACTGTTTCTCCTCACCTCGAGTGACTGAGATTAGTGCCTAGTTATTGCTCTGTCACTTTAGTGATAGAGGACTTAGCTTCGTGTGGTTGCTATCTTGCTAGTTCCCGATTCCTTTGATACCTTACATGTTATATATTGCTTATTCGTTTTCCAGTAAATGATTCATTTATTTTATGAAAGTTGTTGTTTAAACAGGTTTTAATGCTTTCCAAGGTAATTTTAGTTATTGTTACATTGTTTCCCGTTCCATGGTACACTTTTACGCTTTAAATGAATACCTGGTTGTCGAATACTCATGCTTTTACATATGTTTCAAATAAACATTTGTTTTGCCAGATTTCCATAGTTACACATGCTTTAAATGAATACCCGGTTTGCCGAATACTCATGCTTTTACATATATTTCAAATGAACGCTATTTTGCCAGATCTCTATATTTACACATGTTTTAAATGAACATCTGATTGTCAAATATCTATGCTTGTATAGATGATGTAAATGAACATATGTTTTGTTAGATCCCCATGTTTAACTCATGCTTTAAACGAATATATGTTTTGTTAGAGATCCACAAGTTTCCACCCATTTTGATTATATGTAGCCTTTGATTAAATAACATGAATTATCATATGTTTTATTTTTTAGCACATTTATTATCTTTTCACCCACCTGCCAGACCGTCGTGTCTGACCCACTATTGTTGGTACTCAGGTCCAGACTTTTTTGTCTCGAGATGAGTGCTTTTGTTGGCTGTGGAGCCATAATTTGCAGGTTGTTTTGTCGGCTATGTCATGTAGACATTGAGCTTGACATCGGAGTTGTGACGCATATGGGTAGTGGTTATTAGATTGTTATTGTATGACTTTTATTAGCCTTTTCTTGGGATTCTTAATTAATGCACATTGGTGATTGTAATTTGAAAATATTTGGGAATGTAATATCCTGTTACTATCAGCTCTGTACTTGGTTGTAATGGTTTATTCAAGTCTGAGATGATTCTTGATATAATAGCTATATGCTAATGGTTGAGTGCGACACGGAATCCGATAGCCACGAACTCTGGGTCGCAACGGCCCAAAAGCTTCCGCAAAATATTCAGAGTATGTTGGAATGTGTTGTCTTCGCACATGCAGATCTTGGGAGAAAGAAAAATATAATTATCCTTAATCCCATTCACGCCCCCGAGGTTCCGGTTTGGGGGTGTGACACTTGGCCTCCACAGGGCCGGCCCTCCAAGCTGTGGAGCCGAGGCTTGCCCAGGGCCCTTGTCTGACGACCTTTTCTCCTTCGGGGCCCTCTCTCTCTCTTATTCGGCAAAACGCTGCCGAGCAGCCCCAGCTACACCAGCAATAGGACTAGCAGTAGTAGTAGGAGCCCCGACGCTCCCCGAGGCCGTAGAGGCAGGCGTAGAGGTAGAAGGAGCTTGACCTCCAAAAAGTCTCCCCCCAGGTCTTTCACATTCAAAACTGGGCGTCGTTTTTCCATCTCCTCTCCCCTTTCTCTTTTTCGGTTAGAAGGGGACGTGTAGCTCTCGACAAGCCGGGATAGATCGGCGGTCTCCGAGCCAGAGGGCGATTTGGATGCCTCGGCGTCTGAAGCTCTTCGGCCCTCAGCGTCGGTCAGAGCAAGCGCAGGTTCCTTCCTTTTGATGTATGTGTGATACCTCGGCTCGTACCAGAGCAAGGACCAAGCAGCTCGCCCGTTATTGCCTTGGTACTCGCGCACAAGCTTTAGCCAACTGTCGTTTCTCCTCCAGTCGGCGCGCTCAGCCACCAGCTTCCTCTGGTTGACCTCTGCACGAAAAAGAAAGCGTCAGCTTGGCAAGACAACAAAGGAATAAACCAAAAGCATTCTAAGCTCAGTAGTTACTTGGAGGAACCCCGAAGTGACGAGGAATCCTGTATGACCTCTCCACCTCAGTATCTGCCTCACCGAGCTCCCAATTACCAGAGACGAGTAGACGATCATCCCTGGCATGTCTATTCGAATCCTCCAGATCGTAGACGAAGGGCTCCTCTTTAGCTTCCCCCGGAGGTAATAGCTATGACTGTCGCCCGCGGACTTGCAGGGGTCATATACATCCTTGATGTCATGGACACCGAGGTTAATGCCCAAAATCCTACTGAGCTCAGCGACACCCATTATTACCTTGTAGTCGTTGGGCATCAGCTGGCAAAGGCCAATGTGCCATGTCGCCAAGCAGGCTCTAAGAAGAGGGTGGACCGGGAACCTAACCCCTCCCTCTATTATTGGAACTAAAAGGAATGACATCCAGCCATCCCGAAAGGAGTAACCCGAAGAACCTGGTTATCTAACTTGGTCTGGACGTTTTCTGGGATCCTATACATCTCCCTGAACCTAGCTGTCGCGACCCCGGAACGGATTCCCGGGCCCGCGACGTTGGTGATGATGTTTATGCTCAATGGTTCATTATTTTCCCACAGGTTCCCGCGGTGAGGATTCCCAAAGACACGCGGAATCTGGCTCACACGTACACGATTTGCGGAAGCGTGTAGCAAAACACAACTAGATAAGCACCAGTAAAATATTTAGGTGCTATCACAATAATATACAAGACAAAGTATCAAAGGAATAAGTTAACAAGGCATTCCCAACATTATTCAAGTTACAAGTCTAACAAGAAAGTAAATTAAGTTTTGTTACAATTCCCAAGAGAGGCCAACAGAGGCCAATACACAACTCCAACATAAACAAAAGGACCCTAAGACAAAATGTGACGAAACTCAGGAACCAGTCCGACATCTAGATGACATCGTCGGGCTGCCACTCTCTCACGGGAGTTGGCTCACAAGCCTCCTCCTGACGCTCCTCCTCAAAGGCAACGTCACCTGCACCTGGGCACCAACAAGCAAGGGTCAAACACGACGGTTTGGCAGGTAATCAATATAGGCATGAACATGACAATAATACTTTGGAAAAGCACTTGAAATCGAATACTTGATTTGAACTGTCACAATAGCGGAGGTATCAAAACAAACTAGCATGAGTACTAAATATATCATGAAAAGTTACAATCCACAAAGAGCCCATCCTTTCTCTATCATTTATATAATGAAAAGAGCAAGCACGCACGACAAGCACGATATACATAATATAAGCACGACACGATTTCCCACAAAGACGGGAATTCCGGCCGCGGAACCGGACACGCACGATGTGTAATAAATACACGACCAGTCTGCAGACAGTCCACATGTTTAAAGACCCCCAGACAGTGGATCAAACCGAAGGGGCAGTCTAAGCTCAGTGGTGTTTACTTAGTTCATGAATGCACAAAACACGCGAAGCACGATCAAACACGTCGAGATAAAAAGGGGGAAATCACTTATCACAACACGACGAGCACGACTAGCACGAGGCATAATATTTATGCAAAACACGCTTAGGAAGTGATCCCCTTTTTCTTAACAAAACTTCAAAACACGGTTGTACTAACACTTCAAAATGAGTTCACAATGGTATTCATCATACCCAAAAATCAAGGTTCAAACACAAAGTCTATCAAGCACATACAAGGACCTTTGGATGGTTGTTGTACAATCGAAGCCCAGATGCGGAGTTAAAAATAGAATTGGTGCCCCAGAAGTTCAAGGACATCTCGGGTCTCGAGTGTACAATATCAAGCTAAAGGTCACTTAACATGTCATAGTTTTTCATTCTTGCTAAACTCGTCAAAATACACAAATAGTGAATTTCGGTCACCTCGCGGTCAGGTGGCGGCTAGCCGAACTGGGGTCCGGCGGCTAGCCGCAAGGTGACCGCCAGGCTGACCGCTGAAATACCAATTTTGAACTTAGCTCTCGGGAAATGGAACCGCATTGCGCGGTTGGCTTGCGGTTAACCACGAGTAGGACTGGCGGTTAGCCGTGAGCTAACCGCGGAGCTGACCGCTGGTCCCAGGTGAAAATGCTAGCTTCTGGAAAGGTAACCGCTGAGTTCGGTCAGCATGCGGTTAGCCGAAGTGGACACGGGCGGCTAGCCGCGAGCTGACCGCTGTGCTGACCGCCAGTGCACGGGAATGCGTTTCAGCACAGATTTTTCACATTTCTCTTCTTCCCTTCCATTCATTCTCATTCCACTTATATTCCCTGAGTCTACATACTCTCCAAGGGACAAAGCACACATCCAAAACTCATGAAAACACAATCATAAAGCTTGTAAACATATCCATATGCAAAGTTTCCAAAACAATAATGTAGCTTAAAATAACATGCACAATGATCCTATAGAGATTACTTGCCTTGCCCAAATGCTAAACACTCCACTTCAAGCTCTTCACACAAGCTAATCCCACACTACAAGCCAAACCAAGAAAACACACAAAACTTACTCAAAAAAATGGAAACAAGAAACCCATTTTCCAAATAGGGTTTGAAAACATGAAAAACATGATCTTAAGGAACTAAAATGACTCAATGGAAAGTATGAGTGGAAACCCTTACCTAGAAATGGCCACACAAGAGGGAGGGAGAGAAATGGAGCTCTTGCCCAACTTGAAAACTCAAGAAACTTGTATCAATAGGAAGCTTGCAAGGAGATGAAGAAAATGGTAGTCTTAGAATTTCCTTTGGAGCTCTCTAGCTAGATCAAACCAAGTGAGGAAGATGAAGGAGAAAAGAGGTTTTCTCTCTTGCCCTAGACTCAAAAGTTGCAGAGATTGGGAAATGAATGAAAAGGGAGGGGAAAGGGGATTAAGTGATGACTCATGGGCCCCATTTGGCTTGAACTTGAAGTGACTAAAACATGGTCTTGTGGGCCTTGGATGACTTCGACGAAGAAGGATAAAATGATCGTCGAAATATCTAGTTTCCAAAAAGTATATTTTTGACATGGTTTTGAGATCTCGAAAATTGTGTCCAGATTTATGCAAGAAAGACAATTTTACCCTCTTTGGGCCAAAACATGGGTTTTTGGGCTTCAAACACGAATGGGCTTAAAAAGAGAGTTGTAACACATAACGAGATCATTCACATGAAATCAAAATCACACTCACACGAAAATCAATACGATCTTCCCAAGCTTACACGTGCACTCAGGCCTTCCTGAGTGTGTCTGACTAATACTAGACGTTCTCAAATTCCCAAAGCTATGTCCAAACTAACTAATCACTTCTAACCCAACCACGACTAAACCCACTTAGAACTAAACACATACTAATCGCACACTAATCGACTAGGTCTGGGTCGGGGTCTAACACTAGCTATGTGTGAGAACCCAACCCCTAATTTCCTGGATTAGTGTTGTTTAATTTGTCGATTAGTTTCTTTTAGTGGGATTAGTGTTTGTTGGGTTGAGTTTGTGAGCTAGAATGGTTTTTCACTAGTTTTGGGGAGTTTTGAGTGCCTTTGTGATTAATGGGACCCTTTGGTGGTTCTTTTAGTGACCTTGCGCGTGATTGGGAGATTATTTGAATTTCCGATCATTCTTGTTTTAGTCTCATTTGACTTATTTTGTTATTCTCTACAACTTTCGTGTTGACTTCGTCCCCGTTCGAGACCCCGAAACCCTACTTTCCTAATGTTAGGGGCAAAACAGTCTTTTCACACCAAATCTGGACCCAAATTTCGAGATCCCAAAACCATGCCAAAATTATACTTTTGAAAACTAGATTTTATGAGAAACATTTTCCTCTTCTTCGTCGATCGCATCCGAGGCCCAAAAATTGATGTTTTACCCTTGGCAAGTCTTAAGTGTGGTGGGGCCCACACCCACCCATTATAAAAAGATAACTCTCCCCTCTTCTCCCTCATTTGTTACAGCCCAAAGGGGGAGCTCTGCAACTGAGCCTCCCCTCCTTGTTCTTCTTGTTTTCTCCTCCCCATTCATGGAGGGAAACCCTTGCCATTTGGAAACCCAACCATGCCATCTTCTTCCCCATCTCTCTAGCTTCCCATGGATGTCATTATTGTGCAAAACCAAGGTGGGCAGCCCCTATTTCAAGCTTCTTCTTGTTGATTGATGGCCCTAGAGGTAAGGACTTCTTTCCATCTTCTATTGTTGAGCTATGGTTTTCCCTTAAGTTCTATTTCCTAGTTTGGTTTGAGCCCATTCCTTGTCGTTCTTGATTTGCCATTTTAGGGTTCTAAATGGGTTTGTTTTTGGGGGTTTTTGGCTATTCTTGTAGGGTTGCTTGAGAATGTTTGGAGAGCTTGATTAGCTAATTGGAACCCAAGGCAAGTGGATGAATGGATGGTTTGAATGTCATCAAGTTTTATGAGAAAATCCTAAATTTTGTTACTTGTTCTTGATAATTTGATACATGTTCCCACATATGCTTCTTGCCACATTTTTATTGATTTCGAAAATGCATATTAATGGGTCTTTCCCTCTTGTTAAATCTCTTGGAAAGGTATGCATTTTATTTGGTCAAAGTTGTTCATGTGGTTTTATAGAAATGTGGTTGATTTTATTGTTTTTCCATACATGCTTATTTATTACTTTGACTTGAAATGAATGCTCATGAAGAGCCTTGATAGTGCATTTATTGTCATAGAGATGTATTGGTTCATAGCATTTTTATTTTCCCTTGTTTTATCTCAAATGTACTCTTGTGTGTAGTGGTTTCCTTCCCTCTATTCATTGTACTTGAATATGATATTGTTAAAGGAGGTTAGAATGGATGTTGTTGGAAAATTATGTTGATTTGGATGAAGTTTTGAGCCCTTCTTGTGGTGTATATAAAGGGGCTAAAAGGAGATTGTAGAAGGAAGAGATAGAGAGGAGCTGAATTGCCCCGGAATCAGTTTCTGGACAGTTCGCTCGAGCGAACATGACACTTCGCTCGAGCTAAGTGTCCAAAAAAAAAGGTTCGGAGCATTCCAGTAGCTTGGTCGCTCGAGCGGACATCCCAAAATTCGTTCCAGAGAGTCGTTCGTTCGAACGCATTAAAAACTTCGCTCGAACCAATGAGTTCGCTCGAGCGACCTCAACTGCGCTCGAGCAAACCCACCCAGACAACCATTCTAGAGAGCTCCTCGCTCGAGTGAACTCTCCGGTTCGCTCGAGCGATGAGCTTTGTCGGTCAAATTCTATGTTGGGACAATGATGAACTATTTAAACGTTTTGGGACAATTCATTGAGAACCCATCTATGTCAGGGAGATTTACTAAGAAATGTATGAGGCCATTGGAGAAAGAAACCACATCACGAAGATGTCATTTGAAGTTTTGAAAACTCAAAGTGTATAAGGAGCCGGAATGTCCCCAAATTCAAAGAGTACCAAATTGTTATTAGATTGACATACGGGATCCCTATTCACTTCAAATAAATCTTGAACCCGACACTTTCCCGAAATCTTAATGGTTTATTGTATTTCACTGTTCCCGAGATTTATATTACATGACTTGTTTTCCCGAAAGCATCGAAGTTACACTGGTAACAGTTACTTGTCCCGAAATGTATTGCTCGACATGAAATGACAGTGTGCCCTTGAGCACCCCCGTCCTGCCCGTTTATTTATTTGTACTTGATTTATTTGCATATGTCTCGATTTGTTATTTGACCTATTAGTCGGCACCACTAAGCTTGGATAACCTTGTTGGTCTAATCCACCGACTTGGAGATCCCCCTCTTGTCCCGCCAGCTGCAGTTTGGATCCCGCTACCCGGTTATTACCGTGGTCTTGTCCCGATGCCGCAGATTGCTACTGTCACGTCCCCCGAACCCGATTAGAGAATAAACCGGATCCGGGGAGTGAAATTTAGGGCTAATTAAAAAATTTGCCCTTTAGGCCCAAGGATCGTAAGTCCGCTGTGAGGATATAATATTTCAAGCCTCAAATAAAATAAGGATTTGCGGAACTCATACAATTCTAGGCATATTTGGATATCAACAATGAATAATGAATCTCAATATAAATTAAAGTTGAACAAATAATAAAATAAAACTTAAACAATGAAGTTAATTTATTACAATGGCCATCCCAATACTCAAGGCCATTTAAAACAATTAAGAAGTCAATGATATGAAAGATTCAACGAGAGAAAATAAACGAGGAAATAAAATCTAGGAAAGTCCCGATGAATCACTCTCGTGCCAGGTATGATGACGCTACTCTACGTCATCTACACGCCACTCTCGTTCCTCCTCAACCGGTTGGAGATCCTCTGGGATCTCTTCACCTGATTGCTCCTCGTAGTAGTACTCACCTGAGGAGTCTGCACACCAAAGGAATAGGGTCAACGACATGTTGAGCAATAGATAAGCAAGTATAATTAATCATGACATGCATCAAGTATAAGAGTAATGACAGGCATAATAATCAAGAGAATACAAGGAATCGAATCTAGGCATAAAGCATGAGTAAATAACCATCAGGATCATAAATAGAAATCCTAGCAATACTAGCAATCACCACTATCAATATAATGCAATGCACAAGAGGGAGACTCCGTGGATGTCCTAGCCACCTCACGGGGTACCAGTAACAATCCTATCCGGACTACTGATACCAAAGTCCGGCTCCAGGGGGATCCCAGCTCCCAGTCCCGGGAATAGTAGCACGGTCCTAGCCCGCTCCCAACTATTCAACGCCATGGACGCCGTCCAAAGCCGACTGCCCACCCCGATGTCCGAGTAACCGGCCCATCAATAAACCCCCAAACTGCAGCTGGCCATGATATGCGAATAATAATAATAATAATGTGGTGTTGACACAAGAATAGATCAAGACAAGCAAGTCTGGCTAACTCAATATACAAGACATGTTCATAGGGATTATCTCCTTCAAATCAATACAAGTTAAACTCAATCACGTGATAATCCCTTCAGTCTAGCCAGTCATGTTCATCAATTACATAACACGGGGTCCTAAGGTACACTCTAAGTCAAGTCCAAGTCCTAATTCTACAAGAGATTATGTTTCATAATTAATTAGGTGTTTTATGCCAAGAGAGTGAGTGTACAAGGAATTACAACAACGGATACAATTAAATAAGTCAAGAAGGAATTACAATCCAAACCTAGGCAAGTGTTGTCATCCATGTACCATATGTGTTTTAACGAAGTGCGTGGGGAATTCGAATAATCAATGCTTATAAAGAATTTCCTTGGTGTACAATCATGTTGAGCATCGATTGATTCAATTCCATACGCATTCGGTTAACCGTACACAATACACGAATACCTAGACAACCCATCGAAGCACACCAAGCCACGTGCTACGATTTCAAAACCCCATTAATGGTCACATGAGAGTGGTTTCATGGTTTCCAATGTCTAAGGCCCAAACCTAGGCTAACAATCTCGTTACTAACAAGAAAGTGGTCTAGTAATTAATCTCCTTAACTACTTCCCTACCTGATCCCCAATCATCACGAGACATGTATCATTGGATTCTACGGTCAAAGAGCTTTCCAACGGTATATGGCTCGCGAGATTCCGACGTATGGTTCAAAAGTTATGGCCCATAGAAGTTTAACCCTTAATATATATATATATAAATATATATATAAATGCGACGGACCATCCATCGGTCCGATTCATCGGATGGGGCAATTCAACCATAGCATATATGTCAGAAGACCTGCAACGTTTCTGTTCCCTTTTTATTTCTTATTCACTCCTGCTCATGTGATCCTGACAGTCAACGTTCTCTCTCTTTTTTTTTTTAACAACTCATCCCATGCGCAGGTACTCATCAGACAACATCTGAAAGTTGTCAGAATTCACACTCCGATCGATCGGACAAGAGGTCCGATCGATCGGTCTGAGATTTGTCTAAGCTAACTGGGAGCAATTTCAGTCCGATCGATCGGACTTAAGTCCTGATCGATCGGCACTGTACCTGAGCCCGAAAATCGATTTTTCTTCTTCCTTTTTCCTGCAGAAAATGAGCCTCCTTGCTCCCCAATTATTTTAATCATTATTTCTATCCATTCTATTAAATTAAAACTTCCAAAGTTAAAATTTAACAATTTATCCAATCAAAACCACAATCTAACCTAACATGTAAATCCCAATGAAATACCCACAACAAGCTTGGAATTTGGGTAATCTAACAAGATTATCATTGCAATCAAAAGAAAACAATACAGACATGATTAAATATAATTGCATATCTACTTGCCTCAACCAAGAAGATGATTGAAAATTGGGAAAAGCTTGAGGAGAAGCTTTCTACCACGAAAACCACAATCTAATCCGGCCAAACGCAATCTAGAACGCAACGGAGAAGAAAAGAAAGAAAAAGATCATGATCCAACCTATTCTAAACAAAAGAGAAAACGAATGGAAAAGTTGATGATGGGGAAATGCTTACCAACTAGTATCAATGGAGAGAGGAGAGCGAAAGGAAGGAGATGTGCGGTCCGGATTGCGGAGATGATCTCTCCCGGAGGGAGATCTGGGCTTGAGAAGATGAAGAGGGAGAATGAGGGCTGCTGTAACTCTCGTTGCAGAAGTGATAATAAGATTAGGGCTAATCCCTGTTTAAGAAGAAGAGAGGGAGGAAAAGACCGAATTGCCCTTTAAGTGGGTCCGGTGAAAGAATGGACTTTTTGAAGGGTTTCTGATCGTCGGATCGAGACGACCCAGAAGACAAAAATGATCAGCGTGACGAGACCTTTCCAACGAACCCAAAATCACGGTGATAGGAATTTTTCGGAAAAACACTCAATTTTCCCTAATTTGCAAACTACCCCCCTGCTAGGATCAAACGAACTCGGAATCGAACGAAACTTCGCAGACACTATCCTAACACTAAAAGAAACTCGCTTAAAGACTAAACCCACTTAAATATCTAAAATACAATTAATTATAATAATAATAAAAATAAATGGGTCAACGGGCCTGCTATTGGGCCCAATTGACCCAGTAAGGTCACGGACCTTACAGCTACTGTGGTTCCCGATGCCCGGCTCGCTACCGTGGTCATGTATAGTATATGTATTTATGAGATCCACTGTTTCTCCTCACCTCGAGTGACTGAGATCAGTGCCTAGTATATGTATATGTATTTATGAGATCCACTGTTTCTCCTCACCTCGAGTGACTGAGATCAGTGCCTAGTTATTGCTCTCTCACTTTAGTGATAGAGGACTTAGCTTCGTGTGGTTGCCATCTTGCTAGTCCCCGATTCCTTGGATACCCTACATGTAGTATATTGCTTATTTGTTTTCCGGTAAATGATTCATTTCTTTTATGAAAGTTATTATTTAAACAGGTGTTAATATTTTCTAAGGTAAATCAATTATTGTTATATTGTTTCTCGTTCCTTGTACACACACACGTTTTAAATGAATACCCGATTTGTTAAATACCCGTGCTTTTAAATATGTTTTAAATGACACGTGTTTTGCCAGATCCCTATGTTTTTACATGTCTTAAATGAATACCCGATTTGTTAAATACCCGTGCTTTTAAATATGTTTTAAATGACACGTGTTTTGCCAGATCTCTATGTTTTTACATGTCTTAAATGAATACCCGATTTGTTAAATACCGTACTTTTAAATATGTTTTAAATGACACTTGTTTTGCCAGATCCCTAGGTTTACACTTGTTTTAAATAAATACCCGATTTATTAAATATCCCTGCTTTTACATATGTTTCAAATGAACATCGGTTTTGCCAGATCTCTATGGTTACACCCGTTTTAAATGAATACCCGGTTTGTCGAATACTAATGCTTTTAAATATGTTTCAAATGAATGTTTGTTTTGCCAGACCTCTATATTTACACATGTTTTAGACGAACACCCGATTGTCAAAATCTATGCTTCTATAGATGATGTAAATGAACATATGTCTTGTTAGATCTCCATGTTTTGCCCATGCTTGAAACGAATACATGATTTGTCAGGAGATCCACGATTTTGCAACCGTTTAATTATATGCAGCATTTGATCAAATAGCGTGATTTATCACATGTTTTATTCTTCAGTATATTTATTATCTTTTCATCTACCTGCCAGACCGTCGTATCTGACCTACTACTTTTGGTACTCAGGTCCAGGCTTCTTCGTCCCGAGATGAGTGCTTTTGTTGGCTGTGGAGCCATGTTTTGCAGGTCGTTTTGTCGGCTATGTCATGTAGACATTGAGCTTGACATCGGAGTTGCGTCACATATGGGTAGTGGTTATTAACTTGTTATTGTATGGCTTTATTAGCCTTTTCTTGGGATTCTTAATTAATGCACATTGATAATTGTAACTGGAACACATATGGGAATGTAATATCCTGTTACTGTCAGCTCTGTACTTTGTTATGATGGTTACTCCAGTTTGATATGGTTCTTGATATAATAGCTATATGCTAGAGGTTGAGTGCGACGCGGAATCCGATGGCCACGGACTCCGGGTCGTAATACCCCGAAAGCTTCCGCAATTATTCAGAGTGTATTGAAATGTGTCGTCTTCACACATGCGGATCTTGGGAGAAAGAAAAACATATTTATGCTTAATCCCATTCGCGCCCCCGAGGTTCTTGGTTTGGGGACGTGACACTATGGCCTCAGGGGTGTCCGCCCAATTCCTATAAGATCCCATTTTTCTAAAAATGCAAATACTGGAAGAAGCAGAGGACAGGAACCCTAAACCCTAAGGCAGAAACCTTAGCAGAGAACAAAAGGTGCACAAAGAGAAGGATGACGAAGAAGACTCATAGAAGAAAGAGGCAAAGATGAACTCCAGACTTAGATTCGCTGAGACAGAATCCCAGCAGGGTTCTGATAGAGTTTTTTCTCTCTTGCCATGAGAACTCTCTCTGATGAGTGCCAAAGTAGGGACTAACAAAAGGAAAAACCCTATTTATAGATAGAATGGCGCCCGTTCAAATTCCGGAAGGCACGCGTCGCTTCAAATTCGCTGAACGACCAGCCAGATGGAGACACGTGGAACCGCCAGTTCATCTCCCGCTGTGATCCAGAAGCTCTATTAATTGCGTTGGGCAGGCGAAACGGCAGTGTGCTATGTATCGCCTCGGGCAGACAAAGCGACACCGACGTGATATTTATTGTCTCGGGTAGATGAACGTACTTCATGATAAAGATCATATGTCATCAGCCAACACTGAGACGAAATTCAATTGATATCTCTTACTCTCCCAACACGACACTTAGCTCCCGACTTCAAAAAGTTGGAGAACTCTAAGAGGTCACGAGCTATGGGGCAATTATGTGGGGGTGTTTTCCTAAGAGTAGGATTACGCTAGTCTCGGTAACATTACCAGCTCAGTTCATACCAATCTTAGTGTCCAAGCTCGGCTATAGTGCCAAGACACATCCGGCTCGGTAATGGTACCAGCTACGCATCTCATCTCAGCTCGGCAATAGTACCAAGACACCTTCGGCACGACAATAGTGCCAGCCAGCACCAAGGTTGAGTTAGCCTCGGTAAGAGTACCAACTATGCTCATCTCGGTCTCGGTATTAGGCACATCGGCAACAGTGCCAGGATGCGTATAAATCTGGTCTCGGTATCATCTTCAGCTCGGTACGTCCACAGAGATGAGTACTAAACCATGATTGTACTTCCATAAAGTTATGACTACGTTACAGAACGTGCCGACAGACAAGATGGGCGCTGGATAATGATAAGGGGTCGTCTTTATCAATCACATCCACATTGATACGAGAAGTCATCTCATGATCTGACTAGACAGTATCTCCACCTACCCCCACTAAGGGAGAGCCAGGAGAAACCTCCACCTATATACAAGGGTAAGAATCCATTCTCAGGTATGCGATATACAACACCATACACACAATGCAACGCAATGCAATATTAGCATACTTGCCCTTCTTTTCCATCCTTTGTTCAGTGATAGCACTAACTCAGGCATCGAAGAGATTTCAGCTGACGACAGCCAGGGTCTCTGATCTCTATTTCTCCTTCCCTTTCAGGTTCTGAGGCGACCCATCTTCCCCCAAGAAGCTTAAACAACATATTATGAGTTTCATATTCACCTAATCTAAGTCCATAATTTTTAGGCACTTACAGATATATACAGTCACTCTGTGTAAATAGATATTAAAAATGGTGATGTTTAAGTAAAATCCTTTGGTCTTTATGATGATGAGATCGTCAAGACTATCTGGTTTCACGGTTGAACCAGTTTTTCCCACTATTCTCATCCATTGAGTGCGAGTCTATACTTGTGGGATTTTAGGAAACCCATGGCTGGCCCAGTAATTTAGGCTTAAATACAAAGCTTGTGAAAAGCCAAGTCTAAATTGACTTTAATGCAGATTTGATTATATATTTTTTTCAAACTATGTTGAGGTTGGCTATGTGAATTTCTTCATTTAGATCTATCCCAAACATGGTTGTATCTTTTCATAAAATACTTATTTAGCATTCTTTAAAAAGGATGCCAAATTGGAGTATCTAGATGTGAGTCTAAAACATGGCTGAAATCCAACCCGATGTGACTGAGCTTGGGTTGGTGTTATGCAGGTCCAACCCAGCTCAAGATCGCCCCTAATTGAAAAGTCAGCAAAATCACATGAAGCGGTTAAAACATAGGGAAATTCTGTATGCACCCATAGGAAGTGTTGAGTACACCCACCATTTATTTTTTTTTTAATTACTAAAATGGCCTCATATGAAAGGACCAAATTGCCCTTTACCATCAACATCCATCTTCCTCCTTTGATTCAGCAACAGTGGGTCTCATTTATCTTGTCTTCTTCTTCTTTTTCTTCATTCTCCCTTTTTTATCCCTTCCCTTCTCACTGCAACTCTGCACTCCTTCCTCCTCATTGATTTTCATCTCCTTCGTCATCAACTTCTTCAACTGTTTTTTAGTATCATCAAGTCTCTTCCATTTCTTGAACGAGCTTGGAAGTACTCATCTCCCTGCACCACATTGTGTATTTAAAGTAGGCATTTGCAATATGGACAAGTAGTTGACGATCTATGAAAATGAGGTATACGTTTTGACTTTGTTTCCTTCATTTTCATTTTTCTTCTCGCGTCCTGCTTAGAATTCCAGAACCGCGCATTGAATATATGCTCGATTGTCGTAAGACGTGCAACATTATAATGCACGACACTATTAAACCGCACAAGGTACTTTTGATCGGTCAATTTGAACCGATCATAAACATTAAGAACGGCCTATTAATACCGTGCAGTATAATATTGCACAGTGATAAAGGAGCGTGTAGTGATAAACTAAGAATTTGTGATATATTTGTAGGAGACTGAATCAACCGGTGCCAGTGAGTACCTTTTGGATTTTACGAATGTCTTTACCACTAACATGATATTTAGAAGCCGAGAGGGCCTAATCCAATAGACAATGGATGTTGGAAAGAAACATGGTTTGGTAATTGTAGTCAAGACTTCAGATGCCGGTGGAGATGGAAGGAAGCCGAGAATCATTTTTTCTTGTGAGAGAAGTGGTAGTTACAGGGGTCCATTGAAGGTCTTCGAAAAGAAAAATCCTAACAAGGCAATGAGAACGAAGAAGTGTAGGTTCCCTTTTGCTTTGAAGGGCCGAAAGTTGGCAACTGACGACGATTGGATGGTAACAGTGGTTTGTACTGTGGGGTGCACAATCATCCAAACACAACATCTCGAGGGGCACTCATTTGCTGGGAGGCTTTCTGGGAAAGAAATCAATGTTTTGATTGATATGTCTAAGAGTTAATAGCAACGACACTACAGATGTTATCATGGACCATTTCTGGGCACATCCATCATCTATTCAGTTATTACGTGCATTTCCAGAAGTTTAGGCAATGGATTCCACGTACAAGACTAATAGATATCGACTTCCCTTGCTTGAGATTGTTGGTGTCACATCTACTCAACTGACGTTCTCCGTTACTTTTTGTGTACCTTGAATCAAAGAGGGAGGCCTATTATAGATGGGCTTTGGAGAAGCTTAAGGAATTAATGGATGGAAGCATTCCGACTCGTGTGATTGTCACAAACAGAGAGTTAGCGCTGATAAATGCAATAAATGTTATTTTTCCGAATGCAGCAAACTTATTATACATGTGGCATATTTCTAGGAACATCTTGGTAAATTGTAAGAAGTCTTTTGAGACCAATGACAAATGGGGTGCATTTATCTCTTGTTGGAACATGTTGGTAGTCTCTCCAACTAATAGTGACTACACGCAACTTCTAAGTGCTTTGGAACGAAATTACTGCGGGTATCCACATGTTGTTGATTATGTGAATAAATCATGGTTGAATAAGCATAAGGAGCAATTTGTGGCTGCTTGGACGGATCGGCATATGCACTTTGGGAACATCACTACTTACAGAGCTGAGAGAGCACAAGCAAAATTAAAGAGACACCTAGGTACATCGAGCTGTAGCTTTGATTCGTCCTGACAGGTTATCCATATCTTACTAGAGTTGCTCTTCATGGAGATAAAGGCTTCTTTTGAAAAGAGTTTGAACACCGTGTAATATAAGTTCAAACCAGCACTGTTTCGTGAGTTGGGAGGATTTCTATCAAAGAATGCTTTGGATATAGTGTTAAATGAGTCGATAAGAGCTAGTGATATTGGTCCAGATTTGGCGACATGTGGGTGCGTAATTTGACGGACCCATGGTTTACCATGTGTACATGAAATTGCCTAGTACATAAGGGAAGGTTCTCATATACCACTGAGTAGTGTCTACCACTATTGGAGGAAGCTCAATTTTGATGCCACTATGGTGAACGAAGCCCCTGAGTTGACCACAACTTCAGAGTTCGAGTTGATCGCTAAGAAATTTCAAAGTAGTGATCAAAGGGGTAAAAGACAAATATTGAAAAAAACTAAGAGAATTGGGGAGTCCTTGATAAGTCCACAAAATTAGGTCTTTAGGTCATCATTTCATGAGCATTTGTGGACTTAATTATGCTTAATTGCATAGAATTGCACTTAATTTCATGAATTCATGCATTTGGGGTTATTTTTGGAAACATGGTCAAAATAGGTTAAAATTCATCACATTGCATGTCTTTTATGAAATTAAGGTTGTTCATCTCATTTATCACCAAAAATTAGTTTTATTTTGGCTTCATCGATATATACCTACTATTTTTTGCACCATGTGCTAATTTTGGAAAGTTTGTCATTTGGGTGCATCATTAGGCATGTAGGGTCCCATGCGTGATTCATGTTTATTTTCTTAAACGTACTTTATGTTAAATTTATTTCTTTCAACTTGTAGGAGAAATCAACATGAGACCTACAATGAAGAAATTTGAGAAGAGAGGTCAAAGGAAAGTCAAATAAGCAAGCAAGGAAAGAGTCCAAGCATGGGTCCCACACACCCCATTGAATGCCAACATAGAAGCTTCCATTTGTGCACAATTATTCCCGGATTTTTCAGGGGCATCAACTTAAACTATCCATAATTCTCAAACCGAGTTTCGGATTGGCGCAATTTAACTACCGTTGGAAAGCTCTTTTCGAGTAGATATCCAGGGAACCCAAGATTATGTAAATCAGGGCTATATTGAGGGAGATATGACTTCGGGAAATTGTTTGATACAGTTTTAGGCGAGAATTGCAAGAAATCTCAATATTTGGAAAGTTTCTTCCCTCTACACCATCATGCAATTTTTAGAGATATTCTTGGAATTATACAAGGAAGATGTGTGTATCAAGAAACCTAATAAGGCAAGGACATCTCTCAAATTTAAAAGTCTTTCCAAGGAGAGAAGAGTAGCTTGGAGATGAAGAAAAGAATCAAGGCAAAAGAGGAAACAAAAGCCCTATGAAGGAGGAGAATTATTGGCAACAAAGGAACATAAAAATTTATAAAAAGGAGCCAACAAAGTGGCTGGACGTCCATCCCTTGTAGTTGAGAAATCTTTGAGGTGCTCTCTCCCTTTCCACTCCCATCCACCCTTTCTCTAGTCCCCTTCTTCTTCTCTATTCTAATTCTTTAGACATAGATTGAGAGACCATGTTGAGAGAATGATGAAGAGGGAAGAATCTTAATTTTTTTTGTACTTCAAGATCGAGGAATAAAAACATTACTTGGATTGATTCTGCGATTCTTCATGTCAGTGTGTTAATTTTTTTTTATTCTGGTTCTTTTATGTGTTTTGATTGGAGACAATATTTCACATGATTAGATCTAGGGATTTGAAAATAAAATAAAAGGATTAAAAGTTGAGAGACGACAAGTAATCACTTGCATAAATTTTTCCTACTCTGAGAAGAGAGGACATCAATATAGCACATCAATATCGCATTGTCAATACTTGTATCATCGTCCAGTTTCTAGATTTTTGGTACATCCTTTTCGCTTTTTATTTTTCCACCCTTTTGTTTTTATTTTTTAGTTAATATTATGATTTTTTCTTAATTGAAAATTCTTGATTTAGAAACCCAATTTACATCTTTCTATGTTTAGTAGAAACTTACTATTTTTGTTACTCGCATAATCTATGGTTGGAAAGTGTCTTTGTGCATATTTCATATTTAGAAATTGCATTAGAACAAGGTTTTTGTTGTTGAAATCACAAGATTATTAACTGATTAGAAAGACTAACTTTGGTCCTGGTATGAGAATAGTGAAAAATCCTGCACAGTTTCAGCAGAATTGACCTAACTGTGTTACAAAAGTGCGCGATTTAAAAACCAGGTAAACGTGAATGTTTTGGTCCGAAAAGTAGCAGATTTAAAGTATAATAATTGGACTTTGAAACCTCAGAATTTCAGTAAAAATTAACATCGGAAACCATATCAACCAGAGGCACAAACAGGGGTAGTTGAAAAGACTGTGATCAGATTTCAGCAGCATAACTGGTTCAACTAGGCATCTTTGAGTGATCATATATTTTTCTTTTTAAGTCATTTTTCCATTTTTCTTTTTTTGTTGTGTCATGAATCATCAGAGTATTGATTCCAGCCATTAGATTCAGGTTCATATTATCTTAGACTAGTTGTATAGTCCAGCGAAATTGGGCCTGTGCAAGACTTTCCATACTTAGAATTTTTTCTATAGCATGCATCAGATTTTTAGAAACTTACATAAAATTGCATTGTTAGCATTTAGGGCATTATAGATCATTCATATTGGCAAAAAAGGTGATTTTGGTAACTAAGATCTAATTTAGGAAGTTTTTTATTTATTTATTTTATATTAAATAGGTTGTTTTGATGAGCTTGTTACTTTTGCAGGTTATAGTTAGAATATAATTGAATAAACTAGGTTTCTTTACTTATTTTAGGTTTTTTTTAATTTAGAAAGTTGTAATTGTTAGTTTTCAGTTTTTAGGAATTTCTTGTAATTTGATTAGTTTATTTATTAGGTTAGATTTAGTTTCTAAATTAGAATATGTTAAAGTTGGAAATTTTCTTAAAAAGCATTGCTCCCTGTGAATCGACTTGGTCTCATCAGATTATTACTACAATGATTGGACCACCAAGTGCAAGGGTGCAACTGTAGTAATAATCTGGTGAGACCATGTCGATCCATAGGGAGCAATGCTTTTTAAGAAACTTTCCCACTTTAACCTATTCTAATTTAGAAACTAAATCTAACTTAATAAAGAAACTAATCAAATTACAAGAAAATTTATAAAAACTGAAAACTAACAATTACAACTTTCCACATAAAAAAAACCTAAAATAAGTAAAGAAACCTACTTTATTCAATCATATTCTAACTATAACCTGTAAAAGTAACAAACTCATGAAAACAACCAATTTAATATAAAATAAATAAAAAAAACTTCTTAAATTAGATCTTAATTACCAAAATCACTTTTTATGCAAATATGAATGATCTATAATGCCCTAAATGCTAACAATGCAATTTTATGCAAGTTTCTAAAAATCTGATACATGTTGTAAAAAAACGTTCTAAGTATGGAAAGTCTTGCACAGGCCCAATTTCACTGGACTGTACGACTAATCTAAGATGATATGAACCTAAATCTAATGGCTGGAATCCATACTCTGATGATGCATGAACACAACAAAAAAAGAAAAATGGAAAAATGACTTAAAACGAAAAATATATGATCACCCAAAGATGCCTAGTTGAACCAGTTATGCTGCTGAAATCTGATCACAGTCTTTTCAACTACCCCTGTTTGTGCCTCTGGTTGACATGGTTTTCGATGTTATTTTTTTTACTGAAATTCTAATGTTTCAAAGTCCAATTATTATACTTTAAATCTGCTATTTTTCATACCAAAACATTCACGTTTATCTGGTTTTTAAATTGCGCACTTTTGTAACACAGTTAGGTCAATTCTGCTGAAACTGTGCAGGATTTTTCACTATTCTCATACCAGGTCAGAAGTTAGTCTTTATAATAAGTTAATAATCTTGTGAATTCAACAACAAAAACCTTGTTCTAATGCAATTTCTAAATATGAAGTATGCACAAAGACACTTTCCAACCATAGATTATGCAAGTAACAAAAATAGTAAGTTTCTACTAAACAAAGAAAGATGTAAATTGGGTTTCTAAATCAAGAATTTCCAAGTAAAAAATCAGAATATTAACTAAAAAATAAAAAAAAGGGTGGAAAAATAAAAAGCGGAAAGGATGTACCAAAAATCTAGAAACTAGACGATCATACAAGTATTGACAATGCGATATTGATGTCCTCTTTTCTTAGAGTAGGAAAAATTTATGCAAGTGATTACTTGTCGTCTCTCGACTTTTTTCTAATCCCTAGATCTAATCATGTGAAATATTGTCTCCAATCAAAACACATAAAAGAACCAGAATAAGAAAATTAACACACTTACATGAAGAATCGCAGAATCAATCCAAGTAATGTCTTTAATCCTTGATCTTGAAGTACAAAAAAATTAAGATTCTTCTCTCTTCATCATTCTCTCAACATGATCTCTCAATCTATGTCTAAAGAATTATAACAGAGAAGAAGAAGAAGGGGACTAGAGAGAGAGTGGATGGGAGTGGAAAGGGAGAGAGCACCTCCAAGATTTCTCAACTGAAAGTCCTGGGATCCGAACCCTAGAAGGGGGGGGGGTGAATAGGGTGAGCTTCAATTATGACCAATTTTAACCAATTTTAACTTCTTTAAATTAAACTAGTCACAAGTGGTGATTAAGTAAATAAATGCGGAAGCTTACAAAAACAATCACCACAAAGCATGCACCATCACACAAGGATTTATAGTGGTTCGGCCTCAATGCCTACATCCACTACCGGCTTGTGAACCAACACCCCACCGGATTTTCACTATTTATGCTTTTCAATAGGCTAAGCAATAACCTTTACAATATGCTTTTCAAGGCTAAGCAAGAACCTCTACACTATGCTTTTCTTAGGCTAAGCAATAACCTCTTCAACCAAAATGTTGGTTATCTCTCTAAGTAGTGTCTATAATACACTTGATGGAGATACAATTAATAGCTCATTACAATGCCTCTTAATTAGGTGGATATGAAAGTGAAAATCTAATTCACACACACACACACACACACACACACACACACACTATGTATGATGTCCTCAATCAATTTTAAAATGAAAGCTCATAAATGTATGCCTAAGGCTTTTGAAAGTTTTAGCTCATAAAAATATTTATGATTGAGGAAAGAATGCTAATCACATGTTAAAAATAACTTGTAAAAGATATATATATATATATATATATGTATTCTAAACAAGTTGTGAAATTCTAAGAACAAAACATGTGATGCATAGGGATGTCAATCAAATTAACAATGTAGCTCAATATGTGTATGCTATAAGCATAAAACATAAAAATAGATTTGATTGAAGTTAGGGGAGAAATCATATGTAATTATAAATTCAACTTGAAAATGATATACCTATCAAATCAAGGCAAGTTGTGAAACTTTAAAATAAAAGTACATATGATTTGTGAAGTTGTTGAATCCAAAACATAAGATAGAGTTGAAAGAGATTTTCTTATGATGAAAAACAACAACCATAGATTCAACCAAGCATATGAATCATGTTACATATAATTTCAAAGATATTTTCATTAACATGATTTACTTAGATATACCAATTTAAGTACTACTTGGATTGAATCAAGGTGATGCATCCAAAATAATAAATCAATTCAAAACATATACATGTTAAGGACACAACAAAACATAGTTTATCATGCTAGAAAAGATTTACCAATAATAAAGCAAAGCATGACAACATATGGTTAAGGAAAGTAAAGCTTACTTAGTGATTTAACTCAATGGAACCAAGCTTTAGCTTCCCAAATGACCCCTTTCATCCCTTAGCTCATTCCCCTTTAATTGGCCTCAAAACATCTCAAGGAGGGCCTAAAAATTGCTAACTTTTGGCAAAGGAATGAACTAGTATTTATAGCCAAAAAGTGCCCAACGGCTCTTCCCCGGTCGACCTGGCCTTCAACGGTCATAAAATTGACCGTTTGAAAAAGTAGCCAACGACTCTTTCCCGGTCGACCGCGCAGTGTGGCCAATCGACCGGGTCCCCTGGGCCGGTCGACCGACCACACTACGGGTCGACCCGGGCCTGAGACCAAAATTCCCTAAAATAGCATTTTTCAAAGTATTTTCATGTGGGGACTTTTGGGCCATTAAATCAAGCTTGGAATCATGATTTAAATCAAACTAAGAGGTTTAAAAACATGAAACATAAAAAGCCTAAAATGATTTGAAAGATTTAAAACATAGGCTAACTTGATTTATAAAAATTCTTTTCAAATCTAATTGCATCCAAGTTTAAAAAAAAAACATGCATAAATCAATATTTTTACAAGTCTTAAAAACAATGCATGTATAAATCAAGATTTCAAGTTTTTCTAAATCAATGCAAGTGTGAAAATTCAAATGATGCTAGAATGATAATGCATCCATCAAATTGCAATACACAAAATCGCTAACATCAACTACTAGGCATGGACGTCAAGCCGCTTTGTTGGCTCCTTTTTATAATTTTTTATGTTCCTTTGTTGCCAATAATTCCCCTCCTTCATAGGGCTTTTGTTTCCTCTTTTGCCTTGATTCTTTTCTTCATCTCCAAGCTACTCTTCTCTCTTTGGAAAGAGTTTTAAATTTGAGAGATGTCCTTTGTGAGAACCCGACCCCTAATCTCTTGGATTAGTGTTGTTTTATTTGTGGATTAGTTCCTTTAGTGGGATTAGTATTTGTTGGGTGAGTTTGTGAGCTAGAATGGTTTTTCTTCTAGTTTTGGGCTTTTGAGTGCTTTGGTAGCTTGTGGGGCCCTTTGGGGGTTCCCTTTTCGGCTTTGCTTTTACTTGTGAGATTTTCCCGATTTGTTTCGTATTGTGTTTTTAGCCCGTTGCATTCATCTTGAGGAATCCTACAACTTTCATGTTGATTCCGTATCCATTTGAGAACCCGAAACCCGATTTCTTGGCCTTGAGGGCAAAACAGTCTTTTCACACCAAATCTGTACCCAAAACTTGATATTCCCGAAACCCACGAAACATATACTTTTTGGAAACTAGATATTTCGACGATCATTTCTTCCTTCTTCGTCGAATCCATCCGAGGTCCCGAATTAGATGATTTCAGCCACCCAAGTTCTTTAAGTTGTGGGACCCAAACCTCACTTGCTTATAAGAGGAACCCATCTCCTTCATTGCATCCCACTCTCCATTGTTCCAGCACAACTATTGAGCCTAGGGCTTTCTTGCAACTTCTTCTTCTTCTTGCTTCTTCATCTCCAAGCCACACCAAGAGTTCATCAATCAAGAAATGGAGACCATCTTCTTCTTCCTCTTCACCATGGCTCCCTATTGATACCATTTTTGGAGAAATCTCCCAACCTAGAGACCTCCCTTGAGCTTGTTCTTCTCATTTGGAAGTCATCCAAGTAAGTGATTCTTCCCATCTTCTAGATTTGTTGTCTCCTAGACCTTGAGAAGCTACATTTGCATTATTGTTGATTCATTCATTTCATTCTTGGTTTAACCCATTTTAGGGTTGTTTTGGGGGTTTTTGTAGAGATTGTGAATCTTGAGCTTGAGAGGTGATTAGAAGCTTGATTTGCTAGATTGGAACCCAAGGCAAGTGGATGATTGGATCGTTTTTATTATTAACATGTTTTGTGAGAAAAATCTTGTTTCATTAAGGGTTTTGGTGATTTTAGTGGTTGTCTTTACTATGATTAATATGGATTTCGAAATGTGCTTATTGATGAGTTTATTTCCCTCTTGTTCATGCTTGGAAAATGTATGCATCATATTGTCAAGGTTTCAAATGATTTCACATGAATGAGTTTCCTTCACCTTGAGCTTTGTTGTGAATGGAAAGAATGGAAAGGGAGGAACTTGAAATGAGGAGCTCTTTAGCTCATACTATTGTCTTGGAAACATGTATTTTAGTCTTCTTGCTCATAGTTCTATGTGATGGTTTAAGTGTTGGAAAGGAAAGGAAAAAGGAAGAGAAAGAGGACAGCTGAACTGGTTCGGAACCCATTTCTGGATAGTTCGCTCGAGCGACCATGACAGTTCGCTCGAGCGACCTGTCCAGGAAAGGATTCGGGCATTTCCAGTAACTTGGTCGCTCGAACGCATTTTAATAACCGCTCGACCGATGGGTTCGCTCGAGCGAACTCTTTGATTCGCTCGAGCGATGCGGTCTGCCTGGCATGGGTCACGCTGGTACAGAAATTTCGGCCAATCGATCGGCCCTTCGGTCTGATCGATCGGAGGACTCAGTTTGAGTCCAGTGAAATTTGATATTGTTTATTTTTGAAAACCTTTGGGCTTTCTATGAGTCCTAGGGGTATATACCTTAGTGTTAAGACCAATTATGCCCTAATCTAAGGTCTCTAAGACTAGGGGACTAAAAGGAAAGAATGGTGATGTTCTAGGCACTAATCCTTGGTTCTAGGTGGGACCCCTACCCTTTCTGGACTGTTTGGACCATGTGTGAGAATGTCTTGAGCCGACACGCCTCACGATTGGTTCGGTGGCATCGAAGTTCAATCCATTTCAATCTTGAACGGGATGGAGCGACGCGATATCTTCTTTATATCTAAACACAAGTCTTTCCCTTGGTTATCGCGAATTCTATTCCTTTCGGTGACTGAATAGGTTGCTCGATGTTTCCGGATTAGTGTAATGCCTAGGATGGACCGTTTATAATCTTGATTCTTGCTATTGTAACATCTAGTACTACCCATAAGCTCATTTTAAGTTTGGAAAGTCGAAAAGTGCATAAGGAGCCCGGAATGTCTTCAAACTCAAGGAGTACCAAGTAATTATTATAATCGACATACGGGACCCCTATTCACTTAAATAGATCTTGAAATTAATACTTTTTCCTGAAATTGTTATAGTTCATTGTTTCACCTCATTTCCCGAGATTTGCATCACATGACTTGTTTTCCCGAAAGCATTGGAGTTACTCTAGTAACAGTTATTTGTTCCGTAGTGCATTGCATCACATGATATGACAGTGTGCCTTGTGCACCCCGTTTTACCCGTTTATTTATTGTACTTGATTTACTCGTTTTCCCGAAAGCACTGAAGTTACACTAGTAACAGTGAATTGTCCCGGGATGTATTGCCTGATGTGAAATGACAGTGTGCCCTTGAGCACCCCCGTTTTGCCCGTTTATTTACTGTACTTGAATTACTTGCATATGTCTCGATTGGTTTTGACCTATGAGTCGGCATCACTAAGCTTGGATACCTTGTCGGTTTGATCCACCGACTTGGAAATCCCTCTCCCGTCCCGCCAGCTGCAGTTTGGATTCCAATACCCGGTTATTACCGTGGTCCCGTCCCGATACCCGGTTCGCTACCGTGGTCCCGTTCCCGTATATTTATATTGTATATATGATTTGCGTTGAGTCTCCTCACCTTGTGTGACTGAGACCAACATCCCGTTATACTCTTGTCACTTCGGTGATAGAGGACATAGCTTCTTGTGATTGTCATCTTGCCAGTTCCCGATTCCTTGGATACCCGACATGTTTTATATTGCTTACTTGCTTTCCGATAAATGATTCATTTCATTTATGAAAGTTGTAAGGTCCGTGACCTTACTGGGTCAGTTGGGCCCAATAGCAGGCCCGTTGACCCATTTATTTTTATTATTATTATAATTAATTGTATTTTAGATATTTAAGTGGGTTTAGTCTTTGAGCGAGTTTCTTTTAGTGTTAGGATAGTATCTGCGAAGTTTCGTTCGATTCTGAGTTCGTTTGATCCTAGCAGGGAGGTAGTTTGCAAATTAGGGAAAATTGAGTGTTTTTCCAAAAAATTCCTATCATCGTGATTTTGGGTTCGTTGGAAAGGTCTCATCGCGCTGATCATTTTTGTCTTCTGGCTCGTCGCGATCCGACGATCAGAAACCCTTCAAATGGTCTATTCTTTCACCGGACCCACTTAAAGGGCAATTCGGTCTTTTCCTCCCTCTCTTCTTCTTAAACAGGGATTAGCCCTAATCGTATTATCACTTCTGCAACGAGAGTTACAACAGCCCTCATTCTTCCTCTTCATCTTCTCAACCCAGATCTCCCTCCGAAAGAGATCATCTCCACGATCCGGACCGCACATTTTCTTCCTTTCGCTCTCCTCTCTCCATTGATATTAGTGGGTAAGCCCTTTCCCATCATCAACTTTTCTATTCGTTTTCTATTTTGTTTAGAATAGGTTGGATCTTGATCTTTTTCCTTTCTTTCTTTCTCTCGGTGTTTTAGATTACTTTTGAGCGGGGTAGATTGTGATCTTCGTGGTAGAAAGCTTCTCCTCAAGCTTTTCCAATTTCTAATCTTCTTGGTTGAGGCAAGTAGATATGCAATTATATTTAATCATGTCTGAATTGTCTTCTTTTGATTGCAATGATAATCTTGTTAGATTACCCAAATTCCAAGCTTGTTGTGGGTATTTCTTTGGGATTGACATGTTAGGTTAATTTGTAGTTTGGATTGGATTAATGTTATAATGGTAGCCTTGGAAGTTTTTAATTTAATAGAATGTATGGAAAAAATGATTAAAATGATTGGAGAGCATGGAGGCTCATTTTATGCAGGAAAAAGGAAGAAGAAAAACTCATTTTCGGGCTCAGGTACAGTACCGATCGATCGGGCCTTCAGACCGATCGATCGGACTGAAATTGCTCTCAGTTAACTGAGACAAATCTCAGACCGATCGATCGGACCTCTTGTCCGATCGATCGGAGGGCATGGTGAAGTCTGACAACTTCAGATGTTGTCTGATGACCACTGCGCCTAGGATGAGTTGATTAAATAAAAGAAAAAGATGAACGTTGACTTCAAACCACCTTAACATGTGAGTGAAAAAGAAAATAACAATAAAAAAATAAAAAAAAAGGGAACAGAAACGTTGATGTGCTGACTGCCCTGACATGCATATATGAGTACTATTTGGTTATCAATATGATGAATCGGACCGATGGATGGTCCGTCTCACTTTTATATATATATATATATTTATTTATATATATAAATGGTTAAACTTCTATGGGCCATAACTTCTGAACCATACATCGGAATTTCGCGAGCCATATATCGTTGGAAAGCTCTTTGAGCGTAGAATTCAATGATACATGTCTCGTGATGATTGGAGATCAGGTAGGGAAGTAGTTAAGTAGATTAATTATTAGACCACTTTCTTATTAGTAACGAGATTGTTAGCCTAGGTTTGGGACTTAGACATTGGAAACCATGAAACCATTCTCACATGACCATTAATGGGGTTTTGAAATCGTAGCACGTGGCTTGGTGTGCTTCGATGGGTTGTCTAGGTATTCGTGTATTGTATATGGTTAACCGAATGCGTATGGAATTGAATCAATCGATGCCCAACATGATTGTACACCAAGGAAATTCTTTATAAGCATTGATTATTCAAATTCCCCACGCACTCCGTTAAAACACATATAATACATGGATGACAACACTGGCCTAGGATTGGATTGTAATCTCTCCTTGATTTATTAATCGTATCCGTTGATTTTGTATCCTTGTACACTCTCTTGGCATAAAACACCTAATTAATTATGAAACATAATCTCTTGTAGAATTAGGACTTGGACCTGACTTAGAGTGTACCTTAGGACCCCGTGTTATGTAATCGATAAACATGACTGATTTGACTGAAGGGATTACCATGTGATTAGTTTTGTCTTGTATTGATTCGAATGAGATAATCCCTATGAACGTGTCTTGTATATTGAGCTAGCCAGACTTGCTTGTCTTTGTCTATTCTTGTGTCAACACCACATTATTATTATTATTTGCATATCATGGCCAGCTGCAGTTTGGGGGTTTATTGATGGGCCGGTTACTCGGACATCGGGGTGGGCAGTCGGCTTTGGACGGCGTCCATGGCGTTGAATAGTTGGGAGCGGGCTAGGACCGTGCTACTATTCCCAGGACCGGGAGCTGGGATCCCCCTGGAGCCGGACTTTGGTATCAGTAGTCCGGATAGGATTGTTACTGGTACCCCGTGAGGTGGCTAGGACATCCACGGAGTCTCCCTCTTGTGCATTGCATTATATTGGTAGTGGTGATTGTTAGTAATGCTAGGATTTCTATTTATGATCCTGATGGTTATTTACTCATGCTTTATGCCTAGATTCGATTCCTTGTATTCTCTTGATTATCATGTCTGTCATTACTCTTATACTTGATGCATGTCATGATTAATTATACTTGCTTATCTATTGCTCAACATGTCGTTGACCCTATTCTTTGGTGTGCAGACTCCTCAGGTGAGTACTATTACGAGGAGCAATCAGGTGAGGAGATCCCAGAGGATCTCCAACCGGCTGAGGAGGAATGAGAGTGGCGTGCTGATGACGTAGAGTAGCGTCATCATTCCCGGCACGAGAGTGATTCATCGGGACTTTCTTAGATTTTATTTCATTCTTATTTATCTCTCGTTGAATCTTTCATATTATTGACTTCTTAATTGTTTTAAATGGCCTTGAGCAGTGGGGTGGCCATTGTAATAAATTAACTTCATTGTTTAAGTTTTATTTTATTCCTTGTGCAACTTTAACTATTAATGAGATTTATTATTCATTGCTTCGAAATTTAATATGCCTCATTCGTATGAATTCCGCAGTTTTATATTACTTGAGGTTTGAAATATTATATCCTCACAACGGACTTACGATCCTTGGGCCTAAAGGGCAAAATTTTTAATTAGCCCTAAATTTCACTCCCCGGATCCGGTTTATTCTCTAATCGGGTTCGGGGGACGTGACAAAAGTTGTTATTTAAACAAGTGTTAATATTCTCCAATGTAAATTCAGTTATTGTTATATTGTCTTCTATCCTTTGTACCCGCACATGTTTTAAATGAATGCCGATTGGGTGAATAACCATGCTTTTACATATGTTTCAAACGATCAATGATTTTGCTAGATTTATATGATTACACATGTTTTAAAAGAATACCCGAATTGTTAAATATCCGTGCTTTGTTGTAAATGACATTTGGTTTGTCAGATATCTATGTTTATACCTGTTTTTAAATGATGCCCGACTTGTTGAATACCCATGCTTTGAATTATGGATAAATGAACATTAGTTTTGGTCAGATTTCTTTGATTACACCTGTTTTAAATGAACACCCGGTTTGTTAAATATCCGTATTTTCACATATGTTTCAAATGGACATTGGTTTTGCCAGACTCCTATGAATACCTGATTTGTTGTATACTTATGTTTTTACCTAAGTCTCAAATGATCGTTTGTTTGGTCAAACTACTATATTTATACATGTTTTAGACGAACACCCGATTGTCAAATATCTATGTTTATAGATGATGTAAATGAACACATGTTTTATTAGATATTCATGTTTTACCCGTGCTTGAAATGAATACAGGTTTTTCCCGAGATTCCCGACTTTGCACCCGTTTAATTATATGCAGCATTTGATCGAGTAGCATGATTCATCATATGTTTTATTCTTTAGTATATTTGTGATCTTTTCATCCACCTGCCAGACCGTCGTGTCTGACCCACTACTTTTGGTACTCAGGTTCAGATTTCTTCGCCCCGAGTTGAGTGTTTTGTTGGCTGTGGAGCCATGCCTTGCAGGTTGGTTTGTCGGCTATGTCATGTAGACATTGAGCTTGACATCGGAGCTACGTCATATTTGGGATAGTAGTTTATAGCTTATTGTTGTATGGCTTTTATTAGCCTTTTTCTTGGGATTATTAATTAATGTACATTGATAATTGTAACTTGAACATAGATGGGAATGTAATATCCTGTAACTGTCAGCTCTGTAATTTATTGTGATGGTTTACTCCAGTCTGATATGATTCTTGATATAATAGTTATATGCTAGAGGTTGAGTGCGACACGGAATCTGATGGCCACGGACTCTGGGTCGCAACGCCACAAATGCTTCCGCAAAATATTCAGAATGTGTTGTCTTCACACACGCGGATCTTGGGAGAAGTAAAAAATACATTTATACTTAATCCCATTTCCCGCCCCCGAGGTTCCGGTTCGGGGGCGTGACATCCTTGCCTTATTAGGTTTCTTGATACACACACCTTCCTTGTATAATTCCAACAATATCTCTAAAAATTGCATGATGGTGTAAAGGGAAGAAACTTTCCAAATATTGAGATTTCTTGCAATTCCCGCCTAAAACTGTATCAGACAATTTACCGAGGTCATATCTCCCTCAATATAGCTCTGATTTACGCAATCTTGGGCTCCCTGGATATCTACTTGAAAAGAGCTTTCCAACGGTGGCTAAATTGCGCCAATCAGACACTCGGTTTGAGAATTATGGACATTTTAAGTTGCTGCTCCTGAAAAATCCGGGAATAATTGTGCACAAATGGAAGCTTCTATGTTGGCATGCAATGGGGTGTGTGGGACCCATGTTGGACGTCCAAGGCATTCTTGGACTCTTTCCTTGCTTGCTTATTTGACTTTCCTTTGACCTCTCTTCTCAAATTTCTTCATTGTAGGTCCCATGTTGATTTCTCCTACAAGTTGAAAGAAATAAATTTAACATAAAGTACGTGTTAGAAAATAAACATGAATCATGCATGGGACCCTACATGCCTAATGATGCACCCAAATGACAAACTTCCCAAAAATAGCACATGGTGCAAAAAATAGTAGGTATACATCGATGAAGCCAAAATAAAACTAATTTTTGGGTGATAAATGAGATGAAAAACCTTAATTTCATAAAAGACATGCAATGTGATGAATTTTAACCTATTTTGACCATGTTTCCAAAAATAACCCAAAATGCATGAAATAATGAAATTAAGTGCAATTCTATGCAATTAAACATAATTAAATCCACAAATGCTCATGAAATGATGACCTAATGACCTAATTTTGTGGACTTATCAATCCTTCATCTACTTCTCTTATTGAACCGGATGTTAAATTGAATACCGGCGGTCTACATTAAATTGAATACTTCTTGTTATTCATCGAAAAAGAAGAAGTTGAATCGGTCTACGCATCGGGAGCCGTCTTCTTTTGAATATGCACTGTCGAGTAAAGGCAGCATTCCGGTTAGATTAAGCAATACAGCTGTAACGAAGAAGGAGAAAATGATTGTCCGTTGCACTCGGTCATGTACATTTCTGCATTTGCTTCCTCAGTCTCTGGGACCCTATATCTACACTGTTAAGGATGTTGCAGCTGATAGTAACTGTGGATTCAGAGCTATAGCTGGTCTTCTAGGCATGGGCGAGGATAGTTGGATGCAAGTTAGAATGGATTTGAATAATGAACTGCAAAGGTATCAAAATTATTATGCATTGGTCTATGGAGGAGAGGAAAGGGTTGAGGAGCTGTATTACACATTATCTTACTTTGAAAGTAATCCTTCATTTGATCAGTGGATGACAATGCCGGACATGGGTCACTTGATATCTTCATATTTTAATGTTGTATTGGTCTTTCTTTCATTGCAGCAGTTCCTTACCTTCCTGCCTTTAATATCATCCCCGATTCCATCAAGTTCTCACAAAGTCATCGCGATTGGTTTTGTCAATGGAAACCATTTTGTTCAGGTATTCATGAAACCCGAAACACCCTTGCCTCCCATTGCTACAAATTGGCATAGACTGTTAGATTATATGGTCTCAATACCAGTATATGATGAATAGATTGATTAATTTCTTTATTTATCAATATAATCTTGCTTTCCTTTCATGAGATGAATGGTGATTTATAACTTAATGCACATGACCAATATATATGACATAATGGTTCATGAGATGAACCGGGTCCCATTAGTATATTAGATGTGATATATGTATATGGATGAGATCCACATACGGGAGATATGTGTCACAAATCTTATACTTAAAATATCTTCACAACCAGTGATGAGATTGGGCATCTCATCTGACAAGGTTGTAGCACTTTGATCACTATGAGATAGTGTGATTTGTCTCGATCATCAGAATGTAAGATTCTGGATCACGGTGCTGGTACATTGGATGTATTGAAGGACCATGAGAAGCACCTTATGAAATACTGTCTCGATTTAAGGACTGCTCTCATAATTCCCTAGCAATAGGCTCTCAATCCTGAGACATTGATGAACTCAAGTTTCTGTCTATTCATTTGCTCTGAGTCACCAATGAGTGAGGCCAACTGTAGGTCAACACCTCGGTGTCTTGGGTACGTGGTAGTAGGACTGTGGGAACATGCAATGATCAAGATGGAATCTACTTACATTATCCCCTTGTGCCAATTAATGGATTTATCATTGATAAGTGCGCACCCATTCCGATTAAGAGTTAATTGGATCGGTACCAAATGATTACTATAATTAATTGAGGCTCAAGGATAATAAGATGTGGATCTAAGATTGGATGGGACAGATTTATTCCAATTGATCCATGGATAATGATAGAGGGGCCTACTTGTGGTAATTGGGAAGTTTAGGGTCTTCATTGAAATATATTCCTAAGACTGGAGTGCAATTGCATTTATATAGTGGAGTTATTTACAATTAACTGTGGGCCCGGATTGCACATGAGATGTGGGGTCGCGTGTCCCAGTTGGAGCCAGCATTCTAAGGAATCCCTAGTGGTCCCCACGCTAGCCCAATATATTAGAAAGATACTAATTATAGTAGAACTCTAAAAGGAAATAGAAAGTTACTATTTCTATTTGAAGTGAGACTTCTAATAGTGGTAATATTAAGTTACTAATTATTAATGGAAGTAGGACTTCTATTTTAATTAGTAAAAGAGGAGGTTACTAATCATATTTGAAGTAAGACTTCTAATTGTGATTTAGTAAGCAACTAATTGTAGTGGAAGTAAGACTTCTATTTTAATTAGTAAGAGGAGGTGGCTTCAATGCTATAAAAAGAGAAGAGAAGAGCCCTTAGATGCCCCCTATGCAATTCCATCTTGGAATTCACACCCAAACACCTCTTGTGCAAGAGTTGCACTCCTCTCTTCCTCTCCCTCTTCTAGTTTCTCTTCTAGTTTCCTTTAGGGTTTTTCTCTTGGAGATCCCACCATCTTCTTGAGAAAAGAGAATCTGATATGGGACATAGCGTGGAAGATCAAAGGGTGTTGGAGATTCTAGTTTGATTAGTGAAGGTGTTCATCATCAAGTAAAGAACTCAAATCCTCCATTAGAGCATAACCAAGCTCCAAAGGTATATCTACATCCTTGTATGTTGTGGATTTCGTGGTTGCATGTTTAAGTGCTATTTTCTATCTTCTAGATAGGTTATGTTGCTGTACATGGTTTATGAGTTTGAGGGATTGCATCCTAGATTGGGTTTATTGCCTTCTAGATAATTGATCCCTGCATCAAGTGGGTCAAAAGTTTTTGAAACCTGTCTGGAAGGCCCACCTAGTTTCCAACATAGACACCACCATCCTAATGCAAAAGGATGGCAGCTCTCATATGCTAAGAGCATCAAGTAATTCAGAGATATGATTGGAGACAGTGTCGCAACACAGGAGTCAGTCAATCTTGACAGTGACTGATTATTTGCACTCTAGGGTTGATGTAATGTAACTTAGTACTTGTTTTATTTCTATTTTTACGGATGGCTGATGAAATCGATGAAAGATTTATGAGTTTATGTTATGTGTTCATTCATTATTAATACCCTTGTTATTAAAGTGTTAAATCATTAATACCCCTGCTCGGTTAAATAGGGTCGGGCAAATGAAGTTTTGCAGGGCCAATAGGTTCCGCACACATGGATATCGCCCGCACCTAAGGCACCGTGCAGTGACTATTTGCACGCTATTAAAGTGCCATGCAGAACGTTATTAACGTGCCATGCAAAAAGAACCATCAAAACGTAATTAAAGTGATCCTCACAATTTTAAGACCCTACTCGATTTACCATGCCCATTTAGCTGCACACTGCACGACAAACAGTTTTCGAGCATATAGACAGTGCACGGTATTAAAGTGACGTGCAATTATCTTTTTCTCAGTACATAATGGCCGTGCAGTGTGTTATAGTATATATAACAACAGAGTAAATCCTATCCCCCTTTCATTTCATTTTGATCAAAATCATACAAGTTCATCAAATGAAGCATATATCATACAAAACCTACATAAAAAGGTGCACCCTCAAAACATCCATTAAAAAAAGTATACCCTCAAAACATCCATACAAAAGTATACCCTCAAAACATCCATAAAAAAAAGACGCATCCAACACCCCTTATTCCATCACGGCTGCGTACGTCATCGGTACGTGTCACGCCCCCGAAACAGAAACCTCGGGGGCGGGAATTGGGATTAAGAATAAATTATATTTTACTTCTCCCAAGATCCGCGTGTGTGAAGACAACACATTCTGAATATTTTGCGGAAGCATTTGTGGCGTTGCGACCCGAAGTCCGTGGCCATCGGATTCCGTGTCGCACTCAACCTTTAGCCCATAGCTATTATATCAAGAATCATATCAGACTGGAGTAACCATCACAATAATTTACAGAGCTGACAGTAACAGGATATTACATTCCCAAATATATTCAAGTTACAATTATCAATGTACATTAATTAAGAATCCCAAGAAAAAGGCTAACAAAAGCCATACAACAAGAAGCTATAAACCACTACCCAAATGTGACGTAGCTCCGATGTCAAGCTCAATGTCTACATGACATAGCCGACAAAACAACCTGCAAGGCATGGCTCCAAAGCCAACAAAACACTCAACTCGGGGCGAATAAATCTGAACCTGAGTACCAAAAGTAGTGGGTCAGACACGACGGTCTGGCAGGTGGATGAAAAGATCACAATTCTACTAAAGAATAAAACATATAATAAATCATGCTAATCGATCAGTACTGCATATAATTAAACGGGTGCAAAGTCGGGAATCTCGGGTAAAACTTGTATTCCATTCAAGCACGGGTAAAACATGAACATCTAATAAAACGTGTATTCATTTACATCATCTATAATCATAGATATTTGACAATCGGGTATTCGTCTAAACATGTATAAATATAGTGGTTTGACAAAACAAACGTTCATTTGAAACTCAAGTAAAACACAAGTATACAACAAATCAGGTATCCATAACAGTCTAGCAAAACCAATGTCCATTTGAAACATATGTGAAAATACGGATATTTAACAAACCGAGTGTTCATTTAAAACAAGTGTAACCCAAGAAATCTGACAAGACTAATGTTCGTTTAAACCTATCCCAAGATATGAATATTTAAACAAATCGGGTATCATGTAGAATAGGTATAAACATAGGAATCTGGCAAAACAAGTGTCATCTAAAATATATTTCAAACCATGTATACTTGACAAATCGGGTAATCATTTAAAACGTGTATAAACATGGGAATCTCACAAGTCAAATGTCATTTAAAACAAAGCACGGATATTTAACAATTCGGGTTTTCGTTTAAGACATGTGAAATCATATAAATCTAGCAAAAGCCATCGATCGTTAGAAACATATGTAAAAGCACGGGTATTCACCCAACCGACATTCATGTAAAACATGTACGTGTGCAAAGAACATAAAACAATATAATAGTGACTGAATTTACAATGGAGAGCATTAACACTTATCTAAATAACAACTTTCATAAAAGCAATGAATCATTTAACTGAAAACAAGTAAGCAATATAAACCATATCGGGTGTCCAAGGAATCGGGAACTGGCAAGATGGCAATCACAAGAAGCTAAGTCCTCTATCACCGAAGTGACAAGAGCGGGACGTTGGTCTCAGTCACACAAGGTGAGGAGACTCAACGTAAATCATATATACAATAATAAATACACGGGAACGGGACCACGGTAGCGAACCGGGTATCGGGACGGGACCACGGCAATAACCGGGTATCGGGATCCAAACTGCAGCTGGCGGGACGGGAGAGGGATCTCCAAGTCAGTGGATCAGACTGACAAGGTATCCAAGCTTAGTGATGCCGACTCATAGGTTAAAACCAATCGAGACATATGCAAGTAATCAAGTACAGTAAATAAACGGGTAAACGGGGGTGCTCAAGGGCACGTAAATAAACGGGTAAACGGGGGTGCTCAAGGGCACACTGTCATATCATATCGGGCAATACATTTCGGAACAAGTAACTGTTACTAATGTAACTTCAATGCTTTCGGGAAAACAAGTCGTGTAATGCAAATCTCGGGACAAGAGGTGAAACAATGAACTATGACAATTTCGGGAAAAGTATTAGTTTCAAGATCCATTTAAGTGAATAGGGGTCCCGTATGTCGATTATGATCATTACTTGGTACTCCTTGAGTTTGAAGACATTCCGGGCTCCTTATGCACTTGACGGTTTTCAAAACTTAACATGAGCTTATGGTTATAACTAGGTGTTATAATAGAAAAATCAAGACTATAGACGGTCCATCCTAGGCATGACGTTAATTTGGAAACATCGACCGACCTATTCAGTCATCGAAAGGAATAGAATTTGCGATAACCAAGGAAAAAGACTTGTGTTTAGATATTAGGAAGATATCGCGTCGTTCCATCCCGTTCAAGATTGAAATTGATTGGACTTCGATGCAACCGAATCAACCTTGAGGAGTGTCGGCTTAAGACATCTCACACATAGTCCAATCAGTCCAAAAAGGGTAGCCAAGGTCCCACCTAAAACCAAGAAAAATTAAAAATCTCAAAATTCACCGGACTCAAACTGAGTCCTCCGATTTCGGTCCGATCGATCGGCCAAAATTTCTGCACAGGGTCCGATCGATCGGCTGAAAAATGCTTACTGTTAAAAGTCAGTCCGATCGATCGGCCTGAACGTCCGATCGATCGGACCTGGGCGCAGTGCAGGTCCGGGAACTCTGATTTTTCTCTTTTTCTTTCCTTTCCTTCCAACATATAATCAATCACATAGAACTAGATACAAGGATACGTAATACATGTTTCCAAGGTATTAGAATGAGCTAAAGAGCTCCTCATTTCAAGTTTTCCCCCTTTCCATCTATTCCATTCACAATAAAACTCAAAGGTGAAGGAAACTCATTCATGTGAAACCATTAGGAATTCTTGACAATAGGATGCATGCACTTTCAAGAGCTTAACAAGAAAGAATAACTCATCAATAAGCACATCTCATAATCAATATTTATCATATCAAAAACAACTATTAAAATTACCAAAACCATCAATGAAATCAAGATTTTTATCACAAAACATGTTAATAAGCAAAACAATCCATTCATCCACTTGCCTTGGGTTAAGAAGATGCACAAATCACTCCACAAAAGCCTCAAAGAAGTCTCTAGCTCCAAACCCACCAAAACCCCCAAATTTTTCCCATGACAACCCTAGAAAATCCAATCCATTGCAAACCTCAATGAAAATCCATGAATGGAAGATAAAAATACTCCAAATGGTTTGGGAAAACAAAGATTAAAAGAAAGAAACCAAATGCTAACCTTTAAAGCCTTGAACCAAGAAGAAGAGCTTGAAAAGAGAAGTTGCCTTTGCTCAAAATCCATGAAAATAACATCTTTGGAAAGCTTGGAAGGTATGGAAGATGATGAGGAGATCAAATCTCCATTTACAATCAAGAGAAGCCAAGGGAAAGAGGAGAGAGAGAGAGTGGCTGAGAGAGGAGTGGTTCCAGCTCTTGCTGGAACCGTTGCAGGGAAATGGGTGAAGAGGAAGGAGAAGGAACCCATTTTATAAAGGGGTGAGTGTGGGCCCCACCTCACTTAAACTTCTCAAGGGAAAAACACAAGTTTCTGGGCCCCGGATGAAAACGACGAAGAAGACAAAATTCATCAGCGAAAAATCTACTTTCCAAAAAGTCTAATTTTGCCAAATTCTGAAATTTTCGAAATTAATGGACAGATTTGGTGTGAAAAGACTGTTTTGCCCTCAAGGCCAAGAAATCGGTTTTCGGGTTCTCAAATGGATATGGGATCAACATGAAAGTTGTAGGATTCCTCAAGATGAATGCAATGGGCCAAAAACACAATACGAAACCAATCGGGAAAATCTCACAAGAAAAGCAAAGCCGAAAAGGGAACCCCCCAAAGGGCCCCACAAGCTACCAAAGCACTCAAAAGCCCAAAACTAGAAGAAAAATCATTCTAGCTCACAAACTCAACCCAACAAATACTAATCCCACTAAAAGAACTAATCCACAAATAAAACAACACTAATCCAAGAGATTAGGGATCGGGTTCTTGTTGGGATTGGTGTATGCCCTAAAGCCCACTGACTGCACTCTCATCTCTGTAACTGGATATTTATTGGAATGACATCTTTCTCTTATTACTTGTGTATATGTATGGTTGTATAAGGCCCATTGTTTTCTAGTAATGACTTAGGTGTGTAGTGGCTACACACAGTTAGGTCTGAGTCATGGACACTTGAAACAATAAACTTGTTCATAACTGAGAGATGGAGTTGGGCACTTCATCTTGGTATAAGTTATAATGAGATACTCTCCTGTATTCAGGGTGACTTACCTAAGTCACGGGAGGGTTTTTCCGGATTTATCTCATTAGTGCATGTGTGATGCATTGAACAGGACCACTTGTAGGTGTGATCTCTAAAATAGTACTATCACAGAGAGAGATCAAATCACCTCTTGCTACTGAGTGACCAGTGCTCTTAATCTTGAGCATTTGTGGATGAACTGACGAAGTCAAGTTCTTGTGCTTTAATTCACTATGGGTGAGATCCTGTTCATGGGTCAACAGCTCTGTGTTTTGGGTGCTCGGGCTTGATTAGTTGGGACGTGCAAATGCAATATGGAATCTATGCCATCACATGATGGAATGATCGTCCCCTTAGAATTATCCGATTAATCATCAGAATCTAAGATCTTAGTATATGGATGTTCCATATGGATATTGAACTTGTGGGTCGCTCCCTGGATCAAGAGAATGATATCCAGATGATGATTAAGTCAAGGGTATGAAGTTCTAAGGTTGAGATGTAATCAAGAAGGTAGATAGTACATCGGTTAACCTACTTGATTATGGATGTTACATAGAGGGGCATTATGGTCATTGTACTTGGTAGGTCAAAGACAATCGTCTATTTATGATGAGCTTATTTGCAATTTAATATTTGTCCCTGGAGTGCAACCATAACTCTCTAGTGGAATGAGTTAGGGTTAAAATGATCTTAATGTTGCTATGGGGTTAGCATGGACATTTTAGTCATTTTGGGAGCCAAGGGCAAATATGTCTTTTGGTCCCTCTTCTAGCCACTTTCCTATATTGGCATGGTTTCCTAATTAGATGATATGTGGTTGAATTAATTTTGTGGAAGAATAATTTTGAGTTTAAATTCTAATAGGCTCTTGATGACATACATGAATTTAACTCTAGCTAAATTATTGACTAGTGGGCCATGGTGTGTTTAGCTATCTTGTGGGCCAGCCATAAGTGGAGCCCCTTGTGGGAGGTTTCCAAGTTTGATTAGGTATCTTTACTTGGAAGGAAAGACTCCTCTTTGGGTAAGAATTCCATTGATTAAAGGTTACTAAATTTTAGTATCTTTAATTTAGTAAGTGTTGCACAATTAAAGGGGCTGGTTGCTATTTTTTTAGGGATAGTCATTCCTATTAGAAAGAGATCTCTTAAAGGCATGAGATATATATATATTACCCTCTCTCCCCTTGGCATGTCAGCCACGTGATACCAGCAACCAGAAATAATTCCAGACGTGCAACAGGTTGGAGTTCTATTGGCCGCCCAAGCCAAGAAGTAGTATTCACGCCCAGCCCCTTTAGGTTGCTGCCCTCATCTTCTTCCTTGGAGAGAGAAGACCAGCAACTATCTATTCCACAAAAGGTGATTCAGAAAACCCTTCTTAGGATTCCATACTTTGATCCCACCATCACTACCAATCAGATTTGGAAGTGGAATAGGAGAGAAGATCAAAGAAGAAAAATTCTGCACAAAATTCCTGCACCTGTGCTGCTGATTGCAGGTTGATTTCAGAACTTTGAAGCTTCCTTTTTCAGAGATTTGAAGCATGCAAATCATCAAGGTAATAGTCTTCTATCATCTCCTTGTTTTAGACACATGTTGATCATGATTTCATGGACTTTTATGCATGGTTACATGGCTGGAATCAGATCTGATTTCTAGTTTTAAAAACTCTGAAAACTCATATCAGCCATGATTAGTCTCCTTTCAGATCTGATATGCATAAACTTTCATTGGTATCAGAGCCACTCCATGTGATATCATGATCCCATGTTGTGTGTTTTTCATTCCTAGATTAATTAAGGGCATGGTGGCGCCCTTTAGGATGTTGTTTCTAGGAGTTTCCTGCAAAGGTTGGGTGCAGGAATTTTTCCATGGCTGCAGGAATTCTACAGATTGCAGATTTCTGCATATAAGTAGTGCAGGAATTATTTCTTAGTGCTGCTGGAATGATTCTGAAACTTTTCCATGCTGCTGGAATAGTTCCAGATTGCTGTCCACTATATGTTAGGAGTGCAGAAATTGTTTCCATGTTGCTGGAACAATTTCAGATTGCTGATTATTACATGGAAGTGTGCAGGAATTGTTTCCAAGGTGTTGGAATAATTTCAGATTTCTATTTAGTGCTGTACCAAGCACAATTGCATGCACTAACCTCTTTGTTTGCAGCCATATATTGCATCCTTGATGGTTCGCATGTATGTGTGTGGATTTGGATGTTTTTATTAGTTGATAAATGTACGATTGCGCGGTTAGCAATCATAGGAAGTTGTAATTATTTCCTTATTTTTATTTCAACTAGTCTTGATGTAAGCTTTCTTGAAAAGCATAGGAATCTCCAATGTAATTTTGGGTTTTTGTTTTTCATTGGGTTGCTTGTATAAATTTTGATTTATTGTAACAAGCAAGAAAAGGAAAGTTTCAAGCGAGGAAGGTTGCAACAAACCGGGTCCCATGGTGACGGAGGCAATGGAGGTTTCCTAGCGCAAGAAGGACTCTTTACCAAGTTTCCTAATTGGAAAAGGATTTGAAGTCCGAAATAGCAGGGAGCCATCAAGGATTGCATTCTTTAATTTGCTTTTATATATGGAATGCATGGTTGAATGCTTTATATAATTGCTATGTTTATCACCTAGTAACATGGCCACCACTAGGTTCTTAAAATTGGCATCTTTCTATATTGGATTGGTTTTAGTTTGGCAAATTGTTTTTAAACAGGTCTTAGACCTGCACCTTCTAATTGTCTAAGGTTTAAAATTGGATAGGGTTTAGTTTACCTTGGTACCCTTAGTTTCCAAAAGAGGCCAAACTAAGATCTGATATGTTGATACCATAGTGGGCCCATAACCCTAGTGTTAAATAATCAAGTGGGAGAGGGATTTGGAAAAATCCCACGGCCTTCCAATTTCGGTTCATGCTAACTCATTGGAGTGTTAGTGGGAGCGGCCATCCCTTCGGTGGAGTTCTTTACTAAAGATCACTTTGATGAATTAGTAGGTGAACCAATGTGAATGTTCGTAATGAGGTGTTAGTGGGAGCGGCCATCCCTTCGGTGGAGTTCTTTACTAAAGATCACTTCTATAGAATGTCAATGAAACGTTAGTGGGAGCGGCCATCCCTTCGGTGGAGCTCTTTACTAAAGATCACTTCTAGATTGGATTAAAGTCTCTTCCCTTCGGAGGACTTAAGTCATAGACATTTTGGGAACGTTCATAAGAGATGGTAATACACTTGACATAAGACGGTAATAACCTCTCCCTAGGAGTTAGTGTTATTTGTCATATGAGGCCAAACCAATCAGTGATTGGGTTATCACTGGGTATTCGTATCCAGACAGTGATGATCCAAATAAGCTAGGCTTAACTCAACGTGACTGTAGGCTCGGCCATCCCTTCGGTGGAGGGTCTATGAGGAGGTTGAGACACTGATACATTATTATTAGGGTTATATAATGTAAAAAGTCTTGTGCATGTTTTTCCTTTTACTACAAGCACCATATACATGTTACATATATACTGCCTGTCTAATTATAACCTGTTATATATCCAGAGAGATGGGGAAGGACTCTTTTAGCCCATTGATGAGTATTCTGCGTGAGAACAAATTGACTGGCCCTAATTACGTAGACTGGAAAAGAAACCTGAACATATTACTCACCGTTGAGGAGTACAAGTATGTTCTGTCGGAACCCTGTCCTACCGTTGATGATTATTCTACAGATGACCAGCTAGAGGCTGAAAAGAAATGGAAAAAGGCGAATAGCATGGCCAAATGCTATATGCTTGCTTCCATGTCCAACGTGTTGCAAACGCAGCATGAGCAAATGGACACAGCTTCAGATATCATGTTGTCCTTGTCTGAGATGTTCGCAGACAGAAGCAGGCCAGCTAGGCAAGCTGCTTTAAGGACAATCATGAATTCTAGGATGGCTGAGGGAACACCTGTCAGAGAGCACATGCTCAAAATGATGGATTGTTTCAATGAAGCTGAGATCCTAGGGGCTGAGATTGATGCAGGGAGTCAAACTGATATGATTCTCGAAACTCTGCCGGGGTCTTTCAACCAGTTCAAGCTCAACTTTAACATGAGCAAGATGGACATGACTCTCTCTGAGTTAATGAAAGAACTCCAGGCGGCAGAGGCCATCATGAAGCCTAAAGGCCAACTTCACTTTTCCCAGTTTTCCTCTAAACTCAACCCGAAAGGGAAAAAGTTCAAGAAGAAGCAGGGTAAGGGAAAAGGACAGAAAAATGGCAATGCTGGGAAGAAGGACAAAGGCACAGGTGAAAAGCCCAAAGGGAAATGCTTTAAGTGCGGCCTCAAAGGTCACTGGAAGAAAGATTGTCCCAAGCTCCTAGGCTCAGATAAGAAAGGTATATCTCTTTCCTACTACATTGAAACCTGTCATGTGGTTGATTCTACTGATTCCTGGATAGTAGACTCTGGAGCCACTAATCATATCTGCAATTCATTGCAGGGGTTTCAGATAATGAAAAAGCTTGAGAAAGGGGAGTTTGACCTTAGAGTTGGAAATGGAGCAAAGATATGGGCTGTTGCAGTGGGAGCAGTTACCTTACATTTTCCGCATGATAGGATATTAGTTTTAAACAATGTTATCTATGTTCCGGACATAAGGAAGAATTTAATTTCAGTTTCCAGACTCATTGAATTTAATTATTCAGTTTCTTTCCATTCTGGTGTTGATATCGGTAGAGATGGAAATATTATATGTTCCGGTAGAATGCATGATAACTTATTTTATATATATCCTATTGCTCCCTCACTGCACAATGTACAACTAGAAAGCTCAGCTTCCCATAAGAGGAAGGTATCTTCGACCAATGACACTTATCTTTGGCACTTACGTTTGGGTCACATTAACCTAAAACGGATTCAGAGGTTGGTAGAGGATGGGCCTTTGAGCTCATTAGATCTCGAACCTTTACCTCAGTGTGAATCTTGTCTCATGGGAAAGATGACCAAAAGGTCATTCTCTGCAAAGGGACTGAGGTCAAAGGAGTTGTTAGAATTGGTTCACACTGATGTGTGTGGTCCTATGAACAAACTAGCTAGAGGAGGTTATGAGTATTTCATCACCTTCACCGATGATTACTCTAGGTATGGATATGTGTACCTAATGCGACGCAAGTCTGAAGCGTTTGATAAGTTCAAACAATTCAAGGCTGAGGCGGAGCTACAACTAGGAAAACATATCAAAGCTCTTCGATCTGATCGAGGTGGCGAGTACCTCCTGGGTGAGTTCAAGGAGTACCTCACACAACATGGGATTGTGTCTCAGTTGTCTGCACCGGGTACACCCCAACAAAATGGTGTAGTAGAGAGAAGAAACCGTACCCTTCTAGATATGGTAAGGTCCATGATGAGTCATGCAACCCTACCCATATCATTTTGGGGATATGCCCTAGAAGCAGCAGCATACATTTTGAATCTGGTACCTTCTAAATCAGTACCTAGGACACCTCAAGAAATGTGGACAGGTCGAAAACCCAGTTTAAGACATATTCACATTTGGGGTTGTCCAGCCTATGTACTGAATGATAAAGCTACCAAGCTAGAACCCAGATCGGAAATGTGCTACTTCATTGGGTATCCTAAGGGAACGAGAGGAGGCATCTTTTATCATCCAAAGGAGCAAAAGGTGCTTATCAGCACTCATGCTAGATACTTGGAGGATGATTGCATGATGCGCCAAGAGCTTGGTTGTAAGGAAACCATTGAGGAGATTCTTTTAGAAACTCCTGCAACATCTGTGCCAGAACCTGAGACTGTAGAAAATCAAGACATTCCTTTTAACACTCCGGAGCCTCGTCGTAGTGGGAGAATTTCTAGACCACCAGATAGATACCTAGGAGTGTCTTTTATGACAGACTCAGAGGATCTGGTTGAGGATCCTACTAGTTACGATGAAGCAGTAACGGATATAGATGCTGACATGTGGCAGCAAGCGATGAAATCTGAATTGGATTCTCTGTATTCCAATCAAGTCTGGGAACTTGTGGATGCACCTGAAGGGATCAAACCCATAGGGTGTAAGTGGATCTACAAGAGAAAGAGAGGAGTGGATGGGAAGGTTGAAACCTTCAAAGCAAGACTGGTGGCGAAAGGATATACTCAGAAAGAGGGTATCGATTATGAGGAAACCTTTTCACCAGTAGCTATGCTTAAATCCATTAGGATTCTCTTAGCCATCGCATGTCATTATGACTACGAGATATGGCAGATGGATGTCAAGACAGCTTTTCTTAATGGAAGTCTTGACGAATGCATCTATATGATGCAACCAGAGGGATTCATTGCTGGTGGCCAAGAGAACATGGTCTGTAAGCTTAAGAAGTCCATTTATGGACTTAAGCAAGCATCTAGGGCATGGAACATCAAGTTTAATCAGGCAGTCAAATCCTTTGGCTTTGATCAAAACATTGATGAACCATGTGTGTATAAGAAAGGGAGTGGAAACGCAGTTGCATTTTTAGTCCTGTATGTGGATGACATATTACTCATTGGAAATGATGTTGGCATGATGTCGTCTACAAAGGTTTGGTTATCATCTCAATTTCAAATGAAGGATTTGGGTGAGGCAAGCTATGTCTTAGGGATCAAGCTTATGCGAGATCGCAAGAACAAGATGTTAGCCTTATCCCAATCTTCGTATATTGAGAAGATATTGGTCAAGTATAACATGCATGACTCCAAGAAGGGCTTGCTACCTTCTAGACATGGAGTACCACTATCTCGGAATCAATGTCCGAAGACACCAGAGGAGATAGAAAGCATGAGGAGAGTACCATATGCATCAGCTGTTGGAAGCCTCATGTATGCAATGTTGTGTACTAGACCAGATATCTGTTTTGCCGTTGGCATGGTTAGTAGATATCAGTCAAACCCTGGACCGATGCACTGGACAGCTGTTAAGCATATATTCAAGTATCTTCGGAGAACGAAAGATTATATGCTGACCTACCGAGCAGATGATCTAATGCCACTGGCATATACAGATTCTGATTTCCAGTCGGATGTAGATGGCAGAAAGTCTACCTCAGGATACGTATTTACTCTATCAGGAGGGGCTATATCATGGAGAAGTGTCAAGCAAGATTGTACTGCTGACTCTACCATGGAAGCAGAGTATGTGGCGGCATTGGAAGCTGCAAAGGAAGCAGTATGGCTCAGAAAATTCCTTTTGGAATTGGGAGTAGTTCCTGCTGTGCAAAAACCGATTGTCATGTATTGCGACAATACTGGTGCAGTAGCTAACTGCAAAGAGCCCAGGAATCACAAGAAAGGCAAGCACATTCAGAGAAAGTACCACTTGATCCGGGAATTCGTCCAGGATGGAGAAATAGTGGTAGAGCAGATTGCCTCAGCAAATAACTTAGCTGACCCATTCACTAAGACTCTTACTGAGAAAGTTTTTTCTTCACATGTTGAGTCTATGGGAGTTAGGTTAGGACGTAGTGATCTTTAGTGCAAGTGGGAGATTGTTGGGATTGGTGTATGCCCTAAAGCCCACTGACTGCACTCTCATCTCTGTAACTGGATATTTATTGGAATGACATCTTTCTCTTATTACTTGTGTATATGTATGGTTGTATAAGGCCCATTGTTTTCTAGTAATGACTTAGGTGTGTAGTGGCTACACACAGTTAGGTCTGAGTCATGGACACTTGAAACAATAAACTTGTTCATAACTGAGAGATGGAGTTGGGCACTTCATCTTGGTATAAGTTATAATGAGATACTCTCCTGTATTCAGGGTGACTTACCTAAGTCACGGGAGGGTTTTTCCGGATTTATCTCATTAGTGCATGTGTGATGCATTGAACAGGACCACTTGTAGGTGTGATCTCTAAAATAGTACTATCACAGAGAGAGATCAAATCACCTCTTGCTACTGAGTGACCAGTGCTCTTAATCTTGAGCATTTGTGGATGAACTGACGAAGTCAAGTTCTTGTGCTTTAATTCACTATGGGTGAGATCCTGTTCATGGGTCAACAGCTCTGTGTTTTGGGTGCTCGGGCTTGATTAGTTGGGACGTGCAAATGCAATATGGAATCTATGCCATCACATGATGGAATGATCGTCCCCTTAGAATTATCCGATTAATCATCAGAATCTAAGATCTTAGTATATGGATGTTCCATATGGATATTGAACTTGTGGGTCGCTCCCTGGATCAAGAGAATGATATCCAGATGATGATTAAGTCAAGGGTATGAAGTTCTAAGGTTGAGATGTAATCAAGAAGGTAGATAGTACATCGGTTAACCTACTTGATTATGGATGTTACATAGAGGGGCATTATGGTCATTGTACTTGGTAGGTCAAAGACAATCGTCTATTTATGATGAGCTTATTTGCAATTTAATATTTGTCCCTGGAGTGCAACCATAACTCTCTAGTGGAATGAGTTAGGGTTAAAATGATCTTAATGTTGCTATGGGGTTAGCATGGACATTTTAGTCATTTTGGGAGCCAAGGGCAAATATGTCTTTTGGTCCCTCTTCTAGCCACTTTCCTATATTGGCATGGTTTCCTAATTAGATGATATGTGGTTGAATTAATTTTGTGGAAGAATAATTTTGAGTTTAAATTCTAATAGGCTCTTGATGACATACATGAATTTAACTCTAGCTAAATTATTGACTAGTGGGCCATGGTGTGTTTAGCTATCTTGTGGGCCAGCCATAAGTGGAGCCCCTTGTGGGAGGTTTCCAAGTTTGATTAGGTATCTTTACTTGGAAGGAAAGACTCCTCTTTGGGTAAGAATTCCATTGATTAAAGGTTACTAAATTTTAGTATCTTTAATTTAGTAAGTGTTGCACAATTAAAGGGGCTGGTTGCTATTTTTTTAGGGATAGTCATTCCTATTAGAAAGAGATCTCTTAAAGGCATGAGATATATATATATTACCCTCTCTCCCCTTGGCATGTCAGCCACGTGATACCAGCAACCAGAAATAATTCCAGACGTGCAACAGGTTGGAGTTCTATTGGCCGCCCAAGCCAAGAAGTAGTATTCACGCCCAGCCCCTTTAGGTTGCTGCCCTCATCTTCTTCCTTGGAGAGAGAAGACCAGCAACTATCTATTCCACAAAAGGTGATTCAGAAAACCCTTCTTAGGATTCCATACTTTGATCCCACCATCACTACCAATCAGATTTGGAAGTGGAATAGGAGAGAAGATCAAAGAAGAAAAATTCTGCACAAAATTCCTGCACCTGTGCTGCTGATTGCAGGTTGATTTCAGAACTTTGAAGCTTCCTTTTTCAGAGATTTGAAGCATGCAAATCATCAAGGTAATAGTCTTCTATCATCTCCTTGTTTTAGACACGTGTTGATCATGATTTCATGGACTTTTATGCATGGTTACATGGCTGGAATCAGATCTGATTTCTAGTTTTAAAAACTCTGAAAACTCATATCAGCCATGATTAGTCTCCTTTCAGATCTGATATGCATAAACTTTCAGTTCTCACAGTACGTCACCGGCAAGCCATTCAGGATCTCGAGGGTTGTCTGCAATGCCCGGTAATAGAAATCAGCAGGTTGCTTCGTTCGAGCAATAGTGGCATGAAAATGGTCCTTCACTCGAAGGATCAGTAAGAAACACATCTATGTGTCAATACTTAAGATAGTTTGGAAAAATGGATGCATAATGTTCTGAAAAGGTTCAAACCCTCACCACTATTGGAGTCAGGTCACCTCTACCCTCATTAGGGTGATAGTGGGAATGACGATTAGGATTCTGTACTCGAGGTGTGAAATCCTAAAAAGCCTCTCTAGGCAGTTGGGTGAGCACTCCCATGCATGTTGCGCTCGATGGCTGCGGTGAGCCACGGATAATACATGATCCTCCCAAGTAACCCAGTATTAGTTTAGAAATCTGTAGGAGATCTTGTATTTTCCAGCAGTCGATCCCCAAGATGCACGAATGGGGCGAGTGGTGTGGGTGGGATGGTTTGTACATAGCCAAATTGTCGGAGAACCCTGTGTGGGTGGTAGGGTTCAATGACATCTAGAGATCTCAAGCAACCACAGAAGAAAGATATCTGATGGAATGGATGCTGGGCCCTGGCACTAGTGTACGGATCTCAGGCCACCTGTGGCAAGTAAATGAAACAACTCATTAATAATAAAACGTATTCCATCGCAAAAACATAAAATATATATTAAGAACTCTATTAGGTGCTCACCTCACTCAAATTTAGGTCATCCAACCTCTCCTGCAACAGTTGTACGTTCCCTTTCGCAATCCCAGAATCTTGACCAGGATTCCAGCGGCTCGCTAGAGGTATTCTAGTAGTATATCCCCACTGTGCAGGAGGACGGGCAAATGGGAAGTGCTCGTACACCCAAGACTACAAATGATACCAATTATTAATTATACAATCGAAATGATCAATTATGAGGGAACATGTATGTGTATATATAAAGCATTTACCTTGAGCAGTGTGAAATATCCAGCAATCTGTCGCACATCTGCCTTTGTGGCGGTCCCCAACTGGCGATACACATATGTCAGTGCGGCAGCCCCCCATGCATAATAACGGACCTGTGGTAAGTCCATCAGTAAAGATAGGTAGTAGATTAGGACTCGAGTTGAGGACTTATCGGTGAAGAGTGTGCAGCCTAACAAATAAAGAAGATAGCCTCTAGCTGCACACTCTACCTGCTCAACATAAGACGCAGGAGTCACATCGCCGCACACCCGTTTGATCCACCCCATCCTAACTACCCCACCACGTGCCACTCTCAACTCAGCTGATGCAGATGCCCTATCCACACCCAGTCCACGCTCAAGTAAATCTACTTGATTAGTAAATCCCATACTAATCGATGCGTGGACAAGAAGTCTCGTTACTTGGATGTTGATGAGAGTACTCACATCATCCAAAGTGATCGTCATCTCACCAAATGGCATGTGGAAGGTATTTGTCTTAGGTTGCCATCTCTTTACAAAGCTCGATACCAAAGGGCAGGAGATATATCGGTATGAGAAATGCTTCAACTTTGCCAATCCAGACTTTTCTATAATAACACCAAACCGAGGAACATGAAGATCAGCCCCATCCTCGGGTAGAGGTATGTACCAATCCTTCAGCTGAAGCCAATGATTAATACATTTAAGCGGGTCGCGTTCCTGCACATTACAAGTATAAATCTTCATTAATATATGTTATTTCAACACATCTTATTTGAAAAATGATTAATTAAGACATTAAAAGAATACAAGTGTACCTCGCCGTCCCATTTGGGTATGGCTACGTGCATCCTAACACTCATAAGGACAGATAGGACCCTCCCTTGTTGCCGCTGCAGGAGGACTAGATGGCTGTGCCTCCTCGTCTGAGGAATCATCCTCCCTTACTGCCATTGCAAGAGGACTGGACTACTGTCTCTCCTCCTCTGAGGAATCATCTTCTGTAGAACTGTCAACATTCTCCTCAACCTGCTCCGGGAGTGGATCCTACTGTAATTTTCGTCTTCGTTCAAACGCCGTTGGCCGTTGATGACCGGCAGTCGAAGAACTCGCATGCATACCTCGGTGACGCGGTCTTGCGACACCAATCTTGGTCTGAAATCTCGATGGCTCGCTGGAAGAACTAGCCCGTCTACCTGTCGTCTGTGAGCAGCCACTACGGCGAGCTGGTCTTCTAGGAATTTTTGCCAATCTGTTAAAAATGAAAATCAATAAGAGGAAACAATGTAATTAAAGATATAATATTTTTTTGTACTGCTCGGATCAAATATACAGTGTAGGCTTCTTCTGCACGGCGCAATGAAAACGTGCATTTTGTGTTTGAATGTCATGATTGAACCGCACATATTTTATATGCTCGCCCAATACTTGTTGTGCATATAAAAAAATGCACGGCTTAGATGGGTTGTGCACATAGTACCTACATGGCATCAATGTGCCATACATATAGACCCTGCACGTTTCTAGATTGCCGAGCAGATTGCGAACAACTGTATGAAGAAGAAGAAGAACGATGGACATGGTAAATTTAGAGTTCGAAACTCCCATCCATGTCATTCATTAGGGACTTCCCTATTTCTTGTAAACATATATACTCTCTAATGCATAAATTACAACCTAAAAAAATACGTGAAAATGATAAACCTATCAAGAAGAAGAAGAAGAAGAAGAGCTCACCTTGTTTGAGTGTCCCTGATGATAGATACAAGCAGTGCAGAAAAGAAAGGATGGTGATGAGAGCTGTCAGCTGAGAAGTGGAGAAGAGGTCGACATAGAAGAGTTCGATGCTGCCGCAGTTCTCAAATTTGAAAACTGTTGACGAGGGAATGGAGAAGGAAATGAAATGACCTATGCTTCTTGTGTGGACAATTTGGGTATTATGGTGGGTGGGCTTAGCAAAATGTTTTTAAGAATATATTGGGTGTGGTGAGCCCAGCAAGTGGGCGTGCTCAACACTTCCTATGGGTGCATATAAAATTTCCCTAAAACATATGAAAACAGGGCTCCATCTTTCTTTTTCTCACCAGTCACCACCATCCTGTGAAATGACATTTTTATCCTCCCAAATTCTAAATATTCTGAAATTCCAAAATATGTACTTGGTGAGGAAGCATTAATTTGTGGGAGACAAACATTTGAGAGAAATTGAGGATTTTTGAATCATGAGTTCTTTTCAACCACACATGCCCTGGAACTTGACCAAATCTTACCATGGGGCCCCGCAAGACGCTTTCCTAAAAACAGGTGTTGACAAGCATTTACAACTTAACCATGACCCTGACATTCTTTAAAACAGGATACAAGCCTAGCACTTACTTTATAATCATTGGATTGACACATGCACCTTAGACTCTCCTTACCATATCATTGCTGACTCGGAATGATGTGGGTGTAGATGTTAAGGGCTTAAGGCAGTTCCAGATGAAAAGTGGCCGTACCTTTGTGAAACCAATTGATGGACGAGTCAACTAAGTATGTGCTGGGAAGGCCAGACTTACGGAAGAGAGAGGATAGCCTGCACACATAGAGATCAGTGTTATATTCTGGGCACTTGGGTGAGAACAAAATGTCCAACCACTAAGTTATTCCTTTATTCGCTGGACTATTATTATATTTTCAGGCATGTTGAAGTTAAGCTCCACGCTACAGAATATCTTTCAATTTCATTTAAATGAGGTCTATTTGACAATGCTTTCTGAAATTTCATCTGGATCAAAAATGTTAGGGTAGGAACTTACAACATAAGCGCCACTCCTAATGCATCCAAATAATATTCCATGGCATTTTCTTTTGGGAGCAATCCGATTTAAACCGAAGCTACTTGTTTCCATCATTCTTCCCACGGTAATAGGGCTGGAATTTTAATTTTCCTCGATATACTTTAATGGCATGCTTGTGTATGGCCTACAAAAAGGCTTTCTTGGAGACTTCAACTTTTTTGCAAAAGCGAATAAGGCTTTCGAATAAGAAAAAAGAGATTTTACACGAAAAAACCCTATAGGACCTCATATAACCGATGAGGACCCCATATAACCGATGAGGACCCAGTAGCACAATGGAGATGGGAGGAGTCCTCTAGGTATGCTTTTTTGCTTTTTTTTTTCGTCGTTTCGCAATATGGTTGATATCGATCATTCTGTTCTGTTCAGCAAATAAGACAGTTATATATTGGAGAAAATCTAACAGACAAATTAGTCAAAATCGACCATTAGGGCTAAGCTATGATGGTCGACATTGACCATTATGTCGTGTTTAGCAAATAAGACAATTACAAGGTGAAGAAATTCTGATTGACAGATTAATCGATATCGACCATCTGTTCTGTTCAGCAAATAAGACAGTTATATATTGGAGAAAATCTAATAGACAAATTAGTCAAAATCGACCATTAGGGCTAAGCTATGATGGTCGACATTCACCATTATGTCGTGTTTAGCAAATAAGACAATTACAAGGTGAAGAAATTCTGATTGACAGATTAATCGATATCGACCATCATGGCTCAACTTGATGGTCAATATCGACCATTCTGTCATGTTCAACAACTAAGACAGTTTTCAGGTTGAAGGAAATCTGACTGACAAATTGGTCGATATCGGCTATCATGGCTAAGCTATTATGGTCGATATCGACCATTCTGTCATATTCGACAAGGGGTAATTCCGGTTTCATGTTCTTAACAGGGGATCAATCATTGGAGGTTTTTTTTTTTAAGAATCTTCATAATCTGTTTGGTTATTCTTTCTTAATTGTTCACATACAATCCAACATAGCAAAAGTTGGGCAAAATATGAACCACTAGTTACATCCAATAATATGGCGCATCGAAATGCTAGAGGGTCAAGTGGATTGATCTGAGTGCCTGCAGTTGCAAGATGGGCCTCTTGATCTCCTTTATTCATCTTCCCAGTGATTATCAATCCAAACATCTTGAAATCGTACAAGAGCGACCAGAAAGGATGGCCAAACGTGGTGGGGACGTTGTCTTCCACGAAGAAGTGATTGTACCAAGTGAAACCGTAGCCCAAGATAGGAGCAAAGAAGATGAGCCACCAATTGAAAAAGAGGAAGAAACAAATTAGCAGGAAAGATCCCATGAGAGTGCCCAAGAAATGCCATCGACTGGTTGAGCACTTAGAGTGTTGGGTGACGTGTCCCTCTCATTCTCTTTCAATTCCACTCTAAAACCCAAATGGATTGACACGTCCCTCTCCCTCATCCAAACCCAAACTCCCTCCAACGCCGCCTGCACCGCATTGCAGTTCTCAAAGGTCTTGTGAATCCCTTGCGGTGTAGTCATGTAAACGATGACAACATTCTTTCCACCAGGAGGACACCTCTTCTCGAGCAATTCTAGACATCATTTGGGAGGGGTTGCAATGGAATTAAAGGGTTTAAGGATTTTGGACCCGAGCCAAGAAGGACCGACAAGCAGTAGGTTTTGGGGCTCTCGATTCTCCTTATTTTTGAAGAAGGGTTTTGTGGTGGCTGGGTTTGGAGATGGGGGAGAAACGGAAGCTATTGGTGTCGAGGCCGGCCATGAGCTCCTAGGAGTTGATGATTTATGGGGGCTCAGAGGCATAGTAACGCTAGAACTCTTCAAGGTTCTGAAATTCATTTTCTTCTTCTTCATCTCATTCTCGCTTGGGGAGGGGGACTGGGCTTTTTGATGATGGGTTCTGCTGTGCTTAAAAACCCAAATTTGGGTGAGTTGAGGAGGATGGATTTTGGGGGCCTTCATCACCGCTCCGCAATGCCCAACCAACCCGATCTTCCACGGCCGGGGGATCCTCTCCATTTCAATCGTTGCGCGCCACCCAATTGGACGCGATCAGGTCCTTGAACAAGGAATCAAGATCTAGGGTTAGGATTGGAGCTTGAGATCCATGATTGCGAAAAGGGTTGAATCTGGGAAATGGGTTAGGGTTGGAGCTTGAGCGTTTGTTGTTTTTTTCTTTTTTTGTTGCTGTTGCGAAAGAGGAAGGAGAAAGAGAAGGACATGAAGAAGAATAAAAAGAAGAAATGTTACGTAGTTACACTGGTTTGGATTCTTTCTATGACGGTTGATATCTATGAGAACCCGACCCCTAATTTCCTGGATTAGTGTTGTTTTATTTGTGGATTAGTTTCTTTGAGTGAGATTAGTGTTTGTTGGGTTGAGTTTGTGAGCTAGAATAGTTTTTCACTAGTTTTGGGGAGTTTTGAGTGCCTTTGTGATTAGTGGGACCCTTTAGGGGTTCTTTTAGTGACTTTGCGCGTAATTGGGAGATTATCCGAAATTTCCAATAATTCTTGTTTTAACCTCGTTTGACTCATTTTGTTAATCTCTACAACTTTCATGTTGATCCCGTCCCCGTTCGAGACCCCGAAACCCGATTTCATAGCCTTGAGGGCAAAACAGTCTTTTCACACCAAATCTGGACCCAAATTTTGAGATCCCAGAACCATGCCAAAATTATACTTTTTGAAAACTAGATTTTATGAAAAACACTTTCCTCTTCTTCGTCGATCGCATCCGAGGTCCAGAAATGGATGTTTTAATCCCGACAAGCTTAAGTGATGGTGGGGCCCAAACCCACCCTTTTATATAAGGGATCAGCCCCTCTTTTCCTCTCCCATTCGTTCCAGCACTTGAAGGGGAGGAACTTCAGCTCCATAGGGCTTTTGCCCTTTTCTTCTTCTCCTTCTTGCTTCCTTTCACAAAACCCACCTCCCAACCTTGCAAAATGGAGATTGGAGCTCAACTTCTTCTTCTCCATCCTTCTAGCTTCCCATGGACACCATTATTGTACGAATCTAAGGTGGGCAGCCCCTATTTCAAGCTTCTTCTTGTTGATTGATGGCCCTAGAGGTAAGGACTTCTTTCAATCTTCTATTGTCGAGCTATGGTTTTCCCTTAGGTTCTATTTCCTAGTTTGCTTTGAGCCCATTCCTTGTCTTTCATTGTTTGACCCATTTTAGGGTTTGTTTTGGGGGTTTTGCTTGTAGCTTTGGAGCTTGGATTTGGAAGAGTGTTTAGGCTTGATTTCTTGATTAGAAGACCCAAGGCAAGTGGATGATTGGATCGTTTTGATTATTAACATGTTTTGTGAGAAAATCTTGATTCATTAATGGTTTTGATGATTTTAATAGTTCTTTTGCTATGATTAATATTGATTTCGAAATGTGCTTATTGATGAGTTTATTTGTCTCTTGTTCATACTTGAAAATGTATGCATCATATTGTCAAGATTTCAAATGGTTTCACATAAATGAGTTTTCTTAACCTTGAGATTGATTGGGAATGGAAAGAATGGAAAGGGAAGAAATTGAAATGAGGAGCTTTTTAGCTCACTTGATGTTTTGAAAACATTGGTTTATAGTTTTCATTATTTCTTGCTAATAGTTCAATGGATCCTTGTAATTAATGGGTTTCTTCTCTGTAAGACCTCGACCCGAGAGAACCCGATTAGTACTAATTAAGTGGCGTATTAGTTCTAAGCTTGATTAGTGATTCTGGCTAAGTTGGGTTTGGAATAGCTTTTGATATAGTTTTGGGGAATTTTGATTGCTTTGGGTTAGTGGGACCCTTTGGGGTTTTCCTTTTCATGACTTGGCATGTGTTCGAGGATTTATCGGAGATTTTTGCATTCATGGTTTTAATCCCGTTTTATTGGTATTGTTAAGCCCTACAACTTTCACGTTGATCCCGTCCCCGTTCGAGATCCCGAAACCCGATTTCATAGCCTTGAGGGCAAAACAGTCATTGTGCACTAAATCTGTACCCAAAACTTGATATTCCCAAAACCCATGAAACATATACTTTTTGGAAACTAGATATTTCCGCGATCGTTTCTTTCTTCTTCGTCGAATTCATTAGAAGCCCCGAAAGACAAGATTTCAGCCCTTGAATGTCTTTAGTAGTGGGACCCATTCCCATTTGCCATATAAGGAGAACCCATCTTCCCATTCCCTTTTTCCAGCACAAAAAGAACCTAGGGTTTGCTTTTGGCAACTTTTCTTCTTCCTCTTGCTCTCTCCACCTCCAATCCACACCAAAGTTGCATCAATCAAGAAATGGAGATCATCTTCTTCTTCCTCTTCACCATGGCTCTCTATTGATACCATTTGTGAAGAAAACCCTCCATTCCAAGACCTTCATTGAGCTTACTCTTGCCATTAGAGGACCTTAAAAGTAAGTAATCCTTCCCTTCTTCTAAATTTGCATTCTTCTAGCCTTAGAGAAGCTTCATTTCCATTATTGTAAGGTTTCCCTTCATATTTCTTGTTTTGACCCATTTTAGGGTTTGTTTTGGGGGATTTTTGTTATAGCTTGGATCTTTGGCTTGGAAGAGTATAGGAGTTTGATTTCTTGATTTGAAGACACAAGGCAAGTGGATTACTTGATTTTTATGAGCTTTCAATGGTTTCCATGAGGAATGTGGTTGACTTGTCATTTCACTCATATTTATTGGCTTGCATTTATTTTTGAAATGAATGCTTGAATCCATATTGGCTAAGTCATTTAATGTTTTGTAAATATGTTGGTTTAGCATTTATTGTCTTTTGGTTATATCCTAAATGAATGTTTGTGAAATGGTTTCCTTCCTCCTTCCTTTGTATTGGACTTGATGTGGAAGAATGAGGTGATGAATGATCACAAGTTGGAGTTTTGGAGAAGTATAGATAGATGTATTGGAGGAGTTCTTAGCTCAATTCTATTGCAGGGACTAAGTGGAAGTAGGGAGAATGGTTTTGAGGAGTAGAAATGGCTCAAAATATGAACACAGTGGGTGTTTCCCGCACCTGGTGACTGGCGGCTAACCGCCAGCTAGCCGAAATATCACGGTGGCTTTTCCAGAGAGCACACTTCTCCACCTGAAACTCAGTTAACTCCACGGTTAGCCTGCGGCTAGCCGCCCATCCCAGCGGCGGCTAACCGCCAGCTGACCGCACCTTGGCGGTTAGCTTTCCAGTAAGCTGCATTTTTGCAGCCCAGCCGCGGAAAGCTACGCAGTCAGCTAGCGGCTAGCCGCCCATCCCAGCGGCGGCTAACCGCCAGCTGACCACCAGGTGACCTGTCGCGACCCCGGACCGGGAATCCCAATCCGGGATCGGGACTAATGTGGTGAATGATGATTGATGATAATTATCTACATCCACAATATACAATTTATTTAATTTCCCACAGGTGTCCGCGGTGAGGATATCACAACCTTGCATGAATGTTTCTTTTTAGTGCGGAAGCGTGTAGCAAATCAAATAGTTAGACTATCTCAAGTCATGCAAGCATTAACATCAAATATCAAAACTGTATCAGAAAGAGCAATGATCTATAGCATGTTTCCCAAAAGTTGTTAAGGTTAAACAAAATATCATTTAGTTACATTCCCCAAAATTTGAGGCCAACAAAGGCCAATATTACAAAATAATAACCCAAAAGAATGGATAAGAAGTTCTCCCCAAAATGTTACGCCTCTTGAAGCAACCCGATGTCTACATGACATCGTCAGCGCGCCACTCAACTAGAGGATACAGCTCACCTACCGCCTCCTCTGGCTCCTCCTCAAGGAAACCGGCAACGGGACCTGAGTACCAAAGCAAAGGATCAGACACGACGGTCTGGCAAGAGAGTGAGGAGATACAACAACATAAAATAGATGAAATATCTCGAAAAGCAAGGAAATCTGTTTAAGCAAGAACTCTCATAAAATATATAAATCAATTGCTAGAAAACATGTAAACAAGATAAAACATATGAGGTAACCAAGGGATCGGGAACTCACAAGGTGGCAATCACATAAAGCTAAGTCCTCTGTCACTAAAGTGACAACAGTATCACGGGATGTTGTTCTCAGTCACACAAGGTGAGGAGAAACAACGCAAATCATATATACAATATAAATATACGGGAACGGGACCACGGTAGCGAACCGGGTATCGGGACGGGACCACGGTAATGACCGGGTATCGGGATCCAAACTGCAGCTGGCGGGACGGGAGAGGGATTTCCAAGTCGGTGGATCAAACCGACAAGGTATCCAAGCTTAGTGATGCCGACACATAGGTTAAATAACACATCGATACATATACAAGTAAATCAAGTACAAGTAAATCAATGAACGAGCAAGAATATTCAATGTATAACTTTCATTTCATATCGGGCAATACTCTTCGGGACAAGTCAATGTTACTAGTGTAACCATCAAGCTTTCGGGAAAACAGATCATGTACAGTAAATCTTGGAAAAGAAGAAATAAAATGAACTATACCAATTCGGGAAAGATAATGATTTTTAGGATCTATTTGAGTGAATAGGGGTCCCGTATGTCTATGATGGAAATGACTTGATACTCCTTGAGTTTGAAGACATTCCGGGCTCCTTATCCACTTCTACGATTTTCAAAACTTAACATGAGCTTATGGATAGTACTAGATGCTATGATAGAAAAATCAAGACTATAAACGGTCCATCCTAAGTATGATGTCAACCCGGAACCATCGAGCAACCTACTCAGTCACCGAAAGGAATAGAGTTCGCGATACCCAAGGAAATAGACTTTGCATTTAGGTATGAAGAGGATATCGTGTCGTTCCATCCCGTTCGAGATTGAATAGATTGAACTTCGATGCATTCCGAACCAACCGTGAAGAGCATCGGCTCAAGACGCTCTCACATATGGTCAAGTGAGTCCAAGGAGGGTAGCCAAGGTCCACAAAAAGATAAATTTCAAAACCCACTGTCGGACCGAAGGTCCGATCGATCGGCCGAAATTTCTGTACCAGAAATGCATAGGGTCCGATTGATCGGCCTAAAAACCCTTACAGTTAAAAGACAGACCGATCGATCGGCCTGTAGGTCCGATCGATCGGCACTGGGTGTGAAGCATGCCCGGGAACTTGATTTTTCTCCTTTTTGTTTCCTTTCCTTCCAACACCTCAACAACCACAAATAACTATGAACAAGGTGACTTAAACACATGATTCCAAGACATTAAATGAGGCTATCAAGATGTGTAAAGATCATTTATTTCAACCATGGAAAAATCAATGAAAGCAATCAATGAAAACATGAAAACCATAAATACTTCACCAAACCATTTCAAACTTAAAAACATCCAAACATTCACTTGCCTCAAGTCCAAGCTAGCTGAAATCAAGCCTCTATTCACTTCTATTGCTCAAGCCAAGCTACAATAAAAAACCCCCAAAAACAACCCTAAAATGGGTTACACAAAGAATGAAAATGAAAGAACCAACAATAATGCAAATGTAGCTTCTCAAGGGCTAGAGGAACACTAATCTAGGAGATGGGGAGGATCACTTACCTTTAAGGTCCTCTAATGGCAAGAGTAAGCTCAATGGAGGTCTTGGAATGGAGGGTTTTCTCCACAAATGGTATCAATAGGGAGCCATGGTGAAGAGGAAGAAGAAGATGATCTCCATTTCGAGTTTGGTGCAAGATTTGTGAGGATTTGAGATGGAGAAGCAAGAAGAAGAAGAGAAAGGCAAGGAAACCCTAGGCTCTCCTCTTGTGCTGGAATATGAAGAATGAGATGAATGGGAAATGGCTTCCCTTGTTAACAAGTGAGTTGGGTTGGGTTGGGTCCCACAACTAAAGGAGCTACAATGGCTGAAATCATCTCTCTCGGGTCCTCGGATGAATTCGACGAAGAAAGAAGAAACGTTCGTCGAAATATCTAGTTTCCAAAAAGTGTATGTTTCGTGGGTTTCGAGAATATTAAGTTTTGGGTACAGATTTGGTGTGCAATGACTGTTTTACCCTCAATGCTATGAAATCGGGTTTCGGGACCTTAAATGGGCACGGGATCAACATGAAAGTTGTAAGAATCCACAAGGTGAATGCAACGGGTCAAAAACACAATTCAAAACACGTCGGGAAAATTTCACAAGAAAATGCAAAGCCGAAAAGGGAACCCCCAAAGGGCCCTACTAGCCAACAAAACACTCAAAGTAGCCCAAAGCTAAAATCAAGGTTATTCCAAACCCAACTTAACCAAAAACACTAATCAAGCTTAGCACTAACACGCAACTTAATTAGCACTAATCGGGTTCACTCGGGTCGGGGTCTTACATGACCGAAATTTCCCAGGTTCCGAAGAGCTCCTCGCTCGAGCGAACTCTCCGGTTCGCTCGAGCGCTGAGCTTTGTCGATCAAAGGAGATTCACTAGGCATTGTATGAGGCCATTCGAGAAAGAAACCATATCACGAAGATGTCATTCGAAGTTTTGAAAATTCAAAGTGTATAAGGAGCCCGGAATGTCCCCAAACTCAAAGAGTACCAAATTTTTATCAGATCGACATACGGGGTCCCTATTCACCTTGAACTAGTTTTGAACCCCGATACTTGTCTTGAGATTTCAAAAGCTCTATAGTATTTCATTGTTCCCTAGATTTATACTACATGCCTTGTTTCCCCGAAAGTATTGAATTACACTTGAAATAGTTACTTGTCTTGAAGTGCATTGCACCACATGATATGACAGTGTGCCCTTAAGCACCCTCGTCTTGCCCGTTTGTTTATGTATTTGTACTCGATTTACTTGCATATGTCTCGATTGTATTTTACCTATGAGTCGGCACCACTAAGCTTGGATAACCATGTTGGTCTGATTCACCGACTTGGAGATCCCCCTCTTGTCCCGCCAGCTGCTGTTTGGATCCCGCTACCCGGTCATTACCGTGGTCTTGTCCCGATGCCGCAGATTGCTACTGTGGTCCCCGATGCTCGGCTCGCTACCGTGGTCATGTATAGTATATAGCATATGTATATGTATTTATAAGATCCACTGTTTCTCCTCACCTCGAGTGTCTGAGATCAGTGCCTAGTTATTGCTCTATCACCTTAGTGATAGAGGACTTAGCTTCGTGTGGTTGCCATGTTGCTTGTTTCCCGTGTCCTTGGTCACCTTACATGTTTTACATTGCATCCTTGTAATTGAATAAATGTTTTATCTCGTTCATAGAATTTGTGATTTGAACAGGTTTACATGTTTTAAAGGTAAATTCTTTTATTATCATATTGTCGTTGTTTTTCCCTCCATTTGCCAAACCGTCGTGTTTGACCTACTCTTTGGTACTCAGGTCCCGTTGTTCGATATCCCGAGGAGGAGCTTGAGGAGGCGGTCGTAGAACCGCAGTAGTTAGTTGAGTGGCGTTCTGATGACGTCATGTAGACGTTCGGTTGCTATGAGAGACTTATCATTTTGGGAAACTTTTAACCATTCTTTGGATTGGTATTTTGTTATGTTGGCCTTTGTGGGCCTCTATTTTTGGGAAGTGTAATTAAATGATATTTGTATAAACTTCAACTTACTTTGGGTAAACATGGTATAGATCATTGCTCATTCTGATACGGTATCTTTATACTTGTGATATTGTTTTATGACCAAGGATGGTTGACTATTTGATTTGCTACACGCTTCCGCACTTAATAGAAATGTTCATTTATGGTTGTGATATCCTCACAGCGGACACCTGTGGAAAATTAAATAAACGTATGTTATTATTAAACAGATGTAATGTCCCGATCCCGGATCCGTCCTTCGGATTCCCGGTCCGGGGTCGCGACATTCTCTCTTTGGTGATTAAATGAAAAGAGATGGAGGTGATGGAATGAACACATGTTGTGGGGTTTTGGAGAAGTATAGATAGATGTATTGGATGAGCTCTTAGCTCAGTTTTATTGCAGGGATTAAATGGAAGTGAGGAGAATGGTTTTGAGGAGGAAAAATGGCTCAAATCTGAACACAGTGGGTGTTTCCCGCACCTGGTGGTCAGCCAGCGGTCACTTGCCAGCTTGCCGTTTGGTGACTGGCGGCTAACCGCCAACTCGCCGAACAGTCGCGGTTACTTTTCTAGAGAGCAACATTTCCCCCCTGAAAACACGGTTAGCCTCACGGTTAGCCAACGGCTAACCGCCGAACCCATCGGCGGCTAACCGCCAGCCAACCGACTCTTTCGGTTACTTTTCCAGAGAGCAACCTTTTCCACCTGAAAATACGATCAGCCTCACGGTTAGCAAGCGGCTAACCGCCGAACCCATCGGCGGCTAACCGCGAGCCAACCGAACCATTTCTGTTACATTTCCAATAACCTGTCTTTCTGTTAGGCCAACTGCGCGGTCAGCCAGCGGTTAACCGCTGAACCCAGCGGCGGCTAACCGCCATTTGACCGCTAGGTGACCAAAATCACCTAGACAACCATTCCAGAGAGCTCCTCGCTCGAGCGAACTCTCCGGTTCGCTCGAGCGCTGAGCTTTGTCGGTCAAAGGAGATTCACTAGGCATTGTATGAGGCCATTCGAGGAAGAAACCATATCACGAAGATGTCATTCAAAGTTTTGAAAAGTGAAAGTGTATAAGGAGCCCGGAATGTCCCCAAACTCAAAGAGTACCAAATTATTATTAGATCGAAATACGGGATCCCTATTCATTTCAAATAATCTTGAACCCGATACTTTCCTGAAATCTCAATTGTTTATCGTATGTCACTGTTCCCGAGATTTATATTACATGACTTGTTTTCCCGAAAGCATCGAAGTTACACTGGTAACAGTTACTTGTCCCAAAATGTATTGCCCGACACGAAATGACAGTGTGCCCTTGAGCACCCCCGTCTTGCCCGTTTATTTATTGTACTTGATTTACTTGCATATGTCTCGATTCGCTATTTGACCTATTAGTCGGCACCACTAAGCTTGGATAACCCTGTTGGTCTGATCCACCGACTTGGAGATCCCCCTCTTGTCTCGCCAGCTGCAGTTTGGATCCCGCTATCCGGTTATTACCGTGGTCTCGTCTCGATGCCGCAGATTGCTACTGTGGTTCCCGATGCCCGGCTCGCTACCGTGGTCATGTATAGTATATGTATTATGAGATCCACTGTTTCTCCTCACCTCGAGTGACTGAGATCAGTGCCTAGTATATGTATATGTATTTATGAGATCCACTGTTTCTCCTCACCTCAAGTGACTGAGATCAGTGCCTAGTTATTGCTCTGTCACTTTAGTGATAGAGGACCTAGCTTCGTGTGGTTGCCATCTTGCTAGTTCCCGATTCCTTGGATACCCTACATGTTTTATATTGCTTATTTGTTTTCCGGTAAATGATTCATTTCTTTTATGAAAGTTATTATTTGAACAGGTGTTAATATTTTCCAAGGTAAATTCAATTATTGTTATATTGTTTCCCGTTCCTTGTACACACATATGTTTTAAATGAATACCCAATTTGTTAAATATCCATGCTTCAACATAAAATGATTCATTTCTTTTAGAAAGTTATTATTTGAACATGTGTTAATATTTTCTAAGGTAAATTCAATTATTGTTATATTGTTCCTGTTCCTTGTACACACAATGAATACCCAATTTGTTAAATATCCATGCTTCTACATATGTTTGAAATGAACACTTGTTTTGCCAGATCTCTAAGCTTACACATGTTTTAAATGAATACCTGACTTGTTAAATATCGTGCTCTTAAATATGTTTTAAATGACACTTGTTTGGTCAGATCCCTAAGCTTACACATGTTTTAAATGAATACTCGGTTTGTCGAATACTCATGCTTTTACATATGTCCCAAATGAATGTTTGTTTTGCCAGGCCTCTATATTTAGACGAACAACGGATTGTCAAATATCTATGCTTTTATAGATGATGTAAATGAACATATATTTTGTTAGATCTCCACGTTTTACCCATGCTTGAAACGAATACATGTTTTGTTAGAAATCCGCAATTTTGCAACCGTTTAATTATATGCAGCATTTGGTCAAATAGCATGATTTATCATAAGTTTTATTGTTTAGTATATTTGTTATCTTTTCATCCACCTGCCAGACCATCGCGTCTGACCCACTACTTTTGGTACTCAGGTCCAGACTTCTTCGTCTCGAGATGAGTACTTTTGTTGGATGTGGAGCCCTGTTTTGCAGGTTGTTTTGTCGGCTATGTCATGTAGACATTGAGCTTGACTTCGGAGCCACGTCATATCTGGGGTAGTGGTTAATAGCTTATTGTTGTATGGCTTTTATTAGCCTTTTCTTGGGATTCTTAATTAATGTACATTGATAACTTGTAACTTGAATATATATGGGAATGTAATATCCTGTTACTGTCAGCTCTGTACTTTATGGTGATGGTTTACTCCAGTCTGATATGATTCTTGATATAATAGCTATATGCTAAAGGTTGAGTGCGACGCGGAATCCGATGGCCACGGACTCCGAGTTGCCACACCCCGAAAGCTTCCGTAAAAATATTCAGAATGTGTTGGAATGTGTTGTCTTCACACACGCGGATCTTGGGAGAAAAATATATCTATCCTTAATCCCATTCGCGCCCCCGGGGACCCGGATTGGGGGCGTGACAATATCGACCATCCCACAAAATGACAAAAAATGAAAAAAACACACCAAGAGGACCCCTCCCGTTTCCAATGTGCTATTGGGTCCTCATCAGGCCTATGCGGTTTTTCCCGTAAAAAAAAAACTATAGCATTGTGAAAATCAATAGCTTTCACAGCTTTTTCTTGAGGAAAATCATCACACCACACCATAAGATTGGGGGCAAAAGAGAGAAATCTTTTCTATTGTGGGCCAGTTTGGTAAACTCGGTTTATTAGTGAAGTGAGGTAAAGGGGTCATTTCAAGATATAATAAAAGAAAATGGGTCAAATTAAAAAGTACCATATTTCAAAGAATGCCTCCACTTTTTACAAAAAAGCCAAAAAGTAACTTTTCTCATCTTCTTTTTCAAAAAAAGTTTAAAAAAACTACATTCTCAGTCCACCTAAATGACAAAAGTCCATCACTTTTTCATTTCATGTCGTGAAAGGCGAATTTCATTTGTTTGCCTTGAAAGGCGATTTACAATTCTCATCAAAAGAAAATAAAAGACTTTTATTTATTTTTGTCTCTTTTAAAAATACAAATACAACGAGAGGAGAGAAAAGAGAATCTGACTTCATAGGAGATTGCGGGGACTCGTTCAAATGGACGGTCGCAAGTCATGTTTGGGCTTCGTCATCGTCCTTTAGATGACAAGAGAGGATGCTTTTGGTTCTCTTAGCTTGACTTGAACCTCAGATTTTTGGAGAATAAGGATCAAGAAGAGATCTTATACCCAATAAAAATATAAGTAGACGGGCTAAAAAGCCGCGTCTAAGCAATGGACATAGAATGAGAGGGCCTTGGGGGGTGGCCCCCCAAGGGTATTCAATCACCTTGTGGTGGTAGTTGTTGCAGAGATTCATTAACGGAGGAGAGATCATCGCTGGAGCATTGTAGCAAAGATGGAGATTTTGTGTGGAATTTTGTACATCATGCCTTGGAATGGTGGAAATGGCCTACTTTTATAAGTTTTTGGTGGGGATGGGGGGGGTTTATGGGCTTTAAATGCATTAATTGCAGTAATACTCCATGATGGGAGGAGCTACATATTTTTAATTCATGTTTTTATAACTCCTTTTTCTTGAGTTTTGATTGGCCATTGGAGAATAATGGGCCATTATTTGCATTTGACCTTCATGATGGGAGGAGTTACATAGTTTAATACTGTCGTGACCTCGGACCGGTTTATCGACCTAATCCAGAATCGGGCAACGATTGTAATGCTGCCAAGTGCATTTGTTTATATGGCTACTACGTACACGGATATAGAAAGAACGTAATATAATCAATGCACGTGATTTCCCACAGGTTTCCGCGATGAGGATATCACACATACATATCATTCTCAATCAGGATGCGGAAGCATGTAGCAAACTAAGTTTGTAAATTCATTTCATGATAATCAGATTGATAGCACAAGTATATAAATCATGATGTCAGAGTAAGCAATGATCATTAGCATACCACAGTGTAAGGTTAATGTTTATATAAAAGAGTAGTTAATTAATCACTCTCCAAAATAATGGCCAACAAAGGCCAGTACAACTAATAAAAATCCCAAAAGTATATCAATCACAATCCCAAAATGTATTTCGTAACTTAAGGCTTGTCCTAATGTCTAAACGACATTGTCAGCCTACCATTCTCCTACTAGCTAGTTGAGGCTCTCCGGCTACCTCCTCTGGCTCTACCACAGGATAAACGACATCGGGACCTGAGTACCAAAATAGTGGGTCAGACACGACGGTCTTGCAGGTGAGTGAAAAGATATAAACGAGAAAGTAAATTAAAGGTTACCTTAGAAAACATCGGAAACCTGCTAAACAATAGTTTTTCATGAAATAAGATGTATCATTTATCCAAAAATGCAAATGCAATATGAAACATGTAAAGGGTACCAATAAACAGGAACTAACAATAAGGCAACCATACGAAGCCAAATCCTCCATCATTAATGTGATGAGAGCACACTAAAGGTATTGGTCTCGGACACGCAAAGTGACGAGAACCAACTATATACATATATACACATAACTAGACGAAACCACGGACGCGGAACCGGGTAGCAAAACAGAACAAAATCCAGACTACAGCGGGCAGAGCAGAAAAGGGGAGACCCCAAGCCGGTTGATCAAGTCGACAAGGTTGTCCAAACTTAGTGGTACCGACACATAGGTTACACAAGGAAATCAGAACTTATACATACATATATGGGCGTGTAACACCCAAACAGACTGAACAGGGTGCCCATAGGCACATATATCACAGCGGGATCTTGTCACCCAAGGCTAAGAGAACACTTAAAGTGCATATTTTAGTATGTCTGAAATAGAACTAGTAAGGTCACATGAAAACAGGAAGGTACGCATGAAATCCGAGTAAAATGAAGCACAAATGGATTTCCATAATTTCCGGACCATATATTGAGGCTTCAAGACTAAAATCAATGTGTGTAGGGGTCCCGTATGTCGGTAATGCCATTGGCTTGGTACTCTAGAATATTGAAGACATTCCATGTCCTTTATACAAATTGACAAGTCCAAAATCTTCAATAAATCTCTGTGATGGGTTTCTTTCTTAATCGAACCTCAAACATCACTTCCTAGGTCTCACCATTGCATTGGGGCTCCAAACAAACCTCCCCAAGCCTTAAAACACAGTTTTCAGACCTCCCAACATCAACCCTGACCTTCAGCACAGATGGCTCGAGTAGACCATAGGTTTACTTGAACCAAGTGTCCTCTGAGAGGGGTTCGCTCGAGAACTGGGCTCTGGACAGGTTGGATCAGGCGACCAGCGGGTTGGCTCGAGCCAACTGGTCCCTGTCTGGGGTTCGCTCGAGCGAACTGTGTCAAAAACACACTCTGATGCATTTCGAGCTGCTTCCTCCTCTTGTCACCCCTTTTTGAGCCACCCTTTCTACACATAATGAGGGGTTTATAACCCCCTCAAAACCACACTTATTCCTCCATTAAAACACCCCACCACATACATCAAATCTATTACATTCAACCTCATTTCATCCAAGGAAACCCAATCTTCCATGAAATCCATTGGTACATATAAAGCAAGATTTAACAAAGTAAGATGCATACATTTTCAAGAGATTAAATCAGCAAGAAAGACTCATCAATATGCGTTTTCAAAACAATAGAAGTCATAGCAAGATAGGTGGGTGAAAACACATATAAAATCATCAAGAGAAATTTTAATGTAAATCAAGATTTTCCATAAAACATATAACATTCAAAACTCATCCATTCATCCACTTGCCTTGGGTTCTAAAATAGCTAATCCAACTCCTAATTACACTCTTCACGCAAATAATCACCAAGATACACAAAACCCCCAAAATACACCCATTTAGAACCCTAACAAGTCAAAACAATGAACAAGGGAGAGAGAGAACTCCCAATAATGAAGATGGGGCTTTTCTAGGATTAGAAGAACACAAATCTAGAAGATGGAGAAAATTGCTTACTTGAAAGACCTCCAAATGCACAAGGTTAGCTCAACGAGAACTCTATGATGGCTGGAATTCTCCACAAATGGTGTCAAAGGGAAACTCTCATGGTGAGGAAGAAGATGGTGAATGCCATTTCTCCATTGGACAAAGGTTGGTAGTGGATTGGAGGAGAAAAAAGCAAAAAGAACCTAGGGAAGAAACCCTAGAGTGGGCTAGAGCTATTCCTTCCACGAAAGCATAACAAAAGAGGTTAAGGAGAAATGAGCTCACTTTATATACAAAGTGAAGATGGGTCCCACAACTTACCAAACTTGTCGGGCTAAAAGCCTGGATTTCCAGGCCTCGGATGAGTTCGACAAAGAAGGGAAAAGTGTTCGTCGAAAAATCTAGTTTCCAAAAAGTATATATTTCAAGGGTTTTAAAGATATCAAAATTTATGTCCAGATTTAGTGTAAAAGGACTGTTTTGTCCTCGAAGTTGGAAAAGCTGGATTTCGAGGTCTCGAACGAGAATGGAGTCAACACGAAAGTTGTAGAGGTTAACGAGATAAATCAAAAAAAGTTAAAACATGAATGTTCAGAATCTCGAATAACCCCCCCATACTTAGGCAAAGTCACCAAAAAGACTAGTACTCTCCAAGAGTCTCATTAAATCAAAAGGCTCTCAAAACTCCCCAAAGCTACAAAAATGCTATTCTAATTGTTAGGAATTTTGTGTATTGCAATTTGATGGATGCATTATCATTCTAGCATCATTTGAATTTACACATATGCATTGATTTAGAAAATCTTGAAATCTTGATTTATACATGCATTGGTTTTTAGACTTGAAGAAATATTGATTTATGCATGATTTGTTTTTAATCTTGGATGTAATTAGTTTTGAAAAGGAGTTTTAGAAAATCAAGCAAGCCATTGGTTTTATCATTTCGAATCTTTTTTTGGCTTTTTATGTTTCATGTTTTAAAACCCTTAGAATAATTTAAAACATGTTTTTAAGCTTGATTTAATGGCCCAAAAAATTTCCAACCAAAAATACTTTGAAAAATGGATTTTAGGGAATTTTTGTCCCAGGCCAGAAACGCAGTGTACCAGGTCGATCGAGCCAGGCCCAGGTCGACCGGGTAAAGAGCCGTTGGCTCCTTTTTTCAAACGGTCATTTTTATGATCGTTGAAGGCCAGGTCGACTGAGGGTATGGCAGGTCGACCGGGGAGACGCAGAAACTCAACTTTTGAGTATAAAATGAAGTTCATTCCTTTACCAAAGTTGGAGATTCTGAAGACTCTTTTGAGGTGTTTTGAGAGAAAGAAAAGGGGATGAACTAAGAGAGACCAAAGAGTCATTTGGAGAGCTAAAGCTTGGATTAATGAAGTTAAATCTCTAAGTAAGCTCTACCTCTCTTAATCATAGGTTATATGCTTTGTTTAAATTATTGGTAAATGATTTTTAGCATGATAACTATGATGTGTTGAATCCATTCTTCTCTTAATCTTTGATCTAATTAAGATTGGATTCTTGACTTTGATTTCAATTTAAGTTGTTTTAAAATCTTCCTTAATCATGCTTAGCCAAAAACTTTGTTTTCTTTTATATCATGATTCTTTTACTTGATTGAATCTTCATTTGTTGTTTTCATTCATTTGAATTTTAGTTAAACTTGTTTAGTTTTGAAAACAACATTGCACATGCATCACATGTTCTAAGTTAGTCATTTTCATACAACTTGTGAATCTTTGATTTTCATATCATTAACAAGTTGATATTCATACATGTGATTTGCATTAAACTTCAATCAAATCTTTTATGAGCATTAAACTTTGAATTGCTTTAAGCAATATATTAATTGAGCTTTGTTTTTAACTTGATTGAAGTAATCACACACACACACACGCACATCATGAGCATACACATTTGCATTCATATAGTGTTTGTGTGAGTTTGTTTTTCACTTTCATATTAGCCTATTTAAGAGGCAATTTCTTTGAGCTTAAATTGTATCTCTTAGAGTGCTCTTTTTGTGAAGACACCTTCTTTGAGAAACCCTTCATTTGTAAAGGTTATTGCTTAGCCTAAGAAAAGCATTGTGTAAAGGTTATTGCTTAGCCTAGAAAAGCATCTTGTAAAGGTTGTTGTTTAGCCTAGAAAAACAACATTGTAAATGTTATTGCTTAGCCTATTAAAAAGCATAGTTAGTGAAAATTCGGTGGGGGTGATTAGATCACAAGCCGGTAGTGGATGTAGGCATTGAGGCCGAACCACTATAAATCTTTGTGTGGTGGTGGATGCGTTGTGGTGATTCTATTTAGCTTCCGCATTTTGTTTGATTATCATCACTTGTGACTAGTTTATTTTTGAGAAGTTAAAATTGGTTAAAATTGGTCACTATTTGTAGCTCACCCTATTCACCCCCCCTCTAAGGTTCGGATCCCCGAACTTTCAATTGGTATCAGAGCTTCGTGCTCTATTTTAGGATCAAGTGTTTAGAACTCTTGATTAGGTGTAAAAACCTAGAGTCAAAACCCTAGAGTTGTGCTTACATGAAAATCATTAGAATGGATTCCACTTCTATAGATTGTTTAGATTCTTGTGTAGATTCTTCTAGACCCCTCATTCTTCCTTCTATTGGAGATTCAAACTCTCAAACTAATGAATCTCAATGTGACATAAAAGAAGAAGATTATAATGAAAATGAAGAAGATCTTCAACAAGCCTTTGAAGAATTATATGAATTATCCTTAAAGCTTGAGAAGAAAAACAAAAAGTTAAGAGAAGAATCTAAAAATCTAAACAAAGAATTAGTTTCTTCAAAAGATGAACGTAAAGAGAAAGAAGAAGTAATACAATGTCTAGACTCTAAGTTCATGATCTCTTTAAATAACCTATCTAATATCAAAGACGAACTAAATGAATTAAAGATAGGAAATGATGATCTTAAAGAAAATTTAAACCTAAGAGATCAATTAAAAAGGCAAGACAAAGACTTTATCAATTTAGAATCCAAGTTGATAATTTCCATGGAAAACATGTCAAATGTTCAAAGTAAGTTAAAAACCTTAGAACTTGGATCTAATGTTGTTAATGAACTTAATTTCAAATTAAAACTTGCCAATGAAGAGCTAATCAAATATAAGGAAATTGAAAATGATCTTTTAAAAGTCAAAAATGAAAATTCAATCCTTATAACCAAAGTCACTCAACTTGAAGGATATAAACAAAAGTATGAGTGCAAGTTTATCCAAAGTGAAGAGAGACTTGAAAAATTATTTAAATTGGGTAAATCTCATGGAGATAGGACGGGTCTTGGTTTTGATAAGTGTACTTCATATGACCCTAAATTCACCAACACTTTTGTGAAAGGTGAGTCCTCTTTCTCTAGCACTCTTTCTCCTATGCCCAAAACTAAATGTATTTATTGTGGCATTGAAGGGCATTTTAGGTTTGAGTGCAAACTAAGAAGAAGCCATGTGTCTAAACCCATCTTAGAACCCAAAAAGGTAGAATCTAAATCTATGAAGGGTAAGACACTAAAAATCAAAGAAGACTCCAAAAAGATTAAACAAGTTAAATCAATTAAAATGGAGTCTCCTAAAATAGATTCTAAAAAGTTTAAACAAGTTAAACCAAGTTTAAAAGAATCTATGAACAAAAAGCTTCTCAACCTATCTCCCTTATATCAACCCATGAAAGAACTTTTGAAGAAAGTTGCTAAGTTAAATTTAAAATTCAAAAGTCAAGTAAAGGGAGAAAATAAGAAGAAAAGAAAAATGAATCAATCCCCTAAGAAACAATCACACAAACTTCAAAAGACTAATCACCAATCTAAGCTAAATTTAGTAAAATCTAAATATCATGGTGATAAGTCCAAATTGAAAATATATCAAGTCAAATCTCCTATAGTTGGTGGGACTTCCAAACTAGACCTCAAAGATCAACCATCTCAAGACCTTAGGTGGATTCCTAAAGTTAGATACTTAGACAAACCTTAAGGCCTTGAACCTCATTGACCAACCTATCCTTTAATAGTTAAATCATATTGTTGGTCATGATTCATTTGCATTTTGTTTTTATATAGTTACATTTATTAAAATGCAATGTTTCTTTATGATCAATTGATTTTCTTTTCATGCACCATTCTAAGTTACATTTCATGGTTTTCAAAATCATTTGATTATAAGTTCATCATGTTAGTTTTGCTTATTGCTCACATTTAGTTATATGACTTGCATTGCATTTCTATACATGATCAATTGATTGTGATTTCAAAAGCTTTCATAGCTAGATTATTCATGATCAATTGTTGTTGCAAAATCATTTGTGTAGATGTCATAGTAAGATTATTTGAACAAATGATTTGAATCAATTTAAGTTTTCCATGGATTTCTAAGGTATACTTTAATATGGAAAATCATTATTTTGAAAAATCAACTTGTATGTGTTTCATTTAAGTTATATCTTTTAAAAATACAATGTTGAAAATTGTTCTTCAAAGTCATTCTTTTTATGTTTATTGTTGGATTTTGTTTATTGAAATGATTTGAAGATTGTTTGAATGGAAATGCTCTATAACATCATTAGTTATAATTATCTAAGCATGTTCCATGTTCTCATTTCCTTTCCTTTTGGTTTCATCATCTTAGAAATGGAAATGAATGTTGTTTGCATGTTTCCTTATTTGTTTACATTCTTTTTATATGCAAATGTCAATTGGTTCCATGTATGGTGGTGATATTAGTTATATTTGTAAAAACCATACTAGAACTCAAATCCATCCTCTATGCCTTCTAGTCATTTCTTTTTGGATGGTTATGATGTTGATTCGTGTGAATTCTCCAAGTGATGTCATCCTTATACATGTTTCAACTTCATAGTAGTGTTCTTGATCATATGAAACTCTTTGAAATCCATTCCTCATATTTCTATATGATTGATGGGTATCTTAGAAGTTGAATTCATATGATTTTGACACTTTGGAAATTGCATGCATTACCAAGTTATATCCTTTTACATTACAATTTCTCTTGTTCATCACTTTGCTCATTAGTTATATTTTTAAAAGTGATGAATATCTTTTTATGATGCTTGATGGAATTTTGTGTTTGTCACATCCTTGCTATTAATCATGTTGTCATATTCAATTGGTTTCATTTGATATAATCTTCCATTGATTTCATATCCAATTGATGTCTTATCTTGTGAATGTAATAGACCTTGTGTACATTGGATTGAACTTGATAGTTATATATATATATATATATATTTTTTTTTTTTTCATTCCATGTCACATTCCATTAACGTCATAAATTTCATGTTTGCCTCCTCACTTGCTCATATAGGTAAATCTCATGACCACCATGTTTATGTGATCATAATATTGGCTGGTTAATTGTTGAGGTAGGCTTCATGTTTGAATTTCATTTCACTCATCTTGCACATGATAGTCATATTTTTTTATTGAATGAATTGATTTCAAAACTTTCATAGTATATGATTTTCATAGTTAAATTATTTGATGCTATGTTTAGTAAACCCCATTTCATCATGGATATCTCTAATTTGGATTTATCTTAATAGTTATATCCTTTATAACTCCATTTTAGAGTGATTGATTTTAATAGAATTATCCTTGAATCTCAATTGGTATTCTTTGTTTTTCCAATTGGTATCCATGATTGCTTTTCTTATTGACCTTGCTTTCTATTGGTAATTTGATCATATTGTGCTCTATAGTTAAATGTGTCTAATCCTTTCCTTGAAGTTGACCCTCAACTGGTTAAACCATCTTCTTCTTGAACCAAATAGTTATATCTATGTCAAAAGTTTGACAAAAGGAGAGAATGGATTGAGGGGGAGTGTAAACCTTCATAGGAAGTATTAGTTTTGATCAAATTGACCCTTGGATTGACTTTGAACCCTTAAAGACTACTACCATACATGATAACCTGTGATGAATTTCATTTTCGATTTCTTTTGTTTAACAGGTGCTACTAAAGGTATTTTCCTTATTTCATGTGTGTAGGTACCTTTGCAATTTAATGTCAAAGGGGGAGAGAGCATTCAAGTTCTATAAAGGGGAAGAGAATGTCCAAGCTTCCTAAGGGGAGATCTTGTATGATCTTCTATAGGAGGAGAGAATGCATATCTTGCCAAAGGGAGAGAGAGGCATGGTCAAAGGGGAAGAGCTAATAGAAGAAAGAAAGCTTGTGAGCTAAAGAAGATGCTTGGCTATAGAAAGAAAGAAAGAAGAAGAAAAAGCTTGAAGAATGATCAAGCACAAGCATCAAGAAGATTGAAGAAAAAGCCCAAGAGCCCAAGCTAAGTGAAGGAGCATCAAAGAGATTTCAAGACTTGTCCAGCTTAGGGGGAGCTGAAGACTTAGTGTGTAAAATTCGGTGTTGAGTAAGTTGCCATCAAATTGCAAAGGGGGAGATTGTTAGGAATTTTGTGTATTGCAATTTGATGGATGCATTATCATTCTAGCATCATTTGAATTTACACATATGCATTGATTTAGAAAATCTTGAAATCTTGATTTATACATGCATTGGTTTTTAGACTTGAAAAAATATTGATTTATGCATGATTTGTTTTTAATCTTGGATGTAATTAGTTTTGAAAAGGAGTTTTAGAAAATCAAGCAAGCCATTGGTTTTATCATTTCGAATCTTTTTTTGACTTTTTATGTTTCATGTTTTAAAACCCTTAGAATGATTTAAAACATGTTTTTAAGCTTGATTTAATGGCCCGAAAAAATTCCCAACAAAAAATACTTTGAAAAATGGATTTTAGGGAATTTTTGTCCCAGGCCAGAAACGCAGTGTACCAGGTCGACCGAGCCAGGCCCAGGTCGACCGGGTAAAGAGTCGTTGGCTCTTTTTTTCAAACGGTCATTTTTATGACCGTTGAAGGCCAGGTCGACCAGGGGTATGGCAGGTCGACCGGGGAGACGCAGAAACTCAACTTTTGAGTATAAAATGAAGTTCATTCCTTTACCGAAGTTGGAGATTCTGAAGACTCTTTTGAGGTGTTTTGAGAGAAAGAAATGGGGATGAACTAAGAGAGACCAAAGAGTCATTTGGAAAGCTAAAGCTTGGATTAGTGAAGTTAAATCTCTAAGTAAGCTCTACCTCTCTTAATCATAGGTTATATGCTTTGTTTAAATTATTGGTAAATGATTTTTAGCATGATACCTATGATGTGTTGAATCCATTCTTCTCTTAATCTTTGATCTAATTAAGATTGGATTCTTGACTTTGATTTCAATTCAAGTTGTTTTAAAATCTTCCTTAATCATGCTTAGCCAAAAACTTTATTTTCTTTTATAGCATGATTCTTTTACTTGATTGAATCTTCATTTGTTGTTTTCATTCATTTGAACTTTAGTTAAACTTGTTTAGTTTTGAAAACAACATTGCACATGCATCACATGTTCTAAGTTAGTCATTTTCATACAACTTGTGAATCTTTGATTTTCATATCATTAACAAGTTGATATTCATAAATGTGATTTGTATTAAACTTCAATCAAATCTTTTATGAGCATTAAACTTTGAATTGCTTTAAGCAATATATTAATTGAGCTTTGTTTTTAACTTGATTGAAGTAATCACACACACACACACACGCACATCATGAGCATACACATTTGCATTCATATAGTGTTTGTGTGAGTTTGTTTTTCACTTTCATATTAGCCTATTTAAGAGGCAATTTCTTTGAGCTTAAATTGTATCTCTTAGAGTGCTCTTTTTGTGAAGACACCTTCTTAGAGAAACCCTTCATTTGTAAAGGTTATTGCTTAGCCTAAGAAAAGCATTGTGTAAAGTTTATTGCTTAGCCTAGAAAAGCATCTTGTAAAGGTTGTTGTTTAGCCTAGAAAAACAACATTGTAAAGGTTATTGCTTAGCCTATTAAAAAGCATAGTTAGTGGAAATCCGGTGGGGTGATTAGATCACAAGCCGGTAGTGGATGTAGGCATTGAGGCCGAACCACTATAAATCTTTGTGTGGTGGTGGATGCGTTGTGGTGATTCTATTTAGCTTCCGCATTTTGTTTGATTATCATCACTTGTGACTAGTTTATTTTTGAGAAGTTAAAATTGGTTATAATTGGTCACTATTTGTAGCTCACCCTATTCACCTCCCCTCTAGGGTTCGGATCCCCGGACTTTCACTAATCCCAATTAAAAAAAATTCACTAATCACACTTAAAGTTGACACACGACTTAATCAATGCTAATCGTGGTTTCTCGGGTCGGGGTCTTACAAATACCATAATTATTTTGATTTGTAACTCCTTCTTGGATTCTGATTGGGCCGTCCATGATAATGGGTAATTAACCACATTCATTTGTAAAAAAAAGGGTCTTTAACCGCATTAAGTGACAATCGAAGTGCTTGAAGAGTTGTGGGCGACACTGGGTCTTTCGTAATTCTACCAGCAATGCCAGGAGCATTGATCGTCGATGGATTTCTCATATCGATTATCGTCGGATGATCATGCCATTTCATATATTGATTGTTGCCGGTGGGTCGATACCATTTATCATGTCGATTTCTCGATCAGTCGGGCAGAAAGTATGCTTTATTGGTTGGCCAATTGATTATCTCAAGGTGTCCAATGACGAACCCATGATTTTGATAGTGAATCCATGATGTTGTCAAAGATCGATGGATTTCGTGCCTCGAAAATCTGATTCTCAGAAAATCATAGAGGCTAAATGGCTTGAAAACACGAAAAGGACCCAAAAATGGGTTTTTACTGAAATTCGAGGACCCCAGATTTCCAGGGTCACTGGCGAGCATGTGCCCATAGTCTCAACCATGGGGCAAGTTTACCCACTTGGTCGCGTTTTTCAGCCTTATCTGATTTTTCTTCTTTGAAATATTTTTCTTGGTATTTTTGTATAATTCTTGGCATGATTTTCGTATAGAAAACTTGACGAGAAGCCGTGCAAAACAGAGGGCGAAGTGTCTTACTTTCGAGGAAAGCCAAAGGCTTTTGTTGGTTAGGGGCGTCGATTTGCCACCAGAAGCCAAAACCGGGTCAAACGATGTTGGAATGACCTGAAATTTGAGGTGAAGCTTCTTGAGCAAGAAATAAGACCAACCACAGGCTTTTGCTTGAGTTTTGAAGCCGTTTGGGGTCTTGTTACCAGTACACTTGGTCTTGTTGTGAGGGAAACACTGCGCTGTAATGTACAGTCAAATGATGTCCGATAGACCTGGAATTTGACAGGGAGCATCTTGGAATCATTTTAAGATGATCAGTTAGCTCTTTATGGTCTCGAGGGGCTATGCCGCCGGGAGACCGGATTTAGCTTTCGGATGGTCAAAGTCGGGTCGAATGATGTCGAAAGGACCTGAAACTTGACATGTAGCCCCTTGGAAGCATTTTGAGACCATTCATTTATTTTATTTGATGAGTGATGACCTCGATGGTCTCTGCCGCCTGGATGCCTGGTTTTGCTGCTTGAGGGTTGATGTTGGTTCAAATATTGTCGGTTTGATCTGAAATTTGTTATAGAGCCTATTGAAAGTACGTCGAGATCATCCATAGGCTCTAATTGAAGATTTGATATCTCCGATGCTATTGTTTTTGGAAGGGCTGACTTTGTCGCTTGAAGAATGCAACTTTTTGCATTTTGGGCCAAATGGTGTCGGAATGGCCTAGAATTTGATGTAGAGCCTTTTAGTGCCATTTTGAGGCCAAATGTGTGCTCTGTTTTGTGAAACAAGATCTACAGCTTCACCTGTTTTGTGAAACAAGAGCTTCTGTTTAGCTCCTAGAAGAGTGAGTTTAGGTTAAATAATGTCGAAATATTCGAAAACTTCATGTGTACTCTTCTTATTGCTGTTTTGAAGGATGTTGAAGTTTCTTGATGGTTTTGACAAGACCTGATGCTTGAAGTAGCTTTGCCCATTTTGGCTTGATGCAGTTTCATGTGACTTCTTTGATGTTGGAGAACAAAGTAACATTTTTGGTGTAAACAATTGGCAGAGAGATAAATGGCTCCAATGTTATCACACCAAATAATGGTTGGACAATGAAGAGACTATCTAAGTTCATATAGTAGAGATTGAACCCAAAGAAGCTCGCAAGATGCAAGAGAAACACCACGATACTCGGCCTTGGTGCTTCACCTGGCAACAGTGGCCTATTTCTTGGAACTCTAGTTAAAAAGGTTAGGACCTAGGAAAATGCCATACTCGCTAGTGGATTTCTGACTATCGAGACATTTGGCCTAGTTAACATGTGTAAAGGAATGAAGTTACAAGCAACTAATAGGTTGAAGAAGCAGATCATAACTGATTGTATGCTTAAGATAACGTAAGATGCATTCATCAGTCAGAGATTGCATAAACCGTGATACTTTGTGGACATAGTATGTCATGTCCGGCCAGGTAATGGTAAGATATTGCAGGGCACCCATTGTACTGCGATATAAAAATGAGTTGGAGAAGATGGAGTCGAAAAACGACTAAGGTAACTGCTAGTAGGCGAGGTCATAGGCTTTGCGCCATCTGTTATGGTTTTGATGAGTAGGTCACAATTATATTTACTTTGAGACAATAACGAGCCTAAATCTTGACATAAATCTTTGATGGAAAACTTTATGGCCAACACCTGTAAGAGGGTAGAGATGTGATGCATATCACTCCCGGGAACAATGGAATCAACTACATATATTAGAAGAAGTAGAATAGAGTTGCTTGTGCGTTTGAACACGAGAGATGTATCGGAGTGCGAATTGACAAAGCTAATGAATGGTTAAGAGAAAAGAGTTGAGCTAATGTACTAAGCCCGAGGGGCCTGTTTGAGGCCATATAACGCTTTTTGTAGTTTGTACACATGAGTAGGGAGACGACTATTTGAAAAGCCAGGAGGCTGAACCATGTAAACCTTCTCATTTAGAAACCTCATGAAGGAATGCATTTTGTATGTCAAGTTGACATAATGGCCAATTGAATGTGATGGCCAAACTCAAAATTAGATGAATGCTTGTAGACTTAATCATAGGACTAAAGGTCTCTTTAAAATCAACTCCCGTTTGTTGTTGAAAACCTTTTGCCACTAACTTGACCTTATAACAATCTATAGATCCATCAGCCTTCCTTTTAATTTGAAACACCCATTTGCAGCCAATTAAACTCACAAGGGGATGATAGGGAACTCGGTGACAAGAGCCATTATACATGGGCACATTAAACTCATATTCCATGGTAGCTCTCCATTTTGGGTCCTTATTAGCTCGAATGAAATTGGTAGGCTCAATGTTGGTAGGCGTGCAATGTGCAATAAATTCACATGGTAGTGGGTTGTGACAAAGTCTGGGAACTGCTTGGGTTGTCTTGTGTTGTCCTTTGTTCTAGTGATCATGGGGTGTGTAATTAAAGGTTGAATATGAGGTGGTGAGTTGGTTTGAGAGGAGACAGAGACATCACTAGTTGAAGAGAAATCATTAGAAGCAGGGACATCACTATAAGCAATGACAATAGCTGAAGGTAAGATCGCCTGATAAGAAAACTGGGACAAAGCAGTTGGGTAAATAACCCCCTCAGTGAAAGGATAGTAAGCATTGAGAAAAGGAGAAATCAATAAAGGAGAGGCCATGGGTGAGGGAAGGGAGGCATGTATCCCTTATGAATATATGCAGTGGGGAACAACCTCTTTATGAAGACACTTTTATCCCTTATGAATATATGGACTGGCCCATTAAAATACAATAGAGGGATTGAGGTTAAAGCTTATTTTTATTATAAGGTCAAAGACTTGGATAACATGCACTCTCAAAGACTCTAAGAAAAGAATAATCAGGAAGTTTGTTAAAAAGTTTTTCATGAGGTGAGGCATTGAACAAAGCGGGTATAGACATGCGTTAATAAGATAAGCGGCAGTACTAAAATGCATCGACCTAACATGTTAATGGAATGGAGGCACTGGCCTAAGAGAGTTAGGCCGGTTTCTAGATGTGAGGCCCCACCCCTTGTGGACCCTCATTTTGATTTGAATATTATAAATTATAGTATGTGTTATCTAATTATACTATTTAATAGGGATTAGTAAGGGTAGATAGGTATTTTCCTAGGCTTTTAGCCTATTTTCTGGGTATTAGTCCCTTTTTGTATTTATAGGTTCTATAGGGTGTCAATTGTAATTGTGAGAGTTTATTAGTTAGTTAGAGGCCCTATCTAGTAATTAGAATTATTAGGAGGGGTTTCTGCTTAAGAATATTCTATCTTTCCTAAAAAGGATCCAAACACCCTTGTACTTATCTTCATTTTCTATTAAACTAGGAAGGACATTTTAGTAATTGGCCACCCAACACAAACTATAAAACTACCCTCCCTCATTCCAAATGAGCTTCATGCTCTCATCACTCTTTTCCCTCTTTTCTCTCATTTTCCCTCCAATTCCCTTATTTCCCTCTCTATCTCTCTCTAGAAACCCTAGATCTAGAACCCTAGCTACAAGGAGAAGAAGATCATCTACAAGTTTCAGCTTCTATCTTCTCTAAGGATCCCTCTCATCTTACAGATCTCTCATCTCTATTCTAATCAAGGCATTTCTCTTCTTCTAGTTTAATTTCCCTAGAAATCTCTCTCTAGATTCCCTTCCTTGTTGCAATTCTCTTATGGTTTTGGATTTAGGTGTTAGAGATCTCTTTAGATCTAGATTTTGGATTGTTTGAGTGAGCTGAAGACCTTAGTAGCTTGGATTTCTTTTTTTTCTTATCATTTTCCTTTACAATTGGATTGAGGCAAGTGCAATATACCTATATAGCATAGAATGCATGTTTTCCTATTATTGATTCTATAATTTCAATTCAAATGATGATTGATAGCTTAGATCTACCTTATGAGCTTGTTTTCATGGTTTTTGACCATTGATGGATGAGATTTTCTCATTTGGAAGATCAATGGCCTAATTGTGGATGGTTTTGATGGGGATTGAAGTGTCTTCATGTTTATCTATGTTTCTTTGATGGATGGACGAGATTAGAGGTGCTTTTGATGGAAATTGGATTGGATGGAGGAAGTTCCAAAAATTCTAGAATTTGAATCTGTAGTGTACTCGATCGACTGGCCTAGTTGGGTGTTGACCAGATACAAATGAACTTCAAGAGAATAACTAGGACTAGAATTCTCTCTCGGTCCCAGAAATCCAGTGTACCCAGTCAACCGAACCCTACTGGGTGTTGACCAGATACAAAGGATTTCCAGGGGTTCAACTGGAACTGGAATGACTCTTTCATCTCAGAAATCCAGTGTACCTGGTAGACATCCATGTTGGGAGGTTGACTGGACACACTACGAAAATTTCAAAAGCAAAGTCCTTGAAAGTTCGGGATCCTTACCCTAGAGAGGGGGCGAATAGGGTGAGCTTCAAATTAGTGACCAATTATGACCAATTTTAAATTCTATAGCTCAATTAGCCACTAGTGATGATTATCAAACTAAATGCGGAAGCTAACAAAAACAATCACCACAAAGCATGCACCATCACACAAGGATTTATAGTGGTTCGGCCTCAATGCCTACATCCACTACCGGCTTGTGTTCCAATACCCCACCGGATTTCCACTATCAATGCTTTTCAATAGGCTAAGCAATAACCTCTAACACTATGCTTTTCTTAGGCTTAGCAATAACCAATACACTATGCTTTTCTAAGGCTGAGCAATAACCTCTTGGGTTTTTAGGTTCACCCCTAACCTTTACACTTATGCTTTTCTAAGGCTAAGCAGTAACCTTTACAAGAGATGATTTCTCAAAGAAAGTGTTTATACAAACACTCTAAGAGATACAATTTAAGCTCAATTACAATGCCTCTAAATTAGGCTGATATGAAAGTGTAAATCAAACTCACACAACACTCTATGTAATGCAAAGATCGATGCACATGGTGTGTGTGTGTGTGTGTGTGTGTGAAAACTTCAGTCAAAGTTAAAAAGAAGGCTCAAATGATATATACTTAAAGCATTTCAAAGTTTAAAGTACAGAGATAGATAAATTGAAGTTGTATTGCAAATCACATGCTCTTTTTCAAAAGACAACTTGTAAAGATTTCATTAATCAAGAAATGTAAGTTGTATGAAAATTTAAATCTTAAAAAGATATAATGAAAGAGCAAAGTTTTTTTCAAAATGTAAAGGCTTCCTATGAGATCATAGAATGAAAACAACTAGCTAAAGACTCAACCAAGTAGTGAGATCATGCATTAATTAGAATCAAAGATGTTGAAGTAAGCATGATTTATAAAACAAGGCAATGACTTGGTTTGAGACTAAGTGATGAATCCAATAAAAAAATAAATCAAAGATATAATATAATGGATTCAACACATCATAGTTAACATGCTACAAGAGATTTTCCAATAAGTTAAACTAGCATGTAACAAATGATATGAAAAGAGCAAAGCTTACTAAGATGTTTAACTATAGAACCAAGCTTTGTCTTTCCAAGATGCTCCTCTTGCTCCCTTGAGTTATTCTTGATCTTGGGTTTGAATGATGTTCAGAAAAACTCCCAAGATTGGTCTCCAGAAAGACTCTCAAGACTTCATTCCAAAAACCAAGGAAGGGTTCTTTTTAAAAGAAAAGATTTGTGTCCAACGGATCTACTGTCGGTCGACTGACATATGGAGTTCGGTCGACCGAACTCAACGGTCATATATTTTTGAAACGATTCTATTGTCGGTTCACCGAAACTTATTCGGTCGACCGACATGAGACCGACACCTGACCAACGAGCAAAATGACTGAAAAACATGCTCTCTAGTTTTAGAACCGAATAGAGTTCAGTTAAGTACTAAAACACCTTAGTACTAAAACACCTGACCGACAGAAAAACCACCTTACTGGAATTGGAACCGACAGAAGCTCGGTTGAGCTCGGTTCGCTGGTCGGTTAGCCGACACCTGACCGACAGGCTGACTGACAATGTATACAGTCAGAAGTCCAAAAGTTTTGAAGGATTTGACTAAAAAATCTTTGGAAACCAAGTTTAACACAGAAAACTAAAGATTTGTAAGTCAAATAAAATCACATTTGGAATCAATATCAACCAGAAGCCGCCTTTTGTATAAAACATGATAGGGTCAGACATGATTTTCAAGCTACCAAGATGCAATTTTGAAACTGGATGAAGAGATGAGAATGAATGCATATGCTAAACATCAAATTGCAAACAACATAGATCTAACAATCTCCCCATTTTCAATTTGATAGCAAACAACAAAGAACACAAACATTATCAATCAACCAATCAACCAAGACTTGATCTCCCCCTTTGTTGATCATCCACTTCAACTTAGTCTTCTGCTCCCCCATTGTTAAGCAACTTCTCCTTTTCTCAACTCCAGTTTTGTTCTCTCCTTGCTTTTCTCCAAATGATTTCCAGATATCTCCTTTCTTTTCTCCCCCTTTGACATCAAATTGCTATCATATCTGTAAACAAAACTACTTGCAACCAATACTCTTCAAATGGCATTGAATAAACAGATATAACTTCTTTAGACATTAAAGAAAAGGAAGAGACAATGTAAGATAAATGAGGGTCATACAACTCATATCATAAATTTCAAAAGATTGAATATAGGAGCCAAATTGATCTTTAAAGTTTACAGTAAAGTTTTCACTGACCAATATTAACCATATAGAAAAAATGAAGTTAGAGATCAAATAAGTTTTGCAACCTAACATTACAACCAAAAACATCATATCCTCTTCCATAAATAAAGACACCACCATTGAATATACCAATACAAACATTAAAGATGAAGCATAGTAAATCTTCCTAGTCTGAGTCAGGAGGTGGAGGAGATGGAGACGGTGGAGCAGCCACATCCTTCTATAGTTTTTAGAGATTGCTGAAAGATACTTGAAGAGCTTATTCACTGTCATTTTGATTTTCTTCTGCTCCAACTTCATATATGCTACATCTCTCTCAATAGCCCCCAAGCGATCATGAGTAGAGCTCGAAGAGGAAGGACGCAGAGAGATACTATGCCTAGAGGATGAGGCACGAGGAGGAGGAGAACTAGGTGGCTGTTGAGCCAAAGGTGGGTCATCTTCAACTGGAACATGATTGTTTGGAAGCAAGTTCATTTGATTCAAATTGATTTTGGAGAAAGGAGCTTTGAAAAGAGGTTTTTCATTCTGAGGTTTGGGAATGCCAAAGGAAAGAGCCAGCTGAGTCATCAAATAACCGAATGGAATAGCATTCTTTTGACCTGGATTATTGTGAAACTTGATGATGGCTTGATATATGAGGGAAGGAAGACAGATGGAAGTTCTAGTTACAACTTTAGATAAAATGCTAACCATGAAAGCTGGAAGTTCAGTTCTATTTCCCATTCTCGGACAGACATTGTAAGTGAAAATATTATGAATGATTCGATAGATAGGAAAAAGAGAATTTAAGGCGAGGTGGTGTTTCCTAGGGTTCTATTCAGTATTAAAACCACATAGATCAAATGTAGCTCTACCCTTCTCTTCTTCAGATAGAGAATCAGAAACAAAAGAGATGCCATTTTGTGAGCACGGGATACCCATGATGGATCCTATTTTCTCGGGTGTAATTTCCTTATTTCTGTCAATAAAGGAGATGGTAAAGGAGCAAGAGCTTTCACTCACATTTGTGCTAGAGATGGATGCAAACATATTTTTAACAAGTGAAGGGTACTCATTCTTATCCCAATATAGAATTCCTTCCCATCCAACCCTACCTACGACTTCTCTCATATCAAAGTTATTGATTTGGTCAACTAACACTCTTCTCTCCACAACTATTGGTCTATCAAGTAGACTATCTAGAATTTGAGGGCTTGGTTTCAAGAAATTTGAAGGATGAGGAGTAGACAAGTTGGGAGATTCATTTGGACTTGACACAGAAGGCCTACTAGAAGAGGCTAAAGAGGTTCTTCCTCTCTTGGATGGACGGGGATTAGCTTTCTTCATTCTTGGAGGCATTTTCAGAAACAGGTTGTGTGCACAGAAAGCTTCAAAAGGAAATGATTGAAAATTTTAGAGAACAACTATGAAAGATGATTTTAGAGGATGAAAAGAAGAGAAGAAAACAAATTACGAGAAAAAGAAGTAACCAGAATGAAGAGAAAGAGAAGGGTTGGGAAAGGGAAACAACCTACAAGCAAGAGCAACCATCCACAACATAAAAAAAATGAAATGAAGGAGAAGAGAAAGATCAGAGGGAGAGAGGATATTACCTTTAGAGAGGATAAGAGATGGAGAGGAAGAAGTGAAATGAAGAAGCCCTAGTACTGGGAGGAAGCTGACCGAAGAAAGAGACCGAAACAGAACAGAACAGAAACAGTTCTGTGTGCAGGGCTTAAAAGGCCACCGTGCATTGTCGGTCGACAACTAGGAGTTCGGTCAACCGAACTCACCAAAAAAAAAAAAAGAAGAGACCTAAAGAAAAAGAAAAAAATTAACAAGACTTAAGGATTTTTCTTGAGATTTACTTTTTGGAATCCACCTATAGTCTTGAGAAGATTTCTCTTGCAGATTATTTTTAGAAATTCCACCAACAATTAAAGATTTAATTTGGTAGATAGACTTCTCATCATGATTGATATTATCTTGAGAAAGATGATTTTTCTTTTGATGTTGGTGAGTTTCTTTTATAGTTTCCTCCTCCTTTTGCTTTTTGATTTTGAAATTTAGATTCCCAACTTTCTTCAAAAGGTTTTTCATTTGGGGTGTTAGAGGAGGTAAATTTGGAAGTTCTTCTTTTATTAGTTCCTTAAGTTTTGGTTTAAATTGATTGAAATTTTCAGAACCGAATTGAAGTGACTTCATTTGATTAGACTCATGATTCCTTCGAGTTTTACATTCAAATCTTAGATGCCCATCATTTCCACAATAATTGCACTTTATCTTGGGTTAGGAAACATGAGTTCTAGGAAGAGAGGTTTCTCTTTTAACAAAAGTATTAATAAATCCAGGTTCATGTGGGGTTTTCCAATTAAATCCAAGGCCGGTCATATCTCTATGAAATTTACCCATTTTAAATAATTGTTCAAATTTAACTTCTCTGTGGGTAAACCTATTCTCATACTTTTGTTTGTAATCTTTAAGAATAGTGATTTGATCCTTAAGGTTAGAGTTTTTCTTTTCAACTTCCTTGTTGTTGTTTAGTTCTTTGTAGGCAAGATTTAACTTAAGTTTGAGTTCATTAACCAAATTGAATCCAAGTTCTACATCTTTTAACTTGATTTGAGTTTTAGATAGATTTGCTTCAGAAATTGTTAACTTGGATTCTAAATTGTCAATGATTATGTTTTGCCTCAGAATTTGATCTCTTAAATTAGCATTTTTATTGTAAAGTTCATCACATCCTATCTTCAATTCATCTGAATTATTTTGAGCATTAGATAGGTTATGTAAGGAGATCATCAATTTAGAATCTAAACAACTTATAGCTTCATTCTTTTCTCTAATTTTATTATGTGAAGTGTTTAAAGCTTTTGATAGCTTTTCAGATTCTTCTTTTAATCTCTTATTTTCCTTAACAAGTTCATTGGAGAAAGTGTAAAGTTCATTATAACCTTGTTGGATATCATCTTCATTTTCATGAAAGTCTTCTTGTTTAAATTGAGTAGCATGGATTTCATTTATGGAATCTTCATTAGATGAGCAAGAGAGTTTAAGAGAAGAATCTACACAATCTATCAAAGTGGAATCCATAACAAATGATTTTCAAGAAGGCAAAACAACTAGGGTTTAAACTCTAGGTTTTTACACCTAATCAAGAGTTTCAATGCACTTGATCCTATTATAGAGCATAAGGCTCTGATACCAATTGAAAGTCCGGGATCCTTACCCTAGAGGGGGGGGGGGGGGGGGGTTGAATAGGGTGAGCTTCAAATTAGTGACCAATTATGACCAATTTTAAATTCTATAGTTCAATTAGCCACTAGTGATGATTATCAAACAAAATACGGAAGCTAGCAAAAACAATCACCACAAAGCATGCACCATCACACAAGGATTTATATTGGTTCGGCCTCAATGCCTACATCCACTACCGGCTTGTGATCCAACGCCCCACTGGATTTCCACTATCTATGCTTTTCAATAGGCTAAGCAATAACCTCTAACACTCTGCTTTTCTTAGGCTTATAAATAACCTATACACTATGCTTTTCTAAGGCTGAGCAATAACCTCTTTGGTTTTCAGGTTCACCCCTAACCTTTACACTTATGCTTTTCTAAGGTTAAGCAGTAACCTTTACAAGAGATGATTTCTCAAAGAAAGTGTCTATACAAACACTTTAAGAGATACAATTTAAGCTCAATTACAATGCCTCTAAATTAGGCTGATATGAAAGTGTAAATCAAACTCACACAACACTCTATGTAATGCAAAGATCGATGCACATGGTGTGTGTATGTGAAAACTTCAATCAAAGTTAAAAAGAAGGCTAAAATGATATATGCTTAAAGCATTTCAAAGTTTAAAGTACAGAGATTGATAAATTGAAGTTGTATTGCAAATCACATGTTCTTTTTCAAAAGACAACTTGTAAAGATTTCATTAATCAAGAAATGTAAGTTGTATGAAAATTTAAATCTTAAAAAGATGTAATGAAAGAGCAAAGTTGTTTTCAAAATGTAAAGGTTTCCTATGAGATCATAGAATGAAAACAACTAGCTAAAGACTCAACCAAGTAGTGAGATCATGCATCAATTAGAATCAATTATGTTGAAGTAAGCATGATTTATAAAACAAGGCAATGACTTTGTTTGAGACTAAGTGATGAATCCAATAAAAAATAAATCAAAGATATAATATAATGGATTCAACACGTCATAGTCAACATGCTACAAGAGATTTTCCAATAAGTTAAACTAGCTTGTAACAAATGATATGAGAAACTTATTCGGTTGACCAACATGAGACCGACACCTGATCGACAGAGCAAAATGACTAAAAAACATGCTCTCTAGTTTCAGAACCGAATAGAGTTTGGTCAAGTACTAAAACACCTTCGGTCGACCGAACCTCGACCGACAAATTGACCGACAGAAAAACCACTTTATTGGAATTGGAACTGATAGAAGCTCGGTTGAGCTCGGTTCGCTGGTCGGTTAGTCGACACCTGACCGACAGTGTATACAGTCAGAAGTCCAAAAGTTCTGAAGGATTTGACTAAAAAATCTTTGAAAACCAAGTTTAACACAGAAAAGTAAAGATTTGTAAGTAAAATAAAATCACATTTGGAATCAAGATCAACCAGAAGCCTTTAGAATAAAACATGATAGGGTCAGACATGATTTTCAAGCTACCAAGATGCAATTTTGAAACTGGATGAAGAGATGAAAATGAATGCATATGCTAACCATCAAATTGCAAACAACATAGGTTTCACAGTCCTGCCCCTTGGTTGTTTGTCCTAGATTTCATGTGTACCTGGTCAACATCCTGGCCATGATGTCGATCGGATATACTGCAAGGGATGTCGACATTGGATTGGTGACTGATGACCCATGTTTGTGGCTAGGCAGGCCATCATATGGCCTAAGAATGGATGGATGTGATACCTTATAATGAAGAAGTTGGATATTGTGGGCTTGTGACTCATTTATGAATGAGAATGGACTGAATGCTGTTGTACTGAACTTGGATGTTATACTTGGATGTTTTGGACTAAGGGCACGACATTTGTCGGCATTAGCATGGATTCGATGCTGGACTTGGACATGGATTGTATTTATGGATTGGACCTATACATTGGATCTCTTATGGACTTAATAGGACCTTGATCGCTTAAGCCTAGACAGACACAGACCTTTACTTGTTTCCTTGAGTTAGCATTAACATTCACTCAGTTGTTATAAGCTTAGCCTTTGGACTGATCATCACTGGTGAGAGCTATATTGGTTATTGTTGAGAGCTATCATGATGAGCTATGGCTAGACAGGCGGTGTGATTCCGATTCCAGTCTATTGAGTGTGAGGGTGTTGTTATTGATATTGATGTTGTTATTATTGGCGGGGCTCGTCATTGTACTGTTACTTTACTTTCCCCGCCATGACTGTTTACAGTATGGAGGGTTGCAGCAAAATATTCTGCGGTGTCCAGCTTGTGTGATGTGCCGCCTCGATGTTTGGTTAGAATAGATGCTTTACTTTCATTCTGATCCTATTTGATATATCTTGTTCAATTGCTTAGCATTTGTACCATGGTTAATCTTATGATATTATGATCATCTCTACTTCCTCTGATGCATACATCATATATTTACTTGTATACTGTGTCTTGCTAGATCCTTGGATCTAACCCATCTTTGGTGGTTATGTATCAACCTTGATCCCGAGGACAACACGTTCGTCGAGGTTGAAAGTGCACCTAAGGGCCAATGTATAAGTCCTAGAGGGGGGGGGGGGGGGAGAATAGGACTACGAAATTTCATACCCATTTTTTGTTTATTAACCAAGATGACAAAGAAACTAAGTGATGTGAAGACAAGGTGTGTGCATAAATAAAGCTCAAAACTATATCAAGACATTGAGACAAGCCACAAGAGAGGATATACACAAATTTATAGTGGTTCAGACCATATGTCCTACATCCACTCACAAGGGTCACACAGTCCCTTGGTTCCACTATGATGAATCAAAACTACACAAGTAATGACATCAATCACATACACATGATAATTTTGGTAACGAGGTTCGATCACACAGATCTAATCCCCCACATACACTTTAAAGTGGATGAATCACACATATTCACACCACTATCATAAAATACACAAGTTGTAGATGTTGATGAGAAGTAGAACACTTGCCTTTGATGAAGACTGAAGGTGTTCAATGAAGCTCCACCTATAGTTGAAGCTTTAACCTCTTGAAGCAAGCTTGGTGTTGATGTAGATCCTCCATTGTGTTGCACAACCAAGGTTTAAGAGGTTTGGGTTCTAGGGTAACATGAATCTAATCTATTTGAGAATCAACCTAGAATCCTTTCTTCCATTCACACTTATATTGAGGCTAAAGATAGCTCATACATATTCTAGATAAGGTACAAGTGTGTTTGGAAGAGGGGTTAAGAGCTTGGAAAGGGTAGGAAGAAATAAGCCATGGAAGCTCCAAAACTGTGTGGCTCACAGTGTAAAACGATTTCCAGAAATATATAGAAAAGTTCCCAACGGCTAGTTATGGCGGTTAGCCTCTTGGAAGTTCGGCTAGCCTCATTTCAATTGCACTGAGGTAACGGCTAGATTTTCTAATTCGGTCAGCTCGCGGTTAGCCGTCGAAGACCTTGGTGGCTAGCCGCGAGGTGACCGCTGGGTGACCGAATTCACAGCCCAGAAAAATGATGCATACTGGAAAAGTGACCGTGACATTCGGTTACCTGGCGGTTAGCCGTTAGCCCATATGGCGGTTAGCCGCAAGGTGACCGTGAGGTGGCCGAACTCCCTTAACAACAGATGGTATGCATACTGGAAATGTAACAGTGGGATTTTCGGTTACCTGGCGGTTAGCCTCCAGACCATACTGCGGTTAGCCGAAAGGTAACCGCTGGGTGACCGGACAAATTTTCCTAGAAAGTTGCTTACTGGAAATGTAACCGAGGAATTTCGGTTACCTGGCGGTTAGCCGCTTCTTGCAAGGAGGCTAGCCGCCAGGTGACCGAAAGGTCACCGAACCTCCCTTTTCTGGACAAAACAGAATGTGAATAAAAGATTTTGAAAACCAGTTTTAAACCAAGGCTCCCAAGGGTCCTAGGGTCCAGAAAGGAAAAGGTTCTGGGTCCGAAATACCTGAGATGGTTGGCACACACAATGAGGCAATCTTGACGAATCCGGAGACATCCACAAGCTAGAAGAAACCCTTGAAATAGAACTTCCTTAACACACTTCGAGAGAAAAGTCCTTTGGAACACATTGGCACGGAATTGACAATACAAAAACAGTGATCACACAACTGTGACACTTACAGAGGTGCCCATAGCTAGAGACTACGGATGGAGATCGGCTGACCAAGTGGTAGAGTTGGGGGATGGAGTTCCTGCACAGGGGGTTTGAGTGCAGTTCATTTTAGGGTTTAAGTGTTCTTGTTTGAGCAGGGAGATAGTTTGTTATGTACCTTTTATTCCATATTTTGAGAGTTAGGCTGGTAAGGCATCAGATTTTTTGTTAAAGGAAAGAACCACATAAAGCGACAGAAATTATTAATACAATGTATGTAATAATGATGGCCACCACTGACAATAACTGGAGAATGACCCCAAATATCAGAATGTGTTAATTCAAGAGGATGACTACAATTAGAAAAACAAAAAACAAAAAACGGTCGTTTACTTTTATTACAATGACAGACATCACACAAAGAAAGAGTAGAATATGAAGATGGCGGCTGGTATTTAGTGCGAACTATGGCAATGTCTTTATTGGATGGGTGTCCGAGGCGAGCATGCTAAATATCTACAGAGGTGCGCTATCCTACAAGTGCAGTCAGAGGAATAAAGTCCACATGGTCAAGAACATAGCGACCGTCCTTAATTGTCCCACAAAGAAGAATTAGGCTGCTCACTTGATCCTTGACATAACAACACAGAGGGTAAAATTAAAAAATAACGTTATTATCTTTGGTGAATTGGCAAAGAGATAATAAGTTCTATGTAATAGAAAGTACACGCACCAATTGGTTAAACGAAAAGGCTTGAAAGGAGTTTGCATAATGGAAGAACCAACATGCGTGATAGGAAGAACATTACCATTTCCAACTTGGACTTGGTCGTGACCATGATATTCAGAATGGCTGGACAGATTAGCCATGTCAGCTGTAAGATGGTCCATTGTGCCAGAATTTGTATTGTTAGACCCCGACCCTAATGGGCCCGACTTTTTTTTTCTTCCTTCCGTCCTGGGGCTACCCGAAGGCCAAAGGAGGGAACAAAGCGAGCATCAACATTTTGTACGGGTATGCTATTTTTTCTATTCTACTCGGAATTTAGAAATGGTGATCCGGAGATCCACCTTCGCAAGTTTAAAGGAAATCAATTTTTTTCCTAACTTTCCATTGCACATATATTTAAAAAAAGAGACAAGGTTTTTGAATGCCGTAAGAGGCGGTTTTTCTTTGTTTGCCATGAAAGGCGATGTTTGCTGTGAAAGGCAATGTATAAATCTCATCAATAATGAAAGACAAGTATTGTGAATTTTTTTGTCTATTAAAATACAAAATACAATAGAAAACTAAGAAAATGAATTTTGACTTCTCAGGAGATTGCGGGGACTCGTTCAGATCAATGGTCGTAAGTCATATGTATGGACTTCGCCATCATCCTTCAGATGAGAACATATGATGCTTTGATTCTTTTGGCTTGGATTGGGCTTCAGATTTTTAGATGATAAAGACCAAGGGGAGGTCCTATATCCAATAAAAAACCGAGTAGACGGCCTGAAAAGCAGCGTTTAGGCCATGTCGGATAGAAAGAGAAGGCTTTTTTTTGGGGGGGGGGGGTGTTTGGCCCCCCAAGGGACTCCAGTCACCTTGTGGTGTTTGTTGTATCATAGTTTTTTCAAGGTAGCAGAGCTTTCTTCTTGGACTTCTCTCTCCCTTCTCTGTGTGTGCGTCGATTTCTGGATGTGTATCTTTCTGTTCTTCTTGGAATGACCCCCCTTTTATAGGCTTTTGGTTAGGGTTGTCAATCGTGTCGTGTTAACGAATTCGGGCTACAGGTTAACGAATTCGTGTAAAAATCACCTCAACCCGTACACAACCCATTAACTTAACGGGTCAAAAAATCCAACCCTAACCTAACACATTAATTTAACGGGTTACACGACCCAACCCGTTAACCCTTTAAGTAATTAAGTCATTTCAAAAATTAAAAGAAATTCATATAAAAATATATAAGGAGAAAAATATATAAGCCACACGAAACTGTAAGTGAGGATCTTGAGTGGATCCCACCTAAAACCCCACTATAAAATAATAAATTTCAATTTCTTCTTTATCAATAGAAATTAATTCTAGCTACACTTAGGGACTAAAAAAAATTTAACGGGTTAACCGGGTTGTTAACTGGTCACTAGCTTAATTCGTACATGAACCGTTAACTTAACGTGTTATCGTGTTTGACTCGTTAACGACCCAAACCCATTAGGAGCCCACCCACCCGAACTCGTTAATATCGTATGGGTTCGTGTCGTGTTAACGGGTCATGTGGCATTTTGACAACCCTACTTTTGGTAGCCATTAGGTGGGTTTATGAGCATTGATGGCATTGATGCTCCATGATGGGAGGAGTTACAAGTTTTTATTTCATGGTTTTGTAACACCTTTTTCTTGGCTTTTGATTGGCCGATGGAGAATAATGGGCATTTAATCTCCTTAAAACTCCATGATGAGAGGAGTTCCATGATTTATTGTCATGATTGCTTGGACTTGTAACTCCTTTTTTGCTTGCTTCTGATTGGGCCGTCCAAAATAATGAGTTAATGACTACATTAACTCGTCATAAAACAGATCATTTAACTGCATTAAGTGGTCGCTAGGGAGCTTGAAGAGTCGCGGGCCGTATGCGTCTTTTGGAATTCTTCTTGCGATGATCGCCAAGGGATCCACATGTTGTTTGATGTCAGATGGCGATGCAACTTTAGACACTGATTGATATGAGTGAGCCAGTAACATCTGTCCTGTTAATTTCTTGATCGGTCAGACAGAAAGTGTGCTTTCTTGGTTGGCCGGTTTGGTGATTTGGAAGCGATCAATAATGATATGATGCACTTTACGGCAGATCCGTGATGTTGGTGAAGACCTGCTGATTTCGAGCACCAAAAATCAGATTTTTGGAAAACCACAAGGGCTAAAATTCTTGAAATGCGAAAAGGGTCGGAAAATGGCCCTTTCGGCGGAAATCTGGAGACCCGGATTTCCAGGGTAGCAAGCTACCATGGGGATTTTTCCCCTTTTTGGTCGCCGTTTCTCGGTCTTTTCAGATTCTTTTTTCTCCTGTACTCTTCCTGATATTTTCCTCATTTATTGACTTGATTCTCCTGAAGAAAACCTGACGAGAAGCCGTGCAAATCAAAACACAAAGTTTCTTATTTTCTGGAAAAGCTAAAGACTTTGTTGCCGACTTTCCGTAAGAAGTCAAAACTAGGTCAAACGATGTCGGAATGACCTGAAATTTGATGTGCAGTCTGTTGAGCAATAGATAAGACCAACCATAGGGTTTTGTTTGAGTTTTGAAGCCATGTGGGGTCCCGTTGTCAGTAGACTTGTTTTTGTTGTGAGGAAGATGTCGCGATTTGATGTGTGGTTAACCGATGTCAGATTGACCTGAAATTTGACAAGGAGCCTATTGGAGTCATTTTGTGACGATCCATTAGCTCCGATTTGGAAGTCATGGTCCCAGGGAGCTCCGCCACCGGGAGGCCTGATCTGGCTTCCGAGAGTCAAAGTTCGGTCAAATGTTGTCGAAATGACCTGAAATTTGAAATGTAGTCCTTTGGAAGCCTTTTGAAGTCACCCATGTGCTCTGTTTGATGAGTGATGACCTCGGTGGTTCTTGCTGCCAAGAGGCTTGATTTTGCTGTTCAAGGGTTGATGTGGGGTCAAACGTTGTCGGTTTGACTTAAAACTTGAACTGGAGCCTTTTGGAGGTATTTTGAGACCATCCATTGGCTCGGATCAAAGATCTGACATCTTCGACTCTACCACCGCTAGGGTCGCCTGTTTGGCTACTAGAGGAGTGAAGTTAGGCCAAATGATGCTGGAATGACCCGAAACTTCATGTAGGGCCTCGTAGTGGCATTTTGAGGCCAGCTGTGTGCTCTGTTTTGTAAGTCAGGGTCTCTAGTTTCACCGTCGCCGGGAGCTCCTGTTCAGCTGTTGGAGGAGTGAAGTTAGGCCAAATGATGTTGAAATGGCCCGAAACTTCAGGTGTACCCCTTTTTTGGCCGTCTTGAAGATTCTTATAGTTTTTGTTTGGTTCTGAAAAGATTTGACGCTTGAAATAACATTGCCTGTTTGTAGTAGGATGTAGCTTCATGTAGCTTTCGATGTCGAAGAGGCAAAGTGAGATTTTTGGTGTCAACAAATGCCCCCTTGAGGTACAGTGACGAGTTGCGTTTGAAGTCGATGTGCCTTGAAGAGAACTTTGAAGGAGAACTTCTAACTTAACCAAGAGTCTTTGAGAAGTTTTCTTTTTGGTAGGGTAGCCTTTTGAGTTTCCAATGGGATTTTATGGTAGTGAAAGGGATCACGTACTGTCTTAAGGCAATGTTTTGAAAATGACATGAGGGATTTGGACTTGGGTTTTGGTTTTTGAATTTTTCCTTTTGACCTTGTGTACCTAAGGGCTTTATGTGGCGCATCAGGCAGTCAAGAAGGTTTTTTTTTTTGGTTGGTTTTTGACCTTGTGACTAACAAGCTGTATGTGGCAGGTTAGGGGATCAGGGTCTGATTTTTTGATTTTGACCTTGTGACCAATAAGCTGTATGTGGCAAGTTGGGGGGTCAGATTTGGTTTTGACCTTGTGACCTAACAAGCTGTATGCAGCAAGCTGGGGGCTCAGGTTTGGATTTTTGTGGAATGTCAATTTCAAGATTTTGGCTCAATTTGGTATATGAGGTGGGATGGTTTGAATTTTGGAAGCTTGTGAGGCTTGGATTTTCTTTTGTGTGGTCCAATCAACTCAAAAGAGGCATGGAACCATTTTGTATGCCCTTGGTAAGAGGGATTTTTGATAGGAAGCCCCTTTTAGTGCCTAGGTGGTAGAACTTGGCTCATGTGGGCTAGCCCATGGGACCTTAAGTTTTAAAGATAGCTCAGATCTCACATGGTGTCATTTTGTAAAGAATATCTAAAAATATCCTTACCTAGAGAGAATCTCTCAGGTTTCCTTTCTTTTTGGAGAGAATTTCTCAAGGAATCCTTCTTTTTAGGAGAGAATATCTCAAATCTCCTTTCTTTTGGAAAAGTTGCTAATTATTAGCACTTACCTCCTAGCTTTTCTCCTTGTTTCCTCTTTTGGTTTACTTTCTTTTATAAAAGCAAGGGGAGGTTAGATCTCTTGCTCCTATTGCTTTCTTTTGCAAAAATCTTCAAGAGTGCTTCAAGTAAGTCTTCTTTTGCAAGAAAACTCCATGTAGAAGTAGGATGAAAATCTTCTTTCTTCTTTTTTTCTTTCTTTTCATCTTTTTTTGTTCTCCATGTTTTTCTTTTTCATGTGCTTTCTTTATTTTTCTTCCACACGTTTTTTTTTTCTCCTTTTTTTTGGGTGATCGTACGGCCACGTGGCAGTGGGCCAGTCCCATTTTTTTTCTTTCTCCTTTTTTTTCTTGCTCACCATGATAATGCGGTTTATGCAAATCAAGATGTTTATGCTTTTTTTTTTCTAGACGCATTAAATAAAGGCTAGAGTTTCTTGGTCAAGTCAGCATGAATTTTGACTTGGACAAAGTTTTATTATTTTTGACCAAGTTGGGTTGGAATTGGTCAAACTTTGGTCAAGGGTTTCCTAGCATCTAATGCATGACAAGTTTCCTTCTATGCATGTTTTTTGGTAAGTTCGATTGGAAACATGATAATGCATACCTGAAAGTCTCCTGCAAGTTTTGGGATTTGGAGCTCGCAGCAATGTTGAGCCCTATTCCATTCTTGCAGAGATTTGTGAAGACTGGCTAGATCTTGCAGCAATGTTTGAGTTCGACTCTTCTTTGAGAATGCGCCATTGACTATGAGCTCGCAGTGATATTTTTCGGGGTGTTTCCCTTTTCTTCGGGATTTTCCCGGAATAATTTCAAAATTTCGCTAGAATTTTTTTAAAGCAAAACTCTGTCGTTTCGATGATTGATTTTTTTTCCATCCTTTGCAGGTAGTTCCTCCAGAAGGAACAAGGGTAAGGGGTCTGTTACAGACTCACCTCACCGTTCTGTCGATCTCCTAATGCGGCCATACAGCAGGCCTGAGAGAGGGTCCAGTATGTTGAGAGGAACTTGGAAGAGTGTGACTCCCTCAACCGTGATGAGATAAGACGACGATTAATCGCTCTCAAGGATGAGGAATTTTACAAGAATGTGGTAAGAAGCCGTCCTTGGGTCACGGACGATCAGAGCATTGTGCCCAAGCCTATCTTCTTTTTTGGTGATGCAGTCCCTGACGACTTGACATACCAAAGAAAATGTTTTCAGTTCTCTTACATGGCAGATGGTGAGGTGAGAACTATTTCTACCTGGTCGACCTTCAATCGCACCATCTCGATCCTGAGCCTTTCTCCTACATGCCCTAAGAGGGAAGATCCTCTAAGCTGGGTGAACATGACTAATGTGATCAAGGCCGAGGTTTTTTTTGGCGGCCCTTCCGAATATGCAGAGAAATCGCTTGTCCGTATGGACATGTTATGCCGGCCAGCGGCTACCAAGGTTCTGACCATCCGTCGGTCGATTTGAGACCGGTGGGCCTTGGCATTTTCTGGGGTGACAGCATCAATTGGGTAAAGCCTTTTCGACTTCGTGGCCGTTTCAGTGCTGACTCAAATTGGGAATCATGGACTGATCATATCCTACAGGTTGGTGGGGCCATTTTGAAGGAGGCCGAGATTTTTGACGCAGTTCGCGCTTTTCGACAAACCGTGGTTTTCTCCGATGAAGCCTTCATGGCCATGTTGGAGTCATTCCTTCCACAAACCAACACCTTCATTGTTACTGTTAGTTTTATGGTCTCAATACCAGTATATGATCAATAGATTGATTAATTTCTTTATTTATCAATATAATCATGCTTTCCTTTCATGAGATGAATGGTGATTTATTACTTAATGCACATGACCAATATATATGACATAATGGTTCATGAGATGAACCGGGTCCCATTAGTATATTAGATGTGATATATGTATATGGATGAGATCCACATACGGGAGATATGTGTCACAAATCTTACACTTAAAATATCTTCACAACCAGTGATGAGATTGGGCATCTCATCTGACAAGGTTGCAGCACTTTGATTACTATGAGATAGTGTGATTTGTCTCGATCATCAGAATGTAAGATTCTGGATCACGGTGCTGGTACATTGGATGTATTGAAGAACCATGAGAAGCACCTTATCAAATACTGTCTCGATTTAAGGATTGCTCTCATAATTCCCTAGCAATAGGCTCTCAATCCTGAGACATTGATGAACTCAAGTTTCTGTCTATTCATTTGCTTTGAGTCACCACTGAAGGAGGCCAACTGTAGGTCGACACCTCGGTGTCTTGGGTACATGGTAGTAGGACTGTGGGAACATGCAATGATCAAGATGGAATCTATCTACATTATCCCCTTGTGCCAATTAATGGATTTATCATTGGTAAGTGCGCACCCATTCCGATTAAGAGTTAATTGGATCGGTACCAAATGATTACTATAATTAATTGGGGCTCAAGGATAATAAGATGTGGATCTAATATTGGATGAGACATATTTATTCCAATTGATCCATGGATAATGATGGAGGGGCCTACTTGTGGTAATTGGGAAGTTTAGGGTCTTCATTGAAATATATTCCTAAGACTGGAGTGCAATTGCATTTATATAGTGGGGTTATTTGCAATTAACTGTGGGCCCGGATTTCACATGAGATGTGGGGTCGCGTGTCCCAGTTGGAGCCAACTTTTTAAGGAATCCCTAGTGGTCCCCACGCTAGCCCAAATTATTAGAAAGATACTAATCCTACTTGAACTCTAATAGGAAGGTTACTATTTCTATTTGAAGTGAGACTTCTAATAGTGGTAATAGTAATCTACTAATTATTAATGGAAGTAGGACTTCTATTTTAATTAGAAAGGAGAAAGCTACTAATAGTTGTAGAAGTGAGACTTCTATGGCAATTAGTAAGGGAGATGTTTACTAATTTGTAATGGGAGTTAAACTTCTATTTCAAATAGGAAAAGAGGAGTTATGGAGGCTATAAATAGCGGAATAATCCTCTCAAATTCGTGCATAACAAATAGAGCACTTTCAGCCCCCTTGTGCAAGAGTTGTACAAGTCCTCTTCTTCTAAAAGTTCCCTTCTCTTTCACCTTTGGTTCCTTAGAGTTACTAGTAGGGTTTTCTCTTGAGGATTCCACCATCTTCTTGAGAAAAGAGATCTAATACGGGACATAACGTGGAAGATCAAAAGGAGTTGAAGATTCTGAATTGGATTGTGAAGTTGTTCATCATCAAAGTAAAGAAATCAAATCCTCCATTAGAGCACAACAAAGCTCCAAAGGTATATCTACATCCTTGTATGTTGTGGATTTCGTGGTAGCATATTTATGTGCTGTTTTCTATCTTATAGATAGTATATGTTGCTGTACATGGCTATGAGATTGAGGAAATTGCATCTTGGATTGGGTTTGTTGCATTCTAGACAATTGATCCCTGCATCAAGTGGGTCAAAAGTTTTTGAAACCTGTCTGGAAGGCCCACCTATATTCCAAAAGTCACAAATGGTGAGATCGATTTTTCTTTGAAGGAATTGAGTGCCATCACTGGGCTGCCTGTCCTCAGCAAACTCTATGAGGAGTTCATGCCTATTGACAACGTCCTTGACGAGCAATCTAAGGAGTTCAGGCTTTTGTACTTTCAGCTTGTCGCCTTCTACGATTTTTGAAGGAGAAGGAGGGCTCGAAAGTTAGGTGAAGTAGTTGGAAGAGTTGTAGCTCTTTGTCCCCCAACTTCTTTGACAACGGGAAGTCTTCAGATAGTATGGCCCAGGATGCTAGGGCAAAAAACCCGGGTTTGAAGAAGATCTACATCATGTAAGAAAATTTGAAAAAATTCTTTGCAAGCACAAACATCATTTATTATGACATTGCACTACGAAGAGATCTCGCTGCTTACCTCACTTATTGGCTGGGTGAGGCTGTTTTTGCTGGAGGAGATGGAACGCACATCAGGCTACATTATATCTTTCCGTCTTGTCGGATGGCATTCGGAGAGCGGCTGGCTTTGGCGCCTGCTCTTTACTCCTATTTGTGTACCGAACTGCAGGCTATTGTTTTTATGGTTCTGCTAGGGCTCCCCATGAATAGGTATTCTCAGCCCATATTTTTTATTCATGATATGTGTACCATTGTCCCGGTTTCCATCTATTGGGAGTTACACAGGATGATGACCCTTTTATGATTCGATTGGCTAGAGGGACAATCGTTTCTAAATCTCTTTTGTCTGCCCATTTGAAGATCCGGCGTTTCAGGGATTTTGAGATTGGGCAGTCTTCAGTGAATCTTTCTCCAGACTTGCGGAAGAAGGCTTTTGATTTTGGTTTTTCTCGTGATTCCAGCAGGGCAGGGTCAGGAAGACACTATTATCTGACAAACGCAGAAAAGAGGTGGCTTTTCAACATACGTGTTGGTACGATGGTGTATCGTAGACATCTTTTCGTCAACATCTAGCCATATGTCCCCTCGCATTTTGCGTTCCAATTGGGCTTCTCTCAAGGCGTTGTTAGAGCGCCTTCGAGCTTGGTGAAGTGTTTTGGAGGTTTGCAGGATGGGAGGAATGCATGGGCCTTTTACAATGCGGAGGACACTACCTCCATGATTTCCTATCCCGAGTTACCCAATTTTTGGACTGCTGGCTTTACGAAATGGTTCGTGGAGAGCTTTTTGGTGTACCGAGGGCTTTCCAAGAAGGAGCTCAATGTCAAGCAATCTCCTAGGAAGGGTCTTGGCAGATCAGATGGTGTTCGACGAGATGAAGTTCTGGCTTTCCTTTCTGGAGAGAAGCTTAAGATAGGCTTTCTCGGTGAACAGGACTTCATCAGATCAAGAGCTGTATAAGAGATACCTGGTGAGGTCTTGAAACAACAAGAGGAGGAGGCCGAGATCGATGCTTGGATGTAAGCGGAACGAACGAAGGCTTCCATGGAGTCCACTGGGAAAAGCATACCATCCAGTGAGGAGTTTAGTGAAAGTCCTGACTTTGGCAATGGGGCGGGTACTTCAAGCAAACTGACCCATAAAAGCAAGAGGAAGAGAGGGCGGTGCCATAATAAGAGACGGCACGGAGACTCTCCTCATCTGGAAGTCCCTCTCATCATTGCTGAAGAGGTGTTGGGGGACGCTGATGAGCCTTCGGAAAAGAGGAGTCGAGAAGAAGAGACTGCTGACGACGGTATGTTTTTCTCTTTTTCCTTTTCTTTCATAGAAGAAAATTTTGTTTTTGATCTGCTGCTCTCTTTCTTTTTGTAGAAGATGATGACTTGGCGATGCCCGAGGTTCTGGCCGATAAGGTGATGACGGATCCAATTGTGGCATCTGAGGAAGAGCCAAGGGACTTTGGAGTGGTTTTCTTTTGCTTTTACCTCTTTTTTTCTTCTTTGCCGCCATCTGCTGACATATAATATTTTTTTTCTTACCAGCTGACTTGCTAGAGGATTCTGAACCATCCATGGATGCGACCTTGGACGATGCTTCAGATGAACTCATGGAGGCAGAAAGTATTCTGCCGGTTGTCGAAGAAGGTATTTATAGTAATAACCCTAATGATAATGATTTTTCGACAGTATCATATTCGTACCTTTTTTATGTTTTGCTGGCAGATTGTGAGGTAACAGGAGAAGTTCCTCCGTCTTTCTTAGGGCCAGAGTAGGGGATGCCTGCAACTGATCCAGAAGTAGGGACTTCTTCTTCTGGTTTCAATACGGCAGGGGTGAAACCTTCTGAGGAGATTCCTTCGCCAATGTATTCAATTGGAAAGAATTTGATGATTACTCCTCCAATCGGGCATGACACGGGTAGTCGACCGATGGAGAGGGGCGAGCCTTCATCCGGGTTGTCTCTTCAGTATGCGAAGAAAGTGTTGAAGTGCTTCTTGAGCTCATGGGTCGAAACTCTTTCTTCTGGCCACTTGGAAGCTAGCTTCGGCATGATCAATCATGTTTAGGACATTCTTCCTGATAGTGAAGAGGTCGGTCTGGACAATGTAAGTGCAAAGGCTTTTGTTCATGAAGTCATCGCTTTGGGCAACAAGTGGATTAAGACCAAGAATTTCCCAAATGGTGACTTCTTTAATGAGATGTTTTTGAAACCTTTCGGCGAGGTCAATTCTGAACTAGATGAGATCTCGCGGACTTGGAAGATGTTCATTCGGGAGAGAAATGTCACCAAGTTGGCTATCATTGAGCTAACATAAGACCTGCATCATCTTGATAGGGAGGTTGTTGAGGCCAGGCATTGTCCCGAGCTATTGGAGGAACAAGCTGCTGCCAAATGGACCTCCATTGTGGAAGCTCGTGCTAGAGAGGGGACTCTGATTCGCCAGGTTGAGGAGGCTGACAGCAATCTCCGGAGTAAGACTCAGGAATATGAGCAATGGAAAATTCTCTGGGAAGAACTTCTCAGTGCTGATGATGGGCCGCGGCATTCTGCCGCATTTTATGGAAAGATTTTGAAGAAGCGTGGTCTGGAAGCTTTGGAGGCTAAGGCCAAGAGTCTACTTGAGGAGTTGAATCTTTGGTTGAAGACCATGTTAGACTGAGCTCCTGATTTTTTGTAACAAGCTCTTTTATTCTTTTCTTTAGTACCTCCACGTAAAAACATTTTTGGTACTCTATATACTTTTTACTTAAATTCTTTTTGATGAAAATAAGCAAAAGTTGGATGAGAATGTTTGTTTGAAAACTTGATTAAAAGGTTGCCATTGTGTGAAAATCTGTTGTCAAAGGATTGTTTTGGCATGAAAGCCAGATTTTGTGGCAAAAAGCCCACCCTTTTTATGGCTTGAAAGCCGAATTTCGTGGCGTAAAAAGCCAAAATTTGGGTTTATGGCATGAGAGCCAAATTTTGGGATGGCATTAAAGCCAAATTTGGGTTTACGGCGTGAAAGCCAAAATTTTGTGGCATAGAAGCTGGTTTTGTTTGTGGCATGGAAGCCGAAGTTTTTTTTTGGCATGCGAGCTGAAATTTGGCATGAAAGCCAGTTTTTTTTTAAAGACAAGTTTTGGTTTGTTGGTGTGAAAGCCAGGTTTTTGGATTTTTGGCGTAAAAGCCGGGTTTTTGATTTTTTAGTGAGAAACCCAGATTTTTGGCATAAGAGTCGATTTTTGTTTGTGGCATAGGAGCCGAAATTTGTTTTGGGCATGGAAGCCGAAGTTTTTTTGTGGTATAAAAGCTAGATTTTTTGAAAATCAAGTTTTGTTTTGTTGGCGTGAAAGCCAAATTTTTGGATTTTTGGCGTAAAAGCCGGGTTTTTAATTTTTTTGGCGTAAAAGCCAGGTTTTGGCATGAGAGCCGGGTCTTGGTTTTCAAAAATGCAAGTTTCGACTAAAAGTCGACTCCTTGCTGAATGGTCTTGCAAGTATCGATGGATTGTCGCATCCTTGCTCATTTGGTTGTGAGTATCGATGGAATGTCACCTCCTTACGAATTCGGGTGCAAGTATCGACTAAGTGTCGCTTCCCTGCTGGATGGTTTTGCAAGTATCGATGGAATGTTGCATCCTTGCTTTTCAAAAATATTATTTTGCGGGCATTGACTGAATGTCGTTTCCCCACGATTTTTGAAATTTTGAGGTGTTTTGGACCTCTTTTTTTCTTTTTGAAATTTGGGTTGCGGATATCAACTGAAATGTTGCGTCTCCACAATTTTTGAAAATTTGCAAGCATCGACGAAATGTCACTTCCTTATGATTTTGGAAGTATCGAATGTGGTTCGTATCCTTACAACTTTGAATTTTGCGAGTATCGACTAGGCGTCGCTTCCCAACAATTTCTTTTTGTTTTGAAAAACCCTTATTTTGTTTAAAAACAGGAGGGTCATAAATTTTTTCTCAAAACCATCTTTTGTGGCAAAAGCTAGGGGCAGACTAGGGTGGAAATCCCTAAGTCCTGATTTTTGTTTCAGACCATGAATTTTGGGTTCAAGGATCAAATTTTTTTTTTAAGTTCAGGAAAAAGCTCATAAACTTGGATTTTTTGATTTTTTTTGGAACAATGAAACTATGAAAGTAAACATTGTTTTGAGAGTTTTTTTGTAGAAATTTCAACGTAAAGATGAAAATTCCAAAAAGAGTGGCTTTGACGAGCAAGTACCTATGAATAGGCGTTTGCCGTGTAGGCGTCGCTCTGACCCGGTGTAAAAAGTCTTCAAGGGTAGTGCTGCTTCAAGAACTTGTTGTTGATGGGCAGTATACATCTATTGCCCTCCATGTTTAGAAGAGCATATGCACCGTTGGAGAAAACTTTGTCGATGACGTAGGGTCCCTCCCAATTTGGTTCAAACTTGCCTTTGGATTTGTGGGTGAAAACCATTGGCATTTTTATTGTAAGAACCAAGTCTCCCTTTTTGTAGGCGCATTGCCTGACCTTCTTGTCGAAAGATCCTGCCACGCGTGCTTGGTAAAGCTTAATTCTTTGTAAAGCTTTGAGCCGTCTCTCATCGAGATTATCCAGCTCTTGGAGTCTCAATTTGACATTTCTTTCTTGCGTCATGTCATTTTGCAAAGATACCCTTAAGTAAGGAATTTGTACTTCCAAAAGGACAACAACTTTGCATCCATAAACAAATGAGAATGGTGTGCTATGGGTTGGTCCTCGAACGGTGGTTCGATAGGCCCATAAATCTTCTGGTAGTTTGTCGCCCCAGTCTCTTTTGTGACTAGAGACCATTTTCTTGAGAATCTTGCAGAGTGTCTTGTTGAATGCTTCTACTAGTCCGTTCGCTGCCGGATTAGATGGAGTCAAATGACAACTTTGGATTTTGTACTTGTCGCAAAACCTGTAGAATCTATGATCCTGAAATTGTGGTCCGTTATTATGGACGAATCTTTTAGGTATGCCGAAGCGACAAATAATGTTAGTGCACAATAACTGAAGGACTGATGAGGTCTTCATTTCACTGAGCATAAATGCTTCCACCACTTGGAGAAATAATCCGTAGCGGCGAAGATGAAGCGATGACCTTTGCTTGATGGGGGAGAGATAAGACCTATGATGTCCATACCCCAGGCTTCAAAAGGCCATGAGATAGCTGTAGGATGTAGCCATTCTGGAGGCATGTGGACATAATCTCCATGAATTTGGCATTGTTGGTAGCGCTTAGAAAATTGCATAGCGTCAGCTACCATGGTAGGCCAATAAATAACCTAACCTTTTTATCTGATCGTAGAGCTTAGGACCGACCTAGTGGGCTCCTTGCGACAAGCAGCGCAGAAGTACTTCGTCGAAGGATTTTCTCTAAAGATTTTTGAAGGAATATCCAAATGAAAGTTTGGGGCTTGTCTTTGAATGCTTACCCGCTCTTTTGGATCTTCAGGTAGGATTCCGAACATTGTGTAATCAATGAACGGATCCCTCCAGTCACCAATCAGAGGTTTGAGGATGGGTATTTGACTTCCAATCACTTGGTGGCATTCAGCAACTGCTTGGTGTGTGTTAAGAGGAGGGAGAATCCTTCTTTGACACACTGTAATTTGCATGTTTTCCCTTTCTTGGATTGCCATAGTCGCTGCAAGTCCAGCTAGGGCATCTGCACGGATGTTCTCACCTCTGAGGATGTGGCTGATGTGACAGATGTCAAACTTTTGTCGAAGCGACTACGCCTTGTTGTAGCAAGGCAACAAATCGGGCTTCCTAACTTCAAATTTCTGATTCATCTGGTTGACGATCAGTTGAGAGTCCTCAAAAGCTTCCAGCACGGTGATGTCGGATTCGAGGGCGAGTTCCAATCCTACAATCAGTGGTTGGTATTTAGTTGCATTGTTTGAACATGGTTCCAGAAGCGGGGAAGCATGTGGAATCATGTATTTTTTTGGACTAACAAAGAGAATGCCAATTCCTAATATCTGTTTTCCTTTTACATTTGTTCTGGTTGCGCTGTCAAAGTACATATCATAGGAAACATTTGATGAGGAAATCTCCACAGTGTAGACAGGTTCGTCTAGGAGATCATCCCTGAGTGGAGAATCTTTAGGCAATGGATGCTCTGCGAGAAAGTCTGCTAGAGTTTGACATTTGATTGCTTTTTTTGGTACATACCTAATATCGAATTGTGATAGAAGGATGGACCATTTTGCCAGTTGAGCATTGAGAGAACCTGCTTTTGTAAAAAGGACCTTTAAGAGATTGATCCTCGAAATCAAGTAGACTGTGTTGGACAGCAGGTAGTGACGTAGCTTTTGTACGGCGAACATCACTGCAAGGCATTCTTTTTCGACTGGAGAGTAGCGATGTTCTGTACCTACTAACATGCTATTGAGGTAATTTAGAGCAACTTCTTTTCCTTCATCGTTTTCTTGTGCGAGTAGAGCGCCCAAAGAATAATCGACAGCTTTTGTGTACAAAATGAATGGTTTTCCAGTTGTGGGGGCAACCAACACTGGAGGTTTGGTCAGGTATGTTTTGATGTCTTGAAATGTAGCTTCACATTTAGCATCCCAAACAAAGTCCACACCTTTTTTATGAAGCGAGAGAATGGGCGACACTTCCTTGACAGATTGGAGATGAACCGTTGGATGTATGCCAATCTTCCTTGAAGCCCTTTTAGTTCTCTTAGGGGTCCTTGGAGATGGCATTTCTAGGATAGCCTTGACTTTTGTGGGGTCAAGTTCTATACCGGCTTTCCAAACTATGGATCCGAGTTACTTACCCGATGAGACACCCAAGAAGCATTTTAGTGGATTCATCCGCAGTTTGTGTTCGCGAAGTCGGAGGAAGACTTCTCAAAGATATTTGAGATGGTCTTCTTTTCTTTGGCTTTTGACGACGAGGTTATCAATGTAACATTCGACCGTCTTGTGCTGCATATCTTGGAATATCTTCATCGTAGCCCTTTGATATGTTGCACCAGCATTTTTCAGACCAAATGGCATGACAGTGTAGCAATACACGCCAAACGGGTTCCGAAATAATGTATGCTTTTCATCCCAAACCCACAGGTGTTGTCAATCATCACCTCTGGTATGCGGAGCGGGAATTCATCTTTAGGGCACGGATTATTTAGGTATCTATAGTCAATACAGACCCTGATCTGCCCGTTTTTCTTTGTCGCTGGGACAATGTTGGCCAACCATTCAGGATGTTGTTCCTTGCATGTGAGAACCCGACCCCTAATCTCTTGGATTAGTGTTGTTTTATTTGTGGATTAGTTTCTTTTAGTGGGATTAGTATTTGTTGGGTTGAGTTTGTGAGCTAGAATGGTTTTTCTCTAGTTTTGGGGAATTTTGAGTGCCTTTGTGATTAGTGGGACCCTTTGGGGGTTCTTTTAGTAACTTTGCGCGTAATTGGGAGGTTATTCAAAATTCCCGATAATTCTTGTTTTAGCCTCATTTGACTTGTTTTGTTATTCTCTACAACTTTCGTGTTCACTCCGTACCCATTCGAAGCTCCGAAAATCAGTTTTTCCAGCCCGGAGGGCAAAACAGTCTTTTCACACCAAATCTGGACCCAAATTTCGAGATCCCAGAACCATGCCAAAGTTATACTTTTTGAAAACTAGATTTTATGAGAAACATTTTTCTCTTCTTCGTCGATCGCATCCGAGGCCCACAAATAGATGTTTTACCCTTGGCAAGTTTTAAGTGTGGTGGGGCCCATACCCACCCATTATAAAATGACTTCACTCACTCTTTCTCCCTCATTTTCCACTCCCCACCGGCTGCAACTCCCAGCTACAGTGCCAGCAGCCCCTCTTCTTCATTTCTTCCATTTCTTCTTGCTTTCTCCTCTCATTCTTGGAAGAAACTCTTGCCATTTGGAAACCTAACTATACCATCTTCTTCCCCATCTCTTTAGCTTCCCGTGGATGTGATTCTTGTGCAAAACCAAGGTGGGCAGCCCCTATTGCAAGCTCCTTCTTGTTCATTCATGGCCTTAGAGGTAAAGACTCCTTCCCATTTTCCTTGTATGTGCTATGGCTCTCCCTTAGGTGCTATTTTCTAGTTGGGTTTGAGCCCATTCATTGTCTTTCTTTGTTTAACCCATTTTAGGGTTTGTTTTGGGGGTTTTTTGTAGAGATTGTTGATCTTGAGCTTGAGAAGTGATTAGGAGCTTGGTTTGCTAGATTGGAACCCAAGGCAAGTGGATGAACGGATGGTTTGAATGTTATCAAAGTTTTATGAGAAATCCTAAATTTTATTACTTGTTCTTGATAATTTGATATATGTTTTCACATATGCTTCTTGCCACATTTCTATTGATTTCGAAAAGGCATATTAATGGGTTTTTCTCTCTTGCTAAGTCTCTTGGAAATGTATGCATTTCATTTGGTCAAAGTTTGTTCATATGGTTTTATAATGAATGGGGTTGGTTTCTCCACCCATGTTTATGTTTACTAGCTTGCATTGATTTGAAATAGATGCTCATTTAATGAGTTTTGCTAAATCATCTATTGTTATGGAAATGTGATCAATAGTCCCTGTTTATCTCTAGATTTTTGGCTAGCTTGGACATAAGGCAAGTGAATGATTGGTGTATTTGGGGTTTTAAATAGTTGGTGAAACATTAATGATCTTCCCATGCTTTTATTGATTTATTTTTTCATTGTGAAATAAAGGTTCTTGATGGAGTATTAATGATGTATTTATGATCATAGAGAAGTGGCAGTTCATAGCAATTAATGTTTCCTTGTGTTGCCTTGAATATGCCTATTATGTGAAATGGTTCTCTCCTCTCTTTGCTTGTATAGAATGTGATATAGATGGAGGAGAATGGGATGGTTGTGGTTGGAGATTCGAGGTTATTTGAATGGAGATTTGTACTCCTCATTTGATGTATGAAAGTGGTTAAGAAAGGGTTGTAAAAAGGAAGAGTTGTTGTAGAGCCGAACTGGTCCGAACTCAGGTTCTGGACAGTTCGCTCGAGCGACCTGTCCAGAGAAGGGTTCGGAGCATTCCAGCAGCTTAGTCGCTCGAGCGAACCCACTGGTCGCTCGAGCGGACATCCCAGAACTCATTCCAGAGAGTTGTTCGTTCAAACGCATTTAAATATTCGCTCGACCCAATGAGTTCGCTCAAACGACCTCAAATTCGCTCGAGCGAACCCACCCAGACAACCGATCCAGCGAGCGACTCGCTCGAGCGAACCATCCAGTCCGCTCGAGCGATGCGGTTCGTCTGGTAAAAGCTATGTTTGGGACGATGTTTAACTATTTCAATGTTGGGGTCTATTCTCGGGGAATCCCTCTATATCAAGGAGATTTATTAAGCATTGTATGAGGCCATTGGAGGAAGAAACCATCTCACAAAGATTGCATTTGAAGTTTTGAAACTTCAAAGTGCATAAGGAGCCCGGAATGTCTTCAAACTCAAGGAGTACCAAGTATTGATTATAATCGACATACGGGACCCCTATTCACTTAAATAAATCTTGAAACCGATATTTTTACCTGAAATTGTTATAGTTCATTGTTTCACCTCATTTCCCGAGATTTGCATCACATGACTTGTTTCCCGAAAGCATTGAAGTTACACTAGTAACAGTTATTTGTCCCGAAATGTATTGCCCGATATGAAGTGACAGTGTGCCCTTGAGCACCCCCGTTTTACCCGTTTATTTATTGTACTTGATTTACTTGCATATATCCCGATTTGTTATTTGACCTATGAGTCGGCATCACTAAGCTTGGATACCTTGTCGGTTTGATCCACCGACTTGGAAATCCCTCTCCCGTCCCGCCAGCTGCAGTTTGGATCCCGATACCCGGTTATTACCGTGGTCCCGTCCCGATACCCGGTTCGCTACCGTGGTCCCGTTCCCGTATATTTATATTGTATATATGATTTACGTTGAGTCTCCTCACCTTGTGTGACCGAGACCAACGTCCCGTTATACTCTTGTCACTTCGGTGATAGAGGACTTAGCTTCTTGTGATTGCCATCTTGCCAGTTCCCGATTCCTTGGATACCCGACATGTTCTATATTGCTTACTTGCTTTCCGATAAATGATTCGTTTCCTTTATGAAAGTTGTTATTTAAACAAGTGCTAATATTCTCCAATGTAAATTCAATTATTATTATATTGTCTTCTGTTCTTTGTACCCGCACATGTTTTAAATGGATGCCGGTTGGGCAAATACCGATGCTGTTACATATGTTTCAAACGATCGATGGTCTTACTAGATTTATGTGATTACACATGTTTTAAATGAATACCCGAATTGTTAAATATCCGTGCTTTGTTTTAAATGACATTTGGCTTGTGAGATTCCTATGTTTATACCTGTTTTAAATGATTACCCGATTCGTTAAATATCCATGCTTGAAATATGTTTTAAACGACACGCGTTTTGCCAGATTCCTATGTTTATACCTGTTTTAAATGATTACCCGATTCGTTAAATATCCATGCTTTGAAATATGTTTCAAATGATACTTGTTTGCCAGATCCCTACGTTTATACCTATTTTAAACGATATCCGGTTTGTTAAATATCCATGCGTGGAAATATGTTTAAATGAACACTAGTTTTGTCAGATTTCTTTGGTTACACCTGTTTAAATGAACACCCGATTTGTTAAATATCCGTATTTCTACATAGGTTTCAAATGGACATTGGTTTTGCTAGACTGCTATGAATACCTGGTTTGTTGTATACTTATGTTTTTACTTAAGTTTCAAATGAATGTTGTTTTGCCATACCGCTATATTTATACATGTTTTAGACTAACACCCGATTGTCAAATATCTATGATTATAGATGATGTAAACGAACACATGTTTTATTAGATATTCATGTTTTACCCATGCTTGAAATGAATACAGGTTTTCCCCGAGATTCCCGACTTTTGCACCCGTTTAATTATATGCAGCATTTGATCGAGTATCATGATTTATCTTATGTTTTATTCTTCAGTATATTTGTTATCTTTTCATCCACCTGCCAGACCGTCGTGTCTGACCCACTACTTTTGGTACTCAGGTTCAGATTTCTTCGTCCCGAGATGAGTGCTTGGGTTGGCTGTGGAGCCATGTTTTGCAGGTTGTTTTGTCGGCTATGTCATGTAGACATTGGGCTTGACATCGGAGCTACATCATATATGGGGTAGTGGTTATAGCTTAGTGTTGTACGGCTTTTATTAGCCCTTTTCTTGGGATTCTTAATTAATGTACATTGATAATTGTAACTTGAACATAGATGGGAATGTAATATGCTGTTACTGTCAGCTCTGTAATTTATTGTGATGGTTTACTCCAGTCTGATATGATTCTTGATATAATAGCTATATGCTAGAGGTTGAGTGCGACACGGAATCCGATGGCCACGGACTGTGGGTCGCAACGCCACGAAAGCTTCCGCAAAATATTCAGAACGTGTTGGAATGTGTTGTCTTCACACACGCGGATCTTGGGAGAAGTAAAATATATTTATGCTTAATCCCATTCCCGCCCCCGAGGTTTCGGTTCGGGGGCGTGACATTGCAAATGAAGCCAACGCTTTTGAGTTTTTAAACTTCTTGTTCAATTTGTCCATCACATCAGGAAAGAGTCTTCTTTGGCCCTGTTTGACAGGTTTGATATCTTTTTACAAATTAAGTTTGTGGACTGCTATTTTGGGGTCTAAGCCAGGCATTTCAGCATAAGACCATGCAAAATAATCAACGAACTCACGAAGAAAAGAGATATACTCGGGTAACTCATCATCCTTTATATTCTTACTTATGAATACAGGACGTGGGTTATCAGGTGTCCCCAAATCTATCTTTTGAACATGATCTTCTGTTGGAAGGTTCGAAGGTGGTTCCTCCACAATATTTTCGAAGGCTTCATGGCCTTCTGAAGCTCCAGAGGTATTTACAGACCAAGGCTCTGCTTTTGTCCATGGGTATTCTTGATCAGTGCTATTCTCAAGACTTGTTATGAGATAGTCCCAATCATCAGCTGAAACTAGGTTGAAGTAGGGCACTTCTTTTTGAGACGATGGTTCTTTTGGATCAGAAAACTGTGTTTCTGTGTCGTCGGACAATTTATTTTCATTATCGGAGAAATCGTACCAATTTGATGAGCTTCCTGGATTCTTGATAGGTGACTCTTCAAAGAGATATCCAGGGAGATCAATGTCTTCATGAACACGAGATGTTAAGGCCTAGTCGGTAAAATGACTTTGCAGCCTTTGTGTCAACTGTCCCATGGGTGTGTCAGGATCATACCCCAACCCGTATGAAGACTTGTCTATATGACGGTGGAGTTTCCAATCCTCCAGTTGACTTTTGATCAGGGTGGGTTCAATGGCGTTAAAATACCACGACCTCCTCCCAAACCGATTGGATTCTGAGCATCATAGCCCATTTTCTTCATGATAGCTTATGCCATTGGATTATAGAAGGATAATTAAGGCATACCTTTGTTTTGGAACGGTTCAAGCAAAGAATTTGATAAAGAAGCTTCCGATCTGTCGAAGAAGATTTGTTTTTCCTATGCCGTAGTTGCCGGAACGATGAAGGAAGTAGACGTATGGTCTTCTACGTCAGCAGGTGTCTCCAATGGAGTGAGAGTAGGCTGAACTTGCTGAGTATTAGCTTGGCTTGACAATGTATTGTCTTCTGGCTCTGAATCTGAATCTGTGTCTTGCAAGATAGACACGAAGTAAACAACAAACTTGCCCCCGGTCTTTTGTTTTGTTTTCTTTGCTTTGGTGGTGATTACCAAAGGCTTGGAAGATTTGAGGGAGACAACGAAAGGAGATGGATTGCTCTCTTTGGGTTTGCCGGAGGGTTTGTTTTATTCCGATGATTGCTGAGGAGCCTTGCCCTTCTCTTTCTGGAGATTTTCGGCAAAGGGTGTTGTTTCTTCCTCCTTTTCTTCCTTTTCATCCTTGTACATTTGAGCATCTGCAAAATGAACATCTTTGCCTTTGAAGGGCTTTTGTCTGCAAACACTTGATGTATCAAGCCGTCGTTGCCAACGAACTTGATGCATCGATGTAAAGTTGAAGGGACGACACCATTCTCGTGTATCCAGGGACGTCCAAGAAGGATGTTGTAGCATGAAGGGGTTCTTATTGCGTACATAGTGACTTCAGAGACAAGATCACCAATTTGCAACTTAAACCTGATTTTGCCGATAGGCCTTTGAGAGCTCCCATCATGTCCAAAGATGGATACAAATGTGTGACTCAGCAGCTTGCTAGGTGGAGTGCCCAGCTCTTTGAGTGCCAAAGTAGAGATGAGGTTGAGCACAGAACCCGGGTCGATCTGGACTTTGTGTATTGGCATTTTCTTGACGTACCCTGTGAAGTACAAGGGTTGGTTATGTTTTGTCTCGCCTAGCAGGAGGTCATCTTTATCGAATGAGATGGTTGCACTTATTGCTTTTTGAACCGAGAGGCATTCAATGCTTGATCCCTCAGTTTTCTTCTTTTCTCCCTTTGAGTAAGTATTTGATTTTTTTGATCCTATAGTCCATTTCAATTTGTAGGACTTGTGGGGCATGTTTGTCAATATCTGCATTTAGTCTTTGCAGTTCCGAAATGAGATTATCACGAGTGTGCGGAGACATTCGTAATAAGTCAAGGATGTGCAGTCATGCAGGTGTGTGTGTGTTTGAAGTGCTCAATCAAGTCGTACTTGAAAGCCTCCTTGGGGCCTGCATTTTCATTATCCTGCATTTTCATTATTGTTGCCACTTGGGGCGTTTACAACTTGCTTTCCCGAAGGATTTATATAAAAAGAAGAAGGTTGGTTGTAATTTTTGTGGTAATCCAGGCCAGAGCGGGTACCTCCACCAACTTCAAGAGCTTCTTGAGAAGGTTCTTCTTTTGGAAGATCGCCCTCGGAATTAGGGGGTTGATCCTTCTCATATGCTGAAGACGTCTCTGTAGCAGCATTGCCGTCCCCAGTGACTGCGTTATACAGAGCATTTTTCGGGAACAAGTCCTGAACAACATCCAGTAACTTTTCTTCCTTGTTGAGTAATTTATTGGTCCAGACATCTCCTATGAGGTTAGGTATCTGGGGCCAGTTGACCGGGTTTTCATTGAAGAGGACTTCATCGGCTGGAGTTTCTTCAGGATGATCGGTTGGAAGAGGTGTGAGTTCTGATGTTACAGTTTCAGGGGACAAAGGCTGAGAAGGTGATATTTTAGTGGAAGTCACTTGAGAAGATGTAGCTCCGGAAGATATACTACCAGATGTAGTCTAAGAGTATGTGTCATCGACAAATGAAGCTTCAGAGGCATTATCATCCTGAGCTATCGCATTACAGGTTGCCCCGATAGGAGATGCCCCTAGAATAGACTTTTGGAAATCGGACTCATCCTCAGATGTAAGTGGATCATCGATCCATCAGCTTTCTTCATTTTCCAGGATTACCGGAAGAGGTACTTGTAAATCTTCAAGGACTTCTGGCACATGATTTTGATTGTGACGAAGGTGATTGATACGATCCTGCTCTTGCTCTATGAAAAGACGCTACAAGATCCCCACATATTCTTCAGGATCAGGCATGGGAGTCAAATCTTCTTCATCATCTGCTCCTTGTGGTTCATCAATGTTGGGGTCTACTGGAGCATTGGTAGGTGCTGGATCGACATCATTTTCTTAAATAGCCTCTTGGTCTTCTTCATCATCGGACCAGGATCCTTGTGGCTGTAAGGGATTATACCAGATTACTAGCATAAGATGAGATTCAGGAATCCATTCTTCGTTGGAGAGGTATTCTCCTGTTTCAAGGGATTCCTCCCACTTGTCGGTGTCATTGGCAATGTCACTGGACTCGTATCCATCCATGAAGAATCCAATTACCGAGTTGCAAGAACATGATGCCCCTTGCGTAGCTTCATTTCTTAGTTGTGGTGGCTTGAATTCACCAAGGGTGAATTTTCTTGCTACCCTTGAAGTCTTGGGAACAGACTCTTTTGTTGTCCCTAGTGAAGCAATAGAAAAGGTCTCTGCCTTTTTAGGGACTTCTTGTTTTGGTTGAGCTTTCTCTTGCTATCTAAGCTTTCGGAGTTGTTTCCTCGCTTGCCTTTGCTGTTGAGCAATCGGCTTTGTTTTGACGAACTCCCAATTTTCATCTTCAAGGAGATCGGGATGCACCCATATAGGATGTCTGTCTGGTGTTGGATAAGGAACCAACTCTTGGGATGTTTGATTCATTTTTATCACCTTGAAGGAAGTAGTGATAAACTCCTTTGGTGACTTTCAAGTTTGTACATAGGACACCATGTTGACGGAGGAAGTCCCATAGTTTTTGTCAAAGGTGATGACTCCATTTTTCCACATCTCATTGATCTTTTCTCTCACAACGAAGCATTGATTGAGAGGATGCGAGACCATCTGGTGATATGAAAAATACCAAGGATCGTTGGTTTTACCAACATCTCCCGGTCTTTTGGAGTCTGGCAAATTGAGTTTGCCATTTGCTAAAAGAGCCCCAAAGATTTTTTCAATATCTTCATCGAACGGGTATTTTTTTCTACTCTTTCTTTGAAGGCCTCAGAGAGTTCGGGTTTCTTACCTGCAGCTTTATTTTTAGCTTTCTTTGGCTGTTGAGGAGCTGACTTAGTTTGCGCATTAAGAACCTCATTTTTCTTCAGTTTTGAGGTCGTAATGGTAGTCGGCTCTTTTTTCGATGATTTGTGACTGTTGAGGTCTTTAATCACCATTTCAGCTTCCATAGATGCTTCTAGGAGTTCTCCTAGGTTATTTGATTTATTGCCGATGAACATGGAGCGGATCCTTGCTCTCATGGTGTTACGGTAGATGTTGACCAGCGACGCTTGTGGCAGTACATCTGATCACTTGTATGCCATCGCCTTCCACTTGTGAATGAAGTCGTATGTCGACCCATTCTCTCCATGTTTTAGGCTGCAGAGCTGCGCCATAGTAACAGGATAATCCTCACCTTTGAAGTGGATCAGGAAGCGTGTCTCCAGCATGTTCCAGTTTTGAATGGAATTCTCCGGCATAGTGGAGTACCAATCAAAGGCAGTACCTTTTAGGGGTATTTTCAAATAGACGGATCTTGAGGGCATCTTGATCTACAATAGCTCCTTTTAGATTCTTGAAGTGAATGACGTGCTATCTGGCAGAACCTTTCCCCGTGTATGTTTGGAGAGTGGGTTGTTTGAATTTTACAGGGAATGGAACTGAGTCCATCCATAGGGGATAAGGTGGCTTGATCCCATGCTCATTTTATGTATCCTCTTCTTTTGCTTTGGCTAGGATATCGTCAACGTCCTTTTTGGTAATGGCACGTGACTCATCATCTCCACCGTTAGTCTCATCATTTAGAGGACTTCATTGTTTGGTTGACGTTGGAAAGTGAGAAGGAGGTTTTCCATCAGAGCCTCTATTCTTTTCTGTCCTTGCTCCAGCTGCTGGATGCTTGTGGTCATTTCATCAGGAGGTGGATTGTGAGGTGGCTCAGAGTTTGTAGCCAGAACGTTCATCCCTCGGGATTCGAACGAAGAAATTGTCCTGGTGACTGAGCTGGGGCTCATTCTTTTGGTTGAAGAGCTTGAGGAAGGATTACTCCGCCGTCCTTGGCTTGAAGGAGTAGCGGATTCTCCTGTATGTCTTCATGTTCAGGAGACGCTGCGAGTCACTGGTCGTTTGACATGAAGTTTGGTTGCTGACTTCTGGCGTCTTCTGGTTTTTCCAACCATATGGACAGTAGCAACTTGGTCGGGTCTTTCGTTTTCAACCCATTTTTGAGAGACCTGAAGTGTGGGATGCTGGGTCCTCTGCTTCTCTAGTCTCTTTTGTCGATATGCCGTGTGGCGACATATTTGATGAGCAATTTGAGCTTCGATGAGCTCTGGCTGAGCTCTACCAACGAAGGACGTAGTCCCTCATGCGCAGCAGCCGAGCCTGTCTTCTTTGAAGCTAGGCATGGACAGGATCCAGATGCGATCCTTTATCTGTCGTAATGAGGCTTTGGATTTTGCTAGTTCGGCCCCTGTTGAGATGAAGGGTCGAATTGCAGGAGTGCAAGCCTTGGCAGGTTCTTGCAGAGGCCTTGTGATGCATGATCTGATTTTCGGCTTGTAGGAGCAAGCCGACTTATGCTGGGTTGATTTGTTTGTTTGGCGGAGGGTAAGCAAACTCCTCTTTCATGTAAGAGAGAGGATATAACCGGTTCTCCTTGAGAGGGGCCAGGTATACTGGCTTTGCAGATGCTTGGGAACTCCTTTGTTTTGGTGAAGGTCTTGGGGTAGACCTGGTTCTTTCCAGGTTGAGGCTTCGTGGGGTTGCCACGGGCTTCAAGCTTTTTGATGGCTGCCCTTGGTATCGGAATAACGACATTTCCAGAGGGAATTTTCTGCCTCTTGGCAGATACAGTTTCTTCAACGGGGAGTGGGAATGGTCCCAGTGACCCGAAGACAATGGTCCGGGGAGTAGAGGTCGACCCGATGTTCTGAGAGTTGCTGAGGAAGATGATGCTTCTGCAGTTGGCAGGGCACTTGTGAGTGCGCTTGTTTTGCTTCTCTTGAAGCATGAGCTAGTACTTGTTCTCATCAAAGGTGATGGTCAATGAACCTGCCATTGTTAGTTTGGAAAACTTCTGAAACAAGACCACATCCATTAGTAATCACAAGAATATGGTGATCATAAATGGAAAAGAACTATGGTTTTGTCTTTTCAAATCCCTCGAGGGAACATGGCCCGGCCTAAGCGAGGTGAAGAAGGCAAGAAGTCATAGAGGGTACAATTGTTCTAAACGCAAGTATACGAGGCTTAGAGTGAGCGTTCTAGTGATTGCTAGAAGCAATTATAAATCTTAATTCAAATTACCGAGAAGCGAGGCTCACTCAAAGCAACATGATATAAGGTTGGAGATACAAATGTGTTGATAGCGAATACAGTAGACCCGAAATGGCGTACTAGCACCGCTAGGCACAAATGTTGCAAATCGCATCCTTGGAATGGACACGAGATGGGATTTTTTGAATGGTCAAAATTGGATTCATAGAAGAGAGCAAATGGTATTCCAATCCAAACACAAGCTACAAGCGATTTCTGCGAGCTTTCATCCGAAAGGAAATGAACCAAGATTTCTCAAACTTGAACCCAAAATGACGGAAGTTTATTTTTTTGAAAGGTCAAAATTGAATTCATCAAAGAGCGTAAGTGGTGTTCCAGTCTGAACGCAAGCTACAAGCGGTTTCCGTGAGCTTTCATCCGAAAGGGAATGAACCAAGATTTCTCAAATCTGAATTCAAAAATGACAGAAGTTTTTTTTTTATTTTTATTTTTTGAAGAGTACACATAGGTTTCTAATTCGGTCTTATGAAACCTCAGTAGATAGATCAGCCCCCAGGTAAGGGTAGGATTACTTAATGAACTCATTTGGAGGACCTTTGCCTTGAACAGTCTAGTTGTCTCCACACTCTGGACAAAGCTTCTCTTAGATCCACTTTGGTCAAAGAACGCAATTGGTGTAACCTTAGTGGCTTTTTTTTTTGAAACTTTTCTTAGAAGATCTCTAATGGACCCATCAAAGAGAGCGAATGGCCTCTCCCAATCCAAACGCTGGCTACAAACGATTTCTGCAAGCTATTGTCCAAAAAGGAAGAAACCAAAATCTCTCAAATTTGAATCCAAAACAGAAAGATTTTGAAAAAACTTTTTTTTTTGAAAGATCTCTAACAGACCCATCAAAGAAAGCAAATGGCCCCTCCCAATCCAAACGCTGGCTACAAACGATTTCCGTGAGCCATTGTCCGAAAAGGAAGAAACCAAAGTTTCTCTAATTTGAATCCTAAAGAGAAAAAAGCTATTTTTTTAAAGAGTTTGAAATTAGACTCTCTCATCTTTTTTTTTTTTTTTGAAAATCCCTATCGGATTCGGACTCATCAAAGAAAAAATGACACATTCCCTGATACGAACAATAGCTACAAACATTTCTGTGAGCTATCAAGTTCAGAGAGGAAATGATCAAAGTTTCTCAAAATTGAATCCAAGAAAGAGAAACAAGATTTTTTTTCTTTTTTTGAAATGAGAAAGAGTGGAAATAAATCCAAAGATAGAAATTTCCAAAAAATCCCATCTCATGTCTTTTAAAAAAAAAAAATGCAAGATCCAACATAGGCCACCAATTAGAAAGGAGCCTACGAATCCAAGCATCATGTTTTCAAACGAACGAGTCCCACCGGGTGTGCCAACTTGATGAATCTGGCTTCTTTTTTTTCTTCCTTTCGTCCCGGGGCTACCTGAAGGCCGGCGGAGGGAAAAAAGCGAGCATCAACATTTTGTACGGGTATGCCAGATTTTCTATTCTACTTGGAATTTAGAAATGAGGATCCGGAGATCCACTTTCGCAAGTAGAAAATGAAATCAACTTTTTTCCTAACTTTCCATTGCACATATATTTAAGAAAAAGGAGACAAGGTTTTTGAATGCCGTAAGAGGTGATTTTTCTTTGTTTGTCGTGAAAGGCGATGTATAAATCTCATCAATAATGAAAGACAGGAATTTTGAATTTTTTGTCTCTTTAAAAAAAATACAAAATACAATAGAAAAGTAAGAAAATGAATTCTGACTTCTCAGGAGATTGCGGGAACTCGTTCAGATCGACGGTCGCAAGTCATGTATGGAATTCGCCATCGTCCTTCATATGAGAACATATGATGCTTTGATTCTTTTGGCTTGGCTTGGACTTCAGATCTTTAGAGGATAAAGACCAAGGGGTTGTCCTATATCCAATAAAAAACCCGAGTAGACGGGCTGAAAAGCCGCGTCTAGGCCATGTCGGATAGAAAGAGAAGGCTTTGGGTGGGGGGGGGGGTGGCCCCCCAAGGGACTTCAATCACCTTGTGGTGTTTGTTGCAGCAGAGTTTTTTCAAGGTAGCAGAGCTTTCTTCTTGGACTTCTCTCTCCCTTCTCTGTGTGTGTGTCGATCTCTAGATGTGTATCTCTGTGTTCTTCTTGGAATGACCCCCCTTTTATAGGTTTTTGGTAGCCATTAGGTGGGTTTATGAGCATTGATGGCATTGATGCTCCATGATGGGAGGGGTTACAAGGACCAGAATTCTTGAACGCGAAAAGGGTCGGAAAATGGCCCTTTCAGAGGAAAATGCGGGCCAAGGTCGCCTGCGACCATGGGGATTTCCCCCCTTTTTGGTCGTCGTTTTTCGGTCATTTCTCGATCTTTTCTGATTCTTTTTTCTCTTGTACTTTTCTTGTACTTTTCCTCATTTATTGACTTGATTCTCCTGAAGAAAACCTGACGAGAGAAGCCGTGAAAATTGGAACACAGTTTCTTATTTTCTGGAAAGGCCGAAGACTTTGTCGTTGATTTTCCATCAGAAGTCAAAACTAGGTCAAACGATGTTGGAATGACCTGAATTTTGACGTGTAGTCGTTGAGCAATAGATAAGACCAACCATATGCTTTTGTTTTAGTTTTGAAGCCGTGTGGGGTCCCGTTGTCAGTAGAATGATTTTGTCGCGAGGAAGATGTTGCGCTTTAATGTGTGGACAACCGATGTCCGATTGACCTGAAATTTGACAGGGAGCCTATTGGAGTCATTTTGAGACGATCTATTAGCTCCGATCTGGAAGTCATGGTCCTGGGGAGCTCCGCCATCGGGAGGCCTGATTTGGCTTCCAAGAGTCAAAGTTCGGTCAAATGTTGTTGAAATGACCTGAAATTTGAAATGTAGCCCTTTGGATGCTTTTTGAAGTCACCCATGTGCTCTGTTTGATGAGTGATGGCTTCGGTGGTTCTTGCCACCGAGAGGCTTGATTTTGCTGTTCAAGGGTTGATGTGGGGTCAAACATTACCAGTTTGACTTAAAACTTGAACTGGAGCCTTTTGGAAGTATTTTGAGACCATCCATAGGCTCGGATCAAAGATCTGGCGTCTTCGACTCTACCGCTGCTAGGGTCGCCTTTTTGTTGCTAGAGGAGTGAAGTTAGGCCAAATGATGCTGGAATGACCCGAAACTTCATGTAGGGCCTCCTAGTGGCATTTTGAGGCCAACTGTGTGCTCTGTTTTGTAAGTTAGGGTCTCTAGTTTCACCGTCGCCGGGAGCTCCTGTTCAGCTGCTGGAGGAGTAAAGTTAGGCCAAATGATGTTGAAATGGCCCGAAACTTCAGGTGTGCCCCTTTTTTTATTTGTCTTGAAGATTCTTGTAGTTTTTTTTTGTTCTGACAAGATTTGACGCTTGAAATAGTATTGTCTGTTTGTAGTAGGATGTAGCTTCATGTAGCTTTCGATGTCGAAGAGGCAAAGTGACATTTTTTGTGTCAACAGACCCAGACTAACTCGATTAGTGTGTACTTAGTGCGTGTTTAGTCTTAAGTGGGTTTAGTAACCGTTGGGTTAGAATATAATTAGTTTTAGTCCTGGACATAGCTTTGGAAATTTTGAGAACATTTCGTGTTAGTCAGACACGCTAAGGGAGGCCTGACTGTACGTGCAAGCTTGGGAGGATCATTTTGATTTCCTTTTTAATTATGATTTTGGTTTGATTTGAATGGTTTTATTATTCTCTACAACTTTCATTTTCAGTCCATCTGTGTTTGAAGCCCAGAAACCCAAGTTTTTACCCAAAAGGGTAAAATTTTCTTTTCACACCTAAATCTGGACACAAATTTCGAAATCTCAAAACAATGTTAAAATTATATTTTTTGGAAACAAGTTTTTTCGAGGATCATTTTATCCTTCTTAGTAGATTTCATCCGGGGCCCGCAAGATCATGTGTTAGCCAACGCAAGCTTTAGACCTGTTGGGCCCCACTTCCAGGCAACTTAAACCACCCTTCTCCCTCCCTCATGTTCATTCTGAAATTCCTGCAACCATTTCCAGACTTGGAGTTGAGAAGAAAGAACTCCATCTTCTCCAACTTTTTCCTCTTGCATGCATCACTTCTAGGCTTCCAAATGCAAATCTGAGACCACCATCTTTTACCTCTCATCCCAAGCTTCTCATTGATGCAGTTTTCTTGAAGTTTCCAGTTGGAAAACCCGCCCATTCTCTTCCTTGCTTTTTTGTTTTGACATCTCTAGGTAAGAGCTTCAACCTATCTCTTCAATGGACTCCTTTTAGCTCCTAAGGAACTTGTTTTTCATACATGCAACACCCTTTTTTTCAGATTTGGTTGAGTCTTTGAATGGTTTTTCATAGGGTTTTTGTAGTGTTTCGCTCAGCCCTTGAGTAGGAGTGTTTGAGGAAGAGTTGTTTGGCATTTTGGGCAAAGGCAAGCAACCAATCTAGGAATGTTGTGTGTATGCTTGATTCAAAATGCATTCTTATTTTTAATTGCATTGTAGGTTCTTATGCTTTGTTTAAATGTTGGGGCTGGTTTTAATGAAGAACGGAAATTTAATGGCCTATATTATGATGTGTTTAGTTTGGAAATGTGTGGATTGGTCCCTTGGAGAGCATGGAAGCTCAGGGAATTGTAGGTGGTTCAGAATTGAGAAGAAGGGAGAAGAGATCAGAATATTGTGCAAGAAGAAGTGCATTTCTGCACTCAGCGGAGACAGGCTATTGCCTGTCCACTCGAGCGAACAGGCCACTGCCTGGCACGGACACAGGCAGAAGCCTGTCCGCTCGAGCGACCTTGAATGTCCTCTCAATTGAACAGGCCATTGCCTGGAGCGAGACAGGCCAGAGACCTGTCTGTTCGAGCGACCCTTTGATGGTCCCGGCTTTTGTCTTTTTCCAAAGCTGCCTCCGCCCCGGGGCTGACGGGGTATGGTGGAGGGAAAAAGGAAAAGCGGGCATCAATTTTTTTGTACGGGTATGCCAATTTCTCTTTTATACTTGGAATTTAGAAATGGTGATCCGGAGATCCACCTTCACAAGTAAAAAGGGAAATGAAACTTTTTTCTAGTTTTCCATTGCATACATATTTTAATAAAAGAGACAGTTTTTTTATTTTGCCGTAAAAGGCGATTTTTTTGGCATTTATAGCCGATTTTTGGCGTTTATAGCCGATTTGTGGCGTTTATAGCCGATTTACAATTCTCATCAATAATGAAAGACAAGAGTTGTGGTTTTTTGTCTCTTTAAAAAAAATACAATTTACAACAGAAAAGTAAGAAAAAGGAATCTAACTTCTCATGCGATTGTGGGAGGGCTCGTTCAGATCGATGGTCGCGAGTCATGTATGGGCTCCGCCATCGTCCTTCAGATGAGAACATAGTGCTTGATTTCTTGGTTTGGCTCCAACCTCAGATTTTTAGAGGATAAGGACCAAGATAAGGTCCTATATCCGGTAAAAAGCTGAGTAGACGGGCTGAAAAGCCGCATCTAGCCATGTCAGATAGAAGGATAGGTGGTCTTTGAGGGGGGGTGGCCCCCCAAGGGGCTTCAATCACCTTGTTGAACTTGTTGCAGCAGAGTTTTCTTGAAGGAGCAGGGTTGTAGAGATTTCTCCAAGGATTTTTGAATGATTTTCTGGCTCTTTCTGTGTGTGTCCCCCTCTTTTTTTTTTTTTGAAATGCTTGGAGAGGACTCCTATTTATAGGCCTTTTGGTAGCCTTTAGGAGTGATTTATGAGCCTTTATGGTAATAAAGCTCATTAAGGGAGGAGTTACAAGTTTAATTGCTTTTTGTTTTGTAACTCCTGACCCTTGGATTTCATTGGCCGGAGGAGAGTCATGGGCATTTAATCGCCTTTAATCTCCATTATGTTAGGAGTTTCATGGCTTGAATGCCATGATTGCTTGGACTTGTAACTCCTGAACGGAGGCTTCTGATTGGGCCGTTCAAGATAATGGGTTAATGACCGCATTAACTTGCCATAAACGGGCCAATTGATTGCACTAAGTGGCCACCTTGGTAGCTGAAGAGTCGCGGGCCATGTTGCGTCTCTTGGAATTCCCTTTGCGATGATCATCGATGGATCCTTATGTAAATCAACATCAGATGATCATGTAGTTTCAGACATTGGTTGATACCAGCGGGCCGGCAGCATCTGTCCAGTCGATTTCGCGATCGGGCGGGCAGAAAGTGCACTTTTTGGTTGTTCAGCTGGCGATCAACGAAGTTTTTGAAGTTCTTGGAAGGATTCCTGTGATCTTGGCGAATATCGGCGAATTTGGAGCCTCAAAAGTCTGAATCTGGAAAAATCACAGGGACAGAACAACTCGTCTCGCGAAAACGGACGAAACGGGGGGTCCCGGGGCGAAATCGGCGCCCCGGACCTCCCAGGGTCGCCGGCCCCATGGTCTCCGGCGACCATGGGCCATGGTCGCCGGCGACCATGGCCCAGGGTCGCAAGCCTGGCCCAGGGTCGCGGGGCTCTACGACCCTGGGGGGAAAATTGCTTCCCGGGGCCCGTTTCTGGCAGTTTTTCGTCGTTTTTCGCTTCCGTTTTTTTTGTTTGTTTTCTATGACATTTCTCCACATTTTTGGCTTGATTTCCCTCTGAAAAACATGATGAGAATCCTTGCAAATTGGTTTGCAAAGTTTCCGATTTTCCGGGAAAAGCCGAGCGCAGAACTGCTGATTTTCCGCCAGAAGTTGAAACAGGGTCAAACGATGTCGGAATGACCTGAAATTTGAGGTGAAGCTTCTTGAGCATTAAATAAGACCAACCATGGGCTTTCGTTTGAGTTTTGAAGCCGTTTGGGGTCATGCAAATGCTTGCCTTTGATTTCACCGCGAGGGAAATGCCGAGCTTTGACTTTCGGTCAAACGATGTCCGATTGACCTGAAATTCGACGTGTGACTCCCTCATCAGTAGATAAGACCAACCATAGGCTTTCGTTTGAGTTTTGAAGCCATTTGGAGTCATGCAAACGCTTGCCTTTGATTTCACCGCAAGGGAAATGCCGAGCTTTGACTTCTGGTCAAACGATGTCCGATTGACCTGAAATTCGACGAGTGACTCCCTCATCAGTAGATAAGACCAACCATAGGCTTTCGTTTGAGTTTTGAAGCCATTTGGAGTCATGCAAACGCTTGCCTTTGTTTCTCCTGCGAGAGAGATGTTGAGCTTTGACTTCTGGTCAAACGATGTCCGATTGACCTGAAATTCGACGAGGAGCCTATTGGAGTCATTTTGAGATGATCCGCAAGCTCTGAATTGGGTGCCATGGTCCCGGGGTGCTCTGCCGCTGGTAGGCTTGATTCAGCCGTTGGAGAGTTGATGATGGGTCAAACATTGCTGGTTTGACTTGAGACTTGACATGGAGCCTTTTGGACATATTTTGAGAACATCCATAGGCCCTGATCAAAGATTTGGTGTCTCCGATTCTGTCGCCGCCGGGAGCGCTTGTTTAGCTGTTGGAGAAGTGAAGCTAGGCCAAATGATGTCGGAATGGCCCGAAACTTCATGTGTACCTCTTCTTTTGGTTGTTTTGAATGACCTTGCAGTTTTTGTTTGATTCTGACAAGATCTGATGCTTGAAGTGGCGCCTGCCTATTTTTGGTAGGATGCGGCTCCATGTAGCTTTTGGTGTGAAGAGGCAAAGTGACATTTTTGGTGTCAACAAATGCCCCCTCGAGGTACAGCGACGATATAGCTTTTGCAGTCGATGTGCCTCGAAGAGATTCTTGAAGAAGAGCTTCTGACTTGACCAAGAGTCTTTGAGCATTTTTTTTTTGATGGAGTAGCCTTTTGAGCTTCCAGGGGATTTTATGGTAGTGATAAGAATCATGCACCATTTTGAGGCAAAGTATTGAAGATGACATCGGGGATGCGGATTTGGATTTTTGTTTTGACCTTGAGTCCTAACAGGCTGTATGTGGCAAGTTAGGGGGTCGGATTTTGGTTTTGACCGTGTGACCCAACAAACTGTATGTGGAATGTTGGGGGGTCAGGTTTTGGTTTTTGATTTTGGTCTTGTGACCTAACAAGCTGTATGTGGAATGTTAGGGGACCGGTTTGATTTTTGGTGAAATGTCAATTTCAAGGTTTGGCTCAATTTGGCTCATGAGGTGAGATGGTTTTGGATCTTGGAAGCTCATGAGGCTTGGAATTTTTGTATGGTCCAATCAACTCAAAAGAGAGGCATGGAACCATTTTTTTTGTATGCTCTTGGTAAGAGGAATTTTGACTAAAAGCCACTTTTAGTGCCTAGGTGGTCAAACCTGGCTCATATGGGCTAACCCATGGGACCTTAAGCTTTTGGGAATGGCTTAGATCTCATATGGTGTCATTTTCGTAAAGATTATCTAAAGATATCTCTTTTAGGTGGAGAATATCTAAAAATATCTTTACTTTGAGAGATTTTCTCAAGTTTTCTTGATTTTGGGAGATATTCTCTCAAAATATCTTTCTTTGGGAGAGAATTTCTCAAAGGATCCAAGTTTCCTTTTCTTTTGGGAAGGTTGCTAATTTTTAGCACTTACCTCCTTGCTTTTCTCTTGTTTCCTCTTTTGGTTTGCTCTCTTCTATAAAAGCAATTGAGGTGGGATCTCTTGCTCCTATTGCTTTCTTTTTGCAAAAGTCTTCAAGAGTTGCTCTAAGATCAAGAATCCTCCTTCTTCAAGAGTCTTCAAGTTCTTCTTTCTTCTCCATCCATGGCTTCAAGTAAGTTTTTTATTTCTTTTTACAAGAAGTTCCACGTAAAGAAAGTTTCATCATTTTTTTCTTCTCTTTTTTTTTTTGCACGTGTTCTTTTTTTTCTTTTTTTTTTGCACGTGTTCTTTTTTTTCTTTTTTTTTTTTTTTTTTTTTTTTTTTTACACGCCCTTTTCTTTTTTTTTTTCTTTCTTCTTCTCTTTTTTTCTTTTCTCCTTTTTTTTCTGCTGTACGGACATGTCCGTACAGCTTTGGGCCGTACGGCCATGTGGCCCATGGGCCACGGCCTGTGGGCCAGCCCATAATTTTTTTCTTTTTTTTTTTTTTCTTCTTCGTTTTTTTTTTTTAAAAAAAAAAACTTTCCTTTCTCCCCTTTTTGTATCATCATGATAATGAGGTTTCATGCATTTCAAGATGTTTATGCATTTTTTTTTTTTTTTTTGTTTGATGCATCAAGATAGATGGCTAGAGTTTCTATGTTAAGTCAACATGAATTTTGACTTAGACAAAGTTTGATTTTGACCAAGTTGGGTTGGAATTGGTCAAATTTTGTCAAGGTTTTCCTAGCATCTAGTGCATGATGATTTTCTTTTATGCATGATTTTTGGTAAATTGAATTGGGAGCATGATGATGATGCACACCTGGAAATCTTTTGCAAGTCTTGAGATTTGAAGCTCGCAGCAATGTTGAGCTCTTTCTTTAGTCTTGCGGGGGTTTCGAGGAGCTTTTTTTTTTTGTGCAAGTTTTGGGATTTGAAGCTCGCAGCAATGTTGAGCTCTTTTCCGATTCTTGCGGAAATTTGAGAAGACTGTCTTGATCTCGCAGCAATGTTTGAGTTCTAGTCTTCTTTGAGAATCCTTCATTGATCATGAGCTCGCAGCGATGTTGAGCTCATCTTCAGGCTTCCTTTCTTTTCGGGGTGATTCCCTTTTCTTCGGAATTGCCCCGGAGTCATGCCAAAATTTCGCTAGGATTTTTTTTTAGCAAAATTCTGTCATTCTGTTGATTGATTTTTTTTTTTTTTTAATCTTTGCAGGTAGTTCCTCCAGAACGAACAAGGGTAAGAAGCCCGTTAGCGATGCACCTCGTCGATCTGCCAGATCTTCCAATGCGGCTGTACAGCAGGCCTGGGAGAAGGTCCAGTATGTGGAGAGAAACTTGGAAGAGTGTGACTCGCTCAACCGAGATGAGATGAGACAGCGACTGATTGGTCTCAAGGATGAGGAGTTTTACAAGATTATGGCAAGCAATCGTCCTTGGGTCATGGACGATCAGAGCGTTGTGCCCAAGCCTACCTTTTTCTTTGGTGATGCAGCTCCTGATGACTCGTCATATCAAAGGAGATGCTTTCAGTTCTCTTACACAGCCGATGGTGAGGAGAGAACCATTTCTACCCGGTCGCCTTTTGATCGTACTATTTCGATCATGAGTCTTTCTCCCACTTGCTCTAAGAGAGAAGATCCTCCAAGCTGGGTAAAGAGGACCACTGTGGTCAAGACCGGGGTTTTTGTTGGCGGTCCTTCTGGTTATGCAGAGAAGTCGCCTGTCCGTCTGGACATGTTGATGCCGGCCAGCGGCTACCAAGGATCTGATCATCCATCGGTTGATTTGAGACCGGTGGGCCTTGGCATTTTCAGGGGCGATGGCAGCAATTGGGTGAAGCCTTTTCGACTTCGTGGCCGTTTCAGTGTTGACTCGGGCTGGGAGTCGTGGACTGATCACATCCTGCAGATCGGCGGTGCCATTCTGAAGGAGGCCGAGATTTTTGATGCGGTTCGCGCTTTTAGGCAAATCGTATTTTTCTCCGATGAGGCTTTTATGGCCATGCTGGAGTCCTTCCTTCCACAAACCAACACCTTCATTGTTACGAATGGTGAGATTGGTTTTTCTTTGAAGGAGCTGAGTGCCATTACCGGGTTACCCATCCTCGGCAAACTCTATGAGGAATTTATGCCGATTGACAGCGTCCTTGAGGAGCAGTCTGAGGAGTTCAGGCTTTTGTACTTTCAGCTCGTCGCCTTCTACGATTTTTTGAGGGAGAAGGAGGGCTTGAAAGTCCGGTGTAGCAGTTGGAGGAGTTTCAGCTCTTTGTCTCCAAACTTTTTTGGCGACGAAGAATCTTCTGAGAGTATGACCCAGGAAGCCAAGACTAAGAATCCGGGGAAGAAGATTTCTGCCATGCGAGAGAATTTGAAGAACTTTCTCACAAGTACAGACGCCGTTTGCTCCGACATTGCACTGCGGAGAGACGTTGCTGCGTACCTCACTTATTGGCTGGGTGAGGCTGTTTTTGCTGGAGGAGACGGAACACACATCAGGCCGCATTGTATATTTCCGGCTTGTCAGATGGCGTTCGGAGAGCAGTTGGCTTTGGTGCCTGCTCTTTACTCCTATTTGTGCACCGAACTGCAGGCTGCTGCTTTTCTGGTTCGGCTTGGGCTTCCTATGAATAGGGTATTTTCAGCCCATATTTTTTATTCGTGGTATGTGTACCACTGTCCCGGCTTCCACCGTTTGGGCGCTGCTCAGGATGATGACCCTTTTATGATTCTGTTGGCTAGGGGAAAAGCCGTTTCCGATTCACTTTTGTCTGCCCGCTTGAGAATCCGACGATTCAGGGATGTCGAGATTGGGCAATCTTCAGTAAAGCTTTCTCCAGATTTGCGGAAGAAGGCTTTTGATTTTGGTGTCTCCCGAGATTCTACCAGGGCGGGATCGGGAAGACACTATTCTTTGACCAACGCAGAGAAGAGGTGGCTTTTAAACATGCGTGTTGGCACGATGGTGTACCGCAGACATCTTTTTGTTGATATCCAGCCGTATGTCCCTTCGCGTTTTGCGTTGCAGTTAGGCTTCTCTCAAGGCGTTGTTGGAGCGCCTTCGAGCATGGTGAAGCGTTTTGGAGGTTTGCAGGACGGGAGAAATGCATGGGCTTTCTATAGTGCGGAGGACACTACTGCCATGATTTCATATCCTGAGTTGCCCATTTTCCGGACTGCTGGCTTCACGAAGTGGTTCGTGGAGAGCTTTGCTGTGTACCGAGGGCTTTCCAAGAAGGAGCTGAATGTCAAACAATCTCCTGGGAAGGGTCTTGGTAGATCAGATGGCGTCCGTCGAGGGGAAGTTTTGTTCTTCCTTTCTGGAGAGAAGCATAAGATAGGCTTTCTCGAGGAACAGGATGTCATTAGATCCGGAGCCGCACAAGAGATACCTGCTGAGGTCTTGAGACAGCTCGAGGAGGAGGAAGCCGAGATCGACACTTGGATGCAAGCAGAGCGAATGAAGGCTTCCATGGGGTCCACTGGTAGGAGCGGGTCGTCCAGTGAGGAGCCAAGTGGAAGTCCTGACTTTGACAGTGAGGCAGGTACTTCAAGTAGACCGGCTCGTAGAAAAAAGAGGAGGAGAGGACAGCGTCGCACAGAGAGACGCCACGAAGACTCTCTTGATCTGGAAGTCCCTCCTACCATTGCTGAGGAGGTATCAGGAGATGCTGATGAGCCTCCAGAGAAGAGGAGTCGTGAAGAAGAGTCCGCTGATGTTGGTATGATTTTCCTTCTTCTCTATTTTCGCTTCTTTCCTTTTATGAGGGATTTTTTTTTGATCTGTTGTTTTCTTTCTTTTGCAGAAGATGAAAACTTGGTGATGCCCGAGGTTCCTGCCGATGAAGCGGCGATGGATCCAGTTGCGGCAACTGAAGAAGAGTTGAGGCACTCTGGGGAGGGCCCAGAATCTCCACCTGGTATGAGGATGATAATTTTTTTTTTTTTTTTTTTTTAATTTGCTGACACATATTTTTGTTTTCTTGTCAGCTGATTTGCCAGAGGATTCAGACTTCGAGCCATCTATGGATATGGCTTTCGACGATGCCTCGGATGAGCAAATGGAGATAGAAAGTACTCCACCCATCATGGAAGAAGGTATTTCATAGTGATAATCTTGACATTGATTTTTTTTTTGACAAGATCATATTCATACCTTTTTGTGTTTGGCAGATTTTGAAGTGACAGAAGAGAGTCCATCGCTTCCTTCAGAGCCAGAGCCAGGGATGCCAGAAGTTTACCCAGTAATTGGGACTTCTCCAGCCAATTCTGACGCGGCAGAGGCTAGACCTCATGTTGAGATTCCTTCTCCAGCGGCCCCGATTGGAAAGTGTTCTATTGTTACTCTTCCGATGGGACATGACTTGGGCAGCCAATCGACAGAGAAGGGTGAGTCTTCATCTGGCCCATCTCTTCAGTATGCGAAGAAGGTGGTGATGCGGGTTTTGAGTTCTTGGATTGAGACCCTCCTTTCTGGACACTTGGATGTTGCACGTAGCAAGATTCCGCATGTGAAAGAGATTCTCAAAGATGCTGAGGAAGATATTGGTCTGGATGTTACGGACGCCCGGGCGATCGTTGATAAGATCATTGCATTAGGCGACGGATGGTTTGAGACCATCAGCTATCCTGATGGCCAGTTCTTCCAAGAAATGTTCCTGAACCCTGCTGAGAAGGCTCAATCGGATTTGAAAGAGACTACACAGGGCAGGAAGCAGCTGGTTCGGGAGAGGAACCGAGCGGAGTTAGACATCATCAGGCTGCAACATGACCTTAGCATCCTTGATGGAGAGGTTGAGGAGGCAAGGAAGCATCTCGAACACCGAAAGGCCCAAGTCGCCAGTACGTGGTCCGCCATAACAGAGGCTCGTGACAGGGAGAGTGCTTTGATTCGCCAAGTTGCAGAGGCCGATCAGATTCTCAATAGGAAGGCTAGAGAGAATGAACGATGGCAGACTGCACGGGATAGTCTTCCTGGTGTAGCAGAAGGGATAGAGCCTTCTCCAGCTACTCATGGCAGATTCTTGAAGAAGCGTGCCTTGGAGACCCTAACGGATGAAGCCAAGAGTTTGCTTGAGGAACTGAAAGCTTGGCTGGAGGGCATTTTTGGCTGAGACCCCTCTTTCTCTCTTTTTATATACCACATGTATTTTTTTTGGTATACATTTTTGTAGTGCTTGTGAACACTTTTCTTTTCTTCTTTTTTTTTGGTACCACATGTATTTTTTGGTACTTTCTTTTTTTTTTGTTTTCCCTACGCTCACTCAAATATTGTGATTAAAGTGATTGCTAAATGGGATGTGATCAAAAGTTTGTCATTTTGTGAGAAATCTTTTGACAAATGATTGTTTTGGCATGGGAGCCAGTTTTTGCTTGCGGCATGAAAGCCAATTTTTGGGTGGCATCTATAGCCTGATTTGGGTTTATGGCATGAGAGCCAAAATTTTGGATGGCATGGAAGCCGAAATTTTGAGGTGGCGTGGAAGCCGATTTTGGTGGCGTGAAAGCCAAATTTTGGGATGGCATGAGAGCCAAATTTTTTTTGAGGTGGCATGAAAGCCGATTTTGGTGGCGTGAAAGCCAAATTTTGGGATGGCATGAGAGCCAATTTTTTGGGGTGGCATGAAAGCCGATTTTGAGGTGGCATGAAAGCCAATTTTTGGGGTGGCATGAAAGCCGATTTTGGTGGCGTGAAAGCCAAATTTTGGGATGGCATGAGAGCCAATTTTTGTTTTTGGTGTAAGAACCAGATTTTGTTTTTGGCATGAAAGCCGGATTTTTTGAAAACCGAATTTTGTTTTGTTGGCATGGAAGCCGAATTTTGTTTTTTTGGCGTGAAAGCCGGATTTTTGATTTTTTGGCGTGAAAGCCGGATTTTTAGCATGGAAGCCGGGTTTTTTTTTTTTGGCGTGAAAGCCAGGTTTTTGGTTTTCAAAAATGCAAGTATCGACTAAAAGTCGTCTCCCTGCTGAATGGTATTGCAAGTATCGATGGAATGTCGCCTCCTTGCTCATTCGGTTGCGAGTATCGATGGAATGTCGCCTCCTCGCGGATTTGGGTGCAAGTATCGACTAAGCGTCGCTTCCCTGCTGAATGGTATTGCAAGTATCGATGGAATGTCGCCTCCTTGCTCATTCGGTTGCGAGTATCGATGGAATGTCGCCTCCTCGCGGATTTGGGTGCAAGTATCGACTAAGCGTCGCTTCCCTGCTTTTGTCTTCAAATTTTTTTTTTGTGGGTATCGATGGAATGTCGCTTCCCCACGATTTTTGAAGTTTGAGGTTTTTTCGAACCTTTGTTTTGTTCCTTTTTTTGTTTGTTTTAAAATTTGGGTTGTGGATATCAACTGGAACGTTGCGTCTCCACGATTTTTGAAATTTTGGGATTTTGGAAGTATCGAATGGGGTTCGCATCCTTCCGATTTTGGGTTTTGCAAGTATCGACTGAACGTCGCTTCCCTGCGGTTTTTGAAAAACCATTTTTTTTGTTTAAAGACACGAGGGTCGTAAATTTTGACTCAAAACCATTTTGGTGGTAAAAGTCGAGGTGGACTAGGGCTGAAATCCCTAGGTCCTGATTTTGTTTCAAACCATGAATTTTGGTTTCAAGGATCGAAAATTTTGGTCAAGTTTGGGAAGAAGCTCCTAAACTTGGATTTTTGGATTTGCTTTTTTTTTGAACAATGAAACGATGAAAGAAACATTGTTTTGAGGGGTTTTTTTTTTAGAAATTTCAACAAGAGGATGAAAATTCCAAAAGGAGTGGGTTTGACGAGCAGATACCTAGGAATAGGCTTTGGCCGTGCAGGCATCGCTCTGACCCGATGGAAGAAGCCTTCAAGGGTAGTACCGTTTCAAGAACTTTCCATTGATGGGCAGCATACATCTATCACCTTCCATGTTTAGAAGAGCGTATGCGCCGTTGGAGAAGACTTTGTCGATGACGAAAGGTCCCTCCCATTTTGGTTCAAATTTGCCTTTGGATTTGTTGGCAAAAACCATTGGTCTTTTTACTGTAAGAACCAAGTCTCCCTTTTTGTAGGCGCATTGCCTGACCTTCTTGTCAAAAGATCCTGCCATGCGTGCTTGGTAGAGTTCAATGCTTTGTAGAGCTTCGAGCCGTCTCTCATCGAGGTTATCCAGCTCTTGGAGTCTCAATTTGACATTGCTTTCTTGCGTCATGTCATTTTGTAGAGATACCCTTAAGGAACGAATTTGAACCTCCAAAGGGACAACAGCTTCGGATCCATAGACCAAGGAGAATGGTGTGCTATGGGTTGGTCCTCGAACGGTGGTTCGATAGGCCCACAAAGCTTCAGGCAGTTTGTCGCCCCATTCTCTTTTGTGACTAGAGACCATTTTCTTGAGGATTTTGCAGAGCGTCTTGTTGAAGGCCTCTGCTAGTCCATTCGCTGCCGGATTGTACGGAGTTGAAGGACAACTTTGGATTTTGTATTTGTCGCTGAACCTGTACAATCTGTGATCCCGGAATTGCGGTCCGTTATCATGGACGAATCTTTTAGGTATGCCGAAGCGACAAATGATGTTGGTGCGCAAGAACTGAAGGACTGATGAGGTCTTCATTTCACTAAGCGCGAATGCTTCTGACTACTTGGAGAAATAATCCGTAGCAGCGAAAATGAAGTGATGACCTTTGCTTGATGGGGGAGAGATAGGACCTATGATGTCCATACCCCAGGCTTCAAAAGGCCATGAGATTGCTGTAGGATGTAGCCATTCCGGAGGCATGTGGACATAATCTCCATGAACTTGGCATTGTTGGCAGCGCTTAGCAAATTGCATTGCATCAGCCACCATGGTAGGCCAATAATAACCTAACCTTTTTATCTGATCGTAGAGCTTAGGCCCAGCCTGATGGGCTCCACAAAGACCAGCATGTACTTCTTTGAGTGTTCCCTCAGCCTCTTGTTGTGACAAGCAGCGTAGAAGTACTCCATTGTAGGATTTTCTATACTGCATTTTTGAAGGAATATCCAAATGAAAGTTTGGGGCTCGTCTTTGGATGCTTACCCGTTCTTTTGGATCTTCAGGTAGGATTCCGAACATTATGTAATCAATGAACGGATCCCTCCAGTCGCCGATCAGAGGTTTAAGGACGGAAATCCGACTTCCAACCACTTGGTGGCATTCAGCAACTGCTTGATGTGTGTTGAGAGGAGGGAGAATCCTTTTTTGACACACTGTAAAAATTTGCATGTTTTCCCCTTCTTGGATTGCCATAGACGCAGCAAGTCCAGCCAGGGCATCTGCACGAATGTTTTCACCTCTGAGGATGTGGGTGATGTGACAGATGTCGAACTTTTGTCGAAGCGATTGTGCTTTGTTGTAGTAAGGCAACAGATCGGGCTTCCTGACTTCAAATTTCTGATTCATCTGGTTGACGATCAGTTGAGAGTCTCCAAAAGCTTCCAGTGTAGTGATGCCGGATTCAAGGGCGAGTTCCAATCCTATGATTAGGGCTTGGTACTCAGCTGCATTGTTTGAACATGGTTCCAGTAGCGAGAATGCGTGTGGAATCATGTATTTGTCGGGATTAACAAAGAGAATGCCAATTCCCGATATTTGATTTCCCCTTTCATTTGTCCTGGTTGCGCCATCGAAGTACATGTGCCAGGAAGCATTTGATAAGGAAGTCTCCACACTGTAGACTGATTCGTCTGGGAGGTCATCTCTGAGTGGAGAATCTTTAGGCAATGGATGCTCCGCGAGGAAGTCTGCTAGAGCTTGGCCTTTGATTGCTTTTTGTGGTACATACCTAATGTCAAATTGTGACAGAAGGATGGACCATTTTGCCAGTCGGGCATTGAGAGAACCTGCTTTTGTGACAAGGACCTTTAGGAGGTTGATCCTCGAAATCAGGTACACTGTGTTGGATAGCAGGTAGTGGTTGTAGTTTTTGTGGTAATCCCGGCAGAACGGGTACCTCTACCAACTTCAAGAACTTCTGGAGAAGGGTCTTTGTTTAGAAGATCACCCTCGAGATCGAGGGGTTGTTCCTTCTCATTTGCTGAAGATGTCTCTGTGTCAGCATTGCCATCTTCAGTAATCGTATTGCATGGAGCATTTTCCGGGAGCAAGTCCTGAACAGCATCCAGCAACTTTCCTTCTTTATCGAATATTTTGTTGGTCCAGACATCACCGATGAGATCGGGCATTTGGGACCAATTGACCGGATTTTCTCTGAAGAAGATTTCACCGGCTGGAATTTCTTCAAGGTGATCCGTCGGAAGAGGTTTGAGTTCCGATGTCACTGTTCCAGGAGACGAAGCCTGAGAAGGTGAGGAATTATCATCCTGAGTTATTGCATTGCAAGTAACTTTGACGGAAGATGCCTCCAAGATGAACTGTTGGGAATCAGATTCGTCCTCAGATGTAAGAGGATCGTCGATCCAACAGCTTTCTTCGTTTTCCGGGGTTACCAGAGGAGATTCCTGTAGATTTTCAGGAACTTCCGGTGCTGGGTTGTGACGAAGCTGATTGATGCGACCTTGTTCTTGCTCTATAGCAAGGTGCTGCAAGATCCTTGCGTATTCATCGAGATCAGGCACGGGAGCCAAATCTTCTTCTTCGTCTGCTCCTTGTGGTTCAACATGGTTGGGTTCCACTGGAGTATTTTCTTGGACAGCCTCTTGGTCTTCTTCATCATCAGACCAGGATCCTTGCGGCTGTAATGGGTTATATCAGATTACTGGCATAAGATGAGATTCAGGGATCCATTCCTCGTCGGAGAGATATTCTCCTGTTTCGAGGGATTCTTCCCACTCATCGATGTCACTGGCGGTGTCACTGGACTCATATCCATCCATGGAGAATCCGACCACTGAGTTGCAAGAGTATGATGCCCCCTGCGTAGTTTCATCTTTGAGATGTGGTGGCATGAAATCACCAAGAGTGAATTTTCTTACCGCCTTTGAAGCCTTAGGAGAGGACTCTTCTGTTGCCCCCAGTGAAGCGGTAGAGGAGGTTTCTGCCTTTTCAGCGACTTCTTGCTTTTTCGGAGCTTTCTCCTGCTGTTTGAGCTTGCGGAGTTGTCTCCTGGCTTGCCTTCGCTGTTGAGCGGTTGGCTTTGTTTTGACGACCTCCCAATTTTCATCTTCTAGGAGATCGGGGTGTACCCATATGGGCTGTCCGTCTGATGTTGGATATGGAACCAACTCTCGGGACGTTTGGGTCATCTTTATCACCTTGAAGGGAGTAGTGATCTTCTCTTTTGGTGATTTTTGTTTTTGTCCACACGACACCATGTTGACGGAGGCAGACCCATAGTTCTTGTCGAAGGTAATGACTCCGTTTTTCCACATCTCATTTATCTTCTCTCTCACAACAAAGCATTGATTGAGAGGATGTGAGACCATCTGATGGTATGGGCAGTACCGGGGATCGTTGGTTTTGCCAACATCTCCTGGTCTTTTGGGGTCAGGCAATGTAAGTTTGCCGTTTGCTAGGAGTGCCCCAAAGATTTCTTCAACATCTTCATCGAACGGGTATTTCTTTTCTACTCGTTCTTTGAAGGCATCAGAGAGTTCAGGCTTTTTACCTGCAGCTTTGTTTTCAGCTTTCTTTGGCTGCTGAGGAGCTGACTTGGTTTGCACATTGAGAACCTCCTTTTTCTTTGGTTTTGAGGTTGCAATGGTAGTCGGCTCTTTCTTTAATGATTTCTGACTATTGAGGTCTTTGATCACCGTTTCAGCTTCCATAGATGCTTCCAGGAGTTCTCCCAGGTTCTTTGATTTGTTGCCGATGATCATGGAGCGGATTCTTGCTCTCATGTTGTTTCGGCAGATGTCGACCAGTGATGCTTGTGGCAGTACATCGGAGCATTTGTATGCCATTGCCTTCCACTTGTGAATGAAGTCATATGTTGACTCATTCTCTCCCTGTTTTAGGCTGCAGAGCTGAGCCATAGTAACAGGATGATCCTCACCTTTGAAGTGGGTTAGGAAGCGTGTCTCCAACATGGCCCAATTTTGAATGGAGTCCTCAGGCAGAGTGGAGTACCAATCAAAGGCCGTACCTTTTAGGGTACTTGCAAAGAGGCGGATTTTGAGGGCATCTTGATCCGCAATAGCTCCCGTCAGGATCTTGAAATGGATGACGTGTTGTCTGGCTGAACCTTTCCCCGTATATGCTTGGAGAGTAGGTTGCTTGAATTTTGTAGGGAACGGGACCGAGTCCATCCACAAGGGATATGGTGGCTTGATCCCATGCTTCTTTAGTGTATCCTCTTCTTTTGCTTTGGCGAGGATATCGTCAACGTCCTTTTTGGTAAGGGCGCGTGACTCACTGTTTTCCGCATTTTCCTCGTCGCCTTGATGGCTCGGAGGAGCTTCATTGTTTTGTGGACGCTGAAGATTGAGAATTAGGTTCTCTATTAGAGTCTCTATCCTCTGCTGCCCTTGCTCCAGCTGCTGGATGCGTGCGGTTACGTCATCATGCGGCGGAGGTTGCTCAGCATTTGTTACCAAGACGTTCATTCTTCGAGAGTCGAAAGAGGATACAGTCTTGGTGACTGAGCTGGAGCTCATTCTTTTAGATGAAGAGCTCGAAGAGTGGTCACTCTGATGTCCTTGGCTTGAAGGAGCGGGAGAGTTTTCTTTATGTCTTCGTGTCCGGGAGACGCTGCGAGTCACCGGTCGTCTGACATGGATTTTAGTTGCTGACTTCTGGCGTTTTCTGGTTTTGCCAACCATATGAACAGCAACAAGTTGGTCGGGTCTTTCTTTTTCGACCCATTTTTGGGAGACTTGAAGTGCAGAATCCTGGGTTCTTTGCTTCTCTAGTCTCTTTTGTCGATATGCCGTTCGGCGACGCATACGACGAGCGATTTGAGCTTTGGTTAGCTCTGGCTGTGCCCTAGCAATGAAGGAAGTAGTCCCTGGTGCGCAGCAGCCAAGCTTGTCTTCTTTGAAGATGGGCAGGGACAGGATCTGGACGCGGTCCTTTGCCTGTCGCAGCGAAGCTTTGAATTTTGCGAGTTCGGCTCCCGTTGAGAGGAAGGGTCGACTCGCAGGTGTGAAGGCCTTGACAGGTTCTTGCGGAGGCCTTACGATGCACGATTTGATTTTGGGCTTGTATGAGCAAGTCGGCTCGTGCTGAGTTGGTTTTGTTTGGCGGAGGGTAGGCTTCTCCTCTTTCATGTAAGCAAGAGGGTAGAACCGGTTCTCCTTGAGAGGGGCCAGGTATGCTGGCTTTGCTGATGTTTGTGACCTTCGCTGTTTGGGTGAAGGCCTTGGAGACCAAGTCTTTGAGCAGACCTGGTTTCTTGCTGGTTGAGGCTTTGCAGGAGCACTACGGGCCTCAGGTTTCTTGATGATCGCCCTTGGTATCACTGTAGTGATACGTTGAGGGGCGGTTCTCTGCTTCTTGGCAGGTGCGGTTTCTTCTGCGGGTAGTGGGAATGGTCCCAATGACCCGAAGACAATGGTCCGGGGAGTAGAGTTTGACCCGGTGTCTTCTGAGTTGCCGAGGGAAATGACGCTTCGGCAGCTGGCAGGGCGCTTGTAAGTGCGCTTGGTTTGTTTGTCTTGGAGCATGAGCTGGTACTTGTTCTCATCAAAGGTGATGGTTAATGAAGCTGCCATTGTTAGTTTTTGGAAAACTTCTGAAACAAGACCATATCCATTAGTAATCACAAGAATATGGTGATCATAAATGGAAAATACTATGGTTTCGCCTTTTCAAGTCGCCCGAGGGGACATGGCCCAGCCCAAGCAATATGAGGAAGGCAGAAAAGCCATAGAGGGCACAATTGTTCTGAACGCAGGTAGGGTCAGCTCAGAATGAGCGTCCCAGTGACTGCTAGAAGCAATTGTGAACCTTAATTCAAATTACCGAGAAGCAAAGCTCACTCAAGGTAAAATGATATAAGGTTGAGATACAAATGTGTCGGTTGCGAATACAGTAGACCCGAAAGGGCGTACTAGCACCGCTAGGCACAAATGTTGCAAATCGCATCCTTGGAAAGGACACGAGATGGGATTTTTGAAAGGTCAAGATTGGATTCATAGGAGAGAGCAAATGGTATTCCAATCCGAAAATGAGCTCAACATTTCTGCGAGCTCGAAAGTCCGAAAAGGAAGGAACCAGGATTTCTCAAATATGAATCCAAAAGTGACGGAAGTTTTTTTCTTTGAAAGTGTCAAGATTGGACTTTATAGAAGAGAGCAAATGGTATTCCAATCCGAAAATGAGTTCAACATTTCTGCGATCTCGAAGTCCGAAAAGGAAGGAACCAGGATTTCTCAAATATGAATCCAAAAATGACAGAAGTTTTTTTTTTTCTTCTTTTTTTTTTGAAGATTTTTTTTTTTTTTTTAAGTGTTCACATAGATCTCCAATTCGATCTTATGAAACCTCAGTTGATAGATCAGCCCCCAGGTAAGGGTAGGATTACTTAATGAACCCGTTTGGAGGACCCTTGCCTAGAACAGTCTAGCTGTCTCCACACTCTGGACAAGGCTTTTCTTAGATCCACTTTGGTCAAAGAACGCAATTGGTGCAACCTTAGTGGCTTTTTTTTTTTTGAAAGATTTTTTTTTATTATGGATTCATAGAAGAGAGCGAATGGTGTTCCATTCCGAAAATGGGTTCAACATTTCTGCGATCCCGAAGTCCGAAAAGGAAAAAACCAAAGTTTCTCAACTTAAACCCAAAAGAGGAAAATCTGAAAATTTTTTGTAAATCAGATTTTGTTTTTTTTTTTTTATGGATTCATAGAAGAGAGCGAATGGTGTTCCATTCCGAAAATGGGTTCAACATTTCTGCGATCCCGAAGTCCGAAAAGGAAGAAACCAAAGTTTCTCAACTTAAACCCAAAAGAGGAAAATCTGAAATTTTTTTGTAAATCAGATTTTGTTTTTTTTTTTTATGGATTCATAGAAGAGAGCGAATGGTGTTCCATTCCGAAAATGGGTTCAACATTTCTGCGATCCCGAAGTCCGAAAAGGAAAAAACCAAAGTTTCTCAACTTAAACCCAAAAGAGAAAAATCTGAAAAAAAAATTTTAAATCAGATTTTGTTTTTGATTTTTTTTTTATGGATTCATAGAAGAGAGCGAATGGTGTTCCATTCCGAAAATGGGTTCAACATTTCTGCGATCCCGAAGTCCGAAAAGGAAGAAACCAAAGTTTCTCAACTTAAACCCAAAAGAGGAAAATCTGAAAATTTTTTGTAAATCAGATTTTGTTTTTGATTTTTTTGAGAAAATTTTTTTTTAGAAACAAGAAAGACTGGAAATAAACTTAAAAGAAGAAATTTCCAAGAATCCCATCTCATGTGTTTTTTTTTTAGATGCAAGATCCAACATAGGCCACCAACTAAAAAGGAGCCAAAAGGAATCTAAGCACATGTTCATCAAATGAACGAGTCCCACCGGGTATGCCAGCTTGATGGTCCCGGCTTTTGTCTTTTTCCAAAGCTGCCTCCGCCCCAGGGCTGACGGGGTATGGTGGAGGGAAAAAGGAAAAGCGGGCATCAGTTTTTTTGTACGGGTATGCCAATTTCTCTTTTATACTTGGAATTTAGAAATGGTGATCCGGAGATCCACCTTCACAAGTAAAAAGGGAAATGAAACTTTTTTCTAGTTTTCCATTGCATACATATTTTAATAAAAGAGACAGTTTTTTTATTTTGCCGTAAAAGGCGATTTTTTTGGCATTTATAGCCGATTTTTGGCGTTTATAGCCGATTTGTGGCGTTTATAGCCGATTTACAATTCTCATCAATAATGAAAGACAAGAGTTGTGGTTTTTTGTCTCTTTAAAAAAAATACAATTTACAACAGAAAAGTAAGAAAAAGGAATCTAACTTCTCATGCGATTGTGGGAGGGCTCGTTCAGATCGATGGTCGCGAGTCATGTATGGGCTCCGCCATCGTCCTTCAGATGAGAACATAGTGCTTGATTTCTTGGCTTGGCTCCAACCTCAGATTTTTAGAGGATAAGGACCAAGATAAGGTCCTATATCCGGTAAAAAGCTGAGTAGACGGGCTGAAAAGCCGCATCTAGCCATGTCGGATAGAAGGATAGGTGGTCTTTGAGGGGGGGTGGCCCCCCAAGGGGCTTCAATCACCTTGTTGAACTTGTTGCAGCAGAGTTTTCTTGAAGGAGCAGGGTTGTAGAGATTTCTCCAAGGATTTTTGAATGATTTTCTGGCTCTTTCTGTGTGTGTCCCCCTCTTTTTTTTTTTTGAAATGCTTGGAGAGGACTCCTATTTATAGGCCTTTTGGTAGCCTTTAGGAGTGATTTATGAGCCTTTATGGTAATAAAGCTCATTAAGGGAGGAGTTACAAGTTTAATTGCTTTTTGTTTTGTAACTCCTGACCCTTGGATTTCATTGGCCGGAGGAGAGTCATGGGCATTTAATCGCCTTTAATCTCCATTATGTTAGGAGTTTCATGGCTTGAATGCCATGATTGCTTGGACTTGTAACTCCTGAACGGAGGCTTCTGATTGGGCCGTTCAAGATAATGGGTTAATGACCGCATTAACTTGCCATAAACGGGCCAATTGATTGCACTAAGTGGCCACCTTGGTAGCTGAAGAGTCGCGGGCCATGTTGCGTCTCTTGGAATTCCCTTTGCGATGATCATCGATGGATCCTTATGTAAATCAACATCAGATGATCATGTAGTTTCAGACATTGGTTGATACCAGCGGGCCGGCAGCATCTGTCCAGTCGATTTCGTGATCGGGCGGGCAGAAAGTGCACTTTTTGGTTGTTCAGCTGGCGATCAACGAAGTTTTTGAAGTTCTTGGAAGGATTCCTGTGATCTTGGCGAATATCGGTGAATTTGGAGCCTCAAAAGTCTGAATCTGGAAAAATCACAGGGACAGAACAACTCGTCTCGCGAAAACGGACGAAACGGGGGGTCCCGGGGCGAAATCGGCGCCCCGGACCTCCCAGGGTCGCCGGCCCCATGGTCTCCGGCGACCATGGGCCATGGTCGCCGGGGTCGCAGGCCTGGCCCAGGGTCGCGGGGCTCTGCGACCCTGGGGGGAAAATTGCTTCCCGGGGCCCGTTTCTGGCCGTTTTTCGTCGTTTTTCGCTTCCGTTTTTTTTGTTTGTTTTCTATGACATTTCTCCACATTTTTGGCTTGATTTCCCTCTGAAAAACATGATGATAATCCTTGCAAATTGGTTTGCAAAGTTTCCGATTTTCCGGGAAAAGCCGAGCGCAGAACTGCTGATTTTCCGCCAGAAGCTGAAACAGGGTCAAACGATGTCGGAATGACCTGAAATTTGAGGTGAAGCTTCTTGAGCATTAAATAAGACCAACCATGGGCTTTCGTTTGAGTTTTGAATCCGTTTGGGGTCATGCAAATGCTCGCCTTTGATTTCACCGCGAGGGAAATGCCGAGCTTTGACTTTCAGTCAAACGATGTCCGATTGACCTGAAATTCGACGTGTGACTCCCTCATCAGTAGATAAGACCAACCATAGGCTTTCGTTTGAGTTTTGAAGCCATTTGGAGTCATGCAAACGCTTGCCTTTGATTTCACCGCAAGGGAAATGCCGAGCTTTGACTTCTGGTCAAACGATGTCCGATTGACCTGAAATTCGACGAGTGACTCCCTCATCAGTAGATAAGACCAACCATAGGCTTTCGTTTGAGTTTTGAAGCCATTTGGAGTCATGCAAACGCTTGCCTTTGTTTCTCCTGCGAGAGAGATGCTGAGCTTTGACTTCTGGTCAAACGATGTCCGATTGACCTGAAATTCGACGAGGAGCCTATTGGAGTCATTTTGAGATGATCCGCAAGCTCTGAATTGGGTGCCATGGTCCCGGGGTGCTCTGCCGCTGGTAGGCTTGATTCAGCCGTTGGAGAGTTGATGATGGGTCAAACATTGCTGGTTTGACTTGAGACTTGACATGGAGCCTTTTGGACATATTTTGAGAACATCCATAGGCCCTGATCGAAGATTTGGTGTCTCCGATTCTGTCGCCGCCGGGAGCGCTTGTTTAGCTGTTGGAGAAGTGAAGCTAGGCCAAATGATGTCGGAATGGCCCGAAACTTCATGTGTACCTCTTCTTTTGGTTGTTTTGAATGACCTTGCAGTTTTTGTTTGATTCTGACAAGATCTGATGCTTGAAGTGGCGCCTGCCTTTTTTTGGTAGGATGCGGCTCCATGTAGCTTTTGGTGTGAAGAGGCAAAGTGACATTTTTGGTGTCAACACCCTTGTGGTCTGCTCGAGCAGACGAGTTCCTGACAGGTCCGATTGAGCGAAGGGATGATCACTCGAGCGAACCTGGGCAGATTCCCAGGACTGTGTATGGGGTTCTTTCGTGTAATTTTTGGAGATTGAAAAACTAGACTATGTTGAGAGTTTTAGGTTGACATTGTGCAATTGAAAACCCGAAATGTATTTTAAATTCGGGGACACCAATTCATTGTATTTTCTGACATTTGGGTTTCAATTACACAAAGGTCAATGAATAGTCTCAACATATGCTTGATGGATTTCGTGTTTGAACTTCCGTTTTGATGCAATAAAGATTATCGTGTACTTGTTTTGAATTTCAAGAATAAGCTCGTTTGAAGATTTGTTTCAAGAAGCAAAATGGGGATCACTTCTTAAGCTTGTCATGCTTATAATTTATGTCTCTTGCTAGCTGTTGTTGACACCAAAAATGTCTCTTTGCCTTTTCTACATCGAAAGCTACATGAAGCCGCATCCTACTACAAACATACAATGCCACTTCAAGCATCAAATCTTGTCAAAACCAAACAAAAACTGCAAGATTCTTGAAAACCTGAAGTTTCGGGCCATTTCAACATCATTTGGGTTAACTTCACTCCTCCAGCAGCTGAGCAAGAGCTCCCGGCGGTGCTGAAGCCAGAGACCCTGACACACAAAATAGAGCACACAGTTGGCCTTAAAATTCCACTAGGAGGCTCTACATCAAGTTTCAGGCGATTCCGACATCATTTAGCCCAAAAAGGAAATAGCCGCAGCAAAGTTAGCTCTCCCGGCGGCGACAGTGTCAAAGACATCAAAACTTCAGTCAGAGCCTACGGATGGTCCCAAAATACCTCCAAAAAGGCTCCATGTCAAATTTCAAGTCAAACCGACAGCGTTTGACCCTCCATCAACCCTCGAGCAGTAAAATCAAGTCTTTCGGCGGCGAGAACCACCGAGACCATCACTCAACAAACATAGCACATGGGTGGCTTCAACATGCTTCCAAAGGGCTATGCATCAAATTTCATGTCATTCCGACATCGTTTGACCTAGTTTTGACTTCTGACAGAAAATCGGCGACAAAGTCTTCGGCCTTTCTAGAAAATAAGAAACTTTGTGCTCTGATTTGCACAGCTTCTCGTCAGGTTTTCTTCATGAGAATCAAGCCAATAAATGAGGAAAATGTCAAGAAAAATACAGGAGAAAAAAGAATGAGAAAAGATCGAAAAACGACAGAAAAACGGCGACCAAAAAGGGGAAAAGTCCCCATGGTTGCAGGCGACCTTGGCCCATGGTTGCCGGCGACCTTGGAATTCCAGGTTCGCCGGATTTCCACCGAAAGGGCCATTTTCCGACCCTTTTCGTATTTCGAGAATCCTGGCCCCTATGGTTTTCCGAAAATCTAATTTTTGGTGCTCGAAATCAGCTGATCTTCACCAACATCTCGGATCTACCATCAAGAGAATGTGATCATCATCACACTCTTCAAAATCGTCAAACCGGCCAACTAAGAAAGTACACTTTTTGTCCGACCGATCGAGAAATCGACATGACAGATGTTACCGGCCCATTGATATAAATCATGACTTGCGACCATCGTTTTGAACGAGTCCCCGCAATCTCCTGAGAAGTCAGAATTCCTTTTCTTACTTTTCTATTGTACTTGTATTTTTTTTTCTAAAGAGACAAAAAAATCACAATTCTTGTCTTTCATTATTGATGAGATTTGTAAAAGTCCGGGATCCTAACCCTAGAGGGGGGTGAATAGGGTGAGCTACAAATTAATGACCAATTATGATGGATTTTAAGTTCTTTAAAATTAACTAGTCGCAAGTGATGATTATAAAAATAAATGCGGATGCTAATAAAAACAATCACCACAAAGCATGCACCAACACACAAAGATTTATAGTGGTTCGGCCTCAATGCCTACATCCACTACCGGCTTGTGATCCAACACCCCACCGGATTTCCACTATCTATACTTTTCAATAGGCTAAGCAATAACCTTTACAATGTTGTTTTTCTAGGCTAAACAACAACCTATCAATGTGCTTTTCTAGGCTAAGCAATTACCTCTACACTATGCTTTTCTTAAGCTAAGCAATAACCTTTACAAGAAGAAAAAATTCTCTTAAAGTAGTTTATACACAAACACTAAAAGAGATACAATTTAAGCTCAATTACAATGCCTCTAAAATAGGTGGATATGAAAATGAAAATCTAACTCACACAAACACTATATGACTGCAAAGGTGTATGCTCATGATGTGTGTATGTGATAACTTCAATCAAGTTAAAAGCTAAGCTCAATCAATATATGCTCAAAGCATTTAAAAGTTTAAGGCACATAAAAAGATTTGATTGAAGTGAAATGCAAATCACATGTATGAATACAAACTTGTTAATGATATGAAAATCAAAGGCTCACAAGTTGTATGAAATTAATTAACTCTAAACTTGTGATGCATGTGCAATGTTGTTTTCAAAACCAAATGAATCTAACTAAGGTTTTAAATGAATGAAAACAACAAATAAAGATTCAACCAAGAATATGAATCATGCTATAAAAGAAATCAAAGATTTTGGCTAAGCATGATTAAAGAAGATTTTAAAACAAACTTGGTTTGAAATCAAGGTGAAGAACCCAATCCAACTTAGATCAAAGATTAAAAGAAGAATGGATTCAACACATCATAGTTATAATGCTAAAATTCATTTACCAATAATTTAAACAAAACATATAACATATGATTAGTAAAAGTAAAGCTTACTTAGATATTTAACTTCATTGATCCAAGCTTTAGCTTCACTAATGACCCCTTGGTCTCTCTTAGTTCATCCCCTTTTTCTTGTCTCCAAACTCCTCAAGAGTTGCTAAAAAGTTCTTCTTAGATACACACCTTTTCTAAAGGAATGAACTTGTATTTATACTCAAAAATTGAGTTCATGTGTCTCCCCGGTCGACCTGCACCCTTCCCGGTCGACTTGGGCTTCAACGGTCATAAATCTGACCGTTTGAAAAGAGCTCCAACAACTCTTTACCCGGTCGACCTGCTGTGTGCTCTGTCGACCGGGTCCATGGGCTCGATCGACCGAGCACACTGTAGGTCGACCCGGGCCCAGGGACCAAATTTCCCAAACATGCATATTTCAAAGTAATTTCTTGTGGGAACTTTTGGGCCATTAAATCAAGCTTGGAATCATGATTTAAATCAAACTAAGAGGATTAAAAACATGAAACAGAAAAAGCCTAAAAAGATTTGAAAGATTTAAAACATAGGTTAGCTTGATTTATAAAACTTCTTTTCAAAATTTAAGTGCATCCAATGTTAAAATCAAAACATGCATAATTCAGTATTTTTACAAGGCTAAAAACCAATGCATGTATAAATCAAGATTTCAAGATTTTCTAAATCAATGCATGTGTGAAAATTCGAATGAAGCTAAAATGATAATGCGTCCATCAAATTGCAATATACAAAATCCCTAATAATCTCCCCCTTTGCAATTTGATGGCAACTTACTCAACACCGAATTTGCACACTAAGTCTTCGGCTCCCCCTAAGCTGGACAGGCCTTGAGATCTCTTGGATGCTCCTTCTCTTAGCTTGGGCTCTAGGTATTTTTCTTTAATCTTCTTTATGCTTGGAGCTTGATTATTCTTCAAGCTTTCTTTTCATCTTTCTCTCTTTGGCCAAGCATCTTCTTTAACACCCAAACTTTCTCTTCTTTCAACTCTCCCCCTTTGACCTTGCACTCTCTCCCTTTAGCAAGATATGCATTCTCTCCCCCTGTAGAAGATCATACAATATCTCCCCTTAAGAAGTTTGGACATTCTCTCCCCTTTAGACAACTTGATTGCTCTCTCCCCCTTTGACATTAAATTGCAAGGGTACCTACACACATAAAATAAGGAAAATACCTTTTAGTAGCACCTGTGTCACGCCCCCGAAACAGAACCTCGGGGGCGCGAATGGGATTAAGCATAAATATATTTTTCTCCCAAGATCCGCATGTGTGAAGACAACACATTCCAACACATTTTGAATATTTTGCGGAAGCTTTCGTGGCGTTGCGACCCGGAGTCCATGGCCATCAGATTCCGCGACGCACTCAACCTCTAGCATATAGCTATTATATCAAGAACCATATCAGACTGAAGTAAACCATCACAACGAAATACAGAGCTGACAGTAACAGGATAAGCATTCCCACATATGTTCAAGTTACAAATTATCAATATACATTAATTAAGAATCCCAAGAAAGGCTAATAAAAACCATACAACAATAAGTTATTAACCACTACCCCATATATGACGTAGCTCCGATGTCAAGCCCAATGTCTACATGACATAGCCAACAAAACAACATGCAACTCATGGCTCCACAGCCAACAAAAGCACTCAGCTCGGGACAAAGAAATCTGGACCTGAGTACCAAAATAGTGGGTCAGACACGAAGGTCTGGCTGGTGGGTGAAAAGATAATAAATATACTGAAGAATAAAACATGTGATAAATCATGATATTTGATCAAATGCTGCATATAATTAAAACGGGTGGAAAGATCATGTATATCTGACAAATCATGTATTCATGTAAAACGGTGTAAAACATGGATATCTGACGAATCATATATTCATGTAAAATGTCTGTAAAACATGGATATCTGACAAATAATATATTCGTGTAAAACGTCTGTAAAAGCATTCAACCTGTTCAATCAATAACTTTCATAAAAGAAACGAATCATTTACTGAAAACATAATGCAGTATAAAACATGTACGGGTATCCGAGGAAAACGGGAAACAAGCAAGATGATAACCACACGAAGCTAAGTCCTCTATCACTAAAGTGACAGAGCAATAACTAGGCACTGATCTCAGTCACTCGAGGTGAGGAGAAACAGTGGATCTTATAAATACATATACATATACTATACATGACCACGGTAGCGAGCCGGGCATCGGGAACCATAGTATCAATCTGCGGCATCGGGACAAGACCACGGTAATAACCGGATAGCGGGATCCAAATTGCAACTGGCGGGACAAGAGGGGGATCTCTAAGTCGGTGGATCAGACCAACAGGGTTATCCAAGCTTAGTGGTGCCGACTCATATGTCAAATAACAAATCGAGACATGTGCAAGTAAATTCAAGTACAAGTAAATAACGGGCAGGATGGGGGTGCTCAAGGGCACATTGTCGTTTCATGTGGTGCAATGCACTTCAAGACAAGTAACTATTTCAACTGTAATTCAATGCTTTCGGGAGAACAAGGCATGTAGTATAAATCTAGGGATCGATAAAGTACAATGAACAATTGAAATTTCGGGTAAAGTATCGGGTTCAAGATTTATTTGAAGTGGATAGGGATCTCGTATGTCGACCTAATAATAATTTGGTACTCTTTGAGTTTGGGGACATTCCGGGCTCCTTATACACTTTGAATTTTCAAAACTTCGAATGACATCTTCGTGATATGGTTTCTTTCTCAAATGGCCTCATACATTGCTTAGTAGATCTCCTTGACATAGAGGGGTTCTCAATGAATAGTCCCAAAACGTTTAAATAGTTCATCATTGTCCCAAACATACCTTTGACCGACAAAGCTCATCGCTCGAGCGAACTCTCCAGTTCGCTCGAGCGAGGAGCTCTCTGGAATGGTTGTCTGGGTTATTTCAGTTACCTAGCGGTCAGATGGCGGTTAGCCGCCGTTGGGTTAGGCGGTTAGCCACTGGCTGACCGCAGTTGGCCCGACAGAAAAATAGGTTACTGGAAATGTAACCGAAATGGTTCGGTTGGCTGGCGGATAGCCGCCGCTGGGTTAGGCGGTTAGCCGCTTGCTAACCATGAGGCTGACCGTGTTTTCAGGAGGAAAATGTTGCTCTCTGAAAAAGTAACCGCGACTGTTCGGCTAGCTGGCGGTTAGCTTCCAGTCACTAGACGGCTAGCCGACAGGTGACCGCCGGCTGACCGCCAGGTGCGGGAAACACCCACTGTGCTTAGATTTGAGCCCTTTTTCCTCCTCAAAACCACTCTCCTCACTTCCATTTAATCCCTGCAATAAAACTGAGCTAAGAGCTCCTCCAATACCTCTATCTACACTTCTCCACAACTCCAATATGTGTTCATTCCATCACCTCCTTCTTAACCACAACAACCACAAGAGGAAAGAGAAACCAAATCACAAACATTCATTTAAGATATATCCAAAAGAAAACAAGTACCAAACCAATATGTTTCCAAAACATTAAATGACTTAGCATGGTTCATTCAAAGCATTTATTTCAAAATCAATGCAAGCCAATGAATATATATGGAAATGACAAATCAACCACATTCCTCATGAAAACCATTGAAAGCTCATAATATTAACTCATCCACTTGCCTTTGGTCTCTAATCAAGCAAATCCAAGTCTCTAATCACCTCTCAAGCTCAAAATCCAAGCTACAAGCAAAAACCCCCAAAACAAACCCTAAAATGGGTCAAACCATGAATGAAGAAAAAAGAACTTTCAATAATGAAAATGGAGCTTCTCAAGGACTAGAAGAATACAAGTCTAGGAGATGGAGAAGATTGCTTACTTGTAAGGTCTCCAAATGACAAGAGTTAGTTCAATGAAGATCTCAAAGTTGGTGGATTTCTCAACAAATGGTATCAAAAGGAAGCTTGCAAGGTGGGGAAGAGAATGATAACCTCCATTTCTTGATTGATGCAAGTTTGGTGTGGATTGGAGATGGAGAGAGTAAGAAGAAGAAGAGAAAGTTGCAAGAGAAAACCCTAGGCTGCCTTTTGTGCTGTAAAATGGAGATGGAAAAGAAGGGAGATGGGTTCCTCTTATATAAGCAAGTGAGAATGGGTCCCACCACTAGAAAATCTCTTTGGGTTGAAATCATGGTTTTCGGGACTTCAAATGAATTCGACGAAGAAGGAAGAAATGATCGCCGAAATATCTAGTTTCCAAAAGTATATGTTTTGCGGGTTTCGGGGATATCAAGTTTTGGGTACAGATTTGGTGTAAAATGACTGTTTTGCCCTCAAGGCTAGGAAAGTCAAGTTTCGGGGTCTCGAACGGGGACAGGATCAACATGGAAGTTGTCGGGATTAACGAGACAGATGAAACGGGATAGAAAAACAAATAAAAAAATTCCGAAAAATCCCACAAGTAAACGTAAAGTCATAAAGGGAACCCCCAAAGGGCCCACTAGTCACCAAGGCACTCAAAATTCCCCAAAACTATATCAAAAGTTATTCCAAACCTAACTTAGTCAAGAATTACTAATCATGCTTAAGTCTAACACAAGACCCAATTAACACTAATCGGGTTCACTCGGGTAGGGGTCTCACAACCTGTTAACAGAAGAAATCGAAAATGAAATACATAACAGGGTATCATGTATGGAAGTAGTCTCTAAGGGTTCAAAGCCAATATAAAGGTAAATTTGATCAAAGCTAATACTTCCTATAAAGGTTTACACTCCCCCTCAATCCATTCTCTTCTTTTGTCAAACTTTTGACAAAGATATAACTATTTGGTGCAAGAAGAAGATGGTTTTACCAATTGAGGGTCAACTTCAAGGAAATTATTAGACACGTTTAACTATAGAGCTCAATATGATCAAATTACCAATATAAAGAGAAAGGTCAAGGAGAAAAGCGATCATGGATACCAATTGGAAAAACAAAGAATACCAATTGAGATTCAAGGATAAGACTATTAAATCAATCACTCTAAAATGGAGTTAAAAGGAATATAACTATTAGGATAAAACCAAATTAGAGCTATCCATGGTGATAAGGGGTTTATTAAACATAGCATCAATCAATTTAACTATGAAAAACATATGCTATGAATGTTTTGAAATCATTTCATTCAATCATTAAATATGACTATCATGTGCAAGATGAGTGAAATGAAATTCAAACATAAAGCCTACCTCAACCATTAACCAACCAAGATTATGAATACATAAACATGGTGGTCATGAGATTTACCTATATGAGCAAGAGAGGTGGAAGACATGAAAATTATGATGCTAATGGAATGTAAAAGTGAACAAAAATATATTACTATCAAGTTCAATCCAATGTGCACAAGGTCTATCACATTCACAAGAAATGACATCAAATGGATATGAAATCAATTGAAAATTATACCAATTGAATTTGACAACATGATTAATAACAAGGATGTAACAAACACAAAATTCCATCAAGCATCATAAATGGATATTCATCACTTTTAATGATTTAACTATGAGCATAGTGATGAACAAGAGAAATTGTATTTTGAAAATATATGACTTGGTAGAGCATGCAATTTTCAAAGTGTCAAAATCATATGAATTCAACAACTAAGATATCCATCAAACATATAGATATAACTATGAAATACAAGGAATGGATTTCAAAGAGGTTCATATGATCAAGATCACTACTATGATGTTGGAACATGTATAAGAATGACATCACTTAAAGAATATACATGAATCAACATCATAACCATTCATTTAAAAAAAATGACTAGAAAGCATAAAGGATGGATTTGAGTTATAGTATGGTTTCTACAAATATAACTAATATCACAACCATACATGAAACCAATTGACATTTGCATATAAAAAGAATGCAACCAAAAGAGCAAAGATGTAAATGGCTTATAACAACAATTGATCATGAATAATCTAGCTATGAAATCTTTTGAAATCACAATCAATTGATCATATATAGAAATGCAATGCAAGAGATATAACTCAATGTGAGCAAAAAGCAAATCTAACATGATGAAATTATAATCAAATGATTTTGAAAACCATGATATGTAACTAGAATGGTGCATGAAGACAAAATCAATTGATCACAAATAAACATTGCATTTTAAGAAATGTAACCAGGAAAGAACAAAATGCAAATGTAATAATGGCCAACAAAAAGATTTAACTATAAAGAATAGGTTGGTCAAGGACGTTCAAGGCCTTAAGGTTTGTCTAAGTATCTAACTTTAGGAATCCACCTAAGGTCTTGAGAGGGTTGATCTTTTAGGTCTAGTTTAGAAGTCCCACCAACTTTAGGAGATTTGACTTGATAAATTTTTAATTTGGACTTATCACCATGATATTTAGATTTGACTAAATTTAGCTTAGATTGGTGATTAGTCTTTTGAGGTTGGTGAGTTTGTTTCTTAGGGGATTGATTTATTTTTCTTTTCTTCTTAGTTTCTCCCTTTATTTGACTTTTGAATTTTAAATTTAACTTTGCTATTTTCTTCAAAAGTTCTTTCATGGGTTGATTTAAGGGAGATAGGTTGAGAAGCTTTTTGTTGATAGATTCTTTTATACTTGGTTTAACTTGTTTAATCTTTTTAGAATATATCTTAGGAGACTCATTTTTAATAGATTTAACTTGTTTGATCCTTTTGGAGTCTTCCTTGATTTTTAGTGTCCTACCCTTGATAGGTTTTGGTTCTACCTTTTTGGGTTCATAGATGGGTTTATGTGAGGCCCCACCCTTAGTGGGCCCTCTAATTGCTATTTTATAGACTAATATTTGCTAATTTATACTAATTATGGTTAATTGTTGCTAATTATTGCTAATCATGGCTAATTACTATTTAATTGGGCTAATTAGGGGTTGATATGAGAGATTAGTTGATTTCCTAAGTTAGAGTTAGATTAGCTTAGTGAGTTGGTATTTTAATTAGTAAGGGGTTTTGGTTAAACCTAGGCTATTAGTGTGGGTTAGGCCTAGTTAGTGGTCCTAATTAATTAGAGTGGGTTAGTGCTTAATGGTGCTCCTCTAGAAGCTTCCTACCAAAAGACCAGACTAACCCCAACCCTAACCCTAATTACATGATAACCCAAGGGCTAATCTTCTCATTAAGCCCCATCCCTAAACTATAAAATGACTCTTATCCCAAGAACCCTAAAATCACTATTCATTGCAATTGCCTCCCTTCTTCCTCTTTCAATTCCCTTCCTATGTTTGAGCTCAGATTTCAATTGCTACATTGCTGGAATTTCCCAGCAGAGCTGTAGCAGCTGCCTCTCCATTTCTCTCTTCTTCCTCTTCCTCATTTCCCTCACCTGAGCTGAGTGCTGCAACTGTGATTGCTGGGATTTGTCCCTAACAGCAGCAGCTGCTATTTCATCTTCTTCCTCCCTCACTTCTTCACGTGGGAGCTTCTGTAGCTAATTTCTTTACTGAGAAATTCGAGCTGCTACTGCTACAGCTGCTGTGTCTCCTTCATCTTCTTCCTTTTCAGCTGGAACCTTCTCTCTTATACAAAGGCAAGTACCCTGTATAGATTTCATAGAATGCATGCTTCCCTTTTTGTTTCCTGTCATTTCAAATCGTTTGATATTGAATTACTATTAGTTCTACCCAGTTGAGTTGTTTCTGTGGAATGAATGGCCTTGATGGATGGTTTTATCCATTTGGATGATTAATGGCCTAAGGAGATGTTGGATTTGTTGATTTGAAGTGTTTTAATGCTTTAGAATAATTTTGTGTTGGTTGGAAGTGAATTGAAGAGGATTGGATGGATAATCAATTGAGTAGAAGAGATCCAGAAACTGGTTCTCTGCTTCAAGTTGCAGGAAGGGAACGGTGAGAACTCGTTGTGTTCGGTTGATACCGGGACCCAGGTGGGCCACCTGATGGCTGATCTGAACCGTGGATCGGATAAAGGACCCACGGGCGACCCTAGAGGGGCAGGTCCCACAGTGTGTGGACGTCCCCATGCCCTCAATCCATTAGCTGATCAGGGGAGGAATCGTTTGTAGAAGAGTAAACCCGGTTTTGCCTTGAATGGTTGCGGGACCCACCGACTGATCTAATCGCAGATCCAGTCCGTCCATCAGGTCTGGTTGGGAAGGGCGACCATGGGAGTGGAGCCTGATCAGGATTTGATCTGGGGAGGGCCACGATCCATGTGGTGGATACCTAACTGATAAACCCCCTTTACACGTGAGTGTTTCATTCCGTTTGTTTTTCTTTCTGTAACTGGGCCCCCCCTTGGAAATTCAGGCCACACATCTTGTAGATGGGGCTTGGGCGACCCTGGTAACGTGGGCTGATCTTAGCATCAATCTTAGTGCGGCCCACAACCGTAATGTCTTGATGATCCTGTCGCTAAACCCATTTCATAGGTTCTGTGTGTGGACGCTTTCACAGGGCCTGACGAGATTTGTTTTAAAGGTAGGAGAAGGAGATGAGTGGATTAGATAAGAAAGGAAAGGGGTGGGTGGTGTTGACGTGGAGTGGTAGGTGATAAAGGGGTAAGTTGGTGGTATGGTAGTCGAGGGAGTATGGGAATTAGATAGAAAAGAGGACTACAGGAAAGTATGGTCCGCTGAGGTTGTGGGGCCTAGGTGGGTCCCTGGTTTCAGATCAGGTCCGGACATTGGACCAGGGGATGCTTAGTGACCATGATGGTGAGGACCGATCTAGGACAGGGCCCAGTGGGGCCCACTGATCCAATAAACCACAAATTTTTACTAATTAAAAATAATCCCTTAGTTTTTAATGTATTCTATTAGCTCCATTAATTTTCATAAATTAGAAATATAGACCCCTTAGTCTTTAATTAATTTAAATTAGTTGGACCCCCCCCTTTAGATTTATACTTTAGAAATTTCATTAGATTTTATAATTTGAACCCTAATTCGAATGGCTTGTGTATGACTTGGATTTTTCCATCAGACCCAGACTTTAGTGCAAAAGTTGAGATTTGGCCTGGAGTCTGTTGACTCAGGTTCACCTGTGTACCAGATCGACCGGCTGGCCACCTGGTCAATCGGGTACACTGGAAATTCCAGAATCCAAACCAAGTCCCAACTTTAATTCCAGTGGAGCAGATCGACCCGACCCTTGCCAGGTCAACCTGCCACACTGTGAACACTAAGATGTGAGTTTAGCACTTATTTTATGATTGATCGATTTTGGGGCCCATTAACCATCCAAATGAACTTCCATCAATGTGCCAAGCACGAGTCAATGGTGTGGCTCAACCTTGACTCGCGGGGACCACTGTTGAGTGTTTTGGTTATTAATCTAAGATGATTCGACCTTTAAGTGTTGTCAAAGATGCCCGTAAATTCCTAAGCACCAAACACAGTAATATTTGGCATCAATGACTTCGTTTAGAGATCAAATTACCGGAGATGGACCTGAACCTAATGTGGCCCATTACCTAGGATTGGACCGTTGGATTTCCCTGTTGATTCCTTCATTGAAGTTTATACTTCACTTTTATTATATTCTGTCATTCTTAGATCTTTAGTATAGCTGTTTACTATTAATTAAACATAATTGGAGGACCCGAACCTAGGATATCTTAGAGGCGACCCGATAGTGTGATTTGGAAGAACATTGACCCGTGTCTGTGTCTAGGCGGGCCCTTATTGGGCCTAAGTGTGGAGATGTGAACCCTTAGCTGGAAGAGGTAGTTTCTTTTGGGATTTTAAGTTATATGGATTCAAATGAAGCTGTTTATCAGTAGTAGATGGATTGTTGCCTCGTTTGGACAGATTTAGACCAGGCCACGTACTGGTGGGCCTTGGTATGGATCCAACGAGTGGGCCTGGACCTTGAATGAGATCCAGAGACTATATTGAGATGTGTAGACCTCTTAGAGACTTGGATAGGACCTTGTTCACGCAAGGCAAAGCCTAGACAGACACAGACCCTTAGAGTTATTCTCGAGTCGGCATGAACATTCACTCGGTTGATTTAAGCTCAGCCTGTGGACTGATCATCCCCGGTAGGAGCTAGTTGAGTGTTGTAGAGCTATCATGATGAGTTGCGTGGTTAAGACGGACGGTGTGATACCGTGTCCGGTCTTGAGTGTTGAGATGATGAGTTGATGAGTGATTTGTGGGATTAGTAATTCCCAGCACTGGTGAGATTTCCCCGCCGCAACTGTGTTCAGTATGGGAGGGCCGCGGCATAATATCCCGCGGTATTCCAGCTCGTGTGAATGTGCCATTTTGCTGTAGTAGTTTAGTTGCTATCTATTTAGTCTGATTCTCTATGATATTATTGCACAACTGCCTAGATCTTTATCTTGTCATCCTTTAATTATTTTACCTGTGAGTTGGGTAGAAACCAATATGTATAACTTTTAATTAACAACTGATACATTTAACTTGACCACTGTTCCGCTCTTACTTAATACATATATTGATACCTATTGCTTCCGCTTTATTTAATTGTTATGCTTCCGCAAAACTTAACCATTGAGTATTATATCGTCCAAAAAGTTTTAAATCGGACCTCACTGCGGCCTACGATCTTGGAAGTTCTCGGATTTTCCGGGAAGTAGCGGGCGAACTTCGGGTATTCGAATGATTACATCGGTATCCGGAATTGGGGCGTTACAGTTTAGACACATGGTTTCTTCTTAGTTTGCACTCAAACCTAAAATGCCCTTTAATGCCACAATAATTAGATTTAGTCATGGGCATGAGTACTAGAGAATGAGAACTCACCTTTCACAAAAGTGTTGGTGAAGCTAGGGTCATGTAAAATATTCCTATCAAATCCAAGACCCATCCTATCTCTTTGAGATTTACCCAATTTAAATAACTTTTCAAATCTCTCTTCACCTTGGGTAAACTTGCACTCATACTTTTGTTTGTAACTTTCAAGTTGAGTGACTTGGTTTATAAGGATTGAATTTTCATTTTTAACTTTTGATAATTCATATTCAATTTCCTTATAGTTGTTTAGTTCTTCATGGGCAAGTTTTAAATCAAATTTAAGTTCATTAATAACATTAGATTCAAGTTCTAGAGTTTTTAACTTATTTTGAGCATTAGATAAATTTTCTTTAGAATTAGTCAACTTGGAATCTAAGTTGTTAATATGTTTGTCTTGCCTTTCTAATTGATCTCTTAGTTTTGAATTTTCCTTAATAAGATCATCATTTCCAATCTTTAATTCATTTAGATCTTCTTTAATATTAGATAGGTTATGCAAAGAGATCATAAACTTAGAGTCTAAACATTGTATAACTTCTTCTTTTTCTCAAAGTTCATCTTTTGAAGAAACTAATTATTTATTTAGCTTTTTAGATTCTTCTTTTAATTTTTTATTTTTCTTAACAAGCTCCAAGGAAAATGTATATAAATCATTATAAGCTTGTTGAATGTCATCTTCATTTTCATCATTTTCTTCTTTTTTAAAATCAAATTGAGATTCATTAATTTGAAGGTTTGAATCTCCAAAAGATGGAAGAAGGAGGTGTCTAGAAGAATCTATACAAGAATCTAAACAATCTAACTTAGTGGAATCCATTCTAATAGTATTCCTTCAAACACGACACTAGGGTTTAAAACTCTAGGTTTTTACACCTAATTAAGAGTTCCAAAACACTTGATCCTAAGGATAGAGCACAAGGCTCTGACACCAATTGAAAGTCCGGGATCCTAACCCTAGAGGGGGGTGAATAGGGTGAGCTACAAATTAGTGACCAATTATGTTGAATTTTAACTTCTTTAAAATTAACTAGTCGCAAGTGATGATTATAAAAATAAATGCGGAAGCTAATAAAAACAATCACCACAAAGCATGCACCAACACACAAAGATTTATAGTGGTTCGGCCTCAATGCCTACATCCACTACCGGCTTGTAATCCAACACCCCACTGGATTTCCACTATCTATGGTTTTCAATAGGCTAAGCAATAACCTTTATAATGTTGTTTTTTTAGACTAAACAACAGCCTATCAATGTGCTTTTCTAGGCTAAGCAATTACCTCTACACTATGCTTTTCTTAGGCTAAGCAATAACCTTTACAAGAAGAAAATTTCTCTTAAAGTAGTGTCTACACAAACACTAAAAGAGATACAATTTAAGCTCAATTACAATGCCTCTAAAATAGGCGGATATGAAATTGAAAATCTAACTCACACAAGCACAATATGAATGCAATTATGCTCATGATGTGTGTGCGATAACTTCAATCAAGTTAAAAACTAAGCTTAATCAATATATGCTCAAAGCATTTAAAAGTTTAAGGCAAATAAAAAGATTTGATTGAAGTGAAATGAAAATCACATGTATGAATACAAACTTGTTAATGATATGAAAATCAAAGGCTCACAAGTTGTATGAAATTAATTAACTCTAAACATGTGATGCATGCGCAATATTGTTTTCAAAACCAAATAAATTTAACTAAGGTTTGAAATGAATGAAAACAACAAATAAAGATTCAACCAAGAAAATGAATCATGCTATAAAAGAAATCAAAGATTTTGGCTAAGCATGATTAAAGAAGATTTTAAAACAAACTTGGTTTGAAATCAAGGTGAAGAATCCAATCCAACTTAGATCAAAGATTAAAAAAAGAATGGATTCAACACATCATACTTATAATGCTAAAATTCATTTACCAATAATTTAAACAAAGCATATAACATATGATTAGTAAAAGTAAAGCTTACTTAGAGATTTAACTTCATTGATCCAAGATTTAGCTTCACTAAAGACCCATTGGTTTCTCTTAGTTCATCCCCTTTTTCTTGTCTCCAAACTCCTAAAGAGTTTCTAAAAAGTTCCTCTTAGATCCATACCTTTTCTAAAGGAATGAACTTGTATTTATACTCAAAAATTGAGTTCCTAAGTCTCCCCGGTCGACCTGCACCCTTCCCGGTCGACCTGGGCTTCAACGGTCATAAATTTGACCGTTTGAAAAGAGCTCCAACGGCTCTTTACCCAGTCGACCTGCTGTGTGCTCGGTCTGCAGGTCTACCCAGGCCCAGGGACCAAATTTCCCAAAAATGCATATTTCAAATTAATTTCTTATGGGAACTTTTGGGCCATTAAATCAAGCTTGAAATCATGATTTAAATCAAACTAAGAGGATTAAAAACATGAAACATAAAAAGCCTAAGAAGATTTGAAAGATTTAAAACATAGGCTAGCTTGATTTATAAAATTTCTTTTCGAAATTTAAATGCATCCAAGGTTAAAATCAAAACATGCATAATTCAGTATTTTTACAAGTCTAAAAACCAATGCATGTGTAAATCAAGATTTCAAGATTTTCTAAATCAATGCATGTGTGAAAATTCGAATGATGCTAAAATGATAATGCATCCATCAAATTGCAATATACAAAATCCCTAACAATTTGTACATCGCCTTTCATGGAAAACATCGCCTTTTACTGCAAAACCGCCTTTCATGACAAACAAAGAAAAATCGCCTCTTACGGCATTCAAAAACCTTGTCTCTTTTCTTAAATATGTGCAATCGAAAGTTAGGAAAAAAGTTGATTTTCTTTTCTGCTTGTGAAGGTGGATCTCCGGATCATCATTTCTAAATTCCAAGTAGAATATAAAATCTAGCATACCTATACAAAAATGTTGATGCTCTCTTTTTCCCTTCGTCGGCTTCTCGGCAGCCCCAGGACAGAAGAGAGAAAAAAAAAAGCTGGGTCCATCAGCCGTGTCTTGTCTCATTTTGATAAGTGATTTTCCGCCTTAAGTTTGATAAGTTTAAGACGTGTTTTCGCTGTATTTTGTGCATTCATGAATTCAAGTGAATACCACTCAGCTTGGACTACCCTTTCAGTCTAATCCACTGTCCGGTGGTCCTTAAACTTGTGGACTATTTGCAGATTGGTCGTGTATTCTATTACACATCGTGCGTGTCCGGTTTCGCGGCCGGAAATCCCCATCTACCTTTATGTGGCGTGGGAATCGTGTTTTGCGTGTCGTGCTTGTTATGCGTGCTTACTATTTTCATTATATATGATAGAGAAAGGATGGGCTCTTTGTGGATTTACTATTCATGAGATATTATACGTATTCATGCTAATTTTGTTTCGTATCTTTGAAATGTACTTCAGTCAAGTAATTTTTTTTAAATTCAGCGTATTGCTTTAGTATGTATCTTTAAACTTCACTTGTTCCATGCTCATACCTAAATTGATTACCTACCAAACCGTCGTGTTTGATGCTTGTTATTTTGGTGCCCAGGTGTAGGCGACATTGCCTTTGGGGAAGACTGTCAGGAGGAGACTGTTGAGCCACCCCCAGCTCGAGAGTGACAGCCCGACAACGTCAACTAGACGTCGAGTGGGATCTTAAGTTTCATTTCATTATGTGTTGGGTTCTTTCGTTTTACTTTTGGAGATGTATTGGCCTTTGTTGGCCTCTTGGGATGTAACAAAACTTAATTTACTTTTGGGATTAACTTTCAAACTTGAATTACTATGGGAATGCCATGTTATATTTCCTTTTCTGATATCTATCTTGATATTGATATTATTTTACTCATGCATTTGGAAATATTATTTATACTTGGTCAGTGATGTGAATTGCCACACGCTTCTGCAAACTTGAACATGTGAGCTAGTCCCCGTGTCTCGAGATCCTCACCGCGGAAACCTGTGGGAAATTTCAAATTAATCTGTCACGGGCCTGGGCCTCGGTCCGGGGTCGTGATATGGATACCAAGCATTGTTAGGACCCATAGGAGAACCTTCCATCATCACTATAGGAGAGGAATGAGTATCTTGAAATTCTGGATCATATCTGTCATAGCAATAAACGACTGTGTGACCAAGTTTGTTGCAAACTTGGCAAAGAGAATGAGTGTTGACACAAAAAATGACACTTATGTCTCTTCATACATCTTCAACATCAAGGAAGTTAGATGAAGATACATCAAGCCACACAAGTGTGATTTCCAAAGCTTTCACACCATTTTGGAGGAGTTTCGACGTCATTTCGTGTGCGATGACTCTTTTGGGATAGAATGGGTGAAACTACTTTAAGCATCAAATCTTCTCAAAATCACTTGAAAACTTCAAGATCCTTCAAAACAACCATGAGGAGTGTATACATGAAGTTCTACATCAAATTTCAAGCCATTCCGACATCACTCAGCATCTCTGCATCAAATTTCAGGTCATTCCGACATCATTTGGTCTAAAAGTGAAAAAGCCGCATTCTCATCGCGACAAAGTCAGCCCTTCCGGCAGCAACAGTATCAGAGACATCATCTCTACAATCAGAGCCCATGTATGGTCTTAAAATACTTCCAAGATGCTCTATGTCAAATTTTGGGTCAATCCGATATCATTTGACCCAACATCAATCTTCTAGCGGCAAAAGCAGGCCTCCTGGCGACGGAGACCGCTGAGACCATAATTCTCCAAATAACGCACATGAATAGTCTCAAAATACTCCAAAGGGCCTACATATCAAGTTTTAGGTCATTTTGACATCATTTGGCCTAACTTGAGCCGTTAGTAGCAAAATCAGGTCTCCCAGCGACGGAGTCAATCGGGACAATTACACACAAATCAAATCTCCCAGATCGTCTCAAAAGGTTTCTAGGAGGCTCCCTGTCGAATCTTTGGTCAGTTGGACATCGTTTGACCGCATATCAAAGCGCAACATCTTCCTTGAGATAGAATAGTATCTACTGCGATAGGACCCCTAACGGCTTCAAAATTCAAATAAAAGCCTGTGGTTGGTTCTAGTTTGAGGATGCATACCATACACAAATGACAACCCTTCACCTAGGATTGGCTCATATCTTCTTCCTTTATTTATAATCTGGTACATGCTGTTTATACGCACCTTGTACACTCTCTTCATAAAACACTTGTTTAAATTGTAAACATAACTTGCCTAGACTTTGGGCTATTTGGACCAAACTTAGTGGGTATCCATAGATGCCTTACTTATCTTGTACTTGATGGATACATGTGGCTAGACTTGTATTGATGTATGATTATTATTGGTGGACTGCTTGGTGGGAATTCTTGGATTTATTTTTGTCACGCCCCAAGCCAGGACTCGTGCAGCGGTCCGACCTCAGAGAGCGTGATTTGGGATTGAGTGATAATTATATTTCTCCTATGATCCGCATGTGTGAGGATATAAAAAATTCTATCAAAATAAGAATATTTTGCGGAAGCCTATGTGGCATTGCGACCCGAAGCCCGTGGCCATTAGATTCCGTGTCGCACTCAACTTGTTCAGCATAAAGCTGTCATAACAATGCCCATACTCATACTGAAACAAACCATGGTAACAAAATATACAAAGGTGATGGCAACAGGATGTCATTTTCCAAGCATGTTCGAGTTACAATTACAAAGATGCATTAATTACCATCCAAAGGAAAAAGGCTAATAGAAGTTGTACAGAAACAACAAGCTAAATACAAAGATTACCCCCACATGTGTGACGTAACTCCGGTGTCAAGCTCGACATCTACATGACATCATTGACACTACGGACCTACAAAATCAGTGGCTCCATGACCATCTACACACACACACACCAGCTCATGACAAAGGACCTACCATCAAGAGCACCAAAGTATAGTATATCATGACACGACGGTCTGGCAGGTGACTAAGATAGATAATAAAATATGCGGTAATGTATTACTTAATTAACATGTGACAAATCATGGCATTTTAATAAAAGATGCAAGTATCTAATCAAATGTAAAACAGAAAAGCATGATAAATCATTATATTAAAAATCGAGACTATGAATAAGCATGACGTACGTATAAAGCATGGTGTATATGTATATAGAAACATGGCAAGGCATGAGTCGTGTAAGTAGCATGAGCGAGAAAACACGAGCATGAATACAAGTCATGAAAACTAATAAGACGGCAATCCACATGTAGCTCAACCCTTTCCATCACATGACGTGACAAGAGGACGCAAGCAAGAATATCCTCCACCACGCAAGGTGCTCAAAGCAAGCAAGAATATTCTCCGCCACGCGAGGTGGTCGGAGCAAGCATGACATACATAAATAACCCAATATAGATGGGCATCTAGCAAGAAAGCCGGCCATGGTAGCGGATAACATGAACAAGCAAGACAACCAATCTATAGACGGTACATGTAATTTAAGGACCCCCAAGCTGGATGATCAGACCGACGAGGTGGCCCAAGCTAGTAATGCCTACTCAAAATCCATGAAAACATGATATAAAAATCATGTCATGTGATATGTTAAGGAAAATGGGACTGCTCGGAAAGCTGGGACAAGCAAGTATGTGTATAAATTAGTACAAGCACGAGGAATAGACCGCCTGCATGTTTACTGGTTGAGAATTTACAAGAAACCATGGCTCCAAGTGGTTTTTGGTAGTGAAACAAGCAAAACCAAGTATTGGTAGTCAAACGAGTAAACCAAGTCAGGCGATTTAAGAATTAATGATTGGGTTTCAAACACGCTCCCTGAAGACATGTTAAGACCACATCACCAAATAGCAAAACTGGTCATTTTTAGTAAAACAAGTAAAACCAGACGAGGCAAGGCAAAATATGTAAGACTATCAGACCAAGAGTCAGTTGGGCACGAAGATGAGGTTTAAAACAAGTTAAGCCGAACCGTTAGAGAAAATCAGGTATTTTTGGGCAAATATAGGATTTAATGATTAGTTTTCAAATACACATTCCATTAACACGTTGAGACCACACCATTTGGCCAATCATGCACTTATAGCCCAAATGTTGGATTTCACAATACTTGGTGCTCCTGAAGTTAGCGACATCCCAAGCTTCCAAGTGCACAATATCAAATTGACGAGTCCCAGCACGTCCCCGGGAAATGTCCCCTAAAGATTCCATTCAAACCATGATTCCCAGGGTCCTCAGTTACCTCTCGATCGCCTGTCTATTAACCAACGAGTTCGGTTATCTGATAGCTGACCGAGAGTCAAACTGTATAGAAATCAGCATCCCGGTATCTTGACTGACAATTTTGGTGGGCTATCGGTTAGGTCTCGGTTAACCGACACCTTTTTTTTGTGATTTTCAGCGTCTGGTTAACCGAACTGAAATTCATGTCAGTGAACTGACAGCTGACTGAATTATATGAAAATTTGAATTCTGAACTCCAATTCAGGTGGGTTCCTTCCCATTCCATTACTCCCCTTTCACACACATTTCACCTGAACAATAAGAGACTACAATGCTCACAATTCCTACCACCATCCAACCATTCTCCATCAAAACCATCAGTTCATTTCCCATGCCCAATCATACATCAGATAAAAGGGAAAAATCATGCATTGAGCTAGAGATTGGATTCCTACACATGTGAATCATAAGAGACTTGAAACAAATAAAACATGCAATGCTATAAACAAGTTTTACTTGCAAGATCAATCATGAATTTGAGGGAATCCGAACATGAAATTAGTATAAAACAGAGAAAAACATCTAGAAGCTTGAAATTATTGGCATGCATATTGATAACCCAAATCAGTCACTTGCCAGGATGCCAAATGCACTCAAAACACCTCTCTAACCACCACCAATTGGCTGGAAACTCCAAGCTCAAAATCCCCAAAAATCCTACACAAAAAATCACAAATCAAGCAATATTAAGAATCATGGCTTGCATGTTGGAATAAGGGGACCACATGGGCTCCTAAGCTAAGAGACGGAAAATAGGGCTGACATGTAGCTCCTCTGATTGTGAAGATTTTGATGAAGAGAGGGGCTGCCCAGCTTGGTTTTGCATAAAAATATTGTCGATGGAAAGCTAGAGAGATGGGGAAGAAGATGGCATGCTTAGATTTCCAAATGGCAAGAGGTTTGTAAGGATCTGGGGTAGAAATGAGCAAGGGAAGAAGAACAATAAGCTCAGCTGAGTTTTTGCTAAAGGACGATAGAAAATGAGGGGAAATGAATGGCTCTCTCTATATATATAAAGTCATGTGTGGGCTCCACAACTAATAATATTTCATGGGATTGGAAATGGGCTTTCTAGGCCTTGGGTGGACTCGACGAAGAAGAGAGAAATGATCACCATAAAATCTAGTTTCTAGAAAATATAAATTTGACATGGTTCTAGAATCTCGAAATTTGGGTTCAGGTTTCAATGTGAAAAGACCGTTTGCCCCTAGGGCTAGAAAACTGGTTTTTGGAGCTTCGAATGGAAACGGGATGAACGCGATAGTCGCAGGGAATGATGAGATCAATCAAATAAAGTCAAAATGGGAATTTCTAGAAACCTCCCACGCTGATCCGAAATAACACAAAGGGTCCTAGAACATCTCAGGCTAAGTCCAAAGGCTCTCAAAACTTCCCAAAGCTATGGAAAACACTATCAACCCACAAACCGACTCGATTAAACTCTAATCCCACTTAGAGAGCTAACTCTCAACTTAAACATTATTAACCTCGAAAATTAAGGATTAAGGTCTCACCACTGGAGGCTAAGACATGATTAGAGCCGAACTTTGGGTATTGGCAGTCGGTTTAGATGACGTTGGTACCTTTGGGAGGCGACTTTGGACACCCTTGAAGTCTCCCTTTCTCGTGCATTGCATATAATGACTGGTGGATGCAATTGTCAGATGATGCTCAAGTTTATTGTTTACTTGATTCCCGTATTTTACTCATGCTTACATGCTTGGCTTATCATCCTTATTTGTCTTATGATCATTTACTAGCCTTTAATCTCATTGAAAATATTTTATATCTTTTATACATTGCTTATCTTCTTGCCAACATATGTTGACTTTGTTTACCTTAGTGTGCAAACGACACCACATACTATCCCGAGCCAAAAAATGAGACGATCCCATAGGATCCTTGGATGGAGGAGGAGCAGAGTGGTGTGCTGATGACATAGTATAGCATCGTCTCTTCCCAACACGTGAGAGCCTTCATGGGGATACTTGCTCGCGACACTATCTAGATTCCATCTTTAATGTTTTGACCTTTTGGCATTTTGTATACTGACTCTGTATATCTTTTGTTTTAGGGCTTATGTTTTCGGGGTATCCCTGTTGTTTATAAACTTTATGTCTTTTATATTTTGAAACTCTAATATAAATGGGAAAGGAATTACATGCTCTGCACTGATACTTATTAATGTAATTTATTATGTGAGGTTGTAACAAGTCACGTAGGTTTCTTTATAATTGAGGTTCAAACACACAATCCTCACACCAGATTTCAATCTTAGGGAATAAAGGGCTGACTTTTTTTAATTAACCCTAAGTCTCACACCCCAGATCCGGTTTAGCCACTAATCGGGTTCGGAGCACACCCGCGGAGCCAATTAGTGGTTAAACCTAATCTGGGGGAGTAACACAAGCTAACAAACAAGACAGACAATCCCAGGTAGGTGGGATCTCACACCTTTGTAATTCGTTTCTTTGTTGGGATTTGACTAAAGTGTTGAGCCTAAGCGGCTTTGATCGTAAAGACTTTAGGGATGGCTACTATGTTAGTTTGATGAATTATTTTTCTGTTGGAATTTTTTTAAAATGATTGAATGACAAAGGGTAGTTCCTCTTTCGTTTCGATGAATCTTGTTCACACACAAGAAACCTCGCCCCTCACTACTGTATGTTTAGAACTCCTTGTGTCAGGCACCACTCAATTGTAACGTCTGACATAGCTAGGGCACCACTATGATAGGACCCTTTTCTAAGCGACTACAAATCGATAATTTTGGATGGATGTACAACATCGAATACCAATGATGTATGGATTTGGCGTTTGTTACCCTGGGTATCACTTTTCAGCTGGGCAATTCTCCCAAGCATTCTCTCTACCATAATTAGGTACGAGTAGAGAAGGTAGTGATACTATACTATAGTGATTAGCTTAGGTGGACCGCCTATTTCTTAGCATATTTTGTTTAATCTTTTCTTATGATTCCTTATGTATTGAAACTCGTATGATCATGTTAGTTGTAACTCTCTGATTACTACTATATATATAGGGAGAATATTCATATGCATCCATCCATCACTATAGGGTGAGAGCCCTATGGTGAGGGATGGATGCACATGAATGTCCCCCTATATGTGTGTGTGTGTGTGTGTGTGTGTGTGTGTGTGATGCTCCTATGAGAGATGCTCTCACCTTACTATGAGAGATAAGGTGGTGGTCCTTACATTCATATACAATGCCAACAACTTAAATGTGAGGCCCCCCACCCCTATTTCTCATAGCAAGGTAAGAGATATTCTCACATGAGCACCTCCCTATATATATATATATATATATATGGGAGATGCTCCTATGAGAGATGCTTTCACCTTATTATGAGAGATAGGGTGGGGGCCCCCATATCCATATCCAATGCCATCAACTTAAATGTGAGGGCCCCCACCCTATCTCTCATATAAGGTGAGAGCATCTCTCATAGGAGCATCTCCCATGTATATATATAGGGAGGTGCTCATGTGAGAGTATCTCTCACCTTGCTATGAGAGATAGGGGTGGGGGGCCTCACATTTAAGCCATTGGCATTGTATATGAATGTGAGGACCACCACCTTATGTTAGGCCCCACCCCTTGTGGGCCCTCTGTCGCGACCCCGGACCGGGAATCCCAATTCGGGATCGGGACATTAGTGTGTAATGATTATTCAAGATGATTACCTACATCCACAATATACAATTTATTTAATTTCCCACAGGTGTCCGCGGTGAGGATATCACAACCTTGCATGAATCTTTCTTTTTAGTGCGGAAGCGTGTAGCAAATCAAATAGTCAGACTATCTCTAGTCATGCAAGCATTAATATCAAATGTCAAAACTGTATTAGAAAGAGCAATGATCTATAGCATGTTTCCCGAAGGTTGTTAAAGTTAGACAAAATATCATTTAGTTACATTCCCCAAAATTAGAGGCCAACAAAGGCCAATATTACAAAATAATAACCCAAAGAATAGTTAACAAGTCCTCCCCAAAATGTTACGCCTCTTGGCAACCCGATGTCTACATGACATCGTCAGCACGCCACTCAACTAGAGGCTGCAGCTCACCTACCGCCTCCTCCGGCTCCTCCGGCTCCTCCTCAAGGAAACCGGCAACGGGACCTGAGTACCAAAGCAAAGGATCAGACACGACGGTCTGGCAAGAGAGTGAGAAGATACAACAACATATAATAGATGAATATCTCGAAAAGCAAGGAAATCTGTTAAAGCAAGAATTCTCATAAAATAGATAAATCATTGGCTAGAAAAAAAAAACATGTAAACAAGATAAAACTCATAGGGTATCCAAGGAATCAGGAACAAGCAAGATGGCGACCACACGAAGCTAAGTCCTCTATCACTAAGGTGATAGAGTAATAACTAGGCCCTGGTCTCAGTCACTCGAGGTGAGGAGAAACAGGGGATCTCATATAAATACATATGCATATACAATACTATACATGACCACGGTAGCGAGCCGGGCATCGGGGACCACAGTAGCAATCTGCAGTATCGGGACAAGACCACGGTAATGACCGGGTAGCGGGATCCAAACTGCAGCTGGCGGGACAAGAGGGGGATCTCCAAGTCGGTGGATCAAACCAACGAGGTTATCCAAGCTTAGTGGTGCCGACTCATAGGTCAAATACAATCGAGACAATGCAAGTAAATCAGGTACAAATATATATAATCAAACGGGCAAGACGGGGGTGCTCAAGGGCACACTGACATATCATGTGGTGCAATGCACTTCGGGTCAAGTAACCATTTCAAGTGTACAACAATGCTTCGGGAAAACAAGTCATGTAATGTAAATCTTGGAAATGAAGAATATAATGAACTATACCAATTCGGGAAAGATAATGGTTTTAAGATCTAATTGAGTGAATAGGGGTCCCGTATGTCGATTGTGGAAATGACTTGGTACTCCTTGAGTTTGACGACATCCCGGGCTCCTTATCCACTTCTACGATTTTCAAAACTTAACATGAGATTATGGATAGTACTAGATGCTATGATAGAAAAATCAAGACTATAAACGGTCCATCCTAAGTATGATGTCAACCCGGAACCATCGAGCAACCTACTCAGTCACCGAAAGGAATAGAGTTCGCGATACCCAAGGAAATAGACTTTGCATTTAGGTATGAAGAGGATATCGTGTCGTTCCATCCCGTTCGAGATTGAATAGATTTCACTTCGATGCATTCCGAACCAACCGTGAAGAGCATCGGCTCAAGACGCTCTCACATATGGTCGAGTGAGTCCAAGGAGGGTAGCCAAGGTCCACAAAAAAAATAAATCTCAAAACCCACTGGACTCAACCAGAAATACACAGGGTCCGATCGATCGGCCCAAAAAGCCTTACAGTTAAAAGTCAGACCGATCGATCGGCCTGTAGGTCCGATCGATCGGCACTGGGCGTGAAGCATGCCCGGGGACTTGATTTTTCTCGTTTTTGTTTCCTTTCCTTCCAACACCTCAACAACCACAATTAACTATGAACAAGGTGACTTAAACACATGATTCCAAGACATTAAATGAGGCTATCAAGATGTGTAAAGATCATTTATTTCAACCATGGAAAAATCAATGAAAGTAATCAATGAAAGCATGAAAACCATAAATACTTCACCAAACCATTTCAAACTTAAAAACATCCAAACATTCACTTGCCTCAAGTCCAAGCTAGCCAAAATCAAGCCTCTACTCACTTCTTAAGCTTACTTCCAACTTACAATCAAAAACCCCAAAAACAACCCTAAAATGGGTTACACAAGGAATGAAAATGAAAGAACTTCCAATAATGCAAATGTAGCTTCCCTAAGGCTAGAAGATCACTAATCTAGGAGATGAATAAGATCACTTACTTGCAAGGTCCCCTAATGGACAAGGTAAGCTCAAGGGAAGTCTCAAAGTTGATGGATTCTTCTAAAAATAGTATCAAGAAGAAGCTTGTGAGATGAGGAAGAGATTGGAAATCTCCATTTCTTGATTGATGAGCTCTTGGTGAGGCTTGGAGATGGAGAAGCAAGAAGAAGAAAAGAAAAGCAAGGAAGAACCCTAGACTCAATAGTTGTGCTGGAACATGAAAATGGAGAAGGAAGGGAAGGGTTCCTCTTTGTTAACACTTGGGTGGTTGGGTCCCACAACTTAAAGAACTACGTTGGCTGAAATCATCTCTCGGGTCCTCGGATGAATTCGACGAAGAAGGAAGAAATGTTCGTCGAAATATCTAGTTTCCAAAAAGTGTATGTTTCGCGAGTTTCGAGAATATTAAGTTTTGGGTACAGATTTGGTGTGAAATGACTGTTTTACCCTCAAGGCTATGAAATCGGGTTTCGGGGCCTCGAATGGACACGGGATCAACATGAAAGTTGTAAGAATCCACAAGATGAATGCAACGGGCCAAAAACACAATTTAAAACACGTCGGGAAAATTTCACAAGAAAATGCAAAGCCGAAAAAGGGAACCCCCAAAGTGCCCCACAAGCTATCAATCACTCCAAAAGGCCCAAAACTAGAATCAAGGCTACTCCAAACCCAACTAGACCAAAAACACTAATCAAGCTTAGCACTAACACGCAACTTAATTAGTACCAAACGGGTTCACTCGGGTCGGGGTCTTACACCCTCACTTTTGGATTGAATACTATTTAATAGCCAATTATAGCTAATCATACTATTTATTAGGGATTAAGTAAGGGTAGATAGGTATTTTCCCTAATTAGGCCTTTGTTGTAATTTATAGAGTTAATAGGGTGTCTTTTATAATTTTTGAGTTAGCTAATTGGTTAGAGGCCCTAGCTAGTAATTAGTATTTACTATAGGGGTTAATCCACTTGAGAAGCTTCTAGATTCCCACCTAAAGACCAAACTACCCATGACTCTAACCCTAATCCTATATTAACAAAAAGGGCATTTTTGTACCTAGCCCAAACCCCAACCTATATATATACTACATTCATCCCTATCCCATACTCTAGCTACAATTCGCTCTAATTCTCCCATCTCTTCTCTCTCTCTCTCTAAAACCCTAGATCTAGAACCCAAACAAGAAGAAGAAAGTCATCTACTACAAGCTACAGCTACTACCTATCTTAAGGAGCTCTTTCTTCTTGCTAATCTCTTCTTTTCCTTCCAATCAAGGTATTCTTCTTCATCTAGTTCTATTTCCTTAGATTTCTTCTTTTCTCTCTCTAGATCTCCTTCCTTATAGCAATTCTCTTGTGGATGTGGGTGTAGGAGTAGAGATCTCTCTAGATCTGAGTTTTGGGGCTGATTTGTGTATTGGAGACTATAGTAGCTTGGATTTCATTTTTATAGCTTGGATATCTCTTTTCACTCTCTACGATCTTGCAATTTGATCAAGGCAAGTGCAATATACCTATTTAGGATAGAATACATGTTTACTTCTCTTTTGATTCCGTAATTTCAATTCAATTGTTGCAATTATGTTAGATCTACCATTTAAGCTTAGTTTCATTGATTTATGGCCATTATTGATGGATGAGTTCTCTCATTTGGAAGATCAATGGCCCTTTTGATGATGGATGGTTGTGTATTGAAGTGCCTTTCGTGTTTTATGATGGTCCTGTGATGTTTGGATGAGATTGGATGAGGTTTGGTGGAAAATTGGATTGAAGGAGAAGAAATCCAGAATCCTAGAAATCCTACAGGCTGCGTGTACTCGGTCGACCGACCTGCAGGGAGGTCAACCAAAGACACTGTATTGGGAAGAAACTAAGTCCCAGTTATTTTTCTACAGGTTTCTCAGTCCTGTGTACTCGGTCGACCGGACCCTATACTCGGTCGACCGAGGACACTGGTTCTACAGGAAATAACTGAGAGTTGGATTTTTGTCTCAGGCCCGGGATCCAGTGTGTGCAGTCGACCGGACCCTGTCCCCGATCGACCGAGCACACATAAATTGTAGTGAAAAATGTCTGAGAGCCAGGACATCCTTTCCAGGTTTTCCTGTGTATGCGGTCAACCACCCAGGCCAGGAGGTCAACCGAACACACAGTAAACTCCTGAGATAAGGACATTGCCTACCAGGTGCTTGACCCCATATTTCCAGAGTACTCGGTCGACCAACCAGGCCAGGAGGTCGACTGAGCACACTTCACAGAGGGTCGACCTGGGAGTCAACATCCTGACAGACCAGTGCACTCAGTCGACCAAGCCCTGTGCCGGATCGACCGAGGACACTGCATACAGTGATTTTCCAGTTTTCACATTTTGAGGTTGTGACATTATGGGGCCCATTGACCATCCAAGTGGACTATTATTGATGTGCCAAGCTCGAGTCAATGGTGTGGCTCAACCTTGATTCATGGGGACCGCCAAATAGGGTCTTGGTTATATAACCTACGATGATTCGATCCTTAAACGTTGTCAATGATGCCCGTAACTTCAGAAGTACCAAACACAGTATCCATTGGCATCTGAGACTCCATTTAGAGATCAAATTACCTGAGATGAACTTGGACCCGAATGTGGACCATTACTTAGGTTGGATTATTAATATTTCCCTGATTGATTCTTGTACTTGAAGTTCTTACTTCACATATCTTATCATTGTCACTCTTATGTCCTTTCTATAGCTTATAATTGTTAATTAAATGGAAAATGGATTACCTGAACCTAAGACTACTTAGAGGTGACCTGATGGTGTGATTGGGAGAACATTGACCCGTGTCTGTGGCTAGGCGGGCCCTTGTATGGCCTAAGTATGGATGTGTATACCCTTAGATTGGAGAGGTGGATTATATTATACCTATAATTCATTTTGGAGGAGAATGAATTGTTTATCACTGGAAATGGACTTATTACCTTATTTGGACAGTTTTAGACCAGGCCATTTACCTGATGGGCCTTGGTATGGATCCAACGAGTGGACTTGGACTTGGATTGTGATCCATGGATTGAATTGATACTTGAACCTCTTAGAGACCTTGTTAGGACCTTGTTCACGCAAGGCAAAGCCTAGACAAACACAGACCTTTAATGTTTCCTCAAGTCGGCATGGACATTCACTCAGTTGTTCTAAGCTTAGCCTTTGGACTGATCATCACTGGTAGGAGCTATTTATGAGTGTTGAGTGAGCTATCATGATGAGCTATGTTTTTAGACGGACGGTGTGATACCGAGTCTAGTCTCCCCGAGTGATGAGTGTGGTGAGACTGTTGAGTGTGATTTACGGGGCTAGTCATTCCCCAGCACTGGTGAGATTCCTCGCCACGACTGTGTTCAGTATGGGAGGGTCACAGCATAATATCCCGCGGTATCCAACTCGTGTGAATGTGTCATATTGTGTTAGACTAGATATTATGTTTACCCTGATTCTAAATGCTTATCTTGCTTAACTGCCTAGGTCATGTATCTTGATATTCTCTTTAACTGTGTAACTGTCTTTATTCTTTTTTATACATATATCCTATGTTACTTGTATACTGTGACTTGCCAGATCTTTAGATCTGACCCATTCTTGGTGCTTAGGTTTCGACCTTGATCCAGAGGACGGCGCGCTCGCATTAGTCGAGGCACCCGTAGCAGGGGACTATGAATGGGGACCACCAAATCATGAGGTCGAGCTGAAAGATGGAGAGCCGATCCATGGGGTGTGAAAGCTCTTTATTTTGGGTTTTCGAGTGATTCTGTAGTGAGTAGGGTAATGGATTGAAAATGTAATAACTCTTTATAACTTTGACACTTTAGGCTAGATTTCAGCCCTGCTATATCTGTTACAAACTTATGATACCTTATCATTGCTCCTGCTATATTCACATGCTACTACATTATTAACTGTTGATCTTATATCTTTTAAAAAAATTTAAATTGGACCTCATTGCGGACCTATGATCTTGGAAGTTCTCGGATTTTTTCGAGAAGTAGCGCGCCAACTTCGGATATTTTGACGACTTCCTCGGTATCCAGAATTAGGCCGTTACACCTTATCTCTCATAGTAAGGTGAGAGGATCTCTCTCTCTCTCTCTCTCTCTCACACACACACACACACACACACACACATATATATATATAGGGGGACATTCATGTGCATCCATCCCTCACCATAGGGTGAGGGACACTAAACTCTTCCTTCCAATCTTAGATCCACATCTTATTATCCTTGAGACACAATTAATCATAGTGATCATCAGTACCATCCAATTAACTCTTAATCGAGATGGGTACGCACTTACTAATGATAAATCCATTAATTGGCATAAGAGGATAATATAGATAGCTTCCATCTTGACCATTGAATGTTCTCATAGTCCTACTACCACGTACCCAAGACACAGAGGTGTTGACCTGCAGTTGGCCTCACTCATTGGTGACTCAAAGCAAATGAGTAGACAGAAACTTGAGTTCATCAATGTCTCAGGATTGGGAGCCTATTGCTTGGAAATTATGAGAGCGTGCCTTAAGGTGAAGACAGTGTTTCATAAGGTGATTCTCATGGTCCTTCAATACATCGAATGTACCAGCTCCATGATCGAGAATCTTACATTCTGATGATCAAGACAGATCACACTATCTCATAGTGATCAAAGTGTTGCAACCTTATTAGATGAGATACCCAGTCTCATCACTGGTTGTGAAGATATTTAAGTATAAGATTTATGACACATGTCTCCCGTATATGGATCTCATCCGTACACATGTATCACATCTAATATACTAATAGGACCCGGTTCATCTCATGAACCATCATGTCATATATATTGGTTATGTGCATAAAGTAATAAAACACCATTTATCTCATGAAAGGAAAGCATGATTATATTGATTATTAAAGAAATAAATCAATTTATTACATTATCTGATGGATTGAGACCATACAAACTAACAATCTCCCACTTGGGCTGTTAAGAAATGCCATCTTGACATCCATTTGCCAAATCTCGTAATCGAGATGAGCCACAATGGATAAGAGTATCTGGATGGACTTGAGCATGGCTACCGGCATGAAGGTTTCCTCATAATCGATACCCTCTTTTTGAGTATACCCTTTCGCAACAAGCCTGGCCTTAGTGGTGTCCACTCTACCATCTGGTCCTCTTTTTCTCTTGGAGACCCACTTACACTCATTAGGTTTAATATTGGCAGGCAAGTCCACAAGTGTCCAGACCTGGTTGGAGTACATAGACTCCATCTCAGCTTTCATAACATCTTGCCAACGTCCTAAATCTATGTCATTAATTGCTTCATCATAGTTACATGGATCTTGTTTCGGTTTCTCCGGGACTGCCTCGTAAGACTCTCCCAAGAACGAGAACCTGTTAGGGGCTCTGACAATCCTCCCACTACGACGAGGCACTACTGTAACTACTGGATCTGGTATAGGCGGTTCTTCCTCAAGTTCGGTTATATTTGGATTTGGAATTGATTGATCTTGAATCTCTTCCAAGATCACCTTTTTTAAATATTTCTGGTCAATCATATAATTTTCGTCTAGAAAAACCACATTGATGCTGACAAGCATTTTCTACTCTCTGGGATTATAGAATAACCAACCTTTAGTTCCTTTAGGATATCCTACAAACGTGCATACTTCCGACTTCGATTCCAGCTTATCCGTCTTAACCTTTAGCACGTGTGCCGGATAACCCCAAATGTGTAAATGTTGTAGACTAGGCTTTCGCCCGGACCACAACTTTCAGAGAGTCTTAGGTACAGACTTAGATGGTACGAGGTTTAGTATGTACATCGCAGTATCCAAGGCGTATCCCTAAAATGATATATGTAATCCTGAGAAACTCAGCATAGACCTGATAATATCTAAAAGAGTCTGGTTCCTTCTTTCCGCTACTCTATTCTGTTGAAGCATTCTAGGAGCAGACAACTGGGATAGAATCTCATTCTCTGATAAGTATCCTATAAATTCAACAGAGAGATATTCCCCTCCTCGATCTGATCGAAGAGTCTTGATACTCTTACCTAATTGCTTTTTCGCTTCCGCTCGAAACTCTTTGAACTTTTCAAAAGCCTTGGACTAGCGATGCATAAGGTATATGTATCCATATTTTGAGTAATCATCTGTGAAAGTGATGAAGTACTCATATCCTCCTCTGGCTCTGACATTTATGAGTCCACACATATCAGTATGCACTCCAATAAATCTTTGGCCCTATTGCCCTTAGATGAAAAGGGTCTTTTGGTCATTTTGCCTTCTAGACAGGACTCGCAAACAGGCATTGGTTCTACCACAAATGAAGGCAAGATATCATCTTTCACTAGCTTGTCAGTCCTATTTCGGTTTATATGACCTAGCCTCAAGTGCCAAAGTTTTGTTAGATTAGATGAAGGTGACTTTCTCTTTAATGATGGCCAATTAATAATTTCGGTATCATGTATCTCATACATTATGGGAGTTAACAAATAAAGTCCATTGGTTACCTTGCCGGAACATATAAAAGTACCGCTCCTCTTTATGACAACTTCAGTACCAAAAGTAATAGAATAATTTTTATTCACCAAACTAGAAACTGAAATTAAATTTCGTCTTAAGGACGGTACATATAGAGTGTCTGACAAAACCAATTTATTATTTGAAAAACATAAAGTGATAACTCCACTGAAACCACTTCCGCCTTAGCATCAGATCCTAGGTTGACAATGATTTCTCCGTCACTAAGCCTCCTAGTTTCCCTAAACCCCTACAATGTGTTACAGATGTGATTAGTTGCACTGGAGTCAACATACCAGGATTCTAAAATACCAGTTGCAAAACTAACTTCAGAAATAAGTGACTCAATCATACCTGAGGTCTTCTTCTTAGACAGATAATCTGGACAATTCCGTTTCCAATGTCCTGTCATACCACAATGGAAACACTTTCCTTTTGTTCTCGAAACCTTAGCGTTGGGTACTCCACCATTAGGACCATTCTCCACCTTAGGACCCTTCGAAACTAATTTCTTCTTGCCTTTCTGCCCTTTTCCTTTCGGCTTGGACTTGTCAACTGACTTTTCTGTCATCAGGGCAGTTGGCTTCCTTTACATAATCCCTTTAGTTGCTACCAGCTAGCTAGATAGCTAAGCTAAAGTCAGATTCATCTTATTCATATTATAATTGACCTTGAAATTGTTGAATAAACCTGGTAGCGACTCAAGGATTATGTCAATCTGTGATTCTGCATCAATCGCAGCCCCTAGTACATCTAATTCATTCAATGAGTCCATCATTTTTAACATGTGGTCCTGCACTGGTGTGCCTTCAGCCATCATGGTGCTTATAAGCACCCTCATAGCAGTCTGCCTAATAGGCCTGCCCTATTCCACAAACATCTCATTTAAGTTTGATATAATATTATATGCAGTCTTATAGGATTGATGTTGGTATTGCAAAAAACTAAACATGGATGCTTGAATGTAAATCTGGCCATCTCATCATCTTTAGCGCATTTGGTGTAAAGGTCCTTTTCTTCCTGTGATAAATTCATCCCAGGCTAATCAAGGGGGGTTTGGTAAGGACATATTTATATCTTGAAGCAGTCAGGACAATATCCAGGTTCCATTTCCAGTCAACATAGTTGGATCCCACCAACTTATTCTGGTTGAGGATGGTCGCAAGTGGATTAAAAGTATTTGATTTAATGCTTGAAATACTGTAGCACATAACCATACATTCAATTAAAGAATATAAATGACATTAGGGTTTAGTCTTCTACCAAATTTATGTGGGAATCCTCATAACCACTAAATTCAAATTACATCAGCATCTCAATCCCTTGGGGTATGCCTCATTGGGGAGTGCGAATACCACCTAAATTGGTGCGGATCAAAGTTGGTCAAAATTAGCATTAAGACTAACTATCCATGATCCTCATCATTCATTATCATCTAGGTATCTCATACCAAATAATGTATGACTCCCGATTAACTTCGGTTTCTAAAATACATGATGCAAATCCTTGAGGATGCTACATCATTATTTTAGTTAAGTATGACCCACCAACTAGCATTGCATGACAACCGTTGCGGGTAGCTCCTCCTTAGGGAGTGGGCCCCCACCCCGTCTCACTAACACTATCCATAGGAGATCCATATCTAGTAACCAGACAAATAAAAGCCCTCCGTGGGGAACGGCCATTCTCAAGATGGCGCGAGGCTAATACTTTCCTTACAATGGACCTATAGTGGAAAACCATGGAAATTTCTCAATTTAAATGCCCCGCTCCCACTTAATCTTTTAGAATTGAGGATTTCCTTTTAGGTATATGGGCCCACATATATAGACATCAAATCATCTCATGATATGACCAATGATTGGTTCCAAGTCAAGTTATTTTAAGGAAAGTCCATTTTCTAATAATAGTGTTACCAATGGATCCATCTCATGGGTCCACCAACACTAATTAGAACTCTTTCCAAAAATTAATTTAATTTGACCAATTTTGAAAATTTCTATGTTTGGATCAGATTTGGAAACATTCTAAAACAAACATTCATCCATAAATAGAAAGTGTTAAAATTAGAAACTAGTCCTCTCCTCCACATGTCCCAAGCGGAATAGACTTCTTGGACTTCTAGACTTTTCAAAACATTGGGATTCCTCAAACTCTTTGGGCATCTCCAAAACGCTTTTGGTAATCTTGAAACCTCTTTGATTAGGCGTCCAACATCACTTTCCTTCTTCGTCTCGAACATCGCCAGAATTTACAAATTTAGAAAATTACATAAATTCTTATGTCTCAACGATGAGACTTACATGGTAATCTAAACATGGAATTAAAAGGGCTATAGGGAAATTCACCATGCCTTGCCCTTTCATGGGAAACCAAGGAAACCATGATGCCCTTTACACTTAGCCTCAAATAAACCAACAACCATGAAAGAAAGTAAAAGACTTGTGGGCCATATGGAGAGGACAAGAACCTGTAGTATCATGAACATAGTAGGAACTAGGTCTAGAAAAATATCGTTCATCATCTCATAATGAAAATTTGGGACTGCATAAAAAATAAAGTTCTGCACACTGTTCGCTCGAACGGACTCTTTTAGAAGAACCCGGTCCGCTCGAGCGGATGGAGGTCCACTCGAGCGCCCTACCCGAAAAACCTGCAGAAAAATACTTTTCTAGTCCGAACCAGTCCCTTCTTGTCCATTCATAAAAGATACAATATGCATAGAAACATCAAATTTGATTGTTACAAAACCCTAGGTCTATCATCTTCACATCTCACACAAAGATTAAATCTAGACAACTGATCTAACATGATTAGAGATGAGGTATGGCTCTGATACCAATTGTTGAAAGTAGGTGGGCCTAGTGGATAGGTTTTCAAAACTTTTTAACCCACTTGACTTAGAGATTAAGTGCTCATAAGGCCATAAACCACATCTAGGATCCAATCACTCAATCTCATCAATCATGTACAGCAATAAACTCTATCTAGAAGATAGAAACCAGCAACAATTAAGCAACCAAGGATCTACAGCATACAAGGAAGTAGATTATACCTTTGGAGCCTAGTAGTGCTCTAATGGAGAAGAAGACAATTAACTTGAATAAGAACTCTTCTTGTAACAAATTAGGATCTCTAAGACCTTGTTGTCTTCCATGCTATGACCTGCTTTTAGATCTCTTTTCTCAAGAAGAATGGTGGTATCTTCAAGAAAAAGCCAACTAGAAGCTCTTAAGGAACTGGAAGAGAAACTAGAAAAGGAAGAAAAGGGAAACCATGCAACACTTGCACAAAGTGGAGCTTGGGCATAATCTCTATGTGGATAATAGCATTGGACGTCCAACTCTCATCTCCTCTATTTATAGCCTTACAACCTCTTTCTCTACTAATTAAAATGGAAGTCCTACTTCCATTAAGAATTAGTAACTATCTCCTTTCTAATTATTATAAAAGTCTCACTTCCATCACAATTAGTAACCGTTTTTTTTTTTTTTTTTTTTTTTTTTTTTGCTTTGACGGTAATTGAATTGCAAAAAGGGGAAAGAGAGACATGGGTTCTAAGGAACCCCCAAAACGAAGAATACAGCAAAAGAAAACAAAAGGAAGACTTAAAAGAATGAGAACCAGAGAATAGGAGGAAAATAGGGAGCTGAAAAGAGAGCTTGTTGAGGGACGATAGCTTGATGCTGTGGTTTAGACCTGAGGGCTGAAAGCAAACCATTGAACCTGGATCAGCTAGCTGCTAGGAGAAGAAGGGACCTGGATCTTGGGGAGAATACCTGAGGGAGGATCAGCTAGCTGCTGATTGCAAACCAAAGAATCTGGATTAGCCAGCAAAGGAAAGCTCAAGGAGGCTGAAATCCGAAGTCCTCGTCTGGAAGGAGTTTCCGATGAGGAATTCCCAAATGGAGGATGAGAGACCTGAGTTGTGGGCTTTTGTATGGTTTTACAATTTTCTGCAAAGTGAATGAGAGGTCTTCTTGAAGGTGGATCTTGATCTGGTGCAGGGGGAGCTGAACGCTTCAAAGGTGGCTACATTTCTGGTCCTCCATATTGCATGGGAAACACTGAGGAAGATTGCTGCCAAAAATTTGATTCCTTCTTTGTCATTCCCGCTGGTGAGAGACAGCCAAATTGAGGAAGCAGAGAAAGGAATGGGGGTTTGAGAGCTAGTTGCAGAGATGATCCATTGCCATAGAGATTTTGCTAGATCACATGAGAAGAAGAGGTGACCAGCTGAGTCTTCATCTTTACAGCAGAGGTTGCATTTGGAAGCTAGAGAGTAGCCCAGACGTTTGAGGCGTTGCTCAGTTGGAGTTTTGTTGTGCATCAGACGCCAACCAAAGCTGCTGATTTTGTGTTGGGAGATTCCATTCCAGATGAGACTAGGCCAATGAAGCTTAGGGGCTCTTGATCTGATGAGGCTCCAGGCTGCCTTCAGGGATAGCTGATGAGACTCTTTCCAAGAAGGAATATCTTTTTCAAATGGAGTTGAGGAGGTAGATCGTTGAGGAGAGCTGGCTAAAGATGTTTGGAGGGAAGTTAGAAGGAATGAGCCAGGATCCTCCTTGGTAGAGAGAGGCTAGACGCTGGTCTATAGGGAAATTCAGGTGAGGAAAATAGTCTGAGAAAGGGGTTCCTGCACTCTAATTATCATGCCATAAATTGATTTCCTAGCCATTTCCCACTATCTAGGAGCTTCCTCTTTGAATTCTGGGAGCAAGTTTGCAGATTTTTTTCCATATGTAGGAGCCATACTTGGTGTTAGCTGGGCTCCAAATTGAGCTATTTTTGAAGTAGCGATTCTTGAACTAGCAGGCCTAAGGAGAATTAGAAGTGGAAGCTTGCCATCCTAACTTGATGAAGGCTGCCTCATTGACTTCAGAAATTTTCCTAATACCCAAGCCACCTTCCTCCTTAGGAAGAGAGACTGTTTCCCACGTGACATTGTTGATCTTTGTAACTGTTGCATTTCCAGACCAGAGGAAGTGCCTCATCATCCTTTCTATCTCTTTACTAATGGAAGCTGGGACGGGCAGAGTGGCTGCAAGATGTATTGGAACACTTAAGAGCACATGCTTGATAAGGATCAGGCGGCCTGCAAAAGAGAGAAATTTTGCTTTTCAAGAAGCCAATCTAGCATTGATAGAGTCTATCAGAGGGAGAAAATGATGTCGTTTGGGAGTGCCAAAGACAATTGGAATTCCAAGGTATTTAAGCTGGGCAGAGGACTCTTGATTTCCTAGAATAGAGTTAATCTTGCATTTTATTCTGTTACTGCATTTCCCTAACAAAAGTTGACTCTTTTGAAAGTTGAAGAATTGACCTGATAAGGACTGGTATTGATGAAGGAGGGTATGCGGGGTAGTAACACTGGAGGTAGATCCTTTCATGAAAATGATGATGTCGTCAACATAGAGGAGGTGGCAGGGAGTTGATGGAATAGTGGAGAGGGGATGGAGGATCCCTTGGAGCTGGAGATTGTTAAGGTGGAGGCTCAGGATTTCTTCGGCTATGATAAACAAGTAAGGGGAGAGGGGATCACCTTGTCTAAGACCACATGAGGAGCTGAAAAAGCCTTGAGGAATTCAGTTTATAAGGACTGATCCTTTAGTAGTGCAAATACATTCTTTGATCAAAGAGATCCAAGTATCTAAGAAATTGAAGAATTTTATAGCTGTGAAAAGGAAAGACCAATTCAGCTTGTCAAAGGCTTTGGAGATGTCTAGCTTGAGGCATAGGGATCCTTTGCTAACGTTGGACTTTAGCTTCTGAAAAAGCTCAAAAGCTAGGCCAAGGTGGTGTTGGACATTCCTACCTTGGATGAAGGTTGCCTGATGAGGAGAAATGATGGATGGCAGAATTTGGGTAAGTCTTGAGGCTAGGATTTTGGATATTATTTTGTAAGTGAAGGTCAGCAAGCTAATAGGTCTGAAGTCAGCAAAAGTATCAGGGGATTTTGTTTTGGGGATGAGGGCTAGAAAGAAAGCATTGGAGGCTTTTAGGATTTTTTTGGTTTTGAAGAAATGTTGAACTGCTTGGGATACTGATTTACCAATTATACTCCAAGTAGAGGTGAAGAAGACTCCATTGAATCCGTCGGGGCCGGGAGAGCTGCTTTTTTTATTTCTTCTTCTGAGGGCATTGAAATGAGATCAGAGTTTTCTGAGTCCGAGACCTTTGGGCTGTCTAATTGAAACAGAAGAGGATCTGGGTGGCCTACATTAGGATTGTAGAAGAACTCCACTGCATTGGCTTGGATAGTGGCTAAATCCTCTATTTTCTTTCCATCAATTGTGATATGACTAATGCTGTTAAAGGAGCTCTAAGCCTTGGCTGAATGGTGGAAGAACTTTGTGTTTTGGTTTCCCTCCTTCAGCCACGCTATTCTAGATCACTACTTCCAGTGGATTTATTGGGCTTTTAGAGCTTCATGAAGAACTAGATTAGCTGAGAGGAGAGCTGTCCTGAGGGAGTCCGAAGGATTTGAGTCAAACTGCTGCTGGCATTGCAAAATAGTAGCCTCTGCTACATTGATGTTCTGTTGAATTTGGCCAAAGGTATCCTTACTCCATTGTTTGAGTTGTTGCTTCAAAAGCTTCAATTTTTGAACAAGAATGTATTGAGGAGTCCTAGTTGTATGAGTATCCCAAACAGGTTTTACTACTTCTAAGAAGGATGGATGGAGGAGCCATTTGTTTTCGAACTTGAAGGGGGCAGTGGATGCAGGGGAAGATTTTTTATGATCCAAAAGGATTGGGCTGTGGTCAGAGGATATTCTAGCAAGGTGATGAGTTATGGGATCTCTGTAGTGGTGAAGCCAATGAGCATTGACTAAGGCTCGGTCCAGCCTTGCTGTGACATAAGAGAGGCCTTGTCTATTATTTGACCAAGTAAATCTGCTCCCTGAGAATTGAGTTTCTTGAAGGCAAGTTTGCAAGACAGTGGATTGGAAATCTTTGAGGGAGGATGGGTTGGAGAGACTGAGGCTCAACTTTTCTGCATGATTAAGGATGGCATTGAAGTCCCCTAGTACACACCAAGGCATGGTGGTTGAGGAAATGGCAATGAGATGATTCCATAGATCTTTCCTGAGGGTCGGGTTGTTGGCTCCATAAACACCTATAATGAGAGTGGATAGACCTGAGATTGGGTTTGGAGAAGCATTGTTAAGTGCTGTGAGGAAGAGTCAGAGATAGTGGTTGAGAGATGGTGAGAGGATTTGGATATGCACCAGAGCTTTGCACGAGCCAAATGGGAAGCATTGGAGTGGAAGGAATCAAACCCAAAGGAACTAAGTTTCAAGGATTGAGAGGAGGAGAAGGTTGTCATTGGTTCTGATATGAGAATTAGATCTGGGGAATGCTTACGGACCATATTTGCCAAGGCTCTTTTAGTAAGGTTGTTGGCAATACCCCTACAATTCCAGTAGAGGACTTTTATCATGGGGGAAAGCTGGAGGAGGTAATCTTGCCTCTAGACCTCCTTGTGACCGGGCCACTAGCTTGAACCATCTGAGATTTTTTTCCCTTGCCCTGTTTTTTTATTTTTCCCTGCACCTGAGGTATCTTGAAGAAGTATTGGAGCAGTGCATGAAGTAGCCTCCATAGTTGCTGAAGGTCCTAGGTGAGTTTCTGTGGGTGTTGTTTCTGGAGTGATGGTTTGAGCATCGATTTCACCTACAGCTTGGGAAGCCATTGAATCTAATATTTCTAGGTGCTGCTCAAAACCTAGAGGGGGGGGCCTATTGAAGAGTTCCCTTCTGAGATGGACTGTAAGTTTTTGCAATATAGACTGGGGTTGATGGTTGGGTATGCCAAAGAGCAGTTCTCTAGTATGGAGAAAGGATTTGAGGTATTGATGTCATATGGCAGATCATTGAGAGAGGGGGGGAACTTCCTTGGGCCTTGAAGATTTGGGTTTAGTGGCAGGTTCTTTTTTGGAAAGGAGCCTAGGCTGGTGGTCCATTTGGTTGTTGGTTTCTGTTGGCTGTGAGGGGGGATGTTGGGGAGGAACAATGTTTTGAGCTTGGCTTTGAGGTATGACTGATAAATATGGGTCTTGTACTACTGGTCTGGGGGGCCTTTGGGTTGATTGAGAGTGTTGGGCTATCAAGGTAGGGATGGGGGTCTGGCCTGAGTTTAGGTTTATGGTGCTATGGATGTTAGAGTGGTTGTTCAGGGGTTGAGTTTGAGCAAGGAGAGGTAAGTTAATCTGGCTTATACATGCATGGATAGTGTCGCGACCCCATCGGGTCTATCGAACTAATCTGGGATCGGGACTGAGGACTGATGTGAGATGGGTGATTTTAGGTGATGAGTGTAAGGTGTGCACATTTATTTAATTTCCCACAGGTGTCCGCGGTGAGTGTCACGACCCCGGAGCGGGCCCCCGAGGGACTGATCCGGGATCGGGACTAATAATGATGATAATCTACATCAACAGTTTAATAATATCATACATTTATTTAATTTCCCACAGGTGTCCGCGGTGAGGATATCACAACCATAAATGAATATTTCTTTTAAGTGCGGAAGCGTGTAAACAAATCAAATAGTCAAACTATCCTTAGTCAAGAAGATAACATCAAGTATGAATTACTGTATCAGAATGAGCAATGATCTATAACATGTTTCCCAAAAGTAGTTAAAGTTTAAACAAAAGATCATTTAGTTACATTCCCCAAAATTAGAGGCCAACAAAGGCCAATATAACAAAACAGTAATCCAAGAATGATTAAATAGTTTTCCCCATCATGTCACGTCTCTCGTAGCAATCCCGATGTCTACATGACATCGTCAGCACGCCACTCGACTAAGGGCTGCGGTTCACCTACCGCCTCCTCCGGCTCCTCCTCAAGGTAGCCGGCAACGAGACCTGAGTACCAAAGCAAATGGGTCAGACATGACGGTCTGGCAAGAGAGTGAAAAGGTACAACAACATATAATAAAAGAAATATCTTAGAAAGCATAGAAATCTGTTTACACAAGAACTCTCATAAAGTAGATAAATCATTTGCTAGAAAACAAGTAAACAAGATGAAACATATAAGGTATCCAAGGAATCAGGAACTGACAAAATGGCAATCACATAAAGCTAAGTCCTCTATCACTAAAGTGACAAAAGTATAACGGGACGTTGGTCTCAGTCACACAAGGTGAGGAGATTCAACGCAAAGCATATATACAATATAAATATACGGGACGGGACCACGGTAGCGAACCGGGTATCGGGACGGGACCACGGTAATAAACCGGGTATCGGGATCCAAACTGCAGCTGGTGGGACGGGAGAGGGATCTCCAAGTCGGTGGATCAAACCGACAAGGTTATCCAAGCTTAGTGATGCCGACTCATAGGTTAAATATCAAATCGAGACATATGCAAAATACATAAAGTTCGAGTAAATAAATGAACGGGGCAAGAATACTCAAATGCATAACTTTCATTTCATGTCGGGCAATACACTTCGGGACAAGTCAATGTTACTAGTGTAACTATCATGCTTTCGGGAAAACAAATCATGTAATGTAAATCTTGGAATGAAGTGAAACAATGAACTATAACAATTTCGGGTAAAATATTGGTTTCAAGATCTATTTAAGTGAATAGGGGTCCCGTATGTCGATTATAATAAAGACTTGGTACTCCTTGAGTTTGAATACATTCCGGGCTCCTTATGCACTTTTACGGTTTTTAAAACTTTAAACGAGCTTATGGACAATACTAGATGCTATGCTAGAAAAATCAAGACTATAAACGGTCCATCCTAGGCATGACGTTAATCCGGATACATCGAGCAACCTACTCAGTCATCGAAAGGAATAGGATTCGCGATACCCAAGGAAATAGACTTTGCGTATAGTTGTAAGGAAGATATCGCGTCGTCCCATCCCATTCAAGATTGAAATGGATTGAACTTCGATGCCCCCGAACCAACCGTGAGGAGTGTCGGCTCAAGACATCCTCACACATAGTCCAAACAGTCCAAAAAAAGGTAGCCAAGGTCCCACCTAAAACCATTCTAAATCAGGTCGGAATTTCCCACTCAGCAGGAAATTCCAGTTGGGCCGATCGACCTGGCCTCTGTGTGCCCGGTCGACCGGCCATGGCCAGGTCGACCGGCCGTTGTAACTTTTAATTGGTTCCCAGAATTTCGTCAGTGTGTCCCAGGTCGACCTGGACCCCTCCAGGTCGACCGGGCACACTGCGGAACAGAACCCAAGTTCTGTTCTGCAGTGGCCTTGGTCCTCATCTTGTTCCCTCCTTCCAACACAAATAAAACCACACAATACTAGAGACAAGAAGACATTAAACTCATGTTTTCAAGGCATTAAATGAGGCTATCAAGATACATTAAGAGCATTTATTTCAACAATGAAAATCACTAAAAGCATGAAAGAAATCCATTAATGTTTCACCAAACCATTTAAAACTTAAAACACCCAATCATTCACTTGCCTCAAGTCCAAGCTAGTTGTACCAAGCTTCTAATCACTTCTATAGCTCAAACAAGATCTCAAGGTTGGAAGATTTCTCCACAAATGGTATCAAGATGAAGCTTGCAAGATGAGGAAGAGGATAGTGATCTCCATTTCGATGTTGGTGCAAGATTGGTGTGGCTTGGAGATGGAAAAGCAAGAAGAAGAAGAAGAAGAAGAAGAAGAGTTGCAAGGAAACCCTAGGTTCAGTTGTTGTGCTGGAACAAGAAGAATGAAATGAATGAAGAATGGCTTCTCTTTGTTAACAAATGAGTTGGGTCCCACTACTAAAGGAACTAGTTTGGCTGAAATCATCTCCTTCGGGATCTCGGATGAATTCGACGAAGAAGGAAGAAATGATCGTCGAAATATCTAGTTTCCAAAAAGTATATGTTTCGCGGGTTTTGGGGATATCAAGTTTTGGGTATAGGTTTAGTGTAAAAGGACTGTTTTGCCCTTCAAGGCTTGTAAATCGGGTTTCGGGGCCTCGAATGGAAACGGGACCAACATGAAAGTTGTAGGGATCACTAAGATACATGAAACGGGCTAAGAATGCAATTCAAAACAATTTCCGGGAAATCACCTAAGTAAATGCAAAGTCAAAAAGGGAACCTCCAAAGGGCCCCCACTAGCTATCAAAGCACTCAAAGTTGTCCAAAACTAAAATAAAAGCTATTCCAAACCCAACTTAGTCAAAATCATTAATCAAGCTTAGCACTAACACGCAACTTAATTAGCACTAAACGGTTCACTCAGGTCGGGGTCTTACAGTGAGGATATCACAACCATATATGAACATTTATATTAAGTGCGGAAACGTGTAGCAAATCAAATATTCAAACCATCTCTAGTCATAAAGACAATAATACAAGTATAATATTGTATCAGAATGTGCAATGATCATTAGCATGTTTCCCAAAAGTAAGTTAAAGTTTATACAAAAGACCATTTAATTACATTCCCAAAACTAGAGGCCAACAAAGGCCAATATAAACAAAATACCAATCCCCAAAGAATGGTTAAACATTCCCAAAATACTATGTCTCTCATAGCAATCGAATGTCTACACGACATCATCGGCACGCCACTCAACTAAGCACTGTGGTTCACCGACCGCCTCCTCTGGCTCCTCCTCAAGGTAACCGGCAACGGAACCTAAGTACCAATGAGTGGGTCAAACACGATGGTTTGGCAAACGGGTGAAAAGACATAACAATTCAATAATAAATACATTTACCTTTAAAAGCATTTAAACCTGTTCGATCAATAACTTCATAAAAGGATCAAATCATTTAATGAAAACATAAGCACAGTGTAAAACATGTATGGGTATCCAAGGAAATTGGGAAACAAACAAGATGGCAACCACACGAAGCTAAGTCCTCTATCACTAAAGTGACAGAGCAATAACTAGGCATTGATCTCAGTCACTCGAGGTGAGGAGAAACAGTGGATCTTATAAATACATATACATATACTGTACATGACCACAATAGCGAGCCGGGCATCGGGAACCACAATAGCAATCTGCGGCACCAGGACAAGACCACGGTAATAACCGGGTAGAGGGATCCAAACTACAGCTGGCGGGACAAAAGGGGGATCTCCAAGTCGGTGGATCAGACCAACATGGTTATCCAAGCTTAGTGGCGCCAACTCATAGGTCAAATGACAAGATCAAAACATGTATGAAATACATCAAGTGCAAGTACATAAATAAACGGGACGGGGGTGCTCAAAGGCACAACTGTCATATCAACTCGGGCATGCTTATCAGGGCTAGCAAAATGCTACAATTGCAAATTCAACATTTTCGAGAATACATAAGAAGTTCGGGATATAATGAAATACACATGAACTTTCAAAATCTCAAGACACGTACCAGGGTTCCAGATTTGTTTAAGGTGAATAGGGGTCCGGTATGTCGATTTAATGACCACTTGGTACTCTTTGAGTTTGGGGACATTCCGAGCTCCTTATACACCTTAGAATTTTTACGACTTCAAATGAAATCTTCGTGACGTAGTTTCTTTCTCAAACGGATGTCAAATCATATGAACGGTTCTTCTCAATACAATGGAGTTCCCAACAAAGCTCTCTCAAATATATAAACATTTTATTTATGCTCCCAAAACAGTCCCAGGTGAACAGTACCCATCGCTCGAGCGGACTGGAGGTTCGCTCGAGCGGTTAGCTCTCTGGAATGGTTGTCTGGGTGGGTTCGCTTGAGCGAAGTTGAGGTCGCTCGAGCGAACTCATCCAGAGTCAAGTTGGCTCGAGCGAAGTATTGGTTCGCTCGAACTAACCACTCTCTGGAACGAGTTCTGGGAGGTTCGCTCGAACGACTAAGGGGTCCGCTCGAGCGAACTGCCAACTGGAATTCTCCGAATCCTTTTCTGAACACTTCGCTCGAGCGAAGTGTCATGTTCGCTCGAGCGAATTGTCCAGAAACTGATTTCGGGACAGTTCAACTCCTCTCTATCTCTTCCTTCTACAACCTCTTTCTAGCCTCTTTTATACATCCAATGAGGAGTCCAAAACTTCATTCAAAACAACATCAAATCTCCTACAATATCCATTCCATTCTCTTCCATCAACATCACATCCAATACAAGGAAAGAAGGAATGAAACCATTACACATAAGAGTACCTTTAAGCTAAAACAAGAGGAAATTAAATGCCATGCACCAATACATTTCTATGACATAAATACACTATCAATGCTCTAATCATTATCATTATTTTCAAATCAATGCAATAAATAGGCATGAGTGGTGTTAGACCCCGACCCAGACCAATTCGATTAGTATTCGATTAGTGTGTGTTTAGTCCTAAGTGGGTTTAGTTGTCGTTGGGTTAGAAATAATTAGTTTTAGTCTTGGACATAGCTTTGGGGATTTTGAGGACGTTTAGTGTTAGTCAGACACACTCAGGAAGGCCTGAGTGCACGTGTAAGATTGGGAGGATCGTATCGGTTTCCGTGTAATCGTGATTTTGAATTCATTTGAATGATTTTTAATGTGTGTTACGACTTTCATTTTCAACCCATTCATGTTTGAACCCCAAAAACCCAAGTTCTGGCCCAAGGGGGTAAAGTGGTCTTTTTACACAAATATGGACACAATCTTCGAGACCTCAAAACCATGTCAAAAATATACTTTTTGGAAACTAGATATTTCGAGGATCGTTTTATCCTTCTTCGTCGAATTCATTCGAGGCCCGCAAGACCATGTTTTCATTGATACAAGAGTAGACCATTTGAGCCCAATTGCAAGCACTTAAATCAACCCATCTCTTTCCCTCTTTACTCTTTTCATTCTAAAACCAAACCCTAGAGCAGCCAAAGGAGAGAAAACCCTCTTTCTCCCATCTTCCTCACCTTGCATGATCTAGTTAGAGGCCTCCAAATGGAATTCTAAGACCATCATCTTCTTCCTCTCATCTCAAGCTTCCTATTGATGTCTTCTTCTTGAAAGTTAAAGTTGGGAAGGCTCTCCATTTCCTTCATTCCTTCTTGTTTGAGTATTTCTAGGTAAGAGCTTCAACCCATACTTTTCATGAAGTCGTTTTGGTTCTTAAAGATCTTGTTTTTCATGTTTGCAAACCCCTTTGTGAAAATGGGTTCTTTGTTTTCATTTTTGTTGAGTTTTGAATGGATTTCTTTGGGATTCTTGTAGTGTTGGCTTAGCTCGAGTAGAGGTTTTGAAGAGGATTGTTTAGCATTTGGGCAAAGGCAAGTAATCTCTATAGGTTCAATGTTGCATGTGTATTTTGATTACATTGTTATTTTAGAAATTGTGCCTATAAACTTGTTTATAAGCTTCATGATCATGTTTTCATTGGATTGAATGTTGAAATTGTGAAGAAATGAACCCTTGGTGAGCATGAAGGCTCAAGCGATTGATTGTGGCTTGATGATGAGAAGAAGGGGAGAAATGTATTGGAAGTTGTACAAGAGAAATGGGTTTTCTGCACACAGCGAGCACATGCAGAAGCCTGTCCGCTCGAGGGACCATTGGGTCCGCTCGAGCGACCAGGCCACTGCTTGGTCCGGGCGCAGACAGAGAGCTGTCCGCTCGAGCGACCTTATGGTCCGCTCGAACGAACTGCCCACTGTCTGATCTGGGGGAAGGAAAAGAGTTGTCCGCCCGAGCGACCTTATGGTCCGCTCGAGCGAAGTGTCAATTCCGCTCGAGCGAACCTGCCAGATTCAGGGAAAAAGAATTGTTCTAGTTATGTATTTTCTTGAAGGTTGGAAAACTAAACTATGTTAGGGGTTTTGGCTTGACATTGTGTAAATGGAACTTTGAAATGCAACCCAACTTCGGGGACACCAACCTATGCATATTTCTGACATTTGGGGTCTCAATTACACAAAGGTCAACTAATAGCCTTAACACATGCTTGACAGACTTCGTATGTGAATCTCCGTCTTGGTACGATAAGTACCATCGTGTACTCGTTTTGGATTTCAAGTACAAGCTCGTTTTGAAGAATTGTTTCAAGAAAAAGGGGATCACTTCTTAAGCGTGTTATGCATATTAATTATGCCTTTTGCTAGTCGTGTTCGTCGTGTTTTGATAGGTGACTTCCCCTTTTTATCTCGACATGTTTTGATAGTATTTCGCGTGTTTTGTGCATTCATGAATTAAGTGAACACCACTGAGCTTGGACTGCCCTTTCAGTTTGACCCACTGTCTGGGGGTCCTTAAACATGTGGACTGTCTGCAGACTAATCGTGTATTTTATTACACATCGTGCGTGTCCGGTTCCGCGGCCGGAAATCCCCGTATATGTGGGAATCGTGTCGTGATTATATTATGTATATCGTGCTTGTCGTGCGTGCTTGCTCTTTTCATTATAAATGATAGAGAAAGGATGGGCTCCTTGTGGATTGTAACTATTCATGATATTATATGTATCCATGCTAGTTTGTGTTAGTCTCTCAGCTTTGTTATGTATTCTCGAAAATGTATCTCAGTCATTGTACTCTTTCAAATCAAGGATTTGCTTATATGTTTTCTTAAAACGTTTATTGTTTCATGCTTGCACCTAAATTGGTTACCTGCCAAACCGTTGTGTTTGACTCTTGTTGCTGGTGCCCAGGTGCAGGTGACGTTGCCTTTGAGGAGGAGCGTCCGGAGGAGGCTTTTGAGCCAACCCCAGTTAGAGAGTGGCAGCCCGACGATGTCAACTAGACTTCGAGCGGGTTCTTGAGTTCGTCATTTTATCTTGGGGTTCTTTTATCATTTTGAGAAATGTATTGGCCTGTGTTGGCCTCTTATGGGATGTAACTAAACTTAACTTACTTTGTGTAGTCTCGTAACTTGAATTCTAATGGGAATGCCATGTTAACTCCTTTCTTTTGATACTATGCCTTGTTATTGTTCGTCATAGCACTTAACACTCTATTAGTGCTGATCGTGATGTGATTTTGCTACACGCTTCCGCAAACTTGATCGTGTGAGACAGATTCCGCGTGCTTCGGGAATCCTCACCGCGGGAACCTGTGGGAAAACACACCATCATACTTCGCGGGCCTAGGAATCCGTTCCGGGGTCGCGACAAGACTGGTATCAAAGCGGGACTTGTTTCAGGCACTTAAAAGAAACTAGAAAGGTCTTAGGAACGTGGCGAGGATTCATGAGTTCGATAGATTCGTTGGTATAGGACCTTAGAAACCCTCATACCATGTTCATTGTGTTCTAACTCCTTGTTTTACAGCACTATGCCTCCAAGAAAAGCTCCAAACCATCATGCTTCGGGCAGTAATCAGAATGAGTCAGACACATCTAATACACCAACAGCTACACAGTTTCAAGAACTAATGCAAGCTATGATAGCACAACAAAGGCAGGCTAATGAAAATCAAGCAAGATTTCAAGAACAGTTAGCAAAGAAGGATGACGAAATGGCTCAAGTCCAGAGGCAACTCTTGGAAGTTCTTCAAAATAGGAATGTAGCTCCACCACCCGTGGGTCCGCAGATTGTTATTCAAAATAGGGATCCTGACCCTAATGCACTATTTGAGAAGTTTAGGAAGAGAGCACCGAAGCAATTTTCGGGCAATGAGGACATGTTAGTGGCAGATGACTGGCTAGTCAATACCGAGAAAATCTTCGATGTCTTTACGTGCATGGGAATAAAGAAGGTCAACCTCACAGCTTCACTATTCTACGGGCTTGCAGATCGTTGGTGGCAAATAGTTAAGGATCCATACGCCGTAATGGCTGACGAAGAGGCGTGGGCAGCATTCAAGACGCAGTTTCAGGATATACATTCCCTCCCATGTCAAGAGGCAGAAAGCTATAGAGTTCCAGTAGCTCAAGCAAGGCAGCATGACAGTTCTAGACTATGTCACCAAGTTTGAGAGACTAGTTAGATATGCTACCGAGTTGATTGACACGGAACGGAAAAAGATAACGAAGTTTTTGGAAGGGTTGAATCCGATCATCATGAGAGATGTCATAGGAGTAGTTCCACCAGCTACATATGATGAGGCAGTCAAGCGGGCATATACGTTTGAAGATATTAACAACATGATCGTTCAGGACAGGAAGCTGTATTACCAGCAGCAGAATCAGAAGCAGCAGCACAACAAGAAACCAAGGCAAGAACAAGGTCATGTGAGGCAGGGTTGTGAACATTGTGGCAAGAAAATGAAACTCATGAATGTCGTAAGGCCATGGGTGCCTGTTTCAAATGTGGGGCTATGAATCATGCAATCAAGGATTGCCCACTACTTCAAAATCAAGGGAATAGAAACCAACAACAGAGACAAGCAGCTCCTCAGAATCAAGCACCAGTTCATAATCAGATTAGACCACCTCAGCAACAACAGCAGGCTAGGCCACCAGCACAGAATCAGAATGCTCGTCCTCCATAACAGAACAGACATGGCCAAGGAAGGCAGAACCAAGCACCGAATAGACTACAGATGCATGGACGTTTATATTATCTCAACCGTGCAGATGCTGAAGCTGAAGGAGACGTGGTAAAAGGAAAACTTCTTGTTTGTGGGGTAGAAGCCCAGATTTTATTTGACCCTGGATCCACGCATTCCTTTTCATCTCCTAGTTTTGCTAAGATGATTGATGCACCATGTAGTGAATTGGATTAAATTTTAGTAGTGACCACTCCAGTAGTGAAACAAGTTGTGTGTAGAACCTATTACCCTAGCTGTACAGTTTTGTTAGGAGATGTTAATCTACTGGCCAACCTCATTGTTTTGGACATGCATGATTTTGATGTCATATTAGGCATGGATTGGTTAGAAGCATATCATGCCACCATGGATTGTTTTAGTAAAACCATAACATTCAGATTCCAAGGACCACAGGCAGAATTGATATTTCAGGGGAACAGGAGAAAAACTCAGGCAGGGTTTATTTCAGTTTTGAAAGCAAGCAGATTAGTTCATGAAAGTGCAACTAGGTTCAATGAATAAGTCCTAGAGGGGGGGTGAATAGGACAAAAGGAATTCTAATGCCAATGTTAAACTTATTAGCCTAATTTTTAATCTCAACTTGGAATAATAATCACACATAACAAAATAACTTGTATGAATTATAAGTTCAATGTGCGTGTGCTTAAATAATCAAAGAAACTCTAATTTGAAACAAGATAATAAGCACAAGAGATAAAAATGACACAAGAGATTCATAGTGGTTCAGTCACACAGACCTACATCCACTCTCAAGGGTCACACAGTCCCTTGGTTTCACTATAAAGAATCAAACTATACAGGTACTGATTCTAACTCAATTTTGTCACTGAGGTTCGATCACACAGATCTAACCCCCACACACAATTTTTAGAGTGGTTGACACACACAGATTCAATCCACTGTCACAAAGATATAAATTTGAATGGAGGGCGAACACTTGCCTTTGATGAAGATCGAAAGTGTTCGAAGAAGCTTTTGACCGTGATCGAAGCTTTTTACCTCTTCCAGCTAGCTTGGTGTTGATGATGAAACTCCTTTGAGATGCATAACCAAGTTGTAGAGATTTGATTTCTAGGGCAGAAATGAGGGATACCTTTAAGGATTAGGATACCCTAGATTTGGCTTCTCAAAGCACACTCCTTAGAGTTAAGTAAGTCCTTGGATTTGCCGAAATAGGACCTAAGTGTGTTTGGAAGAAGCTTTGAGAGCTTGAGAAAGGTTTACAAGAATTTGGAATAAAGGCTCTTCAAAATTGGACTTTTTTTTTATGTTGAAAACAAGTTTCAGGTATTTATAGAAAACATCCAACGGATAGTTCCAACGGTAACTTAAGACATGGTAGGGTGCACCTGACAGGAACACTATTAAATCCAACGGATAGTTCCAACAGTAACTTAAGACATGGTAGGGTGCATCTGACAGGAACACTATTAAATCCAACGGATAGTTCCAACGGTAACTTAAGACATGGTAGGGTGCATCTGACAGAAACACTATTCCTACGTTTGAAATTTGATAAAGACCCTGACATAAGCAATGTTTTGGTGAGGCCTTATAAGAATCATGAGTATGAATATGAGGGAACTTTTGTAGAAAAATTATTAAAGAAATCAAAAGCACATCGGTTTTGACAACTATACATTTCTTTATTAATTTATATAAAACATTGTTTATTGTTAAGTTTCTATACATACTCATGTTTACTAAGCCTCAATGTGACCTGGTGTTATGATCATGTTGGATGCCTTCGGACAGGTGGACTTAGGGGCATGGACTGCTAACCGCATGAGGTCAGCTGGCTGAAATCTGGGGTCATTTTTGAGTTTTAAACAAGCTCAAAAATATCATCTAAAACCTTTCAAAATAACAATTTAGCCTGGGGTTTTTAGGGTCACTTAGGGGCATGGTTTCGGTCCCAATTACCTGATCTTGGTTGGCACGGCTTGATGTTGATCTTTGACGAATCCTGGCCTTTCCAAAAAGCTTTGACAGTCCTCTTGAATTGAATCTTCTTTGAAGTACTTAAGAGACAATGTCTTCGGAACTCTTTGGCACGGAATTGACAATAAAAATAGTGCACATGTACATGTGGCACTAACAATCTCCCCCTTTGTCAATTTCGTGACGAAACCAATTAAACTTATACATTTTTAAAAGAGGAGACTTAAAATACAATCAAACATTATACACAAAGTTCATAAACTTTTACATATGATTTTCAACAATAAAAGGATAAGGAAGCAGAAAGAATGTGTATTGATCTTGTTCATTTTTGCTTGAGAAGAATTTCCCTGTAGAAATATAGCATTAACAACACAGATTGGGAATCTTCTCCCTTGTTCGAGTTAAAACAAGAAAAAAGAAGTTTCTCCCCCTTTGTACCTGCAACATATGAAACTGAGGAGGTACTGATTGAGATTATTTCTCCCCTCAACGAAGATTATTTCTCCCCCTTTTTGTCAGAAATTGACAAAGAGATGTATTAACTAAGAGAAACTTTGGAAACTAATGCAAAGATTAGAGAACAGAAGGTAGATAAGAATATAGATAATCCATTCAAGCATAGATAACAGATGGGCCTCGATTAGACAAGGCCGAGGGCATTCAAGTTCGTCCCCCACAATTCTTACCGGGCCTAAGTGAGTGCAACCCAAATTCATGCACATCCCGGAAGCCCCAGCCCACCCGAGCCAAGCCCGCAAAGAAATACACTCTAGAACAACCCATGTCCGACATAAACTGCAAAGGCTAGAGGCCTAGTTTTATCAACTGGATGCGGAAGGAGATTCAAATCCACTGGATGTCGTTGACAAACAAGAAAAATAGGTACATTCCGCAATTAATCTCACTGGCTTAGCTAAGTAGCTTTTGAAAATATGCATCCAGCATATTTTTAATCTGAACCAAGAAAGATTTGAAGATATGAAGGTTTGTCTTGTTCAAATTCCATCTCTATAAGAGCAGCCTTAGCTCTATCTAAGTTGTATCAAATCTTCTTCTCGTCTCTGTAATTCATCAGCATTCTTATTCACAAAATTACAATGGCTCATCAATTTCCTTTTAGTACTTCTTATGATCAGGAGATGAGGTATTCTTTACCTCAATCCCAAACTTTTTCTGCATCTGCTTTAGGTTCCATGATGCCAAGGCGACAAGAGAGAGATTTGGCTAATAAATCGGATCAAGATGCCATTTATGAGCTTGTGAGTCTTGGGACTCAATACTCATCATCCATTGTCTCATTTTCCGATCGGTTGCAGTCCAAAACCCGCACGAAAGAAAAGCTTATTGAGGAGATCGATGTACTGCAGCGGCTTCTTCTCGAGTCTAACAGAAAAATAGTAGAATTAAAGCAACAGAATAAGGATTTAATATCCTTGCTTACCTCTTCAGTTCGATTGCCTAATCCTATGAAAAGCAAAAGCATTTGAATGATGAGGCTAAAAGTCTCAAGTTTTTGTAAGACATTGAGAAGAATATACAATAAATATTCATGGTATGCATATCATTTTGATTTCTCTTCTAATATGCATAGTCTATTTTTTGGCAGGGATTTTGTCAAAAAAAATGTCTGCCAACTTATCGTGTGTGCCTGTGAATTCTAGTACAATATCACCGTTCTGCACATGATCTCTAAGAAAATGATATCTATTTTCAATATGCTTAGTCCTAGAATGGTGTATTGGGTTCTATGAAAGATTTATAGCACACAAGTTTAAAATCCTCAAGTTGTTGCTTCATGTAAAGAACTTGAGCACAATAACTACCTCCAGCAACATACTCTGCCTCAGCAGTAGATAGTGCAACAGAATTTTGCTTTTTACAGAACTAAGAAATAAGTTCATGACCTAAGAAATGATATGTTTCATTTTTTTTTAAATTAAACACATAAAAAACAATTAAATGAAACTAACACATATAAAACAAATAAACAATAAGAAATTATTTAATAACACAAATACCAAGGGATTTTCTCATATTTTCAAATTTTGAAACATCCAATGGTTTTGTCAGAATATCTGCAAGTTGTTTCTCAGTAGAAATATGCTCCAAAACTATGACTCCTTCTTCAACCAATTCTCTAATGAAATGATGTCTAATATCAATATGTTTGGTTCTAGAGTGTTGGACGGGATTTTTGGAGATATTGATAGCACTAGTGCTATCACAGTATAAGTTCATGCTACATTGTTCAATACCATAGTCTTTGAGCATTTGTCTCATCCAAAGCATTTGAGTACAACCACTGCCAGCTGCTATATATTCTGCTTCAGCTGTAGATAAGGAGATGGATGATTGTTTCTTGCTATGCCAAGCAACAAGACAGTTTCCTAGGTAAAAACACCCAACGCTTGTAGATTTTCTATCATCCACATTTCCAGCCCAATCGGCGTCTGAGTATCCAGCAATGCAGGTAGATGAGTCATATGGATACCATAAGCCATATCCTGAAGTCCCTGAAACATATCTTATGATTCTTTTAACAGCTTTCAAATGAATTTCTTTGGGATCGGATTGATATCTAGCACAAGCTCCTACACTGAATGCTATATCAGGTCTACTGGCTGTAAGATATAATAAGCTGCCTATCATGCTCCTATACAGACTAGAATCAACACTCTTACCACTCGACTCTCTAGATAATTTGAGTGTTGTGCTCATGGGTGTTCATGTGCTTGGCTGAGTCTAATCCAAACCTTTTGATTAATTCTTTAGCATATTTGGTTTGGGAAATAAACAGTCCATTAGACAATTGTTTGACTTGTAACCCTAGAAAGAAATTAAGTTCACCAACCATACTCATTTCAAATTCAGATTTCATAAGATTAGCAAACTTTTCTGTGAGATCATTACAAGTAGAACCAAACACTATATCATCAACATAAATTTGAGCAATCAAAATATTATCATTGTTTGTTTGAATAAAGAGAGTTTTATCCACACTACCCCTTTCAAAGCTTTGATCAATTAAGAATTGAGTAAGCCTCTCATACCAAGCTCTAGGGGCTTGTTTGAGACCATAGAGAGCCTTTCTAAGATGATACACACGGTTAGGCTTCTTAGGGTCTTCAAACCCTTTGGGTTGCTCAACATAAACTTCTTCTTCCAAAATACCATTTAGAAAAGCACTTTTGACATCCATTTGGTATAGTTTAAATTTCAAAGAACAAGCAATGGCAAGAAGGATTCTAATGGATTCAAGTCTAGCAACGGGAGCAAAAGTTTCTTCAAAATCAATTCCTTCAATTTGAGAGTACCCTTGAGCAACCAGCCTAGCCTTGTTTCTAACAATGGTACCATTTTCATCAAGTTTATTTTTGTAAATCCACTTGGTACCTACCACATTTTTGTCATCCGGTCTAGGCACAAGATTCCAAACTTCATTTCTAGAAAATTGATTTAACTCTTCTTGCATGGCATTTATCCAATTATCATCGGAAAAAGCTTCATCAACATTTTTAGGTTCAAAAGTAGAAGTAAAACAAAGATAGCTAACAATGTTTTCTAATTGTCTTCTAGTTTTGACACCAGCCAAAGGATCTCCCAGAATTTGGTCCATAGAATGATGTTTCACATTTACCAGATCCTTAGAGATTGGAGACTCATCCAGCTTTTCAGTTGAGACATTTATCTCATCATTATCAGGGTTTTCTTGATGACTGAAATCATTTAGTTTGTCATCAATGACTACATTTATGGATTCTTGAATGGCTCCAGTGTTTAAATTCAATACTCTGTAGGCACGACTGTTTTGAGAATAGCCAATGAAGATGCCTTCATCACTTTTAGTATCAAATTTGCTCAAGTGTTCTCTGTCCTTGAGTATATAGCACTTACTACCAAAAATTTTAAAGTAACTAATGTTGGGCCTTCTCTCATGCCATAATTCATAAGCAGTTTTGTCCAAGCCAGTTCTCAAGTATACCTTGTTTATGATGTGACAAGCTGTACTAACTGCTTCAGCCCATAGATCTCTAGGAACATTCTTTCCATGAAGCATAACTGTGGCCATTTCTTGTAAGACTCGATTCTTTCTTTCAGCAATACCATTTTGTTGAGGAGTTTTAGGGGCAGAAAATTCATGATGAATTCCATACTTATCACAATATTTTTCAAACTTTGTATTTTCAAATTCACCACCATGATCACTTCTTATTCGAGCAACTACTCTTCCTTTTAAAACTTGGATCCTTTTCACAATCTTTTTAAATTCAGCATAAGCATCAGATTTCTCTCTTAGAAATGCAACCCAAGTGAATCTAGAATAATCATCAACAATAACAAGAAAGTATCTTTTGCCCCCTTTACTCTCTTTCTTAGTTGGACCAACCAGGTCCATATGGAGAAGCTCTAGAGATCTAGAGGTCTTTAGAGACTTGGTCTTTTGGTGAGAGTTTCTGATTTGTTTACCTTTTTTACACTCTCCACAGACTGTTTTTGACTCTTTGCTGATTTTTGGAAGACCCTTAACATACTTGTTCAATTTGGATAGGTCTCTAAAGTTCACATGTCCAAGTCTTTTATGCCATAGTTGAGCTTCATCAAGATGAGCAATGTGACAGGATGAACTGGATGATTCTTTGTGGTTACTAATAACATAACAGTTGTCATTGGTTCTAAGACCTCTTAGAATAACCTTTCCATTTTTGGAAATCTCACAACCAAGACTACTAAAGTTAACAACATGATCTTTATCACATATTTGAGAAATACTTAGCAAGTTATGTTTCAAACCAACGACATACAAAACATTTTCAATAACAGGCATGTTAGGAACATTCAAAGTACCCTTACCAACAACTTTAGCAACTTTTCCATCACCAAAGGTGACAGTTCCACCCTCATATTCATTTAAAGACGAGAAATGTGCTCTATCTCCAGTCATGTGTCTAGAGCATCCACTATCTAGGTACCACAAGGATTGGTCAATAGCTTTAAGAGCTGTGTGAACAACTAGGCTTTTGTTCTTGGGAACCCATATGAATCTTTGGGTGACAGGGATTGCACTAGGACCTTGAGATTTAGCTTTGTTAGGATTTTGTTGGTGAAAAGATTTCTCAGAGTAGTTTTCAGTAGGTTTAACAGTTCTTGTATGATTGTGGAATTGCAACTTTAGAAGACCAATTTGTTTCATCAACATATTTAATTGTTGAGAGAATGAGTGATTGATAGAATTATTTTGAAAAGAAGTCTTAGTATGTTTATCTTTATGAGGGTTGACATAAGTTTTGGTGGACTGTCTTTTCATTTGTTTCATTTTGCACTCATACTTGTCATGTCCTTTGCTTCCACATGAATAACATGTAATTTCAGAATTGTTTTGACTACTGGAGGAAGCTTCTCCTTTCACAAACACAGTAGAAGCATTAGGTTTGGATTTGTCTTCTTTGTTGAATCCTAGCCCAGTTTTGTCTCTATGATATTTACCCATTTTAAAAAGTCTTCCAAATTTTTCTTCTCCATGGGTAAAGGAATATTCATACTTCTCTTTGAACCATTTCAAACGAGTGACTTCATCCCTTAATTGATTGTTTAGTTCTTTTAGAATCAAAGCTTCTTCTTCATCTCTTTTGATTTTGATTAAGTTTTCATTAGCAATTTGAAATTTAGAATTAACTTCTTTTAGTTCAATTGCTAAGATATTATTTTCATCAGTTAAGGTTTCAATTTTGTCTTTTAAGACTTTGTTCTTAGATTTTTGTTTGCTCATGGCATCAATCAATTTGCAGCTTTCCTCATACAGTCTATCATATGAAACTTGAAGATCTTCATCTTCTTTTTCATTTTCTGAGCTGTCATAATCAGACTTAGACTCATTCCCAGATTTCTCAATATCAGTTGCTCCAGAATTTTCTGATATCTCAAGTGATGGATCACACACTGTTCTGGCCATTAGTATAGTGTAATTTTCTGTCTCATCTTTGTGTGATTCATCTGAGTCTGATTCAGCTTCTGAAGAGTCATCCCATGTTGCCACAAGAGTCTTTTTCTTATCTTTCTTTTCAATTGGACACTCAGTAGATATGTGACCAAACTTTTGACAGTTATAGCATTTTACTTTTCTGGATTGATACTTAGAAGAGAAGCTGGCTTTGTTTTTACTTTTATCAAATGGTCTCTCCTTTCTATTAAACTTAGAAGTCTTTTTCTTAAATTTTCTTAAGAATCTTTTAGTAAGTAAAACAACATCTTCATCATCGCTTTCATTTTCATTTCCTGATTCTTCTTTAGATGGAGATGGTTGGGAGACCTTCAAAGCTATAGATTTCTTCTCTTTGGATTTATTAGAAGCATTATTCATTTTCAACTCAAAGGTTCTAATGTTTCCCGACAGTTCCTCTACTTTCATAGTTCCAGGGTCATTGTACTCCTCTATAGAAGTCACTTTGGAGTGAAATCTTTCAGGTAAAGACCTAAGGATTTTGCTACAAACTTTGCCATCAGGAATTTGCTCACCGAGTGACCACATCTCATTAACGACTACCATAAGCTTTGTTCGAAAATCATCAAACATTTCATCTTCTCTCATTCTTAGAGATTCGAATTGGGAGGTTAGCATTTGGAGCTTGGCTCTTTTAACAATGGTGGTTCCTTCATAATTAGTTTCCAACAACTCCCAAGCTTGTTTAGATGTGGTACATGTCATAATCTTTTTGAATTGTTCAGCATTCATGGCATAGGTTATGCAATTCAAAGCCTTCGCATCATAGTCTCTCAATGTTTTTTGACTAGCTGACCATCTGGCCTTTGGAAGAGGCTTGACAGTGCCATCATCAGCTGTGTAGGTAGGAGGGGACCATCCATCTTCCACAGCATCCCATACCTCACCACAAATGGATTTGAGAAACACTATCATACGGGCTTTCAAAAAGCATAATTAGTACCATCAAACAATGGTGGTCTGTTAACGGCACTACCTTCTGGGTTAGACATTGGCACAAAGGAAAAGGAGAAGGATCAACTCCGGGTTGTAAGACCATAAGGGAGTAACCTCTCTCTGATACCAAATGAAAGTGCAACTAGGTTCAATGAATAAGTCCTAGAGGGGGGGTGAATAGGACAAAAGGAATTCTAATGCCAATGTTAAACTTATTAGCCTAATTTTTAATCTCAACTTGGAATAATAATCACACATAACAAAATAACTTGTATGAATTATAAGTTCAATGTGCGTGTGCTTAAATAATCAAAGAAACTCTAATTTGAAACAAGATAATAAGCACAAGAGATAAAAATGACACAAGAAATTTATAGTGGTTCAGTCACACAGACCTACATCCACTCTCAAGGGTCACACAGTCCCTTGGTTTCATTATAAAGAATCAAACTATACAGTACTGATTCTAACTCAATTTTGTAACTGAGGTTCGATCACACAGATCTAATCCCCACACACAATTTTTAGAGTGGTTGACACACACAGATTCAATCCACTGTCACAAAGATATAAATTTGAATGGAGGGCGAACACTTGCCTTTGATGAAGATCGAAAGTGTTCGAAGAAGATTTTGACCGTGATCGAAGCTTTTGACCTCTTCCAGCTAGCTTGGTGTTGATGATGAAACTCTTTTGAGATGCATAACCAAGTTGTAGAGGTTTGATTTCTAGGGCAGAAATGAGGGATACCTTTAAGGATTAGGATACCCTAGATTTGGCTTTTCAAAGCACACTCCTTAGAGTTAAGTAAGTCCTTGGATTTGCCAAGATAGGACCTAAGTGTGTTTGGAAGAAACTTTGAGAGCTTGAGAAAGGTTTACAAGAATTTGGAATAGAGGCTCTTCAAAATTGGACTTTTTTTTATGTTGAAAACAAGTTTCAGGTATTTATAGAAAACATCCAACGGATAATTCCAACGGTAACTTAAGACATGGTAGGGTGCACCTGACAGGAACACTATTAAATCCAACGGATAGTTCCAACAGTAACTTAAGACATGGTAGGGTGCATCTGACAGGAACACTATTAAATCCAACGGATAGTTCCAACGGTAACTTAAGACATGGTAGGGTGCATCTGACAGGAACACTATTCCTACGTTTGAAATTTGATAAAGACCCTGACATAAGCAATGTTTTGGTGAGGCCTTATAAGAATCATGAGTATGAATATGAGGGAACTTTTGTAGAAAAATTATTAAAGAAATCAAAAGCACACCGGTTTTGACAACTATACATTTCTTTATTAATTTATATAAAACATTGTTTATTGTTAAGTTTCTATACATACTCATGTTTACTAAGCCTCAATGTGACCTGGTGTTATGATCATGTTGGATGCCTTCGGACAGGTGGACTTAGGGGCATGGACTGCTAACCGCATGAGGTCAGCTGGCTGAAATCTGGGGTCATTTTTGAGTTTTAAACAAGCTCAAAAATATCATCTAAAACCTTTCAAAATAACAATTTAGCCTGGGGTTTTTAGGGTCACTTAGGGGCATGGTTTCGGTCCCAATTACCTAATCTTGGTTGGCACGGCTTGATGTTGATCTTTGACGAATCCTGGCCTTTCCAAAAAGCTTTGACAGTCCTCTTGAATTGAATCTTCTTTGAAGTACTTAAGAGACAATGTCTTCGGAACTCTTTGGCACGGAATTGACAATAAAAACAGTGCACATGTACATGTGGCACTAACAGTTCAGAGTGGGTGTCAGGCATTTATTGCGTTTATCACGGAGGATAAACAGTCCCAAGGGGTGGAGGATATCCCCATTGTGTGTGAATTTCCGGACGTTTTTCTAGAAGAAATCTCGGGTTTACCACCAATCAGAGAAGTTGAGTTCACAATTGAGCTCCTTCCAGGGACAACTCCGATCTCGATTGCACCATACAGGATGGCTCCAGCAGAAATGGGTGAGCTAAAGCTCCAATTGCAGGAATTGTTGAGCAAAGGCTTTATTAGGCCAAGTGTTTCACCGTGGGGAGCACCGGTGTTGTTTGTGAAAAAAAAGGATGGAAGTTTGAGAATGTGCATTGACTATAGGAAATTAAACCATGTGACCGTGAAGAACAAGTATCCATTGCCAAGGATAGACGAATTATTTGATCAATTGCAAGGAGTGGCCTATTTTTTCAAGATAGACTTGAGGTCAAGGTACCATCAGTTGAGAGTTAGAGACTCAGATGTTCAAAGAACAGCCTTTAGAACAAGATATGGGCACTATGAGTTCTTAGTGATGCCCTTTGGTTTGACGAACGCACCCGCAATCTTTATGGCTCTTATGAACAAAGTCTTTGCACCCTATTTGGATCACTCTACAGTAGTATTCATTGATGATGTCCTTGTGTATTCCAAGAGTAAGAAGGAGCATGAAGAACACTTGAGGACGGCGTTTCAGCTTCTGAGGGACAACCAGCTTTATGCAAAACTCAGTAAGTGCGAATTCTGGTTAGAGCAAGTTGCTTTTCTAGGCCACATCATCTCCAGAGAAGGTTTAGCAGTTGATCCAGCCAAGATAGAAGCAGTTGTTAATTGGGTGAGGCCAAGCAGTGTGACAGAAATCAGAAGCTTTTTGGGGTTAGCAGGCTATTACAGAAGATTTGTCCAAGGTTTTTCGTCCATTGCAGCACCGTTGACAAAATTGACTAGGAAGAATGTCCCATTTGTTTGGACCGAACAGTGTGAAACAAGTTTTCAAGAGTTGAAAGGAAGGTTAACCACAACCCCAATCCTTACGTTACCCTCGAGCAACGGCGGATTTATTATTTATACAGATGCTTCGAATGTGGGACTGGGTTGTGTATTGATGCAAGATGGCAAGGTGATTGCTTACGGCTCGAGACAATTGAAGGACCATGAAAAGAACTATGCAACTCATGACTTGGAATTGGCAGCAGTTGTGTTTGCTTTGAAGATGTGGACACACTACCTCTACGGAGAGAAGTTTGAAGTCCATTCAGATCACCGAAGCTTACAATATCTTTTTTCGCAGAAGGATTTAAACATGAGACAGAGAAGGTGGATGGAGTACATCAAAGATTATGACTTTCCCATCAAATATCATCCAGGCAAAGTGAATGTTGTAGCTGATGCATTGAGCAGGAAATCGGTGGTCATGGCCAGTTTGAGAGGAATGGGTGTCTTACAGCAGTTTGAAGATTTGGGTGTAGAGGTACAAACCCTGAAATTGGGTGCAATGTTAGCAAATATGACAGTATTAGAACCTACCTTCATCCAGAAGATCAAGGAAAGTCAGTTGCAAGACCCAGACTTGGCTAAACTAGTAGAGGTTATTACAGAACGTCCAGATTTCAAGATGGTGAATGGAATATTGTATTTCCGTGACCGGTTATGTGTGCCAAATGTGGATGAATTGAAGAGTGAAATAATGAACGAAGCTCACAGCACGAGGTATTCTATGCATCCGAGTAGCACGAAGATGTACCACAATTTGAAAAATAGATTTTGGTGGAACAACATGAAGAGAGAGGTAGCAGCTTTTGTGTCTCGTTGTCTAACGTGTCAGTTGATTAAGGCAGAGCACCAGATGCCTCCAGGTTTGTTACAACCGTTGGAGATTCCGGAGTGGAAATGGGAGCACATCACCATAGATTTCGTTTCGGATTATTGTAGATCGTCTGACAAAGTCTGCTCATTTCATTTCGATGAAGACAGGGAATATGATGCATATGGCACCACTTGCGAAGTTATTTGTTAATGAGATCGTTAGTAAACATGGTCAGCCCGTCTCCATTACTTCAGACAGAGACAGTAGGTTTGTTTCAAAGTTTTGGAAAACTCTTCATGAGTCGATGGGTACCAAACTCCAGTTCAGCACAGCTTATCATCCTCAGACCGATGGTCAGTCAGAAAGGACGATACAGACTCTCGAAGACAGGTTGCGTGCTTGTGTATTGGATTTCAAGGTTCAGTGGGATGAGTGCTTACCACTTTGTGAATTTGCGTATAACAATAGTTACCACTCTAGCATCGGTATGGCACCTTTTGAGGCACTTTATGGTAGAAGATGCAGAACTCCAGTTTGCTGGGAAGAAGTCGGTGAGCGTAGTTTTCTTGGACCGACGATAGTTGGAGAGACAAGTGACAGGGTCAAGCTGATTCAGGAACGGTTGAAGATCGCCCGAAGTAGGTAGAAGAGTTATGCAGATACTCACCGAAGAGAACTGCAGTTTCAGGTGGGTGACAAGGTGTTTTTGAAGATCTCACCAGTTAGAGGGACTTTGAGGTTCGGACAAAAGGGCAAATTGTCTAGAAGGTTTATTGGTCCATATGAAATTTTGAGCAAGATTGGAGATATCGCTTATAGACTTGTGTTACCGCCGGAACTCTCTGGGGTGCATAATGTATTTCATGTTTCTACGCTCAAGAAATATGTTTCTAGTCCTTCACATATACTACAGCACGAACCTTTGGAGATTCGGGAAGATGCCTCGTATGTGGAAAGGCCGATCAAAATCATTGACACCAAAGAGCAAGAATTGAGAAATCAAACTATTCATTGGGTCAAGGTACTTTGGGAAAATCACGAGCCAGAAGAAGCCACCTGGGAATTGAAAGAGCAAGTGCAGAGGAAGTATCCACAGCTTTTACCAGAGGTAAATGTTTGTTTTATTTAGTGGATCAAATATCCTAAGGGGTGGAGGATGTTACACCCCGACCCAGACCAATTCGATTAGTATTCGATTAGTGTGTTTAGTCCTAAGTGGGTTTAGTTGTCGTTGGGTTAGAAATAATTAGTTTTAGTCTTGGACATAGCTTTGGGAATTTTGAGGACGTTTAGTGTTAGTCAGACACACTCAGGAAGGCCTGAGTGCACGTGTAAGATTGGGAGGATCGTATCGGTTTCCGTGTAATCATGATTTTGAATTCATTTGAATGATTTTTAATGTATGTTACGACTTTCGTTTTCAGCCCATTCATGTTTGAAGCCCAAAAACCCAAGTTCTGGCCCAAAAAGGGTAAAGTGGTCTTTTTACACAAATCTGGACACAATTTTCGAGATCTCAAAACCATGTCAAAAATATACCTTTTGGAAACTAGATATTTCGAGGATCGTTTTATCCTTCTTCGTCGAATTCATTCGAAGCCCGCAAGACCATGTTTTCATTGATACAAGAGTAGACCATTTGAGCCCAATTGCAAGCACTTAAGTCAACCCATCTCTTTCCCTCTTTACTCTTTTCATTCTAAAACCAAACCCTAGAGCAGCCAAAGGAGAGAAAACCCTCTTTTCTCCCATCTTCCTCACCTTGCAGGATCTAGTTAGAGGCCTCCAAATGGAATTCTAAGACCATCATCTTCTTCCTCTCTTCTCAAGCTTCCCATTGATGTCTTCTTCTTGAAAGCTAAAGTTGGGAAGGCTCTCCATTTTCTTCATTCCTTCTCCATTTTCTTCATTCCTTCTTGTTTGAGCATTTCTAGGTAAGAGCTTCAACCCATACTTTTCATGAAGTCTTTTTGGTTCTTAAAGATCTTGTTTTTCATGTTTGCAAACCCCTTTGTGAAAATGGGTTCTTTGTTTTCATTTTTGTTGAGTTTTGAATGGATTTCTTTGGGATTCTTGTAGTGTTGGCTTAGCTCTTGAGTAGAGGTTTTGAAGAGGATTGTTTAGCATTTGGGCAAAGGAAAGTAATCTCTATAGGTTCAATGTTGCATGTGTATTTTGATTACATTGTTATTTTAGAAATTGTGCCTATAAACTTGTTTATAAGCTTCATGATCATGTTTTCATTGGATTGAATGTTGAAATTGTGAAGAAATGAACCCTTGGGGAGCATGAAGGCTCAAGGGATTGATTGTGGCTTGATGATGAGAAGAAGGGGAGAAATGTATTGGAAGTCGTACAAGAGAAATGGGTTTTCTGCACTCAGCGAGCACATGCAGAAGTCTGTCCGCTCGAGCGACCAGGCCACTGCTTGGTCCGGGCACAGATAGAGAGTTGTTCGCTCGAGCGACCTTATGGTCCGCTCGAACGAACTGCCCACTGTCTGATCTGGGGTAAGGCAGAGAGCTGTCCGCCCGAGCGACCTTATGGTCCGCTCGAGCGAACTGTCTCGCTCGAGCGAAGTGTCAATTCCACTCGAGCGAACCTGCCAGATTTAGGGAAAAAGAATTGTTCTAGTTATGTATTTTCTTGAAGGTTGGAAAACTAGACTATGTTAGGGGTTTTGGCTTGACATTTTGTAAATGGAACTTTGAAATGCAACCCAACTTCGGGGACACCAACCTATGCATATTTCTGACATTTGGGGTCTCAATTACACAAAGGTCAACTAATAGCCTTAACACATGCTTGACAGACTTCATATTTGAATCTCCGTCTTGGTACGATAAGTACCATCGTGTACTCGTTTTGGATTTCAAGTATAAGCTCGTTTTGAAGAATTGTTTCAAGAAAAAGGGGATCACTTCTTAAGCGTGTTATGCATATTAATTATGCCTTTTGCTAGTCGTGTTCGTCGTGTTTTGATAGGTGACTTCCCCTTTTTATCTCGACATGTTTTGATAGTATTTCGCGTGTTTTGTGCATTCATGAATTAAGTGAACACCACTGAGCTTGGACTGCCCTTTCAGTTTGACCCACTGTCTGGGGGTCCTTAAACATGTGGACTGTCTGCAGACTAATCGTGTATTTTATTACACATCGTGCGTGTCCGGTTCCGCGGCCGGAAATCCCCGTATATGTGGGAATCGTGTCGTGATTATATTATGTATATCGTGCTTGTCGTGCGTGCTTGCTCTTTTCATTATAAATGATAGAGAAATGATGGGCTCCTTGTGGATTGTAACTATTCATGATATTATATGTATCCATGCTAGTTTGTGTTAGTATCTCAGCTTTGTTATGTATTCTCGAAAATGTATCTCATTCATTGTACTCTTTCAAATCAGGGATTTGCTTATATGTTTTCTTAAAACGTTTATTGTTTCATGCTTGCACCTAAATTGGTTACCTGCCAAACCATTGTGTTTGACTCTTGTTGTTGGTGCCCAGGTGCAGGTGACGTTGCCTTTGAGGAGGAGCGTCCGGAGGAGGCTTTTGAGCCAACCCCAGTTAGAGAGTGGCAGCCCGACGATGTCAACTAGACTTCGAGCGGGTTCTTGAGTTCGTCATTTTGTCTTGGGGTTCTTTTATCATTTTGAGAAATGTATTGGCCTGTGTTGGCCTCTTATGGGATGTAACTAAACTTAACTTACTTTGTGTAGTCTCGTAACTTGAATTCTAATGGGAATGCCATGTTAACTCCTTTCTTTTGATACTATGCCTTGTTATTGTTCGTCATAGCACTTAACAATCTATTAGTGCTGATCGTGATGTGATTTTGCTACACGCTTCCACAAACTTGATCGTGTGAGACAGATTCCGCGTGCTTCGGGAATCCTCACCGCGGGAACCTGTGGGAAAACACACCATCACACGTCGTGGGCCCGGGAATACGTTCTGGGGTCGCGACAAGTGGAAATACCAAAACCATTGAAAGCTTATAAAAATCAAATCATCCACTTGCCTTGGGTTCAAGCTAATCAAGCAATTCAAGCTCTAACACTCCTCCAAGCAAAGAATCCAAGCTATGAACAAAAATCCCAAAATACAAACCCTAAAAGAGTCAAAACATGGAATGGGGAGGAAAAGGTTTCAATAATGAAAATGGAGATTCCCTTAGGCTAGGAGAACACAATATAAAAAGAGGAGAAAGATTACGTACAAGAGGGTTCTTCCAAATGCTAGGTTAGCTCAAAAGGAGGTCTTGGAGTAGGTGGTTTCCTCTACAAATGCTATTAAGAGAGAGCTCTCAAATAGATGAAGAAGATGATGACCTTCAATCTTCTATTGGTACAAGTTTGTGAGTGGATTGAGGATGGAGAAGCAATGAGAAGAAGGAAGAAAAAGGAAACCCTAGGAGAGATTGGAGTTGATCTAGAGAAGAAAAAAGGGAAGGGAGTCCTTATATACAAAATGGGGTTGGGTCCCACCACTAGAATTATTCAAGGGCTGAAATCATGTCTATCAGGATCTCGGATGAATTCGACAAAGAAGGAAGAAATGATCGTCGAAATATCTAGTTTCCAAAAAGTATATGTTTCGCGGGTTTCGGGGATATCAAGTTTGGGTACAGATTTAGTGCACAATGACTATTTTGCCCTCAATGTTAGGAAAGTCGGGTTTCGGGATTTTAAACGGGTACGGGATCAACATAAAAGTTGTAGGGATTAATAATACAAATAAAACAGAATTAAAACAATGAATGCAAGAATCTCCGATAAATCCCCAAGTACATGCAAAGTCACAAAAGGTACCCCCAAAGGGCCCCACTATTCACCAAATCACTCAAAATTCTCCAAAACTATATCAAAAGCTATTCCAAACACAACTTAGTCAAAGACTACTAATCACGCTTAAGACTAACACATGACTTAATTAACACTAATCGGGTTCTCTTGGGTCGGGGTCTTACAGACATGGGTGATAAGGAAGGAAGGAGCTGCTGGTTTGGTTGTGTTTACAGGTTTAGAGAGATTGGAGGATGGGAAAGAGTGCTTGGTGTGACCTGAGGAGAGACAGAGTGAACAAGGGATGTTTTCATAGGCTACTTCTAGAACCATATCTCTTTCCCTTTGAAGTTCCACTTGGATAGAAGAAGGTTTTGGCTTTGAGAGATCTATGTTGACCAGCACTCTTGCAAATGTAAGTATTCTTTGAGCTTTGGTTATTTCATCTAGCTTGATTGGTTGACCAATGGTGTTAGCCAAAGAGAAGATGATGTTTTGACTCCAATAGTGATAGGGCAACCCTATTAGTCTAATCCAGACAGGAGCAAAGGAAGGCCACTCTATTTCTTTTTGTCCACGAGACCAGGGCAAGAAATAAAAAAAAAATTCTCTATTTGCAAAGGAGAGGCACTAAGGATGTAAGCTTTATCTTCGGCTGAGTTGAATCTGAAAATGAAGTGCCCTTTGATGGTGAGGGAGACCATACAGGGTCTGGAAAGGGCCCAGTATTTTGCTTTCTCTTCCACCCATTCAAGAGAAGAGCGTTTGCCAAAGAATCTGCCTATAACAGCATAGGAGAAGGACTCTCTGCTTGAAGAGAGCATTGGTTGGGTTATCACTAAGGTTGGCTTGCCATTTTTTCAGGTTGTGGGTGGATAAATGACTGAATGGTAGGTGGGTTTTGGGTTGGCAAAGGTTGTGGGTTGAGAGGGTTGAGAAAGGGTGTTAGGACTATCTAGCTGAGGATGGTGGGGGTGAACTTGATGAGGATGGTTGGACCATATTGAAGGAAAGGTTGGAAGTGAAGAGGGAACTTGGGGAGCGCTTGATGAACAATCTGGGTGACCTGAAATGGTCAATGTTGGTGGTAAGGAAGGGGGAACTTGAGGGGGCGCTGAAGGTTGACTAGCTTGCTGAAGATGGGTGGGGGGGTGAACTTGATGAGAATGGTTAGACCATATTGATGGAAAGGTTGGAAGTGAAGGGGGAATAAGGGGAGGGCCTGATGAACTATTTGAATGACCTGATGTTGGTTGTAGGGAAGGGGGCACTGGTGGGGGGGCTGAAGGTTGGCTGGGCAGGGGGGGAAATGGTGAGGTGGTGGGGGTGAAGGTTGGCTGGGAAGAGGGGGAAATGGTGTGGTTGCAGTGATTGCAGAGGAGGGGGTGGCTGGCTGCTGAATCTGGCCGGAGAAGGAATATTTTGGGCGGGATAAATGGGGGGGGAGCATACTTTCCGTGTTCGTGAGAGCATGCACTAGCTAACGATGACCCATGCTCGTTTGGAACAATTAGTAACCTACTATTACCACTATTAGATGTCTCACTTCAAATAGAAATAGTAACTTTCTAATTCCTTCATTCTAGAGTTCAAGTAGGATTAGTAACTGTCTAATAACTTGGGCTAGCATGGGGACCACTAGGGATTCCATAAAAAGTTAGTTCCAACTGGGACACCGCGACCCCACATCTTATATGCAATCCGGGCCCACAGTTAATTGTAAATAACACCACTCTATAAATGCAATTCCACTCCAGTTTAGGAATAAAATACAAAGAAGACCCTAAACTTCCCTATGACCACAAGTACACCCCTCTATCAATATCCATGGATCAATTGAATTAAACAAGTCCCTTCCAATCTTAGATCCACATCTTATTATCTTTGAGACACAATTAATCATAGTGATCATCAGTATCATCCAATTAACTCTTAATCGAGATGGGTGCGCACTTATTAATTATAAATCCATTAATTGGCACAAGGGGATAATATAGATAGATTTCATCTTGACCATTGAATGTTCCTACAATCCTACTACCACGTAACCATGACACAGAAGTGTTGACCTACAGTTGGCGTCACTCATTGGTGACTCAAAACAAACGAGTAGATAGAAACTTGAGTTCATCAATGTCTCAAGATTGAGAGCCTATTACTAGAGAATTATGAGAGCAGATCTTAAGGTGAAGATAGTGTTTCATAAGGTGCTTCTCACGGTCCTTCAATACATCCAATGTACCAGCTCCATGATTCAGAATCTTACATTCTGATGATCGAGACAGATCACACTATCTCATAGTGATCAAAGTGCTGCAACCTTATCAGATAAGACGCATAGTCTCATCACTGGTTGTGAAGATATTTAAGTATAAGATTTGTGACACATGTCTCCCGTATATGGATCTCATCCATACACATTTATCACATCTAATTCGCTAATGGGACTCGATTCATCTCATGAAACATCATGTCATATGTATTGATTATGTGCATAAAGTAATAAAACACCATTCATCTCATTAAAGGAAAGCATGATTATATTGATAATTAAATAAATAAATCAATTTATTATATTATCTGATAGGTTAAGACCATACAAATTAATATATATATATATATATATATGCCTACCAACTCGTAGTAGTATGAAGTTGCTACTCTCGTAGTTAGTAGTGTCAATGGATGATTATTTGAAACTATATTACTTTGCCTCAGTTATTTGATTATTTGATGCACAAAAATAACAAGTTTTACCCATCCCAATCTGCGAGTGTTCGAGACACCAAGGTGATCTCGATTCTTTGGCGTTACTTGCTCTCCCATCTTCATTTGTAGAAGGTGAGGTGGCATCACTCTCTCCTCTCCTCTCCCTCTCTCTCCATGCAAGTCACCAGCATTCACTAGGTATTTGGAAAGATGAAAAAGGACAAGACAGGAAACTTCAAAACATTATCGCCTCCAACGCGGAAACGGGAGACGTGGTCACCTGACTACCCATTACAACCAACACCATATCTTTTCATCATCCCATAAAAGCAATACTCTCAAAGATCACCCTTCCCACAAGCATACTTTTCATCTTCAAAATTCTCTCTTCTCCCAACACTCTTCTCCAAAAATAACCCAAGTGCCATGGCTCAATCCATGCTCATGTCGAGTGTCTCCGGCCAATTGGTCCCTTCAAGGACAGAGCCATTGCTCCAATTTCAAATTCGCAGACTTCGTCCTACTCCTTTTTCACATATGCTCCTTTCTCCATCGATCCATCAGCGCCCACCTTCTCCTTCTTCCATTTCTACCCCCACACTAGCACTGTTCAAATCCAAAACCAAGGCCCCACCTGCTAAGAAGGTGACTATGTTTCAATCTCAATTCACTAATCATGGTTTGCTCTTCTAATTTTCTTCTGTATGCTTGAGTTGCTTGTAGCCAATGATAAGCCCTGATGGCCAAGAGCCTATGACTACAATTTTCATATATGGGTTTGTCTACAATGTCTTTTAATTTCATTTCAGGTAGTGGAGAAGCCAAAGGTTGAAGATGGCATTTTCGGCACCTCTGGGGGAATTGGATTCACCAAGCAGAATGAGCTCTTTGTTGGTCGTGTTGCCATGATTGGATTCGCTGTGAGTTAGATTTCCTTTTCTTTATACCTTATCATTTTTTATTTTAACTTGTGGGGAAGCATTTCCATTAAATTTCGTTGAGGCTCTTGATGGTAAATATAGTCCTTTGTATCTGATGGGTTTGTTTGTGTGGATACCGTTGAGGGAAAAGAAGAAAGGAAAAGATAATGTATGGAGATGAAAATGAAAGAAAGAAAAAGAGATAAAAAGAGGAGAAATTTTCAAAAGTATCATAAAGTTCTCTCCAATTTTCAAGGGTCTCACGTCCTTTGTTTTCAAAAAATAAATAAATAAATAGTTTTCCAAACCTTTTCAAATAGGTCATCCTGGCAAAACAACTCTAGGGTTGCTCATAGGCCGGGCCTACTTGGGCCCAACCTAGGCCCAGACCACTTGGGCTCAGGCTTACTTTCGTCGTCTTACATAGTGACACCTCTAGTTTTTTCAGGATTTGCTTCGGAGAGAGTAGAAGAGGTAAGATTTGTTTTGTGTGCTTATGTGTGCCTTTTGTGGTTGATTTCTCAGGTATTTGAATTAGATAGAGGCAAGGGAATTTTGAATTTTGATGTATGTAGTATGCTTATCTTCTTTTCTTGATTTTGGAATGGAGACAAGGAGTCTATGAAAATGACCTAGAGAAGAAACAACTCCTAATGCCCTGCAGACATACTAAGCTCGGCCCGATGATTGAACAGGCTTGGGCCTGGTGTACTTCAGGCGGGTGGGTCAGGCTCGTGTAGGCAATGGTGGCCTGTATTGGGCTTGGGCCGAATGTGAGCCTATGTTTCTAAAGCTGGGGTGGGTCTGGTATGCCTCAGTTGGGGCCGGCCCATGAACACCCGCAACCACTACCTCTAGCTGCTTTATTTGAGAGAGCTGCTACCTGCACACTCCATTTCCCTCTCTACACACTGCATTTTAAAATAAAAAAAACAAAAACAAAAAATTCCTAAACTACCCATTGTCTACATTCGTTCGGCGACACGGGGCCGAACGAATCGAGTTTTATCGGTGTTACAGGGCCGAGCAAACTCGGTTTTTTCGGCCCCGTAACGCCGAGAAAACTCGATTCTTTCGGCCCTGTAACGCCGAACGAATCGGATTCGCCGATTTCAATGGCATTTTTTTTTTTTTTTTACATCCAAAGCATTTGATTCTTCTCCATTTGCTTGTCCACCGTGAGAGGGAGAGAGGAAGGGGAGAGGGTGACCGGGCGGCGGTCGGCGATGAGCGGGGAGAGGGAAATAGAGAGGGAGAAGGAGAGGAAGAGGGAGAAGGAGAGTGGGTGGGCGGCGACGAGCAGGGAGAGGGAAAGAGAGGGAAATAGAGAGGGAGAAGGAGAGGAAGATGATGAGGAAGAGGAAGAGGGAGAGGAGAGGAAGGGGAGAGGGTGGGCGGTGGACAACGAGGAGAAGGGATAGAGAAGGAAGGAGATGGCGAGGGTAGTTTAGGAATTTTTTTATTTTGTTTTTTTTTTTTTTAAATGCAGTGTGTAGAGAGGGGAATCGAGTGTGTAGGTAGCTTGACTCTTATTTGAAGTCGTTTAAAATGACAGAAATACCCTTCCCAGTATCTTTTAAAATGGATGTTTTTCTTTTCTTTTCTTTTTTTCTCTTTTAAACCCATTTCTTAAACCCATCCTTCCATAGCAAGCGAAACAATTTGATGGAATAAGAAGATACGGGACACGTTCTACAATTGTTTCGCTGCTACTTCCTCTTCTCAAAAGACATAGCAAGCGACGAGTAGCCAACTAGGTTTTGGAGATGGATGTAATGAAGAGCTTATAGAGCTAAAGAGAGAGTAAAAACATACCCGGAAGTCTCCTAGCTGGCTAGATCCTTTTTGCTTGCTGGCGTGTGTGAAAGGGAAGGGGAGGGAAAGGTGGATTAGGTGGATGAAGAAATGGGTACAAAGAAAAATGAAAAACCATACTATCTAAAAGATATTCTAAATAGGGATACAAATGGGTATTATTTTCTCCGATTATCCGAAAGTTCTAACCCATAAAAAAACTGTTTTGGAACCTATTTTAGGTTCCATTTCATACACTGGTATGGGTTCGAAATTTAATTTAGGTTTTGATTCATACACGGGCCCGATTTGGGATCCATATAGGTCCCGACTTGTGGATATGAGAACCGGCATACGAGTTTTTAATGTGGTAAACTGTAGCTTAAAAACAACTTTTATTGAACATATTTATATTTAATTTTGGAGTAAACTTGATGCATTGTTATATAAGTAGAATGGTATCATTATTTTAAGAAAACAAATTTTAAAAAAATGAAAAGAAGTCGGAACCGATTTCTGAACTAGATCCCAATCCTTTAGTTGAACTTGGACTCCTCTAGTCGAACCGGACTCAAACTAACAAAACAAGTTTTTAATTAAAATTGGACCCAAAATCGGAATCGGTATTTAAAAAATGGGTCTCGGTCTGGGTCCAGCATCGTTGTGACCCAGAACCGTCCCATTTGCAACCCTAATTATGAAAACATTTTTGTCCTTCTAAATAAAAATAAAAATAAAAAACGAACGGCACATGGATCGTTTCACTAGAGGACCTAATATTTGGCAGAAGTGTATAAACCTTTTAACTTTTTTGAATAATCACAACACATGACCCTTATTTGAAGACTGACAGAAAATTTAGGATGTATTTTTCAAAAAAAAAATTTAAACAAAAGGACATTGCTTTCAACAAAATACCTTTGGACAAATACATTAGCCACTAAATTAGACATTGATGCGGATAGCTAGCCAATTCTAAGGGTTGAGGTAGATCGGGTAGGTATACTAGTGGTCCCAATCTGTTGAAGGGGAAGTTTGATAATTGTGGGTCTTTAGATCCACCGTTGATTTGATCGATGACTTCTGTTGATCTCAATGTAGACGTGATTGATCGTGATAATTACGAATCAATGCGACTCTATAATATAAATATATGAAACGAACTCATGCCAGTTTGGATTTCAAAGGGGTGATCCTGCTACTACAATACAAAACATCTTTTTGCTAATAGTTATCAACAAAAATGTTAAAATTAGTTAATGAGGATGGACCCTAGCCCCACTTTGGAATATTAACTGGGAGTTGGACTTTATGTACGAGGTATTATAAAAGTAACTGTATTTTTAGCATATTGACCCCTATAAATACTATTGTTATTATTTTAATAGTTATGTATTGTACTTTAAACATAGTGATCAAACTTTTGAAATAACTGTTTTATATTATTTCTTATATAGTCATTAATTTCTAAACCCAAATGAATATATAATATGAAATTGATCAACAAAAATACTAAGTTTCATAATTCATAAGAAAAATACGACATTATTGGAAAAAAGGCAACATGGAATATGTTTCTTTGTGAAAAAGTTTTATATGAATTTTTCTTAATTATTTTGTGGCTTCAGATTCCCATTTTTTAGTATTAGATTATCATAAGTTAGTTTGGTTCTTCTAAATTTCTTTTATCATTGTATTGTTCATAGACTTTTTAAATAAGAAAATTATTTTATTTTGTATTTCTTTTATTATTATTTCTCACTTGTGATGGGTTTTTAGTTTTTTTTTTTCATGATGGGTTTTTTTTAATTTGTAAGTCCTTTTGTCTCTACCCTTGTGTGCTCCATTTTTTAGTTTTTTTTTCTCATGGATTTTTATTCTTCTAAATTGCTTATGTTATTGAATTGATTATGGATTTTCATTTCTATGTGTCTTTCAAATTCTATTTGATTTTATTAATAGTTTATATTATTATTTATTTATTTTGATTTTTTTTTAGTTTTCTTGGTCATTATTCTTCAATTTTCATGGGCTTGTGTGTTTTTTTTTTCTAAATTATTTGGTATTAGGTATTAAGTTCCTTGAACTTCTTTTTTGTTTTTCTATTCTCTCTCAGACTATAACCTTTTTTTATTAAATTTTAAAGAAATTGATTACAATTCTTTTTTTATAAATTTCAATATTATGATTATAGCATGGGCATGTATTTCTAGTGTTAATTACTAAGAATGAACTCTAATAAGACATTAGGGTGAAAAAGTTAAATAGCTTGCTTGTAAACAAACTTATGCTTGCTGGATACAGATGAATTGGACTTGGTATTTGGGGTCAGGCTTCCATGTCCATCTCCCTCTTGGTTTACATGCACTTATTTTGAGTCATGTGTTTCCTATATGGTTTAAATTTTTGGTTAATATCGGTTCGTATCGGCAGATACGAATCAGTATCGGCCCATACCGGTACGATAATCTAATGTGTATTGGTTTCCATAACACCCTGTCAAAATATCCCCCAAATATCGGATATTATCAGCCGATATCTCAAATTATCAATTATAACTGATATATTGACCAACTATATTTAAATATTTTTTTTTTTTCATTTATCCTATTCTACTTTTTTCTTCCTTCTTCCAAATACACCAGATGTTGCCTTTCTTCTTCTCCAACAGTTATTTCACTTCAAAGCCATCAAAAATACATTTTTTTTTGTTGATTTAGTCTCGAAAAATCATATACAATTCTACCAAGGCTAGCATTTTCTTTACAATAATTTTATAAAAATATTTAGATATAGCTTAGAAATGATGATTGCATGCTCTTTTTGTGGTATGTATCTTTCATTATCTTATATCTACACATTTTGAGGCTAGATCTACTTTTTGAGGTTTTAAAAATCACGATTTTTGTTGAAATCTTGTTAATCTTTGTAAAATATTTACTCAAATTTCTCATCATTTGAAGTAAATCATAAATGTCCAATTGCTTTGTCCTTTATCATATTATCATAATAAAATATGCTATCTTGATACTCTTGAAATCACAACATACTTGATTATTGAGTGATGAGTACAAGCTTTATTTCCATAAGTTTCACACTAATAGATAGCTCATAAGTCATAACTATGGTTACATTTCATAAAATTGGTGATATTCCAACTTATTTTGGTATATACTTCTAAACCAATTTAATTGTAAACAAAATTTATACAATTTCAGATAAGACAGCAATACATAATATCATGACTTTGGAAGATCGATAATTTGATTTATAGTTGTTACTAATTGAGAAAATATTTATTTTCAGTATTTTTATATTATTCTGGATTTTTTAGATATTTTTTTTTAATTGTTTTGGAATAAAAAGGAATTCACGCTGAGATGACCATGACAAACCGCGAACCACGATCGATACTAATACAGTATCATTTTTTGGGGCCGGCCAATACCGCGATTTTGAACCATTCATGAGCAAGCATGACTTTAATTATGAAAGATTTCTAGCTTATGGCAGTCTTAGAGCCAGAAAGCGAGTTATTAACTGGATGACCAAGTTCCAAGGATCCAAAAGATTCCATGGATGAGGTTAAGTGGGTGACAGCATCGACACATAGGGAAAGGGAAAGGGTATGGCTCGTAGGACATTAATTAAATAGGTGGATGAAGTTTTAGCCCCATCTAACCATAAAAAAAAATATCGCCACGTTGCAAAATGGGATATGTTTGCCTAATTTCATCTTAATATATCATTATATCTACTATATCTATTAAATTTCATTCATTTAGTGAGGGACTTGGTGGGTGAAGTTTCTCCCCATCCATCATATCCACCATTGGCATTCACACTAAAAAGTCGTCACCTCGCAGCCCAAATCAACTTGGGGCTTATTTTCAGTGGTAAATATTTGTTAGGATTCGGGTGAAATTTCACTCTTCTCGTTCTTAATATATCCGGTGCAAATTCTGCCCTTCCCTCTCATCCTTGACCTACTGGTGGCCACTTTACTTTCGCCCTACTAGTAGAGTGGAGTGAGGTAAAACCTTCAATTTTCAAACAAAGGGTTTCATCAAAAGTGCACATTTTCAAAATTTTCTCCTTAATAAAGAAAAAGACTGTTGTGCGTGTGTATGCGGAAACGTGAATCAATGCGATCGAGCAATCAATAAACCACACAAGAACAAGCAATCGCACACAAGAGAACTACGTAGTTCGGCAATCTTGCCTACGTTCACGGGAAAGAAACTCGACTCTCCTTTGGGTTCACTCTCTGTATGATTTTGGTCTGTTACATCATGGATTACACATTCATGATGTAACTCTATCTTAGTTAATAAGAAAGTCCCGATATAATTACCAAAATACCCATGACCCTAAACCCAATTGGTCTGGACCCACTAGGCCAACAATCTCCCCCTCCAGACCATGGGGAAGACGCCTCTGAACCCCTTGACTAGGAGTCCAGTCCTGCCAATTCTGAACACGGCTCCAGCTTTCCCTTAGACACGACCTTAGTCATCATGTCCGAGGGATTCTTGTTAGTATGAATCTTCTCCAGCTTCATGAGATTATTTTCGATGACCTCACAAATCCAATGATATCTCACATCAACATGCTTCGTGCGGGCAAGGTACGTAGCATTCTTACTAAGATCCATAGCACTCTGACTATCACAGTAGAGTACATACTCTCCTTGCTTCAAATCCAATTTTTGAAAAAATTTCTTCAACCAAATCATCTCCTTCCATGCTTCATTAGCAGCTATGTATTCTGCTTCGGTTGTAGACAATGTTGTACACTTCTGCAACTTAGACTGCCAGGAAATAGCTCCCCCCGCAAAAGTAAATAAGTACCTAGAAGTAGACAACTGACGATCAAGATCGCCTGCAAAATCAGCATCTATAAAGCCTTCAAGTACTTGTTTTGAGCCTCCGAAACACAAGCAAAAGTCTGATATACCTCTCAGGTATCTGAAGATCCACTTCGCTGCTTCTCAATGCTTTTTCGCAGGGTTAGAAAGAAATCTACTCACTAAGCCCACTGCATGAGCAATGTCTGGCCGTGTACACACCATGGCATACATAAGACTCCCAACTGCTGAGGAGTATGGAACAAACATCATCCGTTCCTTCTCTTCATCTGTAGTAGGACATAGTCTCTTACTGAGCTTGAAGTGACTGGCTAGAAGCATGTTAACTGGCTTAGCATCTTTCATGTTGAACTTTGCTAGCACCCGTTTAACATATTTCTCCTGTGACAACCACAACTTCTTGGTATTCCTGTCACGACGTATTTGCATTCCCAAGATCTGTCGTGCGGGTCCCAAGTCTTTCATGTCAAAAGTCTTTGACATATCCATTTTCAACCTGTCAATCATCTTACTATCATGTCCAATTATCAACATATCATCTACATATAAAAGAAGGATGATAAATTTACCATTATCAAATTTACAAATATAAACACAGTGATCTGCAGCTGTCCTCCGGTACCCATGACTCACTATGAATGAATCAAACTTCTTGTACCATTGCCTCGGTGCTTGCTTCAGCCCGTAGAGACTCTTTTTCAACCTGCAAACCAATTGTTCTTTTCCTTCTACCTCAAACCCCTCCAGCTGAGTCATGTAGATCTCTTCTTTCAAATCACCGTGAAGAAATGCAGTCTTCACATCCATCTGTTCAAGCTCAAGGTCCATGCTGGCGACTAGACCCAAGACAACTCTGATAGAAGTCATCTTCACAACTGGAGAGAAGATTTCATCGAAGTCAATACCCTCCATCTGCGCAAAGCCTTTAACCGCTAGCCTTGCTTTGTGCTTTATCAGTTTTCCACTGTCATCTCTCTTTAGTTGAACACCCATTTGTTCTTCAAAACCTTCCTGCCTTTTGGAAATTCCACCAGATAAGTATTGTTCTTTTTCAAAGAACACATCTCATCCTGCATAGCATTCATCAACTCATCTTTATCTGCATGAGTTTTTGCTTCTCGGTAGTTCTCTGGCTCCCCCTCATCAGTAAGCAAAATATAATCTGCTGCAGGATATCTTGTTGATGGTTGACGCTCTCGAGTAAACCTCCTAACCTGAGGTTCTGTGGTTTCTAACTGAGGAGACTGCTCCCCCCTATTCAACACCCTGTTCATCTGGCAACCCCTGCGCCTCATCATGATTCAGATCGTTTTGTCCACCTTCTCCACCTATAGTCTGCACTGGAGAAGGAGTCGGTGTGAGATCAACCACTCCATCAACAACTTCTTAAAACTTTTCAGTCTTCTCAATATCTCCAAAGTACTTGTCTTCATGGAACACGACATCCCTACTTCTGATAATTTTCCTCTTTTTAGGATCACATAATTTGTAACCAAACTCAGCTCCACCATAGCCAAGGAAAATGCAATATACTGCCTTATCATCCAGCTTTGAACGCTGCTTCTTTGGTACATGTGCAAAAGCCTTACACCCAAACACCTTCAAATGAGAATATGAAACATCTTTATCTGTCCATTTTCTCTCCGGAATGTCAAAATCCAAAGGAACTGAGGGAGACTTGTTAATCAGGTAAACGGCAGTCAGAACAGTTTCACCCTTAAATGGCTTGGGTAGTTGTGCCACTCTAATCATGCATCTCATCCTTTCAAGAATAGTGCGGTTCATTCTCTCTGCCACACCATTGTGTTGTGGAGTACTAGGAACTGTTCTTTCATGTCGAATATCATGCTTCGAGCAATAGCCTTTAAACGGGTTGAATGTGTAATCTCCACCATTATTTGTGCGGAGACATTTCAAGAGTTTTCCTGTTTCTCTTTCAACCATGACATGAAACTGCTGAAATACCTGGAACACTTGATCCTTCGATTTCAACTCATAAATCCAGACTTTTCTAGATGCATCATCAATAAATGTGACAAAAAACTTATTATCACCCAATGACTCCACCTCCATGGAACCACAAACATCAAAATATACCAAATCCAACAAATTAGATTTTATCGTTGATGTTTACCAAACAAGCAATGATCACAAGGGTCAAGGGATGTACCTTTGGAGTAATGAATTCGATCTTTCTTTGCCAATAACTGCAGTCCTTTCTCACTCATATGTCTCAGTCTCTTGTGCCACAGATTTGGAGAGGATCAGTCTTCAACAACATTCAACACACCTTTGCATAGCTTCACATGTGTCTTATATAGCGTATTACACGCTTTCCATCTCGCGACAATAACGGACCCTTTAGTAAGTTTCCACCTGCCATTTCCAAAGTAACTCTTATAACCTGCACGGTCCAATGAAGTTCCGAAAATCAGATTCAACCGCAGATCAGGAATATGTCGCACATCTTTCAGCGTCATTGTACAACCAATATTGGTTTTAATCACCAATCCCAACAATATCTGAATGACTTGTGTTGCCCATCTTCACAGTGCCAAAGTCCCATGCTTTGTACGTTGTGAACATCTCTTTAAAACAAGTAACATGGTAGGATGCCGCTGTGTCAACAACCCACTCAACCTGATCATCTGCAACACTCAAACACTCTTCATTTTCACTGGCCAGTGCCACTACTTCATTATTCAAAGTAGTTGTAGTGTTAGTGTCATTCTTCTGCTCATTGTTGGCTTCTTTCTTTTCCTTAAAGGCAAAGCAATTCTTTTTAATGTGGCCCTCCTTGCCACAATGAAAGCATTTTTCAGACTTTTTCTTAGTCTGTGATTCACCGCTAGACTTGTCACGACCCCCTTTTGGTCCCCTACTCTTACTCCTCCCCCTTTTCTCCGTAACAAAGGCCTGTGTATTATTTGTCCCTGTAGTTTTTCTTCTTTTTTCTTCATTTAACAAGCTGCTAGTAACCTGACTCATTGATAACACACCATCTGGAGTAGAGTTGTTCACGGAAACAACCAATGTCTCCCATATATCTGGCAAAGAACTTAGAAGCAATAAAGTTTGCATCTCATCATCAAAGACCATCTTCATTGTGGCTAATTCATGCACAACGTATTGGAATTCATTTATGTGATCTTCAATTTTACCACCCTTCTTGAATTTCATATTCACAAGCTTTCTAATGAGAAAAGTTTTGTTCACGGCAGTTTTCTTCTCATATCTTTCTTCTAACTTCTTCCAAAGGGTTCTCGCATTGGTTTCATTAGACACGTGATGAAATATGATGTTATCCACCTATTGTCTAATGTGACCAATGGTCTTTTTATGCATGTTTTTCCAATCTGGACCGGACATCTCTTTTGGTCGGGCACTATGCCCTTCAATGGGATCATAGAGGTCTTTGCAATAGAGGATATCCTCCATTTTAGGTTTCCAAATTAATCAATTTGTATGGTTTAATTTGATCATTGTATTGTTCACAATGTTGTTCTCCGTCTCAATTGAATAATCAAGAAAATAAGCAACTTTCACTAACCTCAATTTATGCACCAATCTGTAGATCTCGTCACCACGAGCATGCAGGAAGAAACGGATCTGAAATCCGACTTTGGATGGCTCCGATATTGCAAAAATAATTTTCTGTGCTCCGTTTAGTCAAACTTGCCTGTTGACCGTCAAACTGCCAATCTTCTTCCACAGTTATGTAGATCTGCTCGCAACGAGTCTATGGGCGCAAACGGATCTCCGATCTAACCTCGGATGATCAAGATATTGCGAGAACAAGTTTCAATCGTCGATCTCGGTCAAACCCCAGGTGACTGCACTTCCTGCTGACGTGTCGCTGACATCAGCGGCTGCTGGATGGGCTTCCTGCTTCACGGGTCAGGTCGAACTGGCCCAAACTGAACTGGACAGGGCTCTGGACTAGGCTAAGCTTCCTTGGCGGGTCAGGTCAGAGCCGACCCGACCCGGTCCGAAACCTGGACTTGGGCAGAACCTGGCCCAGGTCCCTTTCTTCTTCTTTGTGTTCTGATTTCTGTAACTGAAATCAAGGACCAGCAAATCCTGCAGCCCTCCTCTCCGATCTTCCTTCGGGTATGGCGAGGCGTAAACGGCACAGCGGCGACGACACGATCCTTCTCCGCCGACGAAGCGGAAATAATCCGGTGACTTGCGGCGGCGGCTGTTCCAATGTGCACAGTCTTTCGGCAAAAAAAAATCTGGGTTTTTTCCGGCAGTGGCTAGCAATGATAGCAGCACTCTTCCATGACGACGCGCAACGGCTACAGAGAATCCAGTGAGATCTATGTCTTCTCCGGCGAAGATGAACAGGCAGCGGCTGGAATTTTACTAATTCCAGATGAATGAAGAGAAGCTTCTGCAACTTCTTCTCCGAGATCTCTCCAACAGCGATCGGTGTGGCCCACGCGAGATCGGAAACGATCTCTCTTTTCTGCGACGAAGAATCCATGCGCAGAAATCTGGATACCTTTGATCCTATCCGTCTATCGCAACACAGCACAATCCAATCCTTGAAACCCTAGGCTCAGATATCACTTGTTGTGCGCATGTATGCGGAAACGTGAATCAATGCGATCGAGCAATCAATAAACCACATAAGAACAAGCAATCGCACATAAGAGAATTACGTGGTTCGGCAATCTTGCCTACGTCCATGGGAAAGAAACTCGACTCTCCTTTGGGTTCACTCTCAGTATGATTTTGTTCTATTACATCATGGGCTACACATTACATCATATATATAATACTCTCTTTCTTATTTTCCCAAGAAACCCTATCCTAGTCAATAAGAAAGTCCCGGTACAATTACCAAAATACTCATGACCCTGAACCCAATTGGTCTAGACCCACTAGGCCAACAAAGACATCATCGTTTCTCCACTAAAAAAGAAAAGAAAAACTCACATTTTAAACAAAAAGTCAAGAAGATTCCCTACCAAATAACTAAAGATAAATATCATCATAACCCGCTTATATTTTATTCTTTCACTATTTGAAGCTTTACTTCACTCCACTCTACTAGTGAAGTTTCCAAACAGATCCAATGAAAAATAATGGATTGTCTCTGACAAATTGGCCTCTCATAACTTACTTTTTCACATAATCCCATCCCCCCTCCTCCCAAAGAAAATTTCTTGCTTATGCCCTCTCTTATTGGTTAAGTCCAGGATAATCTTATCTGATTAGGGTCATGGAGGTGAATGGATGTGGTGTTTTATAATTATTAGATCCGACTTGGTCTTTGTCCTCAGTCAATCTCAATCGTATATAATAAGGGAAGGACCAGCAAATGCAGAATCCATAGAGGATACCGCGAGGCTAGTGATCACCGGGAAGATGGTTTCTTACACGACCCCTTCTACTGTGGAATTTTTTTTTTTTTGTTTGAAAGGTCAACATTTGTACTTTTAAAGGCCAAAGATTTGTTTTGAAAGGTCAAAAAAATTCTTTTATATAGGTAAAAAAAATCTTCCATGGTTTCTTACACGACCCCTTCTGGTGTGGATTTTCTCTATATCTTATCTTGGCGCTACTTAAACAGCACTCTAAGGAAGGTCGGATTTCACGCCATAGAAACGACTTTGGATTATTAGGAAATGCGTGCGTAAGGACGTGCGTGCGTGATTAAGGACACTAGTTAGATGCTTATCACCAAACAGTTGTTGAGGCTAAGTGGGCAAAACATGTTAGGCCCATCATGCTCCCACGGCACATCTCCCACTTGACCATAATAGAGGGGAAACCTTGGCAAGGTTTTACTCTCACTATTTGTGGATTTTACCATTGATATATGTCAAGGTTTTACTCCCACTATTTGTGGAATTGACGATTAACAATCGGCATATATGTCAAGGTTTTACTCCACTATTTGTGGATTTTACCATTAAAAGTCAAGTCAAGGTTTTATTCTCACTGTTTGCGGAAATTTTGTACTTTCTACACCCTTTATCCATCATTACACCTAAAAAAAATAAAGATTATGAATTTCACGACATGCCCTAGTGTCCGGAAAGTTTTGTGATCAACTGCACAACTGAGGAAGTCCAACTATCTAAAGTAAAAAATTTCATATTGGAAAATGTTCACTAATTAGATGTTAGTTTTGCCCTATCACCATGAAACTTATCGTAGCTCTTGTCCATCTGTAAGGTTTTAACTCAGTATGTTCAGGGCATGTAATGTAAGGTGAGAATGGTCGACAACAATCTTGGCAAAGATATTTGTGATTTGATTTGTTAACAGCATCAATTCATACAAGTTTTGCAGGCATCCTTATTGGGAGAAGGAATCACAGGCAAAGGTATTCTAGCGCAATTGAACTTAGAAACTGGTATTCCCATCTACGAAGCCGAGCCTCTCCTCCTCTTCTTCATCCTCTTCACACTCCTTGGAGCAATCGGAGCGCTGGGCGATCGGGGTCGCTTTGTCGATGATCCTCCAACTGGGCTTGAGAGGGCGGTGATTCCACCAGGAAAAGGCATCCGATCGGCCTTGGGCCTTAAGGAAGGAGGTAGTTTCATGGCTTCAAATTTTCATTTCTAACCTATTACCTATTGATCAACTCTCTTTATTTCTCTACCATGGACTACTAGTGGGAAGACTACATTGAGGCCTACATGGCCAGAAGAAAACATGATGCGTCTTCGACTAGCATTTGGCCCGAATAATCTGACCCGCACTCTACACGGGTTGATCTTGGATAAAATAAATTTGACCGGTGGTAAAACGGGTCAACTTAGGGCTAATCCACAAAACCCATTTAAACTAGCTAGGTCAGAGTTTCCCTGCATATCTAAACCATTCTAAATTGTTTGGTGGTTTAATATTTTTGCACTTTAGTCTTTTTCTGGCCCACAACAGATTCGAATATAACCTTAATTCCTGAAATCAACTGGGCTTGGTCCAGACTTTTACGAGTTGGGTTGGGACAGGTCAGGTCAGGTTAAATTAGTTGACCCACATAGGATGCAGTTTATGTCGGTAGGGTCGGGTTGACCAGCATTGGGTGCAGGGTGGGGTTACTTGACCCATTTTAAAAACAGTTCAAATACAAGCTGAACTTCAACCTACACAGCCCACGTCAATCTAAACTGTTTCAATCCGACCCTACCCGTTTGCCACCCCTTTCTCTCTTTGGGGGCTCGAACTCATGGACCCTTACACACGCACACATCTCTAACCAGCTGAGGTACATTGTAGCATAAATATTGTATACATAATCGGTATGGATTTTCTAATCAGTTTTATGCAGAGACATTGTAGTCTAATAATTTGACTGAGTGCATTGACTAATTATGCAACAATTTTCTCTGATGAAGGTCCACTATTTGGATTCACAAAGTCGAACGAGCTGTTTGTAGGGAGATTGGCTCAGCTTGGTATAGCATTCTCCATAATTGGTGAGATAATTACAGGAAAGGGCGCATTAGCACAGCTAAATATCGAGACGGGAGTGCCTCTTCAGGATATTGAACCGCTTGTTCTGTTCAACGTCATTTTCTTCTTCTTCGCAGCATTGAATCCAGGGAATGGTAAGTTTGTTACAGATGAAGAAGAACAGTAGGATTGGGGAGTATCTACTGTGATGTTTTCAAGTATTTATGTGTTCTGTTAACTGACAAAACAAACAGGGTTTTGAAGTGTGTGTGATTAGCAGCAGTGAGCGTCTGTAGTTCATGTTATTTCCCTCTGGATGAATGCAAGTTTCAGTAAAATCAGTCATATGACAGTGGCATTGAGTTTCTTTCTTTTGAATTGGTGGGGCTACAGGGTAATGGCTGCGACTTGCTAGTAGTTCCATTTGTGACTGGGGCCATTCTGGTTGAACCATACTGGATTTCCTACTAAATAAAATGTTTCCTCACATAGTGGGACCCACAAGATTGTGGAATCAGCAGAAATTTGTATGAGTGAATCACAAGGCCCAGACCCAGGTCATGAGATTGGGCAATCAGTGGGACTTTTCCAAACATAGACCATCCTGTGTGCGGCCAGCAGTACCTAAAGATTGTTTCTCATTTGAAGAAACCCCTTACAACACAATAGTCTATGAGGAACTTCGATATGATCTTAGTGGTAAAGGCTCCCACTCCACCCACCGGGGATAGAACCTTGGTAAATGGCTTTACTCCTCTCTTACTTGGCCACTGAACCAAGTAAGCCCAAAAAAAAAAGAAAGAAAGAAAGAAAAACACAAAAGTCTATCAGCATCCTGCCTACAGCTACAGGGTGCACCTAGGGAGATGCTAATCACTGAGTGTGGGAATCGGGCGTAACTTCTATTGGGGCAAACCTAAAACTGCATGGCCAGATATGACCAAAGGTGAGATTTTGGTTAGGCTTGTTGGGGTTCAGATGGGTGACTAGCCCTAAAAGTTACCACAAGTGGATGGATCGCTACCTGTATAACAAGGGTGAGTCGGATATCGTTCCCACGAGGAGAGAAATCTAATTACCAACATGTGATCTCCTATATTATATAAGCAATCGAAAATATAAATGGTGATTGACCAAAGCAAATAGAATTAAGATGACTAGCAGATTATAAAATTCCTAGGGGTTTGGGTTCATCAATGAATTACCTCCATAATATGAACCTATTGACTTAATTCTCTCTTATTTCATACAATGGTTGAATGCCCTAATGTATATGATGATCTCTTTCAAGACTCAACACGTTAGCCACATTAAACCTATGTCTACTTTCGTGATCATAGCAATCAATGCAACTTCATTAACGATTTATGGAATTCTGATATTAACCTCACGGGCATTGTTTACTTTTGTGATCAACAGCCAATGATTAGTGAATCCATGAACTAATATCAAACTTCCACCTTCGCTACTTCACTTGATACCTTAAACATGCATCTAATGGCCAGTTAGATTGCAACCATGAAAAACGAATTCACTAAATTGCATTCAACAGGAAATATTTAAATCAACATTGGTTCAAATCATATTGGAAAATCCATGACTACTTCCTACCCCTAGGACAGAAAACTTAGCAATGCAACATAATACTTAGCACAAAATAATTAAACAGTAAAGAAGAACCCATTGGACTGGAAGATTGATTGTTGTTGATTTGCTTCTTCTTCTTCTCAATGCCCCTTCTTCCTCTCTGCCTCCTCTTTAAAAAAAAAATCTCCAAAAACCGTCTCCAACCCTAATTTTCGTTCTGCATGCCCCCTTTCCATTTCTGCTCCTGATTAGTCTCCTAACTAATAGGAATTTGCTTCCTATTCTATAACAGAAATCTGTCAGCCTATTCAACCACGATTTTGACCATCAAAACGACCTTATCTTGAGCTGGCATCTTCATAAGAATTGTAGGTCCGTATTTTATCTTTCCAATGCAACTGACCTTGCATCAATTGGACTCCTATAGCCCAAGATATGAACTCTGAACCGAACAGGCCCTGTCTACTGGAAAATTTTCTGGACAGATTATGACTTATGCATTTTAGCACCGTTTCGACTTCCAAATCTTCCGAACTGGCCTTTGGACTCTTCACAAAAGTTGTAGCCCTCTCTGTTAGATCTCCGAAGAGTCCAAGATCACCAAATTTTGATGTCGGTAACCCAAGTTATAGCCAAAATACCACAGGAACACAATTCTGACTGGAATCAAACTTTGACTTCGGGAAAACAAATTTTTGCTCAATTGGTAGCTCTGCCAATTCTCCATCCAAATTATCACCTAAAAACCTAGAAAACAATAAAAAGACCAATGATTAAATAAACTAAAAAGAAGAAAAAAATTCCTAAGTAATCTAACTAAAAATACCAAAATCATACTCTAACATAAGGCTACTTATTAAGAAAAAGATGTAAACAAATGGCCACATCAATGGGCTGAGCCATGAATTTCGAAACCTGGGTGGAACTAAGTTCAGGTTTCGTTTTGGGCTTTAATTACTTGAATTGACTGAGGTGCCCGGCTTATCTATAATCATGTGTACATACTGGAAAAATACACTATACAAAGTATATGTACTCTATACAAAGTATATACATTTTCTAAGATTCATATATTTTGAAATGCAAAGCAGACCCAAAAATATTGGGCACTCGACCCAGCCCAAGATAGCTTCTTTTATTTATTTTTGGCTAAAAAGGAGGATTGATGGGGGAAAACAACCTTAAATAATCCAAATTGCAGTTGAGTGGAGAATTTACAACTCAGGCTGGTTCAAGTCAGGTCCATTAGGGTTTCATTTGGGGGACCAGTTTCTTGTTTGGCTTTAACAACATCCTATATTGGTGGGTGACACGACCCAAGCCCGAGATTATGATTAATCCGAGATAACCCCGAGTCGCGTCGCATACTTACTCCCGTGAATCTCAACGCATTAAAATTCACAAGGGATATCGAATACGTATTATGCGGAATATTAACAAATAGACATTACTCATGGAAAAAAATTCATTTACACTATGTACCAACTAATCACTTGCATATTTAAATACAATGCAAGGATTAAAGTGTAAAGTTCCATTCCATTTCATAATAAAGTTTTCTTTTCAACCTCTCATTTTTTTTTCTTTCATTTCCATTCAATTAGTCCTCCTGGAGGAACCGTATTGGATGTCTCCGGTGGCGCTGTGGCCTCAGAAGGACCGGCATGGGCAGCTATGCCTGTAATGCCATCAATAAAACTATGAATTTGACAATTCAGCAATGTATAAACAATTATATGATTAAACATGCTAATTACACATTTAATTCATCTAACTCATAGTTAGACAGTACAATTCCAATTTATAATCAATATGAGTCTTTTTATTTGGAAAACTACAATAGCATTTCAATTTCAATTCATATTCCATCTTCCTAAAAAGGAAGGATTCCATCTTCCCTAAGGAAGGATTCATATATTGTGAGACTTATCAAAGCTATCTCCACAGAGCTCCGGAACGCCCCCAAATAATCTACTGCAGCAGTATCAACTCACAAGAGCTTATAGAAATCACCATGTAATGACAGACTCAATGAACAATTCAATTATCATTTCATTTCAATACCGTTAAATTTCAATTAACGGATACAATTCAATAAACAATTAAACAATATCAACTATTCAGGTGTAATCCTCAGTTGTTTAATGTACGTGTTATTCTCGATAGACATCACAATACATGTGGATTTTGTACAGTAAAGTCCCCTTAATTAACACCTATGGAGGTATAAACAACATTAATAGCCTTGAAACATCCAATAGGCTTTATCCTTGTAATTCAGAATTACCTTCTAAAATCATATTAATTTCGTACAATCTATCCATTAGCTTTGGAAACTAATATTATCATTGAATTACAATTACTAGCTTATGTTAACCTTTTGATTAACATAGATTTCACTTTGGATCAAAATCCAAAGACAACACTTTATGGACATAATAAAGACTTCATTATTCATTAATTGTATTATATTTAGTCCTTACACTAAACATTTAGTCTTTTAAACTAAATTTTATAGATTATTTAAAATTCTAAACTTTACTCAATTTTTAAGAAGGCCCGGTCGACCGAGGCCTTGGCCGGTCGACCCTGTGAACTGGGAGTCCGGTTGACCTGAGAAGATCAGGTCGACCTTCCCTGTGTATGCCCGGTCAACCGAGGCATCAGCCAGTCGACGGCAGTTGTAAACAAAAATCCAGCATAGTGTTTTCATCAGGCTTCCAGAGAGCCAAACCATGAGTGGCCGGTCGACTGAGCATACCAGTCGGTCGACCGAGCTGCGCCTAGCAAGTTGCAGAATTCTGATTCAGAATTCTGTTTCGACTCCATGACCTGCAATAACCACTTGGAACCTCCTGTTCCCTTCCTCAACACCATTTAAACACTTCTATTCCATCATTTAATCACTATACACATCATTCAAATGAGTCAAATGATGATTTCATTCTAAACAAATCAACCAACATCTCTTCTAATAACCAAACTTGCACGAATTCTCAAACAAATAGCATATAATTGCAAACAAGTGTTTATACTTGCCTCTGATTTGAATTTAACACAAAAGCCCTCCTTCCTTAGGCTCAATTAAAGATGAATTTCCACCTCTTTAACTTTCTCTACTATCCCTAATATCATAAAATCACAAACATGAAACCCCATAAGCTTGTCTATGTTAAGAGAATCTAAATCATTCAATTCAAACCTGAAATTCTAGAAACTACAACGAATCACTTGTTACCTTGATGGAAAGAAATCTGAGAGTTCTCTCACACTCTAACTCCAAGAAGATAAAAGATGAAGAAACTAACTTCCGTTTTGCAATATCACTTGAAACACTCAAACCCTTTTTCTTGATGAGGACAAAGGAGAAAACGAAACGAAGAGGAAGAAAGAACTCAAGCTTGCTGTTTTTCTCTCTTTCTCTTGCTCAAAGTTGCTGGGATGAAGCCACCTCATAACATGAAGCTTGGGTTTGATGCATATCATATTCATTTTTGCACATTAATCCCATATATTATGCATATTTCCAGTTTGAGTCAATTCAAGGCTCATTTGACTCATGTTAAGTCAAATGAAAACGCGTGTATTATGAAAATTGTTGTACTCATTGAGATACACATGTTGGTATCAAATTTCATCGCATTTGACGAAATACACATAAACTCGTATTTACGAAAAAATCCTTAATTCCAATAATTTGGGTCTAAAATCAAGGGGATTTTGGGCGGAGGTCCCTGAACATTTGATTTTAAAGGCTAAGGTCCACAATAACTTTTCGTAACGGCTGCAGTCCTCTTGTAACTGAGAAAGACAAAAACGCCCTTGTATACATCAACAAAAACAAAACTCAAACAAATTTATCTGAGTTTTCAAAACTCAGATAAATTTGTCAGTCTTCTAAGGCAGTCTTCTCACTGTTTAAACCATGATTTGGATCAGATGTGTAGCCTGTGGACTGTGGTCTTGGACCATCCTTTCACATCTTAAAACCACTTACAAATTGACTGACTTGGGCTTTCTTGAAATTGGGATACAGGATACCTTGTGAATACAACAACCAGAACTTGGCTGTGAGAGTAGAACAAAGCAGCCAAAACCCACATTACATGGCAATCAAGTTTCTCTATCAAGGTGGCCAAACTGACATCATGGCTGTTGATATAACTCATGTATGATATGAAGGTTAATAGGTTATAGTATTAAAAATCAAAATCAGTGTTATCTATTGTTTAAACCTGATAATCTCTGCTTTATCACTTCCACGAAAGCAGAACATGTTTGGTTTCTCCCATAGTTCCATGCTCCTGCTCCTTCTTCTCCTTCTGTCAGCTGGCAGAGAAAGAAAACGCGAATCACGAATCACAACCACTGCAATAAGAAAGGAGAGATGGATGTGGGTCGTCGGATGACACCACTTCAATAGCTATTTGTTCGAAACTCAGAATTTTTTTTATCAAAACTGAGATAAATTTGTCTGAGTTCTGCAAAAAAACTCAGATAAATTTGTCAGAGTTCTGCTAAAAACTCAGATAAATTTTTCTGAATTTTGACAAATTTATCTGAGTTTTTGTCCAGTTTATCAAAGATTTTGGAAAATTTGTCTGAGTTCTTGGCAAATTTATCTAAGTTTCTTAGAAACTTTGATAAATTATCTAAACTCATATAACTTTTTAAAAGAAGAAGGTTGTTGTTATGTGTAGGCTTCTGCTAACAAGCAGAAAAAACAACCCATAAAACGAAACAGAAAAATCTCATTCCAAACTGCTTATTTTCAAAACTTAGATAAATTTTTAAAAACTCAAATAGCAACAGTATTCTTGCAAGAAAGAGACAGAGACCCCATTTTTTTTATTGCTATTATTGCAAGACATAGACTTACACGAAATGGAAAAAGCAAAGAAAAAGCAAGACAGCAATGGGTTTTGTGTTATGTAAAACCCGTCGCCTGAGAAGGCTGGGACTGGTCGTGTTTTCATTGCCGGGCCGTCGCCATCGTGGCTGGGGTAGTCGGAGATGGCCGAATTCGATTTGCAGAGTTCTCTAGTGAAGTCTCTCGTTCCTAAAGAAGAAGAATGAAAGAGTTCTTCAGGACAACAAAGAATGACAGAGAACTTGGCCTAGGAATGTAGGAGAAAGGGGCAAATTGGTGATGAAAATATATGACGTGGCATATTAGGGACCTTTCACCAAAACATCTCCAGCTGTCTGGACTAGAGACATTAGAGAAAAAGTTGCTGTCCTTGATGCCTTAAAAGACCATGCTCAGGGACTGTTGGCTAATTTACCCTAAAATCAACTCAATTACGTTAATCTCTTCCAAACTTGTTCATTATGCTTAATTCATCTATTCAAGACTAATTTGATCCATTTAGTCGTTAATCACTCTTAAGTTGATTAATCACGCTTAAACCATGTTAATCTGGATTAATTAGAGTTAATCTTTATTAACTCGGGTTGGGGTGTAACAGTGGGATTGTTGTTCAGCCAGCATCTGATTTAATCCACGTGCCCAAACTGCACCCATGGCTCAAAATCCTAGATATTGATTTTGAATCATCAAAATCTAATCTCTGTTTAGAGCAGTTTGTTAATAATTAAACCAACAGTGGAAGAAGGTTGGATCAGTGTTCGATTGGATGGTGCTTATTCATTGGGGTGGATACCGTGGATTAGTCATAGGTGAGCCTCCTGTAACGGACAAAAAGGGGGAGAGGTGTTTTTAAAGATATGAGAATGGGTCCAGATTTTTGAGCCATTTCAAATTCAGATACATCCAAATTCTATTTGGGCTTGGGTCCGGGTCCCTGACGAGAGTATTCTAAGGCCCTCATCTCCACAAGACATAAGCAGTGATGTTAATAAATGTATCATTAATGCATAGATTAAAACAATGGCATGTGAATAAGAGGATTTGCATGTGCCTCTAGGGATTAGTACCAGATCGGAAGTGATATTGTATATCATTTGGATTTTTGCACAGCTTAGGAGCTCATCTAAATAATTTGTGCATGGGGCCACGTTAGTTCATGGGAAGGTGGGGATCAAAAGATTTGGATGCAACTCACTTGTAAGCGAAATCTGAAGCCCAATATATAATCCTAAGTCCTATTTACTTCGACTGTGGCCCTCAAGTTTAATATTTTCACAATGCATCATTTCTTTTCAATTTAACTGTGGATTCCATTTGGATCAGTGTGAAAAAATGAGGTCAGTAATTTTTTTTTTTATTGATAATAATACCAATGACATTTAGGGGGGATGGTTGTGTGTACCCCATTTGAATTGATCATGGGAGGTCATATTACAAGGGCTGTGTGCATTTAAGCTATTTGCGCTCTAGCTCACCTGAAAAGTTCTGGGTTTAGATATGCATGGCTGAATTTGAGTCCAATTTCATGTATGTATATATACCATGGACTGGGCCAATTCATTTTCATCCCTGATAGGATCTATCTCTCCCCTTTAGGGGACGTTTGTTTTTTTCATTTACATATGTAATTGAATCACATGGGTAATGGATACACATAAATCATGTTTGTTTGGTGTGATTTTGATTCACATGTGTAAAATAGCTATGTAAATTGTGTGAAACATGGACCTTTTTGCGCCTTACATTTTCACACCTCAAGAGGTGTGAAACACTTTCACAGGGCACCGTTACCAGGCGGAGTGCTACATGCCTCAATGAGCAGTCTGCCCTTTTTTATTTTAAATTTTTTGGGACCCACTTGTAACATCCGGACCATTCATTCTCTTAAGAAGCTCAAACACGACCATATGTCCAATTTTCAACCATTGATGATGCATGGAGGTTGAGATATGATCGACATAATCACAGTCGTTGGATTAATCTATTGTTACTAACATATAGCAGTCCGCCTTGTATGATTTTTTTATTTTTCTGGGACCCACGTGTAAAATCAGAACCGTTCATATTCTTCAGAAGCTCAACCACGGCAAACTGTCCAATTTTCAACCGTTGATGATGCATGGAGGTTGAGATATCATCAAACAATATACAACCTATTGTTACTAACATACCCAGTCTGCCTTTTATGATTTTTTTTAATGTTCTGGGCCCCACCTGTAAAATCAGGACCGTTCATATTCTTTAGAAGCTCAAACATGCTCATGTGTCCAATTTTCAACCATTGATGTTGCTTGGATGTTGAGATATCATCAAACAATCTACAACTTATTCATAGATTCACATGTGAAATGTTATGCTAGTAACAAACAGTGGAATCTGATTCACATGTGAGTCATTTACATATGTAAATGACTCACATGTGTGTCATTTACACATGTGAATCACTTTCACACGAAACAAACGACTCCTTAGTTATTTACGGTTTCGAGCCAATTCAATCCTATGTCCACTTAGAACGGGATCTGGTCCAAAAGGCCCGATCATAAGCATCCAAATACTTGAAAGTTCGATCTGTAATTCAGATTTCTCTATGAATATTAGTGGATCAGGATTGATACGCATTACAATATAGTGGAACAGAGTTTGCTCAAAGTGTCTGATTTGGGCTAAATAAAAATTTCACCCTACAGATTTAAACGATCTGAATGAGGATTTGCTGCCAGACCTTTAAAATTCCAGATTCAGACAGATGGTCTAGAAAGCTTGGATCTTTAATTGGGGCCCACTAATGCACAGTTTATAGACTAAGACCCTATATATTGAGCTCAAAGGCAAAAAAAGCCATTTGATGGAAATTAAATCAAAGAAATGAACATCAAATAATCTTTACTCTTGTGGAAATTAAATCAAAGAAAAATGGGACATGAATAACCAGCCATCACCTTAGTTATTCATCGCCCATCTTCCTTTAATTCTATTTTCATTGAAAGAAGGGATTATTTGATGCCCATTTTTCTTAAATTCACCTTTGAACTTTGATCTTCATTTTTAACCGCTTATGGTATAAATTTTATGTATTCAATTCCTATGTATTGTAATGCAAACAAACAAACCCATTTTTATTTTTATTTTGAAATTTACTTTTAATCTTCATTTTTAACCACCTATATGTATTTCAATTCACATGCATTCAAATGCAAACGCGTAGGCCCTAAAGGACCCAGTTGGCCGCTCGATGTTTATGGAAATTATACATTTTATATTGCATTAAAATGGGGCACTTTTTCAATCAAAAGAAAAACGAGCAAATGGAAGTAAATTTACCTATTTCAGCCATTATTCCTTCTGATTGAGAAAACTAGTAGAAACAAATAAACATGCCTGAGGCAATGGGATTTGTAATATCAAAAAATAAAAGCTATGAATATCTAAAGAGCCAATCCAATGTGTGAGCTTCAAGTTCGACTGCTATGGGCCAGTTTAACTTAATTGGTTAATGGGGCTGATACCACAATGGGCCGCATAGGTATGTTGGGCGCCACATAATCCACCATAGTAAACACAGGATGTTTCTTCATTCAGAAACGACAAGGTAAGACGTGGAATCTCAATTTCTGCACCTGGAGTGCACTCAGTTTCCATTCTAACACAAACATCCATCCTTTTGGACCTGTCTCTTTGCACTCCATTTACAGGTAAAAGTGGCTTCATGCACTTAAATAACCCTGAATTCCCTGTAACAGTTAATTTGATTCTTGACATGGTTACAAGGATCCCACACACGAGAGAGAGAGAGAGAGAGAGAGAGAGAGAGAGAGAGAGAGAGAGAATTGTAAATTTATTTATTTATAAGTAAACAGTAGTACAATCTTAGAAATCTAAGATCCAAGGAGATGAACAATCTTACAACTCTACAATCCAATCAAATGAAAAGACCCTCCTTTCTTCAATAGAATACAATAAATTAACAACATAGAATCCAAAGAACCATAACAAACCAAGAAACTAAGCCAGCATCTAAAGCCCCAGCAAAATTCACTCTTTTTTTTATACACCAAATTGTGCTTAAACCTCTTGTCAAATGGCATTTTCTTTTTCAATAGATCCACTCAGAAAGATATATTTATCATATCAGTGAGCAAGCTCTCCATCAGAAGAGTCTCAACTTGCGCTGCACATCGGACCTTTGACAGCTCTTTTGCTGCACACGAATGCTCATTGTTAGCATTAGATGTTTGGATGCCCCTAGAATGACAGATTGGCTGAATGTCTATCACACTATAGGTGAGATGCAGAACATCCACTATGCAGACAATGACTGGGATTCAATTGATAAGCACCTTTTTCCTTTTTTTCATATTCTAGTGTACTGAGGCACCCAAGAGTAACTCAGTAAGTTAGAAGCTAAGTATAATTTGCCACAATAGGAAATATGTGGCAGTCTGTGCAGAGCCCAATATACGCACAACATACGAACTATCTATAGAGAAAAGGAGCAATCTAACATTCTTAACAATTATACAAGAAATCGAAATTGACTGTGAGTTCAGAAATTGAGGGTCTTATCCTCTTTAGTGGTCTTTCATAGAATTCATTCCCACTTCACTGTATTCATAGAAATCCAAAATGAAGTGAGCAAATGCGCCCGACTCTCTCTTTTTTTTTTTTTTGTCTTTCTCAGTATCGTCCTGGCAAACATGGGCAAGGACTCCCATTGGCAGGATTAGGGTTGAAACCCTGCTTTGCCCCAACCCTGTTCCCGCCCTGTTCCCGCCCTGTTCAGTGCAGGTGGCTTACCAATGATGCAACAGCGCGCGCGCGCGCACACAAAAAAAAAAAAAAAAAAAAAAAAAAACCGGTGTAAAACAAATCCAATTCATTACATTGATGAGTAGGATGTGCTTACTATAGATTGATGGCAAGTCTTTGGGGTAAGCCAGCTTCTTAAGGGGGCAAGCAGAAAGTGGAAGGACGGGGAGGTTGTCGCAGTTGCAGATCTCAACCATGTAACCATCTGGGTCATGGAAGAAGAGCTGATCTACCTTCACCCCACCTTCCTCCACCACTGCCGTTACATAGTCAATGTTCATTGCCTCCAGCTTCCTCATCACCAACTGCATGTCTGAACACTGGAAGGAGATGTGGTTGGCTTTAGGATTTATCACCCCTTTCTTCTTTGGAGCATCAGCAGGAGAGTTGCATTCTAGCAAATGGATACCAATCCCATAATTGAATAGCCTGAAGAGAGTAAAACCCAGACAAAAAATGGCTTAGAAAACATATAATTTTTATAGCTTCTCAATTATCATCATCTAAAAAGGCATTTTCTATAATTTGGGTGTATAAGCAAGCTCCAAAAATCAAATGCTTTCAACGAGGTTCTACAGGGTACATATTGAAGTAATTGTTACTCTAACCCTGTAAGAGAGACAAGTGTAACTCTTAACACTTGCAGAACAATGTAAATCTTGTTGTCTCCGTGATTGCTTGATTGATTGTATGCATTGTGTGTTTGATTGTGTGATTGCATGCATTTCCGCTGCACAGTTTCCCTCCACTTCTGTTTTGTGTTGAAAATGAAAACTACTGACCTCATTTCATACACTTCTATTGTTTGTTGGGGCAAAATATACTCTACACTGAAATGTTTTTAGGATCACATTCTAGAAAAAAAATGAATAAATAAGGTGGTGATGATGCATCACTGCAAAATCTTTCAATCGCATTCCCCTTCATATATGAACTTTCTTTTCTCTATTTTTTTTGTGGAGCAAAAAATTGAGCAAAAAAAAAAAAAAAAAAGCAAAGAAATATGTATTGTCACAGTTGGAAACAGTAAAGAATGGCATTTCAAAGAACATTGGGTCTTGTAGGAGAAAAGATGTGAAGAAAACAACCCACAGTTCTAAATTTTCTAATTTCCACTGTGGATAGTTATCTCCTCCTAATTTCCTCCCCACCCAAACAACAAAACTTGACAAAGATGGGAATCAAAAGAAGAACAGAGCACCCACCATGCTCCTTCGAATTTGAAAGAAGATGGCCTCTTAATCATCACAAAACCCAACACCTCCTCATAAAATCTCACGGATTCACTCACTGATTCACATACAAAAGACACATGATTCAATGATAGCAAAGGAAGTGAATCACTCTCACACTCCACAACTCTCTCAATCTCCAACCCCATCTCTCTATTTCTCTCTCTATATCTCTCTATCTCAAACTCTCAAAGATATCCAAACCTTACAATAATAATCCCTCCATCCACACCCCTATATATAAATGCACCACCAAAGAGTGATTCCTCTTATCTTCTTTCTTGCGTCATATTTCGCGTTGGGCATGGAAGAAATGAGGGAAAGAAGTGGAAAATGAAGAATTACTCTGCCATCTGCTAAGACTAAAGAGACACGTGAAAAGGATGCACCGCCGATACGGATTCGTATTAAAATAATTGAGCCGTTTGTCCCACCTGCCTTTTTTGCAATACATAGTCGACAAACATGACGTGACCAGCATCATTTCTCCGATCAGGAGGTAAAATCAGAAGCTCGTTTTTTTTTTTTCCCCTTCTTTACTTGCTTTCTAGCTACTACCATTGATGACAGCCATGTTCCACCAAACGTGTCTTTATTGCAAATAAGTTCAGGAGGTGAAAGGAAATCCAAAATAAGAGACCTGGTCTGATGCTAGGCTTACACCATTTAGCAATTCGGTATCTGTCACAAATGGTTTTGTGTTTTAGAAAAATGGTGGGACCCGTCGTGGATGGAGCACTGATGGAATTGAATGACTTCTTCCAAGTATAGTTTTGTAACCATGTGGAATGTGTACTTGTATTGCTGGCTCATTCCCATGGTTGCTTGATCTTGATCATGCCTATTATTGTTGGGTTGTTTAGTTAGTTAGTTAGTGCCTGTTTGTTTTTGCCGTATTAAAGGTGGTGTAAATGTAGGTTAAGGTTGGACATTTTTGGATCAACATATTTTGATAAAAAAAAAAAGGTGGAGTAGGAAAATAAAATTATGATGTAATGTTTAGAGAAAAAGTATAATAAAAGAGTAAAATTAGGGTTTGACACTATTTGTTCTTTTACTCACCTCTCAAAGTCTAAATTTGTGATAAATTCTAATATAATAAATTTGATGAGAAAAATATTTTTTAAATATACTTTATTATTGTTTAATTTGATAATTAATTTATCATTACTTTTTTATTATAAAATGTAAACAAAATAGGCTAATGAAAAGTTTTCAACAGATGATCATTAAAGAGGTGATGGTGAAGGGTTCCTCAGATTTGGAATTTAATGGGGATTGTGCGTGCCTAAATATTTACGGTCTTATTTATATGGATATAGAACTTCTTATGGTAGATTAAATGCTTGAGACTTGAGAGGGAAGGAGAAACAAAGGTTAGAGACCCTAGCTGCAGTCAGTCAAAGGCACTCCGATGCCTGAGTTAGTTCAACAACTAGACAAATGACGAGTGGGTGAAAAAGAAGGGATAGCTTAGAGTATGGGTGTGTATATGTGTATGCTTATGTGTCTACCTACTTCTTCTGGATTTGCTCCTTGTGTATGTATAGGCCAAGAGTTGACTTTTGGAGGCAAGTCTCATCGGACCTTACCTTGATGTCTTAGGAGTAGAGTCCCATTGGACCTTACCCTGGTTGACCTTAGAGGTAGAGTCCCATCAGACCTTACCTTGATGTAGACGTAGCTACCGGGCAATGATAACTTTTTATCTCTATCCGATGCATGTCATCACTACTCAACACGTTCTGTAACGTGGTTGAGTCTCTATGGGAGTACAGTCACGATTGACTAAGAGTCAATGCTCATCTCGGTTAACCGAACCGAACTGAGGATAATGCCGAGGTTGGGTGTGACCTTAGTATGGAAGCATTCTGGCACTATTGCCGAGATGGATAAAGCCAAGACCAAGATATGCCTAGCTTGTACTCTTACAGAAACTAGGATAATCTTGGTATTAGGAAAATGTCCCACACAGTTGCCCCTAGCTTCCGACTTCTTAGAGTTCTTTAACTCTTTGAGGTCGGGAGCTAAGCATTATGATGGTAGAGTCTTCTGAATATTAGGTTTGAAGCTCATACTATATTGCATCTCGGTGTCGGTTGATGAAATCTGATACTTATCACGATGTCGCTTCATCTGCCCGAGATAATTAATGGCACGTCGATGTCGCTTCGTCTGCCCGAGGTGATTAATAGCACGTCCATCGATGCTGGAGGCGTACCGATGGCACCACGTGTCACCGCCTGGTTGGTCGCCTAATCGTTTCGAAGAGACATGCTCAGTACTCGAAACGTCGCGCGTCCTAGAAATTCGAAACGACGCCTATTTTCCATTATAAATAGAGGTGCCTTTCTCTCATTCTCCATTTCGCATTCGGAGAAGAAAGAGGGATTTGCAGAAGAGAGATCTTGCGCCGAGGTCGAGTTCCACATTCTTCGAGTTCAACCTCGTCTGTTTTCACCTTTGTAAGTCTTCCCCCTTCCGTCCTGTTTATTTCCGCCTTCTTCTTTCGTCTAGGGTTTCCTCCCCCCCCTCCTTGCCCCCCCCCCTCCCCCCCCCCCTTTCCCCTTCTCGAGTTTCGCCTTTCATTCTTTTAGTTTCTTCAAACTTTAGGAATTGGTATTTACAGGCAGTGGCTGGAAACCCCAGAGGCCATGGCCGAGTTTAGGGCCAAGTACGGGATACCGGACGATGTTCTGATTAGGTTAGACGACCCCGAGAACCCTTTTGACGGTCATACCTTCACCAACGGCTGGATGTCGTTCCCTCTGATCACCATAGTCGAGGGTGGGGGTTCAATTCCATCTTTACCCACTTCTTAGGGCCTGCCTTAGGAAATGGCGTATCTGCCCCTGCCAATTGATGCCAAACGGCTTTAAGAACATAATGGGTGTTGCCGAGCTCAACAGGGTCCTCGGCATTAACCTCGACATCCATGATATCAAGGATGTCTACGACCTTTTCAAGTCTGGGGGCGATAACACTTATTACCTCCGAGGTAAGGCGAACCGGGAGTGTATCGTCAACGACTTGGAAGACTCCGACAAGTGTGATGGGGACGACCGCCTGTTCGTCTCGGGCAACTGGGAATTTGTAGAGGCCGAGTCCGAGGTGGAGAGGGCAGACAGAGTACCCCATGGCTTCGGGACCCCTCCGAGTAAATACTGACTCCTTTTAAGTTTTCCTTGCATTTTTCTTTTTCTTATTCTGTCGAGCTAATATTTTTTGCTTGCCATACAGACGCTCGCCAGAGAAGACATGAAGTCAACTGAGTCGGTTGGTCGAGGAACGAGGCTTGGTTTTGGACACTGTACAACTACCGAGGTCACTCCGGTCGTGTTACGTGGTCTCTCTTAAACTATGAGCTGAGGTACCACTCCTTTATTAAGAGGAGGACTGGCCAACCTCAGACAAGGAGAGGACAACCCCAGGCCGAAGTAGAAGGGCCTCTAATCGATACCGAAGCCCGAATCGCTCCCGCAAGCACTTCGGTATCCAACTCCGAGTCTGTCGAGACCGAGACCTCAAGGAGATCGCCGTAAGTCGTCCACACATCCAGCTCTTCTTCTAGCTCAGAGGAGGAAGAAGACATGCAGCGGCGCCGACCTCTAGTGATGGTCAAGGACTTGGGGGCTCTAGCGTTTGGAGGCCGAGCTCCTCGAGCCCCTTTGGCCCCTTCGAGTTCCGCTAACGCTCCCACTTATGCTCCTGCTTCTACTTCGTCTACGAGCTTTGAAGTTCGGCAGTGTCCTACGAAACCGCGCAGGAGGAGGCTCGGGCGGAGAAAAGGGCCAGGATCGAGGGCCCAGTCGAGTAGGGTCCTGGTGACGCCGCGGTCTCCCAGTCTTCCACACCGGCCCCCGGGAGGCCGAATCTTCAATTCGCACCCAGCAGGTCGCTAACAGTGGAAGATTGCGTCCTCGGGAATGCCCTGGTTGTTGCCGCGCTTGGCCAGGCCTGTGCCCTCCCGCAAGATATGGCAAAGCACAGGGAGGCTGATGACGTGACTGTGCTGGTGTCGTCAATGCAATCGGCCATCTCGATAACTTTAGTTTTCCACAAATTTTACCAAGTATTTGATCTCGGTTATTGCTTTCTGACCTTTGTTTCTTTTCTACAGATAGTGAAGAAATGTCAAGTCTCGTTGGAGAGGGTTCGACAGAGGAACGCCAAGGTCTTGAGGATGGAAACAGAAAAGAAGGACCTCAAGACAGCTTTGGAGGGGAGCAGCAAAAAGGTGGAGGAGCAGGAGGAGATAATCCACGGCCTTAGGTCCGAGCTTGATGCTGCGAAGGCCGAGATTGAGATGCTAAAGAAGAGGGCGGCTGAGATCGAGAAGCAGAAAGAGGAAGCCGAAGCCAAACTCCAGCAGGAGACCGATGATGCTTTCAATGAAGGGGTGGCGGAGGCGTTGACTTTGTACGAGGCTCAGGTACTCACTGTGAGGGACCAAGCATGGGAGCTCGGGTGGCTGGCTGCACCGAAAGAAGCTGGAGTCTCTGAGGACAACCCGGCTTATAAAAATACAGCCAAGTTCCCAGGCTCAGAGTTGGAACCGAGTTCCGCCCCCTCTTCGTCCAAGGCTCCTCCCAAAGCTGCTGCGACCGAGGCTAACACTGGCGATGCTGGGGCTGATGTTTGAAAAATGTTTTTGATGTATTTTTATTTTTTGGATTTTTGTAATGTTTGAACGTTGTATCTTCTTCTTTTTTTAATACAATTTCATTTTTTCCTTTTTCTTGCTTGCCCTCAAACATTTCTTCATGTGTTTGACCTCAGTTCCTTAACCGAGTTCTTTACATGGTTAGGAAATGGCTTAAGTAATTGAGTTCGGTTCAACAACCGAAACCACGTTTATTCTTAAGTTCCGTAACTCAAGAAACTTGTGTCTGGATACCAAATCTGTCCGTAGTGTAGCTTAGTTCATTAATCGAGCTCAACGAGAACAAATTGGGTTAAGTCCTTTAACTTTAAGGAATACAAGGTTTTTGCCTCGGTGATAGAACACTTGGTTCCGCAACCAAACATATTTTAACAATGAAGTAGCCACGAAGTTCTTTAACTCGGTGTTGCACCTTAACCACTTAAGGCTTCATTTTCCTAATGCTCTGTAGCAGTTAGGTAGGTAATTGACGAGTTCTACAACTTGGTGAGAATTGAGAGCAACAAAGACTGCTTTTATTGATCATGAAAATTGAATACAATTTAAAAATAATATATCTTGAGGTGCATCACATTCCATGGCTGTGGTAACTCTTTACCATAAATGTCTTTAAGCCTGTATGCTAATTGCTTGGCAACCGAGATCACCTTGAATGGCCCGTGCCAGTTCGGTGCCAGCTTGCCTTCATAGGGATTCTTATCCCCGGGAAGTGTCTTCTTTAAGACCAATTCTCCAACTGGAAACTTCCTCTCTTTGACCTTTTGGTTGTAGCCCCTAGTCAATTGTTATTGGTAGACAACTAGGCAGATGGCTGCTGTATCTCTTTGCTCTTCGGCTAGGTCCAATTCTCGGGCCAGATTCACTTCGTTTTGGCCTTGATCGAAGTGCTCAGACCTCAAAGTTGGGAGACAGACCTCAACTGGGATCACGACTTCCATCCCAAAGGTCAAAGAGAAGGGTATTACCGAAGTGGAGCGTTTTGGAGTAGTCTTATATGCCCATAGGACACTTGGAAGTTCTTCCACCCATCTCCCCTTAGCTCGGTCAAGTCTCTTCTTGAATCCATCGGGTACCGCTTTGTTCGAAATTTCAGCTTGACCGTTGCTTTGTGGGTAGGCCGGAGTGGAATAGTAATTTCTGATGCTGAGCTCATGGTAGGAGTTTCTGAAGAGGTTGGAGTCGAACTGAGTCCCGTTGTCTAAGACCAAAGCTCATGGACACCAAACCTTGTGATGATGTTCTTCCACACGAAGTTTTTTTAGTCTTGCTCGGTGATGGAAGACAACGGTTCGACTTCTATCCACTTGGTGAAATAATCGGCGGCTACTATTAGCCACATCTTATTCCCTGGAGCTTGGTGGAGTGGCCCCACAATGTCCAAGCCCCACTGGACAAAGGGCCAAGGGCTAGAGAGTGGGCTCAAATCTTGTGCTGGCCGATGGATGGAGTGTGAGAACTTCCGGCACTTCTTGGCATATAGTTGAGTGTCCTTTTGCATGTAAGGCCACCAATAGCCTTGGCTGATAGCTCTGTATGCTAGTGACCGACCCCCAATTTAGCTTCCGCATATTCCTTCGTGAATTTCATAGAGGAAATCTTTAACCTTGCTTGGGTGAATACACTGGAGGTAAAGGCCGGTATGGGACTTCCTGTAAAATTTGTCATCCGGAGACAACCAAAACCGAGCTGCTTTCAGCCTGATTTTGTGAGTCTCATTCTTGTCTTCAGGAAGTTGATCATCTCTGAGATAGGAGATGATTGGGTCCATCCAACCGAGATCAACACATAAAATCTGCCATAAAATCTGGACTGAGACCAACACATAAAATCTGCCGAGGTGGCTGAAGCTCTATGCTTGGTTTTTCCAACGTTTCCACCTCAACAATCCTTTTTCTTTCAGCCTCGACGGCAGAGGCCAGGTTGACGAGAGCATCGGCATGAGAATTAGAATCTCTACCGACCTGTTTGACTTCAACTTTCTCGAATTGAGAAAGGAGCTGTTTTGTATGAGCTAGGTAGGCTACCATCCTTTCGTCGAGAGCTTGGTAGTCTCCGCTCAGCTGGCTCGTCACCAATTAGGAGTCACTGAAGACCACCAACTGTCGTGCCCCCAAAATTTTAGCGCTGTTGAGCCCTGCAATCAGTGCTTCGTACTCAGCTTCATTATTGGACGCCTTGAAGTCAAATGTTAAGGCTTGTTCGATGATTAGGCCCTTTGGAGATTGGAGGACTGTGCCAGCGCTAGCCCAAATCGAGGTTGAGGATCCGTCGAAGAAGACCTTCCATGCTGAACCAAGGAACTACTTCCAAGATTGCTCTTCTTCTGTCTCGGCGACTTCGTCCTCATTTCCTTTGCCCCCCAGTTCAGTATCGAGCTGGCTCGGTGCCGAACAAAAAGAGACAAACTCCACAATGAAGTCTTCCAAAATTTGGGCCTTTATTGCTGTTCTGGGCTGATACTGGATATTATACTGCCCCAGCTCGACGACCCATCTTGAGATTCTTCTAGAAAAATCTGCCTTTCTAAAAAAGGACTTAAGTGGATGTTTCGTAACAACCACTATAGTGTACATTTGGAAGTAGTGTGAAAGTTTGCGAGAAGCACCGACGAGTGCTAATGTAAATTTCTCCAATGGTAGGTACCTGATCTTGGCATCAAGAAGGATCTTGCTCGTGTAGTAAATGAGCTTCTGTTGCCTATCTTTCTCTCTGATGAGTACCGAGCTCACTGCATGATCCGAGACGGCTAGGTATAGGTAGAGCACCTCTCCCTGCTTCGGCATTGAAAGCATGAGTGGTGAAGCTGGGTAGACTTTGAGCTCCTGCAGAGCTCGGTCGCACTTTGGAGTCCATTGAAATTTCAAACTTTTCTTCAAAAGTTGAAAAAATGGTCGGCACTTTCTGAAGCTCGGTCGATGAAGCAATTGAGCGTGACAGCCATGCCAGTGAGCATCTGAACTTGTTTTGCCGTAGTTAGGCTCTATATCCCATAAATTGCAGAGATCTAGTATGGGTTTGCTTCAATTCCTCATCTTGTGACCAGGCTTCCCAGGAACTTGTCAGAGCCGACGCCATACGCACACTTGGATGCATTTAGCTTGAGCTAGAACTTTTTGAGAATATCAAATATTTGACTTAGGTCTGTCAAGTGGTCCTATGACCTTTTAGACTTGACAACCATGTCGTCAATGTACACCCCCATTGTTTTGCCAAGATGGGCCTAGAACATCTTGGTTACCAACCTCTGGTAAGTTGCCCCAACATTTTTTAACCTAAATGACATCACCCAATAGCAGTAGATGCATCTAAGTGTTATGAATGTAGTGGTGTGCGAAGCCTTCCTCACCTCGGCACGAGCTTGATTGCTCCCCTTTGGCGTCGAAACTAGGTGAATGACATTGATGATGCCCTTCGGCTCATCGTTGTCCTGATCATCATCATTTCGGCGCTGAGCTCAGTTGTTATTTTTGCCTTTTTCTTTAATGTACTCCTTCAAGTGCCCGTCTTTGACGAGCTTTTCAAGGTGTGACTTGAAGGCCATACAGACTTCGGTCCTGTGCCCATTTTGCTTGTGATAGGCATAGAACTTATTCTGATCTCGGGTGGAAGGATCACCCTTCATCGGCTGCGGTCACTTGAAGAATGGCTGTGACTTGATCCTGTCGATGAGCTTATAAATTGGCTCCTTAAAGATCATGTTCACAGCCTTGTAGGAGGCAACAACTGGCTTGGACTTCTTGTTGCCCCCCGAGGTGGGAGTCAAGGCCAACACTGAACTTGTCGATGCCTTGTTTCGGTCCATCTCCTCCCTTCGAGACGATTTCTTGTCTCTCTTGGGGGGTCTGTCTTCCTGCAAAAGACCAAAGCTTTATCGAGCTTGGGCCTCGTCTTCTTCTTGCTCAATAAACTGGTTCATCCTGGCCGACAGTGCCTTCACCTTGACCACGGGTAATCGAACCAAGTCCTTTTGACACTCGTTGTCTGACAATATAGCTTGTTTGAAGGACCTGATGGCCACCATATCAGTGGCGTCCTCAATCTGGCTATATACAGTCCATAATCTTTTGGCGAACTGAGTGATGTTTTCGGTCTGCCTCATCCTGATCGCCTTTAGGTCATCATCCGTCTTGGGGATGACCCTATGCGCGTGGAATTTCTCCACGAAGGAATTCCGTAGTTGCTGCCAACTCGAAATTGATCCCTCTGGAAGTGCATAGAACACCTTTAGGGGAAGTTTCCCTAGACTGGAGGAGAATACTCTGCAGTTTAGGTGATCAGTATCACCCCAAACTGACATTCTCTGAGTAAAGTGGCGGAGATGTGCTGCTAGATTCGAAGTTTTGTCGTAAAAAACAAACCTTGGGACACTGAACTTCTCAGGGAGAGAAAAATTCCTTATTTCCTAAGAGAAAGGAGATGTGCCGAGATCCTCAGTGTCATAGGCGTTTAGCCGGTCTCAAGTGAAACCGACCGCCTCCATGTTCCACTGGGTTGTTTGCTTGACTTGTCGGTCCACCCATTCTCTCAGGTCATCATTGTCCTCCGGTCTTTTCTCTTTGAGTCCTCGTTCAAGTGGCTGCTACTCGAGCCCTCGTCGTAAGCTCGGTCAGGCCTCTTGTTATCCAGGATTTGCCTCAAATCCTGGTCTACCGAAGGAGCTTGGCTGCGTCTATGGGCCGAAGCCAGGGCCTTCGTCTTCTCCCGGAGCTGCTGCTGGAGCTGACATATTAACTCACCTTGCTCTTGGATAATAAGGTTTTGTGCCTCGATATCCATGAGGAGTGGGTTGTTGTCGTCGTCAGCATCGACCTGGTAATGGGATTTGTCTCGTTAGGGACGCTGCGATGGAGGATCACCTTACCGTGAATGCTCCAGCATAGGGTTATCTTGCCGGGAAGGTGCTGTCACCCCCTTTGACGATGAACCTGACTGAGTCACAGGTCCTTCCACACTCACCACACCAGATCTTGCCCTGGTTCTCTTCTAGTGAGAGGCCGGCGGCAATGGCTTTGGTAATACTGGTGGTAGTGACGGGGCCTTTGATGGTCCTTCGCCGTTTCTGGTCTTTGGAGGCATGGTGTTTGTAAATCGGATTTGATCTTTTCCCACAGACGGTGCCAATTGTGCGTGTCTAAATATTTACAGGCTTGTTTATATGGATATAGAACTTCTTAAGAGAGATCAAATGCCTGAGACCTGAAAGGGAAGGAGAAACAAAGGTCAGAGACCCTGGCTGCAGTCAGGCAAAGGCACTCCGATGCCTGAGTTAGTTCAACAACTAGATAAAGGATGAGTGAGTGAAGACAAAGGGAGAGCTTAGAGTATGGGTGTGTATATCTGTATGCTTATGTGTTTGCCTACCACTTTTGGATTTTCTCCTTGTGTATATATAGGCCAAGAGTTGACTTTTTGAGGTAAGTCCCATTGGACCTTACCCTGATGTCTTAGGAGTAGAGTCCCATCAAACCTTACCCTGGATGACCTGAGAGGTAGAGTCCCATCAGACCTTATCTCGATGTAGACGTAGCCACCGAGCAATGATAACTTTTGATCTCTATCCGATGCATATCATCACTACTCAACACGTTCTGTAACGTGGTTGAGTCTCTATGAGAGTACAATCACAATTGACTAAGAGTCAGTGCCTGTCCCGGTTAACCGAACCGAATTGAGGATAATGCCGAGGTCGGGTGCGACCTTAGTATGGAAGCATTCTGGCATTATTGCCGAGATGGATAAAGCCGAGACCAAGATATGCCTAGCTGGTACTATTACCGAAACTAGGATAATATCGGTATTAGGAAAATGTCCCACACATGGATGACCTTTTTTTGCCATAGGGTAGATTATTAAATAGCCATTTGGAGATTTTTTATCCTTTTCCCTTTAATTGTAGACATTTAAATAGGAAAATATTTATTAGAAATTCTAGAAATTAAATTCTTCACAAACAAATATGCTCTTATGTTTTGAGATTCTAGCTTACTAAGTATGATATGTAATTAGAGTTCATACAAGGAGATGCATGATTTTGTCCCTGATCAGTTGAATTATAGTCCAGAACAGAGTCAAGTAAATGGATGTACTTAAATATTGATCATTTATATCAGTTGTTAGACAACTGATGACTGAAAACAAAGCTCCATTATAATAATTACATTTACCTTTATTTTACTAAGTTATTCTAGTAAAAACATCTTGTCCAAAAAGCGAAAAAGAAGATATTCATAACGATGGCAATGGGTCAGGCTGGGTTCGGTTTTTGCTTGATCTGAACCTGATCCAATTGGTTTTTCTACTTTATCATACTTACCCCAACTTGTGACGGGTTTGATGATTGTAATACTAAACCCGCCCCATTGTCGGGGAGATTTGAAACCAAAACCTTTAGAAAAATTTCCATCTGTATTGTCACTGTGTTACTGAGCTCTCACATGAAAAGAGATGCACTCAGTAATATATGAAGTAAAGATATATATAAGGTATGTCGGGTTGATGCACCCAAAAATCTAAAACGGCTCCAAACTCGACACCGATTGAAGCATGAAAAATCATACCTGACTTGAACCCTAATAACACGCTACCAAATCCGACCCTAATAAGCAGGGGTGGGACCATCCCCATTCACATCCATAGATATTGATGTTTGCAATTCTCTAAAAAAAAATTTCTTTAAATATTTCTAAAAGCGTCAATAGAACTAAAACAAACTCACAATCAGTCCAGCGCCTTCCCATCGTCTGATAAATCTTTTGGCTTTGACCAAATAATGTCTAAAATAATGATTCAACTCATAGTTGGCAAGACTGTAAGTTTTGCATAAATGATAGTCAACTAGCATTGGAGAACATTTAGAGAGAGCAGTCTAGGTTGGCTAATTTGGAGTGACTCACGACTTGATAATTTTCTGACATGTTATGGTATAACAAACATTTGGTAGGATATTAAGCAGAGGGATGAATCAGCACCAATTAACTATGCCAGCTCTGCAATTTTATTTTATTTTATTTTATAGTCTACTTTCTTGCAGGGAACCCTCCCATGTTCCAGCCGCCCTGATTCTGTGTTCAGATTTACAGGTGAAGTTCAGTCAATAATTAATTCGCACCAGATTTTGGTTCAGCACATGCAACACATGTAGAGTGGCTGAACTAGAAAATTTTCCTTCAAAAGGCCACGATGCAAGAAAAATATCATGAGGGGCCATATAAAAATATCATAAATTTAAAATAGTATATGGGGGCTTAATGAAATTTCACGGTGTGTGGGTTGGTGGTTGTTTTGTTCTGCCCCCGCATATCTATATAGTAGTAATAATAATACCAATAAGCAACACACTTATGATTGAGTGGTATTTACAGTTCCTTAGTTTCAAATGCATGCTCAAGAATTGACCATTGGCCTTCAAGTTTAAAGCATCATGTATTATGGCCACCCCAAATTCAAACTCACTAAATAATGTAAACTAGAATTCTTTTAGGAAAAAAAAGAGTAACCACTTTGTCAAATGTTGAAACTATAAAGCCGTACTTAGAGGGCTACCATGACTTCATTGAGGACAAATTTTTGGTTTACCTCTAATCTACATGTAACTTTGCCTATTGACCTCTTTCCCATTATTGCCACACATCAATTTGGACCCCATGAAAAAGTTTCTTATTTTACAACAAGGAGTTGTTTTCTCTAGAATGATATTCAAACTAATAATATAATTATATCCAATGGGCATCATTGTTTAAATGGAATTGAATACGTAGGAATTCATGGTCAAATGGACTCTAACAAAGGACTTTTGCGAGGTAAGGGGGTGAATGATATAAGATAGAGATCTAGATTGGACCTTGACATTCACAAGATCTCAATTAATAGAGTGATGGCAAGTGATTCATTTCCATTGCTTGCTCTATTCATCTTCCATTGAAAGTGAGATTATTCAATGGTCATTGTAAGTGCCTAAATATTTACGGGCTTGATTATATGGATAAAGAACTTTTTAGGAAGGATCAAATGCCGGGACCTGAAAGGGAAGGAAAAATAAAGGTCAGAGACCCTGACTGCAGTTAGCCAAAGGCACTCCGATGCATTAGTTAGTTCAGGAACTAGACCAAGAAAGAGTGAGTGGAGAAGAAGGGGGAGTTTAGAGTATGGGTGTAAGTGTTGTGTTATGCATGTGCTTACCTCCTCTGGATTCGCTCCTTGTATATATAGGCCAAGAGTTGACTTTTGGGGGTAGGGTCCCATCAATCCTTACCCTGACGTCCTGGGAGTAGAGTCTCATTGGGCCTTACCATGGCTGATCTTAGAGGCAGAGTCCCATCGAACCTTAACTTGATGTAGACGTAGTCGCCGGGTAATTGTCACGACCCCGGAACGGGACCCCGGGCCTGCGACGCGTTTGTTGAATTGTAGATATACTTTCCCACAGGTTCCCGCGGTGAGGATTCCCAAAGACACGCGGAATCTGGCTCACACGATCAAGTTTGCGGAAGCGTGTAGCAAAACACATCAAGATAAGCACCAATAAAATATTTAAGTGCCATAACAAATAATAACAAGGCATAGTATCAAAGAAAGAAGTTAACGTGGCATTCCCATCAAGATTCAAGTTATGAGACTAACTCAAAAGTAATTTAAGTTTAGTTACATCCCATAAGAGGCCAACAGAGGCCAATACACTTCTCAAAACAAAAAAAGGAAACCCCAAGAGAAAATGATGACGAGACTCAAGAACCCGCCCGACGTCTAGATGACATCGTCGGGCTGCCACTCTCTCACAGGGGTTGGCTCACAAGCCTCCTCCTGACGCTCCTCCTCCAAGGCAACGTCTCCTGCACCTAGGCATCAACAAACAAGGGTCAAACACAACGGTTTGGCAGGTAATCAATTTAGGTGCAAGCGTTAACAATAACCTTTTAAGAAAACATATAAGCAAATCCTTGATTTGAAATACTATAATGACTGAGATACATTTGCAGAAATATTTAACTGAGCTGAGATACTAAAACAAACTAGCATGAGTATATATATAATATCATGAATAGTTATGTTCCACAAGATCCCATCCTTTCTCTATCATTTATATAATGAAAAGAGCAAGCACGCACGACAAGCACGATATACATAATATAATCACGACACGATTTCCCACAAAGACGGGAATTCAGGCCGCGGAACCGGACACGCACGATGTGTAATAAATACACGACCATTCTGCAGACAATCCACATGTTTAAGGACCCCCAGACAGTGGATCAAACTGAAAGGGCAGTCCAAGCTCAGTGGTGTTCACTTAATTCATGAATGCACAAAACACGCGAAACGCTATCAAACATGTCGAGGTGAAAAGGGCGGGGGGGGGGGGGGGGAATCACTTATCGAAACACGGCGAACACGACTAGCAAAAGGCATAATAAATATGTATAACACGCTTAGGAAGTGATTCCCTTTTTTCTTGAAACAAAACTTCAAAATAAGCTTATACTTGAAATCCAAGACTAGTACACGATGGTACTTATCGTACCAAAACTGAATTCAAGCACGAAATCTGACAAGCATGTGTTAAGGCTACTAATTGACCTTTGTGTAAGTGGGACCCCAAATGTCGGAATATACAAGAGTTGGTGTCCCCGAAGTTGGGTTGCATTTCGAAGTTCCATTTACACAATGTCAAGTCAAAACCCTTAACATAGTCTAGTTTTTCAACCTTCGAGAAAATACAGAAAATGAAATAATTCTTCTTCATGAATCTGGCAGGTTCGCTCGAGCGGACTTTGTAAGGTAATGACACTTCGCTCGAGCGAGACAGTTCGCTCGAGCGGATATAAGGTGCGCTCGAACGGACAGCTCTCTGTCTGCGCTTGGAACAAATAGAGGATTGGTCGCTCGAGCGGACAAGCTTCTGCCTATGCTCGCTGAGTGCAAAAATTGTCTTTCTCTTGTACAACTTCCACTACATTTTTCTCCCTCTTCTCATCCATCAATCACACACAATCCCTTGAGCCTTCATGCTCACCAAGGGTTCATTTCCACCATTTCACACATCCAAATCCAATAAAACACAACCATGAAGCTTGTAAACAAGTTTAATGCACAATTTCTAAAATACAATGAAATCAAAATACACATGCATCATTTCCTAGAGAGATTACTTGCCTTACCCAATGCTAACAATCCTCTCAAGCACTTCACTCAAGTTAATCCAACACTACAAGAAAACCCAAGAGAAAACTACTCAAAACTCAAACAAAATGGAAACAAAGAACCCATTTTCACAAAAAGGGTTTTCAAATGAAAAACAAGATCTTTAAGAAACCAAAATGACTCAATGAAGAATATGGGTTGAAGTTCTTACCTAGAAATGCCCAAACAAAAGGAATGAAGACAAATGGAGAGCTTTCCCAACTTTAGTTTTCAAGAAGAAGATATCAATAGGAGGCTTGAGATGAGAGGAAGAAGATGGTAGCCTTGGAATCTTCTTTGGAGTCTTCTAGCTAGATCATGCAAGGTGAGGAAGATGGAAAGGAAAGAGGGGTTTCTAGCCCTAGGTCAAGAACAATTGCAGAGATTTGGGGGAAATGAATGAAAAGAGAGGGAGAGGGGGATTAAGCTTAAGACCTTAGCACATGGGGCCCAATTAAATTGAGCCTTGAAATGGCCAAAACATGATCTTGTGGGCCTCGAATGACTTCGACGAAGAAGGATAAAACGATCATTGAAATATTTAGTTTCAAAAAAGTATATTTTTGACATGGTTTTGAGATCTCAAAAATTGTGTCCAGATTTGTGCATAAAAGACAATTTTACCCTCTTTGGGCCAAAACATGGGTTTTTGGGCTTCAAACATGAATGGGCTTATGACGAAAGTTGTAACAAATAGAAAAATCATTCAAATGAAATCAAAATCACAGTCACACGGAAACCGATACGATCTTCCCAAGCTTACACGGACACTCAGGTCTTTCTGAGTGTGTCTGACTAATAGTACTAAACGTTCTCAAAATTCCCAAAGCTATGTCCAAGACTAAAACTAATTACTTCTAACCCAACGACCACTAAACCCACTTAGGACTAAACACATACTAATCCCACACTAATCGAATTGGTCTGGGTCGGGGTCTAACATCCTCCACCCCTTAGGATATTTCGTCCACCAAATAAATCAAACAATTTCCTCTGGTAAAAGCTGTGGATACTTCCTTTGCACTTGCTCTCTCAATTCCCAGGTGGCTTCCTCTGGCTCGTGATTTTCCCAAAGTACCTTGACCCAATGAATAGTTCGGTTTCTCAATTCTTGCTCTTTGGTATCAATGATCTTGATCGGTCTTTCCACATACGAGGCATCTTCCCGAATCTCCAAAGGCTCATGCTGTAGAATGTGTGCAGGACTAGAGTCATATTTCTTGAGCGTAGAAACATGAAAAACATTATGTACCCTGGAGAGTTCCGGCAGTAACGCAAGTCTATAAGCAACATCTCCAATCTTGCTCAAAATCTCATACGGACCAATAAACCTTCTAGACAATTTGCCCTTCTGTCCGAATCTCAAAGTCCCTCTTGTCACCTTGTCACCCACTTGAAACTGCAATTCTCTTCTGCGAGTATCTGCATAACTCTTCTGCCTACTTCGGGCGATCTTCAACCGTTCCTGAATCAACTTGACCTTGTCACTTGTCTCTCCAACTATCGTCGGTCCATGAAAACTATGCTCACCGACTTCTTCCCAGCAAACCGGAGTTCTGCATCTCCTACCATAAAGTGCCTCGAAAGGTACCATACCGATGCTCGAGTGGTAACTATTGTTATAAGCAAATTCACAAAGCGGTAAACACTCATCCCACTGAATCTTGAAATCCAATACACAAGCACGCAACATGTCTTCGAGGGTCTGTATCGTCCTTTCTGACTGACCATCGGTCTGAGGATGATAAGCTGTGCTGAACTGAAGTTTGGTACCCATTGACTCATGAAGAGTTTTCCAAAACTTTGAAACAAACCTACTGTCTCTATCTGAAGTAATGGAGACGGGTTGACCATGTTTACTAACAATCTCATCAACAAATAACTTCGCCAGTGGTGCCATATGCATCATATTCTCTGTCTTCATCGGAATGAAGTGAACAGACTTTGTCAGCCGATCTACAATAATCCAAATCGCATTATTTCCCTTCTTGGTATTAGGCAAACCGAAAACGAAATCCATGGTGATGTGCTCCCATTTCCACTCTGGAATTTCCAAAGGCTGTAACAAACCTGGAGGCTTCTGATGCTCTGCCTTAATCAACTGACAAGTTAGACAACGAGACACAAAAGCTGCTATCTCTCTCTTCATGTTGTTCCATCAAAATCTATTCTTCAAATTGTGGTACATCTTCATGCTACCTGGATGCATAGAATATCTCGTGCTGTGAGCTTCATTCATTATTTCACTCTTCAAAGCATCCACATTTGGCACACACAACCGGTCACGAAAATACAATATCCCATTCACCATCTTGAAATCGGGACGATCTGTAATATGTTCCACTATCTTAGCCAAGTCTGGGTCTTGCAACTGATTTTCCTTGATCTTCTAGATGAAGGTAGGTTCTGATACTGTCATATTTGCTAACATCGCACCCAATCTCAGGGTTTGCACCTCTACACCCAACTCTTCAAACTGTTGTAAGACACTCATTCCTCTCAAACTTGCCATGACTACTGATTTTCTACTCAAAACATCTGCTACCACATTCACTTTGCCTGGATGATACTTGATTGGAAAGTCATAATCTTTGATATACTCCATCCACCGTCTCTGCCTCATATTCAAATCCTTCTGTGAAAACAAATATTGCAAACTTCGGTGGTCGGAATGGACTTCAAATTTCTCTCCATAGAGATAGTGTCTCCACATCTTCAAAGCAAAAACAACTACTGCCAATTCCAAGTCGTGAGTCGCATAATTCTTCTCATGGTCCTTCAACTGTCTCGAGCCATAAGCAATCACCTTGCCATCTTGCATCAATACACAACCCAGTCCCACATTCGAAGCATCTGTATAAACAATAAATCCGCCGTTGCCCGATGGTAATGTAAGGATTGGGGCGGTGCTTAACCTTCCTTTCAACTCTTGAAAACTGGTTTCACATTGATCGGTCCACACAAATGGGACATTCTTCCTAGTCAATTTTGTCAAAGGGGCTGCAATGGACGAAAAACCTTGGACAAATCTTCTGTAATAGCCTGCTAACCCGAAAAAGCTTCTAATTTCCGTCACACTACTTGGCCTTGCCCAACTAACAACTGCCTCTATCTTGGCTGGATCAACTGCTAAACTTTTTCTGGAGATGATGTGACCTAGAAAAACAACTTGCTCTAACCAGAATTCGCACTTACTGAGTTTTGCATATAACTGGTTGTCCCTCAAAAGCTGCAACGCTGTTCTTCATGCTCCTTCTTACTCTTGGAATACACAAGGACATCATCAATAAATACTACTGTGAAGTGATCCAAATAGGGTGCAAAGACTTTGTTCATCAGAGCCATAAAGACTGCGGGTGCATTTGTCAAACCAAAGGGCATCACTAAGAACTCATAGTGCCCATATCTTGTTCTAAAAGCTGTCTTCTGAATATCTGAGTCTCTAACTCTCAACTGATGGTACCCTGACCTCAAGTCTATCTTGGAAAAATAGGCTGCTCTTTGCAATTGGTCAAACAATTCGTCTATCATTGGCAATGGATACTTGTTCTTCACAGTCACATGGTTCAACTTCCTGTAGTCGATGCACATTCTCAAACTCTCATCCTTCTTTTTCACAAACAACACCGGTGCTCCCCACGGTGAAACACTTGGCCTAATAAAGCCTTTGCTCAACAAATCCTGCAATTGGAGCTTTAGCTCACCCATTTCTGCTGGAGCCATCCTGTATGGTGCAATCGAGATCGGAGCTGTCCCTGGAAGGAGCTCAATTGTGAACTCAACTTCTCTAATTGGTGGTAAACCCGAGATTTCTTCTGGAAAAACATCCGGAAATTCACACACAATGGGGATATCCTCCACCCCTTGAGACTGTTTATCCTCCGTGATAAACGCAATAAATGCCTGACATCCACTATGAACTAATCTGCTTGCCTTCAAAACTGAAATAAACCCTGCCTGAGATTTTCTCCTGTTGCATTGAAAAATCAATTCTGCCTGTGGTCCTTGGAATCTGAATGTGATGGTCTTACTAAAACAATCCATGGTGGCATGATATGTTTCTAACAAATCCATGCCTAAATGACATCAAAATCATGCATGTCCAAAACTATGAGGTTGGCCGGTAAATTAACATCTCCTAACAAAACTGTACAGCTAGGGTAATGGGTTCTACACACAACTTGCTTCCCTACTGGAATGGTCACTACTAAAATGTAATCCAACTTACTACATGGTGCATCAATCATCTTAGCAAAACTAGGAGATGAAAATGAATGTGTGGATCCAGGATCAAATAAAATCGGGGCTTCTACCCCACAGACAAGGAGTTTACCTTCTACCACGTCTCCTGCAGCTTCAGCATCTGCACGGTTGAGATAATACAAGCATCCATGCATTTGCATGTCTGTTCTGTTGTGGAGGACGAGCATTCTGATTCTGTGCTGGTGGCCTAGCCTGCTGCTGCTGCTGAGGTGGTCTAATCTGATTCTGCATTGGTGCTCGGTTCTGAGGAGCTATTTGTCTCTGATGCTGGTTTCTGTTCCCTTGATTCTGAAGTAGTGGGCAATCCTTGATGGAATGGTTCATAGCCCCACATTTGAAACAGGCACCCATGGCCTTACGACATTCATGAGTTTCATGATTCTTGCCACAATGTCCACACCCTTGCCTCACTTGACCTTGTTCTTGCCTTGGCTTCTTGCTCTGCTGTTGCCTCTGATTTTGCTGCTGATAGTGCTGATTCCTGTCCTGAACAATCATGTTATTAATATCTTCAAATGTATATGCCCGCTTGACTGCCTCATCATATGTAGCCGGTGGAACTACTCCTATGACATCTCTCATGATGATTGGATTCAACCCTTCCAAAAACTTTGTTATCTTTTTCCTTTCAGTGTCAATCAGCTCGGTAACATATCTAGTCAATCTTTTAAACTTGGTGACGTAGTCTAGCACCGTCATACTACCTTGCTTGAGCTGCTGAAATTCGATGGCCTTCTGCCTCTTGACATGAGAGGGAATGTATTTATCCTGAAACCGTGTCTTGAATGCTGCCCATGCTTCTTCGTCAGCCATTACTACATAAGGATCCTTGACTGTTTGCCACCACCGGTCTGCAAGCCCATAGAATAGTGAAGCTGTGAGGTTGACCTTCTGTATTCCCGTGCACATAAAGACATCGAAGATCTTCTTGGTATTGACTAGCCAGTCATCTGCCACCAACGGGTCCTCATTGCCCGAAAATTCCTTGGGTGCTCTCTTCCTAAACTTCTCAAATAATGCATTAGGGTCAGGATCCCTATTTTGAATGACAATCTGTGGAACCACGAGTGGTGCTACATTCCTGTTCTAAAGTACTTCCAAAAGTTGCCTCTGAACTTGTGCCATTTCATCATCCTTCTTTGCTAGCTGTTCTTGAAATCTTGCTTGGTTTTCATTAGCTTGCCTTTGTTGCGCTATCATTGCTTGCATAAGTTCCTGAAACTGTGTGGCTGTCGGTGTCTCAGATGCATCTGACTCATTCTGCTGGCTGCCTGAAGCATGATGATTTGGAGCTTTTCTTGGAGGCATATTGCTGTAAAACAAAGAGTTAGTACACAATAATCATGGTACAAGGGTTTCTAAGGTTCTATACCAACGAATGTATCAAACTCATGAATCCTCGCCGCGTTCCTAAGACCTTTCTAGTTTCTATTAAGTGCCTGAAACATGTCCCGCACTGATACCAGTCCTGTCGCGACCCCGAAAAGGGACCCCGGGCCCGCGACACGTTTGTTGAATTGTAGATATACTTTCCCACAGGTTCCGCGGTGAGGATTCCCAAAGACACACGGAATCTGGCTCACACGATCAAGTTTGCAGAAGCGTGTAGCAAAACACATCAAGATAAGCACCAATAAAATATTTAAGTGCCATAACAAATAATAACAAGGCATAGTATCAAAGAAAGAAGTTAACGTGGCATTCCCATCAAGATTCAAGTTATGAGACTAACTCAAAAGTAATTTAAGTTTAGTTACATCCCATAAGAGGCCAACAGAGGCCAATACACTTCTCAAAACAAAAAAAGGAAACCCCAAGAGAAAATGATGACGAGACTCAAGAACCCACCCGACGTCTAGATGACATCGTCGGGCTGCCACTCTCTCACAGGGGTTGGCTCACAAGCCTCCTCCTGACGCTCCTCCTCAAAGGCAACGTCTCCTGCACCTGGGCACCAACAAACAAGGGTCAAACACAACGGTTTGGCAGGTAATCAATTTAGGTGCAAGCATTAACAATAACCTTTTAAGAAAACATATAAGCAAATCCTTGATTTGAAATACTATAATGACTGAGATACATTTGCAGAAATATTTAACTGAGCTGAGATACTAAAACAAACTAGCATGAGTATATATATAATATCATGAATAGTTATGTTCCACAAGAGCCCATCCTTTCTCTATCATTTATATAATGAAAAGAGCAAGCACGCACGACAAGCACGATATACATAATATAATCACGACACGATTTCCCACAAAGACGGGAATTCCGGCCGCTGAACCGGACACGCACGATGTGTAATAAATACACGACCAGTCTGCAGATAGTCCACATGTTTAAGGACCCCCAGACAGTGGATCAAACTGAAAGGGCAGTCCAAGCTCAGTGGTGTTCACTTAATTCATGAATGCACAAAACACGCAAAACACTATCAAACATGTCGAGGTAAAAAGGGGGGGGGGAATCACTTATCGAAACACAGCGAACACGACTAGCAAAAGGCATAATAAATATGCATAACACGCTTAGGAGGTGATTCCCGTTTTTCTTGAAACAAAACTTCAAAATAAGCTTATACTTGAAATCCAAGACTAGTACACGATGGTACTTACCGTAGCAAAACTGAATTCAAACACAAAATCTGACAAGCATGTGTTAAGGCTACTAATTGACCTTTATGTAAGTGGGACCCCAAATGTCGGAATATACAAGAGTCGATGTCCCCGAAGTTGGGTTGCATTTCGAAGTTCCATTTACAAAATGTCAAGTCAAAACCCTTAACATAGTCTAGTTTTTCAACCTTCGAGAAAATACAGAAAATGAAATAATTCTTCTACTTGAATCTGGCAGGTTCGCTCGAGCGGACTTTGTAAGGTAATGACACTTCGCTCGAGTGAGACAGTTCGCTTGAGCAGATATAAGGTGCGCTCGAACGGACAGCTCTCTGTCTGCGCTCGGAACAAACAGAGGCTTGGTCGCTCGAGCGGACCCAAGGGTCGCTTGAGCGGACAAGCTTCTGCCTGTGCTCGCTGATTGCAGAAACTGCCTTTCTCTTGTACAACTTCCACTACATTTTTCTCCTTCTTCTCATCCATCAATCACACACAATCCCTTGAGCCTTCATGCTCACCAAGGGTTCATTTCCACCATTTCACACATCCAAATCCAATAAAACACAACCATGAAGCTTGTAAACAAGTTTAATGCACAATTTCTAAAATACAATGAAATCAAAATACACATGCATCATTTCCTAGAGAGATTACTTGCCTTACCCAATGCTAACAATCCTCTCAAGCACTTCACTCAAGCTAATCCAACACTACAAGAAAACCCAAGAGAAAACTACTCAAAACTCAAACAAAATGGAAACAAAGAACCCATTTTCACAAAAAGGGTTTTCAAATGAAAACAAGATCTTTAAGAAACCAAAATGACTCAATGAAGAATATGGGTTGAAGTTCTTACCTAGAAATGCCCAAACAAAAGGAATGAAGACAAATGGAGAGCTTTCCCAACTTTAGTTTTCAAGAAGAAGATATCAATAGGAAGCTTGAGATGAGAGGAAGAAGATGGCAGCCTTGGAATCTTCTTTGGAGTCTTCTAGCTAGATCATGCAAGGTGAGGAAGATGGAAAGGAAAGAGGGGTTTCTAGCCCTAGGTCAAGAACAATTGCAGAGATTTGGGGGAAATGAATGAAAAGAGAGGGAGAGGGGGATTAAGCTTAAGACCTTAGCACATGGGGCCCAATTAAATTGAACCTTGAAATGGCCAAAACATGATCTTGTGGGCCTCGAATGACTTCGACGAAGAAGGATAAAACGATCATTGAAATATCTAGTTTCCAAAAAATATATTTTTGACATGGTTTTGAGATCTCAAAAATTGTGTCCAGATTTGTGCATAAAAGACAATTTTACCCTCTTTGGGCCAAAACATGGGTTTTTGGGCTTCAAACATGAATGGACTTAAGACAAAAGTTTTAACACATAGAAAAATCATTCAAATGAAATCAAAATCATAGTCACACGGAAACCGATACGATCTTCCCAAGCTTACACGGGCACTCAGGCCTTCCTGAGTGTGTCTGACTAATACTACTAAACGTTCTCAAAATTCCCAAAGCTATGTCCAAGACTTAAACTAATTACTTCTAACCCAACGACCACTAAACCCACTTAGGACTAAACACATACTAATCGCACACTAATCAAATTGGTCTGGGTCGGGGTCTAACACTAATGATAACTTCTTATCTCGATTCGAGGCATGTCACCATCAATCAACACGTTCTGTAACATAGTTGAGTCTTCTCTATAGGAGTACAGTCACAACTGAGTAAAAGTCAATGCCTGTCTTAATTATCCGAACCGAACTGGAGATGATGCCGAAGTCAGGCGTGACCTCGGTATGGAAGCATTCTGGCACTATTGTTGAGATGGAAAAGGCCGAGACCAAGATATGCCTAACTGGTACCTTTACCAAAACTAACATAATCTCGGTATTAGGAAAATATCCCACACAATTGCCCCCTAGCTTCCGACTTCTTAGAGTTCTATTACTCTTTGAGGTCGGGAGCTAAGTATGATGGGAGAATCTTCTGGATATTAGGCTTAAAGCTCGCATTGCATTGCATCTCGGTGTCAGCTGATGACATCTGATCTCTATCACGATGTCGCTTCATTTGCCCGAGACAATTAATAGGACATCGATGTCGCTTCGCCTACCCAAGGCGATTAATAGCAAGTCAATGTCGCTTCGTCTGCCCTAGGTGATTAATAGTGCGTCAATCGATGCAAGAAGCGTACCAGTGGCACCACGTGTCAACACCTGATTGGTCGCCCAATCATTTCGAAGAGACGTGCCCAGTACTCAAAACGGCGTGCGTCCTTGAAATTCGAAATGACGCCTCTTGCCTTTATAAATAGAGGTACCCCTCTCTCATTCTCCACTTTTGCGTTTGTAGAAAAAAAAGAGACTTGCAAAGGAGAGACTCTCGCCGAGGTCGAAAGCACCCTTCGAGTTTAACCTCGTCCCTTTGTAAGTTTTTTGTCTTGTCTATTTATTTCTGTTTCCCTCTTCCGTCTAGGGTTTATTCTCCTTGTTTCGCCTTTCGCCTTTCTAGCTTCTTCAGACCATAGGAATGGGCATCTATAAGTACTGGTTGGAGACGCCAGCGGCCACGGTCGAATTTAGGGTTAGGCATGGGGTACTTGACGATGTTCAAGTTAGGCTAGACGACCTCGCAAACCCTTTTGACGGCCATACCTTCACCAATGGCTGGATGCCGTTTCCTTTTGTAACCATAATCGAGGGTGGGGTCTGGTTTCCCCTTCACCCTCTCCTTAGAACCTGCCTCAGCAAATTTCACCTCTGCCCCTGTTAATTGATACTGAATGGCTTTAAGATCATCATAGGCATTGCCGAGCTCAATAGGATCCGCATTATCCTCGGTGTCCATGACATCGAGGACGTCTATGATCTGTGCAAGTCCGGAGGTGATAATACTTATTACCTCTGAGTAAAGGCGAAGCGGGAATGTCTCGTCAACGCTTTGGGGGACTCCAATAAGTATGTCGAGGACGACCGCCTGTTTGTCTCGGGCAACTGGGAATTCAGAGCGGCCGAGACTGAGGTGGAGAGGGCGTTCAGAGTTCCCCGTGGTTTTGGGACCCCTCCGAGTAAATACTCACACCCTTTTAAATGTTTCTTTCCCTGCATTCTTCTTTTTCTTTTTCTGTCGGGCTAATGTTTTCTATTTGTTGTGCAGACATCCGTTAGAGAAGACAGGAGGCCAGGCGGGTTGGTTAGTCAAGGAACGAAGACTAGTTTCGGGCGCTATACCGATACTGAGGTCACTCCGGCCGCGCGGCGTATCTTCTTCTGAACTACGAGCCGAGGTACCAATCCTTTATCAAGACGAGGACCGGGAAACTCAGACGAGGGAAGAGCGCCAATCCGAAGAAGAATAGCCCGAAACCGAAGCCGAAGCCCGGATCGTCCTAGAGAGTACTTCCTCTTCGCGAGCTCTTCGAGGTGCGAAACTGAGTTCGCTGAGATAGACACTTCAAGCATCTCGACTTCTTCTTCTAGCTCCGAGGAGGAAGAAGACATGGAGCCGCATCGACCTCCCGTGGTGGTGAAGAACTTGGAGGCTCTGGCATTCGGAGGCCGGGCTCCTCGAGCCCCCTCAGCCCACCATGCCGGCTCCCTAGAGATCGAGCCTTACACTTGGGCCCGGAAGGCTGTTAAATGTGGAGGATCGAGTCTCGGGGAATGCCCTCGTGATCGCTGCGCTTGGCCATGCCTGAGCCGTTCCGCGAGACATGGCGAAACATAGAGAGGCCAATGACGTGACTTTGCTGGCATCGACAATGCAAGCGGCCATCTCGGTTTGTTTTCCTTTCCAGAAATTTTTACTAAGTATTTGATCTTGGATACTGTTTTCTGACGTATGTTTCCTCTACAGATACTACAGAAAAGCCAAGTCTCACTGGAGAGGGTCCATCAGAACAACGCCAAGGTCTTGAGGCTAGAGATGGAGAATAAAGACCTCAAGATGGCTTTGGAAGGGAGCAGTAAGAAGGTCGAGGAGCAGGAGGAGATGATTCGAGGCCTCGGTTGCGAGCTCTAGTCGACGAAGGCCGAAATCGAGACGCTGAGGAAGAGGGCGGCCGAGCTCGAGAAAGAGAAAGAGGACACCGAAGCCAAACTCCAGTCGGAGACTGATGCTGCCTTTAGTGAAGGAGTGGCGGAGGCAACAACCCTTTATGAGGCTCTGGTCCTCACTGTGAGGGATCAGGCCTGTGAGCTTGGTTGGTTGGCAGCATTGAAGGAGGCTGGGGTCCTCGAAGACCACTCGACTTATGTGAATCCAGCCAAGTTTCCGGTCTCGGACCCGGAACTAACTCCTGCCCCCTCTTCCTCCGAGGCTCCCCCCGAAGTAGCTGCGACCGAGGCAAGCGATGATGGGGCCGAGCTTGAATAAAATTATTTTCGATGTATCTTTTCTTTCTTTTTGTAATGATCTTCTGTAAACATTGTACTCCTTCCTTCTATGAATAAAATTTCATTTCTTCCTTTCTCATGTTTGCCTTCAAACATTTTTTCCATGTGTTTGACAACGGTTCCTTAACCGAGCCCTTTACATGCTTTAGGAAGTTGATTTTGTTTAAGTATCTGAGTTGGTTCAACAACCGAGACCACGCTTATTCTTAAGTTCCGCAACTCAAGAAGCTCATGCCTGGATAAAAAATTCGTCCATAGCGAAGCTTAGTTCATAAATCGAGCTCGATGGGGCCAAATTGTATACAAATTTTTTACCTTGGTGATAGAATATTTGGTTCCGTAATCAAACACATCTAAGTTCTGAACACCGAAGTAGCCACCGAGTTCATTAACTCGGTGTTGTGCCCTAACTATTTAAGGCTTCTCTTCATTTCCCTAATGCTCTGTAGCAGTTAGGTAGGTGATTGTCGAGTTTAATAACTTGGTGAAAATTGAGAATCGATAAAGATTGCTTGCCGAGTTCAATAACTTCACGAAGATTGAGAATAATAAAGATTTTTTATTGATCTTGAAAATTGAATACAATTCAAAAATAATACTTCTTGAGGTGTGTAGCATTCCATGGCCGTGGTAACTCTTTACCGAACATGTCCTCAAGTCTGTATGCTGATTGCCCGGCAACCGAGATCACCATGAATGGCCCATGCCAGTTCGGTGCCAGCTTGCCTTCATTGGGGTTTTTATCCCCTGGAAGCGTCTTCTTTAAGACCAATTCTCCAACTGAGAACTTTCTTTCTTTGACCTTCTGATTGTAGCACCAAGCCAACTGTTACTGGTAGGCAGCTAGGCGGATAGCTGCTGCATCTCTTTGCTCTTCTGCTAGGTATAGCTCTCGGGCCAGATTCACCTCATTTTGGCCCTAATCAAAGAGTTCTGACTTAAAGTCGGGAGACCGACCTCGAGTGGGATCATGACTTCCATCCCAAAGGCCAAAGAGAAGGGTGTTGTCGAAGTGAAGCATCTTGGAGTAGTCCTATATGCCCATAGGACACTTGGAAGTTCCTCCACCCATCTCCCCTTAGCTCGGTTAAGTCTCTTCTTGAGTCCATCGAGCACCACCTTGTTCGAGATCTCGGTTTGACCATTGCTTTGTGGGTAGGCTGGAGTGGAATAGTAGTTTCTGATGCCGAGCTCCTGACAGAAGTTTTTGAAGAGGTTGGAGTTGAATTGAGTCCCGTTGTCCGAGACCAAAGCTCGTGGGACACCAAACCTCGTGATGATGTTCTTCCACACAGTTTTTTGAGTCTTGCTCGGTGATGGAAGAAAACGGTTCGATTTCTATCCATTTGGTGAAATAATCGGCGGCTACTATTAGCCATCTCTTATTCCCTGGAACTCGGTGGAGAGGCCCCACAATGTCCAAGCCCCACTTGGCGAAGGGCCATGGGCTGGAAAGTGGGCTCAGATCCTGCACTGGGCAATGAATGGAGTGAGAGAACTTCTGACACTTCTTGGCATATAGCCGAGTGTCCTTCTGCATGGAAGGCCACCAATAGCCTTGGCTGATAGCTCGATATGCTAGTGACCGACCGCCAATGGGGCTTCCGCATATTCCTTCATGAATTTCATAGAGGAAGTCTTCGACCTTGGTTAGGTGAACAAACTGGAGGTAGGGGCCAATATAGGACTTCCTGTAAAGTTTGTCATCCAGAGATAACCAAAACCGAGCTGCTTTTAGCCTGATTTTGTGAGCCTCATTTTTGTCTTTAGGAAGTTGATCATCTCTGAGATAGGAGACGATTGAGTCCATTCAACTTGGACAGAGATCAACACACAAAACCTACCGAGATGGCTAAAGCTCTATGCTTGGTTTCTCCAACGTTTCCACCTCGATAGTCCTTTTTCTCCCAGCCCCGACGATAGAGGCCAGGTTGGCGAGAGCGTCGGCATGAGAATTAGAATCTTTACAGACCTGTTTGACTTCAACTTTCTCAAACTGAGTAAGGAGCTGCTTTGCAAGAGCTAGGTAGGCTGTCATCCTTTCGTCACGATCCTGGTAGTCTCCACTCAGCTGGTTCATCACCAATTGGGAATCGCTGAAGACCACTGTAAAACCCCGTCCCGAGTGACCTCGATTAGTGTTAATTATGCCGTGTTTTAGTTCTAAGCGTGTTTAGTGTATTTTGACTAAGTTGGGAGTAGAATAACTTTTGATATAGCTTTGGGGAATTTTGAGTGTCTTTATGACTAGTGGCGCCCTATGGGGGTTCCTTTTATGACTGCGTTTACTTGGGGGATTATCCAAAATTCCAATGATTTGTATTTTAATCCCATTTTAGTTATCTCATTAATCCCTACAACTTTCATATTGATCCCGGGCCCGTTCAAGACCCGAGACCCGATTTTTCTTAGCATTGAGGACAAAACAGTCATTTTACACCAAATCTATACCCGAAATTTGATATCCCCGAAACCCATGAAACATATACTTTTTGGAAACTAGATATTCCGACGATCACTTTTATCTTCTTCATCAATTTCGTTCGAAGTCTTGAGAAACTTGATTTCAGCCTAACAAGATTTCAAGTGGTGGAGCCCACTCTTGACTTGTATATAAACACAACTCTTCTTCTTCTTTTCCCTTGTCCAGCACAAAAGCCTCACCCATTTAGTTTTTTTTCCTCTTCTCTCTTGCGTCTTGCTCTCCCTTCTCCAATACCTCTCTCAACCTTGCACCAATAGCTAAATGGAAATCACCATTCTCTTCCTCTCCACTAAAGCTTCTTCTTGATATCATTTTGAGGGAAAACCTTCCATTTCAAGACCCTCTTTGAGCTCACCTTGTCTATTTGAAGAACCTACAAGTAAGTTTCCTCCCTAACCTCTTAGATTTGTGTTCTCCTAGCCTCAAAGAAGCCCCATTTTCATTATTGAAAACTTTCCTTTCTTGTTCTTTGTTTTGACCTATTTAGGGTTTGTATTTTGGGGTTTTGTTTGTGCTTGTAGGTTATCTTGAGAGAGCTTGACTTGTTGCTCGATTTCTTGTTTAGAGACCCTAAGGCAAGTGGATGAATCTGTTAGGGATTTTGTATATTGCAATTTGATGGATACATTATCTTTTTAGCATCATTTGAATTTTCACACATGCATTGATTTAGAAAATCTTGAAATCTTGATTTACACATGCATTGTTTTTCAGTCTTGTAGAAATCTTGGCTCATGCATGTTTTAATTTTAAACTTGGATGCAATTTTTTTTGAAAAGAAATTTTATGAATCAAGCTAGCCTATGAGTTTTAAATCTTTCAAATCATTTTAGGCCTTTTATGTTTCATATTTTTAAACAACTTAGTTTGATTTAAATTATGATTTCAAGCTTAATTCATTAGCCCAAAATTCCCCTCAGAGAATTACTTTGAAATATGCATTTTTGGGAAATTTGGTCCCTGGGCCCGAGTCGACCTACAGTGTGCTCGGTCGACCGAGCCCATGGACTCGGCCGACCGAGCACACTGCAGGTCGACCGAGAAAGAGCCGTTGGGGCTCTTTTCAAACGGTTAGATTTATGACCGTTGAAGCCCAGGACGACCTGATAAATGTGCAGGTCGACCGGGGACTCGCAGAAACTCATTTTTTGAGTATAAATACAAGTTCATTCCTTTGTAAAAAAAGTGGAAAAAGAGAGGAACTAAGAACCACTCTTGAGGAGTTTGGAGACAAGAAAAAGTTGATGAACCAAGAGAGACCAAGGGGTCTTTAGTGAAGCTAAAGTTTGGATCAATGAAGTTAAATCTTTAAGTAAGTTTTATTTTTATTAATCATATGTTATATGCTTTGTTTAAACTATTGGTAACTGATTTTTAGCATTATAACTATGATGTGTTGAATCCATTCTTCATTTAATCTTTAATCTAAGTTGGATTGGATTCTTCACCTTGATTTCAAACCAAGTTTCTTTTTAACATCTTCTTTAATCATGCTTAGCCAAAATCTTTGATTTCTTTTATATTATGATTCATTTACTTGGTTGAAACTTTATTTGTTGTTTTCATTCATTTAAACCTTAGTTAAATTTATTTGGTTTTGAAAACAACATTGCACATGCATTACATGTTTAGAGTTAATTAGTTTCATACAACTTGCATGCCTTTAATTTTCATATCATTAACAAGTTTGTATTCATACATGTGATTTCCATTTCACTTCAATCAAAATCTTTTATGTGCCTTAAACTTTTAAATGCTTAGAGCATAAATTGATTGAGCTTACTTTTTAACTTCGTTGAAGTTATCACACACACATCATGAGCATACACCTTTGCATTCATATAGTGTTTGTGTGAGCTAGTTTTAAACTTTCATATCAGCCTATTTAAGAGGCAATTATATTGAGCTTAAACTGTATCTCTTTGAGTGTTTTTGAAGACACCACTTTGAGAGAAAATCTTTCTTTTGTAAAGGTTTTTGCTTAGCCTAAGAAAAACACATTGTAGAGGTTATTGCTTAGCCTTGGAAAAGTATCTTGTAAAGGTTATTGCTTAGCCTAGAAAAGCACATTGATAGTGTTAGTTTGATGGTCTCAATACCAAGTATATGATGTAATAAATTGATTAATTTCTTTATTTATCAATACAATCATGCTTTCCTTTCATGAGATGAATGATGCTTAATTATATACTTGCACATAACCAATACGAATGACATAATGGTTCATGAGATGAACCGGAGTCCACAAGTATACTGGATGTAATACATGTGTATGGATGAGATCCACATACATGAGACATGTATTGAAAATACTATACTTAAATATCTTCACAACAAGTGATGAGATTGGGTATCTCATCTGATAAGGTTGCAGCACTTTGATCACTATGAGATAGTGTGATTTGTCTCGATCATCGGAATGGAAGATTCTGGATCATGGTGCTGGTACATTGGATGTATTAAAGGACCATGAGAAGCACCTTATATACGCTGTCTTTACTTTAAGGTCTGCTCTCATAATTCCCTAGCAATAGGCTCATAATCTTGAGACATTAATGAACTCAAGTTTCTATCTATTCATTTGCTTTGAGTCACCAATGAGTGAGGCCAATTGTAGGTCAACACCTCGGTGATTTGGGTACGTGGTAGTAGAACTGTGGGAACATTCAATGTTCAAGATGAAATCTATCTTTGATATCCCCTTGTGCTAATTAATGGATTTATCATTGGTAAGTGCGCACCCATTTCGATTAAGAGTTAATTGGATCGGTACCAAATGATCATTATCATTGATTGGGACTCAAGGATAATAAGATATGGATCTAATTTGGTGGACAGGTCCAATTGATCCATGGATAATGATAGAGGGGCCTACTTGTGGTAATTGAGAAGTTTAGGGTCTTCATTGTAATATATTCCTAAGACTGGAGTGCAATTGCATTTATATAGTGGAGTTATTTGCAATTAACTGTGGGCCCGGATTGCACATGAGATGTGGGGTCGCGTGTCCCAGTTGGAGCCAGCTTTCTAAGGAATCCCTAGTAGTCCCCACGCTAGCCCAAGATATTATAAAGATACTAATTATAGTATAGCTCTAAAAGGAAATAGAAAGTTGCTATTTCTATTTGAAGTGAGACTTCTAATAGTGGTAATAGTAAGTTACTAATTATTAATGGAAGTGAGACTTCTATTTCAATTAGTAAGAGGAGGTTGCTTAAGTGCTATAAAAGGATGAGAGGAGCCCTTGGACGTCCCATGCATAATCCCATCTTGGAATTCACGCCCAAGACCCTTAGTGCAAGAGTTGCACACGCCCATCTCTCTCTTTCCCTCTTCTAGTTTCTCTTCTAGTTTCCTTTAGGGTTTTCTCTTGGAGATTCCACCATCTTCTTAAGAAAAGAGAATCTGATACGGGTCATAGCGTGGAAGATCAAAGGGTGTTGGAGATTCTGATTTGATTAGTGAGGTGTTCATCATCAAAGAAAGAGATCAACTTCTCCATTAGAGCACTACTAAGCTCCAAAGGTATAATCTACATCCTTGTATGTTGTAGATTTCGTGGTTGCATGTTTGGTGTTGTTTTCTATCTTCTAGATAGGATATATTGCTGTACATGATTTATGAGTTTGAGGGATTGCATCCTGAATTGGGTTTTGTTGCCTTCTAGATAGTTGATCCCTGCATTAAGTGGATCAAAAGTTTTTGAAACCTTTCTGAATGGCCAACCCATTTTCCAACATATAGGTTGTTGTTTAGCCTAGAAAAACATCGTTGTAAAGGTTATTGCTTAGTGTAAGACCCCGACCCGAGTGATCCCGATTAGTGCTAATTAAGTTGCGTGTTAGTGCTAAGCTTGATTAGTGTTTTGGTTAAGTTGGGTTTGGAATAGCTTTTGATATAGTTTTAGGGATTTTGTTTTGCTTTGTGCTAGTAGGGCCCTTTGGGGGTTCCTTTTCTTGACATTGCATATGTTTGAGGATTTATCGGAGGTTTTACATTCATGATTTTAATCCCGTTTTATTGGTATTGTTATTTCATTCAACTTTCATGTTGATCCCGTGTTCAATTGAGATCCCGAAATCCGATTTCATGGCCTTGAGGGCAAAGCAGTCATTGCATACCAAATCTGTACCCAAAACTTAATATCCTCGAAACCCGCGAAACATATACTTTTTGGAAACTAGATATTTCGACGATCATTTCTTCCTTCTTCGTCGAATTCATCCGAGGTCTTGAGAGAGATGATTTCAGCCTAAGTAGATTGTTAGTAGTGGAGCCCACTCCTCACTTGCTACAATAGGAGACCCTTCCCTTCCATTTTCATTTTTCCAGCACAAGAGAGAGAACTAGGGCTTGTTGAGCAACTTCTTCTTCTTCTTGCTTCCCATCACTCAATCCACTTCCAAGCTTGCACCAAGAGGAGATTGGAGGCCACCATCTTCTTCATCTCCTTGAGAGCTTCCTTTACATAGCTTTTGTGGAACACACCAACCCTTACAAGATTTCCTTAGAGCTTGTCATTGCCATTAGAGAACCTTGCAAGTAAGTATTTCCCTTCATCTTCTAGATGTGTTATCTCCTAGCTCTTGAGAAGCTTCCCTATCATCCTTGGGAGATTTCCTTGCTATTTCATTGTTTTGACTCTTTTAGGGTTTGTTGTATTTGGGGTTTTTGCCTTGTAGTTGGATCATTGTCTTGGAGGACTTGATAGAGCTTGATTTCTTTGTTAGAAGACCTAAGGCAAGTGAATAAATGATTTTCCTAAGCTTTTATTGATTTTTGGACATTTTCCATTAATGTGCATTTATTGCTTTGTTTTGAAATGAATGCTCATGATAAGTATTAATGACACATTTATAATCTTGGAGAAGTAGTGGTTTATGGCATTGAATGTCTTCTTGTTTTGTTGCAAAGGTTTATATAGATTGTGAAATGGTTCCCTTCTCCTTTTTCCTTGTGTTGAATGCATGGTTGATGAAGGAGAATATGGTTGATTTGATGGAGGATTTGTTGTAGTTTGAAGGGAGAAATAGACTCCTCATTTGATGTGTATGAAGGGCTAAAAGAAGGTTGTAAAAAGGAAGAGAAAGAGAGGAACTGAACTGCCCGGAATTCTGTCTCTGGACAGTTCGCTCGAGCGACCATGACAGTTCGCTCGAGCGACCTGTCTAGAAGAGGATACGGGTTTTCCAGTAACTTGGTCGCTCGAACGCATTTTTATAACCGCTCGACCGATGGGTTCGCTCGAGCGAACTCTTCGATTCGCTCGAGCGATGCGGTCTGCCTGGCATAGGTCACGCTGGTACAGAAATTTCTCGAGCGATGGGTTTTGAGAGTTATTTTTTTTGTGGACCTTGGCTACCCTCCTTGGACTCACTTGACCATATGTGAGAGCGTCTTGAGCCGATGCTTTTCACGGTTGGTTCGGATGCATCGAAGTTCAATCTATTTCAATCTTGAACGGGATGGAACGACACGATATCTTCTTCATATCTAAATGCAAAGTCTATTTCCTTGGGTATCGTGAATTCTATTCCTTTCGGTGACTGAGTAGGTTGCTCGATGGTTCCGAGTTGACATCATACTTAGGATGGACCGTTTATAGTCTTGATTTTTCTATCATAGCATCTAGTACTATCCATGAGCTCATTTAAGGTTTTAAAAATAGTAAAAGTGCATAAGGAGCCCGGAATGTCTTCAAACGCAAAGAGTATCCAAATCATTTCAATAATCGACATACGGGACCCCTATTCACTTAATTAGATCTTGAAATCAATATTTTCCCGGAATTGTAATAGTTCATTTTATTCTTCATTTCCAAGACTTACATTACATGACTTGTTTTCCCCGAAAGCATTGTGTACACTTGAAATGGTTACTTGACCCGAAGTGCATTGCACCACTTGATATGTCAGTGTGCCCTTGAGCACCCCCGTCTTGCCCGTTTGATTATATACTTGTACTTGATTTACTTGCATTGTCTCGATTGTATTTGACCTATGAGTCGGCACCACTAAGCTTGGATAACCTCGTTGGTTTGATCCACCGACTTGGAGATCCCCCTCTTGTCCCGCCAGCTGCAGTTTGGATCCCGATGCCCGGTCATTACCGTGGTCTTGTCCCGATACCGCAGATTGCTACTGTGGTCCCCGATGCCCGGCTCGCTACCATGGTCATGTATAGTATATGTATTTATATGAGATCCCCTGTTTCTCCTCACCTTGAGTGACTGAGATTAGGGCCTAGTTATTGCTCTATCACCTTAGTGATAGAGGACTTAGCTTCGTGTGGTCGCCATCTTGCTTGTTCCTGATTCCTTGGATACCCTATGAGTTTTATCTTGTTTACATGTTTTCTAGCAAATGATTTATCTATTTATGAGAGTTTTTGCTTAAACAGATTTCCATGCTTTTCGAGATATTTCATCTATTTTATGTTGTTGCATCTTCTCACTCTCTTGCCAGACCGTCGTGTCTGACCCTTTGCTTTGGTACTCAGGTCCCGTTGCCGGTTTCCTTGAGGAGGAGCCGGAGGAGGCAGTAGGTGAGCTGCAACCTCTAGTAGAGTGGCGTGCTGACGATGTCATGTAGACATCGGGTTGCCAAGAGGCGTAACATTTTGGGGAGAACTTTTTAACCATTCCTTTGGGTTATTCTTTTGTAGTATTGGCCTTTGTTGGCCTCTAATTTTGGGGAATGTAACTAAATGATATTTTGTCTAACTTTAACAACTTTTGGAAAACTTGCTTTAGATCATTGCTCATTCTGATACAGTTTGATATTTGATATTAATGCTTGCATGATTAGAGATAGTCTACTATTTGATTTGCCACACGCTTCCGCACTCAAAAGAAATGTTCATGCAAGGTTGTGATATCCTCACCGCGGACACCTGTGGGAAATTGAATAAGTTCTATATTGTGGATGTAGATAATCATCACCAATCATCATCACTACTTCTAATTAGTCCCGATCCCGGATTCGGATTCCCGGTCCGGGGTCGCAACAGACTGGTATCAGAGCGAGACGTGTTTCAAGCAATTAAAAGAAACTAGAAATCCTAAGGATGTAGCGAGGATCCGTTAGATCTTTCGTTAGCTAGTATCGTGTGAGCAATGTGTGACCCTTTTATTGGATTATTATGTGCTAACCATTTGTCTTGCAACATCATGCCTCCACGTAAGAGACCGTTGAATGGCAACCCTACTGCAAGCAATAGTGAGCATACAGGGCCTCTAGAAGAGGATATTGTTGAGAACCATGGTCATCCACCTAACCAATTTCAAGATATGATGAGAGCAATGCTTGACCAACAACGTCAAGCTAATGAAAACCAAGCCAGACTGCAAGAACAAATGCTAAAGAGAGAGGAAGACCATGCTAGAGAGATGCAAGAAATGCAGAGACAATTGCTTGAGGTCTTGCAAAGAAGACTAGAACCAGTTCAACCCCAACCAGCTATTGTCATTGACCAAAGGCAACATGATCCAAACGCCTTGTTTGAACGGTTCAGGAAAAGAGCTCCGAAGGAATTCCTTGGGGAAGAGGACCCACTAGCCGCAGATGATTGGTTGGAACACACCGAGAACATCTTTGAGATCTTTCAGTGTACAGGAGCAGATAGAGTGAAGCTAGCATCGTCCCTTTTTGTTGGCACAGCTGATAGATGGTGGAAGACAATCAGGGAGGAGTACAGAGCTATGCCTGATGCTGAGATTTAGGCAAATTTCAAGAGACAGTTTCATGACAAATATGTACCCGCCCACGTCAAGAAGCAGAAGGCTATAGAGTTTCAACAGTTGGTGCAAGGAAGCATGACAATCTTAGAGTACCTCACCAAATTTGAGAGATTGTCCAGGTATGCCCCGGAGTTGGTGGATACCGTTGAGAAGAAGATTGCCAAGTTCTTTGAGGGACTTAATCCCTTCATTGAGAGAGATGCCACTGGAGTGGTACCAACGGTAACTTTTGATGAAGCTGTGAAGAGAGCCTACAAGTTCGAAAACTTCCACAACAAGATTCTCAGAGTCCAAGGCAAGGGACAAGTGCAGCAACAACAGAACCACCAGCAAAGGAACCATCATAACAAGAGGCAGAGGACAGGGCCTAATGTGCAGAATCCAGTGGTTTGTATCCACTGTGGGAAGAACCATGCTAGTGCTGAGTGTCGTACCATTTCAGGAGCGTGCTTCAGGTGTGGTTCGATGGACCATAGGATGAGGGATTGCCCAAGGCAGAATAGACAGAATCAGCAGCAGCACCAAGGGCCACAACGTCCACCACCACCACCACAACATGCATTGGCTGTCCAAAACCAGCCTAGGCCACTTCAGCAGCAAGCACCACCGCAGCAACAGTTCAGACAACAGCAGCAGGCCCGTCATCAGCAGGGACAGCAGCGTCCACCGCAGCAGAATAGGAATGCACCCCAAGGCAGGCCACAGCAGGCACAGAACAGGCCACAGCAGCGAGGTCAAATCTACGGGGTCAATAGAGTGGATGCAGAGGCAGCGGGTAATGTAGTAGAAGGTACACTCCTTGTTTGTGGGATTAAAGCTATGATTTTGTTTGACCCTGGCTCTACACATTCTTTCGTGTCCCATAAATTTGCTAAGTTGATTGATATGCATGCGATAGAATTGGAGTTCATTTTGACTGTGGCAACCCCAGTAGGTAAACAAGTTGTTTGTAGAACCTTTTATCCTAGTTGCACAGTCCAGATAGGAGAAGTGGTTTTGACAGCAGATCTCATTTCTTTGGAGATGTTTGATTATGATGTCATCCTCGGGATGGATTGGCTGGCTGGGTACCATGCCACAATGGATTGTTTCCATAACACCCTCACTTTCAAGTTGGTTGAGACACCAGCAGGAGTGTCGTTTCAGGGAGAGAGGAGGAATCCTCGTGCAGGGTTTGTTTCAGCGTTGAAGGCTGACAGACTTTTGAGAAGTGGATGTGAAGCTTATTTAGCGTTTATCGCGGAGGATAAACGGTCCCAAGGGGTGGAGGAGATTCCAATTGTTTGGGAATTCCCGGATGTTTTTCCGGAGGAGATTCCAGGTTTGCCACCCATGAGAGAGATCGATTTCACTATCGAGTTGCTACCAGGGACCGCTCCGATATCTATTGCACCATATAGAATGGCTCCAGCAGAGTTGGGGGAATTGAAGACTCAGTTACAAGAGTTGTTAGACAAAGGTTTTGTGAGACCGAGTGTTTCACCATGGGGAGCTCCAGTGTTGGTTGTTAAGAAGAAGGATGGTTCGATGAGGATGTGTATAGATTACAGAAGATTGAACCAAGTGACCATCAAGAACAAATACCCTTTACCAAGAATAGATGAATTGTTTGATCAGTTGCAAGGTGCATCATACTTTTCGAAGATTGACTTGAGATCCGGTTACCATCAGCTGAGAGTTAGAGAATCAGATGTGTTGAAAACAGCTTTCCGGACAAGATATGGCCACTATGAGTTCCTAGTGATGCCATTTGGGTTGACTAATGCACCGGCAGTGTTCATGGCATTGATGAATAAGATATTTGCAGAGTATCTGGACCAGTTTGTGGTAGTGTTCATAGATGACATTTTGGTGTACTCCAAGACCAAGGAAGAGCATGAAGAACATTTGAGGATTGCATTGCAACTCTTGAGGGAGAATCAGCTGTATGCTAAGCTTAATAAGTGTGAATTTTGGCTAGACCAAGTAGCATTTCTGGGGCACATTATCTCTAGAGAAGGTTTGTTAGTGGATCCGTCCAAGATTGAAGCAGTAGTGAATTGGGAGAGACCGAAGAACGTGACAGAAATCAGGAGTTTTCTAGGATTGGCAGGTTACTATCGGAGGTTTGTGCAAGGTTTTTCGTCGATTGCGTCACCTTTGACGAAGTTGACAAGGAAAAATGCACCATACTTGTGGACAGAGCAGTGTGAAGAGAGTTTCCAAGAGCTAAAGAAGAGATTGACCACAGCACCAGTCCTTACTTTGCCATCTGGAAGCGGCAGTTTCACCATTTTTACCGATGCTTCTAATGTTGGACTTGGTTGTGTGTTGATGCAAGAAAGAAAAGTGATTGCTTATGGATCTCGACAGTTGAAAGAGCACGAGAAGAACTATGCCACCCATGATTTGGAGTTAGCAGCGGTTGTGTTCGCGTTGAAGATGTGGAGACATTACCTCTATGGAGAACAGTTCGAAGTCCACTCCGACCACCGCAGCTTACAGTATCTGTTTTCACAGAAAGATTTGAACATGAGGCAGAGAAGATGGATGGAATATATCAAGGACTATGATTTTCCAATCAAGTACCACCCAGGGAAGGCCAATGTTGTTGCAGATGCCTTGAGTAGGAAATCAGTAGGCTTGGCGAATCTTAGTGGCACTTGTATTTTTGAGCAGTTTGAAGAGTTGAGTTTAGACTTACAGCCCCTAAGGAAGGGTGTTTTGTTAGCTAACATGACGGTGTCAGAACCTTCTTTCATTCAGAAGATCAAGGACAGTCAGTTGCAAGATCCAGAGTTGGCCAAGATTTCAGAGCATATAGCAGAACGTCCTGACTTTCGTGTTGTTGATGGAGTTTTGTACTACCGTGACCGTCTGTGTGTGCCTAATATCGAAGATCTGAGGAACGACATCATGACTGAGGCTCACAGCACGAAGTATTCTATGCATCCAGGCAGCACGAAGATGTATCAGAACTTGAAAGGCAGATTTTGGTGGAACAATATGAAGAGAGAGATTGCAGCGTTTGTCTCCCGTTGCATGACCTGTCAGTTGATTAAGGCAGAGCATCAGAGACCTCCAGGGTTGTTGCAACCGTTAGAGATTCCGGAATGGAAGTGGGAGCACATTACTATGGACTTTATTTCGGGATTACCGAGGACTAGTAGAGGCAACGACGCGATTTGGGTCATTGTGGACCGTCTCACCAAGTCAGCGCATTTCCTTGCTATGAAGACAGGGAAGAAGATGCACATGCTACCTTTGGCAGAGTTGTTTGTCAATGAGATTGTCAGTCGCCATGGGCAGCCAGTTTCTATCACATCCGACAGAGACAGCAGATTTGTCTCGAGGTTCTGGAAGACATTGCACGAGTCTATGGGTACGAGATTACAGTTCAGCAAAGCTTATCACCCTCAGACAGATGGCCAGTCAGAGAGGACAATTCAGACTTTAGAGGACATGCTCCGTGCTTGCGTGTTAGACTTCAAGACTCAGTGGGATGAGAGTCTACCGCTGTGTGAGTTTGCTTACAACAACAGCTACCACTCGAGCATTGGGATGGCTCCGTTTGAGGCTTTGTATGGCAGGAGGTGTAGGACACCTGTTTGTTGGGAAGAAGTTGGCACTCGCAGTTTCCATGGACCGACTATGGTTAGTGAGACCAGCGACAAGATCAAGTTGATTCAAGAGCGTTTGAAAGTGTCCTGGAGTAGACAGAAGAGCTATGCAGACTCCCACCGCAGAGATTTACAGTTCAAGGAAGGAGACAAGGTCTTCTTGAAGGTGTCACCTACAAGGGGAACATTGAGATTTGGGCAGAAGGGCAAGCTATCGCGGAGATACATTGGACCCTATGACATTGTGAGCAAGATTGGTGACGTGGCCTATAGATTGGCCTTACCACCTGAGCTATCCGGTGTACACAACGTCTTCCATGTGTCTATGTTGAAGAAGTATGTTCCCGATCCTTTGCATGTACTCCGGCATGAACCTTTGGAGATCAGAGAGGATGCTACCTATGTAGAGAAGCCCGTTGAGATCATCGACACAAAGGAACAAGAGTTAAGGACTCGGACTATTCAGTGGGTGAAGGTATTGTGGGAGAATCATGGACCAAAAGAGGCCACATGGGAATTACGAGATCAAGTGCAGAAGAAGTACCCACATCTTCTACCAGAGGTGAGTCTTATGTTTCATTTGGAGGAACTAATGCCCTAAGGGGTGGAGGATGTAAGACCCCGACCCGAGTGATCCCGATTAGTGCTAATTAAGTTGCGTGTTAGTGCTAAGCTTGATTAGTGTTTTGGTTAAGTTGGGTTTGGAATAGCTTTTGATATAGTTTTAGGGATTTTGTTTTGCTTTGTGCTAGTAGGGCCCTTTGGGGGTTCCTTTTTTTGACATTGCATATGTTTGAGGATTTATCGGAGGTTTTACATTCATGATTTTAATCCCGTTTTATTGGTATTGTTATTTCATTCAACTTTCATGTTGATCCCGTGTTCAATTGAGATCCCGAAATCCGATTTCATGGCCTTGAGGGCAAAGCAGTCATTGCATACCAAATCTGTACCCAAAACTTAATATCCTCGAAACCCGCGAAACATATACTTTTTGGAAACTAGATATTTCGACGATCATTTCTTCCTTCTTCGTCGAATTCATCCGAGGTCTTGAGAGAGATGATTTCAGCCTAAGTAGATTGTTAGTAGTGGAGCCCACTCCTCACTTGCTACAATAGGAGACCCTTCCCTTCCATTTTCATTTTTCCAGCACAAGAGAGAGAACTAGGGCTTGTTGAGCAACTTCTTCTTCTTATTGCTTCCCATCACTCAATCCACTTCCAAGCTTGCACCAAGAGGAGATTGGAGGCCACCATCTTCTTCATCTCCTTGAGAGCTTCCTTTACATAGCTTTTGTGGAACACACCAACCCTTACAAGATTTCCTTAGAGCTTGTCATTGCCATTAGAGAACCTTGCAAGTAAGTATTTCCCTTCATCTTCTAGATGTGTTATCTCCTAGCTCTTGAGAAGCTTCCCTATCATCCTTGGGAGATTTCCTTGCTATTTCATTGTTTTGACTCTTTTAGGGTTTGTTGTATTTGGGGTTTTTGCCTTGTAGTTGGATCATTGTCTTGGAGGACTTGATAGAGCTTGATTTCTTTGTTAGAAGACCTAAGGCAAGTGAATAAATGATTTTCCTAAGCTTTTATTGATTTTTGGACATTTTCCATTAATGTGCATTTATTGCTTTGTTTTGAAATGAATGCTCATGATAAGTATTAATGACACATTTATAATCTTGGAGAAGTAGTGGTTTATGGCATTGAATGTCTTCTTGTTTTGTTGCAAAGGTTTATATAGATTGTGAAATGGTTCCCTTCTCCTTTTTCCTTGTGTTGAATGCATGGTTGATGAAGGAGAATATGGTTGATTTGATGGAGGATTTGTTGTAGTTTGAAGGGAGAAATAGACTCCTCATTTGATGTGTATGAAGGGCTAAAAGAAGGTTGTAAAAAGGAAGAGAAAGAGAGGAACTGAACTGCCCGGAATTCTGTCTCTGGACAGTTCGCTCGAGCGACCATGACAGTTCGCTCGAGCGACCTGTCTAGAAGAGGATACGGGTTTTCCAGTAACTTGGTCGCTCGAACGCATTTTTATAACCGCTCGACCGATGGGTTCGCTCGAGCGAACTCTTCGATTCGCTCGAGCGATGCGGTCTGCCTGGCATAGGTCACGCTGGTACAGAAATTTCTCGAGCGATGGGTTTTGAGAGTTATTTTTTTTGTGGACCTTGGCTACCCTCCTTGGACTCACTTGACCATATGTGAGAGCGTCTTGAGCCGATGCTCTTCACGGTTGGTTCGGATGCATCGAAGTTCAATCTATTTCAATCTTGAACGGGATGGAACGACACGATATCTTCTTCATATCTAAATGCAAAGTCTATTTCCTTGGGTATCGTGAATTCTATTCCTTTCGGTGACTGAGTAGGTTGCTCGATGGTTCCGAGTTGACATCATACTTAGGATGGACCGTTTATAGTCTTGATTTTTCTATCATAGCATCTAGTACTATCCATGAGCTCATTTAAGGTTTTAAAAATAGTAAAAGTGCATAAGGAGCCCGGAATGTCTTCAAACGCAAAGAGTATCCAAATCATTTCAATAATCGACATACGGGACCCCTATTCACTTAATTAGATCTTGAAATCAATATTTTCCCGGAATTGTAATAGTTCATTTTATTCTTCATTTCCAAGACTTACATTACATGACTTGTTTTCCCCGAAAGCATTGTGTACACTTGAAATGGTTACTTGACCCGAAGTGCATTGCACCACTTGATATGTCAGTGTGCCCTTGAGCACCCCCGTCTTGCCCGTTTGATTATATACTTGTACTTGATTTACTTGCATTGTCTCGATTGTATTTGACCTATGAGTCGGCACCACTAAGCTTGGATAACCTCGTTGGTTTGATCCACCGACTTGGAGATCCCCCTCTTGTCCCGCCAGCTGCAGTTTGGATCCCGATGCCCGGTCATTACCGTGGTCTTGTCCCGATACCGCAGATTGCTACTGTGGTCCCCGATGCCCGGCTCGCTACCATGGTCATGTATAGTATATGTATTTATATGAGATCCCCTGTTTCTCCTCACCTTGAGTGACTGAGATTAGGGCCTAGTTATTGCTCTATCACCTTAGTGATAGAGGACTTAGCTTCGTGTGGTCGCCATCTTGCTTGTTCCTGATTCCTTGGATACCCTATGAGTTTTATCTTGTTTACATGTTTTCTAGCAAATGATTTATCTATTTATGAGAGTTTTTGCTTAAACAGATTTCCATGCTTTTCGAGATATTTCATCTATTTTATGTTGTTGCATCTTCTCACTCTCTTGCCAGACCGTCGTGTCTGACCCTTTGCTTTGGTACTCAGGTCCCGTTGCCGGTTTCCTTGAGGAGGAGCCGGAGGAGGCAGTAGGTGAGCTGCAACCTCTAGTAGAGTGGCGTGCTGACGATGTCATGTAGACATCGGGTTGCCAAGAGGCGTAACATTTTGGGGAGAACTTTTTAACCATTCCTTTGGGTTATTCTTTTGTAGTATTGGCCTTTGTTGGCCTCTAATTTTGGGGAATGTAACTAAATGATATTTTGTCCAACTTTAACAACTTTTGGAAAACTTGCTTTAGATCATTGCTCATTCTGATACAGTTTGATATTTGATATTAATGCTTGCATGATTAGAGATAGTCTACTATTTGATTTGCCACACGCTTCCGCACTCAAAAGAAATGTTCATGCAAGGTTGTGATATCCTCACCGCGGACACCTGTGGGAAATTGAATAAGTTCTATATTGTGGATGTAGATAATCATCACCAATCATCATCACTACTTCTAATTAGTCCCGATCCCGGATTCGGATTCCCGGTCCGGGGTCGCGACACTTAGCCTTTTGAAAAGCATAATAGTGAAAATCCAGTGGGGTGTTGGATCACAAGCCGGTAGTGGATGTAGGCATTGAGGCCGAACCACTATAAATCTTTGTGTGATGGTGTATGCTTGTGGTGATTGCTTTTGTTAGCTTCCGCATTTTGTTTGATAATCACTCATAACTAGTTAATTTTAAAGAAGTTAAATTTTGTCTTAATTGGTCACTAATTTGTAGCTCACCCTATTCACACCCCCCTCCCTCTAGGGTTAGGATCCTGGACTTTCAGAATCGATAGTTTGAGCATTTATTAGTTTTATGAGAAATGTGGTTGATTTTATTATTTTTCCATTCATGTTTATTTATTTGCATTGACTTGAAATAAATGCTCATGAAAGAGTCTCATTAATGCATTTAATGTCTTGGAAATGTATTAGTCATAGCCCTCATTTATATTTTGTTTATAGCTCAATGTAATCTTGTGTGTAGTGGTTTCCTTTCCTTATTTCTTTATGATTGGATGTGAAATGATTGGAGGAGGATGGAATGGATGTTGTAGAAGATTTAATGATGGCTTGGAAAGGGTTTTGAGCTCCTCATTTGGTGTATGCAAGGGGCTCAAAAAGGGGTTGTAAAAAGGATGAGAAAGAGAGGAGAAGAATTGTCCCGGAACCAGTTTCTGGACAGTTCGCTCGAGTGAAGTGTCCAGAAAAGGGTTCGAACCATTCCAGTGGACAGGTCGCTCGAGCGAACCTTAGATCGCATGAGCGAACCCTCACAGAACCCATTCCAGAGAATGGTTAGTTCAAGCGAACTGAAATTTCACTCGAGCCAACCTGAACTGGATGAGTTCGCTCAAGCGAACCCACCCAGAGAGTCATCCCAGAGAGCTCACCGCTCGAGCAAACTCCAGGTCCGCTCGAGTGATGGGTACTGTTCATCTAGGACTATTTTGGAATTACAAATGAAATGTCTAAATGATTAAGAGAGGTTTGTTGGGAACCCTATTGTGATGGAAAAATTTATTCTCATCATTTGAAATCCGTTTGAGAAAGAAACCACTTCACAAAGATCCATTATAGTTTTGAAAATCCCCGAAGTGTATAAGGACCCCAGAATGTCCTCAAACTCAAGGAGTAACAAGTTGTTATTGATATAAACATACGAGATCCCTATTCACTTTGAACTAGTCTTGAACCCCGATACTTGTCTTCAGATTTTGAAAGCTCATTTGTATTTCATTATTCCTGAATTCCCTATGCACTCCCGAAAATATTGAAATTACAATTGTAACATTTTTACTAGCCCCGATGTGCATGCCCGAATTGAAATGATAGTTGTGCCTTTGAGCATGCCCGTCCCGCTTGTTTACATACTTGCACTTGATGTATTTTATACATGTCTTGATTTCTATTATTTAACCTATGAGTCGGCACCACTAAGTTTGGATAACCTTGCGGGTCTGATCCACCGACTTGGAGATCCCCCATTTGTCCCGCCAGTTGCAGTTTTGATCCCGCTACCTGGTTATTACCGTGGTCTTGTCCTGATACTCCGGATTGCTACCGTGGTTCTTGATGCCTGGCTCTCGCTACCGTGGTCATGTCACGTATATTATATGTATATGTATATTTCATTAAATCTCCTCATCTCGTGTGACTGAGATCAACGCCTTGATATGCTCTTGTCACTTCAGTGATAGAGGACTTAGCTTCGTGTGGTTGCTACCTTGCTTGTTTCCCATTTCCTTGGTTACCTTCACATCTTTTACAATGCATATTTGTATTTGAATAAATGATTTATCTCTTTTATGGAAATGATTATTTAAAAAGGTTTAAATGCTTTTAAAGGTAATTCATTTATTATTATGTTGTCATATCTTTTAACCCACCGCCAAACTGTCGTGTTTGACCCACTTTTAGGTACTCAGGTCCCAATGTTCGTTACCCCGAGGAGAAATATGAGGAGGCGGTAGGAGAACCGTAACATCTAGTTGAGTGGCATGTCGATGATGTCATCTAGACATTTGGTAGTCCGAGTTGCGTAACATTTTGGGGATATGTCTACCTTATGCTTTTGAGGGTTTATTTTGGATTGTACTGGCCTTTATTGGCTATTATTTTTGGGAATGTTAATTAAATGATCTTCTGTATAAACTCTAACAATTACTTTTGGGAAACACTAATGATCATTGCTCATTCTGATACTTTGTTTATACATGTGTTATCATCGTTATGACTAGAGATGGATTGAATGTTTGATTTACTACACGCTTCCGCATTTAAAAGAAATATTTATGTTGTTGTGATATCGTCACTACGGATGTCGCGACACCGGACCGGGCTACCGAGGTCCTGATCCGGGATCGGGACAATTAATGATGATGATGATGTACAATAACAATTTAATAATACCATACATTTGTTTAATTTCCCACAGGTGTCCGCGGTGAGGATATCACAACCATAAATGAATATTTCTTTTAAGTGCGGAAGCATGTAACAAATCAAATAATCAAACCATCCCTAGTCATGAAGATAACATCAAGTATAGAATACTGTATCAGAATGAGCAATGATCTATAACATGTTTCCCAAAAGTAATTTAAAGTTTAACAAAAGATCATTTAGTTACATTCCCCAAAAATAGAGGCCAACAAAGGCCAATATAAACAAAACAATAACCCAAAGAATGGTTAAATAGTTTTCCCAAAATGTCATGTCTCTCGTAGCAACCCGATATCTACATGACATCGTCAGCACGCCACTCTACTAGGGGCTGCGGTTCACCTACCGCCTCCTCCGGCTCCACCTCAAGGTAACCGGTAATGGGACCTGAGTACCAAAGAAATTGGAACAGACATGACGGTCTGGCAAGAGAGTGAAAAGGTACAACAACATATAATAAAGGAAATATCTTGAAAAGCATAGAAATATATTTAAGCAAGAACTCTCATAAAGGAGATAATTCATTTACTATAAAACAAATAAACAAGGTAAAACATGTAAGGTATCCAAGGAATCGGGAACTAACAAAATGGCAATCAGAAAAAGCTAAGTCCTCTATCACCAAAGTGACAAGAGTATAACGGGACGTTGGTCTCAGTCACACAAGGTGAGGAGATTCAATGCAAAGCATATATACAATATAAATATACGGGACGGGACCATGGTAGCGAACCGGGTATCTGGACGGGACCACGGTAATAAACCGGGCATCGGGATCCAAACTGCAGCTGGTGGGACGGGAGGAGGATCTCCAAGTCGGTGGATAAAACCGACAAGGTTACCCAAGCTTAGTGATGCCGACTCATAGGTCAATTAACAAATCGAGACATGAACAAGTAAATCAAGTGCAAGTAACTAAATGGACGGGGCAAGAATGCTCAAAGACATTATTTTAATTTCATGTCGGGCAATGCATTTCGGGACAAGTAACCGTTACTAGTGTAACTACTATGCTTTCGGGAAAACAAATCATATAATGTAAATCTTGGAAAAGAGGTGATACAATGAACTATTACAATTTCGGTAAAATATTGGTTTCAAGATTTATTTAAGGTGAATAGGGGTCCCGTATGTCGATTGTAATAAAGACTTGGTACTCCTTGAGTTTGAAGGCATTCCGGGCACCTTATACACTTTACGATTTTCAAAACTTAAAATGAGGTTATGGATAGTACTAGATGCTACGATAGAAAAATCAAACTATAAACAGTTCATCCTAAGTATGATGTTAATCCGGAAGAATCCTACAACCTACATCAGTCACCGAAAGGGATAGGATTCGCGATACCCTAGGAAATAGACTTTGCGTATGGAGATAAGAACGATATCGCGTTGTCCCATACCGTTCAAGATTGAAATGGATTGAATTCTGATGCAACCGAACCAACCGTGAAGAATGTCGGCTCAAGACATCCTCACATATAGTCCAATGAGTCGAAAAAGGGTAGCCAAAGTCCCACCTAAGCCCATCCAAAAACAGGGTGAAAATTCCTCCAGCAGGAATTTCTCAGTTGGCCCGGTCGACCTGGTGAAGGCCCGATAGACTTGGTACACAGCAGGCCCGGTCGACTTGGCCAAGGCCGATCGACCTAGTCCCTGTGTGCCCGGTCGACCGAGCCCATGGCCGGTCGACCGAGAGTTGTAAGTGAAATGTGTGCTTAGTGATTTGGTCAGGCTCCCAGGGAGCCTGACCCTGTGTCCCCGGTCGACCGAGCCACCGTGGGGTCGACCGGGTACACTACGGAACAGAACTCAGGTTCTGTTCTGCAGTGTGCTGGTTCCTCCTCTTTTTCCCTCCTTTCAACACTTATACAACCACACAAGACTAGAGGTAAGAAAACTATAAATCCATGTTTCCAATGCATTAAATGAACTAGCAAGATGCATTATGTGCATTTATTTCAACAATGTAAATCAATAAAAGCATGAGAAATCCATTAATGGTTCACCAAATCATTTAAAACTCAAAACACCTAATCATTCATTTGCCTTAGGTCCAAGCTAGCCAAAACCAAGCCTCTAATCACCTCTTAAGCTCAAATCCAAGCTACAAGCAAAGACCCCAAAATAAACCCTAAAATGGGTCAAACAAGGAATGAAAAGGATAGAACTTACAATAATGAAAATGTAGCTTCTCAAGGGCTAGAGGAATACAAATCTAGGAGATGAAGAAGATTACTTACTTGGATGACCTTCAAATGAGAAGAGTTAGCTCAAGGGAGGTCTCAAGGTTGATGGATTTCTCTACAAATAGTATCAAAAGGAAGCTTTCAAGATGAAGAAGAGAATGGTAACTTTCATTTCTTGATTGATGCAAGTTTGGTGAGGATTGGAGATGGAGAGAGCAAGAAGAAGAAGAAGAAGGTTGCAAGAACCCTAGACTGAAATGTTGTACTGGAAATGGAGAATGAAATGAAATGAAGAATGGGTTTCCCTTTGTTAACAAATGGGGTTGGGTCCCACTACTAAAGAGGCTTGTTTGACTAAAATCATGTCTTTCGGGATCTCGGATGAATTCGACGAAAAAGGAAAAAATGATCGTCGAAATATCTAGTTTCCAAAAAAAATTTGTTTCGCGGGTTTCAGGGATATCAAGTTTTGGGTACAAGTTTAGTGTAAAAGGACTGTTTTGCCCCTCAAGGCTAGTAAATCGGGTTTCGGCAGCCCTTCTACTTGGACCGACCTGGGGACCGATTGCTGGCCCGGTCCCCAGGGAGGACCCTTGGATCCCATGCTCCCTTGGGATCCAAGGGTCCTCCCTGGGGACTGGGCCAGGAATCGGTCCCCAGGGTCGGTCCAAGTATCATTTTTCCGGGTTTCGGGGCCTCGAATGAAAACAGGATCAGCATGAAAGTTGTAGGGATCACTAAGATAAATGAAATGGGATAAGAATGCAAATTCAAAACAATTCCGGGAAATCCACTAAGTAAATGCAAAGTCGAAAGGGGAACCCCCAAAGGGCCCCACTAGTTACCAAAGCACTCAAAATTGCCCAAAACTAGAACAAAAGCTATTCCAAACCCAACTTAGCCAAAATCACTAATCAAGCTTAGAACTAACACATGACTTAATTAGCACTAATCGGGTTCACTAGGGTCGGAGTCTTACATCCTCCACTCCTTAGGGCATTTGGTCCTCCAAATGACATATAAGACTCACCTCTGGTAGAAGACATAGGTACTTTTTCTGCACTTGATCTCGTAATTCCCACGTTGCCTCTTCTGGTCCATGTTTCTCCCATAGCACCTTTACCCACTGAATAGTCCATGTCCTCAACTCTTGTTCCTTTGTATCGATGATCTGAACGGGCTTCTCAACGTAGGTAGCATCATCTCGAATCTCTAATGGCTCATGCCGGAGCACATGAGACGGAATAATGGACATACTTCTTCAACATAGACACATGGAAGACGTTGTGTAAACCGGATAGCTCAGGTGGTAAGGCTAATCTATAAGCCACGTCACCGATCTTACTCACAATGTCATAGGGTCCAATGTATCTCCGTGATAGCTTGCCCTTCTGTCCAAATCTCAATGTTCCCCTTGTAGGTGACACTTTCAAGAAGACCTTGTCTCCTTCCTTGAACTGTAAATCTCTGCGGTGGGAGTTTGCATAGCTCTTCTGTCTACTCCTGGACACTTTCAAACGTTCTTGAATCAACTTGATTTTGTTGCTGGGCTCACTTACAGTAGACGGTCCATGGAAACTGCGAATGCCGACTTCTTCCCAACATACAGGTGTCCTACACCTTCTGCCATACAAAGCCTCAAAAGGCGCCATCCCAATGCTCGAGTGGTAGCTGTTATTGTAAGCGAACTCACACAATGGTAGAGTCTCATCCCATTGAGTCTTGAAGTCTAACACACAAGCACGGAGCATATCCTCAAGAGTTTGAATCGTTCTCTCTGACTGGCCATTTGTTTGAGGGTGATAAGCCGTGCTGAACTGTAATCTCGTACCCATAGACTCATGTAGCGTCTTCCAGAACCTCGAGACGAATCTCCTGTCTCTGTCGGATGTGATAGAAACTGGCTGCCCATGACGACTGACAATCTCGTTGACAAACAACTCTGCCAAAGGTAGCATGTGCATCTTCTTCCCTGTCTTCATAACAATGAAATGCGCTGACTTGGTGAGACGGTCCACAATGACCCATATCGCATCGTTGCCTCTGCTAGTCCTTGGTAGTCCCGAAATAAAGTCCATGGTGATGTGCTCCCACTTCCATTTCGGGATCTCTAACGGTTGTAACAACCCTGGAGGCCTATGATGTTCTGCCTTAATCAACTGACAAGTCATGCAACGGGAGACAAATGCTGCAATCTCTCTCTTCATATTGTTCCACCAAAATCTGCCCTTCAAATTCTGATACATCTTTGTGCTGCCTGGATGCATTGAATACTTCGTGCTGTGAGCCTCAGTCATGATGTCATTTATCAAATCTTCGATGTTAGGCACACACAGACGGTCACGGTAGTACAAAACTCCATCAACAATACGGAAGTCAGGACGTTCTGCTGTATGCTCTGAAATCTTGGCCAACTCTGGATCTTGCAACTGACTATCCTTGATCTTTTGAATAAAAGAAGGCTCTGACACTGACATGTTAGCTAACAAAACTCCTTCCTTAGTGGCTGTAGGTCTATACTCAACTCTTCAAATTGCTCAAAGATACAAGTATCACTTAGATTTGCCAAGCCTACTTATTTCCTGCTCAAGGCATCGGCAACTACATTAGCTTTCCCCGGGCGATACTTGATTGGAAAATCGTAATCCTTTATATATTCCATCAATCTTCTCTGCCTCATGTTCAATTCTTTCTGTGAAAACAAGTACTGTAAGCTGCGGTGGTTGGAGTGAACTTCGAACTGCTCTCCATAGAGGTAATGTCTCCACATTTTCAACGCGAAAACAACCGCTGCTAACTCAAGATCATGGGTGGCATAATTCTTCTCGTGATTTTTCAACTGTCGAGATCCATAAGCAATCACTTTTCCTTCTTGCATCAATACACAACCAAGTTCAACATTCAAAGCATCGGTAAAAATGGTGAAACCGCCGCTTCCGGATGGCAAAGTAAGGACTGGTGCTGTAGTCAATCTCTTTTTTAGCTATTGGAAACTCTCTTCACACTGATCTGTCCATACATATGGTGCATTCTTCCTTGTCAAATTCGTCAATGGTGACGCAATCGACGAAAATCCTTGCACAAACCTCCGATAATAGCCTGCCAATCCCAGAAAACTTCTAATTTCTGTCACATTCTTCGGTCTTTCCCAATTCACTACTGCTTCAATCTTGGACGGATCCACTGACAATCCTTCTTTGGAGATAATGTGCCCCAAGAATGTTACTTGGTCTAGCCAAAACTCACACTTGTTAAGCTTCGCATACAACTGATTCTTTGTCAACAGTTGCAATGCTATCCTCAAATGCTCTTCATGCTCTTCCTTGGTCTTGGAGTACACCAAAATGTTGTCAATGAATACTACCACAAACTGATCTAGATACTCTGCAAATATCTTATTCATCAATGCCATGAACACTACCGGTGCATTTGTCAACCCAAATGGCATCACTAGGAACTCATAATGGCCATATCTTGTCCAGAAAGCTGTTTTCAACACATCTGATTCTCTGACTCTCAGCTGATGGTAACCGGATCTCAAGTCGATCTTCGAAAAGTATGAAGCACCTTGCAATTGATCAAACAATTCATCTATCCTTGGCAATGGGTATTTGTTCTTGATGGTCACTTGATTCAATCTTCTGTAATCTATACACATTCTCATCGAACCATCCTTCTTTTTAACAAACAAAACTGGAGCTCCCCATGGTGAAATACTCGGTCTCACAAAACCTTTGTCCAACAATTCCTGCAACTGGGTCATCAATTCCCCCAACTCTGCTAGAGCCATTCTATATGGTGCAATAGATATCGGAGCGGTCCCTGGTAACAACTCAATAGTGAAATCAATCTCTCTGATGGGTGGTAAACCTGGAATCTCCTCCGAAAAAACATTCTGGAATTTCCAAACAATTGGGATCTCCTCCACCCCTTGGGACCGTTTATCCTCCGTGATAAACGCTAAATAGGCTTCACATCCACTTCTGAGTAGTCTATCAGCCTTCAACGCTGAGACAAACCCTGCATGAAGATTCCTCCTCTCTCCCTGAAACAACACTCCTTCTGGTGTCTCAACTAACTTTAAAGTGAGGGTCTTATGGAAACAATCCATTGTGGCATGGTACCCTGCCAGCCAATCCATCCCTAGGATGACATCATAATCATACATCTCCAATGTAATGAGATCTGCGGTTAAAACCACGTCTCCTATCTGGACTGTGCAACTAGGATAAAAGGTTCTACAAATAGCTTGTTTACCTACTGGGGTTGCCACAGTCAAAATGAACTTAAGTTCTCTAGCATGCATATCAATCAACTCAGAAAATTTATGGGATACGAATGAATGTGTAAAGCCAGGGTCAAATAAAATCTTAGCTTTAATCCCACAAACAAGGAGTGTACCTTCCACGACATTGCCTGCTGCCTCTGCATCAGCTCTATTAACCGCATAAATTTGTCCTCGATGCTGTGGCCTACTCTAAGCTTGTTGTGGCCTGCCTTGTTGTGCATTCCTATTCTGTTGCGGTGCACGCTGATTCTGAATCTGTCCCTGCTGATAATGGGCCTGCTCCTGTGGCTGCTGTTGTTGCTGGAGTGGCCTTGCCTGGTTTTGGACAACCAATGCATTCTGTGGTGGTGCTGGACGTTGTGGTCCTTGTTGCTGCTGCTGATTCTGCCTATTCGGTCTTGGACAGTCTCTCATTTGGTGGTCCATGGAACCACACCTGAAGCATGCTCCTGTAATGGTACGACATTCAGCACTCACATGGTTCTTCCCACAGTGGATGCAAACCACTGGATTTTGCACATTTGGTCCTGTCCTTTGCTTCTTATTCTGATGATTTCTTTGGTGTTGGTAGTTCTGCTGCTGAGCTGAACTCTTGTCTTGCACTCTAAGGATCTTGTTATGGAAGTTCTCAAACTTGTAAGCCCTCTTGACCGCTTCATCGAAAGTAGCAGGTGGCACTACTCCGGTGGCATCCCTCTCAATGAAAGGGTTAAGTCCCTCAAAGAACTTGGCAATCTTCTTCTCAACGGTATCTACCAACTCTGGGGCATATCTGGACAATCTCTCGAATTTGGTGAGGTACTCTAGGACTGTCATACTCCCTTGCACAAGCTGCTGGAATTTCTATGGCCTTTTGTCTCTTGATGTGGGCGGGTACGTACTTATCATGAGACTGCCTCTTGAAGTTCACCCAAATCTCTGCATCAGGCATAGTCCTGTATTCCTCCCTAACTGTCTTCCACCACCTGTCCGCTGTACCACTGAAAAGAGATGATGCTAGTTTAACTCTTTCTCCTCCTGTGCACTGGAAGATCTCAAATATGTTCTCTGTATGCTCTAGCCAATCATCTGCAGCTATTGGATCCTCTATTCCAAGAAATTCTTTCAGAGCCCTCTTTCGAAACTGCTCAAATAAGGCATTTGGGTCATGTTGCCTCTGATTGATAACTATGGCGGGTTGAGGTGGAACCGGCTCGGGCCTTCTTTGTAATACTTCCAACAACTGCCTCTGCATCCCTACCAATTCTCTTGCATGATCTTCCTCTCTCTTAAGCATTTGCTCTTACAGCCTAGCCTGATTCTCATTAGCCTGACGCTGTTGGTCAAGCATTGCCTGCATCATTTGCTGGAATTGATTTGGTGGGTTGTTATCAACCCTATCCTCTTCAAGTGGCCCTGTGTGATCACTATTGCTTGCAGAAGGGTTGCCATTTACTGGCCTCTTACGAGGTGGCATGATGCTGCAAAAAAATTTGTTAGCACATAATAATCAAATAAAGGGTCACACATTGCTCACACGATACTAGCTAACGAAAGATCTAACGGATCCTCGCCACGTCCTTAGGATTTCTAGTTTCTTTTAATTGCTTGAAACACGCCTCTCTCTGATACCAGTCTGTCGCGACCCTGGACCGAGCTACCGAGGTCCTGATCCGGGATCGGGACAATTAATGATGATGATGATGTATAACAACAATTTAATAATACCATATATTTGTTTAATTTCCCACAGGTGTCCGCGGTGAGGATATCACAACCATAAATGAATATTTCTTTTAAGTGCGGAAGCATGTAGCAAATCAAATAGTCAAACTATCCCTAGTCATAAAGATAACATCAAGTATAGAATACTGTATCAGAATGAGCAATGATCTATAGCATGTTTCCCAAAAGTAAGTTAAAGTTTAACAAAAGATCATTTAGTTACATTCCCCCAAAAATAGAGGCCAACAAAGGCCAATATAAATAAAACAATAGCCCAAAGAATGGTTAAATAGTTTTCCCAAAATGTCACGTCTCTCGTAGCAACCCGATATCTACATGACATCGTCAGCACGCCACTCAACTAGGGGTTGCGGTTCACCTACCGCCTCCTCCGGCTCCTCCTCAAGGTAACCGGCAACGGGACCTGAGTACCAAAGAAAATGGATCAGACACGACGGTCTGGCAAGAGAGTGAAAAGGTACAACAACATATAATAAAGGAAATATCTTGAAAAGCATAAAAATCTGTTTAAGCAAGAACTCTCATAAAGGAGATAATTCATTTACTATAAAAAAAATAAACAAGGTAAAACATGTAAGGTATCCAAGGAATCGGGAACTAACAAAATGGCAATCAGAAAAAGCTAAGTCCCCTATCACCAAAGTGACAAGAGTATAACGGGACGTTGGTCTCAGTCACACAGGGTGAGGAGATTCAACACAAAGCATATATACAATATAAATATACGGGACGGGACCACGGTAGCGAACCGGGTATCGGGACGGGACCACGGTACCAAACTGGGCATCGAGATCCAAACTGCAGCTGGCGAGAAGGGAGGGGGATCTCCAAGTCGGTGGATCGAACCGACAAGGTTACCCAAGCTTAGTGATGCCGACTCATAGGTCAATTAACAAATGGAGACATGAACAAGTAAATCAAGTGCAAGTAAATAAATGGACGGGGCAAGAATGCTCAAAGACATTATTTTAATTTCATGTCGGGCAATGCATTTCGGGACAAGTAACCGTTACTAGTGTAACTACTATGCTTTTGGGAAAACAAATCATGTAATGTAAATCTTGGAAAAGAGGTGATACAATGAACTATTACAATTTCGGTAAAATATTGGTTTCAAGATTTATTTATGGTGAATAGGGGTCCCGTATGTCGATTGTAATAAAGACTTGGTACTCCTTGAGTTTGAAGACATTACGGGCTCCTTATACACTTCACGATTTTCAAAACTTAAAATGAGGTTATGGATAGTACTAGATGCTACGATAGAAAAATCAAACTATAAACAGTTCATCCTAAGTATGATGTTAATCCGGAAGCATCCTACAGCCTACATCAGTCACCGAAAGGGATAGGATTCGCGATACCCTAGGAAATAGACTTTGCGTATAGAGATAAGAAGGATATCGCGTTGTCCCATACCGTTCAAGATTGAAATGGATTGAATTCCGATGCCACCGAACCAACCATGAAGAATGTCGGCTCAAGACATCCTCACATATAGTCCAATGAGTCCAAAAAGGGTAGCCAAAGTCCCACCTAAGCCCATCCAAAAAAAGGTGAAAATCCCTCCAGCAGTAATTTCTAAGTTGGCCCGGTCGACCTGGTACACAGCAGTCCCGGTCGACCTGGTACACAGCAGTACCGGTCGACCTGGCCAAGGCCGATCAACCTAGTCCCTGTGTGCCCGGTCGACCGAGCCCATGGCCAGTCGACCAGGACTTGTAAGTGAAATGTGTGCATAGTGATTTGGGAGCCTGACCATGTGTCCCCGGTCGACCGAGCCACCGTGGGGTCGACCGGGTACACTGCGGAACAGAACTCAGGTTCTGTTCTGCAGTGTGCTGGTTCCTCCTCTTTTTCCCTCCTTTCAACACTTATACAACCACACAAGACTAGAGGTAAGAAAACTATAAATCCATGTTTCCAATGCATTAAATGAATTAGCAAGATGCATTATGAGCAGTTATTTCAACAATGTAAATCAATAAAAGCATGAGAAATCCATTAATGTTTCACCAAATCATTTAAAACTCAAAACACCTAATCATTCACTTACCTTAGGTCCAAGCTAGCCAAAACCAAGCCTCTAATCACCTCTTAAGCTCAAATCCAAGCTACAAGCAAAAACCCCCAAAATAAACCCTAAAATGGGTCAAACAAGGAATGAAAAGGATAGAACTTACAATAATGAAAATGTGGCTTCTCAAGGGCTAGAGGAATACAAATCTAGGAGATGAAGAAGATTACTTACTTGGATGACCTTCAAATGAGAAGAGTTAGCTCAAGGGAGGTCTCAAGGTTGATGGATTTATCTGCAAATAGTATAAAAAAGAAGCTTTCAAGATGAAGAAGAGAATGGTAACTTTCATTTCTTGATTGATGCAAGTTTGGTGAGGATTGGAGATGGAGAGAGCAAGAAGAAGAAGAAGAAGGTTGCAAGAACCCTAGACTGAAATGTTGTGCTGGAAATGGAGAATGAAATGAAATGAAGAATGGGTTTCCCTTTGTTAACAAATGGGGTTGGGTCCGACTACTAAAGAGGCTTGTTTGACTGAAATCATGTCTTTCGGGATTTCGGATGAATTCGACGAAGAAGGAAGAAATGATTGTCGAAATTTCTAGTTTCCAAAAAGTATATGTTTTGCGGGTTTCGGGGATATCAAGTTTTGGGTACAGGTTTAGTGTAAAAGGGCTGTTTTGCCCCTCAAGGCTAGTAAATCGGGTTTCGGGGCCTCGAATGAAAACGGGATCAACATGAAAGTTGTAGGGATCACTAAGATAAATGAAACGGGATAAGAATGCAAATTCAAAATGATTATGGGAAATCCACTAAGTAAATGCAAAGTCGAAAGGGGAACCCCCAAAGGGCCCCCCCACTAGTTACCAAAGCAATCAAAATTGCCCAAAACTAGAACAAAAGCTATTCCAAACCCAACTTAGCCAAAATCACCAATCAAGCTTAGAACTAACACACGACTTAATTAGCACTAATCGGGTTCACTCGGGTCGGGGTCTTACAACGGACACCTGCGAGAAATTAAAAAAATGTGCATCTTATCACCACACCACACCACTTCACATTTATCCCGATCCTAGATTAGTTCGGTAGACCCGGTCCGGGGTCGCGACAACCACCAATTGCCGTGCCCCTAGGATTTTAGTGCTATTGAGCCCTGCAATGAGTGCTTCGTACACAACTTCATTAATGGATGCCTTGAAGCCAAGTGTTAGGGCTTGTTCGATGACTAAGCCCTTTGGAGATTGGAGGACTAGGCCAGCGCCAGCCCTTTTGGAGGTTGAGGATCCATTGATGAAGACCTTTCACGCTAAACCAAGGAACTGCTTCCAAGATTGCTCTTCTTCTATCTCGGCGACTTCATCCTCATCCCCTTTGCCCCCCAGTTCGGTATCGAGCTGGCTCGGTGCCGAACTAGGAGAGATAAACTCCACAATGAAATCTACCAGAATTTAGGCCTTTATGACTGTTCTGGGTTGATACTAGATATCATACTGCCCCAGTTCGACGACCCATCTTGAGATTCTACCAGAGAAATCCGCCTTTCTAAAAAGAGACTTAAGTGGGTGTTCCGTAAAAACCACTATAGTATACGTCTGGAAGTAGTGAGAAAGTTTGCGAGAAGCATTGACGAGTGCCAATGCAAGTCTCTCCAATGGTAGGTACCCAGTCTCGGCGTCAAGAAGGATCTTGCTCGTGTAGTAAATGGGCCTCTGTTGCCTATCTTCCTCTCTGATGAGTACCGAGCTCAATGCATGATCCGAGACGGCTAGGTACAAGTAGAGCACCTCTCCCTACTTCGACGTCGAAAGTAGGGGTGGTGAAGCCATGTAGGATTTGAGCTCCTGCAGAGCTAGGCCGCACTCTAGAGTCCATTGAAATTTCGAACTTTTCTTCAAAAGTTGAAAAAAGGGTAGGCACTTGTTCGAAGCTCGGCTGATGAAGCAATTGAACGCGGCAGGCATGCCAGTGAGCCTCTGAACTTGTTTCGTCGTAGTTGGACTCTGTATCCCCTGGATTACTGAGATCTGGTATGGATTTGCTTCAATTCCTTGTCTTGTGACTAGGCTTCCCATGTAGGAGGCGACAGCTGGCTTGGACTTCTTACTGCCCCCCGAGGTGGGAACCGAGGCCATCCCTGAACTTGTTGATGCCTTGTTTCGGTCTATATCCTCCATCTGAGACGATCTCGTGTCTCTCTTGGGGGGTCTGTCTTCTTCCTAGAGGCCGAAGCTTTCTCGAGCTTGAGCCTTGTCCTCTTCTTGCTCAACAAACTGGTTCACCCTGGCCATCAGTGCTTTCACGGTGACCACGGGGAACCAAACCAAGTCCTTTTGAAACTCGTTGCCTAGCAGCAGAGCTTGTTTGAAAGACTTGATGGCTACCCTATCAGTGGCGTCCTCGATTTGGCTGTACACAGTCCAGAATCTTTTGGCGAACTGAGTGATGTCTTCGGTCCGCCTCATCCTGATCGCCATTAGGTCATCATCTGTCTTGGGGATGACCCTATGGGCCTCGAATTTCTCCACGAAGGAATTCCGCAGCTGCTGCCAGCTCAAAATTGATTCCTCTGGGAGTTCACATAACCACTTTAGGAGAATGTCCCATAGACTGGAGGAGAATACCCTACAATTCAGGTGATCTGTATCACCCCAAACTGACATTCTCTGAGTAAAGTGGCGTAGATGTGCTGCTGGGTTCGAGGTCCCGTCGTAAAGGACAGACCTCGGGACACTGAACTTCTCAGGGAGAGAAAAGTTCTTTATTTCCTGAGAGAAAGGAGAGGTGCAGAGATCCTTAGTGTCGTAGGCATTTAGCCGGTCTTGGGTGAAACCGACCACCTCCATGTTCCACTGGACCGTTTGCTTCACTTGCCGGTCCAGCCATTCTCCCAGGTCGTCATTATCCTCCGGTCTTCGCCTCTTTAAGTCCTCGTTCAAGTGGCTGCTACTCGAGCCCTCGTCGTAAGCTCGGTTGCGCTTCTTGTTATCCAGGATTTGCCTCAAAGCCTGGTCTACCGAAGGAGCTCGGCTGTGTCTATGGGGAAAAGTCGGGGCCTTCGTCTTCTCCCGGAGCTGGTGGATTAACTCACCTTGCTCTTGGATAACAAGGTTTTGGGCCTCGATATCCGCGAGGAGGGGGTTGTTGTCATCGTCAGCATCGACTTGGCACTGGGATTTGTCTCGTTGGGGACTCTGCGATGGAGGATCACCTTGCCGGGAATGTTCCAGCAAAGGGTTATCTCGTCGGGAAGGTGCTGTCACCCCCTTTGATGATGAACCCAACTGAGTCACTGGTCCTTCCACGCTCACCGCACTAGATCTTGCCCCGGTTCTCCTCTAGCGAGGGGCCGGCTGTAATGGCTTTGGTAATACAGGTGGTAGTGACGGGGCCTTTGATGGTCCTTCACCGTTTCTGGTTTTCGGAGGCATGATGTTTGTAAATCTGGTTTGATCTCTTCCCACAGACGGCGCCAATTGTAAGTGCCTAAATATTTACGGGCTTGATAGATGGATAAAGAACTTCTTATGAAGGATCAAATGCCTGGGACCTGAAAGGGAAGGAAAAATAAAGGTCAGAGACCCTGGCTGCAGTCAGCCAAGGGCACTCTGATGCCTTAGTTAGTTCAGCAACTAGACCAGGAAAGAGTGAGTGGAGAAGGAGGGGGAGTTTAGAGTATGGGTGTAAGTGTTGTGTTATGCATGTGCTTACCTCCTCTAGATTCACTCCTTGTATATATAGGTCAAGAGTTGACTTTTGGGGGTAGGGTCCCATCAGTCCTTACCCCGACGTCTTGGGAATAGAGTCCCATTGGGCCTTACCTTGACTGATCTTAGAGGCAGAGTCCCATCGGGCCTTAACTTGATGTAGACGTAGCTGCCTGGTAATGATAACTTCTTATCTCGATTCGAGGCATGTCACCATCAATCAACACGTTTTGCAACGTAGTTGAGTCTTCTCTATAGGAGTACAGTCACAACTGACTAAGAGTCAATGACTGTCTCGGCTATCCGAACCGAACTGGAGATGGTGCCGAGGTCAGTCGTGACCTTGGTATGGAAGCATTCTTACACTATTGCCGAGATGGAAAATGCCGAGACCAAGATATACCTAACTGGTACCTTTACCAAAACTAACATAATCTCGGTATTAGGAAAATATCCCGCAAAGTCATTATTTGATATTCACTTTTCTTTCTTCATGTTAACCGCTTTTAAAATATATAGATCTCGACTTCCTGCGAATTTAATTTAGTACTGGGGCCAAGTTTGGGTCCGAAATAGAGATGAGGTCACGGTTTAGGACCTACATTAAATAAAAACTTCAGTTTAATCCGATTCTTTTAACTCAGTCTCCATTCCAAAAGATATTCCTTCATCATGTTTAGGACTTTCAATCAATTTCTAAAATCCTTAATCCGATTCGGATTCCCATTCCGATTCCCACCATCTACCAAGATCCACTAAATCATTCATTTGCCCGGTTGGAAAAGCTAATTTTTTTCCTTCCGGAAAGAGGCAGGTGGGGAAAGTTGTGGCTGAAAACGGCACAATGCTGAGTCATTGCTGATTCATTGAAAGGACAAATGAGGTCTTACCATTAGATTGCTGATAGACCCACGCTCCTCCCATGTCTGAAAGCCACTCTCCTTCCACGTTTCAAGGTAAAGGGACAAATGACATATCTATCTATCTCTTTACCAAAGAGGAAAAACCAAAACCTATTCCTGTATCTTGGTGCTCCAGCGCAAGACCAGCGCATATGTCTTGCACTGGAACCGCTGTGAGACAACCCTTGAGGCCCACTTGGGGCTCCTCTAATTATGGCTGATGTGGAGATAAAAAATTTACTTAGATAAGACCAGCCCATATATTGAAATTTCAAGTCAATCTCATCCTGGTTCTTTGATCATTGGTCCTCAAACTGGACGGTTTTAAAATCAAACATTTTTTTTTTATTTCAATCGAACGGTTTAGCCAATTCAAACGGTGTAAAACGAATGGGATCCATGAGGTATAAGGAGTTGGAGACTCAGGTTTGAAAGACAGACTTCGGTTGATTCGGTGGGCCCATTTGGCCCCATTGGCTATCTCACACGATATAAGATAGCAGCATAGGAGAGAAAACTATATACTAATTATTGGATTCAATACAGCTGGAATCATCTTAAAGTTTATATTAAGTAAGCACTTACTTGTAAACTTATTATTAATTAAACTAAGAAGGCTCATGATTCAGACATACTTAATAAGTCTCATGATTCAGACAGACCTGATAACTTGTTTAGACCAGGTGCATCGTAGTTCAATTAGCGAGGATGCCATTTAGAAGCGCTTACAAAAAGTAGGGAAAATGAAGTTGGAAAAAAGTGCCCTTGGTTCAAATGATTTGACCGTCCACAAAACCTAAGACACACCGAATTAAGGGCTCCCTCACAGGAATTTGGGGCCAAGTTTCGTGCTTTTGACTCGGTGGAAAGAAAGTGAATGTAAATTTTCTTAGGGGTAAGTATTCGGTCGGTTTGATTGAAATTTTGATCGAACCGAAATATTTCAGTCGAAGAAATTCTTAACCGAACTGACCGAATTATGAGTTGTAACCGAATTCGACCGAACCGAAAATATTTCGGTTAAATTTCGGTCAATTTGGTCGAAATGCCATATGTTGGGCTTTGTTATGGGGCCCAAATTTATTGGGAATATTTTTATAATAAAAAAACCCAAAGTATAGACAACTAGCAAATTCTAAACATCCAAAATAAAAAAGATATTAAAGCCAAGTATTCAACAGTTTATCAGCCTTAAGAGTTTATATATTTTATATATCTAAAATACAAACTTTTATATGTATATTAATAAATCCGGTTAATTCAGTTAATTTGGTGAAAAAATCCAAAACCGAACCGAACTATATTATCCAAATTTGCTGTAAATCTTAACCGAACCTAACCAATTTAATTGTATAACCGAACCAAATAAAAAATTTCGGTTTAGTTCGGTTTGAAACTTCGGTTCGTTAGACAAACGCTCACCCCTACATTTCCTGTTGCTTCCCGTCATTGCCCGTTATTTTCTCGTTATTTTTTAATGGTTTCGGTGTTTATAGTTGCATTATAGCAAGTTATTAGTATAGGTGGGTCACCCATTGACGACAAGAGGATGATGTTTGTTGACACCAAAAATGTCACTTTGCCTCTTCACACCAAAAGCTACATGGAGCCGCATCCTACCAAAAATAGGCAGGCGCCACTTCAAGCATCAGATCTTGTCAGAATCAAACAAAAACTGCAAGGTCATTCAAAACAACCAAAAGAGAGGTACACATGAAGTTTCGGGCCATTCCGACATCATTTGGCCTAGCTTCACTTCTCCAACAGCTAAGCAACAGCTCCCGGCGGCGACAGTGTCGAAGACCCCAAATCTTCGATCAGAGCCTACGGATGGTCTCAAAATACCTCCGAAAGGCTACATGTCAAGTTTCAAGTCAAACCGACACCATTTGACCCTCCATCAACTCTCGAGCAGCAAAATCAAGCCCTTAGGTAGCGAGAGCTACCGAGGTCGTCACTCATCAAACAGAGCACATGGGCGGCTTCTACATACTCTCAAAGGGCCACACGTCAGATTTCAGGTCATTCCGATGACGTTTGACCCAGTTTCGATGCTCGGAAACAAAATCAAGCCTACCGGCAGCAGAGCACCCCGGGACTATGGCACCCAATTCGGAGCTAGTGGATCATCTCAAAATGACTCCAGTAGGCTCCCCATCGAATTTCAAGTCAATCGGACATCATTTGACCAGAAGTCAAAGCTCGGCATTTCCCTCGCGGTGAAATCAAGTCAAGCGTTTGCGGGACCCCAAGTGGCTTCAAAACCTGAACAAAAGCCTATGGTTGGTCTTGTCTACTGCTGAAGAAGCTACACGTCGAATTTCAGGTCATTCTGACATCGTTTGACCTAGTTTCGACGCTTGACAGCAGTTCTCCACAGAAAAGTCTTCGGCTTTTCAGAAAATGGGAAACTTTGCGATCCGATTTGCACGGCTTCTCGTCAGGTTTTCTTAAGGGAAATCCAGCCAATAAATGAGAGGAAATTCCAAGAAAAATGCAGGAGAAAACAGAAGCGAAAAACGACGAAAAACGGCGAAGAAAAGGCGACCGGAAGACGGCCGACCATGGGGCACAAACCCCTTGGTCGCCGGCCATGGAGGTCCGGGCCGCCGGACCTCGCCCAAAAACCCCGTTTTTCTGGTATCTTTCGCGTTCCGAGTTGATTGGCCCCTGTGATTTTTCCAAATTCTGATTTTTTGAGCATGAAATCCGTCGATCTTCGTCGACATCGTGGATCCGCTGCTGGAATCATGGAATCATCATCCGACACCTCAAAATTGTCAACCGACCAATCAAGAAAATGCACTTTCTGCCCGACCGATCGAGAAATCAACTGGACAGATGTCGCCGGCTTGTTGATATTAATCAAAGTCTGAAATTGCATGATCATCCGATGTCGATCAACATGAAGATCCATCGATGATCATCGCCAAAAGAATTCCAAAGGACGCGGCGCGGCCCGTGACTCTTCAAGCGACCGGGAGACCATTTAATGCTGTTAATTGACTTGTTTATGGCAACTTATTACAGTCATTAACTCATTATCTTGGACGGCCCAATCAAAAGCAAGCAAATGGGAGTTACAAATCCAAGTATTCATGGCATTAAAACCATGAAACTCCCCTCATTATGGAGATTAAAGGCAACTAAATGCCCATTATCCTCCACCGGCCAATCAGAAGCCAAGGAAAAAGAGTTACAAAACAAGTAAATTAAAACTTGTAACTCCTTCCATTATGAGCATTAATACAAATAAATGCTCATAAACTCTCCTAAACGACTACCAAATGCCTATAAATAGGAGGCCATTCCAAGGGAAACAGAGGCAGAAAAATCGCCAGAAAATCATTCAAAAACCCTCGGAGAAATCTCTACAACCCTGCTCCTTCAAGAAAACTCTACTGCAACAAGCACTACAAGGTGATCAAAGCCCCTTGCCCCCCCCCCCCCCCCCAAGGCCACCTCTCCTGATTTCCAACATGGCTAGATGCGGCTTTTCAGTCCATCTACTCTTTTTTTTACTGGATATAGGACCTTACCTTGGTCCTTATCCTCTAAAAATCTGAGGTTGGTGCCAAGCCATGAAATCAAGCATCAAAGTTCTCATCTGAAGGACGATGGCGGAGTCCATACATGACTCGCGACCGTCGATCTGAACGGGTCCCCCACAATCGCATGAAAAGTTAGATTCCTTTTCTTTCTTTTCCGTTGCATTGTATTTTTTTTATAAAGAGACAAAAAAATCACATCTCTTGTCTTTCATTATTGATAAGATTTGTAAATCGCCTTTCACGGCAAAATCGCCTTTTACGGTACCAAAATCGCCTTTCACAGCAAACAAAGAAAAAATTTCGGCTTTCATGCCATCTCGAAATTCGGCTTTCAAACCACACAAAAAAAAAAAAAACCCTGGCTTTTGCCGCAAAATCTGGCTTTCATGCCAAAACAACCCTTTTGACAAAAGATTTTCACAAAATGATAACCTTTTGATCAAAATTTTCAAACAAACATTTTCATCCAACCTTTGCTTATTTTCATCAAAAAGAATTTAAGTAAAAGGTACACAGAATACCAAAAATGTTTTACATAGAGGTACCGAAAAAAAAAAAAAGAGAGAAAAGAAGAAAAGAGTTTGTTATAAAGAGCTCAGTCTAGCATGGTCTTCAACCAAAGATCCAGCTCCTCAAGCAGACTCTTGGCCTTAGCCTCTAAAGCTTCCAGGCCGCGCTTCTTCAAGATCTTGCCATAAAATACGGCAGAACGCCGCGACCCATCTTCGGCACGAGGAGGCTCTTCCCAGAGAATTTGCCACTGCTCATACTCCTGAGTCTTTGTCTGAAGGCTGCTACCGGCTTCTTCAACTTGGCGAATCAAAGTTCCCTCTTTAGCACGGGCTTCTACAATGGCAGTCCATTTGGCAACACTTTGTTCTTGCAATTGCTCAAGGCGCTGGCCTAGCTTCTGTGACCTCCCTATCAAGACGGCGCAGGTCCTGTGTTAGCTCGATGATAGCCAACTCAGTAACGTTTCTCTCCCGAACGAATTGCTTCCGAGCCCGTGAGATCTCATCCATTTCAGATTTGATCTTATTGGATGGCTGCAAAAACATCTCATTGAAGAAGTCATTGCTTGGGAAGTTCTTGGTCTCAGTCCATTTGTCGCCTAAAGCAATGACTTCATCAACAAAGGCCTTGGCACTTGCAACGTCCAGACCGACCTCTGCATTGTCAGCAAGGATGTCCTGTACATGCTTGACCATGCCAAAACCAGCTTCCAAATGGCCAGAAGAGAGAGTTTCAACCCATGAGCTCAGCACACTCTTTAACACCTTCTTTGCATATTGAAGGGATGGTCCGGATGGAGATTCACCACGCTTTGTTGGCTGACTGCCCATGTCAGGCCGTGGTGGAGAAGAAATCAAAAGTGTGGCGACCTCGGACCGGGAATCCGAATCCGGGATCGGGACTAATTAGAAGTAGATGATGATTGGTGATGATTATCTACATCCACAATATAGAACTTATTCAATTTCCCACAGGTGTCCGCGGTGAGGATATCACAACCTTGCATGAACATTTCTTTTGAGTGCGGAAGCGTGTAGCAAATCAAATAGTAGACTATCTCTAATCATGCAAGCATTAATATCAAATATCAAACTGTATCAGAATGAGCAATGATCTAAAGCAAGTTTCCCAAAAGTTGTTAAAGTTAGACAAAATATCATTTAGTTACAATCCCCAAAATTAGAGGCCAACAAAGGCCAATACTACAAAAGAATAACCCAAAAGAATGGTTAAAAAGTTCTCCCCAAAATGTTACGCCTCTTGGCAACCCGATGTCTACATGACATCGTCAGCACGCCACTCTACTAGAGGTTGCAGCTCACCTACTGCCTCCTCCGGCTCCTCCTCAAGGAAACCGGCAACGGGACCTGAGTACCAAAGCAAAGGATCAGACACGACGGTCTGGCAAGAGAATGAAAAGATGCAACAATATACAATAGATGAAATCTCTTGAAAAGCATAGAAATCTGTTTAAACAAGAACTCTCATAAATCATGTAAATCATTTGCTATAAAACAAGTAAACAAGATAAAATATACGAGGTATCCAAGGAATCGCGAATAACAAGGTGGCAATCACATAAAGCTAAGTCATCTGTCACTAAAGTGACAACAGTATCACGGGACGTTGATCTCAGTCACACAAGGTGAGGAGAAACAACGTATACATATATACAATATAATTATACGGGAACGGGACCACGGTAGCGAACCGGGTATCGGGACGGGACCACGGTAATGACCGGGTATCGGGATCCAAACTGCAGCTGGCGGGACGGGAGAGGGATTTCCAAGTCGGTGGATCAACCCGACAAGGTATCCAAGCTTAGTGATGCCGACACATAGGTCAAAACCAATCGAGACATATGCAAGTAAATCAAGTACAGTAAATAAACGGGTAAAACGGGGGTGCTCAGGGGCACGCTGTCATTTCATGTCGGGCAATACATTTCGAGACAAGTCAATGCTACTATCATGCTTTCGGGAAAACAAGACATGTAAATCTTGGAAATAGAGAAATATGATGAACTATACCAATTCGGGAAAGATAAATGTTTTAAGATCTATTTGAGTGAATAGGGGTCCCGTATGTCGATCATAGATATGACTTGGTACTCCTTGAGTTGAAGACATCCCGGGCTCCTTATGCACTTTTACAATTTTCAAAACTTAAAATGAGCTTATGGTTATAACTAGATGTTATGATAGAAAATCAATACTATAAACGGTCTGTCCTAGGTATGATGTTAATTCGGAGACATCAAGCAACCTACTCAGTCATCGAAACGAATAGAATTCGCGATAACTAAGGAAAAAGTCTTGTATTTAGATATAAAGAAGATATCGCGTCATTCCGTCCCGTTCATGATTGAATGAAGTGAACATTGATGTTACCAAACCAACCGTGAGGAGCATCGGCTCAAGACGTCCTCACATATAGTCAAGTGAGTCCAAGGAGGGTAGCCAAGGTCCCACCTAGAACCAAGAAACATAAAAGAAAATCTCAAAATTCACTTCGGTCTGATCGATCGGTCGAAATTTCTGTACTAGTGCATTAAAACAGTTCAGGCAGACCGCATCGCTCGAGCGAACTCATCGGTCGAGCGGATATTTAAAATGCGTTCGAGCGACCAAGCTACTGGAAAACCCGTATCCCTTTCTGGACAGGTCGCTCGAGCGAACTGTCCAAAAACTGAATTCCGGGCAGTTCAGTTCCTCTCTTTCTCTTCCCTTTTACAACCTTCTTTTAGCCCTTCTTACACATCAAATGAGGAGCCTTTTTCTCCCTCCAACTACAACAAATCCTCCATTTAATCAATCACATTCTCCTCCATCAACCATACATCCAACACAAGGAAAAAGGGGAAGGGAACCATTGCACAATCTATATATATACCTTTGCAACCAAAACAAGAAGACATTCAATGCCATAGACCACTACTTCTCCAAGATTATAAATGTGTCATTAATACTTATCATGAGCATTCATTTCAAAACAAGCAATAAATATGCATTAATGGGAAGTAGCCAAAATCCATGAGAGCTTAGGAAAAATCATTCATTCACTTGCCTTAGGTCTTTCAATAATGAAATCAAGCTCTATCAAGTCCTCCAAGAATATAGTCCAAGCTACAAGGCAAAATCCCCAAATAAAACCCTAACATGGTCAAACAATGAAATCACCAAGAAACCTTCCAATAATGAAGGTGAAGCTCCTATAGGGTTAGAGGAACACCAATCTAGGAGATGAAGGGGGTTACTTACTTGCAAGGTCCTCTAATGGCAATGGTGAGCTCAAAGAAGGTCTTGTGATGAATGCTTTTCTCTAGCAATGGTGTCAATGGAGAGCTAAGATGATGAGGAAGAAGATGATGATCTCTAATCTTCTCTTGGTGCAAGCTTGGGGTTGGATGGAGGGTGAAGAAGCAAGAACAAGAAGAAAAAGGCAATGAACCCTAGGTTCTCTCTCTCTTGTGCTGGAAAATGAAAATGGAAGGAAAGGGACAATGGCTTCCCCTTTGTTAACAATGAATTGGGTCCCACTACTAAAGGAACTAAATGGGCTGAAATCATCTATATCGGAACCTCGGATGAATTCGACGAAGAAGGAAGAAGTGATCGTCGAAATATCTAGTTTCTAAAAAGTATATGTTTCACGGGTTTCGAGGATACTAAGTTTGGGTACAAATTTGGTGTGAAATGACTGTTTTGCCCTCAAGGCCAAGAATTCGGGTTTCGGGATCTCAAACGAAAACGGGATCAACATAAAAGTTGTAGGGATCATCAAAGCGAGTAAAACGGGATTAAAATCATGAATGTAAAAACCTCCGATAAATCCTCAAACATATGCAATGTCATGAAAAGGAACCCCCAAAGGGCCCTACTAACACCAAGCCAATCAAAATCCCCAAAACTATATCAGAAGCTATTCCAAACCCATCTTAGCCAAAAACATTAATCGAGCTTAGTACTAACACGCAACTTAATTAGCACTAATCGGGTTCACTCGGGTCGGGGTTTTACAAAAAGGCTATTTCCAATCGGAGCCACTGAAGAAGCAATATCACCACAAAGTCCCGCCTCTGCCGTGACGGGACTGGTAGAAGAAGCCCCTACTTCTGGATCGGCTGCTGGCATCTCCTGCTCTGGCCCTGAGGAAGACAAAGGAACTTCTCCTGTTGCTTCACAACCTGCTGGCAAAAACACAAGAAAAGGTATGAATATGATCTTGTCAAAAAAAAATCAATGTCAAGATTATCACTATGAAATACCTTCTTCCATGATGGGTGGAGTACTTTCTGTCTCCATTTGCTCATCTGAGCATCGTCAAAAGCCATATCCATAGATGGCTCGAAGTCGGAACCCTCTGGCAAGTCAGCTGACAAGAAAACAAAAAAAATATGTGTCAGCAAATTAAAAAAAAAAAAAAAAATTCCTAGCGAAATTTTGACATGGCTCCGGTGCAATTCCGAAGAAAATGGAAACACCCCGAAAAAAAGATTGGAAGCCTGAAGATGAGCTCAACATCACCACGAGCTCATAATCAACGAAGGATCCTCAAAGAAAGCTTGAATTCAAACATTGTTGCGAGATCAAGTTAGTCTTCTCAAATCTCCGCAAGATCGGAAAAGAGCTCAACATTGCTGCGAGCTTCAAATTCCAGAACTTGCAAAGCTCCTCAAAATCCCGCAAGACTAGGAAAGAGCTCAACATTGCTGCGAGCTTCAAATCCCAAGACTTGCAAAAGATTTTCAGGTGTGCATCATCATGCTCCCAATCAATTTACCAAATCTCATGCATAAAAGAAAAAAAATCATCATGCATTAGACGCTAGGAAAACTTTGACAAAAAGTTTGACCAATTCCAACCCAACTTGGTCAAAACCAATCAAACTTTGTCTAAGTCAAAATTCATGTTGGCTTAACCTAGAGACTCTAACTTTTTATCTTGATGCATAAAAAAAAAAAGTATGTACACGAACATCTTGGATTGCATAAACCTGATTATCATGGTGAGCAAAAAAAAGTAGAGAGAGAGAAAACCTCATTCAAAAAAAAAAAAAAAAAATTCTGAGCAGCCCATGGCCCACAAGCCACGTGGCTGTACGGTCCAGGCCGTACAGCAGCAAAAAAAAAAAAGGAAAAAAAAAACGTGTGAAAAAAAAAGAAAAGGAAAACACGTGAAAAAAAACAAGAAGAGAAGAAAAAAAAGAAAAAAAAAAGAAGGAGAAAAGAAACTTTTTTCTACTTTTACATGCAATTTCTTGTTGAGAAAAAAAAAACTCACTTGAAGCCATGGAGAAGAAAAAGAAGAACTTGAAGGTCTTTGAAGAAGAGAAGATCTTGGAGCACTCTTGAAGGTTTTTGCAAAAAGAAAAGCAATAGGAGCAAGAGATCCCACCCCTTTGCTTTTATAGAAGAAAGCAAACCAAAAGAGGAAAGAGGAGAAAAGTAAGGAGGTAAGTGCTAAAAATTAGCAACCTTCCCAAAAGAAAAGGAAACTTGGGATATTCTCTCCCAAAACAAAGATTCTTTGAGAAATTCTCTCCCAAAGAAAGATATTTTGAGAGAATCTCTCTCAAAATCAAGAAAACTTGAGAAAATCTCTCAAAGTAAAGATATTTTTAGATATTCTCCACCCAAAGGAGATATATTTAGATATTCTTTACGAAAATGACACCAATTGAGATCTAAGCTATCCATCAAAGCTTAAGGTCCCATGGGTTAGCCCATATGAGCCAGGTTTGACCACCTAGGCACTAAAAGTGGCTTTTAGTCAAAATTTCTCTTACCAAGAGCATACAAAAATGGTTCCATGCCTCCTTTGAGTTGATTGGACCATACCATACAAAAATCCAAGCTTCATGAGTTTCCAAAAATCCAAACCATCCCACCTCATGAACCAAATTAAGCCAAAATCTTGAAATTGACATTCCACAAAAGCCCAAACCACTCCAATGGACCCAAAATTGTCCTAAAGAGTGAACCAAAAAACCAAACCATGGTCCCCTAACTCGCCACATACAGCTTGTTAGGTCACAAGACCAAAACCAAAAATCAAAACCCGACCCCCTAACTTGCCACATACAGCCTGTTAGGTCACAAGGTCAAAACCAAAACAAAAAACCTGACCCCCTAACCTGCCACATACAGCTTGTTAGGTCACAAGGTCAAAATCAAAACCAAAACACCAAAACCAAATCCAAATCCAAATGTCATTCTCAAAATCTTGCCTTGAGACGATACATGACTCCTCTCACTATCATGAAATCCCTTGGAAGCTCAAAAGACTACTCTATAAAAAAAAATGCTCAAAGACTCTTGGTCAAGTCAGAAGCTCTTCTTCAAGATTCTCTTCGAGGCACATCGACTGCAAAAGCTATATCGTCGCTGTACCTCGAGGGGGCATTTGTTGACACAAAAAATGTCACTTTGCCTCTTCACACCAAAAGCTACATGGAGCCGCATCCTACCAAAAATAGGCAGGCGCCACTTCAAGCATCAGATCTTGTCAGAATCAAACAAAAACTGCAAGGTCATTCAAAACAACCAAAAGAGAGGTACACATGAAGTTTTGGGCCATTCCGACATCATTTGTCCTAGCTTCACTTCTCCAACATCTAAGCAGCAGCTCCCGGCGGCGACAGTGTCGAAAACCCCAAATCTTCGATCAGAGCCTACGGATGGTCTCAAAATACCTCCGAAAGACTACATGTCAAGTTTCAAGTCAAACCGACACCGTTTGACCCTCCATCAACTCTTGAGTAGCAAAATCAAGCCCTTAGGTAGCGAGAACTACCGAGGTCGTCACTCATCAAACAGAGCACATGGGCGGCTTCTACATACTCTCAAAGGGCCACACGTCAGATTTCAGGTCATTCCGATGACGTTTGACCCAGTTTCGATGCTCGGAAACAAAATCAAGCCTACCGGCAGCAGAGCACCCCGGGACTATGGCACCCAATTCGGAGCTTGTGGATCATCTCAAAATGACTCCAGTAGGCTCCCCATCGAATTTCAGGTCAATCGGACATCGTTTGACCAGAAGTCAAAGCTCGGCATTTCCCTCGCGGTGAAATCAAGTCAAGCATTTGCGGGACCCCAAGCGGCTTCAAAACCTGAACAAAAGCCTATAGTTGGTCTTGTCTACTGTTGAAGAAGCTACACGTCGAATTTCAGGTCCGACATCGTTTGACCTAGTTTCGACGCTTGACAAAAAATCGGCAGTTCTCCACAGCAAAGTCTTCGGCTTTTCAGAAAATGGGAAACTTTGCGATCCGATTTGCACGGCTTCTCGTCAGGTTTTCTTGAGGGAAATCCAGCCAATAAATGAGAGAAAATTCCAAGAAAAATGCAGGAGAAAACAGAAGCGAAAAACGATGAAAAACGGCGAAGAAAAGGCGACCGGAAGACGGCCGACCATGGGGCACAAACCCCATGGTCGCCGGCCCCATGGTCGCCGCCGACCATGGAGGTCCGGGCCGCCGGACCTCGCCCAAAAACCCCGTTTTTCTGGTATCTTTCGCGTTCCGAGTTGATTGGCCCCTGTGATTTTTCCAAATTCTGATTTTTTGAGCATGAAATCCGTCGATCTTCGTCGACATCGTGGATCCGCCGCCGGAATCATGGAATCATCATCCGACACCTCAAAATTGTCAACCGACCGATCAAGAAAATGCACTTTCTGCCCGACCGATCGAGAAATCAACTTGACAGATGTCGCCGGCTTGTTGATATTAATCAAAGTCTGAAATTGCATGAGCATCCGATGTCGATCAACATGAAGATCCATCGATGATCATCGCCAAAAGAATTCCAAAGGACGCGGCGCGGCCCGTGACTCTTCAAGCGACCGGGAGACCATTTAATGCTGTTAATTGACTTGTTTATGGCAACTTATTACAGTCATTAACTCATTATCTTGGACGGCCCAATCAAAAGCAAGCAAATGGGAGTTACAAATCCAAGTATTCATGGCATTAAAACCATGAAACTCCCCTCATTATGGAGATTAAAGGCAACTAAATGCCCATTATCCTCCACCGGCCAATCAGAAGCCAAGGAAAAGGAGTTACAAAACAAGTAAATTAAAACTTGTAACTCCTTCCATTATGAGCATTAATACAAATAAATGCTCATAAACTCTCCTAAACGACTACCAAATGCCTATAAATAGGAGGCCATTCCAAGGGAAACAGAGGCAGAAAAATCGCCAGAAAATCATTCAAAAATCCTCGGAGAAATCTCTACAACCCTGCTCCTTCAAGAAAACTCTACCGCAACAAGCACTACAAGGTGATCAAAGCGCCCCCCCCCAAGGCCACCTCTCCTGATTCCCAACATGGCTAGATGCGGCTTTTCAGTCCGTCTACTCTCTTTTTTACTGGATATAGGACCTTACCTTGGTCCTTATCCTCTAAAAATCTGAGGTTGGAGCCAAGCCATGAAATCAAGCATCAAAGTTCTCATCTGAAGGACGATGACGGAGTCCATACATGACTCGCGACCGTCGATCTGAACGGGTCCCCCACAATCGCATGAAAAGTTAGATTCCTTTTCTTTCTTTTCCGTTGCATTGTATTTTTTTTATAAAGAGACAAAAAAATCACATCTCTTGTCTTTCATTATTGATAAGATTTGTAAATCGCCTTTCACGGCAAAATCGCCTTTTACGGCACCAAAATCGCCTTTCACGGCAAACAAAGAAAACCGCCTCTCACGGCATTCAAAAAACAAACGTTGTCTCTTTTCTTTAAAAATATGTGTGCGATGGAAAGATGGAAAAAAGTTTATTTCCTTTTCTACTTGTGAAGGTGAATCTCCGGATCACCACTCTAAATTCCAAGTAGAATAGAAAATCTGGCATACCCAAAAAAAAATGTTGATACCCGTTTCTCCCATTTCCTCCACCCTCCTTCCGGACCCCGACAGACCCGGGGCGGATGGCAACGGAGGAGGAACGGAGGGGCGCGGTCCATCAATGTTATCAGAAGAAACGACGAGACATGCATGTGCCTAAGGAGTCTGGTTTCTGACAAATAAGAACAGGCAAAACTTCATGCAAAAAAGAAGAAATAAAAAATGACTTTTTAGCATTAGAAATATCCTAGTATTTAATAATTATCATAGTAAATATCCTAGTATTTTTAAATTTTCATTCAAGTTGAAGATTATTGATGAGAACCTAAATGCACCATTTAGGCCCCTCAATGAGGACTTTGTTATACCTACAAATGACATTAATTAGCTTGATTATGTTATTTTAATGTTTATAGGTGTCTTAGGTGGAAAGAGAACAAAATCGGAGAAAAAATGATAAGAAATAAGAAGAACTGGAGCATACTGACTCCTGGCGTCCGAACGCCAGAACCATCCAAGCACATCGAGACTACTGCTTTCGAGTGTCCGGACGCTAGACCCCAGAAAAGACTCTGAGGCTACTGCCTCCTAGCGTCCGGACCAGACACGGGTGAAGTCAGTATCCTAGTGTGATTAGAAGAGACTTTTGGAGAAAATCTATAAAAAGGATGTCAAACTCCTTTTTTATTCATTCACATCCTGGGAGAAGATCTGGAGGTTGATATTGGAGCTTTGGAATGAGCATTAATGGGAATTTCGTTAATGATTCTACGTCAATCTCTCTCCATGAGTAACTAAATCTCTATCTCATGGTTATGATGAAGCTCTAATATTGTATTTTGGTTATGTATAGGTTCTAGGGTTTTACTTTGAACGCTTTTGGTTATATGACATGAATGTTATCCATTGATTGGATTTTCTTTATTAATGCAACATCTTTCTTTAGTGTTTTAATCTTGTAGATTCGAATACTAGTCATATAACGATGCTTGAATGAATGTGTTGTTAGATCTAAGATAATCTATTCCATAGAGATAGATTATGCCCCGATCTAAACCATCATCCCTTATTTGTTGACTATGTGAAGGTTTGTAACCAGAACGAGTTCTTTTTAGCGTTGATAGTGAAACTTTAAGTCTATACTCGCCATTCTGCGAGGTTAGAGTGGATTCGTACCCGAAGGCTTTTCTTCGATTGGATTAAACGTTGTCTTTAATTTGCTAATTTAAGAATCAAACCCATCAGATTAACACTTCGTTTTCAATTAGAATTAGTTTGGGAATTTAAGAACCAACACAACTTAGCCTTTTTGTCCCAGTAGATATGACACTCAGTTAACATCTTTACTCTCACGAGTAGAGATATAGCTAGGTATAAATTATATTTGCAAACCTTGCTTTGGGACGATCAAATTTTGGCGCCGTTGCCGGGGACAATTAGCACGGTTGTTTGTTTCTTTTAATTCTAACATTAGTTTCACTTTTTCAACTTTTTATTTTACTTTTTCATCTTTACTCACATCGTTTACTATCCTTATTGCAGATTATTGATTCTAACATAAAAAATAAAAAATAAAAATCCTAGAGTTTGTGCAAGGATCCAAGTGAGTTCACAAAGGACAAAGTTATATTCAAGGAAATCTCTCTTCTTTACCAAATCACTGTAAGCTCTTGGTTTTTCTAAATTCTTTTATTTTCTATTCTTTTCATAACTTGCAGTAATAGTTGTGTGTGTGCATACTTAACTTTGTCTAAGCAGTCCTCTGATCTTCCACACAACTTCACCAATGGCGAAGGAAGGAGGCGGGGTGAACAATCCACCTCCTCCACCACCTCCACCTCTCCGATCCTTGAAGGAGCACTATTCTCCTTCTGAATAGGCGTCACCATCGTGTATTTAGCTGCTTATAGTTCAGGCAGCTTAGTATGAAATCAAGCATAGTACAATCAATCTTATTCATTCTTTCTATGGCTTAAACAATAAAGACTTGTACAATCACATTGATGATTTCCTGGTTATTTGCTCCACTGTGAGAATAAATTTCTTCAGTAGTGAGGCCCTAAAGATGTTTCTTTTCTCGTTTTCACTAAAGGACAAAGCTAAGTATTGGCTAAGTACTTTACCTGCAAACTCTATCACAACTTGGGCCCAACTATAGCAAATTGTTTTGGATAAATATTTCTCCGTGGGCAAAACCAATGAGTACTGACAATCTATCACATTGTTCGCCCAAACTGATAATGAACAATTTCATGAGGCATGGGATAGGTTTAAGGATCTCACTAGGAAGTGTCCTCAGAGGCTTGGATGTCCAACATACCCTTGGAATTCAAGCCCAAAGTGTGCAAGAGTTGCACGCCCCCTCTTCTTCTCTTTTCTAGTTTCTCTTCAGGATTCCCTTAGAGCTTCTAGTTGGTTTCTTTTAAAGAACACACCGTTCTCCTTGAGAAAAGAGATCTAATATGAGTTATAGCGTAGAAGAAAATTAGTTCTTGGAGATCCTAATTTGCTAAAAGGAAAGAGATTTTCATCAAGCAAGTTGTCTACTTCTCCATTAGATCACTACCAAGCTCCCATGGTAAGATCTACTTCCTTGGATATTGTAGATTTCGCGGTTGCTTGTTAGGTGTTGTTTCTATCTTCTAGATAGAGTTTATTGCTGGTCATGAATCAGAGTTTGGGGTCTTCGAACATGGATTGGGTTTGTAGCCTTATGGATAGTTGATCCCTGCATCAAGTGGGTCAAAAGTTTTTGAAACCTATCCACGAGACCCACCTACTTTGTAGATAGGTTTCAAAACCTTTTGCCCCACTTGATGCAGGGATCAACTATCCATAAGGCTTCAAACCCAATCCAGGATCCAAGACCTCAAAATCATCAACCATGATCAGTAGAACTCTACCTCTAAGATAGAAAATAGTAGCAAACAAGCAACTATGAAATCTACAACATGCAAGGAAATAGATCTTACCTTGGGAGCTTGATAGTGCTCTAATGGAGAAGTAGACAACTTGCTTGATGAAGAACTCTTTCTTTGTAGCAAATTAGAATATCCAAGACCTAATTGTCTTCCACGCTATGACCCGTATCAGATCTATTTTCTCAAGGAAAAGGGTGAGATCTCTAAAAGAAATCAACTAAAAGCTCTAAGGGAAACAAGAAGAGGAACTAGAAGAGAGAGGAGAGGACGTGTGCAACTCTTGCACTTGTTGGGCGTAATACCGATGATAGAATTAGCATGTTGGACATCCAGGTCTCTTTCCCTTTTATAGTATACGCAACATCCTCTTACTAATTATTATTAGAAGTGAGTCTCACTTCCATAAAAATTAGTAACTTTCTACTTTTTAATTATTATTAGAAGTCTCACTTCCATAACAATTAGTAACTTTTTATTTCCTTTCCTTTTGAGTACAAGTAGAATTAGTAATGATCTACTACAACTGGGATATCCTGACCCATATCTCATGTGCAATCCAGGCTCATAGTTAATTGCAAATAACTCCACTATATATATGCAACCGAATTTCAGTCTTAGGAATAAATTACATAACGACCCTAAACTTCCCTATGACCACAAGTAGGCCCCTCCATCTATATCCATGGATTAATTGGATATGTCCACCAATTTAGATCCATATCTTATTATCCTTGAGACCCAATCAATTATAGTGATCATTTGTACCTATCCAATTAACTCTTGATTGGGATGGGTGCACACTTACCAATGATAAATCCATTAATTGGTACAAGGGGATAATGAGGATAGATTCCATCTTGACCATTTAATGTTCCCACAGTCCTACTGCCACGTACCCAAGACACCGAGGTGTTGACCTACAATTGGCCTCACTCATTGGTGACTCAAAGCAAATGAATAGATAGAAACTTAAGTTCATTAATGTCTCAGGATTATGAGCCTATTGCTACAGAATTATGAGAGTTGACCTTAAAGTAAAAATAATGTTTCATAAGGTGCTTATCATGGTCCTTCAATACATCTAATGTACCAGCATGATGATCCAGAGTCTTATACTCTGATGATTGAGACAAACCACACTATCTCATAGTGATAACTATGCTGCAACCTTGTCAGATGAGATGCCCAATCTCATCACTGGTTAAGAACAATTTAAGTATAAGATTTGTAACATATGTCTCTTGTATGTAGATCTCATCTATACACATGTATTACATCTAATATTCTTGTAGACTCCAGTTCATCTCATGAACCATTATATCATTCGTATTGGTTATGTGAAAGAAGGAAACAAAAACATTCATCTCATGAAAAGTAAACATGATTATATTAAAATAAATCAATTTAATTACATCATCCATTGGATTGAGACCATATATTCTAACAATCTCCCACTTAGAGTTAATGTCAGCTAGGATTGCATCTCATGCCCATCCCGTCTACATGCTGCTCAAAGACTTTGGTGGTTAAAGGCTTAGTAAAGGGTTCTACCAGATTGTCCGCAGAGGCCATCTTGGTGATTGCAATATCACCTCTCTGCACAATCTCTCTAACCAAGTGATACTTCCTATGTACGTGCTTTTGACTCTTATGGCTCTTGGGTTCCTTGGACTGTGCGACTACCCTACTGCTGTCAAAATAAACTGTGAGCGGCTATCGCGCCAAAGGTACACCACTCCAAGTTCCCTAAGGAATCTTTTGAGCCATACTATTTCCTTAGCTGCTTTACAAGCCGCTACATATTCAGCATCCGATGTGGAATTAGCGGTACATTCCTGTTTAATACTCCTCCAGATGATAGCTCCGTCGCCAAGCATAAACACATATCCAGAGGTTGATTTCCTGGAATCCTTATCTAACATGAGGTCAGAATCTATGTATTCGACTGGAATCAACTCATCACTGCTGTAAATCAACATGTGATCTCTAGTCATTCGCAAGTATTTGAGAATATATTTTACAGCAGTCCCATGGTCAGAACCTGGGTTAGATTGATATCTGCTGACTAGGCCCACTGTGTGACAGATATCCAGTTTGGTACAAAGCATAGCATACATGAGGCTACCAACAGCTGAAGCGTATGATATTACTTTCATCTACTCCTTTTCCTCAAGTGTCTTTGGACACCGATCCTTAAAAAGGTGCATTCCATGCCTGAAAGGTGTGATACCCTTCTTGGAATCCTGTATTGCAAACCGTACCAGCACCTTATCTATGTACGCAGCTTGGGATAAGCCAATTATCCTATTTTTCTGGTCTCGATGGAGTTTGATTCCTATGATGTATCTAGTTCTGCAATTTACAAACTCTTTGCATTTGGTTATTAGCTACAAAACTGTCTGGTTGCATCATATAGATGTCTTTTTCAAGATGGCAATTGAGAAACGCCGTCTTGACATCCATTTGCCAAATCTCGTAATCAAGGTGAGCAACAATAGATGAGAGTATCCGGATGGACATGAGGGTGGCTATCAGCGAGAAGGTTTTCCTCATAATTGATATCTTTTTTTTAGTATACCTTTTCGCAACAAGCCTGGCTTTAAATGTCTCAACTCTTTCATTTGGTCTTCTCTTTCTCTTGTAGACTCACTTGCACCCAATAGGTTTAATATTGGCAGGCAAGTCTACAAGTGTCCAGAAGTACATGGACTTCATCTTAGCTTTCATAACTTCTTTCCAACGTCCCGAATCTATGTCGTTGGTTGCTTCATCATAGTTACAGGGAACTTGTTCCAGTTCTTTCGGGATTGCCTCGTAAGACTCTCCCAGAAACGAGAACCTATCAGGTTGCCTAACAATTCTTCCACTACGACGAGGCATTGGTGTAACTACTGGGCCAGGTATAGGTGGATTATCTTCAAGTTCTGTCATTGTCGGTTTTGGAATTATTTTCTCTTGAATTTCTTCCAAGATAACCTTTTCTAAATTTTTCGGTCAATCATACAATCTTCCTCCCGAAAAACCGCATTGGTACTGACAAGCACTTTCTGCTTTTTGGGATTATAGAATAACCAACCTTTAGTTCCTTTGGTATATCCTATAAACGTGCATACTTCCGACTTCGATTCCAACTTGTTCGTCTTTACCTTTAGCACGTGTGCCGGACATCCCCAAATATGTAAATGTTGTATACTAGGCTTTCGCCCGGACCATAACTCCTGGGGAGTCTTAGGTACAGACTTAGATAGAACGAGGTTTACTTTGTATGTTGCAGTTTCCAAAGTATATCCCCAACATAATATAGGTATTCCTAAAAAGCTCAACATAGACCTGATCATACCTAAAAGAGTCTGGTTCCTTCTTTCTGCTACCCCATTTTATTGAGGCATACCAAGGGCAGACAACTGGGATAGAATCTCATTTTTTGATAAGTATCCCTTAAAATCAGCGAAGAGATATTCGCCTCCTCAATTTGATCAGAGAGTCTTGATACTTTTACCTGATTGCTTTTCCGCTTTCGCTCGAAACTCTTTGAACTTTTCAAATGCCTCGGACTTGTGGTGCATAAGGTATATGTATCCATATCTTGAGTAATCATCTGTGAAAATGACTAAGTATTCATATCCTCCTCTCGCTCTAACATTTATGGGTCCACATACATCAGTATGTACTAGCTCTAACGAATCTTTGGCCCTATTGCCCTTAGACGAAAATGATCTTTTGGTCATTTTGTCTTCCAGACAGGACTCGTAGACAGGCATTGGTTCCACTTCCAATGAAGACAAGATATCATCTTTCACTAGCCTGTCAATCCTGTTTAGGTTTATATGACCTAGCCTCATGTGCCAATTTCTTGTTGGATTACATGAAGGTGATTTCCTCTTTAATGATGGTCTATTAATTATTTCGGTGTCATGTATCTCATACATTGTGGGAGTTAAGAAATAAACAAAATTGATTACCTTGCCAGAACATATAAAAGTACCGTTCCTCTTTATGACAACTTCAGTACCAAAAGTAATAGAATAACACTTATTAATCAAACTAGAAGCTGAAATTAAATTCCGTCGTAAAGACGGTACATATAATGTATCTGGCAAAATCAATTTAATATCTGAAAATAACAAAGTTACTACTCCCATTGACATCACTTCTATTTTGGCATCCAATCCCAGGTTAACAATGATTTCCTTGCCACTAAGCCAGTAAGCCTCCTAGTTTCCTTGAACCCCTGCAACGAATTATATATATGATTAGGCCGGATTTAGCCTTGGTACGGCACAACACAGCCCGATCTAGGCACAACTCAGCCCATTTTGCATGCTTATGCTAGGTAAATGGCTCTAGAATGGTTAACTCCATAGATACAATGTCTAAAGTAAAGTCGCTCTATTCCATTCACTTTAAAGTTGGGAAAATGCCAAATTCTCTTATCACACCCCTCTTCCTTGCTAATCATCTCTAGGGCCAAAGCAACCAATGAAGAGAAAGCTACTTCATAATTTTTTAGAAATTGGAATAGTACTACTATGCAGGGGTGGACCTACATATAGAGTTTTCAAGGTGGTCACCCCATTGGAACTAGGTTTCTTGTTAGAGCACAGAGGAAAACCTTGGGTTCGTTTTAAAAAGTCACATGAAAATCATAAGTTTGGGCTCGGGACCCACATGAAAACTTTGGGTTTGCACCTAAAATCCAACTTCTTGAGTGGGTTTGCCCTTCTTAAATGAAAATCCTAGGCCCGCCACGCCACTGGTACTATGCAACATTTTTCTTCTTTCATTTATTTTCACTCTTTCTTAACAAAATATGGAAAGTAACACTAATGTGAAAGCAAAAGGGTTTGTAATGTTGAAATGGGCTTGTACATAAGATCAAGCTAGCACAATAACCCATGCTAAGGACGGGCATATTTACCAATAAAATTTGCACCAACATACATAAAAATTAATTAAAAAGAAATTTAGACCACACTAAATCAACGCCAAACACTTAATATCAGAGAACAACAAAAAAGAGGATTACGACAATACCTTTTTTTTTTTTTAATCCAAGAGTTTATGGTGTAGAAATGAAGAGGAATGAGGTGAGAAAGAAAGAAGAGATTACGTAGAGATCTTGGGATGAGAAGTGGCTGAGAGGAGTGAAAAGTGGGAAGAAGTTAAAATGGTGGCATGAGGAAGTGGGGGGAGAACATGGGAAGAAGTTGAGTGGTTGCATGGCCGATTTAACCCTTGGCTTCAACATAGGTAGTTATGGTCAAAATTGAGTTTAAAACCCTTGACTTTAAATATAGTATAATTAGAATTAACATTTATTTTATACTACTATCTTGATACGTAAATGAATATTAGCTTACTCATATAAAACTTGAAATGCCGCGCTATTATTACTAAATTATTCCGAAGGTCCAAAAACATGATATTATTACTCATAAATTTTATGCTTTTCACAATTTTATATCTCAACCCTATATAACCATGAGTGGCACATCCAAAACATAATTGTTGATGAAGCAGTCATTTATCATATTGAAGTCTTTTGGGATCGTTTTTCTTTTATGCATGTGATAGAAAATTGATTTACATGTGTAATCACCTCTTTTCATATGTGAATCTGAGTATGTCCAATAGTTCTATATTTTTCGCATATTTCTTAAAATCTCACCGTTTTCATTCTTCTAAACCGTCCAAATCATGAATTAGGGAGTCATAGAAGTCTAGAAAAGTAGATCTAGCAGTTTGGAGCTTTTCGCATCTATCTCTGAACCTATGATGAGTTAACTTTGTACCAGTTTTAGCCTTCTAAAGATTGATGAATAGTTCAAATTGCGATTTAGGGGTCCAAAGGAATGAATTTTTTTTTAAGCAACACGTTGGACACCATGAGACATGAGAATCACGTCAGTTTCACTGTAGTGCATCCAACGATTCTATGTTTTTCAACATTTATCAAAATCCATGATGAGCCGAGATGTGAAATTTGACCTCCTAGCCATCTTTAGAATATTCATAAGGAAGATGAATGGTTTGGATATTGATTTAGTAAAATTCCTAAAAACAGATCTAATGGTATGGGTTTTTTTCATAAATTTCTTAAAACATGTGATGAGTAAAGATTAGGAATTTGAACCCTAGCCATTAAAGAGGATGAACAGTTTAGATTGTGAGTTTTAGGGGCCCATAAGAAAAAAAAATGATGCAACCCATGGGTCGTGAACTCACATGAAAACCAGTGTAGTATGCACCTCTTTTGCACTCTGTGATTTGACGCATAATAGTTTTTCACTTGTTTAGGTGCGTAAATTTTGGTATTAACACCATTTCCAAACATGATTTATGCATAAATGCATGTAGATAAATATGACTGATATGTTACACTTGATTCCCATTTATGTACGTAAATGGGTCCAAACAAATGGTCACTTGAGTCAGCAAGGCTATGGACTTGAGGGTGAGTGATGAGAGCTCCGACCTTTTGTCCTCTCCTTCCCACCCCTGGGGTTGCCAGGAGTATGGCGGAGGAGGAAAAACGAGTCATCAACATTTTTTGTACGGGTATGCCAAATTTTCTATTCTACTTGGAATTTGAAGTGGTGATCCGGAGATTCACCTTCACAAGTAGAAAAGAAATCAATTCTTCTTTCTAACTTTCCATTGCACATATATTTTAAGAAAGAGACACAATTTTTAAATGCCGCGAGAGGCGATTTCATTTTGTTTGCCGTGAAAGACGATTTTTGTTTGCCAAGAAAGGCGGTTTTGTGCCGTTGAAGTCGATTTGTGTCGTGAAAGGCGATTTACAAATCTTAACAATAATGAAAGACAAGAAATGTGATTTTTTGTCTCTTTACAAATAATACAAAATACAATAGAAAAGTAAGAAAAGGTATCTGACTTCTCAGGAGATTGTGGGGACTCGTTCAGATCGACGGTTGCAAGTCATGTATGTACTTCGCCATCGTCCTTCAGATGAGAACGCTTGATGCTTGGATTCTTTCGCTTGGCTTGGACCTCAGGTTTTTAGAGGATAAAGACCAAGGAGAGGTCCTATATCCAATGATATCTGACTTCTCAGGAGATTGCGGGGACTCGTTCAGGTCGACGGTCGTAAGTCATGTATGGACTTCGCCATCGTCCTTCAGATGAGAACGCTTGATGCTTTGATTCTTTGGCTTGGCTTGGACCTCAGTTTTTTAGAGGATAAAGACCAAGGAGAGGTCCTATATCCAATGAAAACCCGAGTAAACGGGCTGAAGAGCCACGTTTAGGCCATGTTGGATAGAAGGAAAGATGAAACCTTGGGGGGTGGGGGGGGGGGGGGTGGCCCCCCATGGGACTTCGATCACCTTGTGGTGTTTCAGCAGCAGAGTAACAGGATTTCTTTAGAGTTTTTATTCCTTGCTTGTGAGTATGGATCTCTCTCTCTGTGTGTCTGCGTATCTCTCTCTATTCGTGTGTATATGTCTGTCCCTAGATCTCTTAGAATTACCCCTTTTTATAGGCTCTTGGTAGCCATGGGGTGATTTATGGGATTGATGACCCATGATGAGGGAATTGATGGCATTGATGCTCCATGATGGGAGGAGTTACAAGTTTTAATTCTTGATTTTGTAACTCTTTTTTCTTGGCTTGTGAATGGTCGGTAGAGAATGATGGGCATTTAATCACCCTTAATCTCCATGATGAGGGGAGTTTCAAGGTTTTAATGCCATGATTACTTGGATTTGTAACTCCCATTTGCTTGATTTTGATTGGGCCGTCCAAAATAATGGGTTAATGACCTCATTAAGTTATCATAAAACAGGTCAATTAATTACATTAAGTGGTTGCCAGGGCATTTGAAGAGTCACGGGCCATGCCGCGTCTTTTAGAATTCTTCCTGTGATGATCGCCGATGGATCCACATGTTGTTTGATGTTGGATGGCGATGCAACTTCAAACATTGGTTGATACCAGCGGGTCGGTGACATCTGACTTGTCGATTTCTCGATCGGTCGGACAGAAAGTGTACTTTCTTGGTCAGCCGGTTGGTGATCTTGGAGCGACCAATGATGATTCCATGCTCTTGACGGCGGATCCGAAATGTTGATGAAGATCAGTCAATTTCGAGCATAAAAAATCAGATTTTCAGAAAACCACAGGGGCTGGAACTCTCGAAACGAGGAAAGGGTGGAAAACGGGTCACCCGGCGACAAATTCGGCGACCTGGATTTCCATGGTCACCGCGACCATGGGCTGGGGTCGCTGGCGGCGACAATGGGCCAAGGTCGCCGGCGACCATAGGCCATGGTCGCCGCCAGCGACCATGGGGATTGTTCCCCTTCCGGTCGTCGTTTTTCGGTTTTTTTCGATGCTTTTTTCTCCTGTTTTTTTCTTGAAATTTCTCCTCATTTATTGGCTTGATCCTCTTGAAGAAAACCTGACGAGAAGCCATACAAATCTGAGCACAAAGTTTCCTATTTTTTTGGAAAAGTCGAAGACTTTGTAACCGATTTTCCATCAAGAGTCGAAACTAGGTCAAACAATGTCGGAATGACCTGAAATTTAAGGTGAAACCTCCTGAGCAGTAGATTGGACTAGCCATGGGCTTTTGTTTGAGTTTTGAAGCCGTGTGGGGTCCCGTTGCCAGCAAGCTTGATTTCACCGTAGGGAAGATGCCGCACGTTGATGTACGGTCAACCGATGTCCGATTGATTTGAAATTTGACAAGGAGCCTATTGGAGTCATTCTGAGACGATCCGTTGGCTCCGTTTTGGATGTCATGGTCCCAGGGTGCTCCGCCGCCGGTAGCCTTGATTTTGTTTCGGAGCGTCAAAGTCGGGTTAAACGTTGTCGGAATGACCTGAAACTTGACGTGCAGCCCTTTGGAAGCATGTTGAAGCCATCCATGTGCTCCGTTTGATGAGTAATAGTCCCTGTGGTTCTTGCCGCCGAGAGGCTTGATTTTACTGCTCAAGGGTTGATGGAGGGTCAAACGTTGTCGGTTTGATTTGAAATTTAACATGGAGCCCTTTGAAGGTATTTTGAGATCATCCGTAGGCTCTGATCGAAGTTTTGATGCCTTCGACGCCGTTGCCGCCAGGAGCGCCTGTTTGGCTGCCAGAGGAGTGAAGTCGGGTCAAATGATGTTGGAATGGCCCAAAACTTCATGCGAACCCCTCTTTTGGTTGTCTTGAAGAATCTTACAGTTTTTGTTTGATTCTGATAAGATCTGATGCTTGAAGTAGCATTGCCTGTTTTGTAGTAGGATGCTGCTTCATGTGACTTCTTGATGTTGAAGAGGCAAAGTGACATTTTTGGTGTCAACAGTGAGAGGGGGCATCTTTGAACTCCAAAGGACAACGATTCATCCGATCTGAACAATTACATGTAACAATGTGTTTAAGCCTTAAGATTATGTCTTTAACATAAATCTGAGGGCCGCACTTGGGACCCTCTATTTCAAAAAAAAGTCATAGGTTGAACCAAGGCTAAAAACAATCCCCCCATAATTTTACCTGAACTTAGCATAACCTAGTCGAAGGCATAAAAGTGGATTTAAACACGATTTTAGGCTCGGTTAGACTAAACCAATCCCACGAAGGTATATCCCATTGAACTTGGGTGTTTATAATTTAAAATCTACAATTGCTAGGTAGCTAGTCTAGTAATGAGTTAGTTGTAGGTCCAACTAGTATGAGGCACAAATATAAGTCCATTTAGATCTTTAAGTTGGTTGCATCATTTATGTTAGGGGTTTTGCTCGCACAGTAACTGTTACCCATGGATAATCCAACCGGTGAAGAAAATTGAGACATTTACTGTAGGTACTCTTGCAATTTTTATGGGCTAAAATGCTCTTAGGCCTTGCGATATCACATAAAGTTATAAATAACATGGTAAAATTTCGTTACAAGATGGGGTTATCCATGGTTTAAGGTCACCATATGGGCAAAACCCTTTTTATCTTACATGTTAAAACCTAGGCAATTATAGGTTCAAATGAAGGTAATTAATGACCCAAGAAAAGTGGAATTGTGCCAAGGTCACGGTTATGAGTTTTATTTCATTGATGCTAAGTTACCCATTCTTGACTCTATTTTTATCTAACACTTTCAAAAGTAAGATAAGGCTTTATAATGTACATGCTCAAACTCAGTAGGTTTAGCCTCTTAAAATAGACAAGATTTAGAAGAATCAGACATTATAGAAAATGAAAAAAATATGAAACCAGACGTTTACTATTTTTTAGTGAATTGAACTGTTACACCCCGATCCCAATTTAATGGTGTTTAATACTAATTAACCTTGTTTAATTTAATTAAGTATACTTAGTAGATAATTAAGTATTTTAAGGTTGATTAGTCTTGTTTTAGCCTTTGGGTTAGACCTTGAGTCTTGATTAGGTAGTTGGACCTCAAATTGGTTAGAATGTGTAGGGTCAAGGGCTTTTATGTAAATTAGGATTTTTCCCATTTTACCTCATACACACGTCATCTTGGTATCATCGCGTGTATCTCGATGAGCACGTCGATTCTCATATTGAACTCTACCTCATTTGATCACTCTTAGAGCAAGTGGGCCATCAATAGACTCAAATTGAAATAAGAACTTGTTGCTGGACCTTTTTATAAAAGAGGGACGAAGTCACTTAAAAACCAACTACACTATCATTCCTTCGATCATTTCAGATTTGGGAATGAAAGAAGAAGCTCTGCACTTCATCCTCTTCACCTTTCATTGATTCCCTTCAAAAGCCATCAAGGGGGAGGCTAGCATGTGGAAGAAAAAGTTGGATTGTGCTCCTCCATTTCCTTTTTTTCATCATCATAGCTGTAAGTGCCTAAAAATTACGGACTTGGTTAGGAGAGGATTAGGCTCTCGATTTGATTATTTGGGAAAGGATTATCCTCTTGGAACTTGAAAGGGAAAGCAAAGAGAAAGGTCAGAGCCCCTGGCTGTAGGCAGCCGAAGGCACTCCGATGCCTGAGTTAATTTGGTAACTGAACTAAGGAGGAGTGAATGGGGGAGAAGAGAGAATATGTGTATTATCCCTGCTTGCATACCTTTGGTGGTTTTACCTCATGCATATATATAGGCGTGAGAGTTGACTATTGGAGTAGGGGTCCCATCAGACCATTCCTGAGTGGTTGTAGGTAAAAAGGGGAAGTCCCATCAACCTACTTTTCGCCTCAATGGCTGCGGATGGGACCGCGAGATAAGGCTGGCTACTTATCTAGGTTCGGCGCCCATTCATCTGTCAAATCATGACAGTGCATTTATGGCCGATTGACAATAGGGACCGAGGTCAGGTTTAGGGCCGAGATCGAGGTGCGCCTTGCAGATATTTTCACTGGAATGGGTTTCGGGAGCTTTCCAGGCTGGCGCTTCTGTTGAGCTGGATATGACCGAGACCAAGAATTATTCTAGGATTAGGAAATGCCCCCACACAATAGCATTTCTATTGAGAGGATACTCCTTTCTAACCTGTTCCTGACAAACAATAGGTATGAACACAGTTCCCACTTTCTAGATTAGTGAAATAATGGGTAAAAAAACTCATATTCTCACATGCATACATTCCCATCATCTTTTTCATGAACTCCATTCTTTATTAGGTTTTGCAATTTGGGGATTTGGCGGTTTGAGCTAAGATTAGTAGAGAGAACTGGAGAAACATTGATTAAGGCAAGTACAAGCTTTAATTAAGAATACATGTTGTTTATTTACTTTTTGATTGGGTATCAAATTGTATTTTCTCCCTTTTGTTGTGATTAGCCTCTTTGGTTAAAACTTGAGAATGAATAGGGTATGGGTTTGCTTGGAAAATGGTACATATAAGAATGGATGGAATGGGTGGTCATTGGAAGGAATGAGTGGTGAATAGTGTATGTACATGTGTGTAGGTGGAATGTGTATATAAATGTGTGTGAGGTGGACTAGTGCATGTAAAGTGCAGGTGGAATAGTGCATGTACAGTACAGGTGGAATGTGTATATAAATGGGTGTGCAGGTGGAACGGTGTATGTAAAGTGCAGGTGGAATAATAGAATAGTGTATGGAATTGGAAAAAAAATAGAGTGGACACAGATGTGCCCCTCGCTATAGTGAGGTGGGGTTCTGTTGGACCTGGGGTTTTTGACCAAAATTCTCCCTTTTGAGCACTAAAAGTTGACAAATACCCATATATTTTGTATTTATTAAACCAATTAGGATTTTAGACTTCGAGGGATTTATAGGACCCTAGAAATTGGCACCTTTGACGAGATTAACGACCCAATGGTAATTAATCACGTAAGAGATCATTGAGGCTGAGAACACTCCTTAGTCTAAAACTATGCCATGGGGGTTGCTTTAGGGACTCAATGTATTTTCTTATAATTAGTGGCACCAAATACATGATAGTAATACATTGATCTTTTAAAACTACCTTGTAATGGACGGTGAAAGACTATGGATGATTAGATTAGAGTTGGTTAGGATTGATCTTGATTTCTTAAATTTGTCGCATTTTATATTGAGTAGGATAATACCTTGACTTCGAGTTGGTTTATCGGTGCATAATATATATTGGTGTATTCTAATTCAATTTTTATAATCGGAGTTGATCCCTTGAAATAATATGAATGTGAACTTGGTTATTTGATTTGAGTTGATTCGATTTGAGATTTTATATCTTATGGAAATTTAGTCACATTCTATTATCCTTGATTCGTTGAGTCCGCAATACTTAGCTTCGACCTTGTAATAATACCCGATGGGGTTACACTTGGTTTATATTGAGACTACTATAGTAAGTAATTATGGAGTACCGGAACTCCAACCCAGGTAGCCAGTCAGCCTTTGGCTGGGACGCTGTTGACATCCCAACTAGATTTGCTCTTCATTGAGGATGAGCTCAATGTAGTAGCCAGATTGTATGTTGATTTTCCTTTTGATTCATAAAGCATCAATCATTCGAATTGCATAAGTTGCCTAGTTTACTTAACATTGGCATCTTTAATCTATTGTCCTTAAGATTCAAATTGAGATAACATGTGTTACAATGTTAATGCCTATACTTGCTAAATAGTTGTATTTAAGATACTATCTTTGGTGTCACAAACGTAGAAGCAGCTCCCGAGCCTGAAGAGGCCCAGGTGGGAGAGGAGGGGCCGAAGAGGTTCCTCCAGGACTAGAAGAGTGGCCTGGCAATGGGCCTATGTAGTTTACACCTCCTGAGAGCATCATGTAGACTTTTGAGAACTAGACTGAAGTGTGATTACTTCTTTTTGTGTACATCACACTAAATAGATACTTTGGAATATACTTTTGTATAGGATGTAGGGTGATTTTTATAATCCCCACTTTGGTTCAATATGTAAATAACTTTTGTATAACCTTTGTATATACATGAAACTTATGTTAGAACAGTTCATGAAATGGTACCAATTGAGTGTTATCGTAGAATGCTTCCATTATTAAATGTTGTTGACAGGTGTTAGTGAGCTAGACTCACACGTAGAAGATAGATTTTTCTCCTTCGGGTTGTCGTACTTGACTCGAGACATGTATTATATCATGGGAGTACGCGTGTCACACCTCGGGGATTACCCTAGGCCAGGGTGATTCGGAACTGGGATGTGACATGGACGCTGGTAGACTTAGCTTTTATAGATTGGTTTTAGTACATTCAAAGATGATTGATACAAATGCAACTGCTCCCATTTTATTATGCTCAACAATAGATGGTAGGTGGCATAGAATATCAGGGAGGTTGTTCCACATGTTTGCATTTGACTGAGCACCTATTTGACTGAACATTATCCGGTTGATTCTAACATGGGTCTGTGTTGGTTCTGACCTGGGTTTGTTTTGACCCACTACCTTTATCATAGCCAAGTTGTTAAATGCATTGGCATAAGCCATTATAAGATAGCGTGTGAGCCATTTCTCTCCAACTCCTAGTTTGTGTTGAGACTTGAGACAAGTTTTAAAATCAAGCTCAAGCTCATTCAGGGCCCGTCCAAATTGTGGCCATAGTTAAGCTCCAATCTATATGGGACCCAGTTGATACAACTAAGGTAATCTCTCAGACCGTTCTAATTTGCAAGTGGAAACCATCCATCGATTTTAGGCCTAAAACTCTTTATAATTAATGAGACTCAGAAATGGAACAATGCTAGATACATTAGTTTGATATGATCTACTATTGGTCTCTATTCATTAGGTCTTTTAGATGAAGTTGACTTACTCAATCTCTTGTCTTCTATGATTATAAACGTTTTTGACAAATTATTCGATGTCTTTAATTTAAATCAAATACGGGGGGTGTTTGGAAACTCTAAAATAAGTTATAAAATTGAGCAGTTGGTAGCCTCTAATTGCATTTTCTATCTTTAAAGATTATTTAAAAATTAGAGTTTTAGCCTCTATAAACAAAGCTAAGGAAGGTTGCTTTTTTTATTTTTTGTATAAGCTTTTTTAGATAAAATAGATGGATAAGTGGATAATGCAAGATTTATAAGTGTTTTGGAAGAAAATGAATTCATAAGATTTTAAAATGATGCATATATTGGATTATACCTCGTAATTTTTTAGAAGGTATGTTGCAACTCCGGATCGGGTTACCGGCCTAATATGGGATCGGCGATCGAAGTAATGTTGTGCCAAGTGCATTGGTTTATTTGGCTATTACGTACACGGATTAAAGAGGAAATCATCCGTGCACGTGATTTCCTACAGGTTTCCGCGGTGAGGATATCACACACATATATCATTCTCATGCAAGATGCGGAAGGGTGTAGCAAACTAAATTTACAATTCCATTCCATAAAACAACGCTGATAATGCAAGTGTATACAACATGATGTCAGAGTGAGCAATGATCATTATAGCATTTCCTAAAAGGTAAAGTTAATTGTTTATACAAAGGATCAGTTAATTAATCACCACCCAAAAATAAAGGCCAACAAAGGCCAGTCCAACCAAAAGAATTCCCAAAATGTTAGTCACTATCCCAAAAAGAATGTGTTTCGCAACTCAAGGTTTGACTGAATGTCTAAATGATATCGTTAGCCTGCCATTCTCCTTTTCGTTGCGGCTCTCCGGCCGCCTCCGATGGCTTCTCCTCGGGTAGACAACAACTGGACGTGAGTACCAAAAGAATGGGTCAGAAACGATGGTCTAGCAGGTGGGTGAAAAGATATAACAACATAACGCCATTTAAAGTTACATTGGAAAACATTGAAACATGCTTAAACAATAATTTTCATGAAAGAAAATGCATCATTTATTAGAAAACACACGTACAATATAAAAACAAAACCATGTAAAGGTACCAAGAACAAGGAACTAGCAAGATGACAACTACATAGAGCTAAATCCTCTATCACTAATGTGATAAGAGCACATTGGGGCGTCGGTCTCAGACACACGAAGTGATGAGAGTCAACGAGATAAATAAATACATATAGCTATACGGGACCACGACCGCAAACCGAGTAACGGGACGAGACAGGACGGGATCCAGGCTGTAGTTGGCGGGAACGGGAGGGGGACCTCCAAGTTGGTGGATCAGGCCGGCAAGGTCGTCCAAGCTTAGTGGTGCCGACGCATGGGTCACATGAAAGAAATCGGGACATGTACATGCCTATATGGTGCATAACACATAAATAGGTTGAACATGGAGTCTATAGGCATAAATATCACTTTTGTATCAGGTAATGCATAAACGGGACTAGCAAAATGCTAAAATTGAAATTTCAATATTTCCGAAACATGACTAGTCATATATCATGAAGTTTGAAGAGTACATGTGAAATTTGAGTAAAATAGAACATAAATGGGTTTCCATAAATTTCTGGACCAAGCATTGAGGCTCCAAGATTTAAATCAATGTGTATAGGAGTCCTGTATGCCGGTATTTCCATTGGCTTGGTACTTTAGAGAATTGGAGACATTCCAAGTCCCTTATACAAATTGACAAGTCTGTTGAGGTCAACGTCCACCCTCGCTCCTGAACGATCATAATCGTGGTCGAGCCCTCGCCCTCACCATAAAACTATTGTCGTGCTGTTTCTTATCACCAATTGGTTTTCGGATAAGTGGTAGCTCAATGGGGGTGTAAGATCTTACAAGTGGTATTAGAGCTTGGAAGGTCGGGTGTTCGAGTCTCAGGACATGCGTTTTGCGAGTTCGCAGCAGGAGTCACGACGGGTGTACCATTGAGGGAGGGATTGTTGAGGTCAATGTCTACCCTCGGTCCTAGCGGTCAGAATCATGGTTGAGCCCCCACCCTCACCATGAAACTATTGTTGTGCTGTTTCTTATCACCAATTGGTTTTGTAATAAGTGGTAGCTCAATGGGGTATAAGATCTTACAAAGTCTCAACATCCTCAATGAATCTCCTTGATAGGGTTTCTCGTTCAACCGGCTCCATACATCCCCTCCTAAGTGTCACCATCACATTTGGGCCCCAAATAGACCTCTCCTAATCATTTACACATCAGTCCCATGCTCCCAACATAGCCCCAGGTCAACAGTACACATGGCTCGAGCGGACCCGAAGTTCGCTCGAGCTCGGGCTCCTTCCTTTCTTCCCTTGCAAATCTCTTTGAGTCTCCCTTCCTACACATGAATGAGGGGCTCAAGACCTCCTCTAAACCACGCATAATCCACCATCAAAACCTCCCACAAAATACATCAAATCATCTCCTTTCCATCCACATTCAATCACAAGAGAAAAAAACCCATCCTATATGAAATCCATTTGCAACCTAAAGCTAGCTTTCATCAAAATAAATGCATACATTTCCATGAGATGAAACACGAGAAAAGACTTATCAACATTCCCTTTCAAAAAAAAGAAAAAAAAGAAAAAAAAAGAACCATAGCACGAAAGATAGATAAAGACACATATACAATCACTAAGAACAATTAGTGCAAATCAAGATTTTTCCAAAAAAACATGTAAACATTCCAAACTCATCCATTCATCCAGGGTTCCAATTAGCTAATCAAGCTCCCAAAAACACTCTCGAGTAACACCTACAAGCATATCTGAAAACCCCCAGAAGCAAACCCATAAGAACCCTAAATGGTCAACACCATGAATGACGAAGAGAGAATTTGGAATAAGAGAGAAAAAGACTCTCTAGGTTTAGAAAAAACCCAAATCTAGGAGATGGAAGAGGTAGCTTACTTGGAAGGCCTTCAAATGGACAAGATGAGCTCAAAGGAAACCTCAATGTTGCTAGATTCCTCCACAAATGGTATCACTAGGAAGCTTCCATGGTGAGGAAGAAGAAGATGAAACCCATTTTTCGATTGGTACAAGATTGGAGTGGAAGAGAGATGAAGAAGCAAGAAGAAGAAGTGGCAAGAAGAAATCCTAGGCAGCTGGAGCCAAACTCTCTCCCATGTTTTGGAGCAAGAAAGAAGAGGAATGAAGATGGGTTCCTCCTTGTATATGAAGTGGAGATGGGTCCCACAACTAACCAAACTTATCGGACTAAAACCATAGTTTTCGGGGCCTCAGATGCGCTCGGTGAAGAAAGAAAAAATGTTCGACAAAAAATCTAGTCTCTAAAAGGTATATATTTCAAGGGTTTTGGAGACATCAAATTTTGTGTCTAGATTTGGTGTAAGAAAACTGTTTTGGCCTCGAAGTTGGAAAAGTCGAGTTTTAGGATCTCGGACGGGAATGGTGTCAACATGAAAGTTGTAGATGTTAACAAGATAAGTCAAACAGAGTTAAAACACGAATTTTTGGAATCGCGGATAATCGCCCATACTTGCGCGAAACGCAAAGAGACCCTCCAAGAGTCCCATTAAATAAAAAATGCACTCAAAACTCCCCAAAGCTATTTAAAAGTTATTCCAATGCCAACTTAAATAAAATCCTCTAATCTCACTTAGAGTTCAGACACGATTTAAATAGTGCTAATTGCGGTCACTCGGGTCAGGATCTTACAAGGTGAGCCACAAGTACCGCAATTCCTAAAAGTGGGCTCTAATCACCTCAAAAACCCAAGGTTGGAAAACTCCCTGAGTTGACTCTTGACTCTCCTGAGTCACCTCATTTTAGTAATGCATACATTCTGAATCATTCCATAGGTAGATTTTATTTAAAAAATTAATGTTTATTTTTAAGTAATTATGAACAAGATTTGGAGTCAACAATTTTAAAAAGATGACTGGAGTGTAATTTGAAACTTATATATTTGATTTTCACATTCAATATTTGGGCTTCCAGATTATGAAATATGCAATACGTTTTCTTTTATTTTCCTTATTATAGCATTTTTCTAGTATATATATATTTATTATTATGAATGCATACAAATGAATATATAATTCTATTTTATAAGTATTTAATTCATTTTAAAAAATATTTTTTTTCTAAAAATATGACTCTCTCGTCTCCGCCACTACAACAAAATACAGTTTTTCCAACGCAGTCACCGCGTCTGGACAAATCAAAATTGCGTCGGGCCAAGCTTTACCGACGTAGTACAAGCGTCGGCACCATGTCGACAACCTAATGCCTAGAAAACCATTCCCAACGTAATAATGTTTAGCGTTGGCTAAAAAGGCACATTCACCGACGCAATGGTGCGTCGTCCCAAACGTCGGCAATTCCAACAGCGTTGGCAAAAATTGAACTTTGTGGTCAACCTCACTTCACTGCCGACGCATAACAACGTCGGTTATACATTTGTCGACGCTAATACTAACGTCGGAATACATATTTGACAACGCATACACAACGCCGGTAATACATATCCCGACGTGTTGAAGCGTCGGGAAATGCCTTCAACGACGCATGAAAATTACTTTTAGCGACACAGAGAATGCGTTGGGAAATAGATTTACCTAACTGCCGACGCATAACAACATCGGTTATACATTTGCGGACGCACATACTAGTGTCGGAATACATATTTGACGACGCATACACAACGCCGGTAATACATATCCCAACGTATTGACGCATCAGGAAATGTCTTCAACGATGCAGGAAAATTATTTTTAGTGACGCAGACAGTGCGTCGGGAAATAGATGTACCTAATTACCGACGTATAATAACGTCGGTTATACATTTGCCGACGAACATACTAGCATCGAAATACATATTTGACGACGCATACACAACGCCGGTAATACATATCCCGACGTCTTGAAGCATCGAGAAATGTCTTCAGCGATGCAGGAAAATTAGTTTTAGAGATGCAGACAGTGCGTCGGGAAATAGATGTACCTAATTGCCGACGCATAATAACATCGGTTATACATTTGCCAACGCACATATTAGCGTCGAAATACATATGTGACGACGCATACACAATGCCGGTAATACATATCCCGATGTGTTGAAGCATCGGGTTATGTCTTTAACGATGCAGGAAAATTACTTTTGGCGACGCAGAGAGTGCGTGGGGAAATAGATTTACGTCATTGCTGACGCATAATAACGTCGGTTATACATTTACCAACACACATACTAGTGTCGAAATACATATTTGACGACGCACGCATACCGCTGGTCATACATATTCCGAAGTGTTGACGCATCAAGAAATGTCTCTAACGAGATCAAGAAATTTTCTTTTGGTGACGCAGAGAGTGCGTTGAGAAATAACTTTTCTTATCAATTAAGAAATAATTGAAAAAATTAGGAAAAATTCCTATACAATATTTTCCTGTTCAAATCTACATTTTTAACATTGCACAAGCATAAGCATTGATAAACAATAAATAATCCCACATTCATCATGTAACAATAAAAAATAACGAGTCATCAATAAACTAAAACCAATCATAAAACTTGTCCATGGCACATAAAATGTAATATCCCACGTCAAAAAAAGTCAAATATCTCAATAAAGTAAATCTCAACTAAAATCTAATCATCATCAAATATCCAAAGTACACCATGAAACAGGGCCAGTAAGGAGCAAAATGAACTTGTTAGAGGGATGACCCATGCCAATTCATAAAACCATCAAATCCTTATCTTTCGGAGGAGCCCGAACCATCCATACCGACTCGGAAAAGCAACAACTGAGTTTGACTCTGCATTTGAACCTGCATAGCTGCCTGATCTTGCATTTGCTTCTACGAGTCCTCATACTGTCGCCGCAACTCTTCTCTCAAATCTTCTTGTGCTTTCAACGAATCAGCTAGTTGCTGCCGTAGGGTGCTTATCTCAGAAGACATCAAGATATCAGTAGAAGATGATGATGGGCCCCTCGAGCGGTAACCTTGCCTCCTTGCGACCCTCTTCCCTAGCAGATTCTCGATCACCTGTTGCTCAGCCACTGGAGAGTTAATTTCAGGCTGCGACAATGCCTCTTCCATTCTTCGCTGCATTATCATAGCATTCAAATATGTCATGTAATTAATATATGTTAGGCAATTGAAATAAACTGTGATCTACAATACTAGCGAAGAGTGCCCCGTGCAACTCGGTGGTCTTCGTCCTATTAAGCTTAAAATCATAAGGACTACCCATAAACACTACTATATGGCCCATAAGATATATGTGCATCCCAAAAAAAATGCTATGTAAAATAAAGAAATCCCATCAAGAACACATAACATGATACATAATTTAGTGCTCAAAAGGTAAACAGTAAGTGGGAGTAACTATATAGGCATCATAGCTACTGGATCCATCAAATCCAATTTAACTAAGAAATGGAAACAACAAAGTTCAAACTACATTATATGTACATACAATTATAAGTTTTTTTGTTCAAGAAAAAATACCAACTTTTGCTCCATTATGAAACTTAGACAATTTCACAGAACACATTATGAAACTTGTACATGTGGATGATGCACATGCAGAGTGGGATAACCTGAGCTGCTTCCAACAAAGGGCTAATGCGCTCGAGTCTCTACTTGAGCTATGTGCACGACTACTTCAACAGGAGAAGTTCGATGAGCTAGCAGGAGTGCTCAGACCATTTGGTGAAGAAGTTGTTTCATCCAGAGAGACATCGATCTGGTTGACTAAGAGTCTAATGGCTGCATCCAAATTTGGAGGTGGGAACCATATCTAACAATGATCCACCGGTTTTTTAAAGTAAACATTGGTAGGGCCATTCGACCTTTGTTTTTGAAGTGTTGACCCACTACCTGTATACATCTGTTGTGCCCAACCAGTACATGGTTGGAACCACCAGCTCTCCCTCTCTCTCACCCCTCCACCGAGACACACACATCTTAAGGTTTGGTTTACTTTAAGCTATTGGAATGAATCAATTTGTAATCAAAGGACCTCCGTGTGAGTATTATCCTTGCTTTGGAGTAATATTTATTTTTTCAGTGTCTATTTTAAGAGTGATTTTAATTACTTCTTTTGAAGAAGAAGAATGATTCATTACTATTTCACTTACAGATATTCCAAATGACAACTTTGTTTGCTCTAATCAAGTTACAGTCATAATATATGTTGTATTCTGGATGTCATTGGACTGAAACAATAAAGGGTGTAACAACTGTCAACATATTCATCAGAAAACCCCTATGCTCAGGGATGAAGCTTAAAAACTTTCCAGTAAAGTGGCACCCACTCTTTCTCAGCTACTATCATATGATGAAAAGATGGACCGACCAACCCACACCCAGTGGCCAAATCATTCGGTAAAAGTCATAAAAGTATAATGTAACAGTTAAAAAAAGTGGTAAAAACTGAAGTTTTCACACAAAACTGTTATATACTTGACACCGTCATAAACAAAAAATGGACTCCTTCACTGAGTGCATGAGTCTTACTTTAATAAGCCACTCCTTCATCCAATTGTGTGACTCATTCAATTATAAATATGAAGAAGCAAACATTATCAACTGGAACAACAACTTAACAAAGCTCTATAACTAACAAAATTTCAAATCAAACAACATCAACAACCAAAAAAAAAAAAAAAAAGCAAACTTGCAGCTTTAAGTATTGAATGAAAATTGACTTAAAATGAGAGTTCAAATTGGATTTCTCAATAGTCAAAATCAAATTGGAATCAATCACTGATTTGTTCAATTGAGTTCACTTCACTTCAAATATAATAATTGTAGCCATTGCCTTGCCACGAACAATATGAGTAAAGAGAAGTTGCTAAATGGTAATGCAATATGGGATGAGCTATTGCGTGGCTATTAAATTGCAACATTGCATCACAACATGTTTAAATAGTGATAGACTTAAAATGACCTTAAGCATAGGCAAAAGAGAGTAAAATTGTAAACTTCTTTTGCTTCACCTGAAGTACTATATAACACAAACAAATATTCTCATGTCAATGAAACAACTCACATGTGTCTCCTCAGCATGATCTGTGATCCATTTGTTCTTCTTCTTGCTATAGTGCCGTTGTCGATATAAATCAGGTTGAGATGGAGGAGGTTGTTGCTCATCTGCCTGCATGATCGAGTACTGGGCTGCAAATGATCGAGATCCAGATGTATGAAGCGTCTACACTTTGCTCCGGCTCTCTTTATTCCTCGGTGACTTGCGCTGAAAATTACAAGTCATAGATAATGAATTGAGTAAGTAAATTTTTATAATAATAGGGATAAGAATATTTATAAATATTTATAATAATAGACATAAAAAGGGACACACACACCTAAAAGATTATTTTATAAATAGAACATAAAAACAGAGACAAAGTGAGTACATATCTCTTTGTAAGTTAAAAAAATTAGAGCAGTTAGGACTTAGTATGATAATCACTAAAAGCCATGTTTAGACATTATTCCAATTTTTTTGTGCTAATTTATGCAATCAAAATTTTTATGATTCAAGAGCATCGGTGCTAGAGGACCCACAGTCTGAGCCTATTTAATTTTATTAAGTGGGCTCCGCTGAAGAGCTTCATTAAATACTCTAAACATAGTTGGATGTGAAATGAGACATTGGGATGGATGAGAATGACATTGCCCAGAGAGATGAAACCATAAGATTTTATCTTTTAGGAAATGTAAAGGTCAATAATGCCCTTATTAAGACAAGAATATCCTTGTTACTTTCTAGAGTTTTCAAAGACTAGAGAAAGTTGAGGAGGATAAAAAAGGCATAAAATAAAAACTTCTAAATTCACTCCATTATTCTCTCTTGTTGATGAAAGATGAAAAAGAAAATGTGAGTGGGGGCAATTGCCCACACTCAACTCCTCCTCCCTCCATCCATGGGTTTGGTGGCTACTTATTCAAAACTTGAGTTTGGATTTGAGCGTATACAATATGGACATGATCAAAACTAGACCTATTCCATCATCTGTTTAATATAGTAAGTACTAGACTACTAGTCTTGCTGACGCCTGTTATTGCTCAAGCTCGTTTAGGACATGGTGTAGATTCTTTTGTAAATCAAAGCACAATAATAATAATAATAAAATAAAACAAAACAAACAGAATAGCTAAAGAAGGAAAGAAATACTTACTGGCAATCACATTAACAGCATGGAGGGGACTGGCCGGGGACACAATCTCCATCCGATTTGGTGAATACTTATGCCAGTTGTCATAATCTTATCTTTAATTTTTTATCACTATTTATAGGCATTTGTCATAATTATTTGCTATTCATTAAACCATTAATAGTTTGATGTAATATTTAGAACTAGATCAAGCCCACGAGCCAAAAAAACAAAATTTAGGCCCAACACTTGGAAATGATTAGACCATCTAATTGGACCTAGGCCCAAACTCTGCCCATGTAATATCATGTGAGATAGGCCTTTTCCTGTTGCAAAGGCCATAGAACCCCACCAAAACCCAGCCCAAAGAAAATGGATTGACCTGGCTAGCCCATTTGTAGCCCCTACTGGATACCAAGTGACCCACATCCATGCACAATCCGCCAGCCAGTCTGTGAATTCCAAAAAAGAAAAACTGTATATCCAAAGAAAGTGTCAGTGCCTCAGTGGATTCCAAGGACATCTTTTCCCCCATAAAAGAAATGGCAGTCTTGATATTTTTCCAATTTAGAGTTCCTTCAATTGCCTCCTTTCCACAAAAAAAGCAAGGAAGTATCCTTCACAAGGCACTGTTTATCAAGAGAAATTGAGAAAAGTTCATTCCCCTCTCTCTCTCTTTCATCCTCTCCTACCATGGGTAGCAAGTTCACCATCTCTCATACCCAAATTCAACTTCTTGTCATCCTTCTCACCTTCTCTTCACAACATAGGTAAGTCAAGGAAAAAATCCCCTCTTCAGATCCTACTGACTTCATGCTTCTACCAATAAAAACAATTCATCAATCTACACCAATCCAACACTAACATGCCAACATGCAGGAATAGGATCATGTGTGACCAATTCCACACCCGGCGAGCAGGCAATGATCAAGTTCCGACCCGTTGAGCTGACCCAGTACCCCGGCAACGACATCGGCAACGTTGGCCGGAGAAGATTAGCTCCATTCCAGCTTTGCCTTCTCTGCAAGTGTTGTGCTGCTAATGATCCCAGCAACTGTGCTAACATGCCCTGCTGCTTCGACATTGACTGTCAGCTGCCGGACAAGCCCTTCGGCACCTGCGCCTTTGTGCCCAAGACCTGCAACTGCACTTCCTGTGCCATGTGAGCTTCACCTTCATTGGAAGATTCCCCGCTCAAATTGTCTTGTCTTGATGTGGGGTACTTTGTTGATGATCATTTGAGCCATGTTTTAGTCCCTCCCATAGGAACCATACAGAAGATGAACAGAAAAAAAAAAGAAAAATTAATAACATTATAGTTCTTATTATTATAATGTTTGGATTTGTATGGTTTTATTAAACAAAGTATAGTTTCTTTATTCAATAATCATAATGAAAATTGAAACTAGGGTTGAAAGATTTTTGTGTACCGTTGACATTGGATTCTTGTTTTATATCACTTGCTTGTATTGAAAAATATATTGTTGCTACTATATATGAAATTGATGTTTTTGGTGCATGTGGTGTATGCATTGTATGTTGTAGATTCTTTGGTGTGTGTGTGTGTCTATATATATATATATATATATATATATATATATATATATATATATTGTTACCATTGGCTTGTTGATTGGAAGGTAGTGTAAGTTTCTTTCTTTCTTTTGTTTGCCACTATTACCGAAATTATATTATCTTAGCTTTGATTGGATTTGTATAGGGTGGAAAGGATGGGACAAGCTGGCTTTGTTAGGCTGGTACACCCCAAAAATGAAGATACAATATGGGGTTGGTCCTGTTTGCCTATATATATATATATATATATATATATCTTAAAACGCATATGATACAATAAATGATTATATTTGGTAGTGAATCTTACCATGATATCCTCAATAATGTAGAAACCAATAAGTTGTTAAACATCATCCTACCACCTTTAGTGTCTCCCACGAGACTTTTGTGGGTGGGAGGAATGGTACCATGCCATATGGGCCTTCCTATTGATAATTCAAATTGCTTAAAATGAAAGTCACCCTGCAAATGATATACCTCCAAAATCTACTTTTATAGGAGTTGATCTCACTATAAGATCGAGCAAATGACTAACAAGGTGATTAACTTGTAATAATCTTGATTACAATATCCTTGCCATCCCCACATTGCCCAAACTATCAGAATCTAGCACATTGAGGCAGCAAGTGGTTTACTGTTTTAACCTGGTCCCCCCATCGAACTTGTATTTTCTAAACTTGCACTCTGATATTCTTTCTTTTTTCTTCTAAGTTCTAAACCATTTGACTCAAAATACTTTCTACAATTATACTGCCACGAAATCAATCTGGTAACCTGATTCAGCAACCAGCATTGTAGCAATGTGATAACCAGTCGAACTCAGTAATGTGGAACAGAAGGGACTAGAGTGATATATCAAAACATTAAAGTGACTAGAGTGATATAACTCAGCAATGTGGAACAGTAGGGGCAATATGTGTGTGATATTTGTGGGTTATGGAGATGAATGTTGTTGTTTGTAGGCTCTTGTTTGTGAGATAAATGTTGGGTGTTTGTTTGTTATGTTGGGTGTTTGTTTGTTGGGTTTTTGTAGATGCTTGCGAAGGTATTTGAAAGGCTTAGATGAAGTGTATTTGAAATAGCAAATAGTGTAAAGACTAATTTAAACCATGTACCGAAAGCAAATAAGTTAATATAATTTAGCTACCTTCCACTCTGGTGTCTCCCATTTGTTTTCTATCAGCTAGACCCACTGGGCCGCCCTCTGCGTATCATATGGGCACTGCTTCGGATCGTGGCCATTTTCCAACAACTTCTTATATGCTTTGTATAGCTCCGCCCTGAACTCCCTATAGATATGGTTCGCTAGTTTCCCGATTGCATTTGTCACACGTGCATCGGTCTTCCAGTCGCCAAAGTCATACTTTTGCTGTCATTTAAAACCCACAAGTGTGAAAAGTAAACAGTAAAGCCTATGAATATAGATTAGAAAGTATAAGATTGTTTTATTACCAAAGCTGCAGTAAAGATTGCCTCCTTGCACCCATCAATTGCTCCCCATGTTTCTTTGTTTAATGGTGCAAGCCTGGTAATATGACTCCCCATCTCGATTGCAAATGTAGAGGCATTTATACCTTCAAAAGCCCCCGTTTGTGCACCTAGCGGAACAGAAATCCTACCGCCCAGAATCCTCATCCTCTTCTCTGACTCATGGCCCACCACCCTACCCCGTACACGCCGAGAGGATGATGCTACAACCAGCAATAAAAAATTTGAATTATTAATCATCAAGAAATGTAATCGAACTAATAAGTTTGAAAAGATAATAGGGTCAAATATTTCTTACCTACGCTGCTATCTGTAGTAGGCTGGCTCGATACATTGGGCTGGGTGGCACCGATCTCACACTGATTGGCAATACGATCTGGGACCGATTCTTGGGTGCCTGCTGATTGGCTTTGTCTACGTCTCCCTGGGGCCATATGTACGAATTGAATAACACAATAAGTTAGGATAAAATCAAGAATTATGAAAAAAACACAACAAATTAGTATATACATGTAAGAAAAAACACAATAAGTTAGTATACATGTAAGAATTTTGATATTAGATATAACAACCTCATCTTCTAACTCTTCTTCTTCCTCACTACTTCCGGATGGTCTATACTCATTGTCGACGTCATCATGCTCGCCTTCAACAGAGAGTTGACGCCGAGATGGATTTTGGATTGCTTGTACCAATTGTCGTGCGCCAATTTCATTCATTCTGGCCATGTTACTTACAATATTCTTATTTCTAGCTAGCTAACTCATAAGCATTCTTCTTTTGAGACAATGCGTCAGGAGGAACATAAGCTTTTCTTTTTCTTTCGGCATTTTTTGGACCACTACGATAAAAAATGACAAAGGGATCATAAATATATAAAAGGATCAAACACATATATAAAAATTTAATAAACAGTCACAATAAAGGCAAACAAATGAAAGTAAAATTAACGATTCCATTGCATGTAATCCTTGTCCACACACATGAAGAAATGAAATTTACATATCATAATTCCATACCAGAATCAATATCAGGGTCGGACTGGTCAGTTTCCTTTTCATTTATGTACTCTGCCAATATTTCATCCTCGTCACCACCATCGCCATCAATTGGCTCATCGCCATCTGCCGTAGGTTCATTATCCTCAAGGATGATATCTGGTTCAATGTCATCCCTAGTGTAACAAAAGGAAAAATCCTCAGCAACAGATACTGAGACAGTTTCAATGGCTTCTTCCTGTTGGTATGACTCGTTTATGACATTTTGCTCTTTTTCCTCATCTCGCTCTTGCACATCCCAAACACCCCGATGCTTGACCCGTTCCACGACTTTCCAATTTCGGCCTAATTTGGAGTCATTGACATAGAACACTTGATTTACCTGATTTGGCAAGACAAAGGGATCCTCTTCATACCACCGATCCCTAACGTAAATGATTGTGACACGTGCCTCGATATTTATTTTAGATTTATGACCTGTATTATACCATTCACATTTGAACAAAACAACTTCAGAACCATTGATGTATGACAATCCAAAAATGTTGGTCAAGTAACAGAAAAAGTCAATGTTTTCCTCATTGTGGTCTCCCTCGACGACCACCCCGCTATTCTGGCTCTTGTAACGGTTGTCGCGGTCTATGGTGACGAACCGGACACCATTAACCATACAACCCGAGTATTGATGCACCAAACAACTAGGACCATTTGCCAATGCCCACAATGCATCTGTTGCTTCTGAAGACCCTTGAGACCTAAGTTGGTTTATCTGCATTAGTTTCGTAGAATTAGTTCAAATTGGATTTCCATGTTTTGAGTTGAAAACATTTATTATGCATATGTTATATGTACATGATCTCTGAACCATCCAAAAAACTCTTCTCGTTGTAAATTGGTGATGTTGCGTCCACCACGCTCATTCACTTGCCTCTTGTGCTCCCTACTCAGGGTATTAGTGACACATAATCAGTGTGACACATAGGAATATCAGAAAGTTTACATATAATGCATATAATTAGTTAAACTAAGCCACTTACTCTAGATAAGGTATGACATCGTGAGTGTTATACAACAGAAACCAATGGGCCATGTTGCTTTCCCTATCGGACACATTAGGAGCCCTCTTGATAGGTGAAAAGGGCCAGACGCGTTGGGTGAAGACACCCAACTCTAGGCCTTGTTCGCCCCCATCGTCATTCCGTTCTTCAGGAACTTCTCCCTTTAGGTACATCTTCATAAAATTAACACTCTCTTTGGCAATATATGCCTCGGCGATCGAACCTTCTGGCCGAGCTCGATTGGTAACGTAGCCCTTCAGTGTTCCCAGAAACCTTCAAACACATACATCAATATCAAGATGAAAATTTTTAAAGAGTGGTAAACACAATCACCTCTCAATACTAATCAACAATTGAAAGAATGACAAAGGGAATCACCTCTCGATTGGATACATCCATCGATATTGCACCGGTCCAGCGAGCATAGCCTCACGAGGTAAATGAATTGGCAAATGGACCATCACATCAAAAAATGCTGGTGGAAAAATCTTTTCCAACTTACACAGTATGAGGACTATCTTATTTTCCAATTCTTCCACATGTCTCCATTTCAAAGTCTTTGAGCAAATGTCCTCGAAGAAGCTATCCAGCTCAAATAGTGTTGTGCATATCTCTTTGTTCACGTACCCACGCATACCAATCGGAAAGAGACACTGCAGTAGAACATGGCAGTCATGGCTTTTCAAGCTTGCTAATCTCCCATTCTATGAGGTCACACACCTCGAGAGGTTAGCAGCATAGCCATCTGGGTACTTGATCGATTTTAAATATTGATAAAAATCATCCTTCTCCTTCGGGCCTAATGTGTAGGACGCACGAGGCTTCTCTTGTGTTCCATTGCTTCTTTTTCGTAGATGCAATTCTTGCCTAATGTTCATATCTGCCAAATCCTGACGGGCGTACTCTGTGTCCTTGCTCTTCTTGTCTAAGCCCACCATTGTGCAGAGAAGACTTTCACATATATTCTTCTCCACGTGCATAACATCAATGTTGTGTCGAAGCTTTAGTTTCTTAAAGTACGGTAGCTCATAAAAAATGATTTTCTTTGTCTAGTTCAAGTCTTCAGGGTCACGTGGTCTTTTTTTGTTATTAGAGTGCTTCCCAAACCTTGTATGTGGAAGCCGCTCCAATTGTGCTTGTACCCTTTCCACCGATGGCAACTCCAATGACTTCACTCAATTCTCTACCTTTCCATTAAAGTCCTTGCTACATCGCCAAGTGTGCCGCTTAGGCAAGAAAGATCTATGGCCCGTGTAACCAATTTTCCTTCTCAACCTGACGGATAAGGAGTCTTCATTACAAGTGGGACAAGCCTTGTACCCTTTGGTACTCCACCCAGACAAGTTACCGTATGCAGGGAAGTCGTTTATGGTCCACAACAAAGCTGCACGCATTTGAAAGCTCTCCTTGCTAGAGGCATCGTAAGTTTCGATACCATTCTCCCATAACTCCTTCAACTCGTCAATCAAGGGTCGAAGATAAACATCAATATCATTACCAGGCTGATGCGGTCCAGGAATAAGCAATGACATCATGAAGAATTGCTCCTTCATGCACACCCATGGTGGCAAGTTGTACATCATAAGTATGACAAGCCACATACTGTAAGACGTGCTCATGTCCCCGAAAGGGTTGAACCCATCAGAGGCTAGCTCCAGCCTTATATTTTGGGTCTCCTCAGCAAAATCCGGATGTTCCTTATCAAGACCCTTCCATTCCTCACAATTGGCCGGATACCTACCTATCCCATCATCTTTGCGTTTATCACTGTGCCATCTCATGTGTGTTGCAGTTTTTCTGGACATATAAAGTCTCTACAACCTCGGTATCAACGGGAAGTACCGTAAAACCATATGCGGTATCTTCTTTCCTTTCCCATCATTTAGCTTGTATCTAGACTCCCCGCATATCGGGCATTTTTCTAAATCTATGTTCTCCTTCCAAAACAAGGCACAATCATTATGACAAGCATCAATGTGCTCATATCCCAGACCCAAGTCACGCAGTATCTTCTTCGCTGCATAAATTGAATCTAGAACCAAATTATCGTTTGGTAGGAGTGCCTTCTGTATCTGCATCACATTGTTGAACGATTTGTTACTCTACTTTCCCTCCACCTTTTGCTCCATCATCTTAATTACAAAATCTAGCAGAGTGTTGTCTGGAGAGCAACCCGGGTACAGAGGGCGCTGAGAAGCATCCAACATTCTTTCAAAGTGACGCATCGCGTTACTAATGATGGCCTCTGAAAGTCCGGGAATCCGAACCCTAGAGGGGGGTGAATAGGGTGTGCTACAAATATGACCAATTTAGACCAATTTTAACTTCTTAACAAAAACTAGTCACAAGTGATGATTAATCAAACAATATGCGGAAGCTAAAATAAACAATCACCACAAAAGCAAGCACTACAACACCAAGGTTTATAGTGGTTCGGCCTCAATGCCTACGTCCACTATCGGCTTGTGATCTAATCACCCCACCGGATTTCCACTATCTATGCTTTTCAATAGGCTAAGCAATAACCTTTACAATGTTGTTTTTCTAGGCTAAACAACAACCTCTCAATGTGCTTTTATAGGCTAAGCAATAACCTTTACAAGATGTTTTTCTAGGCTAAGCAATAACCTTTACACAATGTTTTTCTTAGGCTAAGCAATAACCTTTACAAATGAGAGATTTCTCAAAGAAGGTGTCTATGCAAGAACACTTTATGAGATACAATTAAAGCTCAATGTAATTGCCTCTAAAATAGGCTAATGTGAAAGTGAAAAACAAACTCACACACACTAAATGAATGCAAAGATGTATGCTCATGATGTGTGTGTGTGACAACTTCAATCAAGTTAAAAACTAAGCTCAATCAATATATTGCTTAAAGCAATTCAAAGTTTAAGGCTCATAAAAGATTTGATTGAAGTTTGATGCAAATCACATGTATGATAAACAACTTGTTAATGATATGAAAATCAAAGATTCACAAGTTGTATGAAAATGACTAACTTAGAACATGTGATGCATGTGCAATGTTGTTTTCAAAACAAAACAAATTTAACTAAGTTTTAAATGAATGAAAACAACAAATAATGTTTCAACCAAGTAAATGAATCATGCTAGAAAAGAAATCAAAGTTTTAGGCTAAGCATGATTAAGGAAGATTTTAAAACAACTTGGATTGAAAACAAAGTGAACAATCCAATCTTAATTAGATCAAAGATTAAGAGAAGAATGGATTCAACACATCATAGTTATCATGCTAAAAATTATTTACCAATAATTAGAACAAAGCATATAACCTATGATTAAGAGAGGTAGAGCTTACTTAGAGATTTAACTTCATTAATCCAAGCTTTAGCTCTCCAAATGACTCTTTGGTCTCTCTTAGTTCATCCCCTTTGTCTTGTCTCCAAACACCTTAAAGAAGGCTTAAAAATCTCCACATTTGACAAAGGAAAGAACTTCATTTTATAGCCCGAAATTGCCCAACGGCTAGTCCCCGGTCGACCCCATGACAGGGCCCGATCGACCGGGTACACACAACGGCTATAAAAATGACCGTTTGAAAAACTGCTTTTAGCGGCGGCCAGTGACCGCCGGTAAAAGTGGTTTTGGCCGCCGGTATAAGTCCTGTTTTCCCAAAAATGAATTTTTTAAAGTAATTTTGGTTGGGGATTTTTGGGCCATTAAATCAAGCTTGAAAACATGTTTTAAATCAAACTAAGTGGTTTAAAAACATGAAACACAAAAAGCCTAAAAAGATTCGAAACTTTAAAACCAAAGGCTAGCTTGATTTGATAAAACTCTTTCCACATTTAAATGCATACAAAAATGATTCTGAAAATGATGAATGTATGCAAGGCACAAACCTAAATCCTCAATTTGATTTCTCAAAAGGAATGCACAAAGAATTAGGTTTTCAAAAGAGTTTGGATTCTAAAACCAATGCATCCAAGATTAGAACCAAAACATGCATAAATCATAAATTCTACAAGTCTAAAAATCAATGCATGTATAAAACCAGATTTCAAGATTTTCTAAAACAATGCATGTGTGAAAATTCAAATGATGCTAAAGTGAAAATGCATCCATCAAATTACAAATACAAAATCCCTAACAGCCTCAGCGTTGGGGTAAGTTCCGATGTAACGGTCTTCCATCATTTCTTGATATTCATCCCGATCCTCATAATCACTATCACCCCCATGTTCCGATTCGACAACGTCATCCACAAGAGGTGTTAACTCTCCGTGGTAAATCCAGGTCTTATAGGATGCTTGCATACCCCAACGGTAAATATGAAAGTTCACAGTGTCGCAGTGATACCGGCGATTGTTCTTGCAAACCCTACACGGGCACCAAATATCAGTAGCATCCCAGCATTCGCCTTTGCAAATTCAATAAATGACTTCACCCCGTCACGATACTCCCGACCCATTCTTACTGTGCGATCTTCGCTATCCAGTGTCATCCAAGTCTTGTCCATATCTTAAAATTGAATAATCAAAAAGTTAATCACATTACTCAAAAGAGAACAGACAAAAACATGTGCATATGATTATGAATACAATCAATCACGTGATGACCTTGAATGCTTTGATTGGAATACAGTCAATCACATGACGACTTTGATAATATGTTCCACTACCCATGATCTTATGTGTTAGGAATTTTGTAGATTGCAATTTGATGGATGCATAATCATTCAAGCATCATTTGATTTACACACATATGCATTGATTTATAAAAACTTGTAATCTTGATTTATTCATGCATTGCTTTTAAGATTTGTAAAAGTATCATTTATGCATGATTTGCTTTTAAAACTTGGATGCATTTGTTTTTGAAAAAAGTTTTAGAAATCAAGCAAGCCTATGTTTTAAGTCTTTCAAATCATTTTAGGCTTTTTGTGTTTCATGTTTTAAACATCTTAGGTTGATTTAAAACATGTTTCCAAGCTTGGTTTAGTGGCCCAAAAATCCCCACAAAGAATTACTTTGAAAATATGCTTTTATGGAAATTTTGGTCCCAGGGGGTCGACCAGCAGTGTGGCCGGTCGACCGGCCCAGGGGACCCTGTCGACCGGCCACACTGCAGGCCGACTGGGTTTCTGAATCTCCAACGGTCAGAAATATAGCTATTGTGAAGGCCAGGTCGACCGAGCCCTGTTGCCAGGTCGACCGGGGACTAGCCGTTGGGTTGTTTTGGCTATAAATATGAGTTTTTTCCTTTGCCAAAAGTTGGGAATTTTAAGGCCCTCCTTGAGAGGCTTTGAGGCAAATAAAAGGGAAATGAACTAAGGGATGAAGGGGATCATTAGGAAACCTAAAGCTTGGATTAATGAGTTAAATCACCAAGTAAGCTCTACTTTCCTTAACCATATGTTATCATGCTTTGTTTTATTTTTGGTAATCTTTTGTAGCATGATATACTATGTTTTGTTGTATCCTTAACATGTTTATGTTTTGAATTGATTCATTATTTTGGATGCATCACCATTGATTCAATCCAAGTAGTACTTGAATTGGTAAATCTAAGTAGATCATGTTAATGGAAAAATCTTTGAAATTATATGTAACATGATTCATATACTTGGTTGAATCTTTGGTTGTTGTTTTTCATCATAAGAAAATCATTTTCAAATATATCTTATGTTTTGGATTCAACATGTTTACAAATCAAATGTTTTCATGTTTTGCTCTAATTATTGGTAAATCCTTTCTAGCATGATAAACTATGATTTGTTGTGTCCTTAACATATTTTATGTTTTTAATTGATCTATTATTTTGGATGCATCACCATTTGATTCAATCCAAGTAGTACTTTATTTGGTAAATCTAAGTAGATCATGTTAATGAAAGAGTCTTTGAAATTATATATAACATGATTCATATACTTGATTGAATCTTTGGTTGTTGTTTTTCATCATAAGAAAATCTCTTTCAAAATATATCTTATGTTTTGGATTCAACATCTTTACAAATCATATGTAACTTTGTTTTAAAATCTCACAACTTGCTTTGCATTGATTGGTATATCATATTCAAGTTGTATTTATAATTACATATGATTTGTCCCCTAATTTCAATCAAATCTATTTTTAAGTTTTATGAGCTACATTGTTGATTTGATTGACATCCCTATGCAACACATGTTTAGAGCTAATTAATTTCATACAACTTGTGAATCTTTGATATCATTAACAAATTGTTACTTTTAACATGTGACTTGCATTCCTTCCTCAATCATAAATGTTTTTATGAGCTAAAACTTTCAAAAGCCTTAGGCATACATTTATGAGCTTTTATTTTCAAAATGATTGAGGACATCACACACACACATCATGAGCATACATATTTGCATTCATTAAGTGTTTGTGTGAGTTAGTTTTTCACTTTCATATCTGCCTATTTTAGAGGCAAATGTAATTAGCTTAATTGAATCTCCATCAAGTGCATTATAGACACTAATTAAGAGAGATAACCAACCTTGTGGTTGAAGAGGTTATTGCTTAGCCTAAGAAAAGCATAATGTAAAGGTTATTGCTTAGCCTTGAAAAGCATATTGTAAAGGTTATTGCTTAGCCTATTGAAAAGCATAAATAGTGGAAATCCGATGGGGTGTTGGATCACAAGCCAGTAGTGGATGTAGACATTGAGGCCGAACCACTATAAATCCTTGTGTGATGGTGCTTGCATTGTGGTGATTGTTTTTATTAAGCTTCCGCATTTTGTTTGATTATCATCACTTGTGACTAGTTTAATTTAAAGAAGTTAAAATTGATTAAATTTGATCATAATTGAAGCTCACCCTATTCACCCCCCCCCCCCCCCTCTAGGGTTCGGATCCCCGGACTTTCATTATGTTTTGCATGCATCTAGTTTGCAACCTACATCCAAGTTTCATCATAAAAAGAAATAAAAAAACGGAATGGGCAGCACATTGGGAATGGGTTCTGGCAACCCATCGACAATTCGATTTAGGACTGCACTAATTGATGACTGGTAGTCATACACTTAAAGGAGTGATTTTTTTTCAATCATCAAATGATCGATGAGTCCCATTTGAAGCCATATGCTAATTTATTGGATTTGGCTCTTTTTATGCTTTTTCTGATAGACCTTCTATTAATTACAATGCGGATGTCATGGAGAAATTCCTGGTCGAGATTATAAATTCATCTTATAGTCCTTTGAGCCACTCAGGTGTGCACATGGTGTTTGGTCATTTTTTTTATTCTTTTACATCTGATGCTCAACATAGTGATTTTTTAACATTAAAATTTTGTATTTGCTTTAAGTCTGTGATAAATGTAGCTTTACAGTTATCTTGCATTTGATGTCAATATTGTGCATGAGAATGATATCTCACGACTTTCCATGTCTTGTTTCCCATCTTCTACAAAGGCTTTTATCATTTAACTTAAATAGAGGACTTAAATAGAGGAACACGTTTATGATAAGGATTAAACAAGCTGTTGAGCTATTAAGGAGATTCTATGCAGATTTAAAGGGTGGTGGTTGGATAGTTTGTGCTGAAAACTATCACAGGCTCTGCTCTGGAGCTAATTATCTATTTTGCTGCCATTTAGATTTTTCTAGTTTGATGACAGTGGTGTGGAACTTGGGGGAGGAATGCAATCAATATAGCCTGAAGACTGAAACAGCCATGGTGAAGGAAGACTTAAGCCAGAAAGCTAGGCTTTGTTGGAGAGCTGCAGGGATATGTAGACTGCATGCTCTTAGTGTTTCATGTCCTCTTCTAGTCATGAGTAATTGATGCAAATGAGAGGGTTGGTATTTCAGGTTCGCACATTCTGTGTACACTCAAATGCAGCAATTTACCAAAAATAAATAATATCTAGCAAGTGAACAAAGGTGAAACAATTCCAACATATGCACCAAGAAGCACCTTAATAATTTACATGTTAATTGTTGTTAAATAAGAAAAATAAAAATCTTATGGCAACCCATTTTGAATTGGCATATTTGCATATAGGTGAGACAGTTAGATTTATGAAACCCCATTGAGTGGAAGAAATGGAACTGATTCCAGAAGTTAATTAGTAAGTAACACACTCACCCACACACACACCCACACCTGGATGATATTCAAGCTGGATGAACTAACACCAGACTTTCACACAGCCCACCCCTGGCATCTTTCAATTCTGAATATAACCGGTCCTACAAAATCACAATGAACAAAGGGCACTTCAATGAATAGGTCAACACATTTGCAGCTCTAATCCAAGAGAGAACCCCACAAGTCCAAAGGTTCTGGGCTTTGCACCAAGAAGAATAAACTAGGCTTCAAATTTAAAAGCATTTTTTACCAAAGCTAGGGCACCCTTGAGGGCTTCACACTCACAATATTGGCCAAAAGTTATTTAGTTGACGTTAACATTAGCATAGCATTTTTCGACAGCCCTGCAATATTCTAAAATAAATTTAAGTCAAGGAAAACCCTGTAATCCACCCTAGCTGTAAATCCTGAACTTTCTAGTCCCGTTCTTAAACTTATTCAGGAAGATAAAGATTACTAAATGCACACTCCTTTTTAATTAAACAAGACATCAAATAGCATCCTTAACCAAAAAACAAATAAAGAAAAAAGAAAGAAAGAAAGAGGTTATGCAACTAATGGTACAAGACTAAAATTCCAAAATTTGTGAAAGCTTGTATAGGTGGGGCTTGCGTTCTTACTTTAGTTTATTGATATTATGTTTACCTTCACATGGTTTCATGTTTTGTTATCTAGCAGTGTGCATTTATTTATTCCTTCAGTTGCTGCTTTCGAGTGCAGCTACCCATTCATCTTTTTGTGAATCACTCAGGCAAATGATCTGGTTGTTTTTGGGGGAGGCATGCAGCAACAATAGCTCTCCGTGCGACTAAAAAGGGCCTCGTGAAACCATTTACTATTGCTGCTATCACACCTACATGGGCCGGTCCGCTTCCAGTTGTGTTTGGTCGAAGCTCCAACATGGAATCGAGGTATATGAAGTTATGAATGCAATCTCTCATCTCATCAATTTGCAGATGGCTCATTCTGGCAGCTACCTGGTTTTGAAGCTGTGTCAGCTACCCAAATCATTGATACTGACAATATTTGCTACTCACTCTCTTCTATCACAGCTCTTGTCAAGCTATTTCTCCTCTAGTTGGTCAATCACTGAATTTCTATTTGTTTTCTTTAGGTTCGTTGATCTGGTTTTACCTTTGTAAGTGCATCAGACAATTTGGCACCAGACTGTTTGGTGTACCCGTGCCAGAATCTCATACTTCTGATTCGACAAATCAGGAGACATAATATTAGTAGATTTGGCATAATATTCCAATAAATTTAAAAAATTTGTTTTTTAATAAAGTAAAATGCAAAATAGAACCAATAGGCAATGGCAGCCTTGTTACTAATTGGGAAAAAGGTACAAAACTATGTTTGAATTGCTAATAGAGCAATATATGAAGAATTTATGCCATGTCAGATAGTTGTCTCTGACTTGGGTAAATTGCTTAGTTTGAAGAATCCATGTAATATTTTCTTTCAACTCTTAATCTTCTTGCCATCGGTTTAGAATGTCGTGAAGGCAAGGGTAAAGGGTATCCTCTTTAGAAGGTTGGCAACAGTGACAGGAAAGAGTAGTGTCCCTCGTAATTCTTTAGCAAAAGGACATTTCCTTTGATCAAGCATCGCAATTATCAATTTTTCCGTTAGAGCTCTCTCTCTCTCTCTCTACACACACACAGAGCTGTAGTGTCACGACCCGGACCCGAGATCAGAGTCATTAGGGTTAACCCCCGGGTCGGGTTGATAATCATACTTACTCCCGTAAACCCCGTTTAACCGAAGTTATAACGAAGTCTACAAGGGATCTTGCATACGTACCTGTCAATGTACAGTTGCGGAATATATACAGATAATATACATTGACAATACCTAACAAAATGAATCAGAACATTTACTTTGAACGGTAAAGATCACTTTACATTGTTTCGGTTCCCATACTATCAACCACTGCATATTTAACATACAATGCAGGGGACAGTATATACATGTACCTACAATACCAAAATGAATATATAAAACATTTCTCAAAAGTTTCCAAAAGAGTCCAATGAACTGCTCTCTGATCACGTCTATTCAGCTAGACCTCCTGGAGGTAGCGAATGGGCCTCCTCCGCTGGCGGGACGGTCGCTGAGGGACCGACACGGGCAACTGAGCCTGTAATATCATCAGTAATACCGTGAACACGACAGTTCAACAAGGTATACATACATTTATAGCATGTTCATAATGTCCTAGCAATTCATTGGTTAACAGAGCTAAACAATTCATATGAAACATAAATAACAATGACAAGAATATGGCAACTACACTAGCATTGGTTTCAACTCCATTCTATTCATTTAATCTTCTAAAAGGAAGATATGCACTACCTAGTGGTTTCCGAACTCATTATGGAATTGAATTAAATGAAATGAGAAATGAATGAAATGACTATTCCTACTGCAGTAGATGAGATTGGGGTGTTCCGGAGCCCGTGGTGACACCAGTGATCTCTGATCAAGACACTGGGAGATCCCACCTTATTGGACCGAAAGGTCATTGACTGAAAAAGTCATACACTGAAAAGCCATTAATAAAGGTTGAACCTAATGAATAAATGAATATGCATATCTTCCTTTTGGAAGAGGTAGTGCCAGACCTTTTAACACATTCATATCACTCTTAGTCTAAGACTAAACCAATCTTCTAACCAACCATTGCGTGTAACTTTGGCTATCAATGCAAGGATTACTATAGATGATATTACTTTAAGTAAAGTATGCATTAGATAACCTCCGCTAATACTTATGAACGTATTGATGACCACATAAGCGATCCTCGTTTTCGCAAAAATCCAAAACTCACTGTCGCGAGGACCGTTAGGTCCGAGCGATTGGCCGAAATTTCCACTTTACTACTAATGTATGTTTCTGTATCAGGTTCGCTCAAGCGAGTAAAGTTCGCTCGAGCGGACACCTCACAGAACGATGGTCGCTCGACCGCATTTTAATGTTCGCTCGAGCGACCTGTCCAGAACGCGTTTTCTCTGAAACAGAACCTTGGTCGCTCGAGCGAACTGTCCAGAACTCAACTCCGAAAATCTGATTCCTTTTCTCTTCTTTTACACCCATTTCTCCATTACTCCTCTACAACCTGCAAGAACAATGAGACCTCCTGTCCCCTCCTCACACACCATCCATTTTCAATCAATCTAACAATAATACATAATCTAATTAGGGTTTTTAAACCCATTAAGCACCCTAATCATCATTTATTTCTATCAAAATCCACAAAACACTTCAACAAGCATAAACACATGTATCACTTGCCTCAAATGAAGCTTTGCTTGCTAGAAACCCCTTTCTTAGCTTGAATTGAGTTGGAATCCCCTCCTTGAAGCTTGGATTCCAAGAACCTTTAATAAGATGATGAAGATGATGAAGATGATGGACTCCTCTTCACTCCAATCACCTCAAGTCCCTTAGATGAAGAAGAAATGAAAGGAAGAAGAAAGAAATGGATGGAAATGTTGCCTAGGGTTTGGAAAACAAGAAGAAATGAGATGAATGAAAGCATTTAGGTTATATAAGATGTGAAATTGCACTTAAGTCCATTAATTCCCTTTAATTCCAATTCAAGTCATTTAAAGGTCCATTTGATCCGATATTCGTCGAATCAATTCAAGTCTCTTATGAAAGTTATCGTACTCGTCGAGATACACATGCGGGTATCAAGAGTTTCCGTATCCGATAAAATACGTATAAATCCGTATTTATACAAAACCCTTTGTTTACTTGTTTGAACTCAATTTCTAGTCAATTCCTCTCTCAATCATCCCATAAGCTTAGTTACTATTTCATTAAGCTTAATTTACTCATTTAGGCTAATTTGATTTCATCAAATCATTAAACCGGCTTGCTTAGTTTTAAGTTCAATTAATTAGAGTTCATCTGGATTAACTCGGGACGGAGCCTAACATGTAGTCCTCCAAGGCTTTGATAAAACGGTCAATCGAAGGACTGTACCATAGCAAAGTACCCCATTACAATAAAAAAACAAAACGAAGAGGGATGAACTGACATAGTAGAACTCACACAGAAAGTGGACTGCAAATAGTAAAACATTTTTCTATCAGTCTGTCTGACTCTCCTCCACAAAGATTTGTAATCTTGTTCATTGAATTATAAATAGGGCGATGTGAATCCAGCTTGTGGCAGAACTATACAACTGTCAAAAAGATCATAAACATCTAGGAGTGTCTATAGAAAGCTGAAAGCAGGGATAGACTGGGAGTATGTATGATCTTCCTTTCCTGCTTATTGTTGACTGAATATACATAGGCTGCAGCTGATAAGCCGTGTATGAGTGGTATATCATATGTGAGCACTTGCATCTCTCAAGACGCCCCTGTTACTGGTTGGTCTGTCACTGTCCTGTCATTCGAGAAACGTCCACCTACTCTTTTGAATTTTGAATTCTTTTTCACTTGACAGGTTGAAAAGCAATGGCAGAAAAGTCTTGCTGGGCTTAAATTTTCAAATGACAAACTTTCCCTTGATAATGCACCCAAAAGCTTAAATCCTTCCCCTGATACTAAGTTCCTCAGATAATACAACCAAAAGCTTAAAATCCTTCCCCAGATATTACTTTCCTTAGATAATACACCCATACTCTTAAAATCCTTCCCCTGATATTACATCCAAGAGCCCAAAACATGTGGGTCTTGGGTGCTAACATGCCGATCACAAGGCAAGTGTACCCACCCCTTTTCCTTACCTTTGATCAAAGTGCCTCACCAGCCATGCTGCAAGTTTATGGCCACAGCAGAGACAATAATTTTGCAGGTTGAGTCTGGTTCCCCCCCCAAATGTCAGTTACATTATTAATCACGTGGTCAACCTTACACCGGAATCAATTTTTATTAGAATTAAAATCCGATGGCATTTTTATGTTCAGATTTTTAATAAATGGGCCTAATGTAGAGTCCCACTTCCCCAAGAGGTTCAAAACTCTTGCTGGCTGTTGGTCAGAGTATGTTTCTCATTCATGAACTCCTTTTTGTTTAGGACTCTATTGTTGCCTTTGAATTTGGACCATCCAAAGAGCAATCTAAAAGTAGCAACACAGCGGGGGAAATCACAGTGTTCTAACCTTTCTATAATCTGGTTCAGTCAAATATATACCTTAGAATATCTAATAAGAGTAGAATTTAGATTCAGATTATTCACATTATAACATTGATTAGAAAAGAAGAAATTAAAAGTGAATCAAGGGGTTTGGTTCCTGTTGATGAATCCCATGATCAAGGAGACAAGTTTTTCTTGGCCCCTAAAGATTTATTTTTTTTACAGACAGCCGGATTCTCTGCCACTCTAGTGCATGATTCCTTACTAGGGTTTCTGATCAACCAGCTGAAGTCTCTAAAAAAGTAGATTAGGAAATCACATACCACTCCAACTCAAATAGAAATCAGTTAAAAAAAGAGAGAAAAAAACAATCCCAAAAGCCCTAATCACAAACCACTTCAGATCAAGAGAAATCACATACAAAAAGTGCAAGAAATCAATACTAGATTTCCTTAGCATGAAGGCCCCTTTTCCTTCTTCTGTTTACCAATACAATAACAAAAAATGAAATCAACTAGAGGGTTGCTGGGCGGGAGGGTTGCTAGCGGGCAGAGGGTCTGGGTGGGTGGAGGCAGGGGCGGTGGGAGAATAGGGAGGTTTGGACGGCATAAAGAGAGATGGAAAGGGAGAGATCATACCTTTGCTGTACTTGCAAGAAGAAGATGATTCCAAAGAAAGGTTTGCCTTGCTGCAGTTGCAAGAAGAAGACGATGGCGAAAGAGGATTTCGCTTGCTGCAGTTGCAAGAAGAAGCCGATTCGGAAGGAGGATTTGGCTTGCAGGAATTGCGAGAAGAAGAAACAAGAAGAAGAAATTCGGAAGGGTTTAGATACAGGGTATAAGGGTTTGGCGTGAGTCTTTTATAATGCTAGAAGTTTTAGCGGGAGATCCTATGGCCCACCAAAAATTAGGTTTAGTTCACCCAATATAATACTAGCCAATAAAAATATATATTTAGCCTCAAAAGCATAGGCAGCCACAAAAAAGTTAGACGCTATAAACTAAAATTTTTTAATTTCCACCAAAATCCCATTTTGAATGGAGGTTATCTTATCGTATGATTGAACACAAAAAAAAAAAGTTAATAAAACAACATTTTTTTAGCCATGGTTTTCTGTTTGGTCAATCTTACAGTGGTTCCAACTCAATTCTAAACAAAAAATTGGGATACCACATAATTAAATGTGCATGAACTTTTTGAACGACTCTGATTATCCATATATGGGCACGAGTGGGACCCATCCAAAAAAGTTCCCACCATACTCCGCTAGAAGCTATTGTTAAAAAAATTAAAAAGTAAAAACCCATGAAAGAGGTAGAGAGTTGGGAATAAACAAAAGCGGTTAAAACGGAGTGCTCATATTATTTTGGCAAAAATGAATTTTACTAAATGGGGCTTTGCAGACACAGACTTGTGCATCGCCAGTAAGCAAAATAATTGTATGTTTTCCATAACTTTTGCCAACGTGGTCTTACTTGTGTTGGTAAAAGTAACAATTCTATGTGACTTTTGTCAATGTAGTCCAAATATGCATCGGAAATAAGACTTTTGCCAACGCCAATTTTCACTGTGTCGGCAAATAGTATTGGGAAAGTTTTTACATGGTTTTTGCCAGCGCGGTATTACTTGGGTCAGTAAAAGCAGCAATTCTCCATGACTTTTGTCAACGCAACTTTTCACTGCGTCGAAAAATAGTATCGGGATAGGTAAGTTTGTCATAAATAGGGCTTTGGGGACGCAACTCATACGTTGGCAATGGTATGAATAAAAACTTAGACATTTCCCAACGCACACCTGTGCATCGCCAATAGGCAAGATAATTGCAAACACATAATTGCGTCGCCATTAGAAAAAAAAACGCGTTGGCCAAAATTTTCCCTCTCTTTTGGTGTTTTTTTTTGTTGGCGCCAATGTGGTTTCAATAGCTTTTGCCAACGCAGTCTTACTTGCGTCGATAAAACTAGCATTTTCCGACACTAATTGCCAACGCAGTCCAAATATGCGTTGGAAATAAGACTTTTGTCAGCGTAAATTTTCACTGCATTGGCAAATAGTGTCGGGAAATGTGCAGTTTGTTGTAGTGCGCGTTGACTCTATTCGAGTCATTTTTTCTTCATTGTACAAGTCGAGTTTGAGTCATTGTGTTTTCCAACTTTTCATGAAATAAGGGATTGTTTAGTTGCACCCATTTGCATATGCAAATGGGCGTCCATTTGTAACGATTACTTATTCCATGTTTGATTGCACGAATCATGCGTGTGATGCGTCAATGTGAGTGCGGAAGTGATGTGATAATGGTTGTCATTTTGTGTCCAAAACTTTCACATATTTCATGGTGTGAAAAGGTTACACAGGTTATTGTTTATGCGCGGTGTTGCAGTGTACTATTGGACAATCCTTTTTTTATTCTTTAATTATTTGGGCATGAAAATAAAGATTCGAACAGTTGGATGTCTTTAAAAGGTCACGAATGACCATGGCGTAAAATTCTAGCCGTTGGTTCATAATATATTTCGAGAAATTACAAAAATCTTAGACCATTAGATTTGCAAAACTGAAACCCCTTTTTCACGATTTGAGATGTTCATTTTCTTTGGAAGGGCAAAAAGAACTAGAAGGCCTAACTTTAGGTTTTAACTCATCATAGATTTTAAGGAATTTGAGAAAAAACATTGAATTGTTGGATGTACCCTTTGAAAATCTCCCTTTCCAACATGGTTTTACTCCAATCCATTCTTTTTTAATTCTTCTTGCTATTGTGGGCCCCTGTTTCATGATCAAAGCTGCTTATCATTTTTAGAAAAGGCTAAAAATGGTGGGTTTTTTTTTTTTTTCTTCAAATTTTGATTTTTCTTTTTAATTCTATGGACCCCCAAACCACAATCTTAACTATGCATCTTATTTGGAAGGCTTAATTAGTGTCAAGTGTTAGGGACAAATGTCCTTTCCTGATTGATCATAGGTTTTGAAGAAAATCAAGAAAAACTCTGAACCATTGGCTCCACTGATATTCAAATGTGAAAATGAAAAATAATGAAAATTGTTTCCATCGGACTCAATTGCATATGCAAATGAAACACCTCTGCATCATCTGCACATGTGAATCATTTTTTTCAAAACATGCATAAAATCCAAACAACTCCAAATATATTTTTTGTATATATTTTGAACTAAAAGTTAAAAATTAGAGCTTCTATATCTTAATTTTGTTTTGGACCGTTTGAGAAAGTAGTGGATCTGTTGCTGGTCTAGTTTGTGTTTGATGTTCTCTTTTAATTTGTCTTTCCTTTTAGGTGAAGGAGTGTTAGCTTGGTGTAAGGTTTTTATATTGTCCGTCTTTGTCTTGGTTTCCTTTCTTCTTTTTTTTTGGGTTCCTTTCTTTTTAAATTTAACATTTGGGCTCCTTTTATATTTCATTAAACAAGAGTTTTCAAACGACCCCAAAATTAAGAAAAGAGCATGGTTGAATTCCACAAAAAAACAAGGCCATGCTTTTTTATTAGAAATCCTGACAATAATTTGGTGAGGGTTTTTTTTTTCTTTTTGAACTTTTATGATGTGATGCTTGTCCCCTTCTATTTAAAGTGCCATGTTTCTTTTACAAGAACTCCAAATTTCAACAGCTTAAAAGTCTCAAATAACCTTTTGGAATTCTTGGAATTCCATGAATTCCAATCTCTTTAAACATATTTCTTTCCTAGAATTTAAGACAAGAATTTTGCATGTTGGGGCTTCTCTGGATATGGTGTGACATCTTTGTCCCCTTACAATTGTAAATGCCATGTTGCTTTACAAGTATTTCAAAATTTCGAGTCTCCTAAAAGGTACGGAATGACCTTTGAAATTCCATAAATTCTAACCCCTTTGACTTTTGGTAAAAATTCTAGATATATTCTAAAATACAAAGGATCATTAAGGGATTCCATAATGTCTGAAAATTTTAAAATTTTCGAAACATGTACTCTACAAGTTCGTCTAAAGAAACAAGCCCTTATATTTTATTAGAATTTATCTTGCTCCACTTATAGAAGAGGATTCAGGAATTCCACCCCCGAGAATTTGATTCTCCGTATAACAACTCTAGGATTTCTTGTAACAAAACATGGCCAAAAGTCCAATCATCAAATGCCATGTGATTCACACATTATCAAGGAAGTTTCTACGAAGCAGAGACAATTAAAAGAAAAGAATGGGTATTGTAAGTGCCTAAAAATTACGTACTTGATTAGGAGAGGATTAGGCTCTCAATTTGATTATTTGGGAAAGGATTAACCTCCTGAAACCTGAAAGGGAAAGTAGAGAAAAAGGTCAGAGCCCCTGGTTGTAGGCAGCCAAAGGCACTCCGATGACTGAGTTAGTTTGGTGACTGAACAAAGGAGGAGTGAATGGGGAAAAAGAAAGAGTATATAGATCTCTCTACTTGCATACATTTGGTGGTTTTACCTCATGCATATATATATAGGCTTGAGAGTTGACTCTTGGGGCAGGGGTCCCATCAGATCCTTCCTGAGTGGTGGTAGGCAAAAAGGGGAAGTCCCAATAACCTGTTTTTTTTTTTTTTTTTTTTTTTTTTTTTTTTTTTTTGCCTCAATGGCTACGGATGGGACCGTGAGATAAGACTGGCTACTTATCTAGGTTTGGTGCTCATTCTTCTTGCCAGCTCGTGGCAGCGCATTTATGGCTGAATGACAACAGAGATAGAGATCAGGTCAGTGTCGAGACCGAGATGCGCCTCGTAGATATTTTCACTGGAATGGGTCTCTGGATCTTTTCAGGTTGGCGCTCCTGCCGAGAATTATTCTAGCATTAAGAAATGCCCCCACACAATTGCCCCCTAGTTCCTGACCTTTTAGGATTTTCATACCCTTTGAGGTCGGGAGCTAAAAATGAGAGGATAAATTGTGCATGGGTCCCATCTTGGCGCCAATTGTTTACGTCTGATCTTTATCATGATGCCGCTTCGTCTACCCGAGGTAATAAATGGCGTGTCATCATTATTTTGTCTGGTTGAACACGCGAAAGTCGCTTCGTATGCCCTAGGCGACTGATGATGTGTGGGAGTTATTGTGGGGGATGAACTGGCAGTGCCACGTGTCATCTGTTGGCTGGCTGCTGCTTGTATCGAAGCGACGCGTGGAGAGTTCGAGGCGATGCTTCGCACGCATGCTTTTAAGAGGCGCCTCTTCCCTCTATAAATAGGGATGCCTCTTATTCCTTTTCTTACTTTTGTTTTCGCTTGGAAGAAAACCCTGCTGGAGAAGACTTTTTGTCAAGATCAGAACTCAGCGAACCCGGAGATCCCCGTTCTCAAACCCTTTGCTCTCACTCTGTGAGTCTTCTTCTTCCTTATCTTTCCTTGTTCCCTTCGTCTTTTAGGGTTTCTATCTTTCTATTTTTAGGGTTTCTAAGCCACTGTCCTCTAGGGTTTCGAATCTCGTTCTTCCCTGCTTCTCGACCTTTCTAGCTCTTAGAAATGGGGATTTACAGTCACTGGGTAGAGAACCCCTAGGCTCTGGAGGGGCTTAGAAATGCATACAAGATACCAGACGACGTTCTGGTGAAGTCTGCCGACCTCCAGGACATTTTTTTACGACCATACCTACTTCAAAAAATGGATGCCCTTTCCTCTGGTGGCAATAACCGAAGGCAGGGTCAGATTCCCCAACCACCCCCTTCTCCGATCGTGCCTGAGCGCCTGGCGGCTCTGCCCCTTTCAATTAATGCCCAATGGTTTCAAGATAATCATGGGTGTCGCTGAACTCAACGAGATCCTCGGTATTAACCTTGGTGTGCACAATATATAGGATGTCTACGACATCTGTAAGTCCGCAGGGGGCGAAGACACATACTATCTCCGGGTGAAAACGAGACATCGGCCCCTGATTAATGCTTTTGAAGATTCTAGCAAATATGCTGGGGACGACTGCCTGCTCGTCTCGGGGAATTGGGAATTTGGTCCGACCGAGACCGAGGAGGCAAGGAGAATCCAGGTTCCTCGGAGACCTTGGACCCCTCCGAGTAAATATTCACTTCCCCTGGGGTATTGCATTTGTTTTATCACTGTTCTGTCGGGCTGATGTTTTCTTTTCTTTCTTTTGTGCAGGCGTTCAGCGAAGAAGGAGAGAGGCCGGCCTAGACCTGGTTCTGGAAAATATACTGTTAGGGATTTTGTATTTGCAATTTGATGGATGCATTTGCACTTTAGCATCATTTGATATTTCACACATGCATTGTTTTTAGAAACATTGAAATCTAGTTTTATACATGCATAGCTTTTAAGATTTGGAAAAGTATTTGTTATATGCATGTTTTGGTTTTAAACTTGGATGCATTAGTTTTGAAACCCAAACTCTTTTGAAAACCTAATTCTTTGTGCATTATGTTTGGTAAATCTTGTTGAGAATTTAGGTTTGAGCCTTGCATACATTCTTCACAAAAAGATTCATTTTTGTATGCATTTTCATTTGAAAAGAGTTTTATCTAATCAAGCTAGCCTTTGGTTTTAAACATTCAAATCTTTTTAGGCTTTTTATGTTCATGTTTTAAAAACCATTAGAATCTTTAAAACATGTTTTCCAAGCTTGGTTTAGTGGCCAAAAGGTCCCCCAAAGGAAAACCTTCAAATATGCAAAAGTTGCATTTTTTGCAAAAAGGGGTGTCCCGGCAGTGTCGCCGGTCGACCGAGACACAGGTCTCGGTCGACCGAGACAACTGGAGGTATTTTCTGCAGTTTCTGAACTGAAACCTCCAACGGTCAGATTTCTGACCGTTGTGCTTTCTCGGTCGACCGAGACCCCTTTGCCGGTCGACCGAGGACTAGCCGTTGGCAACTTTTTGGCTATAAAGTCCATTCATTTCCAACCTTTTTCAAGGCTTGAACTATGAACTTTTGAGAGCATTTTGGAGCCAAAGAAAGGGGAAGAAGTTGGAAAGGCTAGAGGGCCATTTGGAAATCAAATGCTTGAGATTTAAAAAGGTAGACATTACTTATCATTTTGATTTCCATTAAAATTAGAATCCATGCATGACAAATCTTTGTATTTCCTTTTATGCATGATTACTAGTTTTTAAAGAGTTGTTTTGCAAACTCATTTTCATCATTGGTATATTAGAATGGTTTGCAATCACTCTTATCAAATCACATGCTTTCTTATACTTTATTTTTCATACAACTTGTGATTCTTTGAAATACATGTCATTAACAAGTTGTTTCTCATACATGTGATTTGCATTAGACTTCAATCCAATCTTTCATGAGCTTTGAACTTTGAAATGCTTCAAGCATATAATTGATTAAGCTTTCTTTTTAAACTTGATTGAAGTCATCACACACACACATCATAATCATACACTTTTGCATACATAGAGTGTTTGTGTGAGTTTGTATTAAACTTTCATATCCGCCTATTTAAGAGGCAATTTCATTGAGCTAAAATTGTAATCTCTTAGAGTGTTGAGTAAACACTTTCTTTGAGAAATCTTGAATTGTGTAAGGTTATTGCTTAGCCTAAGAAAAGCATTTTGTAAAGGTTATTGCTTAGCCTCTAAAAGCACATTGATAGGTTATTGCTTAGCCTTGAAAAGCATCTTGTAAAGGTTGTTGTTGAGCCTTAGAAAAACAACATTCTTAGGGTTATTGCTTAGCCTTTGAAAAAGCATACTTAGTGGAAATCCGGTGGGGTGATTGGTTTCACAAGCCGGTAGTGGATGTAGGCACGTTGGCCGAACCACTATAAATATTGTGTTGTGGTGATTGCTATGTGGTGATTGTTTTGTTTAGCTTCCGCATATTGTATGGTTTATCATCACATGTGACTAGTTTGTTTAAGAAATCAAAATTGGTCTAAATTGGTCACAATTGTAGCTCACCCTATTCGCCCCCCCCCTCTAGGGTTAGGATCCTTGTGGACTTTCAATTGGTATGAGAGCCAAGTGCTCTATCCCTTAGGATCAAGTGTTTGGAACTCTTGATTAGGTGTAAAAACCTAGAGTAAAAACCCTAGAGTTGTGCTTATTTGAAAATCATTGAAATGGACTCCACTATGCTAGACTTTGTAGATTCTTCTAGACCCCTCATTCTTCCATCTTATGGAGATTCAAACATTGAAATTAAAGAATCTCAACTTGAATTAAAAGAAGAAGAATATGATGAACTTGAAGCCTATGAGGAATTGTACACATGGTCCTTAGAGGTTTCCAAGAAAAATAAAAGATTAAAAGAAGAATCTATAAGGCTAAACCAAGAATTAGACTCTTCTAAAAATGAACTTAGAGAAAAAGATGAATTTATAAATTGTGTAGAATCTAAGTTCATGATCTCTTTAAATAATCTATCTAACATTCAAGATGAACTAAAAGAATTAAAGATGGATTATGAAAATGTCAATAAGGAAAATCTAAATCTAAGAGATCAATTACAAAGGCAAGGTAAAGACTTTAACAATCTTGAATCTAAATTGACTATCTCTAAGGAAAATTTATCTAATGCTCAAGATGAATTAAATGAGATTAAGATAAATTGTGATGAGCTTAAAAATGAAAATTTGAACCTAAGAGATACAATTAAAAGACAAGATGAAAACATTAACTATTTAAAATCCAAGTTGACAATTTCAAATGAAAACTTGTCTAATGCACAAAGTAATGTAAAAACTCTAGAACTTGGATCTAATGTTGTTAATGAGCTTAAATCTAAGTTAAAACTTGCCTATGAAGAGCTAAACATTTTTAAGGGAATTGAAAATGATCTAACAATAGTTAAAAATGAAAATTCAACCCTTAAAACCCAAGTCACTCAACTTGAAAGCTATAAACAAAAGTATGAGTGCAAGTTTACCCAAAGTGAAGATAGACTTGAAAAATTATTTAAATTGGGTAAACCTCATGGAGATAGGACGGGTCTTGGTTTTAATAAGTATACTTCACATGACCCTAAATTCACCAACACTTTTGTGAAAGGTGAGTCCTCATTCTCTAGCACTCTCTCTCAAATGTCCAAAATTAAATGTCATTATTGTGGTAAAGAAGGACATCTAAAATTTGAGTGCAAACTAAGAAAAAGAAGCTATGTGTCTAAGCCCATTTTTGAACTAAAGAATGGAGAATCAAAACCTATGAAGGGTAAGACACTAAAAATCAAGAAAGACTCCAAAAAGACTAAACAAGTTAAATCTATTAAAATGGAGTCTCCTAAGATAGATTCTAAGAAGTTTAAACAAGTTAAACCAAGCTTAAAAGAATCTATTAACAAAAAGCTTCTCAACCTACCTCCCTTATATGAACCCATGAAAGAACTTTTGAAGAAAGTTGCTAAGTTAAATCTAAAATTCAAAAGTCAAGTAAAGGGAGAAAGTAAGAAGAAAAGAAAAGTGAAACAATCCCCAAAGAAACAAACTCACCAACATCAAAAGACTAATCACCATTCTAAACCAAATTTAGTAAAATCTAAATATCATGGTGATAAGTTCAAATTGAAAATTTATCAAGTTAAATCTCCTATAGTTGGTGAGAAGTCCAAACTAGACCTCAAAGTTCAACCCTCCCAAGACCTTAGGTGGATTCCTAAAGTTAGATACTTAGACAAACCTTAGGGTCTTGACCTCCTTGACCAACCTATTCTTTTTAAGTTAAATCACTTTGTTGGTCAAGTAAGTTGCATTTGCATTTTGTTTTCTCTTAGTTACATTTCATAAAATGCATTGTTTCATTATGATCAATTGATTTTGTCTTCATGCACCATTCAAGTTACATGACATGGTTTTCAAAATCATTTGATTATAATTTCATCATGTTTGATTTGCTTTTTGCACTCATATGCCTTGCATTGCATTTCTTTACATGATTAATTGATTGTGATGTTAAAAGCTTTCATAGCTAATTTGTCATGATCAATTGTTGTTAGATCATTTGATGGATGTCTTATTTAGATCCTTTTTGTAAATCAAATGATTTGAATCAATTCAAGTTTTTCCATGGATTTATAAGTTATACTTTTATATGGAAAATCATTGTTTTGAAAAATCAACTTGTATGTGTTTTAATGAAGTTATATCTTTTCAAATACAATGTTGATAATTGATCTTCAAAATCATTCTTTTATGCTCATTGTTGGATTTTGTTTTTCAAAATGATTTGAAGATTGTATGATTGGAAATGCTCTATAACATCACTAGTTATATTCATCAAAGCATGTTCCATGATTCTCATTTCCTTTTCTTTTGGTTTCATTATCTTAGAAATGGAAATGTATGTTGTTTGCATCCTTGCTTGTTTATTTACATTCTTTTTATATGCAAATGACAATTGGTTCCATGTATGGTTGTGATCTTAGTAACATTTGTAGAAACCATACTAGAACCCAAATCCATCCTTTTTACCTAGTCATTTCTTTATGGATGGTTATGATGTTGATTCATGTAGATTCTCTTGGTGTCATCCTTATACATGTTTCAACTTCATATGTAGTGTTCTTGATCATATGAATCTCTTTGAAATCCATTCCTTACATTTATGTTGGTTGATGGATATCTTAGTAGTTGAATTCATATGATTTGGACACTTTGAGAATTGCATGCTTTACCTAGTCATATCCTTTTGCATTGCAATTTACCTTGTTCATCACTATGCTTAATAGTCATATCTTTAAAAGTGTTGAATATGCATTAATGATGCTTGATGGAAGTTTGTCACATCCTTGCTCTTTAACATGTTGTCAAATTCAATTGGTTTCAATTGGTATATTTTTGATTGATTTGATTTCTTGTGAATGTGATAAACCTTGTGTGCATTGGATTGAACTTGATAAGTAATATGATTGTTCCATGTCACACACCATTAGCATCATAATGTTCATGTTGCCATCTCTTTTGCTCATATAGGTATATCTCATGACCACCATGTTTATGTGTTCATAATATTGGTTGGTTATAGTTGAGGTTGGCTTCATGTTTGAATTTCATTTCACTCATCTTGCTCTTTAATAGTCATATTTATTGATTGAATGAAATGAGTTCAAAACCTTACATAGCATATGATTTTCATAAGTTATATTGATTGATGCTATGTTTGAGTAAACCCCATATCATGGATAGCTCTAATTTGGATTTCTCATAATAGTTATACTTCTTAATCCATTTTAGAGTGATTGAGTTTATAGTCACATCCTTTAATCTCAATTGATATGTTTATTTCAATTGGTATCCATGATTGCTTTTCCCATTTGACCTAGCTCTCTTTTGGTAATTTGATCATTTGAGCCTTATAGTTAAATGAATCTAATCCTTTCCTTGAAGTTGACCCTCACTTGGATAAACCATATACTTCTTGAATCTAATAGTTATATCTTGTCAAAAGCTTGACAAAAGAAGAGAATGGATTGAGGGGGAGTGTAAACCTTTATAGGAAGTATTAGTCTGATCAAATTCACCCTTGGATTGCCTTTGAGCTCTTAGAGATAACTTCCATACATGATAGCCTGTTATGAATTTCATTTTCGATTTCATTTGTTAACAGGTGCTACTAAAGGTATTCTTCTTGTCTCATGTGTGTAGGTACCTTTGCAATTTAATGTCAAAGGGGGAGAGAGAGTTCAAGTGTGACTCAAAGATCTCCTACTCATCAAAGGGGGAGAGAGTTCGAGAGTTCAAGTACTCGAAGATCTCCTATCCATCAAAGGGGGAGAAAGCTTTCAAGTTCTCAAGAGGAGAAAGAAGCATGGTCAAAGGGGGAGAGCAAATAGAAGAAAGAAAGCTTGGAGCTAAAGAAGGTGCTTGGCTAAAGAGAGGAAGATGGAAAGAAAGCTTGAAGAATGATCAAGCACCAAGCATCAAGAAGATTGAAGAAAAGAGCCCAAGAGCCCAAGCTAAGAGAAGGAGCATCCAAGAAGAAGATTTCAAGACTTGTCCAGCTGAGGGGGAGCTGAAGACAGAGTGTGTAATTTCAATGATGAGTAAGTTGCCATCAAATTGCAAAGGGGGAGATTGTTAGGGATTTTGTATTTGCAATTTGATGGATGCATTTGCACTTTAGCATCATTTGATATTTCACACATGCATTGTTTTTAGAAACATTGAAATCTAGTTTTATACATGCATAGCTTTTAAGATTTGGAAAAGTATTTGTTATATGCATGTTTTGGTTTTAAACTTGGATGCATTAGTTTTGAAACCCAAACTCTTTTGAAAACCTAATTCTTTGTGCATTATGTTTGGTAAATCTTGTTGAGAATTTAGGTTTGAGCCTTGCATACATTCTTCACAAAAAGATTCATTTTTGTATGCATTTTCATTTGAAAAGAGTTTTATCTAATCAAGCTAGCCTTTGGTTTTAAACATTCAAATCTTTTTAGGCTTTTTATGTTCATGTTTTAAAAACCATTAGAATCTTTAAAACATGTTTTCCAAGCTTGGTTTAGTGGCCAAAAGGTCCCCCAAAGAAAAACCTTCAAATATGCAAAAGTTGCATTTTTTGCAAAAAGGGGTGTCCCGGCAGTGTCGCCGGTCGACCGAGACACAGGTCTCGGTCGACCGAGACAACTGGAGGTATTTTCTGCAGTTTCTGAACTGAAACCTCCAACGGTCAGATTTCTGACCGTTGTGCTTTCTCGGTCGACCGAGACCCCTTTGCCGGTCGACCGAGGACTAGCCGTTGGCAACTTTTTGGCTATAAAGTCCATTCATTTCCAACCTTTTTCAAGGCTTGAACTATGAACTTTTGAGAGCATTTTGGAGCCAAAGAAAGGGGAAGAAGTTGGAAAGGCTAGAGGGCCATTTGGAAATCAAATGCTTGATATTTAAAAAGGTAGACCTTACTTATCATTTTGATTTCCATTAAAATTAGAATCCATGCATGACAAATCTTTGTATTTCCTTTTATGCATGATTACTAGTTTTTAAAGAGTTGTTTTGCAAACTCATTTTCATCATTGGTATATTAGAATGGTTTGCAATCACTCTTATCAAATCACATGCTTTCTTATACTTTATTTTTCATACAACTTGTGATTCTTTGAAATACATGTCATTAACAAGTTGTTTCTCATACATGTGATTTGCATTAGACTTCAATCCAATCTTTCATGAGCTTTGAACTTTGAAATGCTTCAAGCATATAATTGATTAAGCTTTCTTTTTAAACTTGATTGAAGTCATCACACACACACATCATAATCATACACTTTTGCATACATAGAGTGTTTGTGTGAGTTTGTATTAAACTTTCATATCCGCCTATTTAAGAGGCAATTTCATTGAGCTAAAATTGTAATCTCTTAGAGTGTTGAGTAAACACTTTCTTTGAGAAATCTTGAATTGTGTAAGGTTATTGCTTAGCCTAAGAAAAGCATTTTGTAAAGGTTATTGCTTAGCCTCTAAAAGCACATTGATAGGTTATTGCTTAGCCTTGAAAAGCATCTTGTAAAGGTTGTTGTTGAGCCTTAGAAAAACAACATTCTTAGGGTTATTGCTTAGCCTTTGAAAAAGCATACTTAGTGGAAATCCGGTGGGGTGATTGGTTTCACAAGCCGGTAGTGGATGTAGGCACGTTGGCCGAACCACTATAAATATTGTGTTGTGGTGATTGCTATGTGGTGATTGTTTTGTTTAGCTTCCGCATATTGTATGGTTTATCATCACATGTGACTAGTTTGTTTAAGAAATCAAAATTGGTCTAAATTGGTCACAATTGTAGCTCACCCTATTCACCCCCCCCTCTAGGGTTAGGATCCTTGTGGACTTTCATATACCAGTACCACGGTCATAACAACCGAGCTGCCTTCTCCCTGCTGCGGTATACGCCGAGGTACCGGTCCTACATCAACAGGACGACCAAGCTTCCTACTGAGCTGATAGGGAAGGTGGTAATTGCCTTAGCCGAGACCAGTGGAAAAGTGTCTTCAGGCGCCGAGGCTTCTAATCCGGTCAAGGCCGTTGAAGCTTACTCTTCCTCCCCCAACCCAGAAGAAGGAGGAGAAGAAGAAATGGACGGGCAACGACCCCCTATTACCGACCTGGCGGCCACCATCTTCAAAGGCTGAGGTCCGCCCATTCCAAAACGTCCCTCTAGCGGATCTGGCGTCGCTTCTGGGTCTTCAGCCGACACCCCCTCTGGTCCTTCAAATGCAACCGAGGCCTCGTCCTCCGCCCGGAAGAAGAGTGCCCAGGGCCCGTATCAGGAGAAGAGGGTTAGGTCGGAGGAATCGATCAAGGAGATTCGGTAGCGGGCGGCCGAGACTGGAAAGGAGGGGGAGAGGCCTCCACCCGAAAAGAGGCCCCGAGTGGAGGGTGAGTCGGAGCAGACCCTTGGAGCGGCCTTGGAGCGCCAGCTTGCTGGGCCACCCCACTTCAGGCTTGACTTCCAGCTCGATCCCGGCCGTTTTTGGAATGTAGAGGACCGGGTAGGGGCCAGTGCTGGAGTCATTGCGGCGCTCTCCCAAAAGATATGGAGAAGCACAATAAAACCGGCCAGCTGAGTCTGCTTCTGTCGTCAATAAAGGCGTCGATTGAGGTGAGTCTCAATTTTTTATTTAAGTACTATACCTTGGCTGCTTGTTGTAAGTCCATGGGGATCCGAACCCTAGAGGGGGGGGGTGAATAGGGTGAGCTTCTTTTATGACCAATTTTAACAATTTTAACTTCTTTAAAACAAACTAGTCACAAGTGATGATTATCAAACAATATGCGGAAGCTAATATAAGCAATCACCACAAAACAAGCACCATCACACAAGTATTTATAGTGGTTCGGCCTCAATGCCTACATCCACTACCGGCTTGTGATCCAACACCCCACCGGATTTCCACTATTTATGCTTTTCAATAGGCTAAGCAATAACCTTTACAATATGCTTTCCAAGGCTAAGCAATAACCTTACAATGATGTTTTTCAAGGCTTAACATCAACCTATACACTATGCTTTTATAGGCTAAGCAATAACCTCTTCAACCATAGGTTGGTTATCTCACTAAATTAGTGTCTAACATACACTTGATGGAGATTCATTTAAGCTCATTACATTGCCTCTTAAATAGGCGGATATGGAAGTGAAAATCTAATACACACTCACACTATGAATGCAAAGATGAAAACAAATGAAGTGTGTGTGTGTGGTCCTCAATCATTTAGAAAATGAAAGCTCATAAATGTAAGCCTAAGGCTTTTGAAAGTTTTAGCTCAAAAACATTTATGATTGAGGAAGAATGCAATCACATGTTAAAAGTAACAACTTGTTAATGATGTCAAAGTTACACAAGTTGTATGAAATGGATTAGCTCTAAACATGTGATGCATAGGGATGTCAATCAAATCATCAATGAAGCTCAAAACATAAAAATAGATTTGATTGAAATTGAGGGGACAAATCATATGTAATTATAAGGACAACTTGAAAAAGATTTACCAATCAAAGTAAGGCAAGTTGTGAAGCATTAAAACAATAATACACATATGATTTGTAATGATGTTGAATCCAAAACATAAGATACATTTGAAGGAGATTTTCTTATGATGGAAAAACAACACCCAAAGATTCAACAAAGTATATGAATCATGTTACATCTTTCATTAACATGATCTACTTAGATTTACCAATAAAGTACTACTTTGATGAATCAATGGTGATGTATCCAAAACAATAGATCTATTCAAAATATAGAATATGCTAAGGATACAACATATCATATATTAACATGTTACAAAGATTTACCAATGATAAAACAAAAACATGAAAACATATGATTTGTAAAGAGGTTGAGTCCAAAACATAAGATAGTTTTGAAAGTGATTTTCTTATGATGGAAAACAACAACCAAAGATTCAACCAAGTATATGGATCATGTTACATATGATTTCAAAGGTTTTTACATTAACATGATCTACTTAGATTTACCAAAGTTAAGTACTACTTGAATTGAATCATATGGTGTTGTATCCAAAACAATAAATCAACTCAAAACATAACACATGTTAAGGACACAACACAAACATAGTTTATCATGCTAGAAATGATTTACCAAAAATAAAACAAAGCATGAAAACATATGATTAAGAAAGGAAGAGCCTACTTGGTGGTTTAACTTCATTAATCCAAGCTTTAGCTTTCCTAATCTTCCCCTTCATCCCTTGGTTCTTTTCCCTTTTGATATGCCTCAAATCCTCTCAAGGAGGGGTTAAAAATTCCCAACTTTTGGCAAGGGAAAGAACTCATATTTATAGGGAAAAGTGGCCAACGGCTAGTTCTCGGTTGACCGGCAAACAGGCCTCGGTCGACCGAGAACACACAACGGTCATATTTCTGACCGTTGGTGCTCCCAGGCAATTTTTGCCTGCAGTTGTCTCGGTCGACCGAGACCTGCCTCTCGGTCGACCGGCGACACTGCCGGGACAGCCCCCTTTTTGCAAAATTTCCAACTTTTGCACTTTTCAAAGTTATTTCTTTGGGGGACCTTTTGGCCACTAAATCAAGCTTGGAAAACATGTTTTAAAGATTTTAAAGGTTTTTAAAACATGACATAAAAAGCCTAAAAAGTTTCAAAACTTTTAAAACAAAGGCTTGCTTGATTTCTTGAAAACTCTTTTCTAAAAACTAATGCATCCAAGTTTTAAAAACAAATCATGCATAAATCAATACATTTACAAATCTTAAAACCAATGCATGAATAAATCAAGATTTCAAGTTTATCTAAAACAATGCATGTGTGTAAATCAAATGATGCTTGAATGATATGCATCCATCAAATTGCAATCTATAAAAACCCTAACACTTGTCTGACATGTTTTCCCCTTTCACAGAACGTGCAGAGGCTGCAGGTGGTGCTGGAGAGGGTCGACCTGAGCATTGTGAGGTTTAGTGAGTTGGAGGGTGAGAAGAGGAGGATGGGGGCGACCCTGGAAGCCAGCGTCGAAGATTTAAAAAAGACGGAGAAGAGGAACGCCGAATTGGTAGCAGAGTACCAAACGACGAAGATTGAGATCATCAAGCTGCGAGCTGAGACGAAGCATTTAAAGAGCGCGGCCGAGGCTAAAGTAAAGAGGGTGCACGAATGGGAAGGAGAGCTCGCGAAGAAGAAGACCGATCTGGCAAAGAATGAAGCCGAGCTCGAGTCTTTGAAGAGGGAGCGGGCTGAGGCCCAATCCTTTTCTCGGGTCGAGGCTGCTCCCTCTTCAAGGCCCAATCCGCTTATAAAGAAGGAGTGGATTGGGCGACGGCAGAATACGTGGCTCAGATTAGGAACCTGAGCCCGCTGTTGTATGAAATGGGATGCAGAGAAGGGCTGAAAGAATATGGGGTTCCTGAAGACCACCCCATTTTCGAAAATCTATCCAAGTTCTAGCCTGCCTCGCCCGATCCCGAGCCAGAGTCTGCCTCCAATCCTTCTAATACCCCTCATGAGGCCTCGGGCCCTCTTCCTCCGCCTGTGACTTCAGCCGAAGGCGCCTAGGTTCGTCCCCCGCCCGAGACCTCCGGTGAAGTCGACCTTTCAATTCCTCCCTCCGGTGAAGCCGCGACAGAGGGCACCAAAAAATAATGTATCTTTTTTCTTTTCTTTTGTAACGAAAGTGTACAGATTATTGTAACTATTCTTTTCATTAATGAAAAAGAACTTTTCTCCATACTTGTTTTCTCGTTTCTTCTGATAATAACATGTAGGTGTTTGATTTTCGTACTCTCATTTTCGAGAAGATTTATAATAAATACTTCTATTCAATGAAGTATAGATTTTCGCCTTCAAATCTTTCCTCTGTCTTTTTACAATTTTGTCAAGTGACTGAGTTGGTCCTTTAACGAAAAGGGTGTGAGCTCAGTATAGGAATATAATAACTGAGTTCGTTTCTATAACCGAAACCGTTAGATAATCACTCGGCAAACAAACTCGGTTCCGTAACCGGGAGGAAGTTAGCTTAACCAAACTTGGTCTAAAGGTCCTGTTATAGTCGGTTCCACAACTGAACTAGGATAGTTGCTGGGTTCCATAACTCAGAATTTTGTATGGCTAGTTCCACAAGAGGGCCGAAGTGCCGAATTTGATAACTTAGGGAGCTAGTTCCATAACCGAACTAAGAAGTACGCAGAGTTCCGCAACTTGGCGATTTTGATAACTGGTTCATAACTCAACTGAGGGAGGCTGGTTCTGTGACCGAGCCTAGGCAGCTGGTTCCATAACCGAGCTGAAGATGGTTGGTCATGTGACCGAACCTAGGCAGTTGGTTCCATAACCGAGCTGTACGCCGAGTTCCGTAACTTGGCGTTTCAAATGGTTGGTTCTATAATCGGGCCGAGGGAGGCTAGTCCCGTGACCGAGCCTAGGCAGCTAGTTCCATAACCGAGCTGAAGATGGCTGGTCCTTTGACCAAACCGAGGCAGCTGGTTCCATAACCGAGCTATACACTGAGTTCCATAACTTGAAAGCAACGAGGCACATCTTTTCACGAGGGGCTCATTTATTGATTCTGTAATTGAGTACATTTCAGAAGTAGTATTTCTTGAGATGTGTGGTGTTCCATGGTCGTGGTAACTCTCTACCATCCATGCTTTGGAGCTTATAAGCTGATTTCACGGCTGCCGAGATTACTTTAAATGGCCCATGCCAGTTTGGTGCGAGCTTGCCTTCATTAGGATTCTTATCTGCTGGAAGTGTCTTCTTTAGGACCAATTCTCCAACTGGAAATTTCCTTTCCTTGACCTTCTGATTGTATCCTCTAGCCAACTGCCTCTGGTAAGAGGTTAAGCGGATAGCTGCTGCCTCTCTTCTCTCCTCAACTAAGTCAAGCTCTTTAGCTAGATTGACTTCGTTTTGCCCCTGGTCGAAGAGGTCCGATCTCAAGGTTGGAAGGCCGATCTCGAGAGGGATCACAACTTCTATTCCATAGGCTAGGGAGAAAGGAGTTGCCGAAGTGGATCGCCTTGGGGTACTTCTATACGCCCAAAGGACACTTGGTAGTTCCTCTACCCATCTGCCTTTAGCTCGGTCAAGCCTTTTCTTGAGTCCATCCATCACCACTTTATTTGAGATTTTTGCTTGTCCATTGCTTTGTGGATAGGCCGAAGTTGAATAGTAGTTTCTGATAATGAGCTCCTGGCAGAAGGTTTTGAAGAAGTTGGAGTGAAACTGGGTTCCATTGTCCGAGACAAGAGCTCGAGGAACTCCAAATCTTGTAACAATGTTCTTCCACACAAAATTCCTCGTGTCCTGCTCGGTGATGGAGGACAATGCTTCTGTCTCTATCCATTTGGTAAAATAGTCAGTGTCGCGACCCCAGACCGGGTTACCGAGGTCCTAATCCGGGATCGGGACACTAATGATTGTAATGGTGTGGTGAGTGAATGGTTAATATGTAGAGTGTGTCAACAAGGTGCACACACTTATTTAATTTCCCACAGGTGTCCGCGGTGAGGATATCACAACCATCTATGAACATTTCAATTAATTGTGGAAGCGTGTAGCAAATCAAATATTCAATCCATCTCCAATCATAAAGATGATAACACAAGTATAGTACCATATCAGAATGAGCAATGATCATTAGCATGTTACCAAAAGTAAGGTTAAAGTTTAAACAAAAGATCATTTAGTTACATTCCCAAAAATAGAGGCCAACAAAGCCAATATAACAAAATACCAATCCCCAAAAGAATGGTTAAAAGTTCTCCCAAAATGTTATCTCTCTCTAGCAATCTAATGTCTACATGACATCATCAGCACGCCACTCAACTAACTGCTACGGTTCTCCGACCGCCTCCTCGTGCTCCTCCTCGGGATAACCAACAACGGGACCTGAGTACCAAAGAGTGGGTCAAACAAGACAGTTTGGCAAATGGGTAAAATACAATGACAATATGATAATAAATGAATTTACCTCCAAAAGCATTTAAAACCTGTCTCAATAACAATTTCTACGAAAAGATAAAACATTTATTCAATTACAAGTAAACATTGTAAAACATGTAAGGTAACCAAGGAAACGGGAAACAAGCGAGATGACAACCACACGAAGCTAAGTCCTCTGTCACTAAAGTGACAGCAATAATTAGGCACTGATCTCAGTCACTCGAGGTGAGGAGAAACAGTGGATCTCATAAATAAATATACATATACTATACATGACCACGGTAGCGAGTCGGGCATTGGAAACCACGGTAGCAATCTGCGGCATCGGGACAAGACCACCGTAATAACCGGGTAGCGGGATCCAAATTGCAGCTGGCGAGACAAGGGGGGATCTCCAAGTCGGTAGATCAGACCAACAGGGTTATCCAAGCTTAGTGGTGCCGACTAATAGGTCAAATACAAATCGAGACATGTGCAAGTAAATCAAGTACAAATGAATAAACGGGCAAGACGAGGGTGCTCAATGGCACACTGTCATTTCATGTCGTGCAATGCACTTCAAGACAAGTAACTACTATAAGTGTAATTCAATGTTTTCGGGAAAACAAGGCATGTAGTATAAATCTCGGGATCGATAAAGTACAGTAAACAATTGAGATCTCGGGTAAAGTATCGGGTTCAAGATTTATTTGAAGTGAGTAGGGATCCCGTATGTCGGTCTAATAATAATTTGGTACTCTTTGAGGTTGGGGACATTTCGGGCTCTTATACACTTTGAATTTTCAAAACTTCGAATGACATCTTCGTGATATGGTTTCTTCCTTGAATGACCTCATACAATGCCTAGTGAATCTCCTTTGACCGACAAGGCTCAACGCTCGAGCGAACCGGAGAGTTCGCTCGAGCGAGGAGTTCTCCGGAATGGTTGTCTGGATAATTTCGGTTACCTTGCGGTCAGATGGCAGTTAGCCGCTGGCTGACCGCGTGGTTGACCGCGGTTGGCCTGACAGAAAGACGGATTACTGGAATTGTAACCGAAATGGTTCGGTTGGCTGGCAGTTAGCCGCCTATGGGTTCGGCGGTTAGCCGCTGGCTAACTATGAGGTTGACCGTACTTTCAGGAGAAAATGTTGCTCTCTGGAAAAGCAACCGAATGGGTCGGTTGGCTGGCGGTTAGCCGCTGAGGGTTCGGCGGTAAGCCGCTGGCTAACCGTGAGGCTATCTGTGTTTTCAGGGGGAAAATGTTTCTCTCTGAAAAAGTAACTGCGACTGTTCGGCTAGCTGGTGGTTAGCCGCCAGTCACCAGACGACTAGCCGACAGGTGACCGCAGGTTGACCGCCAGGTGCGAGAAACACCCATTGTGTTCAGATTTGAGCCCATTTTCCTCCTCAAAACCATTATCCTCACTTCCACTTAATCTTTGCCATAGAACTGAGCTAAAAGCTCCCCCAATGCAACTATCTACACTTATCCATAACTTAAATATGTGTTCATTCCATCACCTCCTCCACCAACATCAAATCCAATACAAAGGAAGAAAGAAGGAAATCATTTCACAATAGAGTACATTTGGTACAAATAAGAAGAAAATAAATGCCATTCACCAATACACTTATAAGTCATAAATGCACTACCAAACTCTATCATGAACATTTATTTCAAACCAATGCAATAAATAGGCATGAGTGGAAAATACCAAAATCATTGGAAGCTTATAAAAATCAAATCATCCACTTGCCTTAGGTCTTCTAATAAGAAAATCAAGCTCTAATACTCTTTCAAGCCAAAGATCCAAGCTATGAACAAAATCCCCAAAAACAAACCCTAAAATGGTCAAACAATGAAATAGAAAGGGAAACCTTACAATAATGGAGATGAAGCTTCTCTAGGGCTAGAAGAATACAAATCTAGAAAAAGGGAAGGATTACTTACTTGTAAGGCCCTCTAATGGCAAGAGTAAGCTCAATGAAGATCTTGGAATGGAGGGTTTTTTTTCACAAATGGTATCAATAAAGAGCTATGGCGATGAGGAGGAAGATAATGATCTCCATTTTGATGTTGGTGCAAGTTTGGTGTGGATTGGAGGTGGAGAGAGCAAGAGGAAGAAGAAAAGTTGCCAAACAAACCATAGACTCTCTTTTTGTGTTGGAAAAGGAAAAATGAGGAAGATGAGTCTCCTTATATAAGCAAATGGAGATGGGTCCCACTACTTAAGACATTCAAGGACTGAAATCTTGGCTTTCAGGGCTTCTAATGAATTCGACGAAGAAGGAAGAAATGATCGCCAAAATATCTAGTTTCCAAAAAGCATATGTTTCGCGGGTTTCGGGAATATTGAGTTTTGGGTACAGATTTAGTGTACAATGACTGTTTTGCCCTCAATGCTATGAAATCGGGTTTCGGGGTCTCGAACGGGCACGAGATCAATATGAAAGTTGTAGGGATTAACAATACAAATAAAATGGGATTAAAATAATGAATGCAAAATCTCCGATAAATCCTCAAGTACATGCAAAGTCATAAAGAAGGAACCCCAAAAGGGCCCCATTATCACAAAGCAATCAAATTCCCCAAAATTATATCAAAAGCTATTCCAAACCCAACTTAGTCAAGGACTACTGATCAAGCTTAGAACTAACACACGACTTAATTAGTACTAATCGAGTTCACTCGGGTCGGGGTCTTACAGTCAGTGGCCACTATTAGTCGTTTTTTATTCCCTGGAGTTCGGTGAAGAGGCCCTATGTTGTCCAAGCCCCGCTGAGTGAAGGGCCACGGGCTGGAGAGTGGATTTAGATCTTGCGCTAGTTGGTGTAAAGAGAGTGAAAACTTCTAGTAGTTTTCGCATTTCCGAGCGTAGAGCTGGGCATCTTTCTGCATATAGGGCCACTAGTAGCCTTGGTTGATAGCTCGGTATGCCAACGATCTTCTTCCGATCTGACTTCCACAGATTCCTTTATGAATTTTGTAAAGGAAGTCTTCGACCTTGCTCAGGTGGACGCATTGGAGATAGGGTCTAGTGAAGGACTTTTTGTAGAGTTTCTCATCCGGAGATAACAAAAAATGAGCTGCCTTCATCCTGACCTTATGAGTTTTATTTTTGTCTTTAGGGAGTTGATCTTCTTTTAGATATGCTATCACTGGATCCATCCATCTTGGTCCGAGGTCAGTGCAAAGAACCTGCCGAGGTGGTTGAAGCTCTATACTTGGTTTTTCCAGTGTCTCCACCTCGATTGTTCTTCTCTTCCCGGCCTGTACGGCGGAGGCCAGGTTGGCGAGAGCATCTGCATGGCAATTGGATTCTTTGCCGATCTGCATAACTTTGACTTTCTCGAATTGAGAGAGGAGTTGCTTTGTGCGGGTCAAGTAGGCTGCCATCCTTTCATCACGGGCTCGGTAGTCTCTGCTCAGCTGGCTCGTCACCAGCTGGTAGTGGCTGAAAACCACTAGCCGACGTGCCCCCATGATTTTAGCGCTGCCGAGACCCTCGATCAGTGCTTCGTATTCAGCTTCGTTATTGGATGCTTTGAAGTCAAATGTTAAGGCTTGTTCGATGACGAGGCCCTCTGGTGATTGAAAGACTATGCAAGCGCCCGTATTTCTAGATGTCGAAGATTCGTCAACGAAGACCTTCCATGCTGAATCAAGGAACTATTTCCAAGATCGGTCTTCTTCCGTCTCGGTGGTCTCATCAACCTTATTGCCCCCCAGTTCGGTATCGACCTGTGTCGGTACCGAACTAGGAGAGGTGAACTTTACAATGAAATCGACTACGATTTGGGTTTTGATCGTCGTTCTGGGGTGATATTGGATATCGTACTGGCCTAGTTCGACGACCCATTTTGAAATTCTTCCAGAAAAGTTTGCCTTTCTGAAAAGAAACTTAAGCAGATGTTCTGCAACAACCATTATTGTGTATGTTTGGAAGTAGTGAGAGAGGCGCTGAAAAGTGTCAATGCATGTTTCTCGAGTGGAAGGTACCTGGTCTCGGCGTCGAGCATGATCTTGCTCGTATAGTATATAGGTTGTTGGCATCTGCCTTCTTCTTTGACTAGTAACGAGCTCACTGCATGATCCGTGAGCGCTAAGTAAAGATAAAGAACTTCACCTTGTGTTGGAGTGTACAGCAGGGGTGGTGAGGAAAGATAGTCCTTGAGTGTTTGTAGAGGTTGATCACAATCTGGAGTCCACCGAAACTTTGAGCTTTTCTTCAAGAGCTGGAAGAAAGGGCGACATTTGTCCGAGGCTCTACAGATAAAACGGTTCAGGGCAGCGCCCATTCCTGTGAGCCTTTGAACTTGTTTCGTCGAGGTTGGGCTCTGGATGGTCTGGACTACTGAGATCAGCTCTAGGTTGGCTTCGATCCCTCTTCGGGTGACCAGGCTCCCCAGGAATTTTTCGGAGCCGACACCAAATGCACACTTGGAAGCGTTCATCTTGAGTTGGAATTCTTTGAGAATGACAAATGTATGACGCAGGTCTGTCAAGTGGTCTTGTGACCTTTTAGGCTTGACGACCATGTCGTCAATATAGACCTCTACTGTTTTCTCGAGCTGGGCCCGAAACATCTTTGTTACTAGTCTCTAGTAAGCTGCTCCGGCATTTTTTAACCCAAAGGGCATCACTTTGTAACAGTAGATGCCTCGGGGTGTTATGAATGCGGTTTTTTCTTCATCAGGTCTGTCCATCAGAATTTGATGGTAACCTCGGTAGGTATCGAGGAAACTCATCCTATCATGTCCTGCGGTGGCGTCGATCATCCGGTCGATCTTTCGGAGTGGAAAGCTGTCTTTGGAACAGGCTTTGTTGAGATCTGTGAAGTCAACGCAGACTCTCCATTTTCCACTCTTCTTCTTGACCACCACCATGTTTATCAGCCATTCTGGATAATGTACATCTCGGATTGCCCTTGCCTCTAGGAGCTTTTCGACCTCATCAATCACTGCCTTTGTTTGTGGGATCCCGGTCCTGCGAGCTTTTTTCACTATAGGTTGGTGCTTGGGGTCCACGTTCAGCTTGTGGCACATGATCTCTGGGTTGACGCCTGACATTTCGTATGGTCTCCAGGCAAAAACGTCCTTGTTCTACAACAAGAATTTGAGCAGTTCGGACCTTTCATCATCAGGGAGCTGGCTCCCTAGCAAAAGATATCTCCCTGGGTCGTCGGGATTGATCCTGACTTCAGTCAGATCTTCTATGCTATTCTGCTCTGCTGATCGACAGATGTCCCCGACCTCGGCTTCGAGTTCGGCCATATGTACCTGCTGAAGCTCTGCTTCACCAGGCACTGTTTGGCCATCTACTGATCTCCTCGTATAGTGATTACTTCAATTTTTCCGCTGGCCTTCTCCAACGGGAATTTGAGCTTTTGGTGATGGGTGGAGGGCACTGCTTCCATGTCATGCAGCCAAGTTCGCCCCATTATTACATTGTACGGGGATGGTGCATCCACCACCAGGAAGTAGGTTGTCTTAGTGGGGCCTCTAATTTGGACTTCTAGGGAGACTTTCCCCTTACGATACACTAGCTTCGAGCTGAAGCCCACCAGGGGAGTGCGGGCTTATTTCAAATCTTCCTCTTTCAGACCGAGCCTTTTGAAACAGTAGAAGTAGAGGATCTCGGACGAGCTCCCGGGATCCACAAGAATACGCTTCATCGTGTAGTTTCTCAACCGCAGAGTGAGAATTAGTGGATTGTTGTGAGGGAGCTAGACCCCTTCCAAGTACTCGTTTGAGAACTAGATCCCGGGCCTCTCCTTCCGAGCTTTTTTAAGCGCAGGCCCCAGTTCGGCCGACGTCACCTGCTTGCCGTGTGAAGCCCTTCTGGCCTCGGTACGAGCTTGGTTACCTCCTCAAGGAGTGGGGGCCAGGTGGATGACGTTGATGATGCCCGCGGGCCTGTCGCTGTCCCGATCCTCGTCAGGTTGGCGCTACTGAGCTCGATTGACCCTTCCACCCTCCTTAATGTAGTCTTTAAGGTGCCCGTCCTTGACGAGCCTTTCGAGGTGGGACTTAAGAGCCATGCAGTCCTCAGTCTTGTGCCCATTCTGCTCATGATAAGCACAGAACTTGCCCTGGTCTCGGGTGGATGAGTCGCCTTTCATCGGCTGCGGCCACTGGAAGTAAGGCTCCATCTTGATTTTGCCGAGGAGCTTATAGATGGGCTCCTTGAAGATTGTATTGACGACCCTGTAGGAATCACCGGGCGGTTTGGTGGACTTGAACTTTGATCTCTGATTTCCCCAGAGGTGGAGGCCGAGAAGGCTGCCGAACTGGCTGAGACCTTCTTCCTGTCTGGCTCCCTTTTGGAGAACTTTTTGTCTCATCTGGGGCGGGGGGGGGGGGGGGGGGGGTCGGTTTCCTTGTGAGAGGCCGAATCTTTCATTGCCTCGGCCTCATCCTCCTCTTGTTCGATGCACCGGTTTACTCTAGCCATCAACGCTTTCATCGTGACGACGGGGGACTTGACTAGGTCTCTGCAGAGCTCATTGCATCGGAGCAAAGCCTACTGGAAGCACATAATGGCAATATCATCCTTGGCGTCCTCGATCTGGCTATAGATTGTCCAGAATCTTTTGGCGAATTTAGTGATGTTTCCAGTTTCCCTCATCTGGATTTCCATGACATTGCCGCCTGTCTTCAGGATGACCCGATGTGCTTCAAAATTTTCAACGAAGGAGTTCCAGAGCTGTTGCCAGCTCGAAACTGATTCCTTCGGGAGTGCACAGAACCATCTGAGGGGGAGGTCGCCCAAATTGAAGGAGAAGACTCTACAGTTCAGGTGGCTGACGTCCCCCCAGAATGACATTCGCTGGGTGAAATACCGAAGGTACGCTGCGGGGTCCGAGGCCTCGTCATAGAGGATGAACCTTGGAACGCTAAATCTCTTGGGGAAAGAAAGTCCTTTATCTCCTGAGAGAAAGGGGACGTGCCCTAGTCTTCTGCGTCGTAGGCGCCTAGCTGGTCTCGGTCAAGGCCGACTTCGGCCATCTTGTGCTGGACCTCTCGCCTGACGTGGCAACCAACCCACTCTCTTAGGTCTCCCATGTTCTTTGGCCTGAGCTACTCTTGTTCTTGGGGTGATCTTATGGAGTCGCTGCGCAGACGGCTACTGCTCGAACCTTCTTCTTCGCCGCGGTCTCTTCTTTTATTGGTCAGGACTTGCCTTATGTCCCGTCTATCCAGAGGGTCTCGTTGGCGTCCGAGGGGCGGAGCACTGGTCCTCTTCTTTTTCGTCCTGAGCTACTCCTGGAGTTGGCGAATCAATTCGTCTTTCTCCTGGATGACTTGGTTCTGGACCTGGAGGTCTTCAAGCAAAGGGTCATCTTCTTCATCGATTCAGTGAGGGGACTAAGCGTCATCGTAAGTGTGCCGATTAGAGTAATGAGACCCGGCTCCTACAAGGGTCTTGCGTTGTCGTCGAGGGTCCGACAGAGGAACATTCTGCTGGGGATGCTCATGTGGCTGAGCATTCTGGTGGAGAGGAATCATCTAGCGGTCATTATGCCGGGGGAGTGTCGTCAACGCCTTAGACGAGGAGTTTGACTGGACGATGCCCTCTATACACATGGGAACAGATTTCCCCTCGATCTTCTTTGGCGGGGGACCGCTGATAGTTTCGGGGGCGGGAGAAAAACTGGTAGAACCTCCATCGGCTCCGGAGGTGGGAGACGGGTTGGTGGCAGCACCGTGGGTGCCACTGGAGGTAACAATGAGACTTTCTGGGACTTTGAAGAGCCTTCGCCACAATTTCTAGTTCTTGGAGGCATGACTTTGATAGATTTGGTTTAACAATTTCTCACAGACGGCGCCAATTGTAAGTGCCTAAAAATTACGGACTTGATTAGGAGAGGATTAGGCTCTCAACTTGATTATTTGGGAAGTGATTGACCTCCTGAAACCTGAAAGGGAAAGCGGAGAAAAAAGTCAGAGCCCCTGACTGTAGGCAGCCAAAGGCACTCCGATGACTGAGCTAGTTTGGTGACTTAACTAAGTAGGAGTAAATAGGGAAGAAGAAAGATTATATAGATCTCTCTACTTGTATACCTTTGGTGGTTTTACCTCATGCATATATATAGGCGTGAGAGTTGACTCTTGGAGCAGGGGTCCCATCAGATCATTCCTGAGTGGTGGTAGGTACAAAGGGGAAGTATCATCAACCTGTTTTTTTGCCTCGATGGTTGCGGATGAGACCGTGAGATAAGGCTGACTACTTATCTAGATTTGGCTCCCATTCTTATTGTCTGCTCGTGCCAGCGCATTTATGGCCGAATGACAGCATAGACCGAGATTAGGTTAGGGCCGAGACCAAGATGTGCCTCACAGATATTTTCACTGGAATGGATCTCGGGATTTTTTCAAGCTGACGCTCTTGCCGAGTTGGATAAGACAGACCAAAAATTATTCTAACATTAAAAAATGCCCCACACACAGGTAAAACAGATTATGACTTATGACTGGACGACTTCTCAGCATTAGCAATTTAGTACGTCTTCAAGTCTCAGCTACCTTTCCAACCTACTCATTGCAAGTGGTAGGTTGGAATGGTAGTCAATATACCAGATGGAAAACTAACTAAAAGCCAAGGAGAAAGTTAGTTGAATCATTGCAGTGATGTGGGTTAAAGTTTCACGTGGTAGACCCCACACCCATGTGAGATGTCATTGGCCTTATCAAGACAACTCTTTGATTGTGGTACTGCAGTTATCGTTTATAAGCGAGAATTGCTATCCGTACTGAACTAAAATTACCACTACTTCAGGGATTTATTACACTGTCATCAGGAATGAGGTGGTAACAGTAAAATGATGGTTCAAGGGATCCTTTTTGTGGGTCTGAACTTGCCTGACTCGCTTCGTGTTTGACCGACTATTTGACTGACTGGATAAAGGATTTGCTTATCTTGGCGCGCCCTTAAATGAAGTGGACTCAATTAACGCTGGTCATATTTAGTTGAGTTTGTTTGTTTGTTTTTATTTTTATTTTACTTTTGTCCTAATTTTTTTTTGGTCGGCTACATTGGGCTACTCGACAGGAGTAAAGGTCTAGAGATTGATCCAGGTATGCGTACAAAACTAAGAGGCTAACCCCACTTAACCATAAGTGTGTTGGCATTTAATCGATTTATAAACTATGTTTTGATTCATGGTTTAGCACAAAATCTGTACGAGTGTTGAGTCACCCGTGGTAGGGCTCAGGCTTCAAATTCCTCAACTTATCGCCTCATATGCTAATTGTTAATTAGTATGGCTCACTAGTAATTAGTAAGTCTTGGTTAACTGAGCCCTTGGATTGTCCAAGTTGTACTCTGATTAGAAGTAGGGTTTGAATGTAATATGGTTTGTGACTGATATTATAAATAGAGACCCAGAGTCTCTAAGATATACACACAATTCTCTGATTGCATAGTGATTCTCCTGTCTTCCCGTGGACGTAGGTCAAAAGCTGAACTACGTAAATCTTTGTGTTCTTCTTGTGCGACTGATTTCTTCTCGTAGCCCTAGATCATAACAAACTTGTATCAAAGCTTTTTTGGAGTGATCGGAAGAAATCTGACGGATCGGATTTGAGAGGGATGGTCGGAAAAGAGATCTTCTAATCTTGGTGGGTTGTGCAGATCACGAGGATCGTCTTGTTGCTACTGTTGCGCCAGAGCCCCTCCTTGCTGATTGCTGCTACTGTGCCAGAGCGCCAGTGGCCGAGGAAGGAAAGCAGAGAAGGGTTCAGCGATTTGGTTTTTTGTTTTGTGTCCTGCTGGGCCCCACACCGGTGTGAAACCAACGTCGGAATCTTCGTCGCCCGCCGCCGCATGTCGCCGAAGCCCCTCCTGTCGTCGTCCCGTGGCTGGAGCAAGGAAGGAAGAAGACTGACACGTCTTCTGGAATTGGGTTTCTATTGCAGAAAGTAGAAGAAGAAGGCGTTCTGAGCCTGTTCTGGTTTTGGGCCCAATCTAGGTCAGCCCGACCCGTTTGCAGCAGAGCCCAGAGTAGAGGCAGTCCAGGTTGGGCCAGTCCAGGTCAGCCCGACCCGCGTGCAACAAAGCACAGAAGAAACATAAAGGCTCTGACGTCATCGCTGACGTCAGCGCGGTACGGTCAAAGGCAGATTTGACCAGATTGACGTTTGAAAATTGTTTTTGCGATATCTTGATGATCCGGAGTCCGATCTGAGATCCATTTGAACTTGCGGATTCATCTCAAAGAGATCTACGCAGGTGTAGTGAAAGATTCGTGGAATGACTGTTAAATTTGAGATTGAAAAATTCAACGAAAATAATGATTCGGTCTATGGCGTTTGAAGATGCACGGTTTGCTGGTTCAAAATAAGTTGCAGAAAGCTTTGAAAGGAACGAATGCTTTGTCTGACAAACTGTTAGATGATGAGAAGGATGAGTTGCTAGAGAAGGTGTACTGTCAGATTCTGCTGTTTCTGAGTGTGGTATACTGCGAAAGGTTGCCCAAGAGAAAACTGCTGCTGGCATATGGCAGAAATTAGAGAACATGTACATCACGAAGTCTCTCACGAATCGCTTGTATCTGAAAAAGCGATTGTTCACCTTAAAATTGTAGGAAGGTACGTCTGTTTCAACCCACCTTGATTCTTTTACGAAAGCTGTTTTGGATCTTGAAAACATTGATGTTCATACTGATGATGAGGACCAAGCCATCATGTTGCTATGCTCTTTACCAACCTCGTATGAGAACTTTGTTGATACCATGATGTATGGTAGATAAAATCTTTCTAAAGAAGATGTTAAGTCAGCCTTGAACTCTAAGGTTGCAACTGAAAACACTGACAATTCTGGTGAAGGTTTGGTAGCGCGTGGCAGAACAGAGAAGAGAGAGTAGAATAGAAGAGGCCGATCTAGGTCAAAATAAAAAACTAGAAAATTAAAGTGCTTCAAATGTCACAAGGAATGGCACTTTAGAAAAGATTGTCCAGAGCGAAAAGGGAAGGAGAAATCTAATTCTGGAGAAATTGCCGAAGTTTCAACAGAAGTTGCAGAGAGTAATTCTGATGGTGCAGATGTTCTTTCGGTTACTGTTGGTAGCTCAGCAACTGAGTGGATTCTTGATTCGGGGTGTTCCTATCATATGTGTCCTTACAGAGACTGGTTTACCAATTATCAATTTATTGATGGTGGTAAAGTGCTTATGGGAGATAATGTAGTCTGTAAGGTTGTTGGAATAGGTGCAATCAAAATTAAGATGTATGCCGGTATTGTGAGAACTTTGTCAGATGTTAGGCATGTTCCAGAGTTGAAGAAAAATCTGATTTCCTTGGGTACACTTGACTCCAACGGTTGTACCTACAAAGCCGGAGGTAGAGTTATGAGAATTTCGAAGGGTACTCTTGTAGTGATGAAGGGACTGAAGCAGAATGACCTTTACTTTCTTTAAGGTAATACAATTATAGGTGTTGTAGTTGTGTCGTCCTCAGATTCAGATTCGGAAACTACCAAGTTATGGCATATGCGGCTTGGGCATATGAGTGAAAGGGGTATGGATGAGTTGACTAAACATGGTTTACTGTGTGGTCAGAAAATAGGATATCTGGACTTTTGTGAGCATTGTGTTTTCGAAAAGCAGTGTAGGGTCAAGTTCAGGAAAACTGTTCATTGGACCAAAGGTACTTTGGATTACATCCACTCTGATCTTTGGGGTCCCCCTCGTGTTTCGTCTCTTGGTGGTGTTTTATATATGTTGACTTTCATTGATGACTATTCTCGGAAGGTCTTGGTGTATATCTTAAAGCACAAACATGAAGCTTTTACGCAGTTCAAGCAATGGAAGGCTATGATTGAGAAGCAGACAAGTAAACAAATCAAACGCTTGAAAACTGACAATGGCTTGAAATTCTGTAATAGTGCTTTTAATGAGTTTTGTAAGAATGAAGGGATTATGAGACATTGCATTGTCTGGCATACTCCACAACAGAACAGAGTTGCAGAACGAATGAACATGACTATTCTAGAGAAGACTCGATGCATTCTCTCCAATGTAGGGTTACCTAGGAAGTTTTGGGCGGAAGTTGTTAACACAACTTGTTATCTGATTAACCGGTCTCCATCAACAACTATAGAATGTAAAACTTCTATAGAGGTATGGTCTGGATCTCTTGCTGATTACACCAACTTGCGGATATTTGATTGTCCTGCCTATGCTCATGTGAATGATGGAAAGCTTGAACCAATAGCAAGAAAGTGCATATTTATAGGATATGCAGATGGTGTGAAAGGATATAGGCTGCGGTGCCTAGATGGGAAATCTCCCAAATGCATTATATTATAAGTAGAGACGTTGAAAGTCCGATCCAGGACTCCCCCTAAGCTGGACACGTCTTGAAATCTCTTGGATGCTCTTTCTCTTAGCTTGGGCTCTGGACTTTTTCTCCAATCTTCTTGATGCTTGGAGCTTGATCATTCTTCAAGCTTTCTTTTCATCTTCTTTTCTATGGCCAAGCATCTTCTTTAGCTCCCAAGCTTTCTTTCTTCTGCCTCTCCCCCTTTGACCATGCATCTCTCTCCCTTTGGCAAGATATGCATTCTCTCCCCCTGTAGAAGATCATACAATATCTCCCCTTAGGAAGCTTGGACATTCTCTTCCCCTCTAGAGAACTTGAATGCTCTCTCCTCTTTTAACATTAAATTGCAAAGGTACCTACACACATGAAATAAGGAAAATACCTTTTAGTAGCACCTGTTAACAAAAGAAATCGAAAATGAAATACATAACAGGTTATCATGTATGGAAGTAGTCTCTAATGGTTCAAAGCTAATCCAATGGTCAATTTGATCAAAACTAATACTTCCTATGAAGGTTTACACTCCCCCTCAATCCATTCTCTCCTTTTGTCAAACTTTTGACAAAGATATAACTATTTGGTTCAAGAAGAAGATAGTTTAACCAATTGAGGGTAAACTTTCAAGGAAAGGATTAGACACATTTAACTATAAGGCACAATATGATCAAATTACCAAAAGAGCAAGGCCAAATAGAAAAGCGATCATGGATACCAATTGGCAAAACAAAGAATACCAATTGAGATTCAAAGATAAGTCTATTAAAACAATCACTCTAAAATGGAGTTATAAAGACTATAACTATTAAGATAAATCCAAATTAGAGCTATCCATGATGAAATGGGGTTTACTAAACATAGCATCAAATAATTTAACTATGAAAATCATATGCTATTAAAGTTTTGAAATCATTTCATTCAATCAATAAATATGACTATTAATGTGCAAGAATGAGTGAAATGAAATTCAAACATGAAGCCAACATCAACTAATAACCAATCAAGATTATGAATACATAAACATGGTGGTCATGAGATTTACCTATATGAGCAAAAGAGGTAGCAAACATGAAAATTATGATGCTAATGGAATGTGACATGGAACGAAAACATATAACTATCAAGTTCAATCCAATGTACACAAGGTCTATCACATACATAAGATAAGACATCAATTGGATATGAAATCAATGCAAAATTATACCAAATGAAACCAATTGAATATCACAACATGATTAAGAGCAAGAGTGTGACAAACACAAAATTCCATCAAGCATCATAAATGAATATTCATCACTTTTAATGATATAACTAATGAGCATAGTGATAAAAAAAGAGAAATTGCAATGCAAAAGGATATAACTTGGCAATGCATGCAATTTTCAAAGTGTCAAAATCATATGAATTCAACATCTAAGATATCCATCAAACATATAGAAATACTAGGAATGGATTTCAAAGAGTTTCATATGATCAAGATCACTACTATGAAGTTGAAACATGTATAAGGATGACATCACTTAGAGAATATACATGAATCAACATCATAATTATCCAAAAAGAAATGACTAGAAGGCATAGAGGATGGATTTGAGTTCTAGTATGGTTTCTACAAATATAACTAATATCACAACCATACATGGAACCAAATGACATTTGCATATAAAAAGAATATAACTAAACAAGCAAAGATGCAAATGGCTTATTACAACAATTGATCATGAATAATCTAGCTATGAAAGCTTTTATAATCACAATCAATTGAACATCAATAGAAATGCAATGCAAGAGATATAACTCAAAGTGAGCAAAAAGCAAATCTAACATGATGAAATTATAATCAAATGATTTTAAAAACCATGAAATGTAACTAGAGATGTACATGAAGACAAAATCAATTGATCATAAAGAAACAATGCATTTTAACAAATGTAACTATCAAGGAACAAAATTCAAATGTATCATGACCAACAATATGATTTAACTATAAAGGATAGGTTGGTCAATGAGGTTCAAGGCCTTAAGGTTTGTCTAAGCATCTAACTTTAGGAATCCACCTAAGGTCTTGAGAGGGTTGATCTTTAAGGTCTAGTTTGGAAGTCCCACCAACTATAGGAGATTTGACTTCATAAATTTTCAATTTGAACTTATCACCATGATATTTAGATTTTACTAAATTTAGCTTAGATTGGTGATTAGTCTTTTGAGGTTGGTGAGTTTGTTTCTTAGGGGATTGGTTCATTTTTCTTTTCTTCTTATATTCTCCCTTTATTTGACTTTTGAATTTTAAATTTAACTTTGTTACTTTTTTCAAAAGTTCTTTCATGTGTTGATTTAAGGGAGATAGGTTGAGAAGCTTTTTGTTCATAGATTCTTTTAAACTTGGTTTAACTTGTTTAACCCTTTTTGAATCTATGTTAGGAGACTCCATTTTAATTGATTTAACTTGTTTAATCTTTTTGGAGTTGTTAGACCCCGACCCAGACCAAGTCGATTAGTGTGCGATTAGTATGTGTTTAGTCCTAAGTGAGTTTAGTTGTCGTTGGGTTAGAAGTAATTCGCTTTAGTCTTGGACATAGCTTTGGGAATTTTGAGAACGTTTAGTATTAGTCTGACACACTCAGGAAGGCCTGAGTGCCCGTGTAAGCTTGGGAAGATCGTATCGATTTCCGTGTGATTGTGATTTTGATTTCATTCGAATGATTTTTTCTAGGAGTTACAACTTTCGCTTTAAGGCTATTCATGTTTGAAGCCCAAAAACCCAAGTTCTGGCCCAAAGAGGGTAAAATTGTCTTTTATGCACAAATCTGAATACAATTTTCGAGATCTAAAAACCATGTCAAAAAAATACTTTTTGGAAACTAGATATTTCGAGGATCGTTTTATCCTTCTTCGTCGAAGTCATCCGAGGCCCACAAGATCATGTTTTTGTCATTTCAAGGTTCAAGTCATTGGGTCTCATTTTCTAAAGTCTTTAGCTTAATCCCCCTCTTTCCCTCTTTTCATTCACTTTACCAAATCTCTGCAATCTCTTGACCTAGGGCTGGAAAATCCCTTTTCCCCTTCCATCTTCCTCACCTTGCATGATCTAGCTAGAGGACTCCAAAGAAAATTCTAAGAACATCATCTTCTTCATCTCCTTGCAAGCTCTCTATCAATACAAGTTTCTTGGAGCTTCTTGTGGAACAAGCTCTACATTTTCTTCCTCCTCTCTTGTTTGACCTTCTCTAGGTAAGAGCTTCAACCCATGCTTTTCATAAAGTCTTTTTAGTTCCTTAAGATCATGTTTTTCATGTTTACAAACCCTTTTGTTAAAATGGGTTCTTTGGTTCCATTTTTGAGTGAGTTTGTGTGGTTTTCTCTTGGGTTTTCTTGTAGTGTTGGCTTAGCTTTGAGTGAAGTGCTTGAAGGGGAGTGTTTAGCATTTGGGCAAGGCAAGTAATCTCTATAGGACCATTGTGCATGTGTTTTGTAAGCTTCATTGTTGTTTTAGAAAGTTGCATATGAATATGTTTACAAGCTTCATGATCATGTTTTCTTCGGATTGAATGTTTAAGATTGGGAAAAATATGTGTTTTGTCCCTTGGAGAGCATGTAGGCTCAGGGAGTGCAAGTGGAATGAGAAACAAGAAGGAGGGAAGAAGAAAATGCAAAAAATCTGAACTGGACTGCATTTCCCATGCAGTTCGGTCGGCTGGCGGCTAACCGAAATCCCCATTTCAGTTAACCGCGAGCTGACCGAGCTCGGCGGTTCCCTTTCCAGAAGCTGACATTTCGACAGTGGATTACGGTTAGCTTGTCGGTTAGCAAGCGGCTAGCCGCCATACCCCATGTCGACTAACCGCTGGCCAACCGCGCGTTGTCGGTTCCTTTTCCCGAGAGCTACATTTCAAACTGGGTTCCCGCAGTCAGCCCTACGGTCAGCTTACGGCTAACCGCCAAGTCTCAGTTCGGCTAACCGTAAGCTAACCGCGTTCAGTTCGGTTTCTTTCCCACAGGGCTGCGTTGGACTTGGACTTCCAGCGGTCAGCCTGTCGGTCAGCTAGCGGCTAGCCGCTAGACCTTTTTTTCGGCTAGCCGACACCTGACCGCGAGGTGACCGAAATTGACAAATTTCCTGTTTTGAAGAGTTTTTGCAAGAATGAAAACTAGAACATGTTAAGTGGCCTTTAGCCTGATATTATGCACTCGAAACCCAAGATGTCCTCAAACGTCTGGGGGCATCAATTCTGTTTTAATTCCAACATCTGGGCTTCGGCTGCACAACGATCAACCAAAGGTCTTTGCATGAGCTTGATATGCTTTGTATTCGTACTTTGGTTTCGATATAATGAATATCATCGTGTACTCATTTTGAAGTTTAAGTACAAGCTCGTTTTGAAGATGTGTTTCAAGAAAAAAGGGATCACTTCCCAAGCGTGTTATGTATATTAATTATGCCCTTGCTAGTCGTGTTCATCGTGTTCGATAAGTGATTTCCCCCTTTTTATCTCGACATGTTTAGATAGTGTTTCGCGTGTTTCGTGCATTCATGAATTAAGTAACACCACTGAGCTTGGACTGCCCTTTCAGTTTGATCCACTGTCTGGGGGTCCTTAAACATGTGGACTGTCTGTAGACTGGTTGTGTATTTATTACACATCGTGCATGTCCGGTTCCGCGGCCTGAATTCCGGTCTTTGTGGGAAATCGTGTCGTGCTTATATTATGTATATCGTGCTTGTCGTGCGTGCTTGCTCTTTTCATTATATAAATGATAGAGAAAGGATGGGCTCTTTGTGGATGATAACTATTCATGATATATTATGTACTCATGCTAGTTTGTTTTAGTATCTCAACTCAGTTAAACATTTATGCAAATGTATCTCAGTCAGTATAGTATTTCAAATCAAGGATTTGCTTATATGTTTTCTTAAATGTTATTGTTTCATGCTTGCACCTAAATTGATTACCTGCCAAACCGTCGTGTTTGACCCTTGTTTGTTGGTGCCTAGGTGCAGGAGACGTTACCTTTGAGGAGGAGCGTCAGGAGGAGGCTTGTGAGCCAACCCCTGTGAGAGAATGGCAACCCGACGATGTCATTTAGACGTCGGGCGGGTCCCTGAGTCTCGTCATCTTTTTGTTGGGGTTTCTTTTGATTATTTCGGAGAATTGTATTGGCCTCTGTTGGCCTCTTATGGACTGTACCTAAAACTTAACTTACTTTTGTGTTAGTCTCATAACTTGAATTCTAATGGGAATGCCATGTTAGCTTCTTTCTTTGATACTATGCCTTGTGATTATTTGGTATGGCACTTAAATTTTTTTTTGGTGCTCATCTTGATGTATTTTGCTACACGCTTCCGAATATTTGATCGTGTGAGTCAGATTCTGCGTGTCTTTGGGAATCCTCACCGCGGGAACCTGTGGGAAGACAATAAACATAAGCTATCTTAATTTCGACACGTCGCGGGCCCAGGGACCCATTCCGGGGTCGCGACAGGAGTCTTCTTTGATTTTTAGTGTCTTACCCTTCATAGATTTAGATTCTACCTTTTTGGTTTCAAAGATGGGTTTAGACACATGGCTTCTTCTTAGTTTGCACTCAAACCTAAAATGCCCTTCAATGCCACAATAATTACATTTAGTTTTGGGCAAAGGAGAGTGAGTGCTAGAGAATGAGGACTCACCTTTCACTAAAGTGTTGGTGAAGCTAGGGTCATGTGAAATATTCCTATCAAATCCAAGACCTGTCCTATCTCTCTGAGATTTACCCAATTTAAATAACTTTTCAAATTTCTTTTCACCTTGGGTAAATTTGCACTCATCCTTTTGTTTGTAGCTTTCAAGTTGAGTGACTTTGGTTATAAGGATTGAATTTTCATTTTTGACTTTTGAAAGTTCATTTTCGATTTCCTTATATTTGATTAGTTCTTCTTGAGCAAGATTTAATTCAAGTTTTAGTTCATTAACAACTTTAGATCCAAGTTCTAAGTTTTTTAAATTACTTTGAGCATTAGACAAGTTTTCCTTGGAAATTGTCATTTTGGATTCTAAATTGATAATGTCTTTGTCTTGCTATTGTAGTTGATCTCTTAGATTTAGATTTTCTTTATTAAGCTCATCATAACTTATCTTAATCTCATTAGTTCATCTTTGATATTAGATAGGTTATGTAAAGAGCACATAAACTAAGAATCTAAACATTGTATGACTTCTTCTTTCTCTCTAAGTTCATCTTTAGAAGAAACTAATTCTTTGTTTAGATTTTTAGATTCTTCTCTTAATCTTTTATTTTTCTTATCAAGCTCTACGGACAAAGTATATAATTACTCATAGGCTTGTTGAAGTTCTTCTTCATTATAATCATTTTCTTCTTCTTTTGAATCAAATTGAGATTCATTAATTTGAGGGTTTGAATCTCCAATAGAAGGAAGAAGGAGGGGTCTAGAAGAATCTAAACAATCTATTATAGTGGAATCCATTCTAATGATTTTCATGAAAGCACAACACTAGGGTTTTGACTCTAGGTTTTTACACCTAATCAAGAGTTCTAAACACTTGATCCTAATATAGAGCACGAGGCTCTGATACCAATTGAAAGTCCTAGGATCCTAACCCGAGAGGGGGGGGGGGGGGGGGGGGTGAATAGGGTGTGCTACAATATGTGACAAATTATGACAAATTTTAACTTCTTAAAATAAACTAGTCACAAATGATGATTTATCAACCAAGATGCGAAAACTAATAAAGCAATCACTACAAGCAAACACTACTACACAAAGATTTATAGCGGTTCGGCCTCAATGCCTACATCCACTACCAGCTTGTGATCCAATCACCCCACCGGATTTCCACTATCTATGATTTTCAATAGGCTAAGCAATAACCTTTACAATGTTGTTTTTCTAGGCTAAACAACAACCTTTACAAGATGCTTTTCTAGGCTAAGCAATAACCTTTACACAATGTTTTTCTTAGGCTAAGCAATAACCTTTACAAGAAAAATATTTCTGTTAAAGAAGTGTCTACAAAAACACTCAAAGAGATACAATTTAAGCTCAATAAATTTGCCTCTTAAATAGGCGGATATGAAAGTGAAAAACTAACTCACACAAACACAAAATGAATGCAAAGATGTATGCTCATGATGTGTGTGTGTGTGATAACTTCAATCAAGTTTAAAAAGAAAGCTCAATCAATATATGCTCAAAGCATTTTAAAGTTTAAGGCACATAAAATATTTGATTGAAGTGAAGTGCAAATCACATGTATAGATACAAACTTGTTAATGATATGAAAATCAAAGGTTCACAAGTTGTATGAAATTAATTAACTTAAGACATGTGATGCATGTGCAATGTTGTTTTCAAACCCAAATTAATTTAACTAAAGTTTAAATGAATGAAAACAACAAATAAAGATTCAACCAAGAAAATGAATCATGCTTAAAAAGAAATCAAAGATTTTGGCTAAGCATGATTAAGGAAGATTTTAAAACAACTTGGATTGAAATCAAAGTGAAGAATCCAATCTTAATTAGATCAAAGATTAAGAGAAGAATGGATTCGCCACATCATAGTTATAATGCTAAAATTCATTTACCAATAATTTAAACGAAGCATATAACATATGATTAAGAAAGGTAAAGCTTACTTAGAGATTTAACTTTATTAATCCAAGCTTTAGCTCTCCAAATGACCCCTTGGTCTCTTTTAGTTCATCCCCTTTGTCTGGTCTCCAAACACCTCAAAGAAGGCTTAAAAATCTCTCACTTTGGCAAAGGAATGAACTTCATTTTATAGCCAAAAAATGCCCAACGGCTAGTCCCCGGTCGACCCCATGACCCCCGGGTCGACCTGGCCTTCACAACGGTCATAAAACTGACTATTTGACAGGAGCCCCAATGGCTCTTTCCCGGTTGACCTGGCCTTTCCCCGGTCGACCTGGTCCTTCCCCGGTCAACCTAGCCTTCTGTTGGCCCGGTCGACCTAGCCCACTGCGGGTCGACTTGGGATCAAAATTCCCCAATTTTGCATTTTTCAAAGTATTTTCTTGAGGGAGCTTTTGGGCCATTAAACCAAGCTTGGAATCATGATTTAAATCAAACTAAGAGGCTTAAAATCATGAAACACAAAAAGCCTAAAATGATTTGAAAGATTTAAAACATAGGCTAGCTTGATTTGGTAAAACTTCTTTTCAAATTAAAATGCGTCCAAGTTTAAAAACAAAACATGCATAAATCAACATTTTTACAAGTCTTAAAAACAATGCATGTATAAATCAAGATTTCAAGTTTTTCTAAATCAATGCATGTGAGTAAATTCAAATGATGCTAGAATGATAATGCATCCATCAAATTGCAATACACAAATTTCCTAACATATGTGACCTTTAATGAGTCTGTTATGTTCAAACCGAAGGAGTGCCATGATGCTGGAAATAAAAATGATGTCAGTAAAAAGGTGGAGGATAAAAACGGTGGTGTCAGTAAATAGGTGGAGCTTGAGAAGGAAGCTTCAGAAAACTTGCAGGATAAGGTGCAAGCAGATGTTCTAGTTTGACATAATGTAGAGGAGATGCAAAGCTCAAATGAGGAAACTGTAGTTCCAAATGATTACATGCTTACCAGGGACAAAGAGAGGAGGCAGATTAAGCAACCTCAAAGATACGGGTATGAAGATATTGTTGCCTACGCTCTTAATACAGCTAAAAGTATTGAGTCAGAGCCGGTTACATATCGGGATGTCGTCACTAGCAAGAAAATCAGTAAGATGGGCTATAGCCATTGGTGAGGAGATTGAATCTCTTCACAAAAATAAAACTTGGGCGCTGGTGAAACCTTCAAACGGCCAGAAGATTGTTGGTTGCAAATGGGTCTTCAAGAAAAAGGAAGGAACTCCAGGGGTGGAAGATGCTAGGTTCAAAGCACAACTGGTTATAAAAGGCTATACTCAAAGGGAGGGTGTTGACTTCAATGAAGTGTTCTCTCATGTGGTGAAGCATAATTCTATCTGGGTGCTACTTGCTATGGTTTCTAAATTGAATTTAGAACTGGAGCAGCTTGATGTCAAGACTGCGTTTTTACATGGCGAGTTAAATGAACAGATTTATATGCATCAACTAGAGGGGTTTGAAATTCTTGGAAAGGAAGACCACGTATATTTGCTAAAGAAATTGTTGTATGGCCTGAAGCAGTCTCCTATGCAGTGGTACAAGCGTTTCGATACCTTTATGGTTGGAAACAGTTATTGCAGGAGTGCATATGACAGTTGTGTCTATCACAAGAAGCATTCAAATGGCTCGTATGCCTATTTGCTATTATATGTTAATGACATGTTGATTGCTGCAAAGGACATGTCTGAGATCAATAGGTTAAAGGCTCAATTAAATGGTGAATTTGAGATGAAAGACTTATGTGCTGCAAAGAAAAATCTTGGAATGGAGATTCGAAGGGACCAGAAAGTAGGCAAATTGTCCTTGTCACAAAAGGGGTACCTTGAGAAGGTTCTGGAGCGCTTTGGTATACAAAGTTCGAAACTTGTGAACACTCCACTGGTAGCCCATTTCAAACTTTCTGCTACTTTATCAATACAAACTGAGGAAGAGGTGGAGCACATGTCTCTTGTTCCTTATGCTAGTGCAGTTGGGAATATCATGTATGCCACGGTTTGTACGAGGTCAGATATTTCTCATGCAGTTATTATAGTTAGCAGATACATGGATAACCCCGGGAAGGCCTATTGGCAGGCAGTGAAATGGATACTCCATTACTTGAAAGGTACTACTGATGTTGGGATAGTGTATGACTGAAGCTACAACACTTCTGGAAGTGTTATTGGATATGTGGATTTAGATTTTGCTGGAGGTTTATACAGAAGAAGGTCTTTGACTGGTTATGCCTTCACTTTTGCTAGCAGTTCCATTAGTTGGAAGGCAGCATTGCAATCCAAAGTTGTCTTGTCTACCACTGAAACAGAATATATGGCACCTACAGAGGCAGTGAATAAAGCTATTTGGTTGGAGATCTGGATTGGAACAGAAGCTCACAACTATTTTCTGTGACAGTCAGAGTGCGATCGATCTGACACACAATCCTAAGTATCATGGAAAGACGAAACACATTGATGTTAGGGCACACTTCATTCGAGATGTCATCGCCGAGGGTGCTATTGCAATAGTTAAGATTGCTATGGCGAACAATCCAACAGACATGATGACCAAGACTGCTGCAGCAGTCAAGTTCAAGCATTGCTTGGACTTGATCAGTGTAGTCAATACCTGAGTGCCCCCAGGGGCAGGTGGAGACGGTGAGACGCGTTTTATGCATGAGGATCCGCTTCAATGTTCGCCAAGGTGGAGATTTGTTAATTAGTATGGCTCACTAGTAATTAGTAAGTCTTGGTTAACTGGGCCCTTGGATTGCCCAAGTTGTACTGTGATTAGAAGTATGCCTATTATAGTAAGTCTACTGTGATTAAAAGTAGGGTTTGGGTGTAACAGGGTTTGGGGCTGATATTATAAATAGAGACCCAGAGTCTCTAGGATGTACACACAACTCTCTGATTGCATAGTGACTCTCCTATCTTCCCATGAACGTAGGCCAAAAGCTGAACCATGTAAATCTCTGTGTTCTTCTTGTGTGATTGATCTCTTCTCGTGGCCCAAGATCACAACACTAATTAATCAACCCCAGCGTACCTACATTAAATGGTGTTACGCCTCACATATTTCATGAATTTAATGCTAAATAAAGTCGAGAAAAAGGTGACTCAATGAATAATTGAACACTATATCATAAGTTAGTTGGAAATTGTCGCGACCCCGGAACAGATCCCGGGCCCGCGACGAGTTGAATTTACGATTATTTATGTTTTCCCACAGGTTCCCGCGGTGAGGATTCCTAAAGACACGCGGAATCTGACTCACATGATCAAGTATGCGGAAGCGTGTAGCAAATTACATCAAGATAAACACCAATAAACCCATAAGTGCTATGATAAATAATAACAAGGCATAGTATCAAAGGAAGAAGTTAAAATGGCATTCCCATCAAGATTCAAGTTATGAGACTAACTCCAAAGTAAGTTAAGTTTTAGTTACAACCCATGAGAGGCCAACAGATGCCAATACAATTCTCAAAATAACAAAAGAAACCCATGACATAATGACGAAACTCAAGAACCCGCCCGACGTCTAGTTGACATCGTCGGGCTGCCACTCTCTAACAGGGGTTGGCTCAAAAGCCTCCTCCGGACGCTCCTCCTCAAAGGCAACGTCGCCTGCACCTGGGCACCAACAAACAAGGGTCAAACACAACGGTTTGACAGGTAATCAATTTAAGTGAAAACATGGAACAAATAACGTGATAAGAAAACATATAAACAAATCCCTGATTTGAAATACTACAATGACTGAGATACATTTTCGAGAATACAACATAGCTGAGATACTAAAACAAACTAGCATGAGTACATATAATATCATGAATAGTTACAATCCACAAAGAGCCCATCCGTTCTCTATCATTTATAATGAAAAGAGCAAGCACGCACGACAAGCACGATATACATAATATAATCACGACATGATTCCCACATATACGGGGATTTCCGGCTGCAGAACCAGACACGCACGATGTGTAATAAAGTACACGACCAGTCTGCAGACAGTCCACATGTTTAAGGACCCACAGACAGTGGATCAAACTGAAAGGACAGTCCAAGCTCAGTGGTGTTCACTTAATTCATGAATGCACAAAACATGCGAAACACGGTCTAAACACGTCGAGAAAAAAAAGGGGGAAAATCACTTATCAAACACAACAAACACGACTAGCAAAAGGCATAATTAATATGCATGACACGCTTAGGAAGTGATCCCCTTTTTCTTGAAACAAATCTTCCAAACGAGCTTATACTTGAAATTCAAAACGAGTGCACGACGGTACTTATCGTACCAAGACGAAAATTCAAAATACGAAATCTGACAAGCAGGTGTTAAGGCTACTAATTGACCTTTGTGTAATTGGGACCCCAAATGTCGAAATATACAAGAATTGGTGTCCCCGAAGTTGGGTTGCATTTCGAAGTTCCATTTACTCAATGTCAAGTCAAAACCCTTAACATAGCCTAGTTTTTCAACCTTCAAGAAAATACACAAATGAAATAATTCTTCTTCCTGAATCTGGCAGGTTCGCTCGAGCGGAACTTGTAAGGTATTGACACTTCGCTCGAGCGAGACAGTTCGCTCGAGCGGACAATAAGGTCGCTCGGGCGGACAACTCTCTATCTTGCTTCAGATTACACAGTGGGTAGTTCGCTCGAGCGGACATAAGGTCGCTCGAGCGGACAGCTCTCTGCCTGCGCTCGGACCAACCATTGGCTTGGTCGCTCGAGAGGACCCAAGGGTCGCTCGAGCGGACAAGCTTCTGCCTGTGCTCGCTGAGTGCAGAAAAAAACCTTTCTCTTGTACAACTTCCCATACATTTCTCTCCTTCTTCTCATCCTTAAGTCACATACAATCCCTTGAGCCTTGATGCTCACCAAGGGTTCATTTTCACCATTTCAAACATCCAATCCAATGAAAACATGATCATGAAGCTTGTAAACAAGTTTATATGCAAAATTCCAAAAATCACAATGAAATCAAAATACACATGCAACATTGAACCTATGGAGATTACTTGCCTTAGTCCAAGATGTCTCACACTTCTCCAAGCACTTCACTCACTAATCCAAAGAACTACAAAAATCCATGAAAATCACACAAAACTCACTCAATCTTGAAAACAAGAAACCCATTTTACCAAAGGGGTTTGTAACATGAAAAACAAGATTTTAAGGAACTAAAAAGACTTTATGAAAAGTATGGGTTGAAGCTCTTACCTACAAATGGCCAAACAAGGAGAGATGAGGAAAATGTAGAGCTTGTCCCAGAAGAAACTCCAAGAAATTTGTACCAATAGAAAGCTTGCAAGGAGAGGAAGAAGATGATGGTCTTGGAATTTTATTTGGAGATCTCTAGCTAGATCATGCAAGGTGAGGGAGATGGAAAGGAAAGAGGGATTTTCAGCCGTAGGTTAAGAAAGTTGCAGGAATTTTGGGGAAATGAATGAAAGAGATGAGGGTTAGGCTTAAGTGATGACAATGGGGCCCAATGAACTTTGAACTTTGAAGTGACGAAAACATGATCTTGTGGGCCTCGAATGACCTCGACAAAGAAGGATAAAACGATCATCGAATATCTAGTTTCCAAAAAGTATATTTTTGACATGGTTTTGAGATCTCGAAAATTGTGTCCAGATTTGTGTAAAAAGACCACTTTACCCTTTTTGGGCCAAAACTTAGGTTTTTGGGCTTCAAACATGAATGGGCTTAAGATGAAAGTTGTAACACATAGAGAAATCATTCAAATGAAATCAAAATCACAATTACATGGAAACCGATACGATCCTCCCAAGCTTACACGTGCACTCAGGCCTTCCTGAGTGTGTCAGACTAGTACTAAACGTTCTCAAAACTCCCAGTGCTATGTCCAAGACTAAAAACTAATTACTTCTAACACAATGACAACTAAACCCACTTAGGACTAAACACATACTAATCATACACTAATTGAATTGGTCTGGGTTGGGGTCTAACAGAAATCATTTATTTGACAAAGATCTAATTTGTCATGCCTTATGCATGTGTCTTTCTTTCTCTTGTTATCCTTAAATGGGTTTTTGGTTTTTCTTTTTAGTCATCATTTATTTTACTTAACTTTATAGTTATTACTTTGACCATTCTCCTCATGTTACAGAATGTTACACCCCGATCCAACTTAACCATGTTTAGTGCTAATTAATTATGTTTTAGTTAATTTATTTATACTCAGTTACTAATTATGGTAATTAGTGTTAATTAGCCCTTATAGGTTGAGTTAGTTGAGTCTTCAGTCTTAAATAGCTGATTTGGAACTGATTTGACTCGATTGGGCAGAGTCGATGGCTTTTACGTAATTATCAATTTTCTCATTTTGCATCATTTACACGTCATCTTGGCATCATCGCGTGTATTTCGATGAGCACATCGATTTTCGTATTAGACTCTACTTCATTTGAGTCTTTATAAAAATCCTAGAAATCAGAGGGGCTTTCTTATAAAAATGGGAACTTTATCCGTTAAAACCTTTCCAAACCCATCCCAATCGATTCATTTCCTTTTGTTGGCTACAAAGGAGCTTCTCTTCTCCTATTTTCCTTCATTTCATATTTCTCTCTTTTCCAATCATCAAGAGGGCTTGTGGCATGTACATTTGGGAACAAGCACTACAACAAACTGCACTTTTAGCGACGAAATTTTTCATCGCCAAAAGTCACAAAAACGTCGGTAAAACCTTTGCCGACGAAAAATTTTTCGTCGGCCAGACGTCGGTAACAATTGGTGGACAAAACATTTTGTCGACGAAAATTTGTTTCGTCGGCAAAAATTTGAATTTTTACCGATGATTATTTGACCTTTACCGACGTTTTTGAAACGTCGTTAAAACTATTTTACATTTCTAAATATTTAATAAATACTTTTACCAATGTTTTTTTTTTCGTTGGTAAAATAAATAAATAAATAAATAAATAAATAAAAACACTTTTACCGACGTTTTTGAAACGTCGTTAAAACTATTTTACATTTCTAAATATTTAATAAATACTTTTACCAACGTTTTTTTTTTCGCCGGTAAAAAAAATAAAAATAAATAATAAATAAAAACACTTTTACCGACGTTTTGTAAGGTTTTTTGTTACTCATGACTGTAACATAATTTTTTTTTTCAATTTTGCAGTTAACAAAGTTACATAGATTAAACTCTGTTTAAACAATTACAATCCAAAAAAGAAAGAAAAGGAAGTCGATTTAGAAATGTGGCAACAGTAACTATAGTAGATTTCAGATTTGACTTCACTGATTTTTGGAGTGTGATGGATGACCTTTATGTTGTTTGAAGTGAAATAGCTATATTTTTTAAGGCAAACAGATCTACCTTGGCATTTGTCTCCTTGTCGTTGAGTGTAATCCAGACCATAGTGTCTATTGGCAGAGCTGTGTAAGGTTGATGAAGTCAGAATAGTTGAAGGAAATGGGAATGGATCTGGGGTATTAGATGTAAGTAGAAGAGTAGTGGAAGAGAAGGAGAAGGGTAAAAAGATCAATGTTGTGTGTTTGTTAGCAATTTATTTCCTTTTGGGAAAAAAAAAATCTTTGTGTCAGATGAGATAATGGAAGGGGGAACAGAGAATGAGACTGGAAAAGCTGGTGAAATCTGTGAAGAGTATGGATTTTACATCTTATCTTGGGGATACTATCGTTTAGGATGTTAAGGATCTACCAAAACCCCACAACCAAATCGAAACCAAACACAGCAAAAACACCCAACCCAACTACAAACACTTCAAATCTCAGAAGAAGCACAAAACCCCAGTACGCAAACAGATTGAATCTTATAGAAAACCAGATAATGCATACTCAGAGATAGCAATCAAACAGCATGATGTCAACATGTCAAAACTGCAGTGACAAACTTAACAAAACTAGTAAATCACTACAGGAATAAAACGTTGGTTTTCTTTGACTTTATGATTTAATAAACCAGGGTAGGGTAGGGTGTTGCAATGGTTAAGGAATTCTCCGTTTAGAAGATAGGTTTTCAGTGACAAGCATCATACACCCAAAAAGGTGTACTCTTTTGATCTTACGAGTGCCAATGTGTGAGCTTGGCAAGAGAGAGAAGAATTCAAAAAAAAATCCAAAAATTTGCAAGAAAGATCTCGGCAAGATTGAATTTTTAGAATCAAAAGGTGTTCATACAAACACAAATACCTATCTATCTATCTTTCCACCATTCTCCATTACCGAATCACACAAATCTGTTGACAAGATTGAACTTTTAGAATCGAAAGGCGTTCAAACAAACATGAAAACTTTGCCGCAAAACACAAAATTGCAAGAAAATCACCTTCCATTGCCTCGCCTTTCGAGCTCGAAAATGTTAGCAATCTCCGGATCGACCTCTTGCAGAGGCGTGTTGAGTTGCTTTGGCCACTGAAATCGAAACCCACCGTTAGATCTCCCAAACACTAAAACCAACGGCCCCGATTTCAAAATCGACTAATCCAACTTTGCAGAAAGACACAAGAGAAATTGCCATAAATGGGTGTTAATCAACCAACAAAAAACATCCAATAAAAACAACAACTCACTCTGAATCATCCTTAAGCAAGGAACTGCAATCAAATGAATCAAGTGCAAGAAAAATAAATAAATCAAGTACAAGAAAATTCTTACTTATGAAAGAATAGTTTGTCGAATCGAGCCACAAAAGAAGGTTTTACTTGTTCAAACCCTTGAGATTCCATTACATTCATCACACTCTGAAAAGAAGTTTCCAAGTCCAGGCGAATCTTCTGTGGTATAGATAGCCATGGCCTATCTGAAGAGCTTTCTGTCACTTCACTTGTCTCTAGAAACCAAGACAATGCTTACATTCAGATTGCATACTTTTCAATATAGAAGTAAAAGAAATAAACCATAAATTAGTAACTGTCTAGTGAAAATAGAGTAGAAACCTCCGAATGGACGCTCATGCACTAAAGTGAGTGGTTTTTCACACCTTCTGCGCTCAACGGGTTCACAAGAAATCGGCTCCAGCCTCACTGAAGTTGAAAAATGACCGTCGTCTGTCAAACCAACTGCCCACCGTCTTGAAATGGAATTCTTAGCATAAGCGATTTCCCACCATCTTGAAATGGAATTCTTAGCATAAGCGATCTTTCCACCTTATGAAGCATGTTGGTCTTTCCTTCTCGTCAAATTCGATGTGGACCTGGGGTTTGAATTTCTTTCAAATTGAGGAAGCAACGAAGAAGGAGCGGGCACCGGCCTCTTCCCATCGTCAAAATGCCGCTTATGTGGAGGGATGTATGCCATAAGGATATATCATTGACACTAAACTACTCAAATCTTTACCCTAAAAGAAGATAGAACTAAACATCTCAAATCACTGATAATGAAGTTAAGTATCATAAAATCCATGCATTTAATCAGCATCAACAAGGAAAACACAATGAGCTTTCAATACAGAAATCAAACTAGAGTGAACAATCCAAAAACAGAGATTACTTGAAAACTCAAAGAACCTGACAAGAGCCTTCCAAAGATGTAAAACTCAATTGACTACCCAAATCAGTCTAGTACAAACTCTGACATCAGTTTGTCTACCCAAAAGCCCCCAATTGATTCTATTAGAGATCATTTGAATGCAAGAGAATCTAAGAAAAAAAAATTTCTCTTATGTATGGAGTGGCAATGACCTAAGAAGAAGGTACTTGGGAATGTTAGATAGACTGCAAGAGTTTCTGACAAGAACTTGGGCAATTGGGAATTCCAAATACCAGTTAGAATTTGTCCACTGCAACCCATCTTTGATTAGTGAGGATCACACACAAATTCCAGAATTCCAGAATTCTCTTGTGAAATTAGAATTTTCAAAGTCCCATTCAGAGAAATTGGGGGGTGTACGATTTCTACAAATTATTGCAATCAAGTTCAAGAAGGCGCTTCTGAAGTCATTTCCTAGCCTTCTGAGGAAAATTAGATCCCTCAATATTGGTATAAAACTTCTCCTAAGAGAACCCAATCGAGAAAAGACTGAATTTTTTCAAAGAAAATTCACACAGCCGAAAACACCCACTAGGTTTATTACCGTAACCCGAGATTTCTCCTTGTCGTAGATTTCTTCATTGGGTAGAGACAGAGAGGGCGCAGAGAGATCGAGTGAGAGAGAAAGAAAGAGAGAGGGCAGAGATGGGTTCTAGAGCAGAGATGGGCTTCTGGAGGCGGGAGAGAATGAAATGAGTCAGGAGAGGGAAAAGAGGGCTTTTGGACGCGGGAGAGGAAAACTAGATCTTTACCGACGTTTAGATTAAACGTCGGTAAAAATTATTTTATTTTTATTATTTAAAGTGAACAACCTTTACCGACGTTTTCTATAAAACGTCGGTAATAAATTTAACCAATGCAAATTTTCGTCGGTAAAAGCGAAAAATCATAGGCAAATGTATATGATTTTTAATTTTCCTAAAAATAAAATTAAACTTTACCAACGTTTAATACGAAACGTCGCTAAAAGTGCATTTTAATATTTATTTTTCCGAAAATGAAATAAATAATAAAATTGACCTTTGCCGACGATGTTTTTTCGTCGGCAAAATATAAATGAAAAATAAATAAAACATAAAATACTTTTACCGACGTTTTTTTTTGTCGGTAAAATAAAAAGAGAAAATAAATAATAAATATAAGACTTTTACCGACGAAACAAAAAGGTCGGTAAAATCCAACAAAACGTCGCTAAAAGTCATTTTTACTTTTCTTTTTATTTTCAAGATTGAACTTTCAACGACGTTTTTAATGAAAACGTCGGTAAAAATTAACTTTTACTGACGTTTTATAAAAAACATCGGTAAAAGTCGAGATTTTACCGGCGTTTTATAGGAACATCGGTAAAAGTTAAATTTTACCGACGAATTTATAAAAGCGTCGCTAAAAAATGTGGGTAAAAGTGCAAGTTGTTGTAGTGAAGACTTGGAGTCTTCTTCATCCTCCTTTTCTCCTTGTGGACAAGACCCACCTCCACCATCTCCTATTCTCTTCAAATTCGAAATCCTTGCTAAAGAGGTAAGCATCAAACTCTTTCGTTTAGGTTTTTGAGTTGTAATAGAGTCAAGGGACTCATAGTTGACCATACAAGCATATTCATTTGTTTTTTTTCCATGTGCATTTGTGATTAGGGTTTGGTATTTGAGGGTTTTCGGATTCTTGTGACCTAGAGAGTGAAAAGAGAGCTTGTAAGGTTTAATTTGAGGCAAGTATAAGCTAATTTGGATTTACATATTGTTTAATTCATCTATTGATTCAAAAACTCTATTTCTTCAATGATTCTAGTTTCTCAATGGATTGGTTTTATTCATTTGAATGGATGGAGATGATTGGAGGGATTAAGTGTGTAAATGGGAGCAAGGAGGCTCCATTGTGTAGGTTGTGTGATAGAAGAATGTGTGAGAAGGAATGGAAGGAAGAAAACATGGAAATTTCGAAACCAGGAATTCGGGAGTGTTCGCTCGAGCGAACTTTCCTTCTGAAGTACTCGCTCAATCGAACAAAGGGGTCACCCGAGTGACCAACCCTCTGGGTCCACTCGAGCGAACCTGAAATTGAGGCTGGGTCCTTTCTGACTCAATGCATGTAAGGGTGAATTATCACCCCTAATCTATAATTTACCACGCTAATAATCTCTAATAGATCATTAGGGTGCATACCCTTGTTTCCATAGGTGGTTAAGGCTTCTAAGACCTTTATGACCCTAGAAAGGAACCTTTAACCTCATTCTTTGGTCTAATGGGCAATTTTTGGTCTAGAACTTTGCCATGAGGGTTAGTTTTGAAATTTCAACACATTCCTCATGACAAGTGACACTCAACAAGATAGTAGCAGTTGACCATTCAAAACTACCTTGTATTGGACGGTGAGAGACTATGAGTAATAGGCTAGAATTGGCCAGTAAAAATGTCTTGATTCCTCTAAATTTATTGCATTCGATATTGAAGTCAAACTTCCTTATTGATATCAAATCCTAATTAAGTATTTAGTTGCATTATTAGTATCAATTATGGTCAGATTATCTATTTCCAATTCGTGGCTTTGATTGTCATATAATCATTTCAATATTCGTTGGAAATGTGGATTGAGTAAGTAGTTGTGTGTATGTAATTATTATTCGATTCGATTATGAACAAGTGAATGTTGACTTACTCAAATTCGATTATTATTTGATTCGATCAAGTCGGTACTACTTAGCTTCGACACTGTGATACCAGACGTGATTGAACATGGTTTAGTTATTCGAGACTACTGTAGTCGGTCATCTAGAGCACCGGAACTCTAGAACCAGATAGCCAGCTAGCCTTTGGTCGGGCAACAGATGACATCCCAACTAGATTCGCACTCTTTTGAGAGGACAAGTTCAATGTAGTAGCCAATTAGTATGTTTTATTTCCCATTGATCCATGAGGATGAATTATTCAATTTTCGCACAATTTGCCTTGTGATTTCTTAGCATTGACATCTGTTAATTTAATTTTCTTTTAATTCGATTTGTAACAATATTTATTTCCTTATTAATGCCTATACTTGTTGAATCGTTGTATTAAGATATTATACTTGGTGTCACAGTCGCAGGTGTTGCTCCGGCCCTTAGGAGGCCTAAGAGGGAGAGGAGGGTATTGAAGAGCTTCCTCTAGGATTAGAGGAGTAGCCGGATTATGGGCCAGTGTAGATACTTCCTCCTTTGGAGAGAGTGATGTACGTGAAGAGGGTTGCAGATAGAGTGTGGCTAGCCCCTTTTTGTGTGGGTCACACTTAGCCTATTAGTTATACTTTTGATATAGTTGTGCAGGGTTCTTTTATACACCCTCTTTTGTAAATCAATGTATATACTTTTGTATAAACTTGAACGTTTAATTGGACTGAATGGGAAATGATACTTTATGTGTATGGATTATAACTTCCGCTAAACTTTAAATGTTATTGACAGGTGCTAGTGAGCTAGACTCACTTGTAGCAAAGTTATTTTTCTCCTTTGTGTGTTGTATTTGGCACGAGACAGGTACAATATCACGAGAGTACATGTGTCTCACCTCGGGGATTACCCTAAGTCAGGGTGATTCGGGATCGGGAGAATTATCAAGGAAGCCCGTACTTAGCATGGACATTAATTACAAAAATATAAAGAATAACTAATATATAAATATAATGTTAATATATGCATTAATAATAATAATATAATAATAATAATATATAGATTTGAAAAGCCTGTAAAAGAATATTAGTGCCATAATATTGTTAATATAATAATATTAATATTATTATTTCAATGTTATGACATCAATGCATCATTATACAAATATCATAATACAAAACACATATATTATATATAAAGTTTAATATAACCATCAGTATAAACATTAATGTAACATTAATATTAGTATTCTGATATAAAATATCAGAGCATTAATTGTTAGGGATTTTGTGTGCTGCAATTTGATGGTTGTATTATCATGTTATCATCATTTGAGTTTTCTCACATGTATTGTTTTTTAAAAACTTCAAAATCTTGATTTTAACATACATTGGTTTAAAACTTACGTGACATGCATGTTATAGATTTTAAACTTGAATGCATTAAGTTTTCAAAAGAAGATTTTCGAATCATGCAAGCCTTTGGGCCTAGATTCATAAATCATCTTAGGTATTGATAGGTTCATATTTTGGAAAACACTTTTGGAATGATTTAAACATGAATCTAAGCATCAGGCGTAGAGCTCTCACTAGGAAAATACTTTGGAGTAGCTCTTTGCTTAATCTTTTTAAAAAGACAATTTTTTTGTGCTACAGTAACTTTTCTACAGTACTTCGCCACAATACTTTTGCTATAGTACTTTGCTCCAGTGTTTTGCTACAGTATTTCGATTAACCGAACTCATGTTGGTTAACTGAACCTTGACCGAATCCACTTCGGTTCAAGTTGTAGAATGATCAAAACTAGTCTTTCTTTTGTTTTTTTTTTTTTTTACTGTTAAGAGTTCGGTTAACCAAACTTGAAGTCGGTTAACCGACCAAGTAGCCGTTGGACAACTTTTTCTATGTATATAGCTCATTCCAAGGCCAAAAGAGAGGAACCAAGAGGTACTACTTGAGGCCCAAACAAAGGGGAATGAGCTCAGGAGAAATCTTCTAAGCCACACTGCTTCCTTAGCTGCTTCACAAGCCACTACATACTCACCTTCCAATGTGTAATCAGTAGTAAAATCATGTTCGATATTCCTCCAGCTGATGGCTCCGCTGCCAAGCATAAACACATATCCAGAGGTAGATTTTCCGAAATCCTTATCTGACATAAAGTCAAATCTGTGTATCCAACTAGAATAAGCTCATTACTACCGTAAATTAAAATGTAATCTCTAGTTCTTCTCAAGTATTTGAGAATATACTTTACAGCAGTCCAATGGTTAGGACTTGGGTTTGATTGATATCTCCTGACTAGGCCCACTGAGTGACATATGTCTGGTCTAATACAAAGCATATTGTACATGAGGCTACCAACAGCTGAAGCATATGATACCATTCTCATCTGCTTCTTTTTCTCAGTTGTCTTGGGCCACTGATCCTTGAAAAGGTACACTTTATGCCCGAATGCAGTAATACTCTTTTTAGAGTTCTACATAGTAAACCGCACCATACCTTATCTATATACGCAGCTTGAGATAAGTCAATCATCTTATTTTTCCGATCTTGATGAAGCTTGATCCTTAGGATGTAGTTGGTGTCGCGACCCCGGAACGGATCCCGGGCCCGCGACGCAGTAGATGATGCTTTCCCACAGGTTCCCGCGGTGAGGATTCCCAAAGGCAAGCGGAATCTGGCTCACACGTACAAGCTTTGCGGAAGCGTGTAGCAAAACACAACAAGATGAGCACCAATAAAATATTTAAGTGCTCTAACAATAATAAACAAGGCATAGTTTCAAAGAAAGAAGCTATCAAGGCATTCCCATTATAATTCAAGTTACAAGACGAACAAGAAGTGATTTAAGTTTAGTTACAATTCCATAAGAGGCCAACAGAGGCCAATACACTTCTCCAAAATATAACTAAAAGAAACCCCAAGACAAAAGGTGACGAGACTCAAGAACCCGCCCGACGTCTAGATGACATCGTCGGGCTGCCACTCTCTCACAGGGGTTGGCTCACAAGCCTCCTCCTGACGCTCCTCCTCAAAGGTAACGTCTCCTGCACCTGGGCACCAACAAACAAGGGTCAAACACGACGGTTTGGCAGGTAATCAATCTAGGCATGAACATGAACAATAACATTTAGAGAAAACATGCAAGCAAATCTTTGATATGAAATACTATCAAAACTGAGGTAAATTTTCAAGAATACGAACAAAGCTGAGATACCGAAACAACTAGCATGAATACATAATATATATCATGAACAGTTACAATCCACAAAGAGCCCATCCTTTCTCTATCATTTATATAATGAAAAGAGCAAGCACGCACGACAAGCACGATATACATAATATAAGCACGACACGATTTCCCACAAAGACGGGAATTCCGGCCGCGGAACCGGACACGCACGATGTGTAATAAATACACGACCAGTCTGCAGACAGTCCACATGGTTAAAGACCCGCAGACAGTGGATCAGACTGAAAGGGCAGTCTAAGCTCAGTGGTGTTTACTTAATTCATGAATGCACAAAACACGCGAGATATTAGCAAAACTTGTCGAGATAAAAAGGGGGAAATCACTTATCAAAACACGATGAACACGACTAGCAAGGGCATAATTAATATGCATAACACGCTTAGGAAGTGATCCCCTTTTTCTTGAAACACATCTTCAAAACTAGCTTGTACTTAACTTCAAAACGAGTACACGATGATCTTCATTATATCGAAACCAAAGCACGAATACAAAGCCTATCAAGTTCATGCAAGGACCCTTGGTTGATCGTTATGCAGCCGAAGCCCAAATGTTGGAATTAAAACAGAATTGGTGCCCCCGAAGTTCAAGGACATCTCGAGTTTCGAGTGCATAATATCAGGCTAAATGCCCCTAAACATGTTCTAGTTTTCATTCTTGCAAAAACTCTTCAAAACAAGCAAATGTGTCAATTTCGGTCAGCTCGCGGTCAGCTGTCGGCTAGCCGAAATGGGAACTGGTGGCTAGCCGCAAGGTGACCGCTGGAAACCCAGGTCTGAAACAGCTCTCTGGAAAAGGAACCGAAATGCCCGCGGTTGGCTTACGGTTAGCCGCAAGGGAGGCTGACGGTTAACCGCAAGCTGACCGCAGGGCTGACCGCCGAACCCTGATGCAAAAGCCAGCTACTGGAAAAGTAACCGCCGAGTTCGGTTAGCCTGCGGTTAGCCGAAGTGGAGACTGGCGGCTAGCCGCAAGCTGACCGCCAATGCACGGGACGCGCGGTTCAGTGCAGGTTTTTCACATTTTCTTCTACCCTTCTTCTTATTCTCATTCCACCTGCATTCCCTTGAGCCTACATGCTCTCCAAGGGTAAAATACACATCTTTTTCCAATCTTAAGCATTCAATCCAAAGAAAACATAATCATGAAACTTGTAAACATATTTGTATGCAAAAATTCCAAAACCACAAATGTAGCTTAAAATACACATGCACAATGGTCCTATAGAGATTACTTGCCTTGCCCAAATGCTAAACAATCCTTCTCAAGCACTTCTCTCAAGCTAATCCAACACTATAAGAAAACCCAAGAGAAAACCACACAACTTACTAAAAAAAAATGGAACCAAGGAACCCATTTTAACAAAAAGGGTTTGCAAACATGAAAAACATGATCTTAAGGAACCAAAATAACTTCATGAAAATTATGAGTGGAAGCTCTTACCTAGAGAAGGTCAAACAAGAAGAGATGAAGAAGATTGAAGGCTTGTCTCACAAGAAGTTCCAAGAAGTTTATACCAATAAAGAGCTTGCAAGGAGATGAAGAAGATGATAAGCTTGGAATTCTATTTGGAGCTCTCTAGCCAAAACATGCAAGATGAAGAAGATTGAAGAGAAGAAGAGCTTTCCTTGCCCTAGGTCAAGAAAGTTGCATGAATTGGTAAAGTGAATGAAAAGAGAGGGAGATGGGGCTTTAGTGAGGAAAATGGGACCCAACTAGCTGAACTTGAAGTGACCAAAACATGATATTGGGAGCCTCGGATGACTTCGACGAAGAAGGATAAAACGATTGTCGAAAAATCTAGTTTCCAAAAAGTATATTTTTGACATGGTTTTGAGATCTCGAAAATTGTGTCCAGATTTGTGCAAGAAAGACAATTTTACCCTCTTTGGGCCAAAACATAGGTTTTTGGGCTTCAAACACAACTGGGCTTAAAACGAAAGTTGCAACTCGTCGGAACATCATTCAAATGAAATTAAAATCACACTCACACGGAAATCAATACGATCTTCCCAAACTTACACGCGCACTCAGGCCTTCCTAAGTGTGTCTGGCTAATACTAAACGTTCTCAAAATTCCCAAAGCTATGTCCAAGACTAAAACTAATCATTTCTAACTCAACAACAACTAAACCCACTTAGGACTAAACACACACTAATCGCACGCTAATCGACTTGGTCTGGGTCGGGGTCTAACAGTTGGCTTCTCCCAAACCCTTCATATTAAATGTAAGGTCCGCGACCTTACTAGGTAAATTGGGCCCAATAACAGGACTGTTGACCCGTTTATTTTATTATTATTATAATTAATTTATTGTTAGATATTTAAGTTGGTTTAGGCCTTGAGTGAGTTTCTTTTAGTGTTAGAATAGTGTCTATGAAGTTTCGTTCGATTTCGAGTTCGTTTGATCTTAGCAAGGGGGTGGTTTGCAATTTAGGAAAAAATGAGTGTTTTTCCAAAAATTCTTATCATCATGATTTTGGGTTCGTTGGAAAGGTCTCGTCGCGCTGATCATTTTTGTCTCCTGGCTCGTCGCGATCCGACGATCAGAAACGCTTCAAGTGGCCCATTTCTTTTTCGGACCCACTTAAGGGCAATTCAGCCTTTTCCTCCCTCTCTTCTTCTTAAATAGGGATTAGCCCTAATCTCTTAATCATCTTCACAAGGAACGAGAGCTACAACAACACATCTTCTTCCTCTTCTCTTCTCAAGCCCAGAACTCTACCCGGGAGAGATCACCTCCGCGATCCGAACCACTTATCTTCATCCTCTCGATCTCCTCTTTCCATTGATACCGGTTTGGTGAGATTTCCCTCACGCTCATCTTTCAATCATCTTCTCTTTTGGTTAGATTTGAGTTTGATCTCGATCTTTTCCTCTCTTTTCTTCTCCTTGGCGTTTTAGGTTACGTTTGGTTGGGTTAGATTCGTGGATTTCGTGATAGAAAGCTTCTCCTCACGTTTTCCCTATTTCAATCTTCTTCTTGGTTGAGGCAAGTAGGTATGCATTTTATATTTAAACATGTGTGTATGGTTTTCTATTGATTGCAATGATTTATTGTTAGAATAACCCAAATTCCAAGCTTTGGTTATGTTTTGATTTGGGATTTATATGATAGAATAGGTTTGGGGAGTATTTGGTTTGAATTAATTGTTAAAATGGTAGCTTTGGAGATTTTTAATTTGATAGAATGGATGGAAATGATGATTGTGATGAAATGGGAGCATGAAAGCTCATTTTTTGCTGGGTTACCCATGGATTGGTAGGAGGAAAAAGGAGAGAAAAACTCATTTTTCAGGGTTCAGGTCTAAAGTGCCGATCGATCGGACCTGCAGACCGATCGATCGGACCTTTTGTCCGATCGATCGGAGGGCAATTTTATAATTTCTGACAACATTTGGAAAAAACTTAGAACACTTGTAACTTTTAATCCGTCCGTCGGATTTCTACATATTATATATTGTTGGAAAGCCCTTGAGATGTAGAATCCAATGATTCTAGTTTCATCACGATTGGAGGTCGGGAAGTGATGTAAGAACTCAGATGATTTATCTAGCCTATATTTTATTGGAAATGAGACCAGTAACTTAGGTTTGGGCCTTAGATGTTAGAAACCATAAACCTACTATTACTTGACCATTAATGGGGATTAAATCGTAGCACGTGGCTTGGTGTGCTTCGATTGGGTTGTCTAGGTATTCGTGTTAGTTTTATGGTCTCAATACTAGTATATGATGAATAAATTGATTAATTTCTTTATTTATCAATATATATTATTGCTTTCCTTTCATGAGATTAATGGTGTTTTATTACTTGTTTGCACATATTTGATACGAATGACATAATGGTTCATGAGATGAACCGGAGTCCATAAGTATACTAGATGTAATACATGTGTATGGATGAGATCCACATACAGGAGACGTATTCCAAATCTTATACTTAAATATCTTCACAACCAGTGATGAGATTAGACATCTCATCTGACAAGGTCGCAGTACTTTGATCACTATGAGATAGTATGATTTGTCTCGATCATCGGAATGTAAGATTCTAGATCATGGTGCTGGTACATTGGATGTATTGAAGGACCATGAGAAGTACCTTATATACATTGTCTTTACTTTAAGGTCTACTCTCATAATTCCCAAGCAATATGCTCATAATCCCGAGACATTAATGAACTCAAGTTTCTACCTATTCATTTGCTTTGAGTCACCAATGAGTGGGGCCAATTGTAGATCAACACCTCGGTGATTTGGGTACGTGGTAGTAGAGCTGTGGGAACATTCAATGGTCAGATGGAATCTATCTTTTATATCCCCTTGTGCCAATTAATGGATTTATCATTGGTAAGTGCGCACCCATTCCAATTAAGAGTTAATTGGATCGGTACCAAATGATCATCATAATTAATTGGGGCTCAAGGATAATAAGATATGGATCTATTTTGGTGGACAGGTCCAATTGATCCATGGATATAGATGGAGGGGCCTACTTGTGGTAATTGAAAAGTTTATGATCTTCATTGTAATATATTCCTAAGACTGGAGTTCAATTGCATTTATATAGTGGAGTTATTTGCAATTAACTGTGGGCCCGGATTACACATGAGATGTGGGGTCGCGTGTCCCAGTTGGAGCCAGCTTTCTTTGGGATCCCTAGTGGTCCCCACGCTAGCCCAAGATATTAGAAAGAAACTAATTATAGTAGAACTCTAAAAGGAAATAGAAAGTTACTATTTCTATTTGAAGTGAGACTTCTAATAGTGGTAATAGTAAGTTATAATTATTAATGGAAGTGAGACTTAGATTTTAATTAGAAAAGGAGGAAGCTACTAATCATATTTGAAGTAAGACATCTAATTGTGATTTAGTAAGCAACTAATTGTTATGGAAGTAAGACTTCTATTTCAATTAGTAAGAGGATGTTGCTTAAGTGCTATAAAAGGAGGAGAGGAGCCCTTGGACGTCCAATGAATATCCCATCTTGGAATTCACGCCCAAGACCCTTAGTGCAAAAGTTGCACACGCCCATCTCTCTCTTTCCCTCTTCTAGTTTTTCTTGTAGTTTCCTTTAGGGTTTTCTCATGGAGATTTCACCGTCTTCTTGAGAAAAGAGAATCTGATACGGGTCATAGCGTGGAAGATCAAAATTTTTTGGAGATTCTAATTTAATTAGTGAAGGTGTTCATCATCAAAGAAAGAAATCAACTTCTCCATTAGAGCACTACTAAGCTCCAAAGGTATAATCTACATCCTTGTATGTTGTAGATTTCGTGGTTGCATGTTTAGGTGTTGTTTTCTATATTCTAGATAGGATATATTGCTGTACATGATTTATGAGTTTGAGGGATTGCATCCTGGATTGGGTTTTGTTGCCTTCTAGATAGTTGATCCATGCATCAAGTGGGTCAAAAGTTTTGAAATCTATCTGATTGGTATCAAGATAGGAAGTTTCCAACAATTGGTATCAGAGCCATACCTCATCTCTAATCATGTAAGATCAATAAGCTTGTTCTAATCTTTGCATGAGATGTGAAGAGGATAGAGCAAGGGCTATGTAAGGATCAATTTTTGATGAATTTACTTGGTTTAATGGTAGATTCATGTTTGGATAGTCATAAAAGGGTTTAATAATGATGGAAGGATGGTAGGAAGCCATTGGAACACTTTGGAAGTGATTCGGTGAAGAATGAACACGAAATAGAAAATCAAGTTGCAGGTTTTCGTCAGTCCGGTCGACCTGGCACTATGCTCCGTCGAGCGGGTGACTTACAGGTCGGTCGACCGAGCCCTCTGGCCGGTCTACCGAGCATACTGCACTGCAGGTCGCAGAAACTGGATTTTTCAATTTTGGGTCTTCTCTTACATCCTATTTTTCCAGCATTATTTGACAGCCTATTTTTGTGATTTGTATGGTTGTATGAGATACTAACTTGCAGATGATCATGCTCTCTCCATATGGCCCACAAGTCTTTTGCTTTCTATTTATGGTTATTGGTTTATTTAAAGCTAAGTATAAAGGGCATCATGGTTTCCTTGGTTTCCCGTGAAAGGGCAAGGCATGATGAATTTCCCTATAGCCCTTTTATTTCCATGTTTGGATTACCATGTAAGTCTCATAATCGAGGCATATGAATTTATGTAATTTTTCTAAATTTGTAAATTCTGGAGATGTCCGAGACGAAGAAGGAAAGCAATGTTGGACTCCTAATAAAAGAGCTTCAAGATTACCGAAAGTGTTTTGGAGTTGCCCAAAGAGTTTGAGGAATTCCAAAGTTTTGGAAAGTCTATTCCGCTAGGGACATGTGGAGGAGAGGACTAGTTTCTAATTTTAGCACTTTCTATTTATGGATGAATGCTTAATTTAGAATATTTCCAAATCTGATCCAACTATTGCAAGTTACTAAAATTGGTCAAATCAAATTAATTTTTGGAAAGAGTTCTAATCAGTATTGATGACCCATGAAATGGACACATTGGTAACACTAATTTAAGAAACTGGACTTTCCAAAAAATAACTTGACTTGGAACCAATCTTTGATCATATCATGAGATGATTTGATGTTCATATATATATGTGGGCCCTAATACCTTATAAGGAAATCCTCAATTCTAAAATATTAAGTGGGAGCGGGGCATTTATATTTAGAAATCCCCATGGTTTTCCACCATAGGTCCATTGTAAGGAAAGTATTAGCCTCGTGCCATCTTGAGAATGGCCATTCCCCACGGAGGGCTTTTGCTTGTCTGGTTACTAGATATGGATCTCCTATAGATAGTGTTGGTGAGACGGAGCCCACTCCCCAAGGAGGAGCTGCTCGCAACAGTTGTCATGCAATGCTAGTTGGTGGGTCACACTTAACTAAAATAATGATGTAATATCCCCAAGGATTTGCCTTATTTATTTTAGAAACCGAAGCTAATCGGGAGTCATTCATTATTTGGTATGAGATACCTAGATAATAATGAATGAAGGGGATCATGGAAAGTTAGTCTTAATCCTAATTTTGACCAACTTTGATCCGCACAAATCTAGGTGGTATTCGCACTCCTCAATGAGGCATACCCTGGAGATTGGGATTCCGATGTATTCTGAATATAGTGGTTATGAGGATTCCCACATAAATTTGGTAGAATACTAAACCCTAATGTCATTTAAATTCATTAATTGAATGTATGGTTATGTACTACAGTTTTTCAAGCATGAATTCAAATACTTTCAATCCACTTGCGATCATCCTCAACCAGAATAAGTTGATAGAATCCAACTTTATAGACTGGAAAAGGACCTTGGATATTATCCTGACCGTTTCAAGATGCAGATATGTCCTTACCATACCCTCCCTTCCTGAGCCTGAGCTTCATGCACCTCAGTATGAAAAGAACCTTTACACCAAATGGACAAAAGACAATGAGGTAGCCATATGTTTTATACAGGCATCCATGTCTTGGTTTTTTACAACACCAACATCAATCCTATAAGTCAGCATACGATATTATATCGAACTTAAAGGAGATGCTTAAGGACCAGGTTAGACCTGCTAGGCAAGTTGCTATGAAGGTGCTAATAAACACTAAGATGGTTGAGGGAACCCCAGTACAAAAACATTTGTTGAAAATGAGTCTCGCATTAAATGAGTTAGATGTACTGGATGTTGCGATTGATAAAGAATCGCAGATCGACATGATCCTTCAGTTACTACTGGATTCTTTCAATCATTTCGAGATCAATTATAATAAATTGGAAATGACCATAGCTAAGCTGTCTCACCAGCTGGTAGTGACTGAGGAAATCATGAAGAAAGAGCAAAATTCCCTCATGACAGAAAAGTCATTTGCTAGGACCAAGCCGAAAGGGAAAGACCGAGATAGCAAGAAGAAATCAGTCATCAAGGGTCATAAGGTGGAGAATGGTTCTACTTGTAGTATGGCCAAGGCTAAGGGTACGGGAGTAAAAGGAAAGTGTTTCCATTGTGGTAAGACAGGACATTGGAAAAGGAATTGTCCAGAATATCTGTCTAAGAAGAAGACCTCAGGTATGAAAGAGTCACTTATTTCTAAAGTTAGTTTTGCAACTGGTACTTTAGAATCTTGGTGTATGGACTCCAGGGCAACTGATCACATATGTAATTCGTTGCAGGGGTTCAGGGAAACCAGGACTTTCAGTGACGGAGAAATCATTGTCAACCTAGGATCTGATGCTAAGGCAGAGGTTGTTTCAGTGGGAGTTATTACATTATGTTTTACAAATGATAAATTGGTTTTGTCAGACACGTTATATGTACCGTCTTTACGGCGGAATTCAATTTCAATTTTGTAAGACCCCGACCCGAGAGAACCCGATTAGTACTAATTAAGTGGCGTATTAGTTCTAAGCTTGATTAGTGATTCTGGCTAAGTTGGGTTTGGAATAGCTTTTGATATAGTTTTGGGGAATTTTGATTGCTTTGGGTTAGTAGGGCCCTTTGGGGGTTCCTTTTCATGACATTGCAAATGTTTGAGGATTTATCAGAGATTTTTTCATTCATTGTTTTAATCTCATTTTATTCGTATTGATAAGCTCTACAACTTTCATGTTGATCCCGTCCCCGTTTGAGATCCCGAAACCCGATTTCATAGCCTTGAGAGCAAAACAGTCATTGCACACAAAATCTGTACCCAAAACTTGATATTCCCGAAATCCGCGAAACATATACTTTTTGGAAACTAGATATTTTGGCGACCATTTCTTTCTTCTTCGTCAAATTCATTAGAAGCCCCGAAAGACAAGATTTCAGCCCTTGGATGTCTTTAGTAGTGGGACCCATTCCCATTTGCCATATAAGGAGAACCCATCTTCCCATTCCCTTTTTCCAGCACAAAAAGAACCTAGGGTTTGCTTTTGGCAACTTTTCTTCTTCCTCTTGCTCTCTCCACCTCCAATCCACACCAAGCTTGCATCAATCAAGAAATGGGAGTTCTCATTCTCCTCCCCACCTTGCAAGCTTCCTTTTGATACCATTTGTAGAAGAATCCACCAACTTTGAGATCTTCATTGAACTAAACCTTGCCATTTGTAGAACCTACAAGTAAGTAATCCTTCCATTCTTATAGATTTGTATTCTTCTAGCCCTATAGGAGCTCCATCTTCATTATTGTAAAGTTTCCCTTTCTATTTCATTGTTTGACTCTTTTAGGGTTTGTTTTTGGGGATTTTGTTCATAGCTTGGATTCCTTGCTTGGAAGAGTATTAGAGCTTGATTGCATTGTTAGAAGACCCAAGGCAAGTGGATGCATGATTTTCCTAAGCTTTCATTGACTTTGGATATTTTCCATTAATGCATATTTATTGCCTTGTTTTGAAATGAATGCTCATGATAGAGTATTAATGGTACATTTATGGTCCAAGAGATGTGTTGGTTTATAGCATTTAATTCCTCTTGTTTTGTCTCAAATATGTATATTATGTGAAATGGTTTCCTTCCTCCTTCCTTTGTATTGGACTTGATGTGGAAGAGTGAAGGTGATGATTGAACACATATTGGAGTTTTGGGGAAGTATAAATAGATGCATTGGAGGAGCTCCTAGCTCAGTTATATTGCAGGGACTAAGTGGAAGTGGGGAGAATGGTTTTGAGGAGGAGAAAGGGCTCAAATCTGAACACAGTGGGTGTTTCCCGCACCTGGTGGTCAGCCAGCGGTCACCTGGCGGCTAACCGCCAGCTAGCCGAAATGTCACGGTGGCTTTTCCAGAGAGCACACTTCTCCACCTGAAAACTCAGTCAGCTCCACGGTTAGCCAGCGGCTAACCGCCGAACCCATCGGCGGCTAACCGCCAGCTAACCGCACCTTGGCGGTTAGCTTTCCAGTAAGCTGCATTTTTGGCAGCCCAGCCCCGGTCAGCCAGCGGCTAGCCGCCCATCCCAATGGCGGCTAACCGCCAACTGACCGCCAGGTGACCGAAATTTCCCAAGTTTCGGAGAGCTCCTCGCTCGAGCGAACTCTCCGGTTCGCTCGAGCGCTGAGCATTGTCGATCGAAGGAGATCCACTAGGCATTGCATGTGGCCATCCGAGAAAGAAACCATATCACAAGGATGCCATTCGAAGTTTTGAAAATTCAAAGTGTATAAGGAACCCGGAATGTCCCCAAACTCAAGAGTACCAAATTATTATTGGATTGACATACGGGATCCCTATTCACTTCAAATAAATCTTGAACCGATGCTTTACCCGAAATTTCGTTTGTTTATGGTACTTTATCGATCTCGAGATTTATACTACATCCCTTGTTTTCCCGAAAGTATTGAATTACACTTGAAATAGTTACTTGTCTTGAAGTGCATTGCACCACATGAAATGACAGTGTGCCTTTAAGCACTCCCATCTTGCCCGTTTACTTATTATACTTGATTTACTTGCATATGTCTCGATTTGTTGTTTGACCTATTAGTCGGCACCACTAAGCTTGGATAACCCTATTGGTCTGATTCACCGACTTGGAGATCCCCCTCTTGTCCCTCCAGCTGCAGTTTGGATCCCGTTACCCGGTCATTACCGTGGTCTTGTCCCGATGCCGCAAATTGCTACTGTGGTCCCCGATGCCCGGCTCGCTACCGTGGTCATGTATAGTATTGTATATGTATATGTATTTATATGAGATCCACTGTTTCTCCTCACCTCGAGTGACTGAGATCAGTGCCTAGTTATTGCTCTATCACCTTAGTGATAGAGGACTTAGCTTCGTGTGGTTGCCATCTTGCTTGTTTCCCGTTTCCTTGGTCACCTTACATGTTTTACATTGCATCCTTGTAATTGAATAAATATTTTATCTCGTTCATAGAAATTGTTATTTAAACAGGTTTACATGTTTTGAAGGTAAATTCATTTATTTTCATATTGTTGTTGTATTTTCCTCCATTTGCCAAACCGTCGTGTTTGACCTACTCTTTGGTACTCAGGTCCCGTTGTTGGATATCCCGAGGAGGAGCTTGAGGAGACGGTCGTAGAACCGCAACAGTTAGTTGAGTGGCGTGCTGATGACGTCATGTAGACGTTCGGTTGCTATGAGAGGCTTATCATTTTGGGGAAACTTTTAACCATTCTTTGGATTGGTATTTTGTTATATTGGCCTTATGGGCCTCTATTTCGAGGGAAATGTAATTAAATGTTATTTGTATAAACTTTAACCTACTTTGGGTAACATGCTAATCTTCATTGCTCATTCTAATACAGTATTTTAGACTTGTGTTATTGTCTTGATGACCAAGGATAGTTGGACTATTTGATTTGCTACACGCTTCCGCACTTAAAAGAAATATTCATCTATGGTTGTGATATCCTCGCCGCGGACACCTGTGGGAAATTAAATAAACGTATGTTATCATGTAAACAGATGATGTGGTTATCATCTATTCACCATCATTTCAGATGTAATGTCCCGATCCCGGATCCGTCCTTCGGATTCCCGGTCCGGGGTTGCGACAAATTTCTAGTATGGTGAATAAGAGTTATTCTATTACTCTTGGTACTGAAATTGGCATAAAGAGATATGGTACTTTTATATATTCTGACAAGGTAATCAATGGAATTTATTTATCCCACAATGTATGAGATACAAGATACTGAAACAATTAATAGACCATCATTAAAGAGGAAATCACCTTCATCTGATCCAACAAAACTTTGGCACTTGAGGCTAGGTCATATAAACCTAAATAGGATTGACAAGCTAGTGAAAGATGGTATCTTGCCTTCATTGGTGGTAGAACCAATGCCTGTCTGCGAGTCCTGTCTGGAAGGTAAAATGACCAAAAGGTCCTTTTTCATCAAATGGCAATAGGCCCAAAGATTTGTTGGAATTAGTGTATACTAATATGTGTGGACCCATTAATGTCAGGGCCAGAGGAGGATATATCTCCGCTGATTTTATGGGATACTTATCAAAAAATGGGATTTTATCCCAGTTGTCTGCTCCTGGTATGCCTCTACAGAACGGAGTAGCAGAAAGAAGGAACCAGACTCTTTTAGATATGATCAGGTCTATGCTGAGTTTCTCAGGATTATCGATATCCTTTTGGGGATACGCCTTGGATACTGCGATGTACGTACTAAACCTCGTACCATCTAAGTCTATACCTAAGACTCCCCGGGAGTTGTGGTCCGGGCGAAATCCTAGTCTACAACATTTACACATTTGGGGTTGTCCGGCACATGTGCTAAAGGTTAAGACGGATCAGTTGGAAACGAAGTCGGAAGTATGCACGTTTGTACGATATCCTAAATGAACTAAAGGCTGGTTATTCTATAATCCCAGAGAGCAGAAAGTGATGGTGAGCACTAATGCGGTTTTTCTAGAGGAAGATTATATGATAAACAGGAAATCTTTAGAAAAGGTGATCTTGGAAGAAATTCAAGAGCTAACAATTCCAAATCCTAGTATGACGAACCTAAGGAAGAAAAGCCCTTATCGGACCCAGTAGTTACACCAGTGCCTCGTCGTAGTGGGAGGATTGTCAGACCCCCTGACAGGTTCTCGTTCTTGGGAGAGTCTTACGAGGCAGTCCCGGAAGAATCGGAACAAGATCCTTGTAACTATGATGAAGCAATTAATGACAAAGATTCGGGACACTGGCAAGATGCTATCAAAACTGAGATGGAGTCTATGTACTCTAATCAGGTCTGGACACTTGTGGACTTGCCTGCCAATATCTAACCTATTGGGTGCAAGTGAGTCTACAAGAGAAAGAGAGGACCAGATGGAAGAGTTGAGACCTTTAAGGTCAAGCTTGTTGCGAAAGGATATACTCAGAAAGAAGATATTGATTATGAAGAAACCTTCTTGCCGGTAGCCATGCTCAAGTCCTTATCCATTGTGGCTCATCTCGATTACAAGATTAGGCAAATGGATGTCAAAAACAGCGTTTATGAGCAGCCATCTTGACGAAGACATCATATGATGCAACCAGACGATTTTATAGCTAAACAACCAAGAGCAAAGAGTTTGCAACATGCAGATGTCCAGTTATGGACTGAAGCAGGCATCTCGAACCTAGAACATTCATTTTGACTAAGTAATCAAGTCAGTTGATTTTTGTCAAAATCTCGATGAGTCATGAGTGTACATGAAAAGTGAAGGAGGCAGGGTAATTTTTCTAGTCGATGACATCCTTTTCCTAGAGAGTGGTATATGGATGTTGTCAACAGTAAAAGATTTAGTTGGTTAAGACTTTTGATATGAAGGACTTGGGAGAAGCCAGGCACATCCTAGGGATCAAACTCCATTGAGACTGGATAAATAGGATGATAGGCTTATCCTAATATGCGTACATTGATAAGGTGCTGGTACGGTTTGCTATGCAAGACTCCAAGAAGGGTATTAACCTTTCAGGCATGGAATGCACCTTTCCAAGGATTAGTGTCCCAAGACACCTGAGGAAAAGGAGCAGATGAGGTCGATACCATACACTTCGGGTGTTGGTAGCCTCATGTATGCTATGCTATATACTATATCGGATATCTTTCATGCATTGGGCTTAGTCAGCAAATATCAGTCTAACCCAGGTCCTAACCATTGGATTGTTGTAAGATGTGTTCTCAAATCCTTGAGAATGACTAAATATCACATGTTGATTTACGGCAGTAATGAGTCTGTTACATAGATACTGACTTCCAGTCAGGTAAGGATCCCAAGAAATCAACTTCTGGGTATGTGTTTATGCTGTAGCTGCTTGAGAAGCAGCTAAAGAAGCAGATTGGCTCAATAGATTCCTTATGGAACTTGGAGTGGTGCTTTTGGTAGGACAGCCGCTCACAGTTTACTGTGATAACAGCAGGGCAGTCGATAAGACCAAGGAACCCAGGAGCCAAAAGCATGTACAGAGGTTATAACAAATGGTCAGAGAGATTGGACAGAGAGGTGATACTGCTATCACCTAGATACACTCTGCAGACAATCTGGGAGATCCCTTTACTAAGCCTTTGAGTACCAAAGTCTTTGGGCAGTAAGTAGATGGGATTTGCATGAGATGCAACCCTGACTGGCATTGAGCCCAAGTGGGAGATTGTTAGTTTTATGGTCTCAATACCAGTATATCATGAATAAATTGATTAATTTCTTTATTTATCAATATATATTATTGCTTTCCTTTCATGAGATGAATGGTGTTTTATTACTTGTTTGCACATAACTAATACGAATGACATAATGGTTCATGAGATGAACCGGAGTCCACAAGTATACTAGATGTAATACATGTGTATGGATGAGATCCACATGCAGGAGACATGTATTGCAAATCTTATACTTAAATATCTTCACAACCAGTGATGAGATTGGGCATCTCATCTGACAAGGTCGCAGCACTTTGATCACTATGAGATAGTATGATTTGTCTCGATCATCGGAATGTAAGATTCTGGATCATGGTGCTAGTACATTGGATGTATTGAAGGACCATGAGAAACACTTTATATACACTGTCTTTACTTTAAGGTCTGCTCTCATAATTCCCAAGCAATATGCTCATAATCCCGAGACATTAATGAACTCAAGTTTCTACCTATTCATTTGCTTTGAGTCACCAATGAGTGGGGCCAATTGTAGATCAACACCTCGGTGATTTGGGTACGTGGTAGTAGAGCTGTGGGAACATTCAATGGTCAAGATGGAATCTATCTTTAATATCCCCTTGTGCCAATTAATGGATTTATCATTGGTAAGTGCGCACCCATTCCAATTAAGAGTTAATTGGATCGGTACCAAATGATCATCATAATTAATTGGGGCTCAAGGATAATAAGATATGGATCTATTTTGGTGGACAGGTCCAATTGATCCATGGATATAGATGGAGGGGCCTACTTGTGGTAATTGGGAAGTTTATGATCTTCATTGTAATATATTCCTAAGACTGGAGTTCAATTGCATTTATATAGTGGAGTTATTTGCAATTAATCGTGGGCCCGGATTACACATGAGATGTGGGGTCGCGTGTCCCAGTTGGAGCCAGCTTTCTTTGGAATCCCTAGTGGTCCCCACGCTAGCCCAAGATCTTAGAAAGATACTAATTATAGTAGAACTCTAAAAGGAAATAGAAAGTTACTATTTCTATTTGAAGTGAGACTTCTAATAGTGGTAATAGTAAGTTATAATTATTAATGGAAGTGAGACTTCGATTTTAATTAGAAAAGGAGGAAGTTACTAATCATATTTGAAGTAAGACTTCTAATTGTGATTTAGTAAGCAACTAATTGCTATGGAAGTAAGACTTCTATTTTAATTAGTAAGAGGAGGTTGCTTAAGTGCTATAAGAGGAGGAGAGGAGCCCTTGGACGTCCAATGAATATCCCATCTTGGAATTCACGCCCAAGACCCTTAGTGCAAGAGTTGCACACGGCCATCTCTCTCTTTCCCTCTTCCAGTTTTTCTTGTAGTTTCCTTTAGGGTTTTCTCATGGAGATTCCAACCCGGAACGGAACCCCGGGCCCGCGACGTGCGTTGTGTACTTCAGAGATATACTTTTGTTGGGATTGGTGTATGCCCTAAAGCCCACTGACTGCACTTTCATCTCTGTAACTGGATATTTATTGGTTATTTAATAGAATTACATCTTTCTCTTATTGCTTGTGTATATGTATGGTTGTATAAGGCCCATTGTTTTCTAGTAAATGACTTGGGTGTGCAGTGGCTGCACACAGAAAGGTCTGAGTCATGGATACTGGAAACAACTAATTTGTTCATAACTGAGAGGTGGAGTTGGGCACTTCATCTTGGTATAAGTTATAATGAGAAACTCTCCTATGTTCAGGGTGACTTACCTTAGTCACGGGAGGTCTTTCCCGGATTTATCTCATTAGTGCATGTGTCATGCATTGAACAGGACCACCTGTAGGTGTGATCTCTAAAATAGTACTATCAAAGAGAGAGATCAAATCACCTCTTGCTACTGAGTGACCAGTGCTCTTAATCTTGAGCATTTGTGGATGAACTGATGAAGTCAAGTTCTTGTGCTTTAATTCACTATGGGTGAGATCCTTTTCATGGGTCAACAGCTCTGTGTTTTGGGTGCTCGGGCTTGATTAGTTGGGACGTGCAAATGCAATATGGAATCTATGCCATCATGAGATGGAATGATCGTCCCCTTAGAATTATCCGATTAATCATCAGAATCTAAGATCTTAGTATATGGATGTTCCATATGGATATTGAACTTGTGGGTCGCTCCCTGGATCAAGAGAATGATATCCGGATGATGATTAGGTCAAGGGTATGAAGTTCTAAGGTTGAGATGTAATCAAGAAGGTAGATAGTACATCGGTTAACCTACTTGATTATGGATGTTACATAGAGGGGCATTGTGGTCATTGTACTTGGTAGGTCAAAGACAATCGTCAATTTATGATGAGCTTCAATTGCTATTTAATATTTGTCCCTGGAGTGCAACCATAACTCTTTAGTGGAATGAGTTAGGGTTAAAATGATCTTGATGTTGCTATGGGGTTAGCATGGACATTTTGGTCATTTTGGGAGCCAAGGGCAAATATGTCTTTTGGTCCCTTCTCTAGCCACTTTCCTAGATTGGCAAGGTTTCCTAAATTGTTTAAATGTGTGGAGAAATAATTTTGAGTGTAAATTCAAATAGGCCCATGATGGCATACATGAATTACAACTCTAGAAAAAAATTATTTGTTGCATGGACCATAGTGTGTGTGGGCTAGCCAATGTGGTCCCTAGTATGTGGGTCCCAAGGTTGTGTAGGTCCTATCACTTGGAAGGATTTCTTTTTGTGCAAAATCTCCTTAAGTTTAGTAGGCTTCTAATTTTATTTAGAAACTAAACTAGAAAGGAAAGGGGCTGGACGTCCACAATGGGGGTGGTTTCCTTTTTGGAAAGTTCCTATTTTCTCTCTTGGTTTCCTAGTTCAAGAGGCTTTCTCTCCAAGCTTTCAGCTATTATATATGGGGCTTCTCTTGGGCGTGAATTAGGGATTGAGCATTAAGAAAGAGAGAGAAAAAAAAACTCTTGGGGCGTGGAAAAGAGAGAGAGCAGCCAGCCTTCTCTCTTGGACGTCCAAAGCTTTCTTGCACAAGAAACTACTCCTTGCTGGTCCACGTTTTGCTCCTTGAGAAAGACCATATCAGGTCTGGTTTTCTCACATAAAAATCAAGGAAAAACAGTAAGGAGGAAGCCTAGTTTGTTCCCACCAGCAATAGCCAATCAGATTAGTAGAAAGGGGAATAGAGGAGAAGACTAGAAGGAACATTGGTGCAGAAAATTCCTGCAACCAGAATTATTTTCTGCTGGCTGATATCAGACCTTTGGAGCGTTCTTTTCAGAGGTTTTAAGTCTTCAAATCATCAGGTATATGTTCTCCTATGTATCTTATATGATTTAGACACATGTTGATCATGGTTTCATGGATTTATATGCATGTATTCATGGCTGGAATCAGATCTGTTTTCTAGTTTTTAAAACTTGAATAAGCAGAAATCAGCCATGTTACTCTGATTTCAGATCTGATATGCATATTCTTTCAACTTTCTCACAGGGTCCCGCGGTGAGGATTCCCAAAGACACGCGGAATCTGACTCACACGGTCAAGTATGCGGAAGCGTGTAGCAAATCACATCAAGGTAATAACCAATAAATCTTTAAGTGCTATGACAAAATAATAACAAGACATAGTATCAAAAGAAAGGAGTTAACATGGCATCCCCATTTTGATTCAAGTTAAAAGACTACACAAAGTAATTAAGTTTAATTACAACCCATAAGAGGCCAACAGAGGCCAATACACTTCTCAAAATAATCAAAGAAAACCCCAAAACAAAATGACGAAACTCAAGAACCCGCCCGACGTCTAGTTGACATCGTCCGGCTGCCACTCTCTAACAGGGGTTGGCTCAAAAGCCTCCTCCGGACGCTCCTCAAAGGCAACGTCTCCTGCACCTGGGCAACAACAAACAAAGATCAAACACAACGGTTTGGCAGGTAATCAATTTAGGTACAAGCATGAAACAATAAACGTTTTAGAAAACATATAAGTAGATCCTTAATTTGAAATACTACAATGACTGAGATACATTTGCAGAAATATTTAATCAAGCTCAGATACTAAAACAAATTAGCATGAGTACTTATAATATCATGAATAGTTACAATCCACAAGGAGCCCATCCTTTTTCTATCATTTATATAATGAAAAGAGCAAGCACGCACGACAAGCACGATATACATAATATAATCACGACACGATTTCCGACAAAGATGGGAATTCCGGCCGCGGAACCGGACACGCACGATGTGTAATAAATACACGACCAGTCTGCAGACAGTCGACATGTTTAAGGACCCCCAGACAGTGGATCAAACTGAAAGGGCAATCCAAGCTCAGTGGTGTTCACTTAATTCATGAATACACAAAACACGCGAAACACGGTCGAAACACGTCGAGATAAAAAGGGGGAAGTCACTTATCAAAACACGACGAACACGACTAGCAAAAGGCATAATAAATATGCATAACACACTTAGGAAGTGACCCCTTTTTCTTGAAACAAATCTGCAAAACAAGCTTGTACTTAAACTTCAAAACGAGTACACAAAGATATTCATTGTATCAAAACAAAAGTACGAACACAAAGCCTATGAAGCACATGTAAAGACCCTTGATCGATCTTTGTGTATTCGATGCCCAAATGTTGGAATTATAGATAGAATTGGTGCCCCGGAAGTTCAAAGACATCTCGGTTTCGAGTACGCAATATCAGGCTAAAGGTCACTTAACATGTTCTAGTTTTCACTCTTGCAAAACTTCTTCAAAACTAGGAATTTAGTCAATTTCGGTCAGCTCGTAGTGAGGTGTCCACTAGCCGAACTATGATCTGGCGGCTAGCCGCCAGATGACCGACAGGCTGACCGCTGGAGATCCAGGTCCAAATGCAACTCTCTGGAAAAGAAACCGAACTGACTTCGGCTGGCTTGCGGTTAGCCGAAAACCAACTCGGCGGCTAGCCGTAAGCTGACCGTAGGGCTGACCGCTGGGACCCTGGTCTGAAACTTAGCTTTCGGGAAAAGGAGCCGAAACGGGCGGTTGGCCAGCGGTTAGCCGAGATGTGGTATGGCGGCTGGCCGCTAGCTAACCGTCAAGCTGACCGAAACCTACTGTCGAAATGTCAGCTTCTGGAAAGGGAACCGCCAAGCTCGGTCAGCTCGCGGTTAACCGAAATGGGGATTTCGGCTAGCCGCCAGCCGACCGACGGCTGACCGAACTGCACAAGAAATGCAGTCCAGTTCAGATTTTCACATTTCTTCTTCCTTTCTTCTTATTTCTCATTCCACCTGCATTCCCTAAGCCTCCATGCTCTCCAAGGTTAAAACACACATTTCAAAACACAATTTGGGACATAGAAATCCCATTCTCCAATCAAAACAAAATCCCCAAATTTTCAATGAATGAGAAGAGTGCAAGGAAAACAAATGCAATGCACATATGCTAACATCCATCCTAGATTGGTGTCACGCCCCCGAACCAGAACCTCGAGGGCGGGAGATGGGATTAAGCATAAATGTATTTTACTTCTCCCAGGATCCGCGTGTGTGAAGACAACACATTCTGAATATTTTGCGGAAGCATTTGTGGCGTTGCGACCCGAAGTCCGTGGCCATCGGATTCCGCGTCGCACCCAACCTTTAGCATATCGCTATTATATCAGGAGTCATATCAGACTGGAGTAACCAACACAATAAATTACAGAGCTGACAGTAACAGGATATTACATTCCCAAATATGTTCAAGTTACAATTATCAATGTACATTAATTAAGAATCCCAAGAAAAGGCTAATAAAAGCCATACAACAATAAGCTATAAACTACTACCCAAATGTGACGTAGCTCCGATGTCAGGCTCAATGTCTACATGACATAGCCGACAAACCAACCTGCAAGGCATGGCTCCGCAGCCAACAAAACACTCAACTCGGGGCGAAGAAATCTGAACCTGAGTACCAAAGTAATGGGTCAGACACGACGGTCTGGCAGGTGGATGAAAAGATAACAAATATACTGAAGAATAAAACATAAGATAAATCATGATACTCAATCAAATGCTGCATATAATTAAACGGGTGCAAAAGTCGGGAATCTCGGGGAAAACCTGTATTCATTTCAAGCATGGGTAAAACATGAATATCTAATAAAACATGTGTTCATTTACATCATCTATAAACATAGATATTTGACAATCGGGTGTTCGTCTAAAACATGTATAAATATAGTGGTATGGCAAAACAACGTTCATTTGAAACTTAAGTAAAAACATAAGTATAGAACAAACCAGACATTCATAGCAGTCTAGCAAAACCAAAGTCCATTTGAAACGTATGTGAAAATACGGATATTTAACAAACCGAGTGTTCGTTTAAAACAGGTGTAACCAAAGAAATCTGACAAGACTAATGTTCATTTAAAACATATCTCAAAGCAGGGATATTTAACAAATCGGATATTCATTTGAAACTGGTATAAACATAGTGATCTGGCTAAAACAAGTGTCATTTGAAACATATTTCAAAGCATGGGTATTTAACAATTCGGGTATTCATTTAAAAACAGGTATAAACATAGATTTCTGACAAACCAAATGTCCTTTAAAACAAGGCACGAATATTTAACAATTCGGGTATTCCTTTAAAACACGTGTAATCATATAAATCTAGCAAAATCATTGATCGTATGGAACATATGTAAAAGCATGGTTATTCACCCAACCGGCATTCATTTAAAACATGTGCGGGTACAAAGGACAGAAAACAATATAATAATAACTGAATTTACATTGGAGAATATTAGCACTTGTTTAAATAACAACTTTCATAAAGGAAACGAATAATTTATCGGAAAGCAAGTAAACAATATAAAACATGTCGGGTATCCAAGGAATCGGGAACTGGCAAGATGGCAATCACAAGAAGCTAAGTCCTCTATCACCGAAGTGACAAGAGTATAACGGGACGTTGGTCTCAGTCACACAAGGTGAGGAGACTCAACGCAAATCATATATACAATATAAATATACGGGAACGGGACCACGGTAGCGAACCGGGTATCGGGACGGGACCACGGCAATAACCGGGTATCGGGATCCAAACTGCAGCTGGCGGGACGGGAGAGGGATTTCCAAGTCGGTGGATCAAACTGACAAGGTATCCAAGCTTAGTGATGCCGACTCATAGGTCAAAACCAATCGAGACATATGCAAGTAAATCAAGTACAGTAAATAAGCGGGTAAAACGGGAGTGCTCAAGGGCACACTGTCACTTCATATCGGGCAATACATTTCAGGACAAATAACTGTTACTAGTGTAACTTCAATGCTTTCGGGAAAACAAGTCATGTAATGCAAATCTCGGGAAAAGAGGTGAAACAATGAACTATAACAATTTCGGGTAAAAATATCGGTTTCAAGATCTATTTAAGTGAATAGGGGTCCCGTATGTCGATTATAACAATTACTTGGTACTCCTTGAGTTTGAAGACATTCCGGGCTCCTTATGCACTTTTACTACTTTAAAATCTTAACTTGAGCTTATGGGTAGTACTAGATGTTACAATAGCAAGAATCAAGATTATAAACGGTCCATCCTAGGCATGACATTAATCCGGAAACATCGAGCAACCTATTCAGTCACCGAAAGGAATGGAATTCGCGATAACCAAGGGAAAGACTTGTGTTTAGATATAAAGAAGATATCGCGTCGTTCCATCCCGTTCAAGATTGAAATGAATTGGACTTCGATGCCACCGAACCAACCGTGAGGCGCGTCGGCTCAAGACATTCTCACACATGGTCCAAACAGTCCAAAAAGGGTAGCCAGGGTCCCACCTAAAGCCAAGAATTAGTGCCTAGATCATCACCATTCTTTTCTTTTAGTTCTCTAGTCTTAGAGACCTTAGATTAGGGTACAATTGGTCTGAACACTAAGGTATATACCCCTAGGACTCATAGAAAGCCCAAAGGTCTAAAAAAAAAACAAATATCAAATTTCACTGGACTCAAACTGGATGAATGAAATTTCTGTACCAGGTATACACAGAGTCCGATCGATCGGCTCAAAAAAACTTACAGTTAAAGACAGGCCGATAGGTCCGATCGATCGGACCTGGGCGTGTAGCAGGTCCGGGACACTGAATTTTTCCTTCCTTTTTCCTTTCCTTCCAACACTTCAACAACCACATAGAACTACCATCAAGATGACTTCAACACATATTTTCCAAGACATTAAAATGAGCTAAAGAGCTCCTCATTTCAAGTTTCTCCCTTTCCATTCTTTCCATTCTTTCCATTCACAATAAATCTCAAGGTGGAGAAAACTCATTCATGTGAAACCACTTGAAACCTTGACAATATGATGCATACATTTTCCAAGCATGAACAAGAGGGAAATAACTCATCAATAAGCACATTTCGAAATCAATATTAATCATAGTGAAGACAACTACTAAAATCACCAAAACCCTTAATGAAACAAGATTTTTCTCACAAAACATGTTAATAATCAAAACAATCCATTCATCCACTTGCCTTTGACTCTAATCAAGCAAACCAAGCTCCTAATCACCTCTCAAGCTCAAGATCCACAATCTCTACAAAAACCCCCAAAACAAACCCTAAAATGGGTTAAACAATGAAATGACCATGAAACCTTTCAATAATCAAGGTGGAGCTTCTCTAAGGCTAGAAGATTACAAATCTAGAAGATGGGAAGAATCACTTACTTGGAAGGTCCTCTAATGGACAAGGTAAGCTCAAAGGAAGTCTTGTGATGGAGGGTTCTCTTCACAAATGGTATCAAGGGAAAGCTTGCAAGATGAGGAAGAAGAAGGTGGTCTCCATTGCTTGATTGATGAACTCTTGGTGTGGCTTGGAGATGAAGAAGCAAGAAGAAGAAGAGAAGCACAAGGGAAAAACCCTAGGTTCAGCTGGAACAATGGTGAATGAAATGAATGAAGGGGATGGGTTCCTCTTATAAGCAAGTGAGGTTTGGGTCCCACAACTTAAAGAACTTGGGTGGCTGAAATCATCTAATTCGGGACCTCGGATGGATTCGACGAAGAAGGAAGAAATGATCGTCGAAATATCTAGTTTCCAAAAAGTATATGTTTCACGGATTTCGAGAATATCGAGTTTTGGGTACAGATTTGGTGTGAAAAGACTGTTTTGCCCTCAAGGCCAAGAAATCGAGTTTCGGGTTCTCAAATGGATACGGGATCAACATGAAAGTTGTAGGATTCCTCAAGATGAATGCAACGGGCCAAAAACACAATACGAAACAAATCAGAAAAATCTCACAAGTAAATGCAAAGCCGAAAAGGGAACCCCCAAAGGGCCCCACAAGCTACCAAAGCACTCAAAAGCCCAAAACTAGAAGAAAACCCATTCTAGCTCACAAACTCAACCCAACAAATACTAATCCCACTAAAAGAAACTAATCCACAAATAAAACAACACTAATCCAAGAGATTAGGGGTCGGGTTCTCACAATTGGTTACTTGCCTTTGTCAAAGGTGCCACAAACCTCTTCAAGCACTTCACTCAAGCCAATCCAAAGAACTACAAAAACCCAAGAAAACCACACACAAACTCACTCAATCTTGAAAACAAGAAACCCATTTTACCAAAAGGGTTTGTAACATGGAAAACAAGATCCTAAGGAACTAAAAAGACTTCATGAAAAGTATGGGTTGAAGCTCTTACCTAGAAATGCTCAAACAAGAAAAGATGAAGAAAATGAAGAGCTTGTCCCACAAGAAACTCTAAGAAATTTGTACCAATATAAAGCTTGCAACGAGAGGAAGAAGATGATGGTCTTGGAATTCTGTTTGGAGATCTCTAGCTAGATCATGCAAGGTGAGGAAGATGGAAAGGAAAGAGGGGTTTTCAACCCTAGGTTAAGAAATTGCAGAGATTTGGTAAAGTGAATGAAAAGAGAGGGAGATGGGGCTTAAGTGAAGACAATGAGCCCCAATAAACATGAACGTTGAAGTGACCAAAACACGATCTTGTGGGCCTCGGATGACTTTGACGAAGAAGGATAAAACGATCCTCGAAATATCTAGTTTCCAAAAAGTATATTTTTGACATGGTTTTGAGATATCTCGAGAATTGTGTCCAGATTTGTGTATAAAAGACAATTTTACCCTCTTTGGCCAAAACATGGGTTTTTTTGGGCTTCAAACATGAATGGGCTTAAGACGAAAGTTGTAACACATAGGAAAATTATTCAAATGAAATCAAAATCACAATCACACGGAAACCGATACGATCTTCCTAAGCTTACACGGGCACTCAGGCCTTCCTGAGTGTGTCTGACTACTACTAAACGTTCTCAAAATCCCCAAAGCTATGTCCAAGACTAAAACTAATTACTTCTCACTCAACAACAACTAAACCCACTTAGGAATAAACACATACTAATCGCACACTAATCGGATTGGTCTGGGTCGGGGTCTAACATCCTCCCCCCCTTAGGATATTTGGTCCTCCAAATAAATTAAACAATTACCTTTGGTAACAGCTGTGGATACTTCCTCTGCACTTGCTCTCTCAATTTCCAGGTGGCTTCCTCTGGCTCGTGATTTTCCCAAAGTACCTTGACCCAATGAATAGTCCGGTTTCTCAATTCCTACTCCTTGGTGTCAATGATCTTGATCGGTCTTTCCACATACGTTCCCGAATCTCCAAAGGTTCATGCTGTAGAATGTGCGAAGGACTAGAAACATATTTCTTGAGCATAGAAACATGAAAAACATTGTGCACCCCGGAGAGTTCCGGCTGTAACGTAAGTCTATAAGCGACATCTCCAATCTTGCTCAAAATCTCATACGGACCAATAAACCTTTTAGACAATTTGCCCTTCTGTCTGAACCTCAAAGTCCCTCTAACTGGTGAGATCTTCAAAAACACTTTGTCACCCACTTGAAACTGTAATTCTCTTCGACGAGTATCTGCATAACTCTTCTGCCTACTTCGGGCGATCTTCAACTGTTCCTGAATCAACTTGACCTTGTCACTTGTCTCTCCAACTATCATTGGTCCATGAAAACTACGCTCACCGACTTCTTCCTAGCAAACCGGAGTTCTGCATCTTCTACCATAAAGTGCCTCGAAAGGTGCCATACCGATGCTCGAATGGTAACTATTGTTATAAGCAAATTCACAAAGAGGTAAGCACTCATCCCACTGAATCTTGAAATCCAATAGACAAGCACGTAACATGTCTTCGAGAGTCTGTATCGTCCTTTCCGACTGACCATCTGTCTGAGGATGATATGCCGTGCTGAACTGGAGTTTGGTACCCATCGACTCATGAAGAGTTTTCCAAAACTTTGAAACAAACCTACTGTCTCTGTCTGAAGTAATGGAGACAGGCTGACCATGTTTACTAACAATTTCATCAACAAATAACTTCGCAAGTGGTGCCATATGCATCATATTCCCTGTCTTCATCGGAATGAAGTGAGCAGACTTTGTCAGCCGATCTACAATAATCCAAATTGCATTATTTCCTTTCTTGGTATTAGGCAAACTGGAAACGAAATCCATGGTGATGTGTTCCCATTTCCACTCTGGAATCTCCAAAGGCTGTAACAAACCTGGAGGCTTCTGATGCCCTGCCTTGATCAACTGACAAGTTAGACAATGAGAAACAAAAGCTGCTATCTCTCTCTTCATGTTGTTCCACCAAAATCTATTCTTCAAATTGTGGTACATCTTCGTGCTACCTGGATGCATAGAATATCTCGTGCTGTGAGCTTCATTCATTATTTCACTCTTCAAATCATCCACATTTGGCACACACAACCGGTCACGAAAATACAATATTCCATTCACCATCTTGAAATTGGGACGTTCTGCAATAACCTCTACTATCTTAGCCAAGTCTGGGTCTTGCAACTGATTTTCCTTGATCTTCTGGATGAAGGTAGGTTCTGATACTGTCATATTTGCTAACATCGTACATAATCTCAGGGTTTGCACTTCTACACCCAACTCTTCAAACTGCCGTAAGACACCCATTCCTCTCAAATTGGCCATAACCACTGATTTTCTGCTCAATGCATCAGCTACAACATTCACTTTGCCTGGATGATACTTGATTGAAAAGTCATAATCTTTGATATACTCCATCCACCGTCTCTGCCTCATGTTCAAATCCTTCTGCGAGAATAAATATTGTAAACTCCTGTGATCTGAATGGACCTCAAATTTCTCTTTATAGAGATAATGTCTCCACATCTTCAAAGCAAAAACAACTGCTGCCAACTCCAAGTCGTGAGTAGCATAATTCTTCTCATGGTCCTTCAACTGTCTTGAGCCATAAGCAATCACCTTGCCATCTTGCATCAATACACAACCCAGTCCCACATTCGAAGCATCTGTATAAACAATAAATCTGTCGTTGCTCGAGGGTAACGTAAGGATTGGGGTTGTGGTTAACCTTCCTTTCAACTCTTGAAAACTTGTTTCACACTGATCAGTCCACACAAATGGGACATTCTTCTTAGTCAATTTTGTCAACGGGGCTGCAATGGACGAAAAACCTTGGACAAATCTTCTGTAATAGCCTGCTAACCCCAGGAAGCTTCTAATTTCTGTCACACTGCTTGGCCTTGCCCAACTAACAACTGCCTCTATCTTGGCTGGATCAACTGCTAAACCTTCTCTGGAGATGATGTGGCCTAGAAAAGCAACTTGCTCTAACCAGAATTCGCACTTACTGAGTTTTGCATATAACTGGTTGTCCCTCAAGAGCTGCAACGCTGTCCTCAAATGTTCTTCATGCTCCTTCTTACTCTTGGAATACACAAGGACATCATCAATGAATACTACTGTGGAGTGATCCAAATAGGGTGCAAAGACCTTGTTCATCAGAGCCATAAAGACTGCGGGTGCATTTGTCAAACCAAAGGGCATCACTAAGAACTCATAGTGCCCATATCTTGTTCTAAAGGCTGCCTTCCGAACATCTGAGTCTCTAACTCTCAACTGATGGTACCCTGACCTCAAGTCTATCTTGGAAAAATAGGTTGCTCCTTGCAATTGGTCAAACAATTCGTTTATCCTTGGCAATGGATACTTGTTCTTCACGGTCACATGGTTCAACTTCCTGTAGTCAATGCACATTCTCAAACTCCCATCCTTTTTTTTCACAAACAACACCGGTGCTCCCCACGGTGAAACACTTGGCCTAATAAAGCCTTTGCTCAACAAATCTTGCAATTGGAGCTTTAGCTCACCCATTTCTGCTGGAGCCATCCTGTATGGTGCAATCGAGATCGGAGCTATCCCTGGAAGGAGCTCAATTGTGAACTCAACTTCTCTAATTGGTGGTAAACCCGGGATTTCTTCTGGAAAAACATCCGGAAATTTACACACAATGGGGATATCCTCCACCCCTTGGGACTGTTTATCCTCCGTGATAAACGCAATAAATGCCTGGCACCCACTCTGAACTAATCTGCTTGCCTTCAAGACTGAAATAAACCCTGCCTTCGATTTTCTCCTATTCCCTTGAAATATCAATTCTGCTTGTGGTCCTTGGAATCTGAATGTGATGGTCTTACTAAAACAATCCATGGTGGCATGATATGCTTATAACCAATCCATGCCTAAAATAACATCAAAATCATGCATGTCTAAAACTATGAGGTTGGCCCGTAGATTAACATCTCCTAACAAAACTGTAAAGCTAGGGTAATGGGTCCTACACACAACTTGTTTCCCTACTAGAGTGGTCACTACTAAAATGTAATCCAACTCACTACATGGTGCATCAATCAACTTAGCAAAACTAGGGGATGAAAATGAATGTGTGGATCCAAGATCAAATAAAATCTGGGCTTCTACCCCACAAACAAGAAGTTTACCTTCTACCACGTCTACTGCAGCTTCAGCATCTGCACGGTTGAGATAATACAAACGTCCATGCATCTGTAGTCTGTTTGGTACTCGGTTCTGCCTTCCTTGGCCATGCCTATTCTGCTGTGGAGGACGAGCATTCTGATTGTGTGCCGGTGGCCTAGCCTGCTGCTGCTGCTGCTGAGGCGGTCTGACTTAATTATGAACTGGTGCTTGATTCTGAGGATCTACTTGTCTCTGCTGCTGGTTTCTGTTCCCTTGGTTCTGAAGTAATGGGCAATCCTTGATTGCATGGTTCATAGCCCCACACTTGAAACAGGCACCCATGGCCTTACGACATTCATGTGTTTCATGACTCTTGCCACAATGTCCACAACCCTGTCTCACTTGACCTTGTTCATGCCTTGGCTTCTTGCTCTGTTGTTGCCTCTGATTCTGCTGCTGATAGTGCTGCTTCCTGTCTTGAACAATCATGTTATTAATATCTTCAAAGGTATATGCCCGCTTAACTGCCTCATCATATGTAGCTGGAGGTACTACTCCTATGACATCTCTCATGATGATCGGGTTCAACCCTTCCAAAAACTTTGTTATCTTCTTCCTTTCAGTGTCAATAAGCTCGGTAGCATATCTAGCCAATCTTTCAAACTTGGTGACATAATCTAGCACCGTCATGCTGCCTTGCTTGAGCTGCTGAAATTCAATAGCCTTCTGCCTTTTGACATGGGAGGGAATATATTTATCTTGGAACTATGTCTTGAATGCTGCCCATGCCTCTTCGTCAGCCATCACTGCATAAGGATCCTTGACTGTTTGCCACCACCGGTCTGCAAGCCCGTAGAATAATGAAGCTGTGAGGTTGACCTTCTGTATTCCCGTGCACATGAAGACATCAAAGATCTTCTCGGTATTGACTAGCCAGTCATCTGCCACCAACGGGTCCTCATTGCCCGAAAATTCCTTGGGTGCTCTCTTCCTAAACTTCTCAAATAGTGCATTAGGGTCAGGATCCCTATTTTGTATAACAATCTGCGGACCCACGGGTGGTGCTACGTTCCTGTTCTGAAATACTTCCAAAAGTTGCCTCTGCACTTGTGCCATTTCAGCATCCTTCTTTGCCAACTGTTCTTGAAATCTGGCTTGGTTCTCATTAGCCTGCCTTTGTTGCACTATCATGGCTTGCATAAGTTCCTGAAACTGTGTGGCTGTACGTGTCTCAGATGCATCTGACTCATTCTGCTGACTGCCTGAAGCATGATGGTTTGAAGCTTTTCTTGGTGGCATATTGCTGTAAAACAAAGAGTTAGTACACAATAATCATGGTACAAGGGTTTCTAAGGTCCTACACCAACGAATCTATCGAACTCACGAATCCTCGCCACGTTCCTAAGACCTTTCTAGTTTCTTTTAAGTGCCTGAAACATGTCCCGCTTTGATACCAGTCCTGTCGCGACCCCGGAGCGGATCCCCGGGCCCGAGACGTGCGTTGTGTACTTTAGAGATATACTTTCCCACAGGTTCCCGCGGTGAGGATTCCCAAAGACACGCGGAATCTGACTCGCACGATCAAGTATGTGGAAGCGTGTAGCAAATCACATCAAGGTAAGCACCAATAAATCTTTAAGTGCTATGACAAAATAATAACAAGACATAGTATCAAAAGAAAGGAGTTAACATGGCATCCCCATTTTAATTCAAGTTAAAAGACTACACAAAGTAATTAAGTTTAATTACAACCCATAAGAGGCCAACAGAGGCCAATACACTTCTCATAATAATCAAAGAAAACCCAAAACAAAATGACGAAACTCAAGAACCCGCCCGACGTCTAGTTGACAACGTCGGGCTGCCACTCTCTAACAAGGGTTGGCTCAAAAGCCTCCTCCGGACGCTCCTCCACAAAGGCAACGTCTCCTGCACCTGGGCACCAACAAACAAAGATCAAACACAACGGTTTGGCATATAATCGATTTAGGTACAAGCATGAAACAATAAACGTTTTAGAAAACATATAAGTAGATCCTTAATTTGAAATACTACAATGACTGAGATACATTTGCAGAAATATTTAATCAAGCTCAGATACTAAAACAAATTAGCATGAGTACTTATAATATCATGAATAGTTACAATCCACAAGGAGCCCATCCTTTCTCTATCATTAATATAATGAAAAGAGTAAGCACGCACGACAAGCACGATATACATAATATAATCACGACATGATTTCCCACAAAGACGGGAATTCCGGCCGCGAAACCGGACACGCACCACGCACGGTGTGTAATAAATACACGACCAGTCTGCAGACAGTCCACATGTTTAAGGACCCCCAGACAGTGGATCAAACTGAAAGGGCAGTCCAAGCTCAGTGGTGTTCACTTAATTCATGAATGCACAAAACACGGTAAACACGGTCGAAACAAGTCGAGATAAAAAGGGGGAAGTCACTTATCAAAACACGACGAACACGACTAGCAAAAGGCATAATAAATATGCATAACACACTTAGGAAGTGACCCCTTTTTCTTGAAACAAATCTGCAAAACAAGCTTGTATTTAAACTTCAAAACGAGTACACAAAGATATTCATTGTATCAAAACCAAAGTACGAACACAAAGCCTATGAAGCACATGTAAAGACCCTTGATCGATCTTTGTGTATTCGAAGCCCAAATGTTGGAATTATAGATAGAATTGGTGCCCCTGAAGTTCAAAGACATCTCGGTTTCGAGTACGCAATATCAGGCTAAAGGTCACTTAACATGTTCTAGTTTTCACTCTTGCAAAAGTTCTTCAAAACTAGGAATTTAGTCAATTTCGGTCAGCTCGCGGTCAGGTGTCGGCTAGCCGAACTATGATCTGGCGGCTAGCCGCCAGATGACCTACAGGCTGACCGCTGGAGATCCAGGTCCAAACACAGCTCTCTGGAAAAGAAACCGAACTGACTTCGGCTGGCTTACGGTTAGCCGAAAAGCAACTCGGCGGCGAGCCGTAAGCTGACCGTAGGGCTGACCGCTGGGACCCTGGTCTGAAACTTAGCTCTCGGGAAAAGGAGCCGAAACGGGCGGTTGGCCAGCGGTTAGCCGAGGTGGGGTATGGCGGCTGGCTGCTAGCTAACCGTCAAGCTGACCGAAACCTACTGTCGAAATGTCAGCTTCTGGAAAGGGAACCGCCAAGCTCGGTCGGCTCGCGGTTAACCGAAATGGGGATTTCGCCTAGCCGCCAGCCGACCGACGGCTGACCGAACTGCACGGGAAATGCAGTCCAGTTCAGATTTTCACATTTCTTCTTCCTTTCTTCTTATTTCTCATTCCACTTGCATTCCCTAAGCCTCCATGCTCTCCAAGGGTAAAACACACATTTCAAGACACAATTTGGGACATAGAAATCCCATTCTCCAATCAAAACAAAATCCCCAAATTTTCAATGAATGAGAAGAGTGCAAGGAAAACAAATGCAATGCACATATGCTAACATCCATCCTAGATTGGTTACTTGCCTTTGTCAAAGGTGCCACAAACCTCTTCAAGTACTTCACTCGAGCCAATCCAAAGAACTACAAAAACCCAAGAAAACCACACACAAACTCACTCAATCTTGAAAACACGAAACCCATTTTACCAAAAGGGTTTGTAACATGGAAAACAAGATCCTAAGGAACTAAAAAGACTTCATGAAAAGTATGGGTTGAAGATCTCACCTAGAAATGCTCAAACAAGAAAAGATGAAGAAAATGAAGAGCTTGTCCCACAAGAAACTCTAAGAAATTTGTACCAATAGAAAGCTTGCAAGGAGAGGAAGAAGATGATGGTCTTGGAATTCTATTTGGAGATCTCTAGCTAGATCATGCAAGGTGAGGAAGATGGAAAGGAAAGAGGGGTTTTCAACCCTAGGTTAAGAAATTGCAGAGATTTGGTAAAGTGAATGAAAAGAGAGGGAGATGGGGCTTAAGTGAAGACAATGGGCCCCAATTAACATGAACCTTGAAGTGACCAAAACACGATCTTGTGGGCCTCGGATGACTTCGACGAAGAAGGATAAAACGATCCTCGAAATATCTAGTTTCCAAAAAGTATATTTTTGATATGGTTTTGAGATCTCGAGAATTGTGTCCAGATTTGTGCATAAAAGACAATTTTACCCTCTTTGGCCAAAACATGGGTTTTTTTTGGGCTTCAAACATGAATGGGCTTAAGACGAAAGTTGTAACACATAGGAAAATTATTCAAATGAAATCAAAATCACAATCACACGGAAACCGATACGATCCTCCCAAGCTTACACGGGCACTCAGGCCTTCCTGAGTGTGTCTGACTACTACTAAACGTTCTCAAAATCCCCAAAGCTATGTCCAAGACTAAAACTAATTACTTCTCACCCAACAACAACTAAACCCACTTAGGACTAAACAAATACTAATCGCACACTAATCGGATTGGTCTGGGTCGGGGTCTAACTCCACATGTTCCATGGGGCAGCCGAGAGGTGGTGGAAGACAGTGATGAGATAGTCGAGGAAGGAGTAGCTTGGAAGACCTTCACAGAGCAGTTCCAAAATAAGTTTATCCCTGAGCATTAACGGGATCAGAAGATGGAGTTTGAGAGATTGGTTTAGGGTGATCTGTCAGTACAAGACGATGAGATTTCTTTCACTCACTTATCCAGGTTTGCAGGGACTCTGATTCAGCCCGAATCGGAGAGAGTTCAGAGGTTTATCAAGGGACTGCGGGCAGATATTAAGATGCAAGTTCAGCGCAGCAAACTGACCGACTATGATGATGTGGTCAAAGAAGCATATTGGATTGAAGAATCTCTGAATGACGTGATAGCCTTGGAGTAGCAGAGGATCTTGGCGTTGATACCTCAACCCAAGTCACAGAGCTCATCATCCCATCACTTTCAGCAGCCAGCACCTAAGAGGCTACAGTACGAGCCATTACTTCGACAGTTGCCTCAGCAGATCGCTTGCACTTATTGTGGGGGAAGTTTCATGTCCGCGATTGCAGGAAGCAGACTGGTACATGTTTCCACTATGGGGATACATGGCATAAGGTTCGTAACTGTCCAGGGAAGACAAGAGTGGCACCACCAGCATTCCCAGCTCCGGTGCCCAGGCCTCCACATCCTGTGCAACCGTTGAGATAGGTGCCACCTGCATAGGTTAGAGCCCAGCAACAGCAGATGATTGTCCGACCACCACAAGCACTTCAGCAACGTCCTCCCGTACCACATCAGCGATTTCAGCAGAGATCTCTAACACCACCCAGATTCCAGGCTCGTGGTCCTAGGCCACAACAGCAGTATCAACAGCAATGTCCCCAGCAGGCAGGGAGAGCTTATGCTCTGACACATGAGGAGGCAGAAGCTGCAGGCAATGTCATAGAAGGTACACTTTCAATTTGTGGATTTGATGCTAAAGTTCTATTTGATCCTGGATCCACACACTCATTTGTTGCACCAGCATTTGCACTTCACTTGGGGGAGGACAAGGAGACACTACCATATGATTTGATAGTAGTCACCCTTGTCGGTAGATCAGTTCCTTGTAATGTCATCTACCCTAGATGTAATGTTCAGATTGGAGAAGTTCAACTGACTGCCAGTTTGATCATCTTACCGATGTCGGAGTTTGATGTGATCCTTGGTATGAATTAGTTAGTAGTGATCCGAGTGGTGTTAGATTGTTTTAACAAGATTGTGAGGTTGCAAGGTGCAGACCGTAGTGTTGAGTTTGTTGGAGCTGAGAAGCCCACATCTACTCGATTGATTTATGCATCAGAACGGTTGATAAGGAGCGGTTGTGAAGGCCTTATCGCATTTATCGTGGAGGACAAGGAGTCCAAGACTGTGGATGAGATTCTAGTGGTGCGAGAATTCTCGGATTTATTTCCAGATGAGATTCCTGGTTTGCCACCTGTTCGTGAGTTGGATTTCATGATAGAATTGCATCCGGGTACAACACCTATTTCGAACGCCCGGTATAGGATGGCTCCAGCAGAATTGAAGGAGTTGAAGACTCAGATAGAAGATTTGCTAGAGAAGGGTTTCATCAGACCTAGTGTTTCACCGTGGGGAGCTCCGGTGATATTTGTGAAGAGGAAGGACGGGACAGTGAGGATATGTATAGATTACAGACATCTGAATCAGGTGACTGTCAAGAACGAGTACCCGTTACCGAGAATTGATGAGCTGTTTGATCAGCTGCAGGGAGCTCAATTCTTTTCGAAGATAGACCTGCGTTCTGGTTACCATCAGTTGCGAGTCAGGAAGGAAGATGTTCCCAAGATTGCATTCCGGACGAGATATGGTCATTTTGAGTTTCTCGTGATGCCTTTCGGGTTGACTAATGCACCTGCAGTTTTTATGGAATTGATGAATAAGGTGTGTGCTCCTTTTCTAGGTCTGTTTGCGGTTGTCTTCATAGATGATGTGTTGGTATACTCGAAGTCTAAGGAGGAGCATGAACATCACTTGAGAACATCGTGGCAGCTTCTGAAGGATAACCAGTTGTATGCTAAGTTGAACAAATGTGAGTTTTGGTTGAAGCAAGTGTCATTTTTGGGCCATATTATTTCTAAGGATGGACTAACGGTGGACCCTAAGAAGGTAGCAGCAGTTGCTAATTAGGGTAGTGTAGACACTTCATTTGCCCCCCTATGATAGCCTTAAACACTTATCATATATAATGATGCCCCCATTTCACCCATAATTGAAGGGTTAATGGCATAATTCAGTTTAATTAATGACGATGAAGTTGCTTGTTGATAATTTTAGACTTAGTTCGACGATTCATAGAAATTGTGTGAGAAAAGGGCCAAATCACGTTGAGATCTCGAGTTCAACCCACTACTCATAAAAGGAATGGACTACAACGCTACCCGAGCCCCTTCCAGACTACATAGAGCACACTCAGGTTGTTCCTAAAGAAACTACACTTAGTTTGCCTAAGTACGATACGATTAGTATGAATTAGGAGATTAGAATCATTGGCCCAATTATCCTTTACTTTTCCTGACCTCTGACAATTAGGATGTATGAACCAAACTATTATACGGTCCGAGAGCTTTTTGACGATATATAGAATGTCCAAATCGGACAAGCGGATCAAAAGATATGGCCCTCGGAAGATTGCCCTAACGGCCCCGCTAAAAACACACCTGGGTGTCACTACAATTGTGCCAATGTCCAGAAATGCACTTGGTGACACACACAGGTGCGCCCAGGTCCCTAGTCACCTTGAAAATCACATAGGCTCCCCCATAGGTGTGCCCAAGCCCAGTTTCCATTGTTTTAGTCCAAATTCAATCCGAAAACAACCCGAACCAAACCCTAGATCAACTTAACCCCAAATCCCTACCTTTTCTTGACCTCTGATCATTGTGATGTATGGACCAACAGATTCTACATTTCAAGAGCTTTCCAACGATATGTAGAACATCCAAATCGGACAAACAGATCAAAAGGTATGGCCCTCGGAAGACTACACAAGCGGTCCCTCACCAGGGACACACTTGGGCGCCAATATAGGTGCGCCCAAGTCCGCCCAGGTCCCACGGTCACACTTAGGCGCACACAGAGGTGCGCCTAAGTCCCTGATTGCCCTAGAAAGCACTTTAGTGCATATTTAGGTTGGTTTCGCTCCACTCTTCATAGTTCGGACCCAATCTCAGCCCATAGAACAGACCAAAACCAAACCCCAAGCCCATTCAACCTAGAAGATGACATGGGCGCACCTGTGTGTGCGTCCAAGTCCTAAAATCCACTTAGTGCTAATTAAGTTGCGTGTTAGTGAAAGTCCGAGGATCCGAACCCTAGAGGAGGGCTGAATAGGGTGTGCTACAAATATGACCAATTTAGACCAATTTTAACTTCTTAACAAAAACTAGTCACAAGTGATGATTAATCAAACAATATGCGGAAGCTAAAATAAACAATCACCACAACACCAAGGTTTATAGTGGTTTGGCCTCAATGCCTACGTCCACTATCGGCTTGTGATCTAATCACCCCACCGGATTTCCACCATCTATGCTTTTCAATAAGCTAAGCAATAACCTTTACAATGTTGTTTTTCTAGGCTAAACAACAACCTCTCAATGTGCTTTTATAGGCTAAGCAATAACTTTTACAAGATGCTTTTCTAGGCTAAGCAATAACCTTTACACAATGCTTTTCTTAGGCTAAGCAATAACCTTTACAAGAAAAAGATTTCTCTTAAAGAAGTGTCTAAACAAACACTCAAAGATATACAATTAAAGCTCAATTACAATGCCTCTAAAATAGGCAGATATGAAATTGAAAAACCAACTCACACAAACACTATATGAATGCAAATGTGTATGCTCATGATGTGTGTGTGTGATAACTTCAATCAAGTTAAAAACAAAGCTCAATCAATATATTGCTTAAAGCAATTCAAAGTTTAAGGCTCATAAAAGATTTGATTGAAGTTTGATGCAAATCACATGTATGATAAACAACTTGTTAATGATATGAAAATCAAAGATTCACAAGTTGTATGAAAATGACTAACTTAGAACATGTGATGCATGTGCAATGTTGTTTTCAAAACAAAACAAATTTAACTAAGTTTTAAATGAATGAAAACAACAAATAATATTTCAACCAAGTAAATGAATCAGGCTAGAAAAGAAATCAAAGTTTTAGGCTAAGCATGATTAAGGAAGATTTTAAAACAACTAGGATTGAAAACAAAGTGAAGAATCCAATCTTAATTAGATCAAAGATTAAGAGAAGAATGGATTCAACACATCATAGTTATCATGCTAAAAATTATTTACCAATAATTAGAACAAAGCATATAACCTATGATTAAGAGAGGTAGAGCTTACTTAGAGATTTAACTTCATTAATCCAAGCTTTAGCTCTCCAAATGACTCTTTGGTCTCTCTTAGTTCATCCCCTTTGTCTTGTCTCCAAACACCTCAAAGAAGGCTTAAAAATCTCCACATTTGACAAAGGAAAGAACTTCATTTTATAGCCCAAAATTGCCCAACGGCTAGTCCCCGGTCGACCCCATGACAGGGCCCGGTCGACCGGGTACACACAACGGCTATAAAAATGACAGTTTGAAAAACTACTTTTAGCGGCGGCCAGAGACCGCCGGTAAAAGTGGTTTTGGCCGCCGGTATAAGTCCTGTTTTCCAAAAAATGTATTTTTTAAAGTAATTTTGGTTGGGAATTTTTGGGCCATTAAATCAAGCTTGAAAACATGTTTTAAATCATTCTAAGGGTTTTAAAAACATGAAACATAAAAAACCAAAAAGGATTCGAAACTTTAAAACCAATGGCTTGCTTGATTTCTAAGAAATTCTTTTTCTAAAACAATTGCATCCAAGTTTAAAAACAAAACATGCATAAATCATTACTTTTAAAAATCTTAAAAACAATGCATGTATAAATCAAGATTTCAAGTTGTTCTAAATCAATGCATATGTGTGTAAATCAAATGATGCTAGAATGATAATGCATCCATCAAATTGCAAATACAAAATCCCTAACAGTTAGTTCTAAGCTTGATTAGTGACTTTGGCTAAGTTGGGTTTGGAATATCTTTTGATATAGTTTTGGCGTATTTTGACTACTTTGTGTTAGTAGGACCCTTTGGGGGTTCCTTTTCATGACATTGCATTTGTTTGAGGATTTATCGGAGGTTTTCGCATTCATGATTTTAATCCCGTTTTATCCGTATTGTTAATCCCTACAACTTTTATGTTGATCTCGTCCCCATTTGAGATCCCAAACCAGATTTCATGGCCTTGAGGGCAAAACAGTCATTACACACAAAATCTGTACCCAAAACTTGATATTCCTGAAACCCGCGAAATATATACTTTTTTGGAAACTAGATATTTCAACGATCATTTCTTCCTTCTTCGTCGAATTCATCCGAGGTCCCGAAAGAGATGATTTCAGCCCTTGAATGTCTTTAGTAGTGGGACCCATTCCCCTTTGCCATATAAGGAGAACCCATCTTCCCATTCCCTTTTTCCAGCACAAAAAGAACCTAGGGTTTGCTTTTGGCAACTTTTCTTCTTCTTCTTGCTTTCTCCATCTCCAATCCACACCAAACTTGCATCAATCAAGAAATGGAGGTCATCTTCTTCTTCCTCTTCACCATGGCTCTCTATTGATACCATTTGTGAAGAAAACTCTTCATCACAAGACTTTCTTTGAGTTCACCATTGCCATTAGAAAACCTTGCAAGTAAGTATTCCCCTTCATCTTCTAGATTTGTGTTCCTCTAACCTTAGAGAAGCTTCACCTTGATTATTAGAAAGTTGCCCTTTCTATTTCATTGTTTGACCATTTTAGGGTTGTTTGTTTGGGATTTTTTCTCATAGTTTGGATTCCTTGCTTGGAAGAGTTTTAGAGCTTGATTTCATTGACTAGAGACACAAGGCGAGTGGATTATTTGATTTTTTTATGAGCTTTCAATGGTTTCCATGATGAAGGTGGTTGACTTGTCATTCCACCCATATTTATTGGCTTGCATTTACTTTTAAAATGAATGCATATTGGCTAAGTCATTTAATGTTTTGTAAACATGTTGGTTTAGCATTTATTGTCTTTGGTTGTATCCTAAATGAATGTTTGTGAAATGATTTCCTTCCTCTTTTCTTTGTATTGGGCTTGATGTGGAGGAATGAGGTGATGAATGATCACAAGTTGGAGTTTTGGAGAAGTATAAATGGGTGCATTGGAGGAACTCCTAGCTCAGTTTTAGTGCAAGGACCAAGTGGAAGTGGGGAAAATGGTTTTGAGGAGGAGAAAGGGCTCAAATCTGAACACAATGGGTGATTCCCGCACCTGGCGGTCACCCGGCGGCTAGCCGCCTAGTGACTGGCAGCTAACCGCCAGGTAGCCGAAATGTCATGGTTGCTTTTCCAGCGAGCACACTTCTCCACCTGAAAACTCGGTCAGCTGGCTAACCGCCAAACACGTCGGTGGCTAACCGCACTTGGCAGTCAGCTTTCCAGTAAGCTGCATTTCTGCAGCCCAGCCGCGGTCAGCTGCGCGGTCAACCAGCGGCTAGCCGCCCGTCCCAGCGGCGGCTAACCGCCAGGTGACCGAAATTTCCCAGGTTTCGAAGAGCGCCTCGTTCGAACGAACTCTCCGGTTCGTTCGAGCGCTGAGCTTTGTCAATCGAAGGAGATTCATTAGACATTGTATGAGGCCATCCGAGAAAGAAACCATATCACAAGGACGTCATTCGAAGTTTTGAAAATTCAAAGTGTATAAGGAGCCCGGAATGTCCCCAAACTCAAGAGTACCAAATTATTATTAGATTGACATACGGGATCCCTATCCATTTTAAACGAATTTTGAACCCGATACTTTACTTGAAATCCCAATTGTTTATTGTACCTTATTTGACCCCGAGATTTATACTACATGTCTTGTTTCTCGAAAGCATTGATGAACACTTGAAATGGTTATTTGACTTGAAGTGCATTGCAGCACATGAAATGTTAGTGTGCCCTTGAGCACCCCCGTCTTGCCCGTATATCTATTGTACTTGATTTAATTGCATATGTCTCGATTGTATTTGACCTATTAGTCGGCACCACTAAGCTTGGATAACCCTGTTGGTCTGATCCACCGACTTGGAGATCCCCTTCTTGTCCCGCCAGCTGCAGTTTGGAACCCTCTACCCGGTCATTACTGTGGTCTTGTCCCGATGTCGCAGTTTGCTACTGTGGTCCCCGATGCCCGGGTCGCTACGGTGGTCATGTATAGTATTGTATATGTATATGTATATGTATTTATATGAGATCCACTGTTTCTCCTCACCTTGAGTGACTGAGATCAGTGCCTAGTTACTGCTCTATCACTTTAGTGATAGAGGACTTAGCTTCGTGTGGTTGCCATCTCGATTGTTTCCCATTTCCTTGGTCACCTTACATGTTTTACATTGCATACGTGTATTTGGAATAAATGTTTTATCTTGTTCCTAGAAATTGTTATTTAAACGGGTTTACATGTTTTGAAGGTAAATTCATTTATTTTCATATTGTTATTGTGTTTTCCTCCATTTGCCAAACCGTCGTGTTTGACCTACTCTTTGGTACTCAGGTCCCGTTGTTGGTTACCCCGAGGAGGAGCACGAGGAGGCGGTCGTAGAACCGCAACAGTTAGTTGAGTGGCGTGCTGATGACGTCATGTAGACGTTTGGTGGCTATGAGAGACTAATATTTTGGGAGAACTATTTAACCATTCCTTGGATTGGTATTTTGTTATATTGGCCTTGTGGGCCTCTATTTTTGGGGAAATGTAATTAAATGTTATTTGTATAAACTTCAACTTACTTTGGGTAACATGCTATAAATCATTGCTCATTCTGATACAGTACTTTAGACTTGTGTTATTGTCTTGATGACCAAGGATGGTTTGACTATTTGATTTGCTACACGCTTCCGCACTTAAAAGAAATGTTCATTGATGGTTGTGATATCCTCACCGCGGACACCTGTGGGAAATTAAATAAATGTATGTTGTTATTAAACAGATGTATCATTTGAGATGATGAAATTGTCCCGACTCCGGATCAGCTCCTTCTCATGGATTCCCGGTCCGGGGTCGCGACAGGCGTCCCCCACAAGTGCGCCTAAGTCCAGTTTCCTCTATTTCGGTCCAAATTTGATCTGAAAACAATCCGAGCCTAACCCTAAGCCCACTTAGCCCCAAAACAAGACTTGGGCGCACTTGTGTGTGCGTCCAAGTTGCTAGACCAACATGGGTGCACCTATGTGTGCGCCCAAGTCCCAGAAACCCTAACTCTACCTTGGTTTGTGTGAACCCTTTTGAAACTCGTGCACATAGCAACCCTAAACCCCTCCTCCACGCCAAAACCCTTATATAAGGATCTCTTATACCATTTACAAGGAGGCTACCAAAAAGAATAGAAAAGGAGAGAAGTAAAAAGGGAGAGTAGCCACCATAGAGAGAGACTTGGATCTAGAAGAAAGGAGAAGAAGGAGCTTTCTGGTTTTCAAGATAAGCAATGGAGAAAGCTTCCAAAAGCCATGGATTTGCGCGAGAGCTTCGATCTAGGACTTGAAGGATACAACTCAAACCGGTATTTCTGGATTTAGGTTCTCTTCAATTAATATTCAGCATCACTAATGCTTAGAAACATGCTTAGGATCTTGCACGCATTGTAGATCTGCATTAGTAGTAGTGCTTTTTAGTAGATCTAATATTTAGTAGTCATCTATCATTGGTAACATGCTTAGGATCATCCCTACTATGTAGATTTGCATCATTTTTAGCATTCTAAACTTGTGATTAGGGTAGACTTTACATCCATCTCATTTTCATTAAGGAAAATCCGAATCTAAAAAAAAAGAAGGGTGCAACAGAGCACTTGGGCGCAACTGTGGGTGCGCCCAAGTGTCTGCGTTGGGTTTCAACCCCGATTTTCATATAAACCGTATTTTATTTCTTAGATCCAAATTCGTTTTCATACATATTGATATCGGGACCTTCGGATTTGTAACTTTGTGCTCCAAATCGCGTGAAAAGTATTGCGAAAAGAGACAAAAGAGGAAGAAAAGTGCAAGAAAACACATGGGTGCAACTATGTGTGCACCCAAGTCTCTGGATAGGGCTTTGGCCCCAATTTCCCATTTCGCGCGCATTCTGGTTCTTAGATCCGAGTCTATCTTCATATACATTGATATCAAAGCCTTCGGATCCACAAAAAGCATTGAAAGAATCGAAGGAATACCGAAATATATTACCAAAAGGTAAAGAAAAAAAAAGACAGTGTATTTGGGCGCCACTGTGGGTGCGCCCAAGTCCCTGCCAAAGAGATCCGCCTCTTGGACTTTGGTTCTCGTGCTATTACTCTTAAATCCGAATGTTGTTATATCAATAATTCATATTAGGACCTTATATTTAGTCACGAAGTGTCGAAAATCGAATTGGAATATCGCTGAGAATTGCAAGTAAATTATAACCCGTAGGGGAGACACTTGGGCGCAACTGTGTGTGTGCCCAAGTGCTGCAGAGATACTTGGGCACCCCTGTAGGTGCACCCAAGTCCCTGGATTAATTTCCGGCCCGCATTTTCCACATCTTTGCATTTCATTTAGCTTGCTGTTTCACTTTGTGATGATTTCAATTGACTACTGAACTTCTAGACTTCGAATCATCGAATCATCATCATTTTAGGTTAAGATAAATTGCATAAAATACTAAAAAAATATAAAATCATAAAACTTTTCCCTTCTCATCTTGCTCTTTAGTAATTAGACAAGAGAGAACAAAAGAATTAAAAGAAATAGAAAAGTCCATAAAGAAGAAGGCAATAGACATTAAGTAGAGGATCATAAGTTGTTCTTTAGGTTAGGTTGCATTGCTTTTGCATAAAATACCAAAAAAACTCATAAAACCATAAAACTCTTCCCTTCTCATCTTACTCATTAGTAATTAGAGAAGAGAACAAAAAAAAAAAAAAAAAGATTAAAAGAAATGGAAACATCCAAAAAAGAGTAGATAGTAAGTAGATAAACCTAGGTTATTGTATTTGCGCCTAAGCAAATTAATACGCTTAAAAAAATAATACTTAGTCAAAACACCTAATTTATCCTTAATTAAAAACATCTAATTAAAACACCTAAATCAATCTTAATTAAAACCATTGACCTGAATCCTAACTTCCAAACTCTAATCAATTAAACCCCAATAAATCAACCCTAATAAAACACCTTAATTAAAATCCTTAATCAATAATCTTTAAGCAATCCCCAATAAATAAAACCCTAGTCAACAAACTTTTAACAAAACCCTAATTAACAAAACCTTGATTAAAATTCTAATTAATAAGCCTAAATAAACCAAAACTCCTAATTAATCAAACCCTAAAAAACAAAACCCTAGCCACCAATCCTTGATTAAGACCCCAATCGAAACTTAATTAAAGACAATAAGACTAAGCCACATCCAGAGAGTAAAGACATTCCTCAACCGAGATACGAATCCGACTTAGAAACACCCTAGAATCTAACGAACCAGTAGCTCCACAACATGCAGACACTTGGGTACCACCATAGGTGTGCCCAAGTCATCTTAGGCACCTGGGCACCCATACAGGTGTGCCCAAGTCATCTCAGGCACCAGGGCACCCATACAGGTGCTCCCAACCCTTTTTGGTTCTACCCTGAGGCACGCATTGGTTGCGTTTCAACTCCCGAACTTAAACCACAATCACACTTAAGGTTTATAAACTTACAACCAGCCCGGGATGTATAATTATTGACATAGATCTCCTGAAACTCTAAGCCTGAGTGAACAAAGTCCCGGAAAGAACCAAAACACACGAACTAGACACTTGTGGTGCGCCCAAGTCACCTAGACACTTGGGTACAACCACAAGTGTGCCCAAGTCCTTATCCATTCCCTGAGACCACTGAATCCCTATTCACTTCCAACCTTGACCTCAATCAACATCTCAGAATCCTTACCGAACCAACAACAGCCCAGAAACTAAGAATTTAATCAACTTAAACCCATTTGAAACCTCGAACTAAAGTCGGACGGCCAAAGAACATCAAGGCACCACTTGGGCACCATTACTTGTGCGCCCAAGTGCACAGAACCACTTAGGCACACGTATAAATGCGCCCAAGTCCTCTGTGAAATTCAGTTACATTTCGAATTCCAGACTTAAACCATTAAGAAAATCAATCTAGAACCTAAAATAACATCGGAACAGAGACTTGCATCAAATAGAAACTCAACGAACTCTGAAGATCAAGTCAATTCATCACCACCAGCCAAGCCACACGAGACCTGGCACCTGGGCGCCAGTATCTGTGTGCCCAAGTCACCAGAGTGACTTGATGTTAAAAACACATTAATCAAAACCTTAAAACATCCCTAAATCAATCTTAATCAACCTTTAGTTTAAAACAAACCAAACCAATTAAGACCATACTCAACCAAATTGCTTAGGTACAACAATTATCAAACTTAGGCTATTAGCACCCCAGGATTAGATCAGATTTCCTCATTAGATAGATTAGAGCATTAGGATTCGTCCCATCACTTTTCTTGTTCCGTTAGGGGACCGGGAAAGCTGATGTGGGCAATCTAGGACCTTAGGTTAGGGTTAATCCGATGATCAGTAATAAAGCACTAATCACATAAGTCCAAGTAAAAACCCATAGTTAGGCCCTTCTAGCCCAATATTAAAAACCCATAAAAACTATAAAACCGACAAAATGAACCCAAAAAGAATTTTCCTTTGTTTCCTCCTCCACCTTAGGTGCCAGATATTTAATCGGACTTAATTATAAAAGAGAATGAAGAACTGATTTCTAAAATTGAATAAATGAGAATAATAAGATGAGATGAGTGATTTCACACACTTTGCATATTTTTATTTCAGCCCATCGGCCACCCTCAAACAAACACTGGCCCATCGGCCTCTTTAAAACAAACACCGGCCCATCGGCCACCTTCAATCAATTACAGCCCATCGGCTTTTCACTTTTTATCATTCGTGTATCGCACACGAAAAACACAGAAATCACAAGTCAAAGTCTCATTTGCATCATCATTTTGATCTAAAAAGTCAGCCTTTAAACCTTATTTTGCCAAGGGATTAGAAGGGATACCCGGGAATGGGGCCGATCCTCTTCTTAAATATTTGGCACTCCCTCCTTTTATTTTTTATTTTATTTTATTTTACTTGGATACACTATGATTTTGCTATCTAAGGATTAACCTTATTTGAACTTTAACTCATAACCCTGAATTGACCCTATATTAAAGAGACCCAAAGAGACCCAAATTAATGTGATAGGAAAACCGTCGCGTGTTACCGGCAGCACATTAGACGAGAGGAAGAACCCACCCATTTATTTTCTCCCATTCTTTTTCGGCTTTTGTCGAAGAACGGTGTTACGGCCGTTACCGTAGCTGGCGATCATGATCCGTCGATTTTGAGTGTAGTCGAAATCTTCATTTTCGATGTAAACTTTAAATAGCACATATAGATGAATGGCGATTTCCCTCCCCGGGGGGATCAAAATTCACATCCGACAAGTAGTCCACGGAATGTAGCTGAGATTCGCAGTTTTCTTGGACTTGCAGGCTATTATAGGAGGTTTGTGAAAGGGTTTTCTACCATAGCATCTCCACTCACTAAGTTGACAAGGAAGGATATTCCATTTGTGTGGCAGAAGAATGTGAGAAGAGTTTTCAAGAGTTGAAAACCCAGTTGACTACAATACCCATACTTGCTTTACCCTCAGGAAGTGGAGGATTTATGGTTTATACAGATGCATCAGGGATTGGATTGGGTTGTGTTCTCATACAGAATGATAAGGTGGATAGCATATGGGTCCAGGCAGTTGAAGGATTATGGGAAGAAGTATGCCACACATGACTTGGAGTTGGCAGCAGTGGTTTTTGAATTTGAAGTTGTGGAGGCATTATTTGTATGGAGAAAGATTTGAAGTGCATACAGATCATAAGAGTCTGCAATATCTGTTTACACAGGGTGATTTGAATAACAGGCAGTGGAGATGGATTGAGTATATAAAGGATTATGATTTTCCGATCAAGTACCATCCCGAAAAGGTGAATGTGGTAGTAGATGCTCTTAGTAGGAAGGCTACTTTCAATGGGTGTGTAATGCCAGAATGGAGATGGATGGAGTAGTTCAGAGATCTGGATGTGGAAGTATGGCCTGTCAATGAGAAAGTTTTAGTTGCTACTATAGGAGTTTGGGAGCTAGAAATAGTTAACAGGATCAAGGAAGACCAGAAGGATGATCCAGAGTTACAGAAAATCATTGACAACATTGATGGCAATCCAGAGTTCCGATTGATTGAAGGGATTCTGTATTGTAAGGATAGGTTGTGTGTGCCAAATGTTTAAGACATCAAGTCAGAGTTGATGACAGATGCGCACCACAGCAGATACTCTATTCACCAGGGAAGCACCAAGATGTATCAGAATTTGAAGAATCACTACTGGTGGGTGAAAATGAAGAAGGAGATTGCAGAATTCGTTTTCAGGTGTATGACTTGTCAGCAGATTAAGGCAGAGCACAAGAAGCCCCTGGTTTGCTTCACCCATTGGATATTCCACAGTGGAAATGGGAGAACATCACTATGGATTTTGTGTCAGGGTTGCCGAACACCAGGAAGGGTAATGATGCTATTTGGGTGATTGTGGATAGATTGACGAAGTCAGCACATTTCCTGTTGGAAACTTGGTGGGCCATTCAGATAGGTTTCAAAAACTTTTGACCCACTTGATGCAAGGATCAACTATCTAGAAGGCAACAAACCCAATCCAGGATGCAATCCCTCAAACTCATAAACCATGTACAGCAACATAACCTATCTAAAAGATAGAAAATAGCATCTAAACATGCAACCACGAAATCTACAACATACAAGGATATAGATTATACCTTTGGAGCTTTGTAGTGCTCTAATGGAGAAGTTGGATTCTTTCTTTGATGATGAACACCTTCACTAATCAAACTAGAATCTCCAACACCTTTTGATCTTCCACACTATGACCCGTATCAAATTCTCTTTTCTCAAGAAGATGGTGGAATCTCCAAGAGAAAAACCCTAGAGGAAACTAGAAGAGAAACTAGAAGAGGGAAGTGATGTGCAACAACTTGCACAAAGAGAGGAAGAGTGATATGGGCGTGAATCCCTAGGTGGAATTGCATAGAGGACGTCCAAGCCTCCTCCCTATCTCCTTTTATAGCACTTAAGCAACCTCCTCTTACTAATTGAAATAGAAGTCTTACTTCCACTACAATTAGTTGCTTACTAAATCACAATTAGAAGTCTTACTTCAAATGTGATTAGTAACTTCCTCTTTTACTAATTAAAATAGAAGTCTTACTTCCATTAATAATTAGTAACTTACTATTACCACCATTAGAAGTCTCACTTCAAATAGAAATAGTAACTTTCTATTTCCTTTTAGAGTTCTACTATAATTAGTATCTTTCTAATATCTTGGGCTAGCGTGGGGACCACTAGGGATTCCTTACAAAGCTGGCTCCAACTGGGACAGGCGACCCCACATCTCATGTGTAATCCGGGCCCACAGTTAATTGCAAATAACTCCACTATATAAATGCAATTGCACCCAGTCTTAGGAAAAAATTACAATGAAGACCCTAAACTTCCTCAGTACCACAAGTTGGCCCCTCCATCTATATCCATGGATCAAATGGACCTGTCCACCAAATTAGATCCATATCTTATTATCCTTGAGCCCCAATTAATTATAATGATCATTTGGTACCGATCCAATTAACTCTTAATTGGAATGGGTGCGCACTTACCAATGATAAATCCATTAATTGGCACAAGGGGATATTAAAGATAGATTCCATCTTGACCATTGAATGTTCCCACAGCTCTACTACCACGTACTCAAATCACCGAGGTGTTGACCTACAATTGACCTCACTCATTGGTGACTTAAAGCAAATGTATAGATAGAAACTTGAGTTCATTAATGTCTCAAGATTATGAGCCTATTGCTAGGGAATTATGAGAGCAGACCTTAATGTAAAGACAGCGTATATAAGGTGCTTCTCATGGTCCTTCAATACATCTAATGTACCAGCACCATGATCCAGAATCTTACATTCTGATGACCGAGACAAATCACACTATCTCATAGTGATCAAAGTGCTGCAACCTTGTCAGATTAGATGCTCAATCTCATCACTGGTTGTGAAGATATTTAAGTATAAGATTTGCAATACATATCTCCTGTATGTGGATCTCATCCATACACATGTATTACATCGAGTATACTTATGGACTTCGGTTCATCTCATGAACCATTATCTCATTCGTATTAGTTATGTGCAAACAAGTAATAAAACACCATTCATCTCATGAAAGGAAAGCAATAATATGTATTCATAAATAAAGAAATTAATCAATTTATTTATCATTTACTGGTATTGAGACCATAAAACTATCATTTCCTGCCATTCAAGACTGGACAGTTTATGAACAAGATGACTACGTTGTACAGAGACAATATAGTCAAACTACATGGAGTGCCTAAGTCCATAGTATCCGATCGAGGCCCTAAGTTTGTCTCTCGGTTTTGGTCTACTTTTCAGTCATCTATGGGTACTCAGTTGACGTTCAGTACAGCTTACCACCCTCAGATAGATGGAGAGTCGGAACGTACCATTCAGACATTGGAACATCTTCTCCAAGTATGTGTTTTGGATTTCAAGGAGAATTGGGATGAAAGTTTGCCTCTGTGTGAGTTTGCCTACAATAACAACTATCATTCAAGCATTGGTATGGCACCCTTTTAGGCATTGTATGGACGGAGATGCAAGACTCCAGCATGTTGGGAAGAAGTAGGAGTTCGTAGTTTTCATGTCCTCTCAGAGATTGTTGATTCCAGTGAGAAATTCAGAATTGTTCAGATGAGAATGAAGGAGTCACGTGATCGTCAGAAGAGCTATGCAGATAAGAGACATAGACCTTTAGAATTCCAGGTGAGGGATATGGTGTTTCTGAAGGTATCCCCGATGAGAGGTGTTGTCAGATTTGGACAAAAAGGAAAACTTGCTAAGAGGTTTGTGGGACCGTTTGAGATCAAGAGCAGGATCGGAGACGTGGCCTATCGTTTGGTGCTACCGCCTGAGATAACCGGTTTACACGACGTTTTTCATGTCTCAATGCTTCAGAAGTATATTCCAGATCTTACTCATGTGTTGCAGCACGAGCCACTTCAACTACAAGCAGATGCAACCTATGTGGAGCGTCTGGCATAGATCATCGACACCAAGGAAGTAGTGTTGCGTACCAAGACCTTCCAGTGGGTCAAGGTACAATGGGAGCATCACACTCCGGAGGAAGCTACGTGGGAGCTCAAAGACCAGATGCAGAAGGCGTAACCTTATCTCTTTCCCGATGAGGTATGTTTAGGCATTTGGTGGACCAAATGTTTTTTTAGAGGAGAGAGATGTAAGGTCCGCGACTTTACTAGGTCAATTGGGCCCAATAGCAGGCCCGTTGACCCGTTTATTTTATTATTATTATAATTAATTTATTATTAGATATTTAAGTAGGTTTAGGCCTTGAGTGAGTTTCTTTTAGTGTTAGAATAGTGTCTATGAAGTTTCGTTCGATTTCGAGTTCGTTTGATCTTAGCAAGGGGGTAGTTTGCAATTTAGGAAAAAATGAGTGTTTTTCCAAAAATTCCTATCATCGTGATTTTGGGTTTGTTGGAAAGTTCTCGTCGCGCTGATCATTTTTGTCTCCTGGCTCGTCACGATCCGACGATCAGAAACCCTTCAAGTGGCCCATTTTTTTCGGACCCACTTAAGGGCAATTCAGCCTTTTCCTCCCTCTCTTCTTCTTAAACAGGGATTAGCCCTAATCTCTTAATCATCTCTGCAACGAACGAGAGCTACAACAGCCCATCTTCTTCCTCTTCTCTTCTCAAGCACAGGAACTCTACCCGGGAGAGATCACCTCTGCGATCCGAACCGCTTATCTTCATCCTCTCGATCTCCACTTTCCATTGATACTGGTTTGGTGAGATTTCCCTCACGCTCATCTTTCAATCATCTTCTCTTTTGGTTAGATTTAAGTTTGATCCTTATCTTTTCCCCTTTTTTCTTCTCCTTGGCATTTTAACTTACGTTTGGTTGGATTAGATTCCTAGATTTCGTGATAGAAAGTTTCTCCTCAAGTTTTTCCTATTTCAATCTTCTTCTTGGTTGAGGCAAGTAGATATGCATTTTATATTTAAACATGTGTGTATGGTTTTCTATTGATTGCAATGATTTCTATTTAGAATACCCAAATTCCAAGTTGTGGTTATGTTTTGATTTGGGATTTAATGATAGATTAGGTTTTTGGAGTATTTGATTTGAATTAATTGTTAAAATGGTAGCTTTGGGGATTTTTAATTTGATAGAATGGATGGAAATGATGATTGTGATGAAATGGGAGCATGGAGGCTTGTTTTCTACAGGTTACCCATGGATTGGCCCTCAGAAGACTACCTTAGCGGCCCCACACCAAAGACACACTTGGGCGCCACCCTAGATGTACCCATTTCCCAGCCTACACTTGGCGCACACACAGGTGCCCCCAGGTCCCGGGTTGCCCTGGAAAAGATCTTGAATGCATACTCAGGTGGGTTCTGCTCTACCTTTCGCAGTTCCGACCCAACCTCAGTCCAAAAATAGCCCGAAATCAAACCCTAAGCGCACTTGACCCCAAAAGAGGACTTGGGCGCACCTATGTGTGCACCCAAGTCACCCAAAACCCTAGATTTACCTTGGTTTGTGTGAAGCTTCTAAAAGTTCGTGCAAGCAGCAACCTTAACCCCTCTTGCATGCCAAAAAGCTTTATAAAAGTATCTCTTAATACCATTTGCAAAAGAGGCTACCAGAAATAGTGAAAAGGAGACGTAAAGGGAGAGAAAGAGAGTAGCCACCATAGAGAGAGCTTTAGATCTAGTAGAAAGGAGATGTCGCGACCCTGGATCGGGCCCGCGAGGCTAATTTGGGATCGGGACTAATGTGAAGTGATGAGATGATAAGGTGCACACATTTATTTAATTTCCCATAGGTGTCCGCGGTGAGGATATCACAATAATATAAATATTTCTTTTAAATGCGGAAGCGTGTAGCAAATCTTGAATATAGTTCATCTCCATCAACAGGACTAATAACACCTTTATAGGTATAAGGAATCAGAATGAGCAATGATCATTAACACTTCCCAAAGTATTTGTTAAAGTTTTACAAAAGATCATTTAATTACATTCCCAAAAATAGAGGCCAACAAAGGCCAATATAAACAAAATAAACCCTCAAAAGAATGAGTTTGACATTTCCCTAAAATGTTACGTCTCTCGTGACAACCGAATGTCTAAATGAAATCATCAGCATGCCACTCAACTAAACGTTGCGGTTCACTGACCGCCTCCTTAAGCTCCTATCCGGACTTGAGTGCCAAAGCAAAGTATCAGACACGACAGTCTAGCAAGTGGTTGAAAAGACATGAAAATAATATAATAAATGAATTTACCTTCAAAAATATTTAAACCTATTTAGATGATGATTTCCATAAAAGAGATAAATCATTTATTCAAAAACAAGTATGCAATGTAAATCATGTAAAGGTAACCAAGGAAACGGGAAACAAGCAAGATGGCAACCACACGAAGCTAAGTCCTCTATCACCGAAGTGATAAGAGCATGTCAAGGCATTGATCTCAGTCACACGAGGTGAGGAGATTCAACGAATAAAATATATATATACATATAATATAAGGGACATGACCACGATAGTGAGCCAAGCATCAAGAACCACGGTAGCAATTCGGGGTATCGGGACAAGACCATGGTAATAACCGGGTAGCGGGATCTAAACTGCAGCTGGCGAGACTAGAGGGGGATCTCCAAGTAGGTGGATCAGGCCAACAAGGTTATCCAAGCTTAGTGGTGCCGACTCATAGGTTAAATAACAAAAATTAAGACATGTGTAAAATACATCAAGTGCAAGTATGTCAACAAGCAGGACGGTGTTGCTCAAAGGCACAACTATTATTTCATGTCTGGCAATACACTTCGGGCTAGCATATATTACAAGTACATTTTCAATGCTTTCGGGAATAACAAGTCATATAGTATAAATCTCGGGAACAAGAAGATACAATTTAACTATTCAAGTTTCGGGCAAAGTATTAAGTTCAAGATTTGTTTAAGGTGAATAGGGGTCCCTTTTGTCGATTTAATAACAAGTTCGTACTCTTAGGGTTCGGAGACATTCCGGGTGGTCACCTGGTGGTTAGCCGCCAATGGGTTCAGCGGCTAGCTGCTGGTTGACCGCGGATTTGTCAGTCTAGATACAGAACACTGGAAATGTAACCGAAATGGGTTCGGTTAGCCGCCGATGAGTTCGGCGGTTAGCCGCTGGCTAACCATGAGGTTGACCGCGTCTTCAAGAAGAAAAGAGTGCTCTCTTGAATTGTAACCGCGACGGCTCGGTTAGCTGGCAGTTAGCGGCTGGCTGACCGCGCCTTCAGAAGAGAAAAACAGCTCCCTGGAATTGTAACCGCGACGGTTCGGTTAGTTGGCTGTTAGCCGCCAGTCACCAGGCGGCTAGCCGACAGGTGATCGTCAGCTGATCGCCAAGTGCGGAAACTCTCACTGTGTTTAGATTTGAGCCATTTTCCTCTTCAAAACCATTCTCCCTACTTCCTATTCATTTCCTGCAATAAAATGAGCTAAAAGCTCCTCCAATTCATCATTCAACACTTCACACAAAAACTTTTATAAGAATTCTTCCAATCACCTCCTTCTACACCCCATTCAATCAAAAGAGAGAGAGAGAGAGAAAATAAAACCACCAATCATTAAGATTCATTGACTATCCACAAGTAATAAATGAAACGTTAAAACCAACGTTTCCAAGACATTAAATAAACTAGCAAGATGCATTCATGAGCATTTATTTCAAATCAATTCAAGTGATTAAACATGAATGGAAATGACAAATCAACCACATTTTTCAAGAAATCATCAATGCTCAAACTATCCATTCATCCACTTGCCTTAGGTCCAAGCTTAACAAAAAACAAGCTCTAATCACACCTCCAAGCCAAAATCCAAAGCTACACACAAAACCCAAAAAAAGAAAACCCTAAAATGGGTCAAAATAAGAATGAAGAAGAAGAAGTTTCAATAATGAAAAAGAACACTCCCAAAGGCTAGGAAAACACAATGTCAAAAGAAAAGGAGGGATTGCTTACTCATAGGTTTTCCAAAAAGGCAAGCAAGACTAGCTCAATGAGGATCTTGGGATGGAAGGTTTTCTCCACAAATGGTAGCAGGAGAGAGCTTGCAAGGTGGGGGAAGAAGAAGATGAAACCCATTTCTCTATTTGACAAAGGTTGGTGGTGGATTGAGGAGGAAGAAAGCAAGAAGAAGAAGAAGGGAAAGAAGCCCTAGGTGGCCTTCACTTTTGAGCTGGAAAAAGGAGAAGGGGATAGAAAGGGAATGGGTTCTCTTTTTATAGAAAATGGAGTTGGGTCCCACCACTTAACAAACTAGTTGGGCTGAAACCATGACTTTCGGTACTTCGGTAGCAATCGACTAAGAAGGGAGAAACGATCGTCGAAATTTCTAGTTTTCAAAAAGTATATGTTTCGCGAATTTCGGGGATATCAATTTTTGGGTACAGATTTAGTGTAAAATGATTGCTTTGCCCTTAAAGCTATGAAAGTCGGGTTTCGGGGTCTTGAATGGGCACGAGATCAACATGAAAGTTGTAGAGATTAACGAGATGAGTAAAATGAGATAAGAATACAAATCACTTGAATCTCGGATAATCCCCCAAGTAAACGCAATGTCGTAGAAGGAACCCCCAAAGGATCTCACTAAGCACAAAGGCACTCAAAATTCCTCAAAGCTATATCAAAATCTATTCTATTCCCAGCTTAACCAAAACACACTAAACACGCTTAGAACTAAAACACGACTTAATTAACACTAATCAAGGTCTCTCGGGTCGGGGTCTTACATCCTACACCCCTTAAGGCATTTGGTCCTCTAAATGAAACATACAACTCACCTCAGGTAGCAGATGTTGATACTTCTTCTTGACTTGATCTCTTAGTTCCGACATTACTTTTTCCGGTCCATGATTTTCCCAAAGAATTTTCACCCAATGAATTGTTCGTGTCCTCAACTCTTGTTCTTTCACATCAATGATCTAGACAGGCTTCTCAACATATGTAGCATCCTCTCGGATCTCCAAAGGCTCATGCCGGAGTACATGTGATGGATTGGGAATATACTTCTTCAACATAGACACGTGGAAGACATTGTGTACGCCGGATAGCTCAAGTGGTAAGGCTAATTTATAAGCCACATCACCGATCTTGCTCACGATGTCATACGGTCCAATGTATCTTCTGGATAACTTGCCATTCTATCCAAATCTCAATGTTCCCCTTCTATGTGACACTTTCAAGAAAACCATGTCTCCTTCTTTGAATTGTAAGTCCCTTCGGTGAGAGTCTGCATAGCTTTTCTGTCTACTCCGGGCTACTTTTAGACGTTCTTGGATTAGCTTGACTTTATCACTAGTCTCACTCACTATGGTTGGTCTATGGAAACTGTGAATTCCGACCTCTTCCCAACATACAGGTGTTCTACACCTTCTGCCATACAAAGCCTCAAAAGGTGTCATTCCAATGCTCGAATGATAGCTGTTGTTGTAAGCAAACTCACACAACGGTAATGTCTCATCCCATTGAGTCTTGAAGTCTAACACACAAGCACTGAGCATATCCTCAAGAGTCTGAATTGTTTAATCTGACTAGCCATCTGTCTGCGGGTGGTAAGCCATGCTAAACTGTAGCTTCGTACCTATGGATTCATGTAATGTCTTCTAGAATCTTGAGATGAATCTAACGTCTCTGTCAGATGTGATAGAAACTGGCTGTCCATGTCTGCTGACAATCTCGTTGACAAACAATTCTGCCAAAGATAGTGTCGCGACCCCGGAACGGATCCCAGGCCCCGCGACGGTGTTGATTGTGATTATTCTTGTTTGATCATTGTTTTCCCACAGGTTCCCGCGGTGAGGATTCCCAAAGACACGCGGAATCTGGCTCACACGTACACGATTTGCGGAAGCGTGTAGCAAAACACAACTAGATAAGCACCAGTAAAATATTTAGGTGCTATCACAATAATATACAAGACAAAGTATCAAAGGAATAAGTTAACAAGGCATTCCCAACATTGTTCAAGTTACAAGTCTAACAAGAAAGTAGATTAAGTTTTGTTACAATTCCCAAGAGAGGCCAACAGAGGCCAATACACATCTCCAACAAAAACAAAAGGACCCTAAGACAAAATGTGACGAAACTCAAGGACCAGACCGACATCTAGATGACATCGTCGGGCTGCCACTCTCTTACGGGAGTTGGCTCACAAGCCTCCTCCTGACGCTCCTCCTCAAAGGCAACGTCTCCTGCACGTGGGCACCAACAAGCAAGGGTCAAACACGACGGTTTGGCAGGTAATCAATATAGGCACAAACATGACAATAATACTTTGGAAAAACACTTGAAATCGAATACTTGATTTGAACTGTCACAATAGCTGAGGTATCAAAACAAACTAGCATGAGTACTAAATATATCATGAAAAGTTACAATCCACAAAGAGCTCATCCTTTCTCTATCATCTATATGATGAAAAGAGCAAGCACGCACGACAAGCACGATATACATAATATAAGCACGACACGATTTCCCACAAAGACGGGAATTCCGGCCGCGGAACCGGACACGCACGATGTGTAATAAATACACGACCAGTCTGCAGACAGTCCACATGTTTAAAGACCCCCAGGCAGTGGATCAGACTGAAAGGGCAGTCTAAGCTCAGTGGTGTTTACTTAATTCATGAATGCACAAAACACGCGAAACACGGTCTAAACACGTCGAGATAAAAAGGGGGAAATCACTTATCAAAACACGACGAGCACGACTAGCACGGGCATAATAATTATGCATAACACGCTTAGGAAGAGATCCCCTTTTTTCTTGAAACAAAACTCCCAAAACAAGCTTGTACTAGCACTTCAAAACAAGTTCACGATGATATTCATTTTATCAAAACTAAAGCACGAACACAAGGCTTATCAAGCACACGTAATGACCTTTGGATGGTCGTTGTGAAATCGAAGCCCCGATGTTGGAAATCAAATAAAATTGGTGCCCCAGAAGTTTAAAGACATCTTGGGTTTCGAGTGCACAATATCAAGCTAAAGGTCACTTAACATGTTCTAGTTTTTCATTCTTGCAAAACTCTTCAAAATACACAAATAGTGAATTTCGGTCACCTTGCGGTCAGGTGTCGGCTAGCCGAACTGGGACATGGCGGCTAGCCGCAAGGTGACCGCCAGGCTGACCGCTGGAGAGCAAATCGGACTTAGCTCTCGGGAAAAGGAACCGTATTTGCGCGGTTGGCTTGCGGTTAACCGCGAGTGGGACTGGCGGTTAGCCGTGAGCTGACCGCGGAGCTGACCGTAAACCACAATCGAAATGCCAGCTTCTGGAGAAGAAACCGCAGTCCACGGTTGGCTTGCGGTTAACCGCGAGCGAGACTGGCGGTTAGCCGTGAGCTGACCGCTGAACCCAGGCGAAAATGCTAGCTTCTGGAAAAGGAACCGCTGGGTTCGGTCAGCCTGCGGTTAGCCGCAGTGGGCACAGGCGGCTAGCCGCGAGCTGACCGCTGTGCTGACCGCCAGTGCACGGGAATGCGTTTCAGCACAGATTTTTCACATTTCTCTTCTTCCCTTCCATTCATTCTCATTCCACTTATATTCCCTGAGTCTACTTACTCTCCAAGGGACAAAACATATATTTTTCCAAACTTTAAACATCCAACACAAAGGAAATCATGAGTATGAAACTTGTAAACATATTCATGTACAAAACTTCTCAAACAACAATGTAGCTTAAAGTAAACATGCACAATGATCCTATAGAGATTACTTGCCTTGCCCAAATGCTAAACACTCTCCTCCAAGCTCTTCACACAAGCTAATCTCACACTACAAGCAAAAACAAGAAAACACACAAAACTCACTCAAAATGGAAACAAGGAACCCATTTTCCAAATAGGGTTTGAAAACATGAAAAACATGATCTTAAGGAACTAAAATGACTCCATGAAAAAATATGGGTTGAAGCTCTTACCTAGAGAAGGTCAAACAAGAGAGAGGGAAAGAAATGGAGTTCTTGCCCAACTTGAAAACTCAAGAAACTTATATCAATGGAGAGCTTGCAAGGAGATGAAGAAGATGGTAGTCTTAGAATTTCCTTTGGAGCTCTCTAGCTAGATCAAACCAAGTGAGGAAGATGAAGGAGAAAAGAGCTCTCCTTGCCCTAGGTTTAGAAATTGCAGAGATTTGGGGGAATGAGTGAAATGAGAGGAAGAAAGGGTTTTAAGTGATGACTCATGGGCCCCATTTGACTTGAACTTGAAATGGCTAAAACACGATCTTGTGGGCCTCGGATGATTTCGACGAAAAAGGATAAAATGATCGTCGAAATATCTAGTTTCCGAAAAGTATATTTTTGACATAGTTTTGAGATCTCGAAAATTGTGTCCAGATTTGTGCAAGATAGACAATTTTACCCTCTTTGGGCCAGAACTTGGGTTTTTGGGCTTCAAACATGAATGGGCTTAAAACGAAAGTTGTAACACATAAAAAGATCATTCAAATGAAATCAAAACCACACTCACACGGAAAACGATACGATCTTCCCAAGCTCACACGTGCACTCAGGCCATCCTGAGTGTGTCTAACTAATATTAAACGTTCTCAAAATTACCAAAGCTATATCCAAGACTAAAACTAATCACTTCTAACCCAACAATAACTAAACTCACTTAGGACTAAACACATACTAATCACACACTAATCGGATTGGTCTGGGTCGGGGTCTAACAGATAGCATGTGCATCTTCTTCCCTGTCCTCATAGGAATGAAATGAGCTGACTTGGTGAGTCGGTCCACAATGATCTATATCGCATCGTTACCTCTGCTGGTCCTCGGTAGTCCTAAAATAAAATCCATGCTAATGTGCTCCAATTTCCATTCTGAGATCTCTAATGGCTGTAACAACCCTGGAGGCTTCTGATGCTTTGCCTTTATCAACTGACAAGTCATACAACGGGAGACAAACGCTGCAATCTCTCTTCATGTTATTCCACCAAAATCTGCCCATCAAATTCTTATACATCTTCATACTACCTGGATGCATTGAATACTTCGTACTGTGAGCCTCTGTCATGATGTCATTCCTCAAATCTTCAATGTTGGGCATGCATAGACGGTCACGGTAGTACAAAACTCCATCAACAATACGGAAGTCAAGACGGTCTGCTACATGTTCTGAAATCTTGGCCAACTCTGGGTCTTGCAACTAACTATCTTTGATCTTTTAAATGAAGAAAGGTTCGGACACTGACATGTTTGCTAACAATACACCCTTCCTTAGTGGCTGTAGGTCAATACTCAACTCTACAAATTGCTCAAAAATACAAGTGCTGCTTAGATTTGCCAAGCCTACAAATTTTCTGCTCAAAGCATCAGCGACTATGTTCTTGATGGGGGCTCTAACCTTTCGTCCTCTCCTTCCCACCCCTGAGGTTGTCATGAGTATGGCGGAGGAGGGAAAGCGAGTCATCAACATTTTTTGTACGGGTATGCCAGATTTTATGTTCTACTTGGAATTTGAAATGGTGATCTGGAGATTTACCTTCATAAGTAGAAAGGAAATCAATTCTTCTTTCTAACTTTCTATTGCACATATATTTTAAGAAAGAGACACAATTTTTTTAAAATGCCGTGAGGCGATTTCATTTTGTTTGCCGTGAAAGGCGATTTTGTGCTGTAGGAGGCGGTTTGTACCGTAGAAGGCGATTTATGCTGTGAAAGGCGATTTACAAATCTTATTAATGAAGAAAGACAATAAATGTGATTTTTTTCTCTTTACAAATAATAGAAAATACAAAGAAAAGTAAGAAAAGGTATCTAACTTCTCAGGAGATTGTGGGGACTCGTTCAGATCGACGGTCACAAGTCATGTATGGACTTCGCCGTCGTCCTTTAGATGAGAACGCTTGATGCTTTGATGGCTTGGCTTGGACCTCAGTTTCTTTGAGGATAAAGACCAAGGGGAGGTCCTTTTTCCAATGAAAAACCGAGTGAACGGGCTGAAGAGCCACGTTTAGGCCATGTTGGATGGAAGGAGAGGGGAGACCTTGGGGGTGGCCCCCCGAGGGACGTCGGTCACCTTGTGGTGTCTCTTCCGCCACAGAGTAGCAGAGTTTCTTGTAAGATTCTTCGGGGTTTTTCCTGAATTTTTCTCTCTCTCTCTCTGTCTGTGTGTGACCTTTTTTTTTTTGGATTTCTTGGAATTACCTCCTTTTTATAGGCTCTTGGTAGCCATGGGCTGATTTATGGGATTGATGACCCATGATGGGAGGAGTTACAAGTTTTAATTCTTGATTTTGTAACTCCTTTATCTTGGCTTGTGATTGGCCGGTGGAGAATGATGGGCATTTAATCACCATTAATCTCCATGATGAGGGGAGTTTCATGGTTTTAATGCCATGATTACTTGGGTTTGTAACTCCCATTTGCTTGATTTTGATTGGGCCGTCCAAAATAATGAGTTAATGACCACATTAAGTTGTCATAAAATGGGTTAATTAACGACATTAAGTGGTTGCCAGGGCATTTGAAGAGTCGCGGGCCGCGCCGCGTCTTTTTGAATTCTTCTTGTGATGATCGCCGATGGATCCGCATGTTGTTTGATGTCCGATGGCGATGTAACTTTAGACATTAGTTGTTACCAGCGGGCCGGTGACATCTGTCTTGTCGATTTCTCGATCGGTCGGACAGAAAATGTACTTTCTTGGTCAGCTGGTTGGTGATCTTGGAGCGATCAATGATGATTTCATGCTCTTGACAGCGGATCCGAGATGTTGATGAAGATCAGTCAATTTTCAACATAAAAAATTAGATTTTCTAGAAACGACGGGGGCTAGAACTCCCGAAACACGAAAAGGGCGGAAAATGGGTCACCCGGCGACAAATCTGGCGACCCGGGCGGCGACCATGAGGATTGTTCCCTTCTTCGGTTGCCGTTTCTCGGCCGTTTTTTGGTCTTTTTTTATTCTGTTTTCTCCTACATTTTTCTTGACATTTCTCCTCATTTATTAGCTTGATTCTCCTGAAGAAAACTTGATGAGAAGCCATGCAAATTGGAGCACAAAGTTTCATATTTTTTGGAAAAGACGAAGACTTTGTAGCCGATTTTCCGTCAAGAGTCGAAACTTGGTCAAACAATGTCTGAATGACCTGAAATTTAAGGTGAAGCCTCCTGAGTAGTAGATAGGACCGACCATGGGCTGTTGTTTGAGTTTTGAAGCCTTTTGGGGTCCCGTCGCTTGTAGGCTTGATTTTACCACAAGGAAGATGCTGCGCATTGATGTGCGGTCAACCGATGTCCGATTGACTTGAAATTTGACAGAGCCTATTGAAGTCATTTTGGGACGATCCATTGGCTCCGTTTTGGACGTCATGGTCTCGGAGTGCTCCTTCGCCGGTAGGCTTGATTTTGTTTCGAAGCGTCAAAGTCGGGTCAAACGTTGTCGGAATGACCTGAAATTTGACGTGCAGCCCTTTGGAAGCATGTTGAAGCCATCCATGTGCTCTGTTTGATGAGTAATAGTCCCGATGGTTCTCACCGCCGAGAGGCTTTATTTTACTGTTCAAGGGTTGTTGGAGGGTCAAACGTTGTTGGTTTGACTTGAAATTTGACATGGAGCCCTTTGGAGGTATTTTGAGACCATCCGTGGGCTCTGATCGAAGTTTTGATGTCTTCGATGCCGTCGCCGCCAGGAGTGCCTATTCAGCTGCTGGAGGAGTGAAGTTGGGTCAAATGATGTTGAAATGAGCCGAAACTTCATGTGAACCCGTCTTTTGGCTGTCTTAAAGGATCTTGCAGTTTTTGTTTGATTCTGACAAGATTTGATGCTTGAAGTAGCATTGCCCGTTTTGTAGTAGGATGCGGCTTCATGTGGCTTCTTGATGTTGAAACGGCAAAGTGATTTTTTCGGTGTCAACAATTCTCTTTTCCCGGGTGGTACTTGATTGGAAAATCATAATCTTTAATGTATTCCATCCATCTTCTCTCCCTCATGTTGAGTTCTTTCTGTGAAAACAAGTACTGTAAGCTGCGGTGATCGGAGTGGACTTCTAACTTCTGTCCATAGAGGTAATGTCTCCACATTTTCAATGCAAATACGACCGTTGCTAACTCAAGGCCATGGGTGGCATAGTTCTTCTCGTGATCTTTCAACTGCCGGGATCCATATGCAACAACTTTTCCCTCTTGCATCAACACGCAACCAAGTCCAACATTCGAAGCATCGGTTAAAATGGTAAAACCGTCGTTTCCAGATGGCAAGGTAAGGACTGGGGCTTAGTCAATCTCCTCCTCAGCTCTTGGAAACTAGCTTCACACTGATCTGTCCACACATACGACACATTCTTCCTAGTCAACTTTGTCAATGGTGGCACAATTGACGAAAATCCTTACACAGACCTCCGATAGTAGCCTGCCAATCCCGGAGAACTTCTGATTTCTGTCACATTCTTCAGTCTTTTCCACTTCACTACTGCCTCAATCTTGGACGGATCGACTGACAATCCTTCTTTAGAAATGACGTGTCCAAAAAATGCTGCTTGCTCAATCCCGAATTCACACTTATTGAGCTTCGCATACAGCTGATTCTCTCTCAAAAGTTGCAGTGTTATCCTCAAGTGCTCTTCATGCTCTACTTTAGTCTTGGAGTATATGAGAATGTCATCGATAAATACTACCGCAAACTGATCCAGGTACTGTGCAAATATCTTGTTCATCAATGCCATGAACATTGTCGGTGCATTAGTCAATCCAAATGGCATAACCAAGAACTCATAGTGGCCATATCTTATCTGGAAAGCTATCTCAGTACATCTGATTCTCTGACTCTTAGTTGATGGTAACCGGATCTCAAGTCAATCTTATAGAAATATGAAGCACCTTGTAATTGATCAAACAATTCATCTATCCTTGGTAATGATATTTATTCTTGATGGTCACTTGATTCAATCGCCAGTAATCAATACACATTCTCATGGAACCATCCTTCTTCTTGACAAACAAAACTGGAGCTCCCCATGGTGAAATGCTCGGTCTCACAAAACCTTTGTCTAACAATTCTTGCAACTGAATCTTCAATTCTCCCAATTCTGCCGAAGCCATTCTATAAGGTGTAATAGAAATTGGAGCGGTCCCTGGTAATAACTCAATCGTGAAATCAATCTTTCTGATGGGTGGCAAACCTGGAATCTCCTCCGGAAAAACATCCGGGAACTCCCAAACAATTGGGATCTGCTCCAACCCTTGGGACCGTTTAGCCTCCGTGATAAACGCCAAATAGGCTTCACATCCACTTTTCAATAGTCTATCAGCCTTCAATGTTGAGACAAACCCTGCACAAGGATTTCTCCTCTCTCCCTGAAACAACACTCCAGCCAGTGTCTCATCTAACTTGAAGGTGAGGGTCTTATGGAAACAATCCACTGTGGCATGGTACCCTGCCAACAAATCCATCCCTAGGATGACATCGAAATCATACATCTCCAATAAAATGAGATCTGCGGTTAAAACCACTTCTCCTATCTGAACTGTACAACTAGGATAAAAAGATCTATAAATAACTTGTTTATCTACTGGGGTTGCCACAGTCAAAATATACTCAAATTCTCTATCATCGACATCAATCAACTTAGAAAATGCATGAGACAAAAACGAGTGTGTAGAGCCAGGGTCAAATAAAATCTTAACTTTAATTCTACAAACGAGGAGTGTACCTTCCATTACATTGCCTGCCACCTCTGCATTAGCCCTATTGACCGTATAGATTTGCCCTCAATGTTGTGGCCTATTCTGAGCTTGATGTGGCCTACCTTGTGGGACGTTCATGTTCTATTATGGGGGACGTTGATTTTGATTTTATCCCTGTTGATGGGCCTGTTGTTGCTGCTGTTGTGGTCTATGTTGTTGTTGTGGTGCTTGTTGTTGAAGTGGCCTTGCCTGATTTTGGACAACCATTGCATTCAGTGGTGGTGCTGGACATTGTGCTCCCTGCTGCTGCTAATTCTGCATGTTCTGTCTTGGACAGTCCCTCATCTGATGGTTCATGGAACCACATCTGAAGCATGATCCTATAAGTGTACGACACTGTGTACTCTCATGGTTCTTCCCACAATGGGTAAAAACCACTGGATTCTAAACATTATAATATGTCCTCTGCTTCTTGTTTTGATGATTTCTCTGCTGATAGTTCTGCTAATTTTCTTGTCCTTTCCCCTGAACTCTAAGAATCTTGGTGTGGAAATTCTCAAATTTGTAGGCTCTCTTGACAACTTCTTTAAAAGTGGTAGGTGGTACTACGCCTGTGGCATCTCTCTCAATGATGGGGTTAAATCCCTCTAGGAACTTGGCGATCTTCTTCTCCACCGTGTCCACTAACTCTGGAGCATATCTAGACAATCTGTCGAACTTAGTGAGGTATTCGAGGACTGTCATGTTCCCTTACACAAGTTGTTGGAACTCCACTGCCTTCTGCCTCTTGATGTGTGTGGGTACATATTTGTCATAAAACTGTCTCTTGAAACTAGCCCAAGCCACTGCATCTGCCATGGTTCTGTACTCATCTCTAACTGTCTTCCACCATATGTTTACTGAACCGGTAAAGAGGGATGTTGCAAGTTTCACTCGTTCTCCTCTGGTGCACTGGAAGATCTCAAAGATGTTCTCTGTATGCTCTAGCCAATAGTTTGCAGCCAATGGATCCTCTGTGCCTCAAAAGTCCTTTGGAACTCTCTTCCGAAACCGTTAAAACAAAGCATTCGGGTCATGTTGTCTCTGATTGATGACAATGGCGGGTTGAGCTTGAATCAGCTCATGCCTCCTTTGTAATACTTCTAGCAGTTGCCTTTGCATTTCTGCCAACTCCCTGGCATGATCTTCATCTCTCTTTGCCATTTGTTCCTGTAGCCTAGCCTGATTCTCATTAGCCTGACGTTGTTGATCAATCATTGCATGCATCATCTTTTGGAACTGATTCTGCATAATGTTGTCAACAGTATCCTCTTCAATCGGTCTTATATGATCACTGTTACTTATGGTGGGATTGTCATTTATCGGTCGCTTACGAGGCGGCACGATGCTGCAAAACAAGTTGTTAGCACATAATAATCAAATGAAGGGTCACACGTTGCTCACACGATACTAGCTAACGAAGAGTCTAACGAATCCTCGCCACGTCCTTAGGATTTCTAGTTTCTTTTAGTTGCCTGAAACACATCTTGCTCAGATACTAGTCAGTCGCGACCCCGGACCGGGCCCGAGGGGCTAATCCGGGATCGGGACTAATGTGGAGTGATGAGGTGATAAGGTGCACACATTTACTTAATTTCCCACAGGTGTTCGCTGTGAGAATAACACTATAATATAAATATTTCTTTTAAATGCGAAAACGTATAACAAATCTTGAATATAGTTCACCTCCATCAACAAGACTAATAACACCTTTATAGGTATAAGGAATCAGAATGAGCAATGATCATTAACACTTCCCAAAGTATTTGTTAAAGTTATACAAAAGATCATTTAATTACATTCCCAAAAATTGAGGCCAACAAAGGCCAATAAAAACAGAATAAACCCTCAGAAGAATGAGTTAGACATTTCCCCAAAATGTTACGTCTCTCGTGACAACCGAATGTCTAAATGATATCATCAGCATGCCACTCAACTAAACGTTATGGTTCACTGACCACCTCCTCAAGCTCCGCCTCGGGATAGGCAATATCCGGACCAGAGTATCAAAGCAAAGGATCTGACACGACGGTCTGGCAGGTGGTTGAAAAGACATGACAATAATATAATAAATGAATTTACCTTCAAAAGCATTTAAACCTATTTAGGTGACGATTTCCATAAAAGAGAAAAATCATTTATTCAAAAACAAGTATCCAATGTAAATCATGTAAAGGTAATCAAGGAAACGAGAAACAAGCAAGATGGCAACCACACGAAGCTAAGTCCTCTATCACCGAAGTGACAAGAGCATATCAAGGCATTCATCTCAGTCACACGAGGTGAGGAGATTCAACGAAATAAGTGCGTATACATATAATATACAGGACATGACCATGATAGCGAGCCGAATATCGGGAACCACGGTAGCAATCCGAGGTATCGGGACAAAACTACGAGAATAATCGGGTAGCGGGATCCAAACTGCAGCTGGCAGGACAAGAGGGGGATCACCAAGTTGGTCGATCAGACCAACAAGGTTATCCATGATGGGGGCTCCGACCTTTCGTCCTCTCCTTCCCACCCCTAGGGTTGCCGGGAGAATGGCCGAGGAGGAAAAACGAGTCATCAACATTTTTTGTACGAGTATGCTAGATTTTATGTTCTACTTGGAATTTGAAATGGTGATCTGGAGATTCACCTTCACAAGCAGAAAGGAAATCAATTATTCTTTCTAACTTTCCATTGCACATATATTTTGAGAAAGAGACACAATTTTTTTAAAATGCCGTGAGAGGCGATTTCATTTTGTTTGCCGTGAAAGGCGATTTTGTGCCGTACGAGGCGGTTTGTGCCGTAGAAGGCGATTTACAAATCTTATCAATAAAGAAAGAGAAGAAATGTGATTTTTTGTCTCTTTACAAATAATACAAAATACAAAGAAAAGTAAGAAAATGTATCTGACTTCTCAGGAAATTGTGGGAACTCGTTCAGATCGACGGTTGTAAGTCATGTATGGACTTCGCCATCGTCCTTCAGATGAGAACGCTTGATGCTTTGATGGCTTGGCTTGGACCTCAGTTTCTTTGAGGATAAAGACCAAGGGGAGGTCCGTTTTCCAATGAAAAACCGAGTAAACGGGCTGAAGAGCCACGTTTAGGCCATGTTGGATGGAAGGAGAGGGGAGACCTTGGGGGTGGCCCCCCGAGGGACGTCGGTCACCTTGTGGTGTCTCTTCCGCCACAGAGTTGCAGAGTTTCTTTGAAGATTCTTCGGGGTTTTTCCTGAATTTTTCTCTCTCTCCGTCTGTGTGTGTGTGTCCTTTTTTTTGCATTTCTTGGAATTACCTCCTTTTTATAGGCTCTTGGTAGCCATGGGCTGATTTATGGGATTGATGACCTTTGATGGGAGGAGTTACAACTTTTAATTCTTGATTTTATAACTCCTTTATCTTGGCTTGTGATTGGCCGGTGGAGAATGATGGGCATTTAATCACCATTAATCTCCATGATGAGGGGAGTTTTTGGTTTTAATGCCATGATTACTTGGGTTTGTAACTCCCATTTGCTTGATTTTGATTGGGCTGTCCAAAATATTGGGTTAATGACCGCATTAAGTTGTCATAAAATGGGTTAATTAACGACATTAAGTGGTTGCTAGGGCATTTGAAGAGTCGCGGGCCGCGCCGCGTCTTTTGGAATTCTTTTTGTGATGATCGCCGACGGATCCACATGTCGTTTGATGTCCGTTGGTGATGCAACTTTAGACATTAGTTGTTACCAGTGGGCCGTTGACATCTGTCTTGTCGATTTGTCGATCGGTCGGACAGAAAGTATACTTTCTTGATCAGCTGGTTGACGATCTTGGACCGATCAATGATGATTTCACGCTCTTGACAGCGGATCCGAGATGTTGATGAAGATCGGTCGATTTTGAGCATAAAAAATCAGATTTTCTAGAAACCACAGGGGCTGGAACTCCCGAAACGCGAAAAGGGCGGAAAACGGGTCACCCGGCGACAAATCCGACGACCCGAATTTCCATGGTCGTCGTTCCCCTCTTCGGTCGCCGGTTCTCGGCCGTTTTTCGGTCTTTTTTTATTCCGTTTTCTCCTGCATTTTTCTTGACGTTTCTCCTCATTTATTGGCTTGATTCTTCTGAAGAAAATCTAACGAGAAGCCGTGCAAGTCGGAGCACAATGTTTCCTATTTTTTGAAAAAGTCGAAGACTTTGTAGCTGATTTTCCGTCAAGAGTCGAAACTTAGTCAAACAATGTTGGAATGACCTGAAATTTGAGGTGAAGCCTCCTGAGCAGTAGATAGGACCAACCATGGGCTTTTGTTTAAATTTTGAAGCCGTTTGGGGTCTCGTCGCTAGTAGGCTTGATTTTGCCGCGAGGAAGATGCCGCGAATTGATGTGCGGTCAACCGATGTCCGGTTGTCTTGAAATTTGATAGGGAGCCTATTGAAGTCATTTTGGGATGATCTGTCGGCTTCATTTTGGATGCCATGGTCCCGAGGTGCTCTGCCACCAGTCGGCTTGATTTTGTTTCGGAGCGTCAAAGTCGGGTCAAACGTTGTCAGAATGACCTGAAATTTGACGTGCATCCCTTTGGAAGCATGTTGAAGCCATCCATGTGCTCCATTTGATGAGTAATAGTCCCGGTGGTTCTCACCGCCGAGAGGCTTGATTTTTCTGTTAAAGGGTTGATGGAGGGTCAAACGTTGTCGGTTTGACTTAAAATTTGACGTGGAGCCCTTTGGAGGTATTTTGAGACCATCCGTAGGCTCTGATCGAAGTTTTGACGTCTTCGACGCCATCGCCGCTAGGAGCGCCAAGTCAGTTGTCGATGGAGTGAAGTTGGGTCAAATGATGTTGGAATGACCCGAACCTTCATGTGAACCCCTCTTTTGGCTGTCATAAAGGAACTTGCAGTTTTTGTTTGATTCTGACAAGATTTGATGCTTGAAGTAGCATTGCTTGTTTTATAGTAGGATGCGGCTTCATGTGGCTTCTTGATGTTGAAGAGGCAAAGTGACTTTTTTGGTGTCAACAAATGCCCTCTCGAGGTACAGCGACGAGAAGCTTCTAGAGTCGATGTGCCTCAAAGAGAAACTTGAAGGAGAGCTTCTGACTTGAGCAAGAGTCTTTGAGCATTTCTTTTTGTAGCCTTTTGAGTTTCCAAAGGGATTTTATGGTAGTGAGAGGCATCACGTACCATCTCAAGGCAAAGTTTTGAAAATGACATGAGGAATTCGGATTTTGGGTTTTCCTTTTGACCTTGTGAACGTAGGGACTGTATGTGGCGCATTAGGTGGTCGAAAGGATTTTTTGGTTTTTGACCTTGTGACCTAACAAGCTGTATGTGGCAAGTTAGGGGGTCGGGGTTTGATTTTTGATTTTGACCTTGTGACCCAACAAGCTATATGTGGCAAATTGGGGGGTCAGATTTGGTTTTGACCTTGTGACCTAACAAGTTGTATGTGGTGAGCCAGGGGGTCAGAATATTTTTTGGTTTTGGCCTTGTAACCTAACAAGCTGTATGTGGCGAGCTAGGGGACCAGAGTTTTTTTTTTTTTTTTTTTGTGGAATGTCAATTTCAAGATTTTGGCTTAATTTGGTTCATGAGGTTGGATGGTTTGGATTTTTGGAAACTCATGAGGCTCCTTTTTTTTTTTTTTTGAATGGTTCAATCGACTCAAGAGAGGCATGGAACCATTTTGAATGCTCTTGGTAAAGGAAGTTTTTGATAGGAAGCCCCTTTTAGTGCCTAGGTGGTCAAACCTGACTCATGTGGGCTAACCCATGGGATCTTGATCTTTGGAGATGGCTTAGATCTCATATGATGTCATTTTGTAAAGGATATCTAAAAATATCTCTTATGGGTAGAGAATATCTAGAAATATCCTTACTGGGAGAGAATCTCTCATGCGTCCTAGTTTTGGGGAGAGATTTTCTCAAAGTATCTTTCTTTGGGAGATAATATCTCAAATCTCCTTTCTTTTGGGAAGGTTGCTAGTTTTTAGCACTTACCTCCTTGGTTTTCTCCTTGTTTCCTCTTTTGGTTTGCTCTCCCCTATAAAAGCAAAGGAGGTTGGATCTCTTGCCCTTATTGCTTAAAGTCTTCAATAGTGCTCCAAGATCAAGAACTCCTCTTATTTTTCAATAATCTTCAAGTTCTCTTTCTTCTTCTCCATCCATGGCTTCAAGTAAGCTTTCTTCCTTCATAAGAAACTCCATGTAGAAGTAAATATTTATTTCTTTTTCCTTTCTTTTCTGTTCTTTTTTTTTCTTTTTTTTCTTTTCTTTTCTCTCTTTTTTTTTCCACGTGTTTTCTTTTTTTTTTTTGGCTGTACGGACCTGGCAGTATTGCCACGTGGCAGTGGGCCACGACTTGCTGGCCAAATTTTTTTTTTTTGAAGAGATTTCTTTCTTTCTCTCTTTTTTTTTTTTTTTTTGCTTTCCCTCTTTTGCTCACCATGATAATGAAGTTTATGCAAACCAAGATGTTTATGCATTTTTCTTTCTTTCTTTTCTCTTTTGATGCATCAAGATAGAAAGCTAGAGTCTCTAGGTCAAGTCAACATGATTTTTGACTTGGACAAAGTTTGATTGGTTTTGACCAAGTTGGGTTGGAATTGGTCAAACTTTGGCTAAATTTTCCTAGCATCTAATGCATGATTTTAGTAAATTGATTGGGAGCATGATGATGCATACCTGGAAATCTTTTGCAAGTTTTGAGATTTGGAGCTCGCAGCAATGTTGAGCCCTTTCTTGATCTTGTTGGATTTTGAGGAGCTTTGTAAGATTGAAGTTTGGAGCTCGCAGCAAAGTTGAGCCCTTCTTCAAGCTTGTGGAGATTCGATAAGATTGGTTTGATCTTGCAGCAATGTTTGAGTTTAAACCTTCTTTGAGGATGCTTCATTGACTATGAGCTTGCAGTGATGTTGAGCTCATCTTCAAGCTTCCTATCTTTTTTGGGATGTTTCCTTTTTCTTTGGAATTGTCCCAGAATCATGCCAAAATTTCGCTAGAATTTTTTTAGCAAAATTCTGTCATTTTGATGATTGATTTTTTTTCCATCCTTTGTAGGTAGTTCCTCCAGAACGAACAAGGGCAAAGGGCCTGTCACTAATGCACCTCGCCGGTCTACCAGGTCTCCTAATGTGGCCATTCAGCAAGCCTGGGAGAAGGTCAAGTTTGTGGAGAGAAACTTGGAAGAATGTGACTCCCTCAACCGCGATGAAATGAGACAGCGATTGATCGCTCCAAGGATGAGGAGTTTTATAGGATTATGGTAAGCAACCGTCCTTGGGTCATGGACGATCAGAGCATTGTGCCCAAGCCTACCTTTTTATTCGGTGACGCAGTCCCTGATGACTTGACATACCAAAGGAGATGTTTTCAGTTCTCTTACATGGCAGATGGTGAGGAGAGAACTATTTCTACCCGGTCGACCTTTGATCACTCTATCTAGATCATGAGCCTATCTCCCACGTGCCTCAAGAGGGAAGATCCTCTGAGCTAGGTAAAGAGGACTAATGTGATCAAGACCGGGGTTTTTGTTCGCGGCCATTCCGGTTGTGCAGAGAAGTCGCCTGTCCGCATGGACATATTGATGCCAGTCAGCAGTTACGAAGGCTCTGATCATCCATCGGTCGATTTGAGACCGGTTGGCTTTGGCATTTTTCAGGGTGACGACAGCAATTGGGTGAAGCCTTTTCGACTTCATGGCCGTTTCAACACTGACTCAAGCTGGGAGTCATGGACTGATCACATCCTGCAGGTTAGCAAGGCCATTCTGAAGGAGGCCGAGATTTTTTATGCGGTTCGTGCTTTTCGGCAAACAGTGGTTTTTTCTGATGAAACCGTCATGGCCATGTTGGAGTCATTCCTTCCACAAACCAACACCTTCATTGTCACGAATGGTGAGATTGGTTTTACTTTGAAGGAATTGAGTGCCATCACCGGGCTGCCTATCCTTAGCAAATTTTATGAGGAGTTCATGCCTATTGAGAGCACCATTGAGGAGCAGTATGAGGAGATCAGGCTTTTATACTTTCAGCTCGTCAGCTTCTATGATTTTTTTAAGGAGAAGGAGGGCTCGAAAGTCATGTCCAGCAGTTGGAGGAGTTTTGGCTCCTTGTTTCCTAACTTCTTTGATTGTAGGGAGTCTTCTGATAGCACAACCTGAGAGGCCAGAGCTAAGACTCCAAGTTTGAAGAAGACTTCCGTCACGCGAGGAGTCTTGAAGGACTTCTTCATGAGTACAGATGCCATTTATTTGGACATTGCGTTGCGGAGGGATCTCGCTGTTTACCTCACCTACTGGCTGAGTGAGTCTATTTTTGCTGGAGGAGATGGTACGCACATCAGACCGCATTGTATTTTTCCGGCTTGTCAGATGGCTTTCGGAGAGCGGCTTGCTTTGGTGCCTGCTCTTTACTCCTATTTGTGTACCAAACTGCAGGCTACTGCTTTTCTTGTTCGAGTTGGGCTCCCTATGAACATTGTATTTTCAGCCCATATTTTCTATTCATGGTATGTGTACCACTGTCTCGGCTGCCATCGATTAGGAGTTGCACGGGATGATGATCCTTTTATGATTCGGTTGGCTAGAGGGACAGCCGTTTCTGAATCTCTTTTGTCTGCCCGTTTCAGGATCCGACGGTTCAGGGACGTCGAGATCGGGCAATCTTCAGTGAAGCCCTCTCCAGGTTTGCGAAAGAAGGCTTTTGATTTTGGGGTCTCCCGTGATTCCACCAGGGTAAGGTCGGGAAGACACTAATCTTTGAAAAATGCAGAAAAGAGGTGGCTTTTCAACATACGCATTCGTACGATGGTTTACCGGAGACATCTTTTTGTTGATATCCAGCCGTATGTTCCCTTGCGTTTCGCGCTGCAGTTGGGCTTCTCTCAAGGCGTTGTTGGAGCACCTTCGAGCATGGTGAAGCGTTTTGGAGGTTTATAGGATGGGAGGAATGCATGGGCTTTTTACAGTGCGGAGGACACTACCGCCATGATTTCCTATCCTGAGTTGCCCACTTTCCAGACTGCTGGCTTCACGAAATGATTCATAGAGAGCTTTTTGGTGTACTGGGGGCTTTCCAAGAAAGAGCTCGACATCAAGCAATCTTCTGGGAAGGGTCTTGGAAGCTCAGATGGAGTCCGTCGAGAGGAAGTTCTGACCTTCCTTGCTGGTGAGAAGCACAAGATAGGCTTTCTCGGTGAACAGAACATCATCATATCAGAAGCTGCAAAAGAGATACCTGGTGAGGTCTTGAGACAGCTAGAAGAGGAGGAGGCCAAGATTGACGCTTGGATGCAAGCGGAACAAACGAAGGCTTCCTTGGAGTCTACTGGGAGGAGCAGACCATCTGGCGAGGAGTCAAGCGAAGGTCCTGACTTTGATGATGGGACGGGTACTTTGAGTAAACCGGCCCATAGAAGCAAGAGGAAGAGAGGGCAGCGCCGTAACAAGAAACGACACGATGACTCTCCTGATTCAGAAGTCCCTCCTGCCATTGCTGCAGAGATGTTAGGGGACTCTGATGAGCCTCCGGAAAAGAGGAGTCGTGAGGAAGAGACCGTTAATTAAGGTATGATTCCTCCTCTTTCTCTTTCCGTTTCTTTCATTTAGGTTTCTTTTGTTTTTTATTTTCTTTCTCTCCCCTTTTTAGTGGGAGATGACGATTTGGTGATGCCTGAGGTTCCGGCTGATGAAGCAGTGACGGATCCGATTGCGGCATCTGAAAAAGAACCGAGGGACTCTGGAGTGATTCCAGAATCTTCACCTGGTACGACTTCTTCGTGTTTTCTTTTCTCTTTTTTTTTGTCGTGCTGTCATTTGCTAACATGGCGCTTGTTTTTTTGTCAGCTGAGTTGCCACAGGATTCTGACGATTTCGAGCCATCCATGATGCGGCCTTTAACGACGCTTCGAATGAACTCATGGAGGCAAAAAGTATTCCGCCGATCGCCGAAGAAGGTATTTGTAGCAATAACCCTGATGATAATAATTTTTTCAATAGGATTATATCCATACCTTTTTGTTTTATTTTGCTGGCAGGTTGTGAAGTAACATGAGAAGTTCCTCCTTCTTTCTCAGTCCCAGAGTAGGGGATGCCTGCAGTTGATCCAGAAGTAGGGACTTCTTCTTCCAGTTTCAATGTGGCAGAGATGAAATCTTCTAAGGAGATTCCTTCGCTAGTGTCTCCTATTAGAAAGAGTCTAATGATCACTCCTCCAACAGGGAATGACATGGGCAGTCGACCAATGGAGAGGGGCGAGCCTTCATCCAGGCCATCTCTTGAGTATGCGAAGAAAGTGTTGAAGAGCGTTTTGAGCTCATGGGTCGAAACTCTTTCTTTTGACCATTTAGAAGCTAGCTTTGGCATGATCAAGCATACACAGGACATCCTTGCTAATAGCGAAGAGGTCGGTCTGGACATTGCAGGTGTGAAGGATTTTGTTGATGAAGTCATAGCTCTAGGAAACAAGTGGAATGAGACCAAGAACTTCCCAAGTGGTGATTTATTCAATGAGATGTTTTTGAAGCCATCTGGCGAGGTCAAGTCTGAGTTGAACGAGATCTTGCGGACTCGGAAGCAATTCATTCGGGAGAGGAACGTCACCGAGTTGGCTATCATTGAACTAACAGAAGACCTGCGCCGTGTTGATAGGGAGGTCGTTGAGACCTCCCCCCTTTTATTTTCTTTATTTTAATTATTTTATCTTACTTGGATATACTATGATTATGCTATGTAAGGATTAACCCTTATTTGGACTTTAACTCATGACCCTGAACTGACCTTATATTAAACAGACCCAAAGAGACCCAAATTAATGTGACAGGACAACCGTCGTGTGTTGCCGGTAGCACATTAGACGAGAGGAAGAATCAAAGAACGGTGTTACGGCGATTACCACAACTGGCGATCGTGATCCATTGATTTTGAGGGTAGCCGGAATCCTCATTTTCGATGTAAAAATTTAAATAGCATATATAGGTGAATGGAGATTTCCTAAGCTATGGGCGCGTTGGTCGAAATTCACATCTGACAGCCTGGCGATCGTGATAGGACCTTTTGTGTTTTCCTGTCACTTATTTGGGTCTTTCTGGAGTTTTATTCTAGGGCACGAACATCCTGTCAATGATCAGATATCCGTGTCCCATTTAGTTTAGGGTTATTATGAGTGTAGTCCGAAATTAAACAAGAGGTTCGAATGAACCGTCCACTAAACTTTCCCCCATTGCACCATTAGAAACAAACCTGCACCAACACTCACTACCAAACAACATAAAAGATGCTTTTCTCATCTTTTCTTTCTCTCTATTATCATCTAAATATTTCTTCGCGAATGGAGGGTTACACGTTCGGGATGTCCGACCGTCAACCCCTCTCACTCCCACTAATGCTCCGCACCACTAGCGGGTCACACCAAACCCCGCCAAATATAGAATCCTCTAGGGTATTAGATGGATCCTTACCAGCTTCAAGTCATGACCCACAACTGATAAGACAGTCCCTCTTCGAAGGAGGCTTAATCACAGCCAGTACCATTGCAATGGGAATGAATCGTTCTAACGTATCAACCCCATCTCATTTGTCAGGGGAGAACCAATTATCCTCGCATTCAGAAGTGACTTACACGAACCTAGTTAGTCCCATTGGCCAGGTTATAAGATATAGGGTCCACGATAATATTTCATCATGGGATCACTCTCTCCGAGCAGGTGATCCCATTGTTTCGCAAGTTATACGCTACTCTTCCCTGATTAGTCAGACCAAGCCAATCACATCTTCTATCCCATAATACGGGATGCCTACTGAGGCACCTATCATTACCCCGGTTAGAGTCATCGCATCATCCCAGACTCTTGCAATAAACGAGGATCCGTATTGTTAAGCGAACCATGGTTTAGTAAACCCGGCTCAGTTGGTGGCGTCCAACACCTCTCACCAAAATCCTTTGACTCATATGGGAACATCAAAAGTCTACCAACAACGTGAGGTGGCTCGACCTCAATTCCAGGTAATGACTCCTCCACTAATCAATCAAACGAATTACAACCCTGTGACGGGCGGCAACGATATATTATATCCTCAGCTGTTTCAATATGAGAGGACCCCTCTTGTTCATCAAAATTAGACCACCCCAATCTACCAAGTGCCAAACTTAGATCAGGGTCCCCCGATCCAAAATGTGCAGGTAATTAATCCCTCGGGCGTTAGACATTCTTATCAAACATACCAGGGAAATGAACCATGCTTTCCGCAGGCATATCGACCGCCCACCTTAAGCCCGATGGTTGACCCATACAGAGGACATTCGGTCGCTTATGGAGGAACTCTATTGAACCAAAGCTATTATCTTATTCAGCAACCATGTCTCCAGGAGCTAGTTTACACCCCTGCTCCACTAGAACCACAAGGAGGATACCGACCACATACAATTCAATACCTAGATCCTTTAGCATTTAAAGAATTGCAGAAAAACGTAGAGGAGCTTAAAAATGAAATTAAGAAGAAGTCCTCGAGCTCGACTGAAAAAAGCTAGGTTTCTACGATTTTACCAAAAAGGAAAAAAAAAGAGGCCACCTTTCCCTGTTAGAGCTCCTCAATTCATACTTTACGATGGGACAACTGACCCTCGACACATCTAGTCTCATTCTGCAACAAATGTTGCGCCATCGCTGACAATGACTCCATGCTCATAAACTATTTTCAGGAATCATTAACAGGTGATGCATTGACTTGGTATACATCTGTACCTTCCCACGAGTTTAATACCTTTGAGGATGTAGTGGAGAAATTCCTAGCATGATACCAGCACCTGACTAAAAACAAACCTCTAGCATGACTTAGCAAACCTCAAATAAAAGAACAATGAAGATTATGAAGAATTTGCGGTGAGATGGAAAAATCAATTTGCGCGGTCAGACTGCAATATGCAAGAAGAGGAACAAGTAAGAATGGCCATATCATATATGAAAGATCCGGTGAGGGCTTTAATGACGATCGGGGAGGTCGTTAGTTGGAGTGGCCTATACCATAGATTGTCCAGGATGAAACAAAATCTGGACGAAGGATTATTAAACACCATCACCGACCATAATAAGAACACGCGTAGGGCAGGCATAACTACCCAACAAGAAAGCCGTGCAACCCCTGAGGTAAGCTCAAACCAAGAAGAGGTTTACCGACCGTACCGAGACCATAACAGTGTTAGCTTTAACCAACACCAAAATCAGGGGCAAAATGGTATTTCCAATTTCCAGGGCGGTAACCCGAATTATCAAAGGAACAACTAGAATTATCAGCGGAACAATCAGAATTTCCGAAACCCTCTGAGAAACTATCAAGGTTATGACCAACCACCAAGGAACCGAGGACCCTCGATGAGTCAAAACCAGAACTCCGATCATATACAACCAATTTCGAATTCAACAGTTCCACCACAGAATCAGAACACAAATCCTCAACCCAACTATGGTACCGTTCCCTTCAATTACAATAGAGACAACAGTGGCAACCAAAATAACACGAACAATGGGAATAGAAGAAGATTCGGACCCAAAGGGGTAAACTACCCATCCCTACCCCAACCTTGGACTACTGTCTTCTTGTCTCTTTTAAACCAAAACGCCCTTCAACTCCCACCAGAACAACCGCAGGCATGGTCAGAACACCTAGATAAAACCAAGTTTTGTGCCTACCATAGGATGTCGAGGCATGACCTCACCCTATGCTACACGGTTAGAGACCTGATTTATGATTTCAATGATGAAGGCAGGATCGATTGGAGCAATATTAGGCCGGTAGGTGAGAACGACTAGCGAAATACCCCTCCTAATCGAAACGCAACCACCAATCCAACACAAAATGTTCCAAACATGCAGATTTATACAAACCCGCTACCTCAACATGGGCCATCAACCTTTGGACCAACCCCGCAGACTCAATTGATAAACATCGCCATGATAGAGCACCAATATGCTGATGCCCCAGCCCAAGGGAGCATAAACCATAGCCAACCATGCCATGACAAGTTCTTTGAGGAAGAAGACTATAAAAAATAAGTCGCCCCATGGGATGGGAATACCAAATTCAAGATCTTTAATTCCGGAGTGGGCGAGATCGTTGATTCTCCTAAGCTTTACAAAGTGAATTTTGATGAGCCAAATGACCAAAGACCGCCGATCCTTACGAATTCCCAACTAGATCCTCACCTGGATACAAACGCTTCTCAAGCTCACCTCTGATCTGGACGAATTCGTCCTCCCCGATTACCTTCTCACCCGGTTACTCAAGATCTAGGCTCGCAGAACTCCACCGGTCAAGTTGAGGAGACAGTTGATGAAAGAGCTTATACTTCGATAGAAACAAGGATAGAATATGATCTCTTAGGGCACCTCACAAAGATCCCAGCTAAGGTATTCATCCTCGACTTGATTAAAACCTCACCCAAGCATCAACAACAATTACTTGAAGCTATTACACGCTTGCAAGTCCTTGTAGGCATAACTCCCGAATAGTTAAGAACTACCATCGTGGCCTTAGCCCCGGGACGTCCCTTCCCTACCGTCACATTTACCGAAGATGAGCTAAAAGAAATAACACTTGAAGCAAGGATGTCTCCCTTTCATTTAACAGTCAAGATTGCAGGAAAGGAAATGTTAGGAGCACTCGTAGACACCGGCACATCATTAAACATATGCCCATTGAAAACCTTCAAAGCTTTAAGGCTCACAACAAAAGACTGGACTCCAGCCCCCATGGTGGTGACCGGTTATGATGGAAATAAGAAAATGGCACATGGAAAAATTATGTTATTAGTGCAAGCAGGTCCGATCTTGATGCCAGAAGAACTTTATATCATGGATATCCCCGCCACTTTCAACTTAATCTTAGGACGCCGATGGTTGAATCATATGAACGCCGTTATGTCAAGCAGGCATCAATGTGTTAAATTCTCCTATTTAGGCAAGATCGTGAAAATGATGGGGGATCCACCTGTGATTGAACCAGAAGAACCTCAATTACTCCCGACCTTACAGACTACTCTTATGATGCCAGAGGTCAAGATTCACGGATACAAAGTTGACCCTCTCATCTCCCTAATGGATATGAACCCCATGCAAAATAAATTTCCTGAATTGTCCTCTCTACAAAGTCCAACAATAGACAACGAGAGCCAATCTCGAGGATGAACTCTGATGAGGAACATGGGATATCAACCCGGATTTGGACTAGGAAAGGACGGAGAAGGTATTATTAACCCCTACATTCCAGACCCTAGAGTGAGAGTAGAAGGATTAGGGTATGATACACACAATAATCTGAGGTGTAAATGAGAGGACTGGACTTTAGATGAACACTTCGTGAAACACGATAAAATTCTAGATCCTAACACGTCACTGACTAGAAAGGAACGCCACAATTTGGACCAAGTGATAAAGGTAAGTCCGTTTTAGTAGAAGATTGGGAAGACTCCGTGTCATTCGAAAGAGAAATTTACGAGGAAATCTTTGGTACTTGGAGAATAGCTAGACCTAAAAGCTTGAGGAACTTACCTTGAAGTGGGTGGTGAATGGGAAGCTTAGAAAAGAGGTGGGTTGTGACCTAGGAGCTTGGGGAAGATAAAGTGGTGTTTGGCCGGCGAGAATAGAGCTCTGGTGACCGTCGTTGGCAAGGAAGTAGTGAAGGGAGATGAGAGTCTGGAGGTGGCACAGTGAAATGAAAGAGTGAATGAAGATACGGGAGGAATAGTAGATGGGTTGCTTATATTAGGTTAAGATAAATTAGTATTTTTAGTTTAGTCCTTGGTTTGCTAAATGTGGTCATTTGGGCCTCTTCGATGCGCCGAATCGAAACGCGGCTGAAGACTAAAGTTCGTGAAATGCTGAGACTTACCCAATGCACCCAAACTCACAAAAACTCATAATTTCATATAAACCCCCTGAAGCTTTCCGAAATTGCAAACCAACCCCATACTCTACCCAAACGCACTCCAAATCGGGCAAGACTTCACACGCGAGATCCATACACCAAACCCGACTCGCTAAGTCTCTAAACACACTTACTAAATAATCACGTAATTAATTATAATTAATATAGGGTTAAGGGTCGGGATGTTACATCCTCCCCTCCTTGGGCTATTTGGTCCTCCAAATTTCTAACACGCCTATAGCAAAAGCTCCGGATACTTCTCCTTGATCCGATCCCCGAGTTCCCAAGTCCCTTCTCTCGAATTGTGATGCCCCCACTGTACTTTGACCCAATGAATGGTCCTAGTCCTCAGAACATGCTCCTTGGTGTCTTCGATCCCCTTCGGCCTCTCAACAAATTAGTATCTAGCTGGACATCCAACGACTCTTGGTGGAGCACGGGTGTAGGGTTTGCTACGTATTTCCTTAACATGGAAACATGAAAAACTCTATGAACTCATAATAACTCTGCTGGTAATATCAATATGTAAGCCACTTCCCCCATGCGCATATCAATCTCAAACGATCCGATAAATCTCCAAGCCAACTTGCCTTTCTGTCCAAACCTCTTAGTTCATCTCGTCGATGAGACTTTGAGAAAATCCTTGTCTCCGACCTTGAACTCTAAATCTCTTCTCTTGAGGCATGTGTAACTCTTCTAGCGGTTTCTTGCAATCTTCAGCCTATCAACAATCTGCTTCACTTTCTCACTGGTATCGTTGATGATCGAAGGTCCATGAAAACTCCGAACACCAATCTCTTCCCAACAAATCGAGGTCTTGCACCTCCGTCCGTACAATGCCTCGAGCAGTGCCATCCCGATATTGGAGTGATAACTGTTGTTGTAGGCAAATTCACACAAAAGAAGACTGTTCTCCCAGTCTTTCCCGAAGTCTAAAACACATGCCCACAGCATATCCTCCATGGTCTGGTTCGTGCTCTTCGTCTGTCCATCATTCTGAGGGTGATACGCAGTGCTAAAACTTAACTTAGTACCCAAGGCTGCTTGCAAAGTAACCAAAAATCTGCCCACAGACCTCATGTCTCTGTCTAAAACAATAGAATTTGGAATTTCGTGCAATCTGACGATGTTATCAATGTATTTGTGCGCCAAAACATCCATGGATCCTCTCATCTTCATTGGAATGAAGTGTGCTGACTTGGTGAGTCTATCGAAAATCACCTAAATGCTATCATGGTCGTTCGTGGGTGGTAACCTTGCAATGCAGTCTTTGGTGATGTGTTCCCACTTCCATTCTGGTGTCTTCAATGGTTGAAGTAATTGTGGAGGTCTCTAATGCTCAACCTTCACTTGTTGGCACACTAGACATCTTGAAATAAATCCTGCAATATCCTTCTTCATGTCACTCCACCAATAAAAGCTCTTCAAGTTCGGGTACATCTTCGTACTCCCTGGGTGAATAACATAACGAGAATGGTGTGCCTCAACCATAATCTCGTTCCTCAAATCATGAACATCCGCCACACACAATTTATCCTGGCAATACAAAACACCCTCCACAAGTCTAAACTCTGGCATGTCTGTTATGCTGTCAATCAACCTGACTGACTCTGGATCTTTTCTCTGACTGCTCTTGATTTTTTCCAAAATCTTTGGTTCCCATGCATGCATGTTCGTAATCATCATTCTTTCGGTCTGAGGCTGGAACTCTACATCCAAATCTCTAAATACCTCTGTCAAAGACCACTCTATCTGTAAACATCCGGTAGTTGCTGTCTTTCTGCTCAGTGCATCTGCCACCACATTTGCTTTCCCGGGATGATACTTAATCGGAAAGTCGTAGTCCTTGATGTATTCCATCCATCTGCTCTACCTCATGTTCAAGTTCTTCTGCCCAAACAAATACTGAAGACTCCTTTGATCCGAATGAACTTTGAATTTCTCACCATACAGGTAATGTCTCCACATATTCAGTGCCATCACAACTGCTGTAAGCTTGAAAAGATTTAGGGTCGTCAATCTCTAGATTGGTCTGCTCACACAATCAACCCAAAAGTGTGCAGAAATAAACAATATGCAGCGGAAATAAAATAAACAAGCAGACACCACAAGGACACCAAATTTAAGGTGGAAAACCCTAACCGGGTGAAAAACCACCGATCTGAACTGGATCAAATCAAGCACTATGAATCTTGCAATTACACGAAACTCAGATCTCTTCCCTAGATATCCCCTACCCAAGAAGTGAAGTTACCTTGTGTCGCTTAACGCTTCAACTACTTCACACCGTTGATTGCAACAGATTCAATCCAGCGCTTGACTCCTTAAGTCTTCTCGTAAGGAGATAATCTTCTACAAAGGATGCAGAAGAATTGGCTCTAGAGAACTGGTCAACACAACTCCTTAATAAATCTCTAGAAAAGAATTCTCTCAATGATAATATCTAACTCAGAACTTTGAGAGGTGAGGAAGTATCTTTGGAATAGCCCTTGAGTCCTTTAAATAGCCCTTAGGTCGTGCTTAAGGTTGCCTAACTTCATTAGGATTAAAACAAACAGTTTGTACACGATTATAAGAGTTATTTTTAAATAAACCAAGACCTTGCAGCCCTGTCCACTCGAGCAGATGAGGTTTTGTTTGGGCGTCTCGCTATTCTAACTCTGTCCACTCGAGTGGATGAAGTGGTCGCTTGAGTGGAGCCCATTCTGGTTGATCCGGAATTTCAGCTCTCTTTCTCCATCTTTTTTCTTCTAATTCTTTCAGACTTTCTTCTTCTGAGTCCTTCCAATCTTCTATCTCCAGAGTTCTTTTTTCACTATAACCAAATACAGTTTCTCCAACGCAGTCACCGCGTTTGGAAAAAATCAGAATTGCATCGGGACAGGCTTTACCGACGTAGTACAATGCGTCGGCACCACGTCGGCAACCTAATGCCTAGAAAACCATTCCCGACGTAATAATGTTTAGCGTCGGCTAAAAAGGCACATTCACCGACGTAAATGGTGCGTCGTCCCAAACGTCGGCAATTCCAACATCGTCGGCAAAAATTGAACTTTGTGGTCAACCTCACTTCACTGCCGATGCAAACAACGTCGGTTATACATTTGTCGACGCTAATACTAACGTCGGAATACATATTTGACGACGCATACACAACGCCGGTAATACATATCCCGACGTGTCGAAGTGTCGGGAAATGTCTTCAACAACGCATGAAAATTACTTTTAGCGACGCAGAGAATGCGTCGGGAAATAGATTTACCTAACTGCCGACGCATAACAACATCGATTATACATTTGTTGACGCACATACTAGCGTCGAAATACATATTTGACGATGCACGCATACCGCTGGTCATACATATTCCGACGTGTTGACGCGTCAAGAAATGTCTCTAACGAGGTCAAGAAATTTACTTTTGGTGACGCAGAGAGTGCGTTGAGAAATAGCTTTTCTTATCAATTAAGAAATAATTAAAAAAATTAGGAAAAATTCATGTACAATATTTTCCTGTTCAAATCTACATTTTTAACATTGCACAAGCATAAGCATTGATAAACAATAAATAATCCCACATTCATCATGTAACAATAAAAAATAATGAGTCATCAATAAACTAAAACCAATCATAAAACTTGTCCATGCCACATAAAATGTAATATCCTATGTCAAAAAAAGTCAAATATCTTAATAAAGTAAATCTCAAGTAAAATCTAATCATCATCAAATATCCAAAGTACACCATGAAACACGGCCAGTAAGGAGTAAAATGAACTTGTTAGAGGGATGACCCATGCCAATTCATAAAACCATCAAATCCTTATCTTTCGGAGGAGCCCGAACCATCCATACCGACTCGGGAAAGCAACACTGAATCTGACTCTGCATTTGAACCTGCATAGTTGTCTGATCTTGCATTTGCTTCTGAGAGTCCTCATATTGTCGCCACAACTCTTCTCTCAAATCTTCTTGTGCTTTCAACGAATCGGCTAGTTGCTGCCGTAGGGTGCTTATCTCAGAAGACATCAAGATACCAGTAGAAGATGATGATGGGCCCCTTAAGTGGTAACCTTGCCTCCTTGCCTCCTTGGTGGCAACCTATTCAAAACTTGAGTTTGGATTTGAGCGTATACAATATGGACATGATCAAAACTAGACCTATTCCATCATCTGTTTAATATAACAAGTACTAGACTACTAGTCTTGCTGACGCCTGTTATTGCTCAAGGTCGTTTAGGACATGGTGTAGATTCTTTTGTAAATCAAAGCGCAATAATAATAATAATAAAGTAAAACAAAACAAACAGAATAGCTAAAGAAGGAAAGAAATACTTACTGGCAATCACATTAACAGCATGGAGGGGACTGGGGGACACAATCTCCATCCGATTTGGTGAATACTTATGCCAGTTGTCATAATCTTATTTTTAATTTTTTATCACTATTTATAGGCATTTGTCATAATTATTTGATATTCATTAAACCATTAATAGTTTGATGTAATATTTAGAACTAGATCAAGCCCACGAGCCAAAAAAACAAAATTTAGGCCCAACACTTGGAAATGATTGGACCATCTAATTGGACCTAGGCCCAAACTCTGCCCATGTAATATCATGTGAGATAGGCCTTTTCCTGTTGCAAAGGCCATAGAACCCCACCAAAACCCAGCCCAAAGAAAATGGATTGACCTGGCTAGCCCATTTGTAGCCCTTACTGGATACCAAGTGACCCACATCCATGCACAATTCGCCAGCCAGTCTGTGAATTCCAAAAAAGAAAAACTGTATATCCAAAGAAAGTGTCAGTGCCTCAGTGGATTCCAAAGGACATCTTTTCCCCCATAAAAGAAATGGCAGTCTTGATACTTTTCCAATATAGAGTTCCTTCAATTGCCTCCTTTCCACAAAAAAAGCAAGGAAGTGTCCTTCACAAGGCACTGTTTATCAAGAGAAATTGAGAAAAGTTCATTCCCCTCTCTCTCTTTCATCCTCTCCTACCATGGGCAGCAAGTTCACCATCGCTCATACCCAAATCAACTTCTTGTCTTCCTTCTCACCTTCTCTTCACAACATAGGTAAGTCAAGGAAAAAAACCCCTCTTTAGATCCTATTGACTTCATGTTTCTACCAATAAAAACAATTCATCAATCTACACCAATCCAACACTAACATGCCAACATGCAGGAATAGGATCATGTGTGACCAATTCCACACCCGGCGAGCAGGCAATGATCAAGTTCCGACCCATTGAGCTGACCTAGTACCCCAGCAACGACATCAGCAACGTTGGCCGGAGAAGATTAGCTCCATTCCAGCTTTGCCTTCTCTGCAAGTGTTGTGTTGCTAATGATCCCAGCAACTATGCCAACATGCCCTGCTGCTTCGGCATCGATTGCCAGCTGCCGGACAAGCCCTTCGGCCCCTGCACCTTTGTGCCCAAGACCTGCAACTGCACTTCCTGTGCCATGTGAGCTTCACCTTCATTGGAAGATTCCCAGCTCAAATCGTCTTGTCTTGATGTGGGGTACTTTGTTGATGATCATTTGAGCCATGTTTCAGTCCCTCCCATAGGAACCATACAGAAGATGAACAGAAAAAAAAAGATAAATTAATAACATTATAGTTCTTATTATTATAATGTTTGGATTTGTATGGTTTTATTAAACAAAGTATAGTATCTTTATTCAATAATCATAACAAAAATCGAAACTAGGGTTGAAAGATTTTTGTGCGCTGTTGACATTGGATTCTTGTTTTATATCACTTGATTGTATTGAAAAATATGTTGTTGCTACTATATATGAAATTGATGTTTTTGGTGCATGTGGTGTATGTATTGTATGTTGTAGATTCTTCGGTGTATATATATAGATATTGTTACCATTGGCTTGTTGATTGGAAGGTAGTGGAAGTTCGTTTCTTTCTTTTGTTTGCCACTATTACCGAAATTATATTATCTTGGCTTTGATTGGATTTGTATAGGGAGGAAAGGATGGGACAAGTTGCCTTTGTTAGGCTGGTACACCCCAAAAATGAAGATACAATATGGGGTTGGTCCTGTTTGCCTTATATATATATATATATATATATATATCTTAAAACGCATATGATACAATACATGATTATATTTGGTAGTGAATCTTACCATGATATCCTCAATAATGTAGAAACCAAGAAGTTCTTAAACAGCACCCTACCACCTTTAGTGTCTCCCACGAGACCTTTGTGGGTGGGAGGAATGGTACTATGCCATATGGGCCTTCCTATTGATAATTCAAACTGCTTAAAATGAAAGTCACCCTGCAAATGATAAACCTCCAAAATTTACTTTTATAGGAGTTGGTCTCACAATAAGATCGAGCAAATGACTGACAAGGTGATTAACTTGTAATAATCTTGATCACAATATCTTTGCCATCCCCACATTGCCCAAAGTATCAGAATCTAGCACATTGAGGCGGCAAGTGGTTTACTGTTTTAACCTGGTCCCCCATCGAACTTGTATTTGCTAAACTTGCACTCTGATATTCTTTTTTTTTTCCTTCTAAGTTCTAAACCATTTGACTCAAAATACTTTCTACAATTATACTGCCACCAAATCAATCTAGTAACCTGATTCAGCAACCAGCATTGCAGCAATGTGATAACCAGTCGAACTCAGTAATGTGGAACAGCAGGGACTAGAGTGATATATCAAAACATTAAAGTGACTAGAGTGATATAACTCAGCAATGTGGAACAGCATGGGCAATATGTGTGTGATATTTGTGGGTTGTGGAGATGAATGTTGTTGTTTGTAGGCTCTTGTTTGTGAGATAAATGTTGGGTGTTTGTTTGTTGGGTTTTTGTAGATGCTTGTGAAGGTATTTGAAAGGCTTAGATGAAGTGTATTTGAAATAGCAAATAGTGTAAAGACTAATTTAAACCATGTACCGAAAGCAAATCAGTTAATATAATTTAGCTACCTTCCAGTCTGGTGTCTCCCATTTGTTTTCTATCAGCCAGACCCACTGAGCCGCCCTCTGCATATCATATGGGCACTGCTTCGGATCGTGGCCATTTTCCAACAACTTCTTATATGCTTTGTATAGCTCCACCCTGAACTCCTTATAGATATGCATCGCTAGTTTCCCAATTGCATTTGCCACACGTGCATCGGTCTTCTAGTGGCCAAAGTCATACTTTTGCTGTCATTTGAAACCCATAAGTGTGAAAAGTAAACAGTAAAGCCTATGAATATAGATTAGAAAGTATAAGATTGTTTTATTACTGCAGCTGCAGTAAAGATTGCCTCCTTGTACCCATCAACTATTGCTCCCCATGTTTATTTGTTTAATGGTGTAAGCCCGCGAATATGACTCCCCAACTCGATTGCAAATGTAGAGGCATTTATACCTTCAAAAGCCCCCAATTGTGCACCTAGCGGAACATAAATCCTACCACCTAGAATCCTCATCCTCTTCTCTGACTCATGGCCCACCACCCTAACCCGTACACGCCGAGAGGATGATGCTACAACCAGCACAAAAAAATCCGAATTATTAATCATCAAGAAATGTAATCAAACTAATAAATTTGAAAAGATAATAGGGTCAAATATTTCTTACCTACGCTGCTGTCTATAGTAGGCTGGCTCGATACATTGGGCTGGGTGGCATCGATCTTGCACTGATTGGCAATACGATCTGGGACCGATTCTTGGGTGCCTGCTGATTGGCTTTGTTTGCGTCTCCCTGGGGCCATATGTGCGAACTGAATAACACAATAAGTTAGGATAAAATCAAGAATTACGAGAAAAAACACAATAAGTTAGTATATACATGTAAGAAAAAACACAATAAGTTAGTATACATGTAAGAATTTTGATATTAGATATAACAACGTCATTTTCTAACTCTTCTTCTTCCTCACTACTTCCGGATGGTCTATACTCGTTGTCGACGTCATCATGCTCGCCTTCAACAGAGAGTTGACGCCGAGATGGATTTTGGATTGCTTGTACCAATTGCCGTGCGCCAATTTCATTCATTCTGGCCATGTTACTTACGATATTCTTATTTCTAGCTAACTCATAAGCATTCTTCTTTTGAGACAATGCGCCAAGAGGAACATAAGCTTTTCTTTTTTTCGGCATTTTTTGCACCGCTATGATAAAAAATGACAAAGGGATCATAAATATATAAAAGGATCAAACATATATATAAAAATTTAATAAAAAGTCACAATAAAGGCAAACAAATGAAAGTAAAGTTAACGATTCCATTGCATGTAATCCTTGTCAACACACATGAAGAAATGAAATTTACATATCATAATTCCATATCAGGGTCGATTGGTCAGTTTCCTCTTCATTTATGTACTCTGCCAATGTTTCATCCTCGTCACCACCATCGCCATCAATTGGCTCATCGCCATCTGCCACAGGTTCATTATCCTCAAGGATGATATCTGGTTCAATGTCATCTGTAGTGTAACAAAAGGAAAAATCCTCGACAACAGATACTAAGACAGTTTCAACGGCTTCTTCCTGTTGGTATGGCTTGTTTATCACATTTTGCTCTTTTTCCTCATCTCGTTCTTACACATCCCAAACACCCCGATGCTTGACATGTTCCACGACTTTCCAATTTTGGCCTGATTTGGTGTCATTGACATAGAACACTTGATTTACCTGATTTGGCAAGACAAAGGGTTCATCTTCATACCACCGATCCCTAACATAAATGCTTATGACATGTGCCTCAATATTTCTTTTAGATTTATGACTTGTATTATACCATTCACATTTGAACAAAACAACTTCAGAACCATTGATGTATGACAATCCAAAAATGTTGGTCAAGTAGCCGAAAAAGTCAATGTTTTCCTCATGTGGTCTCCCTCGACAACCACCCCGCTACTCTGGCTCTTGTGACGGTTGTCGCGGTCTAGGGTGATGAACCGGACACCATTAACCATACAACCCGAGTATTGATGCACCAGACAACTAGGACCATTTGCCAATGCCCACAATGCATCTGTTGCTTCTGAAGACCCTTGAGACCTAAGTGTTAGGGATTTTGTAATTGCAATTTGATGGATGCATTTGCACTTTAGCATCATTTGATATTTCACACATGCATTGATTTAAAATACCTTGAAATCTAGTTTTATACTTGCATTGGTTTTTAGATTTGGAAAAGTTTTTGGTTTATGCATGTTTTGGTCATAAACTTGGATGCATTGGTTATAGAACCCAAAACTCTTTTGAAAACCAAATTCCTTGTGCATTATATTTGGAAAATCATCTTGTGAATTTAGGTTTGAGCTTTGCATACATTCATTACAAAAAGAATCATTTTTGTATGCATTTTCATTTGAAAAGAGTTTTATCAAATCAAGCTAGCCTTTGGTTTTAAACCTTTGAATCATTTTAGGCTTTGTGTGTTTCATGTTTTTAAATGTTTTAAAACATGTTTTTAAGCTTGGTTTAGTGACCCACAAAATTCCACAAAGAAAATCTTCAAAATGCAAAAGTTGGAATTTTTGGGGGTGTCCCGGCAGTGTCGCCGGTCGACCGAGACCTGGGTCTCGGTCGACCGAGAACACTGCAGGGCAAGTGCACAGTTTTTTGAACTGAAGCCCCAACGGTCAGAAATCTGACCGTTGTGCCTTCTCGGTCGACCGAGACCCCTTTGCCGGTCGACCGAGAACTAGCCGTTGGCAACTTTTTGGCTATAAAGTCCATTCATTTCCAACCTTTTTGAAGGCTTGAACCATGAACCTTTGAGAGCATTTTGGAGCCAAAGAAAGGGGAAGAAGTTGGAAAGGCTAGGGGGCCATTTGGAAATCAAATACATGAGTTCTTAAAAAGGTACACTTTACTTGTATTTTGATTTTCATTAAAATGAGATCCATGCATGCTTAAATCTTTGTTTTTCACTTATGCATGATTTCAAGAGTTGTTTTGCAAACTCATTATCTTCATTGGTATATTAGAATGGTTTGCAATCACTCTCACCTAAATCACATGTGTTCTTAGATTTTAACATTCATACAATTTGTTTAAGTTCATTTCTTAAAGTTGTTTGAATTTCTCATGTGATTAGTTTTCTCTTCAATCACCATTTTATAAACCTTGATTTTAAAATGCATCATGCATTCATTTAAGAACTTCATTGTTAAGATTGATTGAAGTAGAGCATTCATACACTTGTGCACACACCTTAGCTTGTTTTAAGTGTATGTTTGTAATTTGTATTTCACTTTCAAATTAGCCTATTCAAGAGGCAATTTCATTTGAGCTTAAATTGTAATCTCTTAGAGTGATCTTTTGTGAAGACACTTTCTTTGAGAAATCATCATCTTGTAAGGTTATTGCTTAGCCTTTGAAAAGCATCTTGTAAGGTTATTGCTTAGCCTTTGAAAAGCATCTTGTAGGGTTATTGCTTAGCCTTTGAAAAGCATCTTGTAGGGTTATTGCTTAGCCTTTGAAAAGCATTTTGTAAGGGTTATTGCTTAGCCTTTGAAAAGCATTTTGTAAGGGTTATTGCTTAGCCTAGTTAAAAGCATAAATAGTGGAAATCCGGTGGGGTGTTGGATTCACAAGCCGGTAGTGGATGTAGGCATTGAGGCCGAACCACTATAAATATTGTGTTGTGGTGATTGCTTGTGTGGTGATTGTTTATTAGCTTCCGCATATTGATTGTTTAATCATCACATTTGACTAGTTTATATTAAGAAGTTAAAATTGGTGTAAATTGGTCATAGTTGTAGCTCACCCTATTCACCCCCCCCCCCTCTAGGGTTAGGATCCTCGTGGACTTTCACTAAGTTGGTTTATCTGCATTAGTTTCGTAGAATAAGTTCAAATTGGATTTCCATGTTTTGAGTTGAAAACATTAATTATGCATCTGTTATACGTACATGATCTCTGAACCATCCAGAAAACTCTTCCCGTTGTAAATTGGTGATGTTGCGTTCACCACGCTCATTCACTTGCCTCTTGTGCTCCCTACTCAGGGTATTAGTGACACATAATCAGTGTGACACATAGGAACATCAAATAGTTTACATGTAATGCATATAATTAGTTAAACTGAACAACTTACTCTAGTTAAGGTATGACATCGGGAGTGTTATACAACACAAACCAATGGGCCATGTTGCGTTCCCTATCGGACACATTAGGAGCCCTCTTGATAGGTGAAAAGGGCCAGACGCGTTGGGTGAAGACACCCAACTCTAGGCCTTGTTCGCCCCCATTGTCATTCCATTCTTCAGGAACTTCTCCCTTTAGGTACATCTTGATAAAATTAACACTCTCTTTGGCAATATATGCCTCGGCGATCGAACCTTCTAGCCGAGCTCGATTGGTAACGTAGCCCTTCAGTGTTCCTAGAAACCTTCAAACACATACATCAATATCAAGATGAAAAATTTTAAAGAGTGGTAAACACAATCACCTCTCGATTCTAATCAACAATTTAAAGAATGACAAAGGGAATCACCTATGGATTGGATACATCCATCGATATTGCACCGGTCCAGCGAGCATAGCCTCATGAGGTAAATGAACTCCCAAATGGACCATCACATCAAAAAATGCTGGTGGAAAAATCCTTTCCAACTTATACAGTATGAGGACTATCTTATTTTCCAATTCTTCCAGATGTCTCCATTTCAAAGTCTTTGAGCAAATGTCCTCGAAGAAGCTACCCAACTCAAATAGTGTTGTGCATATCTCTTTGTTCACGTACCCACGCATACCAATCGGAAAGAGACACTGTAGTAGAACATGGCAGTCATGGCTTTTCAGGCTTACTAATCTCCCATTCTTTGAGGTCACACACCTCGAGAGGTTAGCAGCATAGCCATCTGGGTACTTGATCGATTTTAAATATTGATAAAAACCATCCTTCTGGCAGGACATGTTTCAGGCACTTAAAAGAAACTAGAAAGGTCTTAGGAACGTGGCGAGGATTCTTGAGTTCGATAGATCCGTTGGTATAGGACCTTAGAAACCCTTGTACCATGTTTATTGTGTACTAACTCCTTGTTTTACAGCACCATGCTTCCAAAGAAAGCTCCAAACCATCTTGCTTCAGGTAGTAATCAGAATGAGTCAGACACATCTAATACACCAACCGCTACACAGTTTCAAGAACTAATGCAAGCTATGATAGCGCAACAAAGGCAGGCTAATGAGAACCAAACAAGATTTCAAGAACAGTTAACTAAGAAAGATGAGGAAATGCTGTAGTGAATTGGATTATATTCTAGCAGTAACCACACCAGTAGGGAAACAAGTTGTGTGTAGAACCTATTACCCTAGCTGTACAGTTTTGTTAGGAGATGTGAATTTACCGGCCAACCTCATTGTTTTAGACATGCATGATTTTGATGTCATTTTAGGCATTGATTGGTTAGAAGCATATCATGCCACCATGGATTGTTTTAGTAAAACCATAACATTCAGATTCCAAGGACCACAGGCAGAATTGATATTTCAGGGGAATAGGAGAAAAACTCAGGCAGGGTTTATTTCAGTTTTGAAGGCAAGCAGATTAGTGTAGAGTGGATGTTAGGCATTTATTGCGTTTATCACGGAGGATAAATAGTCCCAAGGGGTGGAGGATATCCCCATTGTGTGTGAATTTCCGAATGTTTTTCCAGAAGAAATCTTGGGATTACCACCAATCAGAGAAGTTGAGTTCACAATTGAGCTCCTACCAGGGACAGCTCTGATCTCGATTGCACCATACAGAATGGCTCTAGCAGAAATGGGTGACCTAAAACTCCAGTTGCAGGATTTGTTGAGCAAATGCTTTATTAGGCCAAGTGTTTCACCTTGGAGAGCACCGGTGTTGTTTGTGAAAAAGAAGGATGGAAGTTTGAGAATGTGCATCGACTACAGGAAGTTGAACCATGTGACTGTGAAGAACAAGTATCCATTGCCAAGGATAGACGAATTATTTGATCAATTGCAAGGAGCAACCTATTTTTCCAAGATAGACTTGAGGTCAGGGTACCATCAGTTGAGAGTTAGAGACTCAGATGTTCAGAGAACGGCTTTTAGAACAATATATGAGCACTACGAGTTCTTAGTGATGCCCTTTGGTTTGACAAATGCACCCGCAATCTTTATGGCTCTTATGAACAAAGTCTTTGCACCCTATTTGGATCATTCTACGGTAGTATTCATTGATGATGTCCTTGTGTATTCCAAGAGTAAGAAGGAGCACGAAGAACACTTAAGGACAGCGTTGCAACTTTTGAGGGACAACCAGCTTTATGCAAAACTCAGTAAGTGCGAATTCTGGTTAGAGCAAGTTGCTTTTCTAGGCTACATCATCTCCAGAGAAGGTTTTGCAGTTGATCTAGCCAAGATAGAGGCAATTGTTAATTGGGTGAGGCCAGGCAGTGTGACAGAAATCAGAAGCTTTTTGGGGTTAGCAGGCTATTACAGAAGATTTGTCTAAGGTTTTTCGTCCATTGCAGCACCGTTGACAAAATTGACTAGGAAGAATGTCCCATTTGTTTGGACAGAACAGTGTGAAACAAGTTTTCAATAGTTGAAAGGAAGGTTAACCACAGCCCCAATCCTTACATTACCCTCGGGCAACGACGGATTTATTGTTTATACAGATGCTTCAAATGTAGGACTAGGTTATGTATTGATGCAAGATGGCAAGGTGATTGCTTATGGCTCGAGACAGTTGAAGGACCATGAGAAGAACTATGCAACTCATGACTTGGAATTGGCAGCAGTTGTTTTCGCATTGAAGATGTGGAGACACTATCTCTATGGAGAGAAATTTGAGGTCCATTCAGATCACCGAAGTTTACAACATTTGTTCTCGCAGAAGGATTTAAATATGAGACAGAGACGGTGGATGGAGTATATCAAGGATTATGACTTTCCAATCAAATATCACCCAGGCAAAGTGAATCTTATAGCTGATGCATTGAGCAGGAAATCAGTGGTCATGGCCAGTTTGAGAGGAATTGGTGTCTTACAGCAGTTTGAAGAGTTGGGTGTAGAAGTGCAAACCCTGAAATTGGGTGCGATGTTAGCAAATATGACAGTATCAGAACCTATATTCATCCAGAAGATCAAAGAAAGTCAGTTGCAAGACCCGGACTAGGCTAAGATAGTAGAGGTTATCACAGAACGTCCAGATTTCAAGATGGTGAATGGAGTATTGTATTTCCGTGACCGGTTGTGTGTGCCAAATGTGGATGACTTGAAGAGTGAAATAATGAATGAAGCTCACAGCACGAGATATTCTATGCATCCTGGTAGCACGAAGATGTACCACAATTTGAAGAATAGATTTTGGTGGAACAACATGAAGAGAGAAATGGCAACTTTTGTGTCTCGTTGTCTAACTTGTCGGTTGATTAAGGCAGAGCATCAGAAGCCCCCAGGTTTGTTACAACCGTTGGAGATTCCATAGTGGAAATGGGAGCACGTCACCATGGATTTCGTTTCCGGTTTGCCGAATACCAAGAAGGGAAATAATGCAATTTGGATTATTGTAGATCGTCTGACAAAGTCTGCTCATTTCATTCCGATGAAGACAGGGAACATGATGCATATGGCACCACTTGCAAAGTTATTTGTTGATGAGATTGTTAGTAAACATGGTCAACCAGTCTCCATTACTTCAGACAGAGACAGCATGTTTGTTTCAAAGTTTTGGAAAACTCTTCATGAGTCTATGGGTACCAAACTCCAGTTCAGCACAGCTTATCATCCTCAGACCGATGGTCAGTCAGAAAGGATGATACAGACTCTCGAAGACATGTTGCGTGCTTGTGTATTGGATTTCAAGGTTCAGTGGGATGCGTGCTTACTGCTTTGTGAATTTGCGTATAACAATAGTTACCACTCTAGCATCGGTATGGCACCTTTCGAGGCACTTTATGGTAGAAGATGCAGAACTTCGGTTTGCTGGGAAGAAGTCGGTGAGCGTAGTTTTCATGGACCGACGATAGTCGGAGAGACAAGTGACAATGTCAAGCTGATTCAGGAATGGTTGAAGATCGCCCGAAGTAGGCAGAAGAGTTATGCAGATACTCGTCGAAGAGAATTGCAGTTTCAAGTGGGTGACAAAGTGTTCTTGAAGATCTCACCAGTTAGAGGGACTTTGAGATTCGGTCAGAAGGGCAAATTGTCTAGAAGGTTTATTGGTCCGTATGAAATTTTGAGCAAGATTGGAGATGTCTTTTATAGACTTGTGTTACCGCCGGAACTCTCCGGGGTGCATAATGTATTTCATGTTTCTATGCTGAAGAAATATGTTTCTAGTGCTTCACACATTCTATAGCACGAACCTTTGGAGATTCGGGAAGATGCCTCGTATGTGGAAAGGTCGATCAAGATCATCGACACCAAAGAGCAAGAATTGAGAAATCAGACTATTCATTGGGTCAAGGTACTTTGGGAAAATCACGAGCCAGAAGAAGCCACCTGGGAATTGAGAGAGCAAGTGCAGAGGAAGTATCCACAGCTTTTACCAGAGGTAAATGTTTGTTTTATTTGGTGGACCAAATATCCTAAGGGGTGGAGGATGTTAGACCCCGACCCAGACTATTTCGATTAGTGTGCAATTAGTGTGTGTTTAGTCCTAAGTGGGTTTAGTTGTCGTTGGGTTAGAAATAATTAGTTTTAGTTTTGGACATAGCTTTGGGAATTTTGAGAACGTTTAGTACTAGTCCTACACACTCAGGAAGGCCTGAGTGCACGTGTAAGCTTGGGAGGATAATATCGGTTTCCGTGTATTTGTGATTTTGATTTCATTGAATGATTTTACTATGCATTACGACTTTAGTCTTCAGCTCATTCATGTTTGAAGCCCAAAAACCCAAATCCTGGCCCAAAAAGGGTAAAGTGGTCTTTTATACACAAATCTGGATACAAATTTCAAGATCTCAAAACCATGTCAAAAATATACTTTTTGGAAACTAGATATTTCGAGGATCGTTTTATCCTTCTTCGTCAAGTTCATTCGAGGCCCGCAAGATCATGTTTTCATTGATACAAGATTTGGCCATTTGGGCCCCATTTACAAGTGTTTTAAGTCAACTCTCTTCTCTTTCCCTCCTTTCACTCTTTTCATTCCCAAAACCCTAACCGTAGAGCTGCCAAAGGATAGAAAGCCTTTTCCTTCCACTTTGTCCTAATGAATGATCAAGCTAGAAGCCTCCAAATGGAATTCTAAGACTATCATCTTCTTCCTCTCATCTCAAGCTTTTTATTGATGTCATTTTCTTGAAAGGTAGAAGTGAGACAGCTCTCCATTGTCTTCATTCCTCTTTGTTTGACCTTTTCTAGGTAAGAGCTCCAACCCATCTTCTTAATGAAGTCTTTTTAGCTCCTAAAGATCTTGTTTTTCATGTTACAAACCCTTTTGTGAAAATGGGTTTCTTTTTTTTAAGATTGAGTGAGTTTTGTGTGGTTTCATGGGTTTTGTAGTTCTTGGGATTAGCTTGAGTGGAAGTGCTTGAAGAAGTTTGTGGCATCTTTGACTAAGGCAAGCAACCAATCTAGGATGGATGTTAGCATGTGTGCATTGCATTTGTTTTCCTTGCACTCTTCTCATTCATTGAAAATTTTGGGGATTTTGTTTTGATTTGGAGAATGGGATTTTAATGTCTCAATTTATGTTTTGAAATGTGTGTTTTACCCTTGGAGAGCATGGAGGCTCAGGGAGTGCAGGTGGAATGAGAAACAAGAAGAAAGGAAGAGGAAAATGTGAAAAACTTGAACTCATCTGCACTTCCCGTGCAGTTTCGGTCAGCCGCTGGTCAGCTAGCGCCTAGCCGCCATATCCCATTTCGGCTAACCGCTGGCCAACCGAACGTTTTCGACTCCTTTTCCCGAGAGCTAAGTTTCAGACCTGGGTTCCAGCGGTCAACCCTACGGTCAGCTTATGGCTAGCCGCCAGGTCGCTTTTCAGCTAACCGTGAGCCAACCGAAGTCATTTCGGTTTCTTTTCTAGAGAGCTACGTTGGACTTGGATTTCCAGCGGTCAGCCCTACGGTCAGCGACCTTTAGCCTGATATTGTGCACTCGAACCTGAGATGTCTTTTAACTTCCGGGGCACCGATTCTCTTTTAAATTTCCAACATTTGGGTTCAATTACACAACGATCAACCAAAGGTCCTTACATGTGCTTGTTAGGCTTTGTATTCGTACTTTGGCTTTGATGCAATGAATATCATTGTATACCTGTTTTGAAGTTTAAGCACAAGCTCGTTTGAAGATTTATTTCAAGAAAAAGGGGTCACTTCCTAAGCGTGTTATGCATATTAATTATGTCATTTGCTAGTCATGTTTGTCGTGTTTTGATAAGTGATTTCCCCCTTTTTATCTCGACATGTTTAGACAGTATTTCGTTTGTTTTGTGCATTCATGCATTTAAGTGAACACCACTGAGCTTGGACTGCCCTTTCAGTTTGATCCACTGTCTGGGGGTCCTTAAGCATGTGGACTGTCTGCAGACTGGCCGTGTTTTTATTACACATCGTGCGTGTCCGATTCCGCGGCCGGAATCCTCGTATATGTGGGAATCGTGTCGTGATTATATTATGTATATCGTGCTTGTCGTGCGTGCTCGCTCTTTTCATTATATATGATAGAGAAAGGATGGGCTCTTTGTGGAATGTAACTATTCATGATATATAAGTATGCATGTTAGTTTCGCTTGTATTTTGAAATGTACCTTAATCTTGTAACTGTTTACAATCCAGCAAAATGTCTTTATATGTTTCTTTAAACGTTTACTACTCTATGCTCATGCCTAAATTGATTACCTGCCAAACCGTTGTGTTTGACCCTTGTTTGCTGGTGCCCAGGTGCAGGTGACGTTGCCTTTGAGGAGGAGCGTCCGGAGGAGGCTTTTGAGCCACCCCCAGTTAGAGAGTGGCAGCCCGGCGATATCAACTAGAAGTCGGGCAGGTTCTTGAGTTTCGCCATTTTGTCATGGGTTCATTTATTGTTTTGAGAATTGTATTGGCCTGTGTTGGCCTCTTATGGGATGTAACTAACTTAACTTACTTTCGTGTTAGTCTCATAACTTAAATCATGATGGGAATGCCATGTTAACTCCTTTCTTTTGATACTATGTCTTGATATTAATTGTTATAGCACTTAAAGATATATTGGTGCTTATCTTGATGTGATTTGCTACACGCTTCCGCATACTTGATCATGTGAGTCAGATTCCGTGCGTCTCGGGAATCCTCACCGCAGAAACCTGTGGGATAACAACCACCAAATCAACACGTCTCGGGCCCGGGTGTCCGTTCCGGGGTCGTGACCCCCATCATCTTTGCATTTATCACTGTGCCATCTCATGTGTGTGGCAGTCTTTCTGGACATGTAAAGTCTCTGCAACCTCGGTATCAACGGGAAGTACCGTAAAACCTTATGTGGTATCTTCTTTCCTTTCCCATCATTTAGCTTGTATCTGGACTCCCCACATACCGGGCATTTTTCTAAATCTATGTTCTCCTTCCAAAACAAGGCGCAATCATTATGACAAGCATCAATGTGCTCATATCCCAGACCCAAGTCACGCAGTATCTTCTTCGCTGCATAAATTGAATCCGGAACCAAATTATCGTTTGGTAGGAGTGCCTTTTGTATCTGCATCATATTGTTAAACGATTTGTTACTCTACTTTCCCTCCACCTTTTGCTCCATCATCTTAATTACAAAATCTAGCAGAGTGTTGTCTGGAGAGCAACCCGGGTACAAAGGGCGCTGAGAAGCATCCAACATTCTTTCAAACTGACGCATTGCGTTACTATGGATGGCCTCAGCGTTGGTGTAAGTTCCGATGTAATGGTCTTCCATCATTTCTTGATATTCATCCTAATCCTCATAATCACTATCACCCCCATGTTCCGATTCGGCAACGTCATCCACAAGAGGTGTTAACTCTCCGTGGTAAATCCAGGTCTTGTAGGATGCTTGCATACCCCAACGGTAAATATGAAAGTTCAAAGTGTCGCAGTCATACCGGCGATTGTTGCAAACCCTACACAGGCACCAAATATCAGTAGCATCCCCAGTATTTGCCTTTGCAAACTCAATAAATGACTTCACCCCGTCACGATACTCCCGACCCATTCTTACTGTGCGATCTTCGCTATCTAGTGTCATCCAAGTCTTGTCCATATCTTAAAATTGAATAATCAATAAGTTAATCACATTACTCAAAAGAGAACAGACAAAAACACGTGCATATGATTATGAATACAATCAATCACATGATGACCTTGAATGTTTTGAGTTGGAATACAGTCAATCACATGACAACTTTGATAATATGTTCCACTACCCATGATCTTATGTTTTGCATGCATCTAGTTTGGAACTTACATCCAAGTTTCATCGTAAAAAGAAATAAAAAAATGAAATGGGAAGCACATTGGGAATGGGTTCTGGCAGCCCATCGGCAATTCGGTAGTCATACACTTAAAGGAGTGATTTTTATTCAATCATCAAATGATTGATGAGTCCCATTTGAAGCCATATGCTAATTTATGATGAGTCACATTTGAAGCCACATGCTAATTTATTGGATTTAGCTTTTTTATGCTTTTTCTGATAGACCTTCTATTAATTACAATGCGGATGTCATGGAGAAATTCCTGGTCGAGATTATAAATTCATCTGATAGTCCTTTGAGCCACTCAGGTGTGCACATGGTGTTTGGTCATTTTTTTATTTTTTTACATCTGATGCTCAACATAGTGATCTTTTAACATTAAAATTTTGTATTTGCTTTAAGTCTGTGATCAATGTAGTTTTACAGTTATCTTGCATTTGATGTCAATATTGTGCATGAGAATGATATCTCACGACTTTCCATGTCTTGTTTCCCATCTTTTACAAAGGCTTTTATCATTTAACTTAAATAGAGGACTCAAATAGAGGAACACGTTTATGATAACGATTAAACAAGCTGTTGAGCTGTTAAGGAGATTCTATGCAGATTTAAAGGGTGGTGGTTGGATAGTTTGTGCTGAAAACTATCGCAAGTTCTGCTCTGGAGCTAATTATCTATTTTGCTGCCCTTTAGATTTTTCTAGTTTGATGACAGTGGTATGGAACTTGGGGGAGGAATGCAATCAATATAGCTTGAAGACTGAAATAGCCATGGTGAAGGAAGACTTAAGCCAGAAGGCTAGGCTTTGTTGGAGAGCTGCAGGGATATGTAGACTGCATGCTCTTAGTGTTTCATGTCCTCTTCCAGTCATGAGTAAATGATGCAAATGAGAGGGTTGGTATTTCAGGTTCGTACATTCTGTGTACACTCAAATGCAGCAATTTACCAAAAATAAATAATATCTAGCAAGTGAACAAAGGTGAAACAATTCCAACATATGCACCAAGAAGCACCTTAATAATTTACATGTTAATTGTTGTTAAATAAGAAAAATACATATCTTATGGCAACCCATTTTGAATTGGCATATTTGCGTATAGGTGAGACAGTTAGATTTATGAAACCCCATTGAGTGGAAGAAATGGAAATGATTCCAGAAGTTAATTAGTAAGTAACACACTCACCCACACACACACCCACACCTGGAAGATATTCAAGCTGGATGAACTAACACCAGACTTTCACACAGCCCACCCCTGGCATCTTTCAATTTTGAATATAACCAGTCCTACAAAATCAAAATGAACAAAGGGCACTTCAATGAATAGGTCAACACATTTGTAGCTCTAATCCAAGAGAGAACCCCACAAGTCCAAAGGTTCTGGGCTTTGCACTAAGAAGAATAAACTAGGCTTCAAATTTAAAAGCATTTTTGACCAAAGCTAGGGCACCCTTGAGGGCTTCACACTCACAATATTGGCCAAAAGTTATTTAGTTGACGTTAACATTAGCATAACATTTTTCGACAGCCCTGCAATATTCTAAAATAAATTTAAGTCAAGGAAAACCCTGTAACCCACCCTAGCTGTAAATTCTGAACTTTCTAGTCCCGTTCTTAAACTTATTCAGGAAGATAAAGATTACTAAATGCACACTCCTTTTTAATTAAACAAGACATCAAATAGAATCCTTAACCAAAAAACAAATAAAGAAAAAAGAAAGAAAGAAAGAGGTTATGCAACTAATGGTACAAGACTAAAATTCCAAAATTTGTGAAAGCTTGTATAGGTGGGGCTTGCGTTCTTACTTTAGTTTATTGATATTATGTTAACCTTCACATGGTTTCATGTTTTGTTATCTAGCAGTGTGCATTTGTTTATTCCTTCAGTTACTGCTTTCGAGTGCAGCTACCCATTCATCTTTTTGTGAATCACTCAGGCAATGATCTGGTTGTTTTTGGGGGAGGCATGCAGCAACAATAGCTCTCCGTGCGACTAAAAAGGGCCTCGTGAAACCATCTGCTATTGTGGCTATCACACCTACATGGGCCGGTCTGTTAGAGTTTTTGTTTTGCTGCAATTTGATAGGATGCATTCATTTTCATAAGCTTGTCCTCTCATTCCTTCATGTTCTTATTCTGAGGATCATCATGCATATTTCTCTTTCTTCATCTTTGTTTTCATCATGTGATATGCATGGTTTTCAATTCAGAATTGTCTTTTAAGATCATGGAGTCCTTTAAGTTCAAAATCATTCAAGCTTTCCAAAAGCCTCTCTCTTTAAAATCATTTTTTGATTTGGAGTTTTCATGGCTTTAGAAATTCAGTTTTCATCATCTTTCAGTCATGATTTCTTGCTAGTGATATGTGCCTCAAAGTGCCCTTCAAAGTTGCAATTTACTAAGAATTTCAGAATTCTGGGCACTCTTCAGGTCGACCTGCCTGTGTGGCCGGTCGACCGGGCACACTGTAGGTCGACAGGGTTCTGAAGCTCCAACGATCACTTTTCTAGCCGTTGTGTGTACCCGGTCGACCCGGTACCCGGCCCTGCAACAGGTCGACCGAGGACTAGCCGTTGGGAACTTTTTCTTTATAAAAAGTGGCTTTTTGTTTGGAAAAAGTTGCTGACATTGTAGAGACTTTTGAGGCCAAGGACTTGCAACTTCTCAAGAGCATCTTTGAAGGGATTATGAAGTCATTCCATTGATTCAACCTTTGATCTTCTAATGGGTGTGCTTTCACTAATCCTAAGTCTTTCAAAATCATGTTTTGTTTCATTATCTTTGATTTCCTTCAATGCATGATTATCAAGATGCTTTTCTCATTAAAATGTTGTCCTTCATAACATGCTTAGTACTTTAGAAATCTCATGAGCTTTATGAATGCAACATATTGTCTTTGTTACACATGATATTGTTTTCTTGTTTCAAAATTAACTTGTTAGACTTTAGTATATCTTCTTTGAAAACAAGTTAGTTCACATTGTTAAATACATGTGTTAGACAAGCAACTCTTTCTCAAACATATGATTATCATCTTTGCATCATTCAAGATTGTATCTTTTCAAAAAGAGAAAGAGTAATTTCTAGTAAATGCATTTTTCATAAACTTTGTCATTCATATGCATGTTTCTAGAAGTTGAGGTTTTCATTTTCTATTTAGCCTATTTAGAGGCACTCTTTTGCACTTAAATAGCTCTCTTAATCCATGCATTCATAGGCATATTTCTTAAGAGAAAATTTCAAGTTGTTAAGGTTTATGCTTAGCCTTAAAAAGCATATGTTGTAAAGGTTTATGCTTAGCCTTGAAAAGCATAGTGATGAATTGTAAGGTTTGAGGTGATCCTAAACCTTAATTGAGTTAGTGAAATCCGGTAGGTGTACCGGGAGTGGATGTAGGCAATTTGGCCGAACCACTATAATTGTGCTTGTCATGGTGATTGATTTTTGCCTTCTTTTCATGGATGATTTACTTTTGGTTGATTGAAGATTGTAGTTGGTGATCCCTTGTGTATGCTTATCTTAGAGATTCCTATCTTTCACAAGATAATTAATCTTCATCTTAACTTAATTGTCTTAGAAGTTAAAAGAATTAAAATTGGTCTAGGTTTTTAGAGCTCATCCTATTCACCCCCCCCCCCTCTCTAGGATTCGGTCTCGGTCTTTCACGGTCCGCTTCCAGTTGTGTTTGGTCGAAGCTCCAACATGGAATCGAGGTATATGAAGTTATGAATGTGATCTCTCATCTCATCAATTTGAAGATGGCTCATTCCGGCAGTTATCTGGTTTTGAAGCTGTGTCAACTACCCAAATCATTGATACTGACAATATTTGCTACTCACTCTCTTCTATCACAGCTCTTGTCAAGCTATTTCTCCTCTAGTTGGTCAATCACTGAATTTTTATTTGTTTTCTTTAGGTTCGTTGATCTGGTTTTACCTTTGTAAGTGCATCAGACAATTTGGCACCAGACTGTTTGGTGTACCCGTGCCAGAATCTCATGCTTCTGATTCGACAAATCAAGAGACATAATATTAGTAGATTTGGCATAATATTCCAATAAATTTAAACAAATTTGTTTTTTAATAAAGTAAAATGCAAAATAGAACCAATAGGCAATGACAACCTTGTTACTAATTGGGAAAAAGGTACAAAACTATGTTTGAATTGCTAATAGAGCAATATATGAAGAATTTATGCCATGTCTGATAGTTGTCTCTGACTTGGGTAAACTGCTTAATGTAATATTTTCTATCAACTCTTAATCTTCTTGCCATTGGTTTAGAATGCCATGAAGGCAAGGGTAAAGGGTATCCTCTTTAGAAGGTTGGCAACAGTGACAGGAAAGAGTAGTGACCCTCATAATTCTCTAGCAAAAGGACATTTTGTAACATCTCGTCCCCTAATGGCTTATTAAATTATAATTAATTGTGTGATTAGTTAGTAAGCTTGATTAGAGTCTAAATAGTCGGGTTTAACGTCGAATCTCGTGTGCGAAGTTTCGCACTATTCGGAGCGCGTTTGGGGTAGGATAGAGGTCGTTTTACTAATTGGGTAGGGTTTCAGGGAATTTATGAGATTATGAGTTTTTGTGAGTTTGGGTGCATTGGGTAGGTTTTGTCGTTTCATGAACTTTAGCCTTCGGTTGCATTTTGATTCGACGCATCGAAGAGGCCCGAAATTCTTCAAATGTTAATTTAGGCTGACCCGAAACTTGACCCATCAATCCAAGCTCAAAGCCCAAAGCGCAAGGTCCATTACTTAAGGTATCCTACCAACCCACCTTCACTTATCTTGTTTCCATTCATTTCATTCAATTATCATTTACTCAACTCAACAACCACACAGCAGCTGACTCATCTCTTCTTCTCTTCCTTTCCTTCATCTTCTTCTTCTCCGTTGACGAGCACCGTGTTGACACCAAAAATGTCACTTTGCCTCTTCACACCAAAAGCTACACGGAGCCGCATCCTACCAAAAATAGGCAGGCGCTACTTCAAGCATCAGATCTTGTCAGAATGAAATAAAAACTGCAAGGTCATTCAAAACAACCAAAAGAGAGGTACACATGAAGTTTCGGGCCATTCCGACATCATTCGGCCTAACTTCACTTCTCCAACAGCTGAGCAGCAGCTCCCGGCGGCGACAGTGTCGAAGACTTCAAATCTTCGATCAGAGCCTACGGATGGTTACAAAATACCTCCAAAAGGCTCCATGTCAAGTTTCAAGTCAAACTGACACCGCTTGACCCTCCGTCAACCCTCGAGCAGCAAAATCGAGCCCTTAGGTAGCGAGAACTACCGAGGTCGTCACTCATCAAACAGAGCACATGGGCGACTTCTACATACCTCCAAAGGGCTGCACAACAAATTTCAGGTCATTCCGATGACGTTTGACCCAGTTTCGATGCTCGGGAACAAAATTAAGCCTACCGGCGGTGGAGCACTCCGGGACCATGGCACCCAATTCGGAGCTTGTGGATCATCTCAAAATGACTCCAGTAGGCTCCCCGTCGAATTTCAGGTCAATCAGACATCGTTTGACCGAAAGTCAAAGCTCGGCATTTCCCTCGCGGTGAAACGAAGGCAAGCATTTGCATGACCCCAAACAGCTTCAAAACTCAAACGAAAGCCTATGGTTGGTCCTATCTACTGATGAGGAAGCTACCCATCAAATTTTAGGTCAATCGGACATCGTTTGACCGAAAGTCAAAGCTCGGCATTTCCCTCGCAGTGAAATCAAAGTCAAGCGTTTGCGGGACCCAAAACGGCTTCAAAACCTGAACAAAAGCCTATGGTTGGTCTTGTTTACTGCTCAAGAAGCTACACGTCAAATTTCAAGTCATTCCGACATCGTTTGACCTAGTTTCGACGCTTGACAAAAAAATCGGCAGTTCTCCACAGCAAAGTCTTCGGCTTTTCAGAAAATGGGAAACTTTGCGATCCGATTTGCACGGCTTCTCGTCAGGTTTTCTTGAGGGAAATCCAGCCAATAAATAAGAGGAAATTCCAAGAAAAATGCAGGAGAAAACAGAAGCGAAAACGGACGAAAAACGGCGAAGAAAAGGCGACCGAAAGACGGCCGACCATGGGGCACAAACCCCATGGTCGCCGGCGACCATGGAGGTCCGGGTCGCCGGATTTCGACCAAAATGCCCGTTTTTTGGGTACTTTTCGTGTTTCGAGAATTCCGGCCCCTGTGATTTTCTGAAAATCTGATTTTTGGTGCTCGGAATCAGCTGATCTTCGCCAACAGCTCAGATCTACCATCAAAAGCATGTGATCATCATCGCACGCCTCAAAATCTTCAAACGGCTAACCAAGAAAGCACACTTTCTGCTCGCCCGATCGCGAAATCAACTGGACAGATGTTGCTAGCCCGCTGACGTCAACCAATGTTTGAAATTGGATCACCATCCGACATCAAATAGCATGTGGGTCCATTGGTGATCATCGCAAGAAGAATCCCAAAGGACGCGGCACGGCCCGCGACTCTTCAAGCGCCCGGGCAATCAATTAATGAAGTTAAATGACCCGTTTATGGCAAGTCAATGCGGTCATTAACTCATTATTTCGAACGGCCCAATCAAAAGCAAGCAAATGGGAGTTACAAGTCCAAGTAATCATGACATTAAAATCATGAAACTCCCATCATCATGGAGATTAAAGGCGATTAAATGCCCATCACTCTCCATCGGCCAATCAAATTCAAGGAAAAAGGAGTTACAAAACAAGTAAATAAAGACTTGTAACTCCTCCCATCATGAGCATTAATACCATAAATGCTCATAAACTCTCCTAAATGGCTACCAAAGGCCTATAAATAGGAGGGTCATTCCAAGGGAAAAAGGGCCGGAGAAAAATCGCCAGAAAATCATTCAAAAATCCTCGGAGAAATCTCTACAACTCTGCTCCTTCAAGAAAACTCTGCAGCAACCAACACTACAAGGTGATCAAAGCCCCTTGGGGGGCCACCCCCCCAAGGCCACCTCTCCTTCTATCCAACATGGCTAGATGCGGCTTTTCAGCCCGTCTGCTAAGCTTTTTACCGGATATAGGACCTTATCTTGGTCCTTATCCTCTAAAAATCTGAGGTTGGAGCCAAGCCAAGAAATCAAGCATCAAAGTTCTCATCTGAAGGACGATGGCGGAGTCCATACATGACTCGCGACCGTCGATCTGAACGGGTCCCCCACAATCGCATGAGAAGTTAGATTCCATTTCTTTCTTTTCTATTGTATTGTATTTTTTCTTAAAGAGACACAAAATTCACATTTCTTGTCTTTTCATTATTGATGAGATTTGTAAACCGCCTTTCACGGCAAAATCGCCTTTCACGGCACCAAAATTGCCTTTCACGACAAACAAAGAAAATCGCCTCTCACGGCATTCAAAACAAACTTGTCTCTTTTCTTTAAAATATGTGTGCAATGGAAAGTTAGGAAAAAGTTTGATTTCCTTTCTACTTGTGAAGGTGAATCTCCGGATCACTACTCTAAATTCCAAGTAGAAAAGAAAATCTGGCATACCCACAAAAATGTTGACACCCGCCTTTCTTTCTTCCCTCTCCCTCCTTCCGGACCCCGACAGACCCGGGGCAGATGGCAGCGGAGGAGGAACGGAGGGGCGCGGTCCATCAAGTTGGCACACCCGGTGGGACCCTGTTCATTTGAGAACACAATGTTTGGATTCTTTGGCTCCTTTTAGTTGGTGGCCTATGTTGGATCTTGCATCTAAAAAAAAACACATGAGATGGGATTCTTGGAAATTTCTTCTTTTGAGTTTATTTCCAGTCTTTCTTGTTTCAAAAAAAAAATTCTCAAAAAGAAACAAAATCTGATTTATAAAAATTTCAGATTTCCCCCTTTTGGATTCACAGTTGAGAAACTTTGGCTTCTTCCTTTCCGGACTTCGAGATCACAGAAATGTTGAACTCATTTTCGGAATGGAACACCATTTGTTCTCTTATATGAATCCACAAAAAAAAATCTGATTTAAAAAAAAAATTCAGATTTCTCCCTTTTGGGTTTAAGTTGAGAAACTTTGGTTTCTTCCTTTTCGGACTTCGAGATCGCAGAAATGTTGAACTCATTTTCGGAATGGAACACCATTCACTCTCTTCTATGAATCCACAAAAAAAAATCTGATTTAATTTTTTTTTTCAGATTTCCCCCTTTTGGATTCACAGTTGAGAAACTTTGGTTTCTTTCTTTTCGGACTTCGAGATCGCAGAAATGTTGAACTCATTTTCGGAATGGAACACCATTCGCTCTCTTCTATGAATCCACAAAAAAATCTGATTTAAAAAAAAATTCAGATTTCTCCCTTTTGGGTTTAAGTTGAGAAACTTTGGCTTCTTCCTTTTCGGACTTCGAGATCGCAGAAATGTTGAACTCATTTTCGGAATGGAACACCATTCGCTCTCTTCTATGAATCCATAAAAAAAAATCTTTCAAAAAAAAAAACCACTAAGGTTGCACCAATTGCGTTCTTTGACCAAAGTGGATCTAAGAAAAGCCTTGTCCAGAGTGTGGAGACAGCTAGACTGTTCTAGGCAAGGGTCCTCCAAAAGGGTTCATTAAGTAAACCTACCCTTACCTGGGGGCTGATCTATCAACTGAGGTTTCATAAGATCGAATTGGAGATCTATGTGAACTCTTAAAAAAAATCTTCAAAAAAAAAAAAAAGAACAAAAAAATACTTCTGTCATTTTTGGATTCATATTTGAGAAATCCTGGTTCCTTCCTTTTCGGACTTCGAGATCGCAGAAATGTTGAACTCATTTTCAGATTGGAATACCATTTGCTCTCTTCTATAAAGTCCAATCTTGACACTTTAAAAGAAAAAAACTTCCGTCACTTTTGGATTCACATTTGAGAAATCCTGGTTCCTTCCTTTTCGGACTTTCGAGCTCGCAGAAATGTTGAGCTCATTTTCGGATTGGAATACCATTTGCTCTCTCCTATGAATCCAATCTTGACCTTTCAAAAATCCCATCTCGTGTCCTTTCCAAGGATGCGATTTGCAACATTTGTGCCTAGCGGTGCTAGTACGCCCTTTCGGGTCTACTGTATTCGCAACCGACACATTTGTATCTCAACCTTATATCACTTTACCTTGAGTGAGCTTTGCTTCTCGGTAATTTGAATAAAGGTTCACAATTGCTTCTAGCAGTCACTGGGACGCTCATTCTGAGCTGTCCCTACCTGCGTTTAGAACAATTGTGCCCTCTATGGCTTTTCTGCCTTCCTCATGTTGCTTGGACTGGGCCATGTGAAAGAAAAAAGCATTACAGATCTGAAATCAGATTCAAGAGGACGTCCATGGCTGATCTAGTTTTAAAAACTTGAAACTAATCTGATTTTCCAGCCATGAATCATGCATAAAAACTCCATGAAATCATAATCAACATGTGTATAATGTAAGGAGATGATAGAGGACTATTACCTTGATGATTTGAGTGCCTCTAAACTCTGAAAAGAAAGACTTCAAAGGTCTGAAACCAGCCTGCAACCAGCAACACAGGTGCAGGAATTTGTTGCAGAATTTTTCTCTCCTTTGATCTTCTCTCCTATTCCACTTCCCAATCTAATTGGTCTTGATGGTGGGATCAAACTATGGAATCCTAAGAAGGGTTTTCTGAACTACTCTTTGTGGAAACAACCCAGGACCTGATCACCTCTCTCCAATGAAGAAGAAGAGGGCAGCAAGGGCTGGGCGTGAATGCCTCTTTTATGTCTTGGGCGGCCAATGGGGTTTCTTACTTGTTGCAAGCCCTAGGGTAGAATTCCAGCCACTTGATCATTCATCTGTGTTACACGCCCAAGGGGACTCTCTTATATTTATAATGATTAGATTCCTCTTTGGGAATCCTAATTCCAATAGGAATGTCAATCCCTGAAAAGAATAGCAACCTTCCCCTTTAGTTGTGCAATACTTACTAATTAAAGACACTAAAATTAGTAACCTTTAATCAATGGAATTCTTACCCAAAGAGGAGTCTTTCCTTCCAAGTAAAGATACCTAATCAAACTTGGAAACCTCACACAAGGGGTTCCACTTATGGCTGGACCACAAGATAGCTAAACACACCATGGCCCACTAGTAAATAATTTAGCTAGAGTTAAATTCATGTATGCCATCAAGAGCCTATTAGAATTTAAACTCAAAATTATTCTTCCACAAAATAATTCAACCACATATCATCTAATTAAACTAGGAAACCATGCCAATATAGGAAAGTGGCTAGAAGATGGACCAAAAGACATATTTGCCCTTGGCTCCCAAAATGACCAAAATGTCCATGCTAACCCCATAGCAACATTAAGATCATTTTAACCCTAACTCATTCCACTAGAGAGTTATGGTTGCACTCCAGGGACAAATATTAAATTGCAAATAAAGCTCATCATAAATAGACGACTGTCTTTGACCTACCAAGTACAATGACCATAATGCCCCTCTATGTAACATCCATAATCAAGTAGGTCAACCGATGTACTATCTACCTTCTTGATTACATCTCAACCTTAGAACTTCATACCCTTGACTTAATCATCATCCTGATATCATTCTCTTGATCCAGGGAGCGACCCACAAGTTCAATATCCATATGGAACATCCATATACTAAGATCTTAGATTCTGATGATTAATCGGATAATTCTAAGGGGACGATCATTCCATCATTTGATGGCATAGATTCCATATTGCATTTGCACGTCCCAACTAATCAAGCCCGAGTACCCAAAACACAGAGCTGTTGACCCATGAACAGGATCTCACCCATAGTGAATTAAAGTACAAGAACTCGACTTTGTCAGTTCATCCACAAATGCTCAAGATTAAGAGCACTGGTCACTTAGTAGCAAGAGGTGAGTTGATCTCTCTCTGTGATAGTACTATTTTAGAGATCACACCTTCAAGTGGTCCTGTTCAATGCATGACACATGCACTAATGAGATAAATCTGGAAAGTCCTCCGTGACTAAGGTAAGTCACCCTGAATACAGGAGAGTATCTCATTATAACTTATACCAAGATGAAGTGCCCAACTCCATCTCTCAGTTATGAACATGTTTATTGTTTCAAGTGTCCATGACTCAGACCTTACTGTGTGTAGCCACTACACACCTGAGTCATTTACTAGAAAACAATGGGCCTTACACAACCATACATATACACAAGTATAAAGAGAAAGATGTCATTCCATTAAATGACCAATAAATATCCAGTTACAGAGATGTGAGTGCAGTCAGTGGGCTTTAGGGCATACACCAATCCCAACAATCTCCCACTTGCACTAAAGATCACTACGACCTAACCTAACTCCCATAGACTCAACATGTGAAGTAAACACTTTCTCAGTAAGAGTCTTAGTAAATGGGTCAGCTAAGTTATTTGCTGAGGCAATCTGCTCTACCACTATTTCTCCATCCTGTACGAATTCCCGGATCAAGTGGTACTTTCTCTGAATATGCTTGCCTTTTTTGTGATTCCTGGGCTCTTTGCAGTTAGCTACTGCACCAGTATTATCGCAGTACATGACAATCGGTTTTTGCACTGCAGGAACTACTCCCAATTCCAATAGGAATTTTCTGAGCCATACTGCTTCCTTCGCAGCTTCCGATGCAGCCACATACTCTGCTTCCATGGTAGAATCAGCAGTACAATCTTGCTTGACACTTCTCCATGATATAGCCCCTCCTGATAGAGTAAAGACGTATCCCGAGGTAGACTTTCTGCCATCTACATCCGACTGGAAATCAGAGTCTGTATACGCCAGTGGCGTTAGATCATCTGCTCGGTAGACTAGCATATAATCTTTCGTTCTCCGAAGATACTTGAATATATGCTTAACAGTTGTCCAGTGCATAGGTCCAGAGTTTGATTGATATCTGCTAACCATGCCAACGGCAAAGCAAATATCTGGTCTAGTACACAACATTGCATACATGAGGCTTCCAACAGCTGATGCATATGGTACTCTCCTCATGCTTTCTATCTCCTCAGGTGTCTTTGGACATTGATTCCGAGATAGTGGTACTCCATGTCTAGAAGGTAGCAAGCCCTTCTTGGAGTCATGCATGTTATACTTGTTGTGTTAATTCAATGATAAGTAAGTTGCCATCAAATTGCAAAGGGGGAGATTGTTAGGGATTTTGTATTGGAAAATTTGATGGATGCATTAACATATTCATATCATTTGAATTTACACTCTTGCACTGTTTTAGAAAACCTTGAAATCTGGTTTTATACATGCATTGCTTTTAAGATTTGTAAAAGTATTGTTTTATGCATGTTTTGGTTTTAAACTTGGATGCATTGGTTTTAGAATTCAAACTCTTTCGAAAACCTAATTCTTTGTGCCTTACTTTTGAGAAATCATATTGAGAATTTAGGTTTGTGCCTTGCATACATTTATCACTTTCAGAATCATCTCTATATGCATTTTCATTTGAAAAGAGTTTTTAGAAATCAAGCTAGCCTTTGGATTTAAAGTTTCAAATCATTTTAGGCTCTTTGTGTTTCATGTTTTTAATCATCTTAGAATGACTTAAAACATGTTATTTAAGCTTGGTTTAGTGGCCCAAAAATCCCACAAAGAAATACCTTCAATTTTGGAAAAAATGGATTTTTTGGTCCCAGGGCAGTCACCCGGCAGTGTCGCCGGTCGACCGAGACAACTGCAGGCAGACTGCACCCTGTAGCACCAACGGTCAGAATTCTAGCCGTTGTGTGTTCATGGTCGACCGAGGCCTCTTTGCAGGTCGACCGAGGACTAGCCGTTGGGCACTTTTTGGCTATAAAGTCCATTCATTTCCAACCTTTTTCAAGGCTTGACACATGAACCTTTGAGACCATTTTGGAGCCAAAGAAAGGGGATGAAGTTGGAAAGGCTAGAGGGTCATTAGGAGAGCTAAAGCTTGGATTAATGAGTTAAACCACCAAGTAAGCTCTACCTTTCTAAAACATACTTTACATGCTTTGTTTAAGTTATTGGTAATTGATTTTGTGCATGTTAACTATGATGTGATGAATCCATTCTTCTCTTAATCTTTGATGTAATTAAGATTGGATTCCTCACTTTGTTTTCATCCAAGTTGTTTTTAAATCTTCTTAATCATGCTTAGCCTAAATCTTTGATTTCCTTTATATAGCATGATTCATTTTCTTGGTTGAAACATAACTTGTTGTTTTCATTCATTTAAACATTAGTAAAATTAATTTGGTTTTGAAAACAACATTGCACATGCATCACATGTTCTAAGTTAGTCATTTTCATACAACTTGTGATTCTTTGATTTTCATATCATTAACAAGTTATTTTACATACATGTGATTTGCATTAAACTTCAATCAAATCGTGTATGTGCCTTAAACTTTGAAATGCTTTGAGCATACATTTGAATAAGCCTTCTTTTTAAACTTGATTGAAGTTATCAAACACACACATCATGAGCATTCATCTTTGCATTCATATAGTGTTTGTGTGAGTTTGTTTTAAACTTTCATATTAGCCTATTTAAGAGGCATTTTCATTGAGCTTAATTTGTATCTCTTAGAGTGATCTTTTGTGAAGACACTTTCTTAGAGAAATCTTTATCTTGTAAGGTTATTGCTTAGCCTAAGAAAAGCATCTTGTAAGGTTATTGCTTAGCCTAAGAAAAGCATCTTGTAAGGTTAAGCATCTTGTAAGGTTATTGCTTAGCCTAAGAAAAGTGTCACGCCCCCGAACCGAAACCTCGGGGGCGGGAGATGGGATTAAAGCATAAATGTATTTTACTTCTCCCAAGATCCGCGTGTGTGAAGACAACACATCCTGAATATTTTGCGGAAGCATTTGTGGCGTTGCGACCCGAAGTCCGTGGCCATCGGATTCCGTGTCGCACTCAACCTTTAGCACATAGCTAGTATATCAAGTATCATCTCAGACTGGAGTAAACATCACAATAAATCACAGAGCTGACAGTAACAGGATATTACATTCCCGAATATGTTCAAGTTACAATTATCAATGTACATTAATTAAGAATCCCAAGAAAAAGGCTAATAAAAGCCATACAACAATAAGCTATAAACTACTACCCAAATGTGACGTAGCTCCGATGTCAGACTCAATGTCTACATGACATAGCCGACAAAACAACCTGCAAGGCATGGCTCCAAAGCCAACAAAACACTCAACTCGGGGCGAATAACTCTGAACCTGAGTACCAAAAGTAGTGGGTCAGACACGACGGTCTGGCAGGTGGATGAAAAGAACACAATATAGCGAATAATAATACAAATGATAAATCATGCTATTTGCTCAAAATGCTGCGTATAATTAAACGGGTGAAAACTCAGGAATCTCGGATAAAACATGTATTCTTTTCAAACATGGTTAAAACAGGAAGATCTAATAAAGCATGTGTTCATTTACATCATCTATAAAAGCGTAGATATTTGACAATCGGGTCTTCGTGGAAAACGAGTATGAATATGGAAGTTTGGCAAAACCACGTTCATTTAAACATATTTCAAAGCATGGATCTTCAACAGATCGGGCATTCCTTTAAAACAGGTATAAACATAGAACCTGACAAAACACGTGTCATTTAAAACATATTTCAAAACAGGGATATTTAACAAATCGGGTATTCATTTGAAATTGGTATAAACATAGTGATCTGGCAAAACAAGTGTCATTTCAAACATATTTCAAAGCATGGGTATTTAACAATTCGGGTATTCATTTAAAAACAGGTATAAATATAGATATCTGACAAACCAAATGTCCTTTAAAACAAGGCACGAGTATTTAACAATTCGGGTATTCCTTTAAAAACAGGTATAAATATAGATATCTGACAAACCAAATGTAAAAGCACGGGTATTCACCCAACCGGCATTCATGTAAAACATGTACGTGTGCAAAGGACATAAAACAATATAATAGTGACTGAATTTACAATAGAGAGCATTAACACTTATCTAAATAACAACTTTCATAAAAGCAATGAATCATTTATCTGAAAACAAGTAAGCAATATAAACCATATCGGGTGTCCAAGGAATCGGGAACTGGCAAGATGGCAATCACAAGAAGCTAAGTCCTCTATCACCGAAGTGACAAGAGCGGGACGTTGGTCTCAGTCACACAAGGTGAGGAGACTCAACGTAAATCATATATACAATATAAATATACGGGAACGGGACCACGGTAGCGAACCGGGTATCGGGACGGGACCACGGTAATAACTGGGTATCGGGATCCAAACTGCAGCTGGCGGGACGGGAGAGGGATTTCCAAGTCAGTGGATCAGACTGGCAAGGTATCCAAGCTTAGTAACTCCAATGCTTTCGCGGAAACAAGTAAATCAAGTACAATAAATAAACGGGTAAAACGGGGTGCTCAAGGGCACGCTTTCATTTCATATCATGTGATGCAAATCTCGGGAAATGAGGAAATATAATGCACTATACCATTTCGGGAAGAATATTGATCCCAAGATCTACTTAAGTGAATAGGGGTCCCGTATGTCGATTATGATAATTACTTGGTACTCCTTGAGTTTGAAGACATTCCAGGCTCCTTATGCACTTTTACTATTTTCACAACTTAAAATGAGCTTACGGGTAGTACTAGATTCCATACTAGGAAAAATCAAGGTTATAGACGGTCCATCCTAGGCATGACGTTAATTCGGAAACATCGACCAACCTATTCAGTCATCGAAAGGAATGGAATTCGCGATAACCAAGGCAAAAGACTTATATTTGGATATAAAGGAGTTATCGCGTCATTCCATCCCGTTCAAGATTGAAACGGATTGAACTTCGATGCCACTAAACTAACCGTGAGAAGCGTCGGCACAAGACATCTCACCCATAGTCCAATTAGTCCAAAAAGGGTAGCCAAGGTCCCACCTAGCACTAAGGAAAAAAAAATAAAAATCTCAAAATCCACCGGACTCAAACTGAGTCCACCGATCGATCGGACCGAAGGTCCGATCGATCGGCCAAAATTTTCTGAACAGGGACCGATCGATCGGTCGAAATTTCTACACAGGGCCCGATCGATCGGTCCAAAAACCCTTACAGTTACTGACAGACCGATCGATCGGTCTGCACGTCCGATCGATCGGTCCTGGGCGCAGTGCAGGTCCGGGACTTCTGATTTTTCTCTTTTTCTTTCCTTTCCTTCCAACATATAATCAATCACATAAAACTATAAACAAGGGGACTTAATCACATGTTTCCAAGACATTAAAATGAGCTAAAGGGCTCCTCATTCCAAGTTCCTCCATTTCCATCCTTTCCATCTATTCCATCCACAATAAAACTCAAAGTGGAGAAAACTCATTCATGTGAAACCATTTGAAATTCTTGACAATAGGATGCATGCACTTTCAAGAGCTTAACAAGAAAGAATAACTCATCAATAAGCACATCTCATAATCAATATTTATCATAAAAAAAACAACTATTAAAATTACCAAAACCATCAATGAAATCAAGATTTTCACCAAAACATGTTAATAATCAAAACGATCCAATCAACCACTTGCCTTTGACTCTAATCAAGCAAATCAAGCTCCTAATCACCTCTCAAGCTCAAGATCCACAATCTCTACAAAAACCCCCAAAACAACCCTAAAATGGGTTAAACAATGAAATGACAATGAAACCTTTCAATAATCAAGGTGGAGCTTCTCTACGGCTAGTAGATTACAATTCTAGAAGATGGGAAGAATCACTTACTTGGATGACCTTCAAATGAGAAGAACAAGCTCAAGGGAAGTCTTGTGATGGAGGGTTCTCTTCACAAATGGTACCAATGGAAAGCTTGCAAGATGAGGAAGAAGAAGACGGTCTCCATTTCGAGTTTGGTGAGCTATTGGTGTGGCTTGGAGATGAAGAAGCAAGAAGAAGAAGAGAGCACAAGGAACCCTAGGCTCAATAGTTGCTGATTTGTGCTGGAAATGAAGATGGGGAAGAAGGGAGGTGGGTTCTCTTATAGCAAGTGAGAAGGGGTCCCACAACTTAATAACTTGGGTGGCTGAAATCATCTAATTCGGGACATCGGATGGATTCGACGAAGAAGGAAGAAATGATCGTCGAAATATCTAGTTTCCAAAAAGTATATGTTTCGCGGGTTTTGGGAATATCGAGTTTTGGGTACAGATTTGGTGTGAAAAGACTGTTTTGCCCTCAAGGCCAAGAAATCGGTTTTCGGGTTCTCAAATGGATACGGGATCAACATGAAAGTTGTAGGATTCCTCAAGATGAATGTAACGGGCCAAAAACACGATATGAAACCAATCGGGGAAATCTCACAAGAAAATGCAAAGCCGAAAAGGGAACCCCCAAAGGGCCCCACAAGCTACCAAAGCACTAAAAAGCCCAAAACTAGAAGAAAACTCATTCTAGCTCACAAACTCAACCCAACAACTACTAATCCCACTAAAAGAACTAATCCACAAATAAAACAACACTAATCCAAGAGATTAGGGGTCGGGTTCTTACAAAAAGCATTTTGTAAAGGTTATTGCTTAGCCTAGAAAAGCACATTGAGAGGTTGTTGTTTAGCCTAGAAAAACAACATTGTAAGGGTTATTGCTTAGCCTAGTAAAAAGCATAAATAGTGGAAATCCGGTGGGGTGATTGGATCACAAGCCGGTAGTGGACGTAGGCATTGAGGCCGAACCACTATAAATCTTTGTGTAGTGGTGATTTATTTATTAGCTTCCGCATATTGTTTGATTAATCATCACTGTGACTAGTTTTTGTTAAGAAGTTAAAATTGATTTAAATTGGTCACAATTGTAGCTCACCCTATTCACCCCCCCCCCCCCCCTCTAGGGTTAGGATCCCAAGGACTTTCAATTGGTATCAGAGCCTCATGCTCTATCTTATAGGATCAAGTGTTTGGAACTCTTGATTAGGTGTAAAAACCTAGAGTCAAAACCCTAGAGTTGTCCTTGTATGAAAATCATTTGAATGGACTCCACTTTGCTAGACTTTGTAGATTCTTCTAGACCCCTCATTCTTCCTTCTATTGGAGATTCAAACTCTCAATCTAATGAATCTCAATGTGACATAAAAGAAGAAGATTTTAATGAATATGAAGGAGATCTTCAACAAGCCTTTGAGGAATTATATGAATTATCCTTAAAGACTGAAAAGAGAAACAAAAAGTTAAGAGAAGAATCTAAAAGACTAAACAAAGAATTAGTCTCTTCTAAAGATGAGCTTAGAGAGAAAGAAGAAGTAATAAATTGTGTAGAATCTAAGTTCATGATCTCTTTAAATAATCTATCTAACATTCAAGATGAACTAAAAGAATTAAAGATGGATTATGAAAATGTCAATATGGAAAATTTAAAACTAAGAGATCAAATAAAAAGGCAAGACAAAGACTTTATCAATTTAGAAGCCAAGTTGATTAAAAGTAAGTTAAAAACCCAAGAACTTGGATCTAATGTCATCAATGAACTTAAACTTGAATTAAAACTTGCCAATGAAGAGCTAAGCAAATATAAGGAAATTGAAAATGAACTTTCAAAAGTTAAAAATGAAAATTCAATCCTTATAACCAAAGTCACTCAACTTGAAAGCTATAAACAAAAGTATGAGTGCAAGTTTACCCAAAGTGAAGATAGACTTGAAAAATTATTTAAATTGGGTAAACCTCATGGAGATAGGACGGGTCTTGGATTTAATAGGAATATGTCATATGACCCTAAATTCACCAACACTTTTGTGAAAGGTGAGTCCTCTTTCTCTAGCACTCTTTCTCCTTTGCCCAAAACCAAATGTAATTATTGTGGCATTGAAGGGCATTTTTCGTTTGAGTGCAAACTAAGAAAAAGAAGCCATGTGTCTAAACCCATCTTTGAACTCAAAAATGTAAAACCTAAATCTATGAAGGGTAAGACACTAAAAATCAAAGAAGACTCCAAAAAGACTAAACAAGGTAAATCATTTAAAATGGAGTCTCCTAAGATAGATTCTAAAAAGTTTAAACAAGTTAAACCAAGCTTGCAAGAATCTATGAACAAAAAGCTTCTCAACCTATCTCCCTTATATCAACCCATGAAAGAACTGAAAGTCCGCTATGGATCCTGACCCTAGAGGGGGGGTGAATAGGGTGAGCTACAACTATGACCAATTTAAACCAATTTTAATTTCTTAATAAAAACTAGTCACATGTGATGATAAGACAATCAAAATGCGGAAGCTAACAATACAATCATCACAAAGCAATCACCACAACACCAAGGTTTATAGTGGTTCGGCCTCAATGCCTACATCCACTACCGGCTTGTGTATCCAACACCCCACCGGATTCCACTAATTATGCTTTTTACTAGGCTAAGCAATAACCCTTACAAAGTTGTTTTTCTAGGCTAAACAACAACCTCTCAATGTGCTTTTATAGGCTAAGCAATAACCTTACAATATGCTTTTCTTAGGCTAAGCAATAACCTTTACAATATGCTTTTCTTAGGCTAAGCAATAACCTTACAAGTTGCTTTTCAAAGGCTAAGCAATAACCTTTACAAAGTTGATTTCTCAAAGAAGGTGTCTTTCCAAAAGATCACTCTAAGAGATTACAATTTAAGCTCATATGAAATTGCCTCTTGAATAGGCTAATATGAAAGTTTAATACAAATTACAAACATACACTTAAAACAAGCTAAAGTGTGTGCACAAGTGTATGAGTGTGTTCCTTCAATCAATCTTAACAAAGAAGCTCTTAAATGAATGCATGATGCATTTTAAAATCAAAGCTTATAAAATGATGATTGAAGAGAAAACTAATCACATGTGAAATTCAAACAACTATAATAAATGAACTAAACAAGTTGTATGAGTGTAAAAGTCTAAGAAAGCATGTGATTTAGTTAAGAGAGTTTGCAAACTAATCTAATTTACCAAGGAAGATATTGAGTTTGCAAAACAACTCTTTATAGGCTTGAAATCATGCATAAATGAAAATACCAAGGATTTGAACATGCATGAATTTCATTTGAATGGAAATCAAAATAACTTAGAAGATGTACCTTTTAAAAACTCATGAGTTTGATTTCCAAATAGCCCTCTAGCCTTTCCAACTTCTTCCCCTTTCTTTGGCTCCAAAATGCTCTCAAAAGTTCATGGTTCAAGCCTTGAAAAAGGTTGGAAATGAATGGACTTTATAGGCAAAAAACAGTCCACGGGCTAGTTGTCTCGGTCGACCTAGAGGTCTCGGTCGACCGGGACAACACAACGGTCATATTTCTGACCGTTGGGAAATTTCTGCACAGAAACTTCCCAGGGCCCTGCAGTGTCCTCGGTCGACCGAGACACAGGGCTCGGTCGACCGGCGACACTGCCGGGCGAGTCCCTGGGCCAAAAATCCACTTTTTCCATTTTCAAAGTTTTTCTTTGGGGGATCTTTTTGGCCACTAAATCAAGCTTAAATACATGATTTAAGGTATTCTAAGAAGATTAAAACATGAGATACCTAAAGCCTAAGAAGATTCAAAGGTTTAAGACCTTAGGCAAGCTTGATTAGTAAAAACTCTTTTCAAAAGATATTGCATACAAAACTGATTCCAAAGGTGCTGAAAGTATGCAAACCTGAAACCTAAATACCTAACATGATTTTCCAAAAGTAGTGCACATGGAATTAGGTTTTCAAAAAGAGTTTGGGATTCAAAACCAATGCATCCAAGTTTAAAACCAAAACATGCATAAAACAAAAGCTTTTCCAAATCTTAAAAGCTATGCATGTATAAAACTAGATTTCAAGGTTTTCTAACACAATGCTAGTGTGTGAATTCAAATGGTGCTAAAGTGCAAATGCATCCATCAAATTGCAAAAACAAAAGACCTAACAATCTCCCCCTTTGCAATTTGATGGCAACTTACTCATCATTGAAATTACACACTTAGTCTTCAGCTCCCCCTTAGCTGGACAAGTCTTGAAATCTTCTTGGATGCTCCTTCTCTTAGCTTGGGCTCTTGGGCTCTTTTCTTCAATCTTCTTGATGCTTGGTGCTTGATCATTCTTCAAGCTTTCTTATCATCTTCCTCTCTATGGCCAAGTATTTTCTTTAGCTCCAAGCTTTCTTTCTTCTATTTGCTCTCCCCCTTTGACCATGCCTCTCTCTCTTGAGAACTTGAAAGCTTTCTCCCCCTTAGATGGATAGGAGATCTTCGAGTACTTGAACTCTCGAACTCTCTCCCCCTTTGATGAGTAGGAGATCTTTGAGTCACACTTGAACTCTCTCTCCCCCTTTGACATTAAATTGCAAAGGTACCTACACACATGAGACAAGAAGAATACCTTTAGTAGCACCTGTTAACAAATGAAATCGAAAATGAAATTCATAACAGGCTATCATGTATGTAAGTTAACTCTAAGGGCTCAAAGGCAATCCAAGGGTCAATTTGATCAAAACTAACACTTCCTGTGAAGGTTTACTCTCCCCCTCAATCCATTCTCTCCTTTTGTCAAACTCTTGACAAAGATTTAACTATTAGGTGCAAGAAGTAGATGGTTTACCAATGAGGGTCAACTTCAAGGAAAGGATTAGATTCATTTAACTATAAAGCTCATATGATCAAATTGCCAAAAGAAAGCAAGGTCTAATGGGAGAAGCAATCATGGATATCAATTGAAACAAACATATCAATTGAGATTAAAGGATGTGACTATTAACACAATCACTCTAAAATGGATTCAAGAATGTTACTTATTAGGAAAAATCCAAATTAGAGCTATCCATGATATGGGGTTTACTCAAACATAGCATCAATCAATATTACTTATGAAAATCATATGCTATGTAAGTTTTGAACTCATTTCATTCAATCAATAAATATGACTATTAAAGTGCATGAAAGAGTGAAATGAAATTCAATCATGAAACCAACCTCAAATAATAACCAACCAATATTATTAACACATAAACATGGTGGTCATGAGATTTACCTATGAGAGCAAAAAGAGGTGGCAATCATGAGCATTATGATGCTAATGGTGTGTGACATGGAATGATCATATTACTTATCAAGTTTAGTCCAAAGCACACAAGGTCTATCACATACACAAGATAAGATATCAATTGGATAGAAATCAATGGAAAGTTATACCAAATGAAACCAATTGAATATGATAACATGATTAAAAGCAAGGATGTGACAAACCCAAAAATCCATCAAGCATCATAAATGCATATTCATCACTTTTAATGATATTCCTAAAGAGCATAGTGATGAACAAGGCAAATTGCAATGCAAAAGGATAAAGCTTTGTAATGCATGCAATTTCCAAAGTGTCTAGATCATATGAATTCAACACTAAGAAATCCATCAACCAACCTAAATGCAAGGAATGGATTTCAAAGAGATTCATATGATTAAGAACACTACTTATGAAGTTGAAACATGTATAAGGATGACATCAAGAAAATCTACATGAATCAACATCATAACCATCCATAAAGAAATGACTAGGTAAAAAGGATGGATTTGGGTTCTAGTATGGTTTCTACAAATGTAACTAAGGTCACAACCATACATGGAACCAATTGTCATTTGCATATAAAAAGAATGTAAACACATAAGCTAAAGATGCAAACAACATACATTTCCATTTCTAAAGATAATGCAACCAAAAGAAAAGGAAATGAGAATCATGGAACATGCTTTGATGAATCTAACTAATGAAGTTATAGAGCATTTCCATTCAACCAATCTTCAAATCATTTTGATAAACAAAATCCAACAATGAGCATAAAAAGTATGAATTTGAAGATCAATTTTCAACATTGTATTTTAAAAGATATAACTTAAATGAAACACATACAAGTTGATTTTTCAAAACAATGTTCTCCATATAAAAGTATACCTTATAAATCCATGGAAAAACTTGAATTGATTCAAATCATTTGATTTACAAAAAAATGGATCTAACTAAGACATCCATCAAATGATCTAACAACAATTGATCATGACAAATTAGCTATGAAAGCTTTTAACATCACAATCAATTAATCATGTAGAAATGCAATGCAAAACATATGAGTGCAACAAGCAAATCAAACATGATGAGATTATAATCAAAAGATTTTGAAAACCATGAAGTGTAACTTAGAATGGTGCATGAAAACAAAATCAAATGATCATAAATAAGCAATGCATTTTATGAAATGTAACTAAGAAAGAACCAAAATGCAAAGCAACATGACCAACAAAAGGATTTAACTTAAAAAGCATAGGTTGGTCAATGAGGTCCAAGACCCTAAGGTTTGACTAGGTAAATGACTTTAGGAATCCACCTAAGGTCTTGGGAGGGTTGAACTTTGAGGTCTATTTTGGGCTTCTCACCAACTATAGGAGATTTAATTTGATAAATTTTCAATTTAAACTTATCACCATGATATTTAGATTTTACTAAATTTGGCTTAGAATGGTGATTAGTCTTTTGAAGTTGGTGAGTTTGATTCTTAGGGGATTGCTTCACTTTTCTTTTCTTCTTACTTTCTCCCTTTACTTGACTTTTGAAATTTAGATTTAACTTTGTAAATTTCTTCAAAAGTTCTTTTATGTTTTGACTTAAGGGAGGTAGGTTGAGAAGCTTTTTGTTAATAGATTCTTTGATTTTTGGTTTAACTTGTTTAATCCTTTTAGAATCTATCTTGGGAGACTCCTTGTTAATTGGTTTCACTTGTTTAAGCTTTATGGAGTCTTCCTTGGTTTTTAGTGTCTTACCCTTCAAGTTTGATTTTCCATTTTTGAGTTCAAAGATGGGTTTAGACACATGGCTTCTCTTCCTTAGATTGCACTCAAACCTAAAGTGTCCTTCAATGCCACAATAATTACATTTAGACATGGGCAAAGAAGTGTGAGTGCTAGAGAATGAGGACTCACCTTTCACAAAAGTGTTGGTGAATTTAGGGTCATAAGATATATTCCTATTAAATCCAATACCCGTCCTATCTCCATGAGATTTACCCAATTTGAATAATTTTTCAAGTTTCTCTTCACTTTGGGTAAACTTGCACTCATACTTTTGTTTATTGTTTTCAAGTTGAGTGACTTTGGTTATAAGGATTGAATTTTCATTTTTAACTTTTGAAAGTTCATATTCAATTTCCTTATATTTGCTTAGCTCTTCATTGGCAAGTTTTAATTCATGTTTAAGTTCATTAACAATATTAGATCCAAGTTCTTGTGATTTTAACTTACTTTTAATCAACTTGGCTTCTAAGTTGTTAAAGTCTTTATCTTGTTTTTTAATTGTATCTCTTAGGTTCAAATTTTCATTTGTAAGCTCATCACAATTTATCTTAATCTCATTTAATTCGTTTTGAGTATTAGATAAATTTTCCTTAGAGATAGTCAATTTTGATTCAAGATTGTTAAAGTCTTTATCTTGCCTTTGTAATTGATCTCTTTGTTTTAGATTTTCCTTATTGACATTATCATAATCCATCTTTAATTCTTTTAGTTCATCTTGAATGTTAGATAGATTATTTAAAGAGATCATGAACTTAGAGTCTAGACATTTTATTACTTCTTCTTTCTCTCTAAGTTCATCTTTTGAAGAGGCTAGCTCTTTGGTTAGATTCATAGATTCTTCTCTTAAGCTTTTGTTTCTTTTATCAAGCTTTGTAGATAATGTATATAATTCATTATAGGCTTGTTGAAGATCATCTTCATCATACTCATTTTCTTCCTCTTTTGAGTCAAATTGATATTCATTTAATTGATGGTTTGAATCTCTAATAGAAGGAAGAGTGAGAGGTCTAGAAGAATCTACAAGATCTAGCATAGTGGAGTCCATTCTAATGATTTTCAAGTAAGGACAACTCTAGGGTTTTAACTCTAGGTTTTTACACCTAATCAAGAGTTCCAAACACTTGATCCTAAGGGATTAGAGCACTTGGCTCTGATACCAATTGAAAGTCCGCTATGGATCCTGACCCTAGAGGGGGGGTGAATAGGGTGAGCTACAACTATGACCAATTTAAACCAATTTTAATTTCTTAATAAAAACTAGTCACATGTGATGATAAGACAATCAAAATGCGGAAGCTAACAATACAATCATCACAAAGCAATCACCACAACACCAAGGTTTATAGTGGTTCGGCCTCAATGCCTACATCCACTACCGGCTTGTGTATCCAACACCCCACCGGATTCCACTAATTATGCTTTTTACTAGGCTAAGCAATAACCCTTACAAAGTTGTTTTTCTAGGCTAAACAACAACCTCTCAATGTGCTTTTATAGGCTAAGCAATAACCTTACAATATGCTTTTCTTAGGCTAAGCAATAACCTTTACAATATGCTTTTCTTAGGCTAAGCAATAACCTTACAAGTTGCTTTTCAAAGGCTAAGCAATAACCTTTACAAAGTTGATTTCTCAAAGAAGGTGTCTTTCCAAAAGATCACTCTAAGAGATTACAATTTAAGCTCATATGAAATTGCCTCTTGAATAGGCTAATATGAAAGTTTAATACAAATTACAAACATACACTTAAAACAAGCTAAAGTGTGTGCACAAGTGTATGAGTGTGTTCCTTCAATCAATCTTAACAAAGAAGCTCTTAAATGAATGCATGATGCATTTTAAAATCAAAGCTTATAAAATGATGATTGAAGAGAAAACTAATCACATGTGAAATTCAAACAACTATAATAAATGAACTAAACAAGTTGTATGAGTGTAAAAGTCTAAGAAAGCATGTGATTTAGTTAAGAGAGTTTGCAAACTAATCTAATTTACCAAGGAAGATATTGAGTTTGCAAAACAACTCTTTATAGGCTTGAAATCATGCATAAATGAAAATACCAAGGATTTGAACATGCATGAATTTCATTTGAATGGAAATCAAAATAACTTAGAAGATGTACCTTTTAAAAACTCATGAGTTTGATTTCCAAATAGCCCTCTAGCCTTTCCAACTTCTTCCCCTTTCTTTGGCTCCAAAATGCTCTCAAAAGTTCATGGTTCAAGCCTTGAAAAAGGTTGGAAATGAATGGACTTTATAGGCAAAAAACAGTCCACGGGCTAGTTGTCTCGGTCGACCTAGAGGTCTCGGTCGACCGGGACAACACAACGGTCATATTTCTGACCGTTGGGAAATTTCTGCACAGAAACTTCCCAGGGCCCTGCAGTGTCCTCGGTCGACCGAGACACAAGGCTCGGTCGACCGGCGACACTGCCGGGCGAGTCCCTGGGCCAAAAATCCACTTTTTCCATTTTCAAAGTTTTTCTTTGGGGGATCTTTTTGGCCACTAAATCAAGCTTAAATACATGATTTAAGGTATTCTAAGAAGATTAAAACATGAGATACCTAAAGCCTAAGAAGATTCAAAGGTTTAAGACCTTAGGCAAGCTTGATTAGTAAAAACTCTTTTCAAAAGATATTGCATACAAAACTGATTCCAAAGGTGCTGAAAGTATGCAAACCTGAAACCTAAATACCTAACATGATTTTCCAAAAGTAGTGCACATGGAATTAGGTTTTCAAAAAGAGTTTGGGATTCAAAACCAATGCATCCAAGTTTAAAACCAAAACATGCATAAAACAAAAGCTTTTCCAAATCTTAAAAGCTATGCATGTATAAAACTAGATTTCAAGGTTTTCTAACACAATGCTAGTGTGTGAATTCAAATGGTGCTAAAGTGCAAATGCATCCATCAAATTGCAAAAACAAAAGACCTAACAAGAACTTTTGAATAAAGTAACAAAGTTAAATTTAAAATTCAAAAGTCAAGTAAAGGGAGAAAATAAGAAGAAAAGAAAAGTGAAACAATCCCCTAAGAAACAAACCCACCAACTTCAAAAGACTAATCACCAATCTAAGCCAAATATAGTCAAATCAAAATATCATGGTGATAAGTTCAAATTGAAAATTTATCAAGTTAAATCTCCTATAGTTGGTGAGACTTCTAAACAAGACCTCAAAGTTCAACCCTCTCAAGACCTTAGGTGGATTCCTAAAGTTATCTACTTAGACAAACCTTAAGGCCTTGAACCCTCCTTGACCAACCTATTCTTTTTAAGTTAAATCACTTTGTTGGTCATGTTGCATTTGCATTTTGTTTCTATTTAGTTACATCTATTAAAATGCATTGTTTCTTTATGATCAATTGATTTTGTTTTTCATGCACCATTCTAGTTACATATCATGGTTTTCAAAATCTTTTGATTATAATTTCATCATGTTTGATTTGCTTTTTGCACACATATGTCTTGCATTGCATTTCTTTACATGATTAATTGATTGTGATTTTAAAAGCTTTCATAGCTAATTTATTCATGATCAATTGTTGTTGAATCATTTGTGTATATGTCATAGTAAGATTTTTTTTAACAAATGATTTAAATCAATTCAAGTTTTTCCATGGATTCCTAAGTTATACTTTTATATGGAAAATCATTGTTTTGAAAAATCAACTTGTATGTGGTTCATTTAAGTTATATCTTTTAAAATACAATGTTGAAAATTGATCTTCAAAATCATTCTTTTTATACTCATTGTTGGATTTTGTTCATCAAAATGATTTGAAGATTGTTTGAATGGAAATGCTCTATAACATCATTAGTTATATTCATCTAAGCATGTTCCATGTTCTCATTTCCTTTTCTTTTGGTTTCATTATCTTAGAAATGGAAATGTATGTTGTTTGCATCTTTGCTTATTTAGTTATTCTTTTTATATGCAAATGACTATTGGTTCCATGTATGGTTGTGATCTTAGTAATATTTGTAGAAACCATACTAGAACCCAAATCCATCCTCTATGCCTTATAGTCATTTCTTTTAGGATGGTTATGATGTTGATTCATGAGAATTTTCTAAATGATGTCATCCTTTTACATGTTTCAACTTCATAGTAGTGTTCTTAATCATATGAAACTCTTTGAAACCCATTTCTCATATTTCTATATGTTTGATGGATATCTTAGATGTTGAATTCATATGATTTAGTCACTTTGGAAATTGCATGCATTTCAAAGTCATATCCTTTTGCATTGCAATTTGCCTTGTTCATCACTATGCTCATTAGTCATATCTTTAAAAGTGATGAATATGCATTTATGATGCTTGATGGGATTTTGTGTTTGATACATTCTTGCTCTTTATCATGTTGTCAAATTCAATTGATTTTAATTGGTATAATTTTCTATTGGTTTGATTTCTTGTGTATGTGATAGACCTTGTGTACATTGGATTGATCTTGATAGTTATATGTTTACATTCCATGTCACATTCCATTAGCATCATAATGTTCATGGTTGCCACCTCTTTTGGTCATATAGGTAAATCTCATTACCACCATGTTTATGTGTTCATAATATTGGTTGGTTAATTGTTGAGGTTGGCTTCATGTTTGAATTTCATTTCACTCATCTTGCACATGATAGTCATATTTTTTTTGATTGAATGAAATGATTTCAAAACTTACATAGCATATGATTTTCATAGTTACATTATTTAATGCTATGTTTAGTAAACCCCATTTCATCATGGATAGCTCTAATTTGGATTTTTCCTAATAGTTATATTTTCAAACCCATTTTAGATTGATTGTTTTAATAAGACTTATCTTTGAATCTCAATTGGTATTCTTCATTTTTTCCAATTGGTATCCATGATTGCTTTGCTCATTGACCTTGCTTTCTTTTGGCAATTTGATCATATGAGCCTTATAGTTAAATGAATCTAATCCTTTCCTTGAAGTTGACCCTCATTTGGTTAAACCATCTTCTTCTTGCATCTAATAGTTAAATCATGTCAAAAGTTTGACAAAAGAAGATAATGGATTGAGGGGGAGTGTAAACCTTTATAGGAAGTATTAGTTTTGATCAAATTGACCCTTGGATTGACTTTGAACCCTTAGAGTCTTCTTCCATACATGATAGCCTGTTATGATTATCATTTTCGATTTCTTTTGTTAATAGGTGCTACTAAAAGATATTTTCCTTGTTTCATGTGTGTAGGTACCTTTGCAATTTAATGGCAAAGGGGGAGAGAGCATTCTAGTACTCAAAGATCTCCCATTCTTCAAAAGGGGAGAGAGCATTCAAGTTCTCAAGAAGGGTGAAGAGAATGTCCAAGCTTCCTAAGGAGAGTTGTGTATGATCTTCTACAATGGGAGAGAATGCATATCTAGCCAAAGGGAGAGAGAGGCATGGTCTAAGGGGGAGAGCAAATAGAAGAAAGAAAGCTTGGAGCTAAAGAAGATGCTTGGCCAAAGAGAGGAAGATGAATAGAAAGCTTGAAGATTGATCAAGCACCAAGCATCAAGAAGATTGAAGAAGAGAGCCCAAGAGCCCAAGCTAAGAGGAGGAGCATCCAAGAAGATTTCAAGACTTGTCCAGCTTAGGGGGAGCTGAAGACTTGTTGTGTTAATTCAATGATAAGTAAGTTGCCATCAAATTGCAAAGGGGGAGATTGTTAGGGATTTTGTATTTGCAATTTGATGGATGCATTAACATATTCATATCATTTGAATTTACACTCTTGCATTGTTTTAGAAAACCTTGAAATCTGGTTTTATACATGCATTGCTTTTAAGATTTGTAAAAGTATTGTTTTATGCATGTTTTGGTTTTAAACTTGGATGCATTGGTTTTAGAATTCAAACTCTTTCGAAAACCTAATTCTTTGTGCATTACTTTTGAGAAATCATATTGAGAATTTAGGTTTGTGCCTTGCATACATTTATCACTTTCAGAATCATCTCTGTATGCATTTTCATTTGAAAAGAGTTTTTAGAAATCAAGCTAGCCTTTGGATTTAAAGTTTCAAATCATTTTAGGCTCTTTGTGTTTCATGTTTTTAATCATCTTAGAATGACTTAAAACATGTTATTTAAGCTTGGTTTAGTGGCCCAAAAATCCCACAAAGAAATACCTTCAATTTTGGAAAAAATGGATTTTTTGGTCCCAGGGCAGTCACCCGGCAGTGTCGCCGGTCGACCGAGACAACTGCAGGCAGACTGCACCCTGTAGCACCAACGGTCAGAATTCTAGCCGTTGTGTGTTCATGGTCGACCGAGGCCTCTTTGCAGGTCGACCGAGGACTAGCCGTTGGGCACTTTTTGGCTATAAAGTCCATTCATTTCCAACCTTTTTCAAGGCTTGACACATGAACCTTTGAGACCATTTTGGAGCCAAAGAAAGGGGATGAAGTTGGAAAGGCTAGAGGGCCATTAGGAGAGCTAAAGCTTGGATTAATGAGTTAAACCACCAAGTAAGCTCTACCTTTCTAAAACATACTTTACATGCTTTGTTTAAGTTATTGGTAATTGATTTTGTGCATGTTAACTATGATGTGATGAATCCATTCTTCTCTTAATCTTTGATGTAATTAAGATTGGATTCCTCACTTTGTTTTCATCCAAGTTGTTTTTAAATCTTCTTAATCATGCTTAGCCTAAATCTTTGATTTCCTTTATATAGCATGATTCATTTTCTTGGTTGAAACATAACTTGTTGTTTTCATTCATTTAAACATTAGTAAAATTAATTTGGTTTTGAAAACAACATTGCACATGCATCACATGTTCTAAGTTAGTCATTTTCATACAACTTGTGATTCTTTGATTTTCATATCATTAACAAGTTATTTTACATACATGTGATTTGCATTAAACTTCAATCAAATCTTGTATGTGCCTTAAACTTTGAAATGCTTTGAGCATACATTTGAATAAGCCTTCTTTTTAAACTTGATTGAAGTTATCAAACACACACATCATGAGCATTCATCTTTGCATTCATATAGTGTTTGTGTGAGTTTGTTTTAAACTTTCATATTAGCCTATTTAAGAGGCATTTTCATTGAGCTTAATTTGTATCTCTTAGAGTGATCTTTTGTGAAGACACTTTCTTAGAGAAATCTTTATCTTGTAAGGTTATTATTGCTTAGCCTAAGAAAAGCATCTTGTAAGGTTATTGCTTAGCCTAAAAAAAGCATTTTGTAAAGGTTATTGCTTAGCCTAGAAAAGCACATTGAGAGGTTGTTGTTTAGCCTAGAAAAACAACATTGTAAGGGTTATTGCTTAGCCTAGTAAAAAGCATAAATAGTGGAAATCCGGTGGGGTGATTGGATCACAAGCCGGTAGTGGACGTAGGCATTGAGGCCGAACCACTATAAATCTTTGTGTAGTGGTGTTTGCTTGTGGTGATTTATTTATTAGCTTCCGCATATTGTTTGATTAATCATCACTGTGACTAGTTTTTGTTAAGAAGTTAAAATTGATTTAAATTGGTCCCAATTGTAGCTCACCCTATTCACCCCCCCCCCCCTCTAGGGTTAGGATCCCAAGGACTTTCACCGGCTTCTTCAACTTGGCGAATCAGAGTTCCCTCTTTAGCACAGGCTTCTACAATGGCAGTCCATTTGGCAGCACTTTGTTCTTGCAATTGCTCAAGGCGCTGCCTAGCTTCTGTGACCTCCCTATCAAGACGGTGCTAGGAATTTTCTAGATTGCAATTTGATGGATGCATTTCATTCTAGCCTCATTTGATTTACACACATATGCATTGATTTATAAAGACTTGAAATCTTGTTTTATTCATGCATTGTTTTTAAGAGTTGTAAAAGTTTTGATTTATGCATGATTTGCTTTTAAAACTTGGATGCATTTGTTTTTGGAAAAAGTTTTAGAAATCAAGCTAGCCTTTGTTTTAAAGTTTTGAATCATTTTTAGGCTTTGTGTGTTTCATGTTTTAAAACCCTTAGAATGATTTAAAACATGTTTTTAAAGCTTGATTTAATGGCCCAAAGAGTTACACAAAGAATAAGTTTGAAATTGCAAAAGTGGAATTTGGGATCCCTGTAGTGTCGCCGGTCGACCAGCGCAGAGTTCCCGGTCGACCGGGAACACTGCAGGCCGTCAGGGCCAAAAGTGCCCCAACCGTCAGAAATTTGACCGTTGTGCCTTCCCGGTCGACCGAGGCATGTGTGCAGGTCGACCGAGGACTAGCCGTTGGGCACTTTTTGCTATAAATATGAGTTCTTTCCTTTGCCAAAAGTTGGGAATTTTAAGCCCCTCCTTGAGAGGTTTTGAGGCATATTCAAGGGAAAAGAACCAAGGGATGAAGGGGAGCATTAGGAAAGCTAAAGCTTGGATTAATGAAGTTAAATCTCGAAGTAGGCTCTACTTTCCTTAATCATATGTTTTCATGCTTTGTTTTATTTTTGGTAAATCATTTCTAGCATGTTAAACTATGTTTGTGTTGTGTCCTTAACATGTTTTATGTTTTGAGTTGATTTATTGTTTTCGATACAACACCATATGATTCAATCCAAGTAGTACTTGAATTGGTAAATCTAAGTAGATCATGTTAATGAAAGAACCTTTGAAATTATATGTAACATGATTCCTATACTTGGTTGAATCTTTGGTTGTTGTTTTCCATCATAAGAAAATCACTTTCAAAACTATCTTATGTTTTGGATTCAACTTCTTTACAAATCATATGTTTTCATGTTTTGTTTTATCATTGGTAAATCTTTAGGAACATGTTAACCTATGATGTGTTGTATCCTTAGCATATCTTATATTTTGAATAGATCTATTGTTTTGGATGCATCACCATTTGATTCAATCCAAGTAGTACTTTATCTTTGGTAAATCTAAGTAGATCATGTTAATGAAATATGTAACATGATTCATATACTTGGTTGAATCTTTGGTTGTTGTTTTTCCATCATAAGAAAATCTCTTTCAAATGTATCTTATGTTTTGGATTCAACATCTTTACAAATCATATGTGTATTATTGTTTTAAAGTTTCACAACTTGCCTTACTTTGATAGGTATATCATATTCAAGTTGTATTTATAATTACATATGATTTGTCCCCTTACTTCAATCAAATCTATTTTTTTGTTTTTAGCTTCATTGTTGATTTGATTGACATCCCTATGCATCACATGTTTAGAGCTAATTAATTTCATACAACTTGTGTAACTTTGATATTATTAGCAAGTTGTTACTTTTAACATGTGATTGCATTCTATCCTCAATCATAAATGTTTTTGAGCTAAAACTTTCAAAAGCCTTAGGCATACATTTTATGAGCTTTCATTTTCAAAATGATTGAGGACCCCACACACACTTCATGTACTTTCATCTTTGCATTCATAGTGTGAGTGTGTATTAGATTTTCACTTCCATATCCGCCTAATTAAGAGGCATTGTAATGAGCTTAACTGAATCTCCATCAAGTGTTTATAGACACTATCTTAGTGTGATAACCAACCTTGTGGTTGAAGAGGTTATTGCTTAGCCTATAAAAGCATAATGGATAGGTTGATGTTAAGCCTTGAAAAACATCAATGTAAAGGTTATTGCTTAGCCTTGTAAAGGTTATTGCTTAGCCTCTTGAAAATCATAAATAGTGGAAATCCGGTGGGGTGTTGGATCACAAGCCGGTAGTGGATGTAGGCATTGAGGCCGAACCACTATAAATCCTTGTGTGATGGTGCTTGCTTTGTGGTGATTGTTGTTATTAAGCTTCCGCATTTTATTTGTAATCACCACTTGTGACTAGTTTGTTTTAAAGAAGTTAAAATTGATTAAAATTGGTCATAGTTGAAGCTCACCCTATTCACCCCCCTCTAGGGTTCGGATCCCATGGACTTACAAGTGGTATCAGAGCGGGTTACTCCATTTTAGGGCTTAACAACCCGGAGTTGATCCTTGCTAGATTTGAACCCTAGTGTTGTGATTTATTGCATATCTTTTTAAAGATTTCCACTATGTTTGAAAATAGAATTTCCCCTAGTTTCTTTGCACCACTCTAAGACTTTTTCAAGTTATATCTTTAAGAGTTGGTGAGTCCTCAAAATGATCTCTCAAGGACATCCTTTTCAAGACCTTAGGTGAATCTTCATTGGTACACATTTAGACTAACCTTTAGGCCTTGATCCCCCTAGACCAACCTAATCTTTTTAGTTATATCTATTTGTTGGTCTTAGTACATTATGATTTTGTTGCCTTATAGTCACATCTTTTTAAATGCAATGTTTCTTTGTGATCATTTGATTTTGTATTCATGAACTTCTAAGTTATATCTCTTGGTTTTCAAAATCCCTTGATTGCAAAATTTTCATGATGGATTTGCATTTTGCTCATTTAAGTTATATCTCTTGTAGTGCTTATCTATTCATGATCAATTGATTGTGATTACTAATGCTTTCATAGCTAAATTTTTTCATGATCAATTGAAGTTGGAAAATCATTTGATGGTTGTCATAGTTAGATCCTTTTTGTAAATCAAATGATTTGAATGCATTTAAGTTTTCCATTGTTTTTCAAGTTATATCTCTTGGTATGGAAACTTTGTGAGTGTCTATTGTTTTACAAATTGAAAATTTACAATAGTACACTTCTTGTTTTTCAATATCACTTGCTCTTAATTCTAAATGATTCTTTAATGGAATTTCAAATATTGAAGTGATTTGAGAAACCTTGGAAAATGTTCTAAGCTTTATTGGTTGTATTTTTAGAAGCATTTTCCTTGAATTTATTTCCTTGTGCTTAATTATGATTACATCATTTGGAAGGAAATAATGTTTACAAACAATTTGCATCTTTTGCTCATTGAGTTACATTCTTTATGCAAATTGATTTTGTTGTCTTACATTGCATGGTTGGATATGGTTTCATTGATTTGCATGTTTGTGCCTAACTTGGTATATTCTCATTAATGCATTTTGATGATTGTTTATGTGCCTTATAGTAAAATCTTGTTTTTGAGCTTTTTAAGTACATATGTGATTTTATGTGCTAAGTTCATTTGGTTTAAACCTCATATCCATTTTCCATTGCATTGTAAGCTTAGTACATTTGCTAAGAGTGGAGATGTTGCATGATAGATTGCTACCTTTGACCTCATACCTTCTTGTGATTACAAAGTTATATTTTTTTATTGATGATATGGTATGAGTTAGATCTTGAGTGTTGATTAATCCTCTCTATGCAAATGTCAAATCGTTCTATGTATGGTTGTGGTATTTATTATATTTGTTGAAACCATACTAGAACTCAAATCCATCCTCTATGCCTTATAGTCATTTCTATTTGGATGGTTATGATGTTGATTCATGTACTTTCTCTAAGTGATGTCATCCTTATACATGTTTCAACTTCATAGTAGTGTTCTTAATCATATGAAACTCTTTGAAATCTATTCCTCATATTTCTATATGTTTGATGGATATCTTAGATGTTGAATTCATATGATTTTGACACTTTGAAAATTGCATGCATTACAAAGTTATATCCTTTTGCATTGCAATTTATCTTGTTCATCACTATGCTCATTAGTCATATCTTTAAAAGTGATGAATATGCATTTATGATGCTTGATGGAATTTTGTGTTTGCCACATTCTTGCTCTTTATCATGTTATCAACTTCAATTGCTTTCAATTGGTATAATGTTTGATTGATTTGATTTCTTGTGAATGTGATAAACCTTGTGTGCATTGGATTGAACTTGATAAGTAATATGATTGTTCCATGTCACACACCATTAGCATCATAATGATCATGTTGCCACCTCTCTTGCTCACATAGGTATATCTCATGACCACCATGTTTATGTGTTCATAATATTGGTTGGTTATTAGTTGAGGTTGGCTTCATGCTTGAATTTCATTTCACTCATCTTGCACTTTAATAAGTCATATTTATTGATTGAATGAAATGATTTTCAAAACCTTCATAGCATATGCTTTCCATAGTTAGATTATTTGATGCTATGATTAATAAACCCCATATCATGGATAGCTCTAATTTGGATTTTTCCTAATAGATATATTTGTAAATCCATTTTAGAGTGATTGATTTAATAGTCATATCCCTAAATCTCAATTGGTATTCTTTGTTTTTCCAATTGATATCCATGATTGCTTTTCTCATTGACCTTGCTTTCTTTTGGCAATTTGATCATATGAGCTTTATAGTTAAATGAATCTAATCCTTTCCTTGAAGTTGACCCTCATTTGGTTAAACCATCTTCTTCTTGCACCTAATAGTTAAATCTTTGTCAAAAGTTTGACAAAAGAAGAGAATGGATTGAGGGGGAGTGTAAACCTTCATAGGAAGTATTAGTTTTGATCAAATTGACCCTTGGATTGCCTTTGAACCCTTAGAGTCTTTTTCCATACATGATAGCCTGTTATGATTATCATTTTCGATTTCTTTTGTTAACAGGTGCTACTAAAGGTATTTTCCTTGTTTCATGTGTGTAGGTACCTTTGCAATTTAATGGCAAAGGGGGAGAAAGTATTCAAGATCTCAAAGGGTGAAGAGAATGTCCAAGCTACCTAAGGGGAGGTTTTGTATGGTCTTCTACAAGGGGAGAGAATACATACCTTGCCAAAGGGAGAAAGAGGCATGGTCAAAGGGGGAGAGCAAATGGAAGAAAGAAAGCTTGGAAGCTAAAGAAGATGCTTGGCTAAAGAAAGAAAGATTGAAGAATGATCAAGCTCCAAGCATCATGAAGAATGAAGAAAAGAAAAGAGCCCAAGCTAAGAGAAGCATCCAAGAAGATTTCAAGACATGTCCAGCTGAGGGGGAGCTGAAGACTAAGTGTGTAATCTCAGTGGTGAGTGTGTTTGCCATCAAATTGAAAAGGGGGAGATTGTTAGGAATTTTCTAGATTGCAATTTGATGGATGCATTTCATTCTAGCATCATTTGATTTACACACATATGAATTGATTTATAAAGACTTGAAATCTTGTTTTATTCATGCATTGTTTTTAAGAGTTGTAAAAGTTTTGATTTATGCATGATTTGCTTTTAAAACTTGGATGCATTTGTTTTTGGAAAAAGTTTTAGAAATCAAGCTAGCCTTTGTTTTAAAGTTTTGAATCATTTTTAGGCTTTGTGTGTTTCATGTTTTAAAACCCTTAGAATGATTTAAAATATGTTTTTAAAGCTTGATTTAATGGCCCAAAGAGTTCCACAAAGAATAAGTTTGAAATTGCAAAAGTGGAATTTGGGATCCCTGTAGTGTCGCCGGTCGACCGGCGCAGAGTTCCCGGTCGACCGGGAACACTGCAGGCCGTCAGGGCCAAAAGTGCCCCAACCGTCAGAAATTTGACCGTTGTGCCTTCCCGGTCGATCGAGGCCTGTGTGCAGGTCGACCGAGGACTAGCCGTTGGGGACTTTTTGCTATAAATATGAGTTCTTTCCTTTGCCAAAAGTTAGGAATTTTAAGCCCCTCCTTGAGAGGTTTTGAGGCATAGTCAAGGGAAAAGAACCAAGGGATGAAGGGGAGCATTAGGAAAGCTAAAGCTTGGATTAATGAAGTTAAATCTCCAAGTAGGCTCTACTTTCCTTAATCATATGTTTTCATGCTTTGTTTTATTTTTGCTAAATCATTTCTAGCATGTTAAACTATGTTTGTGTTGTGTCCTTAACATGTTTTATGTTTTGAGTTGATTTATTGTTTTCGATACAACACCATATGATTCAATCCAAGTAGTACTTGAATTGGTAAATCTAAGTAGATCATGTTAATGAAAGAACCTTTGAAATTATATGTAACATGATTCCTATACTTGGTTGAATATTTGGTTGTTGTTTTCCATCATAAGAAAATCACTTTCAAAACTATCTTATGTTTTGGATTCAACTTCTTTACAAACCATATGTTTTCATGTTTTGTTTTATCATTGGTAAATCTTTAGTAACATGTTAACCTATGATGTGTTGTATCCTTAGCATGTCTTATATTTTGAATAGATCTATTATTTTGGATGCATCACCATTTGATACAATCCAAGTAGTACTTTATCTTTGGTAAATCTAAGTAGATCATGTTAATGAAATATGTAACATGATTCATATACTTGGTTGAATCTTTGGTTGTTGTTTTTCCATCATAAGAAAATCTCTTTCAAATGTATCTTATGTTTTGGATTCAACATCTTTACAAATCATATGTGTATTATTGTTTTAAAGTTTCACAACTTGCCTTACTTTGATAGGTATATCATATTCAAGTTGTATTTATAATTACATATGATTTGTCCCCTTACTTCAATCAAATCTATTTTTATGTTTTGAGCTTCATTGTTGATTTGATTGACATCCCTATGCATCACATGTTTAGAGCTAATTAATTTCATACAACTTGTGTAACTTTGATATTATTAGCAAGTTGTTACTTTTAACATGTGATTGCATTCTATCCTCAATCATAAATGTTTTTGAGCTAAAACTTTCAAAAGCCTTAGGCATACATTTTATGAGCTTTCATTTTCAAAATGATTGAGGACCGCACACACACACTTCATGTACTTTCATCTTTGCATTCATAGTGTGAGTGTGTATTAGATTTTCACTTCCATATCCGCCTAATTAAGAGGCATTGTAATGAGCTTAATTGAATCTCCATCAAGTGTTTATAGACACTATCTTAGTGAGATAACCAACCTTGTGGTTGAAGAGGTTATTGCTTAGCCTATAAAAGCATAATGGATAGGTTGATGTTAAGCCTTGAAAAACATCAATGTAAAGGTTATTGCTTAGCCTTGGAAAGCATATTGTAAAGGTTATTGCTTAGCCTATTGAAAAGCATAAATAGTGGAAATCCGGTGAGGTGTTGGATCACAAGCCGGTAGTGGATGTAGGCATTGAGGCCGAACCACTATAAATCCTTGTGTGATGGTGCTTGCTTTGTGGTGATTGTTGTTATTAAGCTTCCGCATTTTATTTGTAATCACCACTTGTGACTAGTTTGTTTTAAAGAAGTTAAAATTGATTAAAATTGGTCATAGTTGAAGCTCACCCTATTCACCGCCCTCTAGGGTTCGGATCCCCATGGACTTACAGACGGTGCAGGTCTTGTGTTAGCTCGATGATAGCCAACTCGGTAACGTTCCTCTCCCGAACGAATTGTTTCCGAGCCCGTGAGATCTCATCCATTTCAGATTTGATCTTACCAGATGGCTGCAAAAACATCTCATTGAAGAAGTCACCGCTTGGGAAATTCTTGGTCTCAGTCCATTTGTCGCCTAAAGCAATGACTTCATCAACAAAGGCCTTGGCACTTGCAATGTCCAGACCGACCTCTGCACTGTCAGCAAGGATGTCCTGTACATGCTTGACCGTGCCAAAACCAGCTTCCAAATGGCCAAAAGAGAGAGTTTCAACCCATGAGCTCAATACACTCTTCAACACCTTCTTTGCATATTGGAGGGATGGCCCAGATGAAGATTCACCTCGATCTGTTGGCTGACTGCCCATGTCAGGTCGTGGTGGAGAAGAAATCAAAAGGCTCTTTCCAATCGGAGCCACTGAAGAAGCAATATCACCACAAAGTCCCGCCTCCGCCATAACGGGACTGGTAGAAGAAGCCCCTACTTCTGGATCGGCTGCTGGCATCTCCTGCTCTGGCACTGAGGAAGATGAAGGAACTTATCCTGTTGCTTCACAACCTGCTGGCAAAAACACAAGAAAAGGTATGAATATGATCTTGTCAAAAAAAAAATCAATGTCAAGATTATCACTATGAAATACCTTCTTCCATGATGGGTGGAGTACTTTCTGTCTCCATTTGCTCATCTGAGGCATCGTCAAAAGCCATATTCATAGATGGCTCGAAGTATGAATCCTCTGGCAAGTCAGCTGACCAAAAAAAAAAAAAAAAAAGAGAAAAAAAAGGAAAAACCGTGAGCAAAAGAAAAAAAAAAGAAAGAAAGGAAAGAAGAAAAAAAAAGAAAAAAGAAAAAAAAAACGTGTGAAAAAAAAGGGGAAACACGTGAAAAAAAAAAAAAAGAGAAAAGAAACTTTTACATGCAATTTCTTGTTGAGAAAGAAAAACTCACTTGAAGCCATGGAGAAGAAGAAAGAAGAACTTGAAGACTCTTGAAGAAGGAGGATTCTTGATCTTAGAGCAACTCCTGAAGACTTTTGCAAAAAGAAAGCAATAGGAGCAAGAGATCCCACCTCCCTTGCTTTTATAGAAGAAAGCAAACCAAAAGAGGAAAGAGAAGAAAAGTAAGGAGGTAAGTGCTAAAAATTAGCAACCTTCCCAAAAGAAAAGGAAACTTGGGATATTCTCTCCCAAAACAAAGATTCTTGGAGAAATTCTCTCCCAAAGAAAGATATTTTGAAAGAATCTCTCCCAAAATCAAGAAAACTTGAGAAAATCTCTCAAAGTAAAGATATTTTTAGATATTCTCCACCCAAAGGAGATATCTTTAGATATTCTTTACGAAAATGACACCAATTGAGATCTAAGCCATCCATCAAAGCTTAAGGTCCCATGGGTTAGCCCATATGAGCCAGGTTTGACCACCTAGGCACTAAAAGTGGCTTTTAGTCAAAGTTTCTCTTACCAAGAGCATACAAAAATGGTTCCATGCCTCTTTTGAGTTGATTGGACCATACCATACAAAAATCCAAGCTTCATGAGTTTCCAAAAATCCAAACCATCCCACCTCATGAACTAAATTAAGCCAAAATCTTGAAATTGACATTCCACAAAAGCCCAAACCACTCCAATGGACCCAAAATTGTCCCAAAGAGTGAACCAAAAAACCAAACCATGGTCCCCTAACTTGCCACATACAGCTTGTTAGGTCACAAGGCCAAAACCAAAAATCAAAACCCGACCCCCTAACTTGCCACATACAGCCTGTTAGGTCACAAGGTCAAAACCAAAACCAAAAACCTGACCCCCTAACCTGCCACATACAGCTTGTTAGGTCACAAGGTCAAAATCAAAACCAAAAAACCAAAACCAAATCCAAATCCAAATGTCATTCTCAAAATCTTGCCTTGAGATGGTACGTGATCCCTCTCACTACCATAAAATCCCCTGGAAGCTCAAAAGGCTACTCCATCAAAAAAAAAAAAATGCTCAAAGACTCTTGGTAAAGTCAGAAGCTCTTCTTCAAGATTCTCTTCGAGGCACATCGACTGCAAAAGCTATATCGTCGCTGTACCTCGAGGGGGCATTTGTTGACACAAAAAATGTCACTTTACCTCTTCACACCAAAAGCTACACGGAGCCGCATCCTACCAAAAATAGGCAGGCGCTACTTCAAGCATCAGATCTTGTCAGAATCAAACAAAAACTGCAAGGTCATTCAAAACACCCAAAAGAGAGGTACACATGAAGTTTCGGGCCATTCCGACATCATTCGGCCTAACTTCACTTCTCCAACAGCTGAGCAGCAGCTCCCGGCGGCGACAGTGTCGAAGACTTCAAATCTTCGATCAGAGCCTACGGATGGTTACAAAATACCTCCAAAAGGCTCCATGTCAAGTTTCAAGTCAAACTGACACCGTTTGACCCTCCGTTAACCCTCGAGCAGCAAAATCGAGCCCTTAGGTAGCGAGAACTACCGAGGTCGTCACTCATCAAACAGAGCACATGGGCGACTTCTACATACCTCCAAAGGGTTGCACAACAAATTTCAGGTCATTCCGATGACGTTTGACCCAGTTTCGATGCTCGTAAACAAAATTAAGCCTACCGGCGGCGGAGCACCCCGGGACCATGGCACCCAATTTGGAGCTTGTGGATCATCTCAAAATGACTCCAGTAGGCTCCCTGTCGAATTTCAGGTCAATCGGACATCGTTTGACCGAAAGTCAAAGCTCGGCATTTCCCTCGCGGTGAAACGAAGGCAAGCATTTGCATGACCCCAAACAACTTCAAAACTCAAACGAAAGCCTATGGCTGGTCCTATCTACTGATGAGGAAGCTACCCATCAAATTTCAGGTCAATCAGACATCGTTTGATCGAAAGTCAAAGCTTGACATTTCCCTCGCAGTGAAATCAAAGTCAAGCATTTGCGGGACCCAAAACGGCTTCAAAACCTGAACAAAAGCCTATGGTTGGTCTCGTCTACTGCTCAAGAAGCTACACGTCGAATTTCAGGTCATTCCGACATCGTTTGACCTAGTTTCGACGCTGACAAAAAAATCGGCAGTTCTCCACAGCAAAGTCTTCGGCTTTTCAGAAAATGGGAAACTTTGCGATCCGATTTGCACGGCTTCTCATCAGGTTTTCTTGAGGGAAATCCAGCCAATAAATGAGAGGAAATTCCAAGAAAAATGCAGGAGAAAACAGAAGCGAAAATGGACGAAAAACGACGAAGAAAAGGCGACCGGAAGACGGCCGACCATGGGGCACAAACCCCATGGTCGCCGGATTTCGCCCAAAATGCCCGTTTTTCGGGTACTTTTCGTGTTTCGAGAATTCCGGCCCCTGTGATTTTCTGAAAATCTGATTTTTGGTGCTCGGAATCAGCTGATCTTCGCCAACATCTCAGATCTACCATCAAAAGCATGTGATCATCATCGCACGCCTCAAAATCTCCAAACGACTAACCCGATCGCGAAATCGACTGGATAGATGTTGCTAGCCCGCTGATGTCAACCAATGTTTGAAATTGGATCACCATCCGACATCAAATAGCATGTGGGTCCATTGGTGATCATCGCAAGAAGAATCCCAAAGGACGCGGCACGGCCCGCGACTCTTCAAGCGCCCGGGCAATCAATTAATGAAGTTAAATGACCCGTTTATGGCAAGTTAATGCGGTCATTAACTCATTATTTCGAACTGCCCAATCAAAAGCAAGCAAATGGGAGTTACAAGTCCAAGTAATCATGACATTAAAATCATGAAACTCCCATCATCATGGAGATTAAAGGCGATTAAAAGCCCATCACTCTCCATCGGCCAATCAAATTCAAGGAAAAAGGAGTTACAAAACAAGTAAATAAAAACTTGTAACTCCTCCCATCATGAGCATTAATACCATAAATGCTCATAAACTCTCCTAAATGGCTACCAAAGGCCTATAAATAGGAGGGTCATTCCAAGGGAAAGAGGGCCGGAGAAAAATCGCCAGAAAATCATTCAAAAATCCTCGGAGAAATCTCTACAACTCTGCTCCTTCAAGAAAACTCTGCAGCAACCAACACTACAAGGTGATCAAAGCCCCTTGGGGGGCCACCCCCCCAAGGCCACCTCTCCTTCTATCCAACATGGCTAGATGCGGCTTTTCAGCCCGTCTACTCAGCTTTTTACCGGATATAGGACCTTATCTTGGTCCTTATCCTCTAAAAATCTGAGGTTGGAGCCAAGCCAAGAAATCAAGCATCAAAGTTCTCATCTGAAGAACGATGGCGGAGTCCATACATGACTCGCGACCGTCGATCTGAACGGGTCCCCCACAATCGCATGAGAAGTTAGATTCCATTTCTTTCTTTTCTATTGTATTGTATTTTTTCTTAAAGAGACACAAAATTCACATTTCTTGTCTTTTCATTATTGATGAGATTTGTAAACCGCCTTTCACGGCAAAATCGCCTTTCACGGCACCAAAATCGCCTTTCACGACAAACAAAGAAAATCGCCTCTCACGGCATTCAAAACAAACTTGTCTCTTTTCTTTAAAATATGTGTGCAATGGAAAGTTAGGAAAAAGTTTGAATTCCTTTCTACTTGTGAAGGTGAATCTCCGGATCACTACTCTAAATTTCAAGTAGAAAAGAAAATCTGGCGTACCCACAAAAATGTTGATACCCGCCTTTCTTTCTTCCCTCTCCCTCCTTCCGGACCCCGACAGACCCGGGGCGGATGGCAGCGGAGGAGGAACGGAGGGGCGCGGTCCATCACACCGGAGCTCCGGCGAAGCAAACCAAGCCAACCATCTTCTTCCTCAAGCCTTCAAGAGTCCAACCATACACTTTTCTTCTTGTTTCACCCATAACCCAATTAAAGGTAAGCTTTCAAAGCTTGGAAACCTTGTCATCATCTTCCTTCTTGATTAGAAATGGAGTAGATAGGCTCACCTCGACCTTGGTCATGCATTTGTAGGAACTAGCTGGGTTTGAAGAAGTGTTTCAACTCTTTGGAGCTTCTTAGAGTGGTTTTCACCTAAGTTCCTTTTGATTTTGAGTCTAGCACATCACAAAGGCAAGTGAATAGTTATATTATTGCTTGATATGTTTGTTTACCTTGATATGTATGATTCAATCATGTTTTAGATGTTTTTGGCTCAATTGATACCTTAGTTGATTGAAAACATGATAAAATGGTTTATAGATTGAATGGAATGGATTTGGAGGTTGATAGCTTGATTAGTTAGTTTGGTGCATTGCAATTAAGTTGCTTTCATCGTCTTATGTATTGTTATCAGGCCCAAGAAGAAGGAAAATGGGAAAGTCCCATTCCAGTGCAGAAACAGAGCCTGCACTCTTTTTCCGCAATTCACCCGGTCGACTGGCCAGGGACCCCCGGTCGATCGACCACACTGGGTCAGGTTCACTGGAACCTGATCAGTTCACTGTTCCTCTTTTCTGTACACAACTGTCGGTCGACCGGCCAAGGGCGGGTCGACCGGGCCTTCTGCAGATTTCTGCTGAATTCCTTTTGTGAAGGGATTTTTACCCCATTGTTGGGTGGACTTTGATGGAACCTTGGTTACCCATTTGTGGACTCATTTGACTTATTGTGAGGACGTCTTGAGCCGGCGTTCGTCACTGTTGATTTGGTTGTATCGGGATTCAACCTAGTTCAATCTTGAATGGTATGGGACAACGGGATACTCTTCTTTATATCTATGCACGAAGATTGTTCGTCCGAGTATCGAGAACCCTAACCCCTTCGTTGACTGAATAGGTTGTGCGATGCTTCAGAGTTGACACTTTACTTAGGATTGGACTGTTTATTCGCTTTGATTCCGAATGGTACCTTCAGGTACTATCTTCTACATGTGATGAGCATGTTCTTTAGTTCTATTTGAAAGTCCACGAGGATCCTAACCCTAGAGGGGGGGGGGGGTGAATAGGGTGAGCTACAATTGTGACCAATTTAGACCAATTTTAAATTCTTAAACTAAACTAGTCAAATGTGATGATTAACCATACAATATGCGGAAGCTAATAAAACAATCACCACAATAGCAAGCACCACAACACCAATGTTTATAGTGGTTCGGCCTCAATGCCTACGTCCACTACCGGCTTGTGAATCCAACACCCCACCGGATTTCCACTATTTATGCTTTTTTCAAAGGCTAAGCAATAACCTATACAATGTTGTTTTTCTAAGGCTCAACAACAACCTTTACAAGATGCTTTTCAAGGCTAAGCAATAACCTATCAATGTGCTTTTAGAGGCTAAGCAATAACCTTTACAAAATGCTTTTCTTAGGCTAAGCAATAACCTTACAAAATTCAAGATTTCTCAAAGAAAGTGTTTACTCAACACTCTAAGAGATTACAATTTAAGCTCAAATGAAATTGCCTCTTGAATAGGCTAATATGAAAGTTTAAAACAAACTCACACAAACACTCTATGCATGCAAAAGTATATGCTCATGATGTGTGTGTGTGATGACTCCAATCAAGTTTAAAATGAAGGCTCACTCAATATATTGCTTAAAGCAATTCAAAGTTTAAAGCTCATAAAAGATTTGATTGAAGTCTTATGCAAATCACATGTATGAAATTCAACTTGTTTATGACATAAAAATCAAGAACTAACAAGTTGTATAAAAATGACTAATTTAGAACATGTGATGCATGTGCATGTTGTTTTCAAAACCAAATTAATTTTACTAATGCTTAAATGAATGAAAACAACAAGCAATGTTTCAACCAAGTAAAAGACTCATGCTATGAAAGAAAAACAAAGATTTTGTCTAAGCATGATTTAAAAAGTTAACAACTTGGATTGAAAACAAAGGTGAAGAATCCAATCTTAATTAGACCAAAGATTAAAAGAAGAATGGATTCAACACATCATAGTTATTATGCTAAATATCATATACCAATAGTTTAAACAAAGCACATAACTATGATTTAATAAAGGTAGAGCTTACTTGGTGGTTTAACTTAATAATCCAAGCTTTAGCTCTCCTAATTGCCTCCTAGCCTTTCCAACTTCATCCCCTTTCAATGGCTCCAAAATGCTCTCAAAGGTTCAAGTTTCAAGCATTGAAAAAGGTTGGAAATGAATGGACTTTATAGCCAAAAAGTTGCCAACGGCTAGTTCTCGGTCGACCGGCAAAGGGGTCTCGGTCGACCGAGAAAGCACAACGGTCAAATTTCTGACCGTTGGAGCTACAGAACAGGTTCTGGAAAAAATGACTTCCAGTAGTCTCGGTCGACCGAGACCTGTGTCTCGGTCGACCGGCGACACTGCCGAGACACCCCAATTTGCAAAAAATGCAACTTTTGCATATTTGAAGGTTTTTCTTTGGGGGACCTTTTGGCCACTAAATCAAGCTTAAACACATGTTTTAAATCGTTTAAAAACATGAAACACACAAAGCCTAAAAGGATTTGAAAACTTTAAAACCATAGGCTAGCTTGATTTGTAAAAACTCTTTTCAAGTGAAAATGCATACAAAAATGAATCTTTTTGTGAAGAATGTATGCAAGGCTCAAACCTAAATTCTCAACAAGATTTACCAAACATAATGCACAAAGAATTAGGTTTTCAAAAGAGTTTGGGTTTCAAAACTAATGCATCCAAGTTTAAAACCAAAACATGCATATAACAAATACTTTTCCAAATCTTAAAAGCTATGCATGTATAAAACTAGATTTCAATGTTTCTAAAAACAATGCATGTGTGAAATATCAAATGATGCTAAAGTGCAAATGCATCCATCAAATTGCAAATACAAAATACCTAACACTATTTGCTTTGCTTTATTAGAGGATCCTTTTTGAGAACTTAGATGATGGACTTAGGATCCCCTTTGTTGTTTCATTTGTTTCGATATTCGTTTGAAGTGTTGAGGCTAGGGAGCTTTGATTGTCAGGCTTTAAGAGGACTACTATTGGTATTTGTTTGAGATTTGATTTGTTTTGGAATAAAGTAGTTCTCTATTGATATTGAATCTTGTTCGCGCAAGAAGCCTAGCCCTTCACCTTGTCTTTAGGATTCTTTGTGTCAGGCACCACTCAGCTGTTAACGTTCAACACAGTTGGGGCACCGACTGTGGGAGAACCCGATACCACCTTGATGCAAGATAGAGCCAGAGCTCACGGAGCCCGAGCTACTTGAGCCGAGAGTTATTTATTCCTCGAGATGTTTGTTTTGTCGAAGCAAGATAGAGCTAGAGCTCACGGAGCCCGAGCTACTTGAGCTAGTTCGTCCTCGAGCAAGACAGTGCCAGAGCTCTCGGAGCCAGAGTACTTGAGCTACGAGTTGTTTGGATATTGGATATTGGGTTTTATCCCAATTGATGATATATATTAGCATATGTGGATCGCCTACTTTGATACTTGTTTATGATTCGAATGCACTGCATCTCTTCCGATCAGAGTGCTATGCATACCTTATGATTATGGTTATCGTTCATTCTCTTTAATACTGCATATCTATGTGATTTATATACCTATTGCTTTGCCATCCGTTGTGTTGATGATGCTACTCTTAGTGCATAGGTACCGAGCTCTACTACCACGGAGAGGAGAAGACGACGGAGGAAGTTCAGGCAGATCAGCCTAATGACTTCCTAGAGTATAGTACGGACGACATTGTATAGCCGTGACGACCCCGTACACGAGAGCTTCATGATTATCCTCCTAGCTTCATCTTTTGGTTTTCTTATACTTTTGTTTAGGCCTAGTTTTAGTTTGGCCTTTTTACTTGTAATTAATATGTTGTAACAGTCTTAAACTTTAACCCTAATTTTGATACTCAGTATATTGCTCGTAAACTATACATCTTTATGATACCTCTTGTTTATGAAGCTTCCGCTCTTTGTTATATATATTCGAGGAAATGTTTATACCTTACAGCGGTCTTCGATCCAGATGGGACACGATTAGGGCAAGTGGAATGTGATTATCAATGGAAAAAGTTTTAAATTGGCCCTAATCTCACGCATAACCCCGGTTTCACTTTTGGGGGCGTGACAAGTTGGTATCAGAGCAGTACTGGTTTCTAGATTAAAAACAAGTAGAAACTTAAGTCGTGTGAGGATTGGGTTTTCGTTGGGTATCTTAGCTTGTGTAGATTGTATAGTTTGTATGCTAGATTGAGTCTCATAGGACTAACATTCCTTATTGTGCAGAATGGCTGGGGGACACACTCGTTCTACTCAGAATAATGATCAGGCTGGGTCTAGTGGCGATGGATCAGCAGAGGCTAGATTCAATCAGCTTATGCAAGCCTTTGTGGATTCCCAGACAGTACAGGCTCAGACTCAGACACAGCAGAGAGAAGAGCAGAACAAACACAGGGAGGATAAGGCTACCTTCCAGGCTCAGATGCTGCAGTTCTTACAGAGGCCAGCTCCGGTACCTCAAGTCATCATCCCTCCTAGGGTGATAGACTTGAATGACATTTATGACAAATTCAAGAAGAGGAACCCACCGGTGTACTATGGGAATGAAGACCATCTCGATGCTAACGAGTGGGTGGTGCAGATGGAGAAGATCTTTAAGGTCTTCCAGTGTACAGGACGGGAGCGTGTGCAGTTAGCATCATACATGTTCAGAGGAGTGGCAGAGCTATGGTGGAAATCGGTCATGACTCCTTATGACACGATAGAGGATGTGGAGGCTTGGATGTCCTTTCAAACACTCTTCCAAGCAAAATATATCCCACCCCACATTCAGGCTCAGAAGCTGATAGAGTTCGAGTTATTGGTTCAGGGAGAGGATCCAGTGCAGATATACGAGCAGAAATTTACGAACCTCTCGAGATTTGCACCGTCTTTGGTTCAGGTTGAGGCGGACAAGGTGATGAGGTTTATTCGGGGACTGAGACCCGATATTCAGATGGAGGTGACATCTGTTACCTTAGTCACTTATGAGGAGAACCTCAAGCATGCATATTGGGCTGAGGAGTCCATTCGAAAGAAGACCCTCTATGCACAGCAGTTTCAGGCCATACCTGTACCAACTAGGAGCCCAGGTTTGGGGTAGTTTCAGCAGCGTCCACCGCAGTACCCTCGGTACCAGCAGTACCAGCAGCGTCCACAGTAGCAGTATCCGCAGCAGCAAGGCAAGAGGCCTAAATTTGATCTGACACGCAAGGTTTATTGCGAGCGTTGTGGCAAGAATTCGCATATTACAGCAGCCTGCAGATGGAATACAGGGGCGTGCTTTGAGTGTGGTGCGATGGACCACCAGAGAAAGGATTGCCCTCAAGTACAAGGGCAGGGTGTGAGGAATGCAGCTCCTCGCCCACCTTTAGCATTTCATCCTTTGAGGCAGGTGCCTCCGTAGCAACCTAGGGCACCTCAGCAGCCACAGCAGTTTAGACTGCCAACACCACGGGCCAGAGGACAGTTCAGACCTCAGGGACCACAGTGACCACAGGGTCAGCAGTATGCACAGTATCGACAGCAGGGTCAGCAGCAGCATCAGAGGCCTCAGTAGCATGGCAGACTTCAGGCCCTTGACCTGCAGGAAGGTGAAGAAGCTGGAGCAGTGGTGGAGGGTACACTCTCTATCTCAGATGTACCTGCTAGAGTCTTATTTGATTCCGGTTCCACACACTCATTCGTGTCACCTATATTTGATGCACGTTTGGTGGGAGATGTAGCTCCATTACATTGCCTATTGTTTGTTAGTACTCCCTTAGGGAAGACTGTACAGTGTGAGTCCTATTATCCAGCTTGCAAAGTGCAGGTGGGGAGTTTTATCCTATCTGCAGACTTGATCATCCTTGGGATGAAGGATTTTGATGTGATCCTATGTATGGATTGGTTATCCACCTACAGAGCAGTGATGGATTGCTTCAATAAGATAGTTAGATTGCAAGTTTTGGCAGACAGTGTTGAGATTGTTGGGAGAGGAAACCATTGTCCACTAGAGTCATCTCACCTTTGAGAGCTGATCGATTGATTTGGAGTGGATGCGAGGGCTATGTAGCCTTTATCACAGAGGATTCAATGTCCAGAGCGGTGGAGGATATTCCAGTTGTGTGTGAATTCCCGGATGTCTTTCCGGAGGAGATACCTGGATTACCACCGGTTAGGGAGATTGACTTCAGTATTGAGCTCAAGCCAGGGACAACACCGATTTCGAAGGCTCCTTATCGTATGGCTCCAGCAGAGCTGAGAGAGCTGAAAGCTAAATTGCAGGACCTTTTAGATAAAGGGTTTGTGAGACCCAGTTTATCACCGTGGGGTGCACCAGTTCTCTTCATGAAGAAGAAAGATGGATCAATGCGTATGTGCATCGACTACAGGCAACTGAATCAGGTTACGATCAAGAACAAGTATCCTTTGCCTCGGATAGACGAGTTGTTTGATCAGTTGCAGGGAGCACATCATTTTTCCAAGATAGATTTGAGATCAGGGTATCACCAGATACGTGTCAGGGATCAAGATGTGCAGAAAACAGCCTTCAGGACTAGATACGGACATTATGAGTTCTTGGTTATGCCGTTTGGGCTGACCAATGCGCCAGGAGTATTTATGGCCTTGATGAACAGAGTCTTTGCACCATGCTTAGATAAGTTCACGGTCGTATTCATGGACGATGTCCTAGTCTATTCGAAGTCCAGAGATGATCATGCAGAGCATTTGAGGAGTTCATTGCAGATCTTGAGGGAGAATCAGCTCTATGCTAAGCTCAGTAAATGTGAGTTTTGGCTGGAGCAAGTGTCCTTTCTGGGACACATCAGGATTGGTGTATGCCCTAAAGCCCACTGACTGCACTCACATCTCTGTTACTGGATATTTACTGGTTATTTAATAGAATGACATCTTTCTCTTATTGCTTGTGTATATGTATGGTTGTGTAAGGCCCATTGTTTTCTAGTAAATGACTTAGGTGTGTAGTGGCTACACACAGTAAGGTCTGAGTGATGGACACTTGAAACAATAAACTTGTTCATAACTGAGAGATGGAGTTAGGCACTTCATCTTGGTATAAGTTTTAATGAGATACTCTCCTATATTCAGGGTGACTTACCTAAGTCGCGGGAGGTTTTTCCGGATTTATCTCATTAGTGCATGTGTCATGCATTGAACAGGACCACTTGTAGGTGTGATCTCTAAAATAGTACTATCACTGAGAGAGATCAAATCACCTCTTGCTACTGAGTGACCAGTGCTCTTAATCTTGAGCATTTGTGGATGAACTGACGAAGTCAAGTTCTTGTGCTTTAATTCACTATGGGTGAGATCCTGCTAATGGGTCAACAACTCTGTGTTTTGGGTGCTCGGGCTTGATTAGTTGGGACGTGCAAATGCAATATGGAATCTATGCCATCGTGTGATGGAATGATCGTCCCCTTAGAATTATCTGATTAATCATCAGAATCTAAGATCTTAGTATATGGATATTCCATATGGATATTGAACTTGTGGGTCGCTCCCTGGATCAAGAGAATGATATCCGGATGATGATTAAGTCAAGGGTATGAAGTTCTAAGGATAAGATGTAATCAAGGAGGTAGATAGTACATAAGTTAACCTACTTGATTATGGATGTTACATAGAGGGGCATTGTGGTCATTGTACTTGGTAGGTCAAAGACAATCGTCAGTTTATGATGAGCTTAATATGCAATTTAATATTTGTCCCTGGAGTGCAACCATAACTCTCTAGTGGAATGAGTTAAGGTTAAAATGATCCTAATGTTGCTATGGGGTTAGCATGGACATTTTGGTCATTTTGGAAGCCAAGGGCAAATATGTCTTTTGGTCCCTTCTCTAGCCACTTTCCTAGATTGGCAAGGTTTCTTAAATTGTTTAATAATGTGGATAAATAATTTTGAGTGTAAATTCAAATAGGCCCATGATGGCATACATGAATTACCACTCTAGATAAATTATTGATGCATGAGCCATAATGTGTGTGGGCTAGCCAATGTGATCCCTAATGTGTGGGTCCCAAGATTGAGTAGGTCCTATCACTTGGAAGGCTGAGATTCCTTTTTGTGCAAGTTCTCCTAAAGATTGAAGTTTCCTAATTATCTTTGGAAACTAAAAATTAGGAGTGTTGGATGTCCATTATAGTAGTTGGTTTGGTTTTTGGAAAGCTCCTCTTAGTTTCCTAGTTCTATAAGGAAACTTCTTCAATAGGAATTCCTTTATATATACATGGTTCTCCCCTCCCTTGGGCGGGCAACACATAGAGAGAAAGAAAGAAGGAGAGAAAAAAGAGGAGCAGCCAAATAGAAAACGTCCAGCCTCTTTTGGACGTCCATTGCACAAGAGGAAGCTCTTGCTGATTGCTCTTTTTCTTCTTGAAGAAGAAGACATTCAGATCTGATCTCTACACTTCAAATCAAGGAAAAACAATTAGAAGGAAGCCTAGTTTGTTCCCACTAACACTAGCCAATCAGATTTGGAGAAAGAGGAATAGAGGAGAAGACTAGAAGGGAAACCTGCTGCAGAAATTCCAGCAAGGTGTGCTGAAAGTTGCAGCCTACAGATCTGATCTTAAAGTTCAGATTTCAGAGGTTTTTCAACCTAAGAACATCAGGTATGCGTTCTCTTGTTAATCCTTTGATTATCTACATGTTGATCATGATTTCATGGTGCTTTTTGTGTGATTTACATGGCTGGTTTCAGTAGTCCAGATCAGATTTGATTTGATTTCAAAAATTCCAGCCATAGAACTCTTAGTTCCAAAAAGAGTTCAGATCTGAATCGCATTTTCTTTCAGGTTTGGCAGTAGATCCCGCGAAGATTGAGGCAGTGGTTAGTTGGCAGTGCCCGAAGTCAGTGTCAGAGATCAGGAGTTTTCTCGGTCTAGCAGGATATTACAGAAGATTTGTGAAGGGATTCTCCAGCATTGCAGCTCCCTTGACTAAATTGACGAGGAAAGATGTTCCTTTTGTTTGGACGGAGCATTGTGAAGAGAACTTTCAGGAGCTGAAGACCAGATTGACCACAGCACCTATTCTCTAGTTACCTACGGGAACTGGAGGATTCGTGATTTTTACAGATGCTTTAGGCATTGGATTGGGTTACGTACTCATGTAGGAGGGAAAGGTCATAGCTTATGGATCTAGACAGCTGAAAGAGCATGAGAAGAGGTACGCTACTCATGACTTGGAGCTTGGCACTAAAGATGTGGAGACACTATTTGTATGGGGAGAAATTCGAGGTTCACTCGGATCACAGGAGTCTCCAGTATCTGTTTGGGCAGAAAGATTTGGATATGAGGCAGACTAGATGGATGGAGTACATCAAGGACTACGACTTTCCGATAAAGTATCATCCCGGAAAGCAAACGTGGTTGCAGATGCATTGAGCAGAAAGACAGCGACTACCGGATGTTTACAGACAGAGTGGTCTTTGACAGAGCTATTCAGAGATTTAGCCATAGAGTTTCAGCCTCGGAGTGAAAGAGTCATGGTGGCCAATATGCATATTTGGGAACCAGAGATTCTTAGAAGAATCAAGATCAGTCAGTCAAAGGATCCAGAGTTTGTCAGACTGATAGAAAGCATAGCAGAGAGACCAGAGTTCAGACTCATTGATGGAGTGTTGTACTGCCAGGACAGGTTATGTGTGCCGGGTGTACATGATTTGAGGAACGAGATTATGGTGGAGGCACACCATTCTCGTTATGCTATTCACCCAGGGAGCACCAAAATGTATCAGAACTTGAAGAGCTTTTACTGGTGGAGCAACATGTAGAAAGACATTGCAGGGTTTGTCTCGAGATGCCTAGTATGTCAACAAGTGAATATTGAACATCAGAAACCTCCAGGATTACTCAAACCATTGAAGGTTCCGGAGTGGAAGTGGGAGCACATCACCATGGACTTCGTTGCAGGATTGCCACCTATGAGGGATAATGACAGCATTTGGGTGATTGTTGACAGACTTACGAAGTCAGCACACTTCATTCCGATGAAGATGAGAGGATCCATGGATGTTTTGGCACACAAGTACATTGACAATGTTGTCAAATTGCACGGAATTCCATATTCCATTGTTTCAGACAGAGATATGAGGTTTGTGGGCAGATTTTGGGTCAGTTTGCAAGCAGCCTTGGGCACCACATTGAATTTCAGCACAGCGTATCATCCTCAGACCGACGGACAGACAGAGAGGACCAATCAGACCATGGAGGATATGTTGCGGGCATGTGTTCTTGATTTCGGGAAAGTCTGGGAAAAGAGTCTTCCTTTGTGTGAATTTTCCTACAACAACAGCTATCACTCCAGTATCGGGATGGCACCGTTCGAGGCATTGTACGGACGGAAGTGTAAGGCCCCGATCTGTTGGGAGGAGATTGGTGTTCGGAGCATTCATGGACCGTCAATCATTAGTGATACCAGCGAGAAAGTGAAACAGATCATTGATAGGCTGAAGATTGCAAGAGACCGTTAGAAGAGCTACGCAGACCTGAGGAGGAGGGATTTGGAGTTTCAGGTTGGAGACAAAGTGTTTCTCAAAGTCTCACCGACTAGAGGAACTATGAGATTCGGTCAGAAAGGGAAACTGGCTCGGAGATACATTGGACCGTTCAAGATTGATATGCGCATCGGCGAAGTGGCTTACAGACTGATACTACCCGCAGAGTTAGCAGGAGTTCACAGAGTTTTCCACATTTCGATGCTGAGGAAGTACATTCCAGACCCTTCACACGTGCTACACCATGAGCCTTTGGATGTCAGGCCAGATGTTACATTCGTTGAGAGACCGAAGAAGATCATCGACACGAAATAGCAAGTGTTGAGAACAAGGACCATTCACTGGGTCAAAGTACAGTGGGAGCATCACAGTCCAAGAGAAGCGACATGGGAGCTTAGGGATCAGGTTCAGGAGAAGTATCCAGAGTTACTACCAGAGGTGTGTTAGTGATTTGGAGGACCAAAAAGCCTAAGCGGGGGAGGATGTAACATCCCGTCCCCTAATGGCTTATTAAATTATAATTAATTGTGTGATTAGTTAGTAAGCTTGATTAGAGTCTAAATAGTCGGGTTTAACGTCGAATCTCGTGTGCGAAGTTTCGCACGATTCGGAGCGCGTTTGGGGTAGGATAGAGGTCGTTTTACTAATTGGGTAGGGTTTCAGGGAATTTATGAGATTATGAGTTTTTGTGAGTTTGGGTGCATTGGGTAGGTTTTGTCGTTTCATGAACTTTAGCCTTCGGTCGCGTTTCAATTCGACGCGTCGAAGAGGCCCGAAATTCTTCAAATGTTAATTTAGGCCGACCCAAAACTTGACCCATCAAACCAAGCTCAAAGCCCAAAGCCCAAGGCCCATTACTTAAAGTATCCTACCAACCCACCTTCACTTATCTTCTTTCCATTCATTTCATTCAATTATCATTTACTCAACTCAACAACCACACAGCAGCCGACTCATCTCTTCTTCTCTTCCTTTCCTTCATCTTCTTCTTCTCCGTTGACGAGCACCGGAGCTCCGACGAAGCAAACCAAGCCAACCATCTGAAAGTAAATGCATCACAGATCTGAAATCAGATTCAAGAGGACGTCCATGGCTGATCTAGTTTAAAAAACTTGAAACTAATCTGATTTTCCAGCCATGAATCATGCATAAAAACTCCATGAAATCATAATCAACATGTGTATAATGTAAGGAGATGATAGAGGACTATTACCTTGATGATTTGAGTGCCTCTAAACTCTGAAAAGAAAGACTTCAAAGGTCTGAAACCAGCCTGCAACCAGCAACACAGGTGCAGGAATTTGTTGCAGAATTTTTCCCTCCTTTGATCTTCTCTCCTATTCCACTTCCCAATCTAATTGGTCTTGATGGTGGGATCAAACTATGGAATCCTAAGAAGGGTTTTCTGAACTACTCTTTGTGGAAACAACCCAGGACCTGATCACCTCTCTCCAATGAAGAAGAAGAGGGCAGCAAGGGCTGGGCGTGAATGCCTCTTTTATGTCTTGGGCGGCCAATGGGGTTTCTTACTTGTTGCAAGCCCTAGGGTAGAATTCCAGCCACTTGATCATTCATTTGTGTTGTACGCCCAAGGGGACTCTCTTATATTTATAATGATTAGATTCCTCTTTGGGAATCCTAATTCCAATAGGAATGTCAATCCCTAAAAAGAATAGCAACCTTCCCCTTTAGTTGTGCAATACTTACTAATTAAAGACACTAAAATTAGTAACCTTTAATCAATGGAATTCTTACCCAAAGAGGAGTCTTTCCTTCCAAGTAAAGATACCTAATCAAACTTGGAAACCTCACACAAGGGGCTCCACTTATGGCTGGCCCACAAGATACCTAAACACACCATGGCCCACTAGTAAATAATTTAGCTAGAGTTAAATTCATGTATGCCATCAAGAGCCTATTAGAATTTAAACTCAAAATTATTCTTCCACAAAATAATTCAACCACATATCATCTAATTAAATTAGGAAACCATGCAAATATAGGAAAGTGGCTAGAAGAGGGACCAAAAGACATATTTGCCCTTGGCTCCCAAAATGACCAAAATGTCCATGCTAACCCCATAGCAACATTAAGATCATTTTAACCCTAACTCATTCCACTAGAGAGTTATGGTTGCACTCCAGGGACAAATATTAAATTACAAATAAAGCTCATCATAAATAGACGATTGTCTTTGACCTACCAAGTACAATGACCATAATGCCCCTCTATGTAACATCCATAATCAAGTAGGTCAACCGATGTACTATCTACCTTCTTGATTACATCTCAACCTTAGAACTTCATACCCTTGACTTAATCATCATCCTGATATCATTCTCTTGATCCAGGGAGCGACCCACAAGTTCAATATCCATATGGAACATCCATATACTAAGATCTTAGATTCTGATGATTAATCGGATAATTCTAAGGGGACGATCATTCCATCATTTGATGACATAGATTCCATATTGCATTTGCACGTCCCAACTAATCAAGCCCGAGTACCCAAAACACAGAGCTGTTGACCCATGAACAGGATCTCACCCATAGTGAATTAAAGTACAAGAACTCGACTTTGTCAGTTCATCCACAAATGCTCAAGATTAAGAGCACTGGTCACTTAGTAGCAAGAGGTGAGTTGATCTCTCTCTGTGATAGTACTATTTTAGAGATCACACCTTCAAGTGGTCCTGTTCAATGCATGACACATGCACTAATGAGATAAATCCGGAAAGTCCTCCGTGACTAAGGTAAGTCACCCTGAATACAGGAGAGTATCTCATTATAACTTATACCAAGATGAAGTGCCCAACTCCATCTCTCAGTCATGAACATGTTTATTGTTTCAAGTGTCCATGACTCAGACCTTACTGTGTGTAGCCACTACACACCTGAGTCATTTACTAGAAAACAATGGGCCTTACACAACCATACATATACACAAGTATAAAGAGAAAGATGTCATTCCATTAAATGACCAATAAATATCCAGTTATAGAGATGTGAGTGCAGTCAGTGGGCTTTAGGGCATACACCAATCCCAACACCATCTTCTTCCTCAAGCCTTCAAGAGTCCAACCATACACTTTTCTTCTTGTTTCACCCATAACCCAATTAAAGGTAAGCTTTCAAAGCTTGGAAACCTTGTCATCATCATCCTTCTTGGTTAGAAATGGAGTAGATAGGCTCACCTCGACCTTGGTCATGCATTTGTAGGAACTAGTTGGGTTTGAAGAAGTGTTTCAACTCTTTGGAGCTTCTTAGAGTGGTTTTCACCCAAGTTCCTTTTGATTTTGAGTCTAGCACGTCACGAAGGCAAGTGAATAGTTATATTATTGCTTGATATGTTTGTTTACCTTGATTTGTATGATTCAATCATGTTTTAGATGTTTTTGGCTCAATTGATACCTTAGTTGATTGAAAACATGATAAAATGGTTTATAGATTCAATGGAATGGATTTGGAGGTTGATAACTTGATTAGTTAGTTTGGTGCATTGCAATTAAGTTGCTTTCATCATCATATGTATTGTTATCAGGCCCAAGAAGAAGGAAAATGGGAAAGTCCCATTCCAGTGCAGAAACAGAGCCTGCACTCTATTTCCGCTGTTCACCCGGTCGACCGGCCAGGGACCCCCGGTCGACCGACCACACTGGATTAGGTTCACTGGAACCTGATCAGTTCACTGTTCCTCTTTTCTGCACATAACTGCCGGTCGACCGGGCCTTCTTCAGATTTCTGCTAAATTCCTTCTGTGAAGGGATTTTTACCCCATTGTTGGGTGGACTTTGATGGAACCTTGGTTACCCATTTGTGGACTCATTTGACTTATTGTGAGGACGTCTTGAGCCGGCGTTCGTCACGGTTGATTTGGTTGATCGGGATTCAACCTAGTTCAATCTTGAATGGTATGGGACAACGGGATACTCTTCTTTAAATCTATGCACGAAGATTGTTCGTCCGAGTATCGCGAACCCTAACCCCTTCGTTGACTGAATAGGTTGTGCAATGCTTCAGAGTTGACACTTTACTTAGGATTGGACTGTTTATTCGCTTTGATTCCGAATGGTACCTTCGGGTACTATCTTCTACATGTGATGAGCATGTTCTTTAGTTCTATTTGCTTTGCTTTATTAGAGGATCCTTTTTGAGAACTTAGATGATGGACTTAGGATCCCCTTTGTTTTTTCGTTTGTTTCAATATTCGTTTGAAGTGTTGAGGCTAGGGAGCTTTGATTGTCAGGCTTTAAGAGGACTACTATTGGTATTTGTTTGAGATTTGATTTGTTTTGGAATAAAGTAGTTCTCTATTGATATTGAATCTTGTTCGCGCAAGAAGCCTAGCCCTTCACCTTGTCTTTAGGATTCTTTGTGTCAGGCACCACTCAGTTGTTAACGTTCAACACAGTTGGGGCACCGACTGTGGGAGAACCCGATACCACCTCGATGCAAGATAGAGCCAGAGCTCACGGAGCCCGAGCTACTTGAGCCGAGAGTTATTTATTCCTCGAGATGTTTGTTTTGTTGAAGCAAGATAGAGCCAGAGGTCACGGAGCCCAAGCTACTTGAGCTAGTTCGTCCTCGAGCAAGACAGTGCCAGAGCTCTCGGAGCCAGAGTACTTGAGCTACGAGTTGTTTGGATATTGGATATTGGGTTTTATCCCAATTGATGATATATATTAGCATATGTGGATCGCCTACTTTGATACTTGTTTATGATTCGAATGCACTGCATCTCTTCCGATCAGAGTGCTATGCATACCTTATGATTATGGTTATCGTTCATTCTCTTTAATACTGCATATCTATGTGATTTATATGCCTATTGCTTTGCCATCCGTTGTGTTGATGATGCTACTCTTGGTGCATAGGTACCGAGCTCTACTACCCCGGAGAGGAGAAGACGACAGAGGAAGTTCAGGCAGATCAGCCTGATGACTTCCTAGAGTATAGTACGGACGACATTGTATAGCCGTGACGACCCCGTACACGAGAGCTTCATGATTATCCTCCTAGCTTCATCTTTTGGTTTTCTTATACTTTTGTTTAGGCCTAGTTTTAATATGTTGTAACAGTCTTAAACTTTAACCCTAATTTTGATACTCAGTATATTGCTCGTAAACTATACATCTTTAAGATACCTCTTGTTTATGAAGCTTCCGCTCCTTGTTATATATATTCGAGGAAATGTTTATACCTCACAGTGGTCTTCGATCCAGATGGGACACGATTAGGGCAAGTGGAATGTGATTATCAATGGAAAAAGTTTTAAATTGACCCTAATCTCACGCATAACCCCGGTTTCACTTTTGGGGGCGTGACACATTTCCTTTGATCAAGCATCGCAGTTATCAATTTTTCCGTTAGAGCTCTCTCTCTCTACACACACAGTTGTAGTCCTCCAAGGCCTTGATAAAACTGTCAATCGAAGGACTGTACCATAGCAAAGTACCCCATTACAATAAAAAAAATGAAGAAGGATGAACTGACATAGTAGAACTCACACAGAAAGTGGACTGCAAATAGTAAAACATTTTTCTATCTGTCTGTCTGACTCTCCTCCACAAAGATTTGTATTCTTGGTCATTGAATTATAAATAGGGCGATGTGAATCCAGCTTGTGGCAGAACTATACAGCTGTCAAAAATATCATAAACATCTAGGAGTGTCTATAGAAAGCTGAAAGCAGGGATAGACTGGGAGCATGCATGATCTTCCTTTCCTGCTTATTGTTGACTGAATATACATAGGCTGCAGCTGATAAGCCGTGTATGAGTGGTATATCATATATGAGCACTTGCACCTCTCAAGACGCCCCTGTTACTGGTTGGTCTGTCACTGTCCTGTCATTCGAGAAACATCCACCTACTCTTTTGAATTTTGAATTCTTTTTCACTTGACAAGTTGAAAAGCAATGGCAGAAAAGTCATGCTGGACTTAAATTTTCAAATGACAAACTTTGCCTTGATAATGCACCCAAAAGCTTAAAATCCTTCCCCTGATGCTAAGTTCCTCAGAAAATACAACCAAAAGCTTAAAATCCTTCCCCAGATATTACTTTCCTTAGATAATACACCCATACTCTTAAAATCCTTCCCCAGATATTACATCCAAGAGCCCAAAACATGTGGGTCTCGGGTGCTAACATGCCGATCACAAGGCAAGTGTACCCACCCATTTTCCTTACCTTTGATCAAAGTGCCTCACTAGCCATGCTACAAGTTTATGGCCACAGCAGAGACAATAATTTTTTCGGTTGAGTCTGGTTCCCCCCCAGATGTCTCACTCACACTTTCTTTGATTAGTAACAAATATTATTATGTCAGTTACATTATTAATCATGTCGCGACCCCGGAATGGATCCCGGGCCTGTGACGAGTTGAATTTACGATAGTTTATATTTTCCCAAAGGTTCCCGCGGTGAGGATTTCCAAAGACACGCGGAATCTGACCCACACGATCAAGTATGCGGAAGCGTGTAGCAAAACACATCAAGATGAGCACCAATAAAATATTTAAGTGCTATGACAAAATAATAACAAGACATAGTATCAAAAGAAAGGAGTTAACATGGCATCCCCAATTTAATTCAAGTTAAGAGACTGTAAGTGCAAAAAATATACTCACAAGATTAGGATGCCTTCGAGGACTTATTCAAGGGAGTTGAGGAGGAGTTGGATGTCTAGGAGACCTGAAAGGGGAGAACAGAGAGTCAGAGGACCCTGGCTGTGGGCAGCACAGGGCTCTCCGATGCTTAAGTTAGTCGTTGATCGGAGAAGAAAGGAGGAGTTCTTAGTTGCATGTATGTGAATGCTTACCTTCTTTGTGGATGGTCTGTTACGTTATATAAGAGATCGTTTTGGTGCCTGCGCCCGTGGGCCTAATGATATGACTGGGGTCTCATCAGCCCATAGAGTCATTAATGAGGGTCCACCACAGCCCTCAATGCATTTAATGAGGGTCCGAGCAGCCCATACTGCATTTAATGCCAGTCACATTGGGCCTGATCTCGCCCTCATATGTTGGCGGCTGAGGTCCCATCGAATCCCTTTCTTGGGCCTTGTCCTGATGGGGACTGTGGCCAATGGATGTGGTTGCATAACTCCGTATAGCCGAGACCGAATGGGGTGGCGCGGCCGAACTGGATACCCCCTTCCGATATCAGCAGGATGTGCCGAAACCGAGGCAGTGTGGGGTCTGTGTCCGAGGCCGAGACCAAGAGCAAGGCGCCTTGCCGAAATCAAAATGGGGTTTGGTTCACGGGATGGTCCCCACACAATAGCCCCCCAGCTCTTGACCTCTTGGGCTCCCCGGACCTTGAGGTTGAGAGCTGAATTGGCTCCCCAAAGCCGTTTGGCATTTACTCCACAGGCGCCTTCCAGCTAAGGGTTCTGACAGTTCGGATTAAGGCGCCGCCGTCGCTTCGATTGCCCGAGGCAATCAATGGGAACGATAAATGAGGCGATCATGACTAGCGTGGGGAGGCGGACCGACTGCGCCACGCGTCACCATTTGAAAGGCTTCCTTGTCACTTCGAGGCGGCGTGGGGGGAGAATCGAGACGACACCTCGCACGCCTCCCCTTTGAATTTCGGGATGGCGCCCATCCCTTTCCTTTAAATACGCTTTGGCTTGTCTTCTTGCCATTTTCGCTCCTGCATTCTCTGTTAGAACGTTCGGCCTCCTGCCAGAACCTTGGGCTTCCTGCCAAAACCAGCACAACCATCACAGAACAGAACTTCCGGCTGTTTCCTTGCGGCCACCATCTGCAGTCCATTCACCAGAATCTGACTTTGCTTCTGTCAATCCAGTGAGTCTCTCCGATTCTCTTTTCTCGTTTACATCCCCGTTCTAGCTTCTAGGGTTTCCGGCCTCCCCTTATTCTGTTATGTCAGCCTGTTCTTTAGGATCTCTTTAGGGTTTCTTAGACGTAGATGGGGGCCTATAGCCACTGGATAGACTCCCTTTCGACCTTGGCAAAGCTTAGGGCGACTTTCAAGATCCCGGAGGATGTCCAAGTGAAGGCTTCCGACTAGTCGTCCAGCCATGGTTTTAGCCAGGGCTGGATGCCTTTCCCCCTCATCGCCATTATCGGAGGCGGGGTTAGATTCCCCCTTCATCCTCTTCTTAGGTCCTGTCTCCGAGCATGGAACCTATGTCCGTGCCAACTGATGCCTAACGGCTTCAAAATCATCATGGGCGTCGCCGAACTGAGTAGGATCCTAGGGATCGATCTCGGCGTCCATGATATTGAGGACGTTTACGACCTCTGCAAAACCCGAGACGGCAACACGTATTACCTCTGAGTCAAAGCAAAGTGTTCGCCCCTCATCACGGCCCTGGAGGACTCGAATAAATATGCCGGAGATGACCGACTGTTCGTCTCTGGCAATTGGGAGTTCGCGGAGGCCGAATCCGAGACTACAAGGAGAGTCCAAATTCCACGATCCTTCGGGACACCTCCGAGTAACGCCCTGCCCTTACCACCGGGTTTCGGATTATGGCTTGGATTTTTATTTGCTCCATTTTAATCCTTTTTCTTTTCTTTTTCAGGCCTCCACCATTGGAAGCGAGACGCTCAGCGAGACCGTTGGCGGAGGAACACGGTTTGGCTGGATAAGATCTACCAGTACCGAGGCCACAACAACAGAGCCGCCTTCTCTCTGCTAGGGTACGAGCCGAAATACGCGTCCTACACATGAAAATCGAGCCGCCCTGGAGAGATTGTCCTTGCCCTAGCCGAGGACGCGAGCGGAGTAGTCTCAGGCGCTGAGGCTTCCACCTCGGTTGCTGGTGCCGAGAACAATCCCTTGAGAGAGATTGAAAACTACTCCTCGGGCGCCGAAGAGATGGAAAGGCGTCGGCCAACTTACCAGCCACTGAATCTGGCGGAGGCCCTGTTTGGCGAACAGAGGGCCGCCCCCAGCGCTGGTCCTCCCCCCTGCACTTCCATCGTTCCGTCGGTCTCCGAGGCCCGGCCTACCGCCGCTGAAGAGAGGGAGAGGCCTAGAAAGAGGGCCAAGGGGAAGTCCCCCGTCCGTGGAGATTGGCCGCGGCACGCCGAGGCCGTAAGGGAGAGGGCCAGGGATGAGGAGCCAGTTCGGGCCGAGGCCCTGGTGGAACGACGCCCCGAGTCGCCTCATGCCATGATCTCGGCCAAACCGGAAGCTTTCAAGCCAGACCTCGAACTGTGGCCGGGGAGGCTACTCAACGTCGAGGACAGAGTCGTCGGGAACTCGGCCGTGATCACGGCTCTCTGCCGGGCCTGCGCGCTCCCCAAGGATGTGGAGAGGCACCAGGCGGAGGACAGTCCTCAGCTACTTTTGAGGACACTGCAGCACTCCCTCTTGGTAAGTGCTAGTCTTTGAACAATAACAACACTAAATTCTCTTTGCACAATACTGAATCTCGTCCGTCTTCTTACAGGCTGTCCAGAGGCTTCCGCTGGTCCTGAACAGGATCATGGAGGAAGATGCTCGGCTAAACCGCCTGGCGGACGAAAAGCAGCAGGCCGAAGCTGCTTTGTCGACCAAGAGCGAGGAGCTGAAGGAGGCCGAGGCCAAAAGGGCCGAGCTGGATGCCCAGGTCATCTCGGCGGTGTGTGAGCTCTCTCAAGTAAAATCCGAGTCGTTAATCTTGCCGAGAAGAGGAGGTCGGCTGAGCTGGCGGCCGAGCTGGAGCGAGAGAAGAAGGCGCGGGAGGAATTTCTTGCGTCGAAACAAGCAGAAGTAGACGCCGCCTTCCTCGAGGGGACCGAAGATGCTGGGAGGAACTACACCGCTCAGATTAAGGAGCTGAGCCGGACGTTGTTTCATCTCGGCTGTAGGGCCGTGCTCAAGGAGATGGGGGTTCCTGAAGATCACCCGTTATATCTGAACCCACCTGAGTTTGAGCCCCCAACTCTTGCCGAGACTCCCGCCTCTCCTCCACCGGAGACTCCTGCTCCTCCACCAGAGGCTCCCGCCGACGCTGCTTCCGAGGCCACCACGACGGGAGACGCTGCAGTGGTTATCATTGAAGACACCGAGGCCGGGACGTCTTGATTTCTGTTTTTGTTTTCCTTCTCATGAGAAATGTAATCTTCTTTTGTTTTTTGCTTTGGCAGAATTGTAATCGGAACTTTGTACACATCATCAGTTCATTAATAAAAATTCATTCGTTTCTCACATCTGTCATGAATTCTACTCGTTTGTTTGTGGCTTGCTATTTATATGGGATTGTACATGTCTCTCTCCTTAAGTGTATGGGTTCGGTAGGAGTAGACTGGCTAGTTTAGGAATTAGACATAGTGACGCCTAAACCTTAAGGCCATCATTAACCCTACTGATCCTATTCAGTTCGGCAATTGGGGCGAATCCATGGGTGATTAGGCCGAAGTGGATTCTTGCCCAAGTAGCGTTCACCTTCAAGGAGCGATCCCGACAGCGGCCGTAATGGTTAGACGTCGGGTGGTTTACACCGAACCGAGACAACTTCATAATTGGCCATAGAGGCTTCACGCCCGGGAGGCCCGTAGCCGACCCGAGGTGCTCTCATTATTGGCTGTAAAGGCTTCACGCCCAGGTGGCCCGTGTTAGAGTTTTGTTTTGTTGCAATTTGATAGGATGTATTAATCCTTCCTATAGCTTGTCCTCTCATTCATTCATGTTTTTATTCTTAGAATCATCATGCATTTTTAATAATCTTGATCTTTGGTTTTATCATGTTTTATGCATGGTTTTCTATTTAGGTTGCCTCTTGAGTTGTTGAAAATTTTGATTTCAAATCCTTTTCAAGCTTTCCAAAGGATCTCTCTTTAATTGCATTATTTTGTTTTGGAAGCTTCATGGCTTTAGAAATTCCTTTTTACATCTCTTTTTGGTCATGAATCCTTGCTTGAAAAGTGGTCTTCAAAGTCTCCTTGAAAGTGCCCTTGAATCATCTTAAAATTCGGTTTCTGTCAAAATTCTGGGCACTCAGCCGGTTAACCGTCCCAGTGTGGCCGGTCAACCGGCCAAGAGGCCCGGTCAACCAGACAAACTGGCGGTTAACCGGACTGCTGAGGCTTCAACGGGCATTTTTATGACCGTTGTGCTTGGCCGGTCAACCTGCCTGTAATGGCCGGTTGACCGGGGTTCTAGCCGTTGGCAGGTTTTTGTCTATAAAAAGTGTCTTTTTCTTTGGGAAAAGTTGTTGACTCTAAAGGGGCTTTTGAGACCAAGGTTAAGCAACTTCTTAGGAGCATTTTCACAAGGATTATGAAGCCATTCCTCCTATTCAACCTTTGATCTTCAAATGGGTGTGCTTCCTTTAATCCTTTTCCTTTCAAAATCATGTTTTGTTACAAGTCTTTGATTTATTTCCAATGCATGATAAACAAAGTTGCTTTCCCTTTTTAGAATGTTGTCTTTCATAACATGCTTAGCTCTTTAGGAATCTCATATATTATGAATGCAACATATTGTCTAAGATCCACATGTTTTTAGTTCCTTGGTTCAAAAATCAACTTGTTAGACTTTAGAACATCTTTTTGAAAACAAGTTGTTTTTCATTGTGAATCACATGTGTTAGACATACAACTCTTTCTCAAATATTTGTTAAACATCTTGGCATCTTTTAAGTTCATATCTTTTAAAAGAGAAAGAGTAATCTTCTAGAAAATGCATTTCACATAGACTTTGTCATTCACATGCATTGTTCTAGAACTTGAGTTTCATTGTCAAATTAGCCTATTTAGAGGCACTCCATTGCACTTACATTGATCTCTTTATCCATGCATTATTAGGCATATTTCTTAAGAGAAAAATTCTAAGTTGTAAAGGTTCATACTTAGCCTTGAAAAGTATATGTTGTAAAGGTTGGTGCTAACCCTTGAAAAGCATAGTGTGTTTGTAAGGTTTGAGGTGATCCTAAACCTTAATTGGAGATAGTGAATACCGGTAGGTGTACCGGGAGTGGATGTAGGCAATTTGGCCGAACCACTATATGTGATTGTGTTATGGTGATTGTTATTATGCTCTCTTTCTATCGATTATGCATGGTTGGTTGATTTCCTTATTTCTCCTTCAAAGCATAATAGACTTAATAGCTAAAAGAATTAAAAATTGGTCAAGGACTTAGAGCTCATCCTATTCACCCCCCCTCTAGGATTTGATCTTGGACTTTCAATTGGTATCAGAGCCTAGGTGCTCTTGTTTAGGTTTAACAACCTAGAGTTAGAATCCTTAGAGTGAGTTGTAGCTTTTGAGATCACCATGCAATCTCAATTGGGTGAAGGAAATGCCACCAATAGACCCCCTTTGTTTAATGGAACACATTATCGGTATTGGAAGGTTAGAATGCAAGTGTTCTTAGAGTCTCAAAATGTAGATGTGTGGAGCATCATTGAAGAGGGCTATCATCCTCCCACAACCACTGAAAAAGACGATGAAGGGAATGTGATATCCATAAAAATCAAACCGAAAAGTACTTGGACTCAAGGAGAAAAGGATAGGGCAAACTTAAATGCTAAAGCTAAAAATTCTCTATATTGTGCTCTATCTCAAGAAGAATTCAATAGAGTAGTGAATTGCAACACTGCTAAGGAAATTTGGGATACCTTAGAGACCACTCATGAGGGGACCAATCAAGTCAAGGTAGCTAAAATCCAAATGTTGTCTACTAAGTATGAAGAACTCAAAATGCAAGAGGAAGAAACGTTTGATGAGTTCTACACTAAATTCATGGAGATTGTCAATTCCCTCATAGGTCTAGGAGAGAAGATGGATGAGTCCAAAGCTGTTAGGAAAATATTAAGATCTCTTCCCAAAAGGTTCAAACCTAAGATAGTTGCTATAACCGAGAGCAAAGATGTGGACAAGATCAAAATAGAAGAACTTAGAGGAAATCTTCTCACCTATGAATTAGACTTTGAAGCCCCTAGCAAGAAGAAAGGTGTAGCTCTTAGCTCCCAACATAAAGAAAATGACAATGAGAGTGAGAGTGATGATGAAAACACTATTTTACTTGCTAAGAAGTTCAAGAATTTCCTTAAGAACAAAAAGAACTATAAATATTCTGAAGATTCTAAAAATGAAAAATTTCAAAGAAACTCAAGGGGATCTTTTACCAAAAGAGATGTGCAATGTTATAACTGTAAAGGCTTTGGTCACATTGCTCAAAATTGTCCCTCCCCTAAGGAATCTGAAAAGAAAGATAAGAAAGGAAAGAAAGTCTTAAACATAACTTGGGATGATGATGAAGATGAAAGTAGTGACAATAATGAACCTCAAAATGATGAAGATAATGATAATTCCACTTCTTGGCTTCTCTTCACTCCCATTGAAGAAAACAATGATCATAACATATTAATAGAAGAAGTAAATGAAGAGAATAGTGACAATGATATTCATCAAGCCTATGAGGAACTATATGAACTATGTGAAATGCATTACCAAGAAAAATAAAAGCTTAAAAAGTGAATCTAAAAGGCTTGTGAATGATCTAGATGTTTTAAAAGATCAATTAATCTTGAAAGACAATGAGATAAAAAATGTTCAATCTAAGTCGACTACCTCTAATGACAATCTTGCTAAAGCTGAAAAAGAAATTCATAAGTTACAAAGTTTGTTAGAATCTAGTCAACAAGAATCAGAATCTCTTCAAATGAAACTTGAAAAGGGAAAACATGTTGTTGAAAAATTTACCTTAGGCAATGACAAATTCTATCAAATGTTAGGCTTGAATAAAGTCTTTGGTAACAAGAATGGTATAGGTTATGAATGCTCCTCTAGTAGCAAGAAGAATAGCTTTCAACATAATACTAGGACTCATCTCAAGCCTATAGGTAAAATCTTCTTTTCCTCTAGATGGACTTGTCACTTTTGCAATCAAATAGGTCATCTAGTTCCTAACTGTCCTTTTAAGTTTAGGATGTCTCAAAAGCATAGTTCTAGAGCTCATTTCAAATTTGTTCCCAAGACCTCTACCTCTACCTTCATTAAGGCTACTTGGATTGAAAAAGAGAAAGGTTTCAAAAATTTCTTAGTTCAAACCGCTCTTAAAGTTAAAGAAAATTCTAGATGGTTTTTAGACAGTGGTTGCTCCAAGCATATGACTGGAGACCGTTCTAGATTTATCACTCTTGAGGACTATGATGGAGGTAATGTGTCTTTTGGAGAAAATCGGAAAGCTCAGATTATAGGAAAAGGCTGTGTTGGAGGAGATCAAATGCCTACATTAAAAGATGTTTTCCTTGTGGATGGTTTAAAGCATAATCTCTTGAGCATAAGTCAATTGTGTGACAAAGGAAACAAAGTTGTCTTTGATAGAAAATCTTGCAAAGTTCTGGATGAGAAATCCCACAAAGTTCTACTGACTGGATTACGTACTAAAGATAACATCTACACCATAGAAGAATGTTGTGAGAATGAATCCATGTGTTTAATGTCTAAAGTTCAAGAAAATCAGTTGTGGCATCAAAGAATGGGACATATTAATTACAAACTGATGAGGATCTTATCAAAGAAAGAAATTGTTAGAGGAATACCCAAATTAGATGACTACAAATCTGAATTGTGCAAAGCTTGTCAAATGGGTAAACAGATCAAGAAAAGTTTTAAAGGTATAAAAGATATATCCTCAGCTCGTCCCCTTGAACTCATTCATATGGACCTCATTGGACCAGCGCCTGTTCAAAGTATTGGTGGAAGAAAGTATATCCTAGTGATGGTTGATGATTATTCGAGATTTGGATGGGTTGCCTTTCTTCATGCTAAATCTGATGCAGTAGATAATATCATAAGGATTTGCAAGAAAATTCAAGTTGAGAAGGACTGCAAAATTAAGAAGATAAGAAGTGATCATGGAGGTGAGTTTGAAAATGAAAGATTTCCAGACTTCTGTGAAAGTCATGGGATCAGTCATCAATTCTCTGCTCCAAAAACTCCTCAGCAAAATGGAGTAGCTGAACGGAGAAACAGAGTTATTCAAGAAATGGCCAGAACCCTTCTTAATGAGAAAAATCTCCCGCGAAACTTGTGGGCTGAAGCTGTCAATACCGTATGCTATCTTATTAACCGTGTTTATCTGACAAAGAACACTAACAAAACCCCTTATGAGCTGTATTTTGGAAGAAAACCTAATCTGGGGTATCTTAAGGTGTTTGGTAGCAAGTGCTATATTTTAAGAGATAGAGAGCAGCTTGAAAAGTTCGATTCTAAATCTGATGAAGGGATCTTCTTAGGATATTCTGATAAAAGCAAGGCTTATAGAGTTTTCAACCTTAGATCTATGGCTGTTATGGAATCAGCTCATGTTGTAATTGATGAGGCTAATCAAATTAAGAAAACTCCTCATGATGAAGAAGAGATCTCAGTTGAGCAGCCTATTTCATCTGAAATTGAAGAAGAGATCCCCTCAGTCCCCACTATGCCCACAAAGCTTTTAAGAAATCATAATCTGGATAATGTCATTGGAGATATCTCAAAAGGAGTCATGACAAGAAGACAGGTTCATAATCTGTGTGCTCACTATTCATTTGTTTCACAAATTGAGCCCAAGAACTTCTCTGAAGCAGAAACCAAGTCTGAATGGATTGATGCCATGCAAGATGAGCTAAATCAGTTTAGAAAGAATGATGTGTGGGATCTTGTACCTCTTCCTGAAGGCAAAAGTACAATTGGCACCAAATGGATTTTCAAAAACAAGCTGGATGAATCAGGAAATGTTATAAGGAACAAAGCTCGACTTGTAGCCAAAGGGTATGCTCAAATTGAGGGAATTGATTTCGAGGAAACTTTCGCCCCAGTAGCTCGGTTGGAGTCTATTCGAATTCTATTAGCTTATGCCAGCAGTATGAAGATTAAATTGTTTCAAATGGATGTGAAGAGTGCCTTTTTAAATGGTGAAATTGAGGAAGATGTATATGTCTCTCAACCTCAAGGCTTCGAGGATCCGCATCACCCAGAATATGTCTTTAAGTTAAAGAAGGCTCTCTATGGATTGAAACAAGCCCCAAGAGCATCGTATGAAAAGCTGACAAGTCACTTACTTGAAAATGGTTATGAATGTGGGAATGTGGATAAGACTCTATTCATCAAAAAGGTGGTTAAAGATATTCTCATTGCTCAAATATATGTGGACGACATTGTTTTTGGATCAACATCTGACCATCTTGCCCAAGGATTTTCTAAGTTAACGAGCTCCACGTTTGAAATGAGTTTGGTAGGACCCCTTCAGTTCTTTCTAGGATTACAGGTTAGTCAGACAGACCATGGTATCTTCCTTAGTCAATCCAAGTTTGCTCTAGAAATAGTGAAGAAGTTTGGCTTAGGAGAATCTAAGACTAGTTGCAATCCCATGGGATCCACTACTAAACTCTCTAGTGACCTTAAGGGTAAGAAAGCAGATCAGAAACTCTATAGGAGCATGATAGGAAGCCTTCTCTATCTCACTGCTAGTCGCCCTGATATCTCTTTTAGCGTAGGAATATGTGCGAGGTATCAATCTGACCCCCGAGAGTCTCACATTAAAGCGGTTAAGCGTATCATAAAATATATTAATGGGACTTCTCACTTTGGTATCTGGTATCCTAATGACTCAACTCTGCAATTAATTGGATATAGTGATGCAGATTGGGCAGGATCAATAGATGATAGGAAAAGCACTAGTGGCTGCTGCTATTTCTTAGGGAACTGCTTAGTAGCCTGGCATAGCAAAAAGCAAAATTCTGTATCCTTGTCTACTGCAGAAGCTGAATATATTGCTGCAGGTAGTTGCTGTGCCCAACTGTTGTGGATGAAACAAACTTTACTAGATTATAATGTTCCACAACAATGCATGCCTATCATGTGTGACAACTCAAGTGCCATAAGTATCTCAAAAAATCCTGTTCAGCACTCTCGCACTAAACACATTGATATTCGTTATCATTTCTTGCGTGATCATGCTGACCAAGGCACAATTGAGTTAAATTTTGTCCCAACAGATACCCAATTGGCTGACTTATTGGAAATGAGCGTTTCATTAAATTGAGACATCAACTGGGCATTGGCCCTTGCCCTAAATTCTAACTTCTTGTTGGTTTCTCACCTGTTTCTAATCTTATTTTTATATCTCTTATAAGCAGGTGCTACTAACAGGGTTATGTGTTTTATCTTTGATGGGCAGGCTCCTTTGCAATTAGATGTCAAAGGGGGAGAGAGAGTTCACCAAGTGAGGGGGAGAAGATTTCAAAAGGGTTGCTTTGATTGAGCGGGAGTAGCTTTGCCTAGAGTGCATAGTATGTATAGCTTCTAGGTTGGTCATCTTTTGTCGTGGCTCCTGAATGGAAAATCCAAAGCTCCAAAAGATCCAAATGCTCCCAAATATCCAAAGCTCCTTAAGTATCCAAAGCTCCTTAAATATCCAAAGTTCAAGCTTCAAGAGTTCAAGCTGAAGAGGAAATTGAAAGAGAGTTCAAGCTTCAAGAGTTGCCATCAAATTGCAAAGGGGGAGATTGTTAGAGTTTTGTTTTGTTGCAATTTGATAGGATGTATTAATCCTTCCTATAGCTTGTCCTCTCATTCATTCATGTTTTTATTCTTAGAATCATCATGCATTTTTCATAATCTTGATCTTTGGTTTTATCATGTTTTATGCATGGTTTTCTATTTAGGTTGCCTCTTGAGTTGTTGAAAATTTTGATTTCAAATCCTTTTCAAGCTTTCCAAAGGATATCTCTTTAATTGCATTATTTTGTTTTGGAAGCTTCATGGCTTTAGAAATTCCTTTTTACATCTCTTTTTGGTCATGAATCCTTGCTTGAAAAGTGGTCTTCAAAGTCTCCTTGAAAGTGCCCTTGAATCATCTTAAAATTCGGTTTCTGTCAAAATTCTGGGCACTCAGCCGGTTAACCGTCCCAGTGTGGCCGGTCAACCGGCCAAGAGGCCCGGTCAACCGGACAAACTGGCGGTTAACCGGACTGCTGAGGCTTCAACGGGCATTTTTATGACCGTTGTGCTTGGCCGGTCAACCTGCCTGTAATGGCCGGTTGACCGGGGTTCTAGCCGTTGGCAGGTTTTTGTCTATAAAAAGTGTCTTTTTCTTTGGGAAAAGTTGTTGACTCTAAAGGGGCTTTTGAGACCAAGGTTAAGCAACTTCTTAGGAGCATTTTCACAAGGATTATGAAGCCATTCCTCCTATTCAACCTTTGATCTTCAAATGGGTGTGCTTCCTTTAATCCTTTTCCTTTCAAAATCATGTTTTGTTACAAGTCTTTGATTTATTTCCAATGCATGATAAACAAAGTTGCTTTCCCTTTTTAGAATGTTGTCTTTCATAACATGCTTAGCTCTTTAGGAATCTCATATATTATGAATGCAACATATTGTCTAAGATCCACATGTTTTTAGTTCCTTGGTTCAAAAATCAACTTGTTAGACTTTAGAACATCTTTTTGAAAACAAGTTGTTTTTCATTGTGAATCACATGTGTTAGACATACAACTCTTTCTCAAATATTTGTTAAACATCTTGGCATCTTTTAAGTTCATATCTTTTAAAAGAGAAAGAGTAATCTTCTAGAAAATGCATTTCACATAGACTTTGTCATTCACATGCATTGTTCTAGAACTTGAGTTTCATTGTCAAATTAGCCTATTTAGAGGCACTCCATTGCACTTACATTGATCTCTTTATCCATGCATTATTAGGCATATTTCTTAAGAGAAAAATTCTAAGTTGTAAAGGTTCATACTTAGCCTTGAAAAGTATATGTTGTAAAGGTTGGTGCTAACCCTTGAAAAGCATAGTGTGTTTGTAAGGTTTGAGGTGATCCTAAACCTTAATTGGAGATAGTGAATACCGGTAGGTGTACCGGGAGTGGATGTAGGCAATTTGGCCGAACCACTATATGTGATTGTGTTATGGTGATTGTTATTATGCTCTCTTTCTATCGATTATGCATGGTTGGTTGATTTCCTTATTTCTCCTTCAAAGCATAATAGACTTAATAGCTAAAAGAATTAAAAATTGGTCAAGGACTTAGAGCTCATCCTATTCACCCCCCCTCTAGGATTCGATCTTGGACTTTCAGCCCGTAGCCGACCCGAGGCGATCTCATCATTGGCCGTAAAGGCTTCACGCCCGGGTGGCCCGTAGCCGACCCGAGGCCATCTCATCAATGGCAGTAAAGGCTTCACGCCCGGGTGGCCCGTAGCCGACCCGAGGCCATCTCATCATTGGCTTTAGCCGAAGTGAATACAGAGTCTGCTCTTTGAATGTGAAATTCCTCTTCATTGAATTCTTCAATTCTTCAAAGTACTCAAAATACAGGTACACAATACAAGTAGAGATGTCAAAAGTAGAACTACTTGAGGTGAGACGCGTTCCATAGTCTCGGTAACTGCCGGCCCTCCATATCTTCGAGTCTATAAGCTGACCGCCCAGCAAGGGAGGTCACCTTGAATGGTCCGTGCCAATTCGGTGCCAGCGTGCCTTGATTCGGATCCTTGTCCCCTGGGAGTGCCTTCTTGAGAACCAGCTCTCCTACTGAGAATTTCCGCTCCCTAACCCTCTGGTTATAACCTCTGGCCAGTTGTCGTTGATAGGCTGCAAGCCGAACTGCTGCTGCTTCTCTTCGCTCGTCGGCCAAGTCCAGTTCCACAGCTAGATGCGACTCATTTCGGCCCTGGTCGAAGAGCTCGGACCTTAGAGTAGGGAGGCCGATTTCTAAGGGAATGACAACCTCCATTCCGTAAGCTAGGGAAAATGGGTTCACCGAAGTGGACTTCCTTGGCGTCGTTCGGTAAGCCCAGAGGACACTCGGGAGCTCTTCTACCCATCTTCCCTTGGCTCTGTCAAGCCGTTTCTTCAGCCCGTCGAGTACTACTTTATTGGAAATTTCTGCCTAACCATTACTCTGCGGATAGGTCGGGGTGGAGTAGTGATTACGGATGCCGTGCTCCTGACAGAAGCTTCTAAAGAGGTTGGAGTCGAACTGGGTCCCGTTGTCCGAGATCAAAATCCTGGGGATGCCGAACCTCGTGACAATGTTTTTCCATACGAAGTTTTTGGAATCCTGCTACGTGATAGAGGACAATGGCTCTGCTTCGATCCACTTAGTGAAGTAGTCGGTTGCCACAATCAGCCATCTCATGTTCCCTGGAGTTCGGTGAAGCGGTCCCATGATGTCGAGCCCCCACTGGGCGAACGGCCAAGGGCTGGAGAGCGAACTGAGGTCCTGTGCCGGTTGATGGAGAGAGTGGGAGAATTTCTGGGACTTTTCACACTTTTTCGCATATACTTGTGCATCCTTCTGCATGTATGGCCACCAGTAGCCTTGGCTGATGACTCGGTAGGCCAGGGATCTCCCCCCAATGTGGTTCCCACATATCCCTTCATGTATTTCGAAAAGGAGGTCTTCAACTTTGCTTGGATGTATGTACTGGAGGTACGGCCTGAGAACGACTTCCTGTAGAGCTTGACCTCGGGAGATAACCAGAACAGAGCTGCTTTGAGTCTGACACGATGGGCCTCGCCACTGTCTTCGGGAAGCTTGTCGTCCTTAAGGTAGGCTATGATGGGATCCATCCAACTCGGGCCGAGATCGACACAAGACACTCCCCGAGGTGGATGGACCTCGATGCTGGGCGCGGCCAACGATTCCACTTCGATGTTTCTTTTTCTTCCTGCTTCGACGGCTGAGGCCAAGTTTGCAAGGGCATCTGCATGAGAGTTCGATTCTCTGCCTATTTGTTTGATTTCGGCTGACTGGAACTGTGAGAGCAGCTTCTTTGCCAGGGCTAAATACGCGGCCATCCGATCGTCCCGAGCCTGGTAGTCCCCAGTCAGCTGGTTTGCCACCAACTGTGAGTCGCTGAAGACCACCAGCTGTTGAGCTCCGAGGATTTTGGCGATGTTCAGTCCTGCTAATAGGGCTTCGTACTCAGCTTCATTGTTCGACGCCTTGAAATCCAGGGTCAGAGCCTGCTCGATGACCAGCCCTTCTGGCGATTAGAGGACAACTCCTGCCCCGGCTCTTCTCGAGGTGGAAGACCCGTCGACGAAGACTTTCCAAACTGGAGTGAGGGCTTGGCCTTGTAATTGTTCAGAGTTCGTGGGCGCCCCGTGCTCCCTGCCCCCCAGTTCGGTGCCGGGCTGGGTTGGTGCCGAACTCGAATTGAACTCGACAAGGAAATCCGCCAGTACCTGGGCCTTGATTGCTGTCCTGGGCTGATACTGAATTTCGTACTGCCCCAGTTCGACAACCCATCTTGAAATCCTTCCTGAAAAGTCAGCTTTTTTGAAAACAGACTTAAGTGATGTTCCATAACAACCACTATGGTATGTGTTTGAAAATAATGAGAGAGCTTCCGCGAGGCACTAACGAGTGCCAGCGCGAGCTTCTCGAGTGGCAAGTATCTGGTCTCGGCATCAATCAGGGTCTTGCTCGTATAATAGATGGGTTTTTGGACCTTATCCTCCTCTCGGAGGAGGACCGAGCTCACAGCATGATTCGAGACTGCTAGGTATAAATACAAAAATTCTCCGTGAACCGGAGTTGACAGTAGAGGAGGTGAGGATAAATAGGCCTTACGCTCCTGCAAGGCCTGGTCACATTCCGGAGTCCACTGAAATTTAAAATTCTTCCTAAGAAGCTGAAAGAAAGGCCGGCACTTATCTGAGGATCTGCTGATGAACCGATTCAGTGCGGCTGCCATCCTGGTTAGCTTTTGGACCTCCTTAGCCAAGGTGGGACTTTGCACTCTGAGGATAACCGAGATCTGATCTGGATTTGCCTCAATTCCCCTGCGTGTGACCAAGCTTCCCAATAATTTGCCGGAACCGACGCCAAAGGCGCACTTGGAGGCATTGAGCTTGAGCTTGAATCTCTTCAGAGTGGCGAAAACTCCAGCTAGGTCTGCCAAATGGTTATGGGTTTGCTTGGACTTGACCACCATATCATCGATGTAGACTTCAACAGTCTTGCCGAGCTGATCGTGGAACATCTTGGTGACAAGTCGCTGGTAGGTGGCTCCTGCATTCTTCAGCCCAAACGGCATCACCTTGTAACAATATGTGCCTCTGGGTGTTATGAAGGCTGTCTTTTCTTCGTCCGGCCCAAATAGTGGTATCTGGTGATAGCCGCGATATGCATCGAGGAAGCTCATTCTGTCGTGTCCGGCTGTGGTATCAATCATCTGGTCGATCTTTGGAAGGGGAAAGCTGTCCTTGGGACAGGCCTTGTTGAGGTCGGTAAAGTCGACGCACACCCTCCACTTGCCAGTCTTCTTCTTGACGACCACAGTATTGGCTAGCCAGGTCAGGTATTGAACTTCTCTGATGGCGCCGGCCTCGAGCAGTTTGTCCACCTCCTCGACCACGGCCTCGGTTTGTGGCACCCCAGTCCTGCGGGCTCTCTGCATCACCGGTTTATAGTTAGGGTCCACATTCAATTTATGACATATTACCTCCGGGTCGATGCCGAGCATTTCTTGAGGCGTCCAGGCGAAGGCTTCTTTGTTCTACACCAGGAACTGGACCAGTTTGGACCTCTCTGGCTCCCCGAGCTGACTGCCGAGCAAGAAGAACCGTTCCGGATCTTGTGAGTCGATCCGGATTTCGGTCAGGTCCTCCACACTCTTGCTCTCCGGGTCCTGGCCGACCTCATCTAGCTTCTTCTCCAGCCTCTTCTCCATCTCGGCCATGTTAACCTCCTTGGGCTCTCGTTCCCCGGATACCACAGCTGTCAGACATTGCTTGGCTGCCTGCTGATCTCCTCTGACTGTGACGATTTCAACTCGACCATTCTTCCCTCCCCACGGAAATTTCAGCTTCTGGTGGAGAGTGGAAGGGACTGCCTCCAGACTATGGAGCCAAGACCTGCCCACTATAGCATTGTAAGGCGAGGGTGCGTCAACCACCATGAAGGTTGTCACAACAGACGCACCACCGGCCTCGACCTTGAACGTCACCTTCCCCTTAGGGTATACTGGCTTGGCGCTGAAGCCGATGAGGGGAATTCGGGCCTCCTGCAGATCCTTCTCCGTCAGTCCCATCCTTCGAAAACTATCGAAATAGAGGATCTCTGATGAATTGCCGGGGTCGACGAGGACCTTCTTCACGGTGCAATCCTTCACGCCTTGCTTAGAGCAATCAAACTTCAGAGTGATGATCAGCGGGTCGTTGTGGGGAAGTTGTACCCTTTCCAAATCTACATCTGTGAACCTGATTTAGGGCCGCTCCCTCCGAGCCCTCTTCGGAGCTGAGCCGAGTTCGGTGGCCATGACCTACTTACTGTGAGAGGCATGCCTGGCCTCGGCTCGAGCTTGGTTACTCCCCTTGGGCGGGGGAGCTAAATGGATGACGTTAATGATCTTCTCCGACCCGTCGCTATCGCGGCCCCTCTCGTCTCGGTGCGGAGCCCGGGTGTCGGCTCCGGTGTCTGCCTTGACGAACTCCTGCAGGTGTCCATCTTGGACAAGCTTTTCCAAATGCGACCGCAGTGTCCTGCACTCCTCAGTTTTGTGGCCGCTCTCCTTGTGGTAAGCACAGAACCTGGTCTGATCCCGGAAAGAAGGGTCGGTTCTCATGGGCTCCGGCCAGCTGAAGTACGGCCTTGATTTGATCTTGTACATGATCCTGTGGATGGGCTCCTTAAAGATCGTGTTAACTGCCCGGTATGCATCCTCGGATAGCCTGGGCTTTTTGCTTCTTGCCGAGGTGAAGGCCTGAGCCTTCGCCGAGCTGGCTGGCGCCCAGCGTCTGTCTGGTTCATCTCTGTGGGATTCATCTCTTCGGGGCGGTCCCCTATCCCTCTTGAAGGGCCTCTCACTTCGGTCCTTCTGCGCGGCCACATGGTTTTCTCGAGCCCGGACCTGGTCGTCCTCTTGAGCGATGTAGCGATCGACTATGGACATGAGCGCCGCTATGGAGGACACGAGGTTCCTGGCCAGATCTTTGCGAAGATCACTGTCAGGCAGCAAGGCATTTCAAAATACGAAGATGGCCACCTCGTCCTTGGAGTTCTCAATCTGGCTGTAGACCGTCCAGAATCGCTTTGCGAACTGAGTGACGTTTTCTCCCTGCTTCATCTTCATGGCCATGATATCCGCATCCGTTTTCGGCAGGATTTTGTAGGCCTGGAACCTCTTCATGAAGGATTGCTGGAGTTGCTGCCAACTCGAGATGGACCCTCCGGGAGCACACAGAACCACTTTAAGGGGAGGTCACCTAAACTGGAGGAAAAGACTCGACAGTTTAGATTGCCCTCATCCCCCCAAACAGACATCCTCTGAGAGAAGTGCCTGAGGTGTGTAGCTGGGTCCGAGGTCCCGTCGTAAGTGACGAACCTCGGGACGGTGAACTTCTTCTGCAAGGGGTATCTCCTGACGTCGCGAGAGAAGGGGGATGTGCCGAGATCAACAGTCTCGCAGGGCTCCCGTTGGTCTCGAGCGAAACCGGCCACCTCGAGGTTGTGCTAGAATGTCTGCTTAATGCGCTCGTCCAGCCACTCCTGGCTGTTAAACTTGCTCTCCGGAATGGTCTCCGACGCTTTTCTCGAGTAGCTGCGGCTGGTGTTCGAACCCTCGTCTCGAGTTCGGTCGCACCTTTTCTTATTCAGATGGTCCCTCAAGTCTTTCTCGGGGGAGTCAGGGCGCCTGCCACAAGACACCCTCCTCTCGTGTTGTCGCTGCGAGTGCTGCTGCTGGCGCGACCGCTGCTGCTGAGAGTGTTGCTGATGAGATTGCTGCTGATGCCTCGCCGAACTCGTAGCTCTCCCCAGCTGCTGCTGGAGCTGACGAATCATAGCGTCCTTCTCTTTGATGGCCTCATTCTGTGCTCTAATCTCCACAAGAGTGGAGTCGAAGTCATCATCAGGATTGTACTCCTCATCCTCAGTGTCCTCAACATCCTCCACCTGATCAGAGGGACGTGGTCCATCGACCACTGGAGACTTACTCCGCTGATCTCGACCCAACAGGAGACCTCCTGCAGGCTGCTGCCGAGTATCTCCCCTCCGGGGAGCAGACTCCGAGCGAAGGTCATGCTCCTGAACGTTGATCCGGATGAGATGACGTTCGGCGTCGTCCTCTGCAACTGGTTGCTTCCCAGACCTCTTCTTGGCAGGGAGGAGGTCAAAGGACGGTCATGCACGCTTTGTCTTAGATGTTTCTCCGCCTCTCGCAGCTCTCCTCGTCATGGTGTTTAGGGAAGATTATGCAAATCGTTCCCCACAAACGACGCCAATTGTAAGTGCAAAAAATATACTCACAAGATTAGGATGCCTTCGAGGACTTATTCAAGGGAGTTGAGGAGGAGCTGGATGTCTAGGAGACCTGAAAGGGGAGAACAGAGAGTCAGAGGACCCTGGCTGTGGGCAGCACAGTGCTTTCCGATGCTTAAGTTAGTCGTTGATCGGAGAAGAAAGGAGGAGTTCTTAGTTACAGGTAAGTGAATGCTTACCTTGTTTGTGGATGGTCTGTTACCTTATATGAGAGATCGTTTTGGTGCCTGTGCCCGTGGGCCTAATGATATGACTGGGGTCTCATCAGCCCATAGAGTCATTAATGAGAGTCCATCACAGCCCTCATTGCATTTAATGAGGGTCCGATCAGCCCATACTGCATTTAATGCCAGTCACATTGGGTCTGATCTCGCCCTGATATGTTGGCGGCTGAGGTCCCATCGAATCCCTTTCTTGGGCCTTGTCCTGATGGGGACTGTGGCCAACGGATGTAGTTGCATAACTCCATATAGCCGAGACCGAATGGGGTGGCGCGGCCGAACTGGATACCCCCTTCCGATATCAGCAGGATGTGCCGAAACCGAGGCAGTGTGGGGTCTGTGTCCGAGGCCGAGACTAAGAGCAAGGCGCCTTGCCGAAATCAAAATGGGGTTTGGTTCACGGGATGGTCCCCACACAGAGACTACACAAAGTAATTAAGTTTAATTACAACCCATAAGAGGCCAACAGAGGCCAATACACTTCTCCAAAACAATAAAGGAAACCCCAAACAAAATGATGACGAGACTCAAGAACCCGCCCGACGTCTAGATGACATCGGCGGGCTGCCACTCTCTCACAGGGGTTGGCTCACAAGCCTCCTCCTGGCGCTCCTCCTCAAAGGCATCGTCTCCTGCACCTGAGCACCAACAAACAAGGATCAAACACAACGATTTGACAGGTAATCAATTTAGGTACAAGCATGAAACAATAAACGTTTTAGAAAACATGTAAGTAGATCCTTAATTTGAAATACTACGATGACTGAGATACATTTGTAGAAATATTTAATTGAGCTGAGATACTAAAACAAACTAGCATGAGTACATAATATATCATGAATAGTTACAATCCACAAGGAGCCCATCCTTTCTCTATCATTTATATAATGAAAAGAGCAAGCACGCATGACAAGCACAATATACATAATATAATCACGACACGATTTCCCACAAAGACGGGAATTCCGGCCGCGGAACCGGACACGCACGATGTGTAATAAATACACGACCAGTCTGCAGACAGTTCACATGTTTAAGGACCCCCAGACAGTGGATCAAACTGAAAGGGTAATCCAAGCTCAGTGGTGTTCACTTAATTCATGAATGCACAAAACACGCGAAACACTATCAAAACATGTCGAGATAAAGAGGGGGAAATCACTTATAAAAACACGATGAACAGGACTAGCAAAGGCATAGTTAATATGCATAACACGCTTAGGAAGTGATCCCTTTTTTTTTTCTTGAAACAAAACTTCAAAACGAGTACGCAATGGTATTCATCGTGTCAAAACCAAAGTACGAACACAAGGCCTATCAAGCACATGTAAGGACCTTTGGATGGTCTTTGTGTAATCGAAGCCCAATGTTGGAAATAGAAATAGAATTGGTGCCCCGGAAGGTTCAAAGACATCTCGGGTTTCAAGTACACAATATCAGGCTAAAGGTCGCTTAACATGTTCTAGTTTTCATTCTTGCAATTACTCTTCAAAACAAGCAATTTGTCAATTTCGGTCACCTCGCGGTCAGGTGTCGGCTAGCCGAAGTAGGATCTAGCGGCTAACCGCCAGAAGACCGACAGGCTGACCGCTGGAGATCCAGGTCCAAACATAGCTCTCTGGAAAAGTAACCGAACTGACTTCGGCCGGCTTGCGGTTAACCTAAAAGCAACTTGGCGGCTAGCCATAAGCTGACCGTAGGGCTGACCGTTGGGACCCTGGTTTGAAACTTAGCTCTCGGGAAAAGGAGCCAAAACGCGCGGTTGGCCAGCGGTTAGCCGAGATGGGGTATTGCGGCTGGCCGCTAGCTAACCGTCAAGCTGACCGAAACCCACTGTCGAAATGTCAGCTTCTGGATAGGGAACCGCCAAGCTCGGTCAGCTCACTGTTAACCGAAATGGGGATTTCGGCTAGCCGCCAGCCGACCGACGGCTGACCGAATTGCACGGGAAATGCAGTCCAGTTCAGATTTTCACATTTCTTCTTCCTTTCTTCTTATTTCTCATTCCACCTGCATTCCCTAAGCCTCCATGCTCTCCAAGGGTAAAACACACATTTCAAAACACAATTTGAGACATAGAAATCCCATTCTCCAATCAAAACAAAATCCCCAAATTTTCAATGAATGAGAAGAGTGCAAGGAAAACAAATGCAATGCACATATGCTAACATCCATCCTAGATTGGTTACTTGCCTTTGTCAAAGGTGCCACAAACCTCTTCAAGCACTTCACTCAAGCCAATCCAAAGAACTACAAAAACCCAAGAAAACCACACAAAAACTCACTCAATCTTGAAAACAAGAAACCCATTTTACCAAAAGGGTTTGTAACATGGAAGACAAGATCCTAAGGAACTAAAAAGACTTCATGAAAAGTATGGGTTGAAGCTCTTACCTAGAAATATTCAAACAAGAAAAGATGAAGAAAATGAAGAGCTTGTCCCACAAGAAACTCCAAGAAATTTGTACCAATAGAAAGCTTGCAATGAGAGGAAGAAGATGATGGTCTTGGAATTCTATTTGGAGATCTCTAGCTAGATCATGCAAGGTGAGGAAGATGGAAAGGAAAGAGGGGTTTTCAACCCTAGGTTAAGAAAGTTGCAGGATTTTTGTAAAATGAATGAAAAAGGTGAGGGTTAGGCTTAAAACCTTAGCAAATGGGACCCAATGAACTTGAACTTTGAAACGACGAAAACATGATCTTGTGGGTTTCGAATGACTTCGACGAAGAAGGATAAAACGATCCTCGAAATGTCTAGTTTCCAAAAAGTATATTTTTGACATGGTTTTGAGATCTCAAAAATTGTGTCCAGATTTGTGCATAAAAGACAATTTTACCCTCTTTGGCCAAAACATGGGTTTTTGGGCTTCAAACATGAATGGCCTTAAGACGAAAGTTGTAACACATAGAAAAATCGTTCAAATGAAATCAAAATCACAATCACACGGAAACCAACACGATCCTCTCAAGCTTACACATGCACTCAGACCTTCCTGAGTGTGTCTAACTAATACTAAACATTCTCAAAATCTCCAAAGCTATGTCCAAGACTAAAATTAATTACTTCTAACCCAACAACAACTAAACCCACTTAGGAGTAAACACATACTAATCGCACACTAATCGGATTGGTCTGGGTCGGGGTCTAACAAATCACATGGTCAACCTTACAGCAGAATCAATTTTTATTAGAATTAAAATCTGAGGGCATTTTTATGTTCAGATTTTTAATAAATGGGCCGAATGTAGAGTCCCACTTCCCCAAGAGGTTCAAAACTCTTGCTGGTTGTTGGTCAGGGTATGTTTCTTATTCATCAACTCCTTTTTGTTTAGGACTCTATTGTTGCCTTTGAATTTGGACATCCAAAGAGCAATCTAAAAGTAGCAAAACAACGGGGAAAATCACAGTGCTCTAACCTTTCTATAATCTAGATTAGTCAAATATATACCTTAGAATATCTAATAAGAGTAGAGTCTAGTGGCAGATTATTCACATTATAACATTGATTAGAAAAGAAGAAATTAAAAGTGAATCAAGGGGTCTGGTTCTTGTTGATGAATCCCATGATCAAGGAGACAGGTTTTTCTTGGCCCCCAAAGATTGATTTTTTTTACAGACGGCCGGATTCTCTGCCACTCTAGTGCATGATTCCTTACTCGGACTTCTGATCAACCAGCTGAAGTCTCTAAAAAAGTAGATTAGGAAATCACATACCACTCCAACTCAAATAGAAATCAATTAAAAAAAGAGAGAGAAAAATAATCCCAAAAGCCCTAATCACAGACCACTTCAGATCAAGAGAAATCACATACAAAAAGTGCAAGAAATCAATACTAGATTTCCTTGGCATGAAGGCCCCTTTTCCTTCTTTTGTTTACCAATACAATAACAAAAAAAGAAATCAACTAGAGGGTTACTGGGCGGTAGGGTTGCTGGTGGGCAGAGGGTCTGGGCGGGTGGAGGCAGGGGCGGTGGGAGAATAGGGAGTTTTGGACAGCATAAAGAGAGATGGAAAGGGAGAGATCATACCTTTGCTTGCTGTACTTGCAAGAAGAACATGATTCCGAAGAAAGGTTTGCCTTTCTACAGTTGCAAGAAGAAGACGATGGTGAAAGAGGATTTCGCTTGCTGCAGTTGCAAGAAGAAGCCGATTCAGAAGGACGATTTGGCTTGTAAGAATTGCGAGAAGAAGAAACAAGAAGAAGAAATTCGGAAGGGTTTAGATACAGGGTATAAGGGTTTGGCGTGAGTCTTTTATAATGCTATAAATTTTAGCGGGAGATCCTATGGCCCACCAAAAATTAGGTTTAGTTCACCAATATAATACTAGCCGCTAAAAATATATATTTAGCCTCAAAAGCATAGGCCGCCACAAAAAGTTAGACGCTATAAACTAAAAATTAGTAATTTCCACCAAAATCTCATTTTGAATGGAGATTATCTTATCATACGATTGAACACAAAAAAAAAGTTAATAAAACAACATTTTTTTAGCCATGGTTTTCTACTTGGTCAATCTTACAGTGGTTTCAACTCAATTCTAAACAAAAAATTGGGATACCCCATAATTAAATGTGCATGACCTTTTTGAACGACTCTGATTATCCATATATGGGCACGAGTGGGACCCATCCAAAAAAGTTCCCACCATACTCCGCTAGAAGCTATTGTTAAAAAAATTAAAAAGTAAAAACCCATGAAAGAGGTAGAGAGTTGGGAATAAATAAAAGCGGTTAAAACGGAGTGCTCATATTATTTTGGCTAAAATGAATTTTACTAAATGGGGCTTTGCAGACACAGACCTGTGCATCGCCAGTAAGCAAAATAATTGTATGTTTTCCATAAATTTTGCCAACGTGGTCTTACTTGTGTTGGTAAAAGTAACAATTCTATGTGACTTTTGCCAATGTAGTCCAAATATGCATCGGAAATAAGACTTTTGCCAACGCCAATTTTCACTGTGACGGCAAATAGTGTCGGGAAAGTTTTTACATGGTTTTTACTAGCCCGATATTACTTGGGTCGGTAAAAGCAGCAATTCTCCATGACTTTTGCCAACGCAACTTTTCACTGCGTCGGGAAATAGTGTCGAAAAAGGTAAGTTTGTCATAAATGGGGCTTTGGGGACGCAACTCATACATTGGCAATGGTACGAATAAAAACGTATACATTTCCCAACGCACTCCTGTGCGTCGCCAGTAGGTAAGATAATTGTCAACGCATAATTGCGTCGCCATTAGAAAAAAAATACGTTGGCAAAACTTTCCCTCCCTTTTGGTGTTTTTTTTTGTTGGCGCCAATGTGGTTTCAATAGCTTTTGCCAACGCGGTCTTAGTTACGTCTGTAAAACTAGCATTTTCCGACACTAATTGCCAACGCAGTCCAAATATGTGTTGGAAATAAGACTTTTGCCAACGGAAATTTTCACTGCATCGGTAAATAGTGTCGGGAAATGTGCAGTTTGTTGTAGTGTTTAAAAAAAGAATTACAACTCAAAAGACCCAGAGTTTTGTCCAATCCATGAATTTAGCCCACACTAAAATACCTAACAAAGCTCCAAGTCATGGGTAGCGTATCTCTTCTCGTGTTCTTTCAACTGTCTTGACCCGTAGGCCACTACCTTTCCCTCCTGCATGAGTACGTAACCCAATCCAACACCTAAAGCATCTGTAAAAATCACAAACCCACCAGTCCCTGAACGTAAAGTAAGCATAGGGGTTGTGGTCAGTCTGGTCTTCAGCTCTTAAAAGTTTGCTTCACACTACTCTGTCCACACAAAAAGTAACATCTTTCCTTGTCAATTTAGTCAATGGAGTTGCAATAATGAAGAATCTCTTCACAAATCTTCTGTAATACTCTGCCAAACCCTAAAAACTCGTAATTTCTGCCACTGTCATCGGACTCTCCCAACTAACATTAACGGCTTCGATCTTTGTTGGATCCACTTCCAAACCTTCGTTAGAGATGTTGTGTCCAAGAATAGACACTTGCTCAAGCCAAAACTCACACATGTTCAGCTTGGCATAGAGCTAATTCTCTCTCAAGATCTGCAATGAAGCTCTCAAATGCTCTACATGATCATTTCTGGACAATTGTTGGAAGTAGGTGGGCCTTGTGGATAGATTTTTCGAACTTTTGACCCACTTGACTCAGGGATCCAGTACCCACAAGGCTATAAACCATATCCAGGATGCAATCCCTCCATATCATCAATCATGTACAGCAATAAAACATATCTAAAAGATAGAAATTAGCAACACCATGCAACCAAAATAACCCACAACAAATAGAAAAGCAGATTATACCTTTGGAGCCCGGTAGTGCTCTATTGGAGAAGAAGACAATTAGCTTAAACAAGAACTCTTCTTTGAAGCAAATTAGGATCTCCAAGATCTTGTTGTCTTGCACGCTATGACCCACTATCAGATCTCTTTTCTCAAGAAGATTGGTGGAAACTTCAAAAGAAAACCCAACTAGAAGCTCTGAGGAACTAGAAAAGAAAGAGACAAAAGGGAGGTGTGCAACAATTGTACAAAAAAGAGGGTTGGGTGTGAATTCCAAGCATAAACACATAATCAGAGGTGGAATTCCTAAAATCCTTATTTGAAATGAAGTCATAATCTGTGTATCCGACTAGGATTATCTCATCACTGCCATAAATCAACATGTAATCTCTAGTCCTTCTCAAGTATTTGTAAATACACTTTATAGCAGTCCAATGTTTAGATCCTGGATTAGACTGATATCTACTGACTACGCCCACTACATGACAGATATTCAGTCTAGTACATAACATAGCATACATGAGGCTACCAACAGCCGAAGCGTATGGCATCGACCTCATCTGCTCATTTTCCTCAGGTGTCTTAGGACACTGTTCCTTGGAAAGGTGCACTCCATGCCTGAAAAGTGTAATACCTTTCTTGGAGTCTTGCATAGCAAACCGTACTAGTACCTTATCTGTGTATGCAAATTGGGATAAGCCAACCATCCTATTTTTCCCGATCTCGATGGAGTTTGATCCATAAGATGTAGCTATCTTCTCCCAAGTCCTTCATATCAAAAGTCTTAGCTAACCAAACTTTCATTGTTGACAACATCCCTATGTCTTTCCCGAGGAGTAGGATGTCGTCAACATAGAAAATCAGAAAGACTACCCTGTCACCTTCACTTTTCATGTACACACATGACTCATCTGGATTTTGACAAAAACCAAATGACTTGATTGCCTCGTCAAAACGGATGTTCCAGCTTCGGGATGCCTGCTTCAGTCCATAAATGGACTTTTGTAGCATGCAAACATTTTGCTCTTGGTTTTTAGCTACAAAACCGTCTAGCTGCACCATTGTCTTCTTCAAGATGGCCGTTTAGAAACGTCGTCTTGACATCCATTTTCCAAATCTTGTAATTGAGATGAGCCGCAATGGATAAGAGTATCCAAAAGGATTTGAGCATGGCTACCGGCGAGAAGTTTTCCCCATAATCGATGCCCTTTTTCTGAGTATACCCTTTCGCAACAAGCCTAGCCTTAAAGGTCTCTACTCTACCATCTGCTCCTCTTTTTCTCTTGTAGACCCACTTGCACTCAATAGGTTTAATATTGGCAGGCAAGTCCACATGTGTCCAGACCTGATTGGAGTACATAGACTCCATCTCTGTTAGTTTATGGTCTCAATACCAATGGTATATGATGTAATAAATTGATTAATTTCTTTATTTATCAATACTATTCATGCTTTTCCTTTCACGACATGAATGGTGTTTTATATACTTGCACATAACTAATACAAATGACATAATGGTTCATGAGATGAACCGGAGTCCATAAGTATATTAGATGTAATACATGTGTATAGATGAGATCCACATACAGGAGATATGTATTACATATCTTATACTTAAATTATCTTGATACTGAGTACCTCGGTGATTTGGGTACTTGATTGTAGAGCTGTGGGAACATTCAATGGTCAAGATGGAATCTATCTTTAATATCCCCTTGTGCCAATTAATGGATTTATCATTGGTAAGTGCGCACCCATTCCGATTAAGAGTTAATTGGATCGGTACCAAATGATCATTATAATTAATTGGGGCTCAAGGATATTAAGATATGGATCTAATTTGGTGGACAGGTCCATTTGATCTATGGATATAGATGGAGAGGCCTACTTGTGGTACTGTGGAAGTTTAGGGTCTTCATTGTAATTTATTCCTAAGACTAGAGTGCAATTGCATCTATATAGTGGAGTTATTTGCAATTAACTGTGGGCCTGGATTGCACATGAGATGTGGGGTCGCGTGTCCTAGTTGGAGCCAGCTTTCTAAAGAATCCCTAGTGGTCCCCACGCTAGCCTAATTTATTAGAAAGATACTAATTCTACTTGAACTCTAAAAGGAAGGTTACTATTTCTATTTGAAGTGAGACTTCTAATAGTGGTAATGGTAAGCTACTAATTATTAATGGAAGTAGGACTTCTATTTTAATTAGAAAGGAGAAAGCTACTAATTGTTGTTGATGGAACGCGCTCCAGCGTCCCCGGGGCGCTACCGGGAGTCGGCGGACGTGGGAGTCCGTTTGGTCCGATCCTTTCACCCCCGGGGGGCGGAGCGTGCATCAACGCTTTTGGGTGTTTGGGTGGGTGTGCCAGATTTTCTGTTTTACTTGGAATTGCAAGTGATAATCCGGAGATCAATCTTCGCAAGTAAAAAAGGAAATCAACTTCTTTTCAAGTTTCCATTGCATATATATTTAAGAAAAGAGACAGTTTTTTATTTTGCCGTAAAAGGCGATTTTTTTGGCATTTATAGCCGATTTGTGGCGTTTATAGCCGATTTGTGGCGTTTATAGCCGATTTACAATTCTCATCAATAACGAAAGACAAGAGTTGTGTTTTTTTGTCTCTTTAAAATAAAATACAAAATACAATGAAAAGCGAGAAAGGAAGAATCTAACTCTTCAGGAGATTGTGGGAGGGACCCGTTTAGATTGACGGTCGCGAGTCATGTATGGACTCCACCATCATCCATGCAAATGAGAACGTCGGATGCTTGATTTCGCTTGGCTTGGCTATATCCTCATATTTTTAGAGAACAAAGACCGAGAGAAGGTCTTATGTTCAATAAAAAAGCCGAGTAGACGGGCTGAAGAGCCCTGTCTAAGCCACTTTTGCTGAAGTAGAAGGTAAAGGACCTTGGGGGGGAGTGCCCCCCCAAGGGACTTTTGTCACCTTGTAGTGGAGGCTGCTGCGGAATTCCGACAGAGGTTTCTCTCTCTCTGAGCTTCTGGATTTCTAGAGCAGGAATTGCTGATAATTTCTGGATCCTTCTCCCCCTCCTGGAATGCTTGGAGGGGACTCCTATTTATAGGCCTTTTGGTAGCCTTTAGGAGTGATTTATGAGCCTTTATGGTAATAAAGCTCATTAAGGGAGGAGTTACAAGTTTAATTGCTTTTTGTTTTGTAACTCCTGACCCTTGGATTTCATTGGCCGGAGGAGAGTCATGGGCATTTAATCGCCTTTAATCTCCATTATGTTAGGAGTTTCATGGCTTGAATGCCATGATTGCTTGGACTTGTAACTCCTGAACGGAGGCTTCTGATTGGGCCGTTCAAGATAATGGGTTAATGACCGCATTAACTTGCCATAAACGGGCCAATTGATTGCACTAAGTGGCCACCTTGGTAGCTGAAGAGTCGCGGGCCATGTTGCGTCTCTTGGAATTCCCTTTGCGATGATCATCGATGGATCCTTATGTAAATCAACATCAGATGATCATGTAGTTTCAGACATTGGTTGATACCAGCGGGCCGGCAGCATCTGTCCAGTCGATTTCGCGATCGGGCGGGCAGAAAGTGCACTTTTTGGTTGTTCAGCTGGCGATCAACGAAGTTTTTGAAGTTCTTGGAAGGATTCCTGTGATCTTGGCGAATATCGGCGAATTTGGAGCCTCAAAAGTCTGAATCTGGAAAAATCACAGGGACAGAACAACTCGTCTCGCGAAAATGGACGAAACGGGGGGTCCCGGGGCGAAATCGGCGCCCCGGACCTCCCAGGGTCGCCGGCCCCATGGTCGCCGGCGACCATGGCCCAGGGTCGCAGGCCTGGCCCAGGGTCGCGGGGCTCTGCGACCCTGGGGGGAAAATTGCTTCCCGGGGCCCGTTTCTGGCCGTTTTTCGTCGTTTTTCGCTTCCGTTTTTTTTGTTTGTTTTCTATGACATTTCTCCACACTTTTGGCTTGATTTCCCTCTGAAAAACATGATGAGAATCCTTGCAAATTGGTTTGCAAAGTTTCCGATTTTCCGGGAAAAGCCGAGCGCAGAACTGCTGATTTTCCGCCAAAAGCTGAAACAGGGTCAAACGATGTCGGAATGACCTGAAATTTGAGGTGAAGCTTCTTGAGCATTAAATAAGACCAACCATGGGCTTTCGTTTGAGTTTTGAAGCCGTTTGGGGTCATGCAAATGCTTGCCTTTGATTTCACCGCGAGGGAAATGCCGAGCTTTGACTTTCGGTCAAACGATGTCCGATTGACCTTTGATTTCACCGCAAGGGAAATGCCGAGCTTTGACTTTCGGTCAAACGATGTCCGATTGACCTGAAATTCGACGAGGAGCCTATTGGAGTCATTTTGAGATGATCCGCAAGCTCCGAATTAGGTGCCATGGTCCCGGGGTGGTCCGCCGCCGGGAGCTGCTGCTTAGCTGTTGGAGAAGTGAAGTTAGGCCAAATGATGTCGGAATGGCCCGAAACTTCATGTGTACCTCTCTTTTGGTTGTTTTGAATGACCTTGCAGTTTTTGTTTGATTCTGACAAGATCTGATGCTTGAAGTGGCGCCTGCCTATTTTTGGTAGGATGCGGCTCCATGTAGCTTTTGGTGTAAAGAGGCAAAGTGACATTTTTGGTGTCAACAGTTGTAGAAGTAAGACTTCTATGGCAACAATTAAGGGAGATGTTTACTAATTTGTAATGGGAGTTAAACTTCTATTTCAAATAGGAAAAGAGGAGTTATGGAGGGCTATAAATAGAGGAATAATCATCTCAAATTCATGCATAACACATAGAGCACTTTCAGCCCCCTTGTGCAAGAGTTGTACAAGTCTTCTTCTTCTAAAAGTTCCCTTCTCTTTCACCTTTGGTTCCTTAGAGTTACTAGTAGGGTTTTCTCTTGAGGATTCCACCATCTTCTTGAGAAAAGAGATCTAATACGGGACATAGCGTGGAAGATCAAAAGGAGTTGAAGATTCTGAATTGGATTGTGAAGTTGTTCATCATCAAAATAAAGAACTCAAATCCTCCATTAGAGCACATCAAAGCTCCAAAGGTATATCTACATCCTTGCATGTTGTGGATTTCGTGGTAGCATGTTTATGTGATGTTTTCTATTTTATAGATAGTATATGTTGCTATACATGGCTATGAGATTGAGGGAATTGCATCCTGGATTGGGTTTGTTGCATTCTAGACAATTGAGCCCTGCATTAAGTGGGTCAAAATTTTTCGAAACCTGTCTCGAAGGCCCACCTGTATTCCAACAATTGGTATCAGAGCCTAACCTCATCTCTAATCATGTTAGACCAGCAAGCTTGCTCTGATCTTTGCATGAGTTGTGAAGAATATGAAGCAAGGGCTATGTAAGGATCAATTTTAATGGATTTGCTTGGTTTGATAGTAAATTCATGTTTGGATAGTCACAAAAGGGTTTAATAATGATGGAAGGATGGTAGGAAGCCATTGGAACACTTTGGAAGTGATTTGGGGAAGAATGGACACGAAATAGAAAACCCAAGTTGCAGAAATTCGTCAGTCCGATCGACCTGGCCCCGTGCTCGGTCGACCGGCTGACTTGCAGGCCGATCGGCCGGGACCCTGGCCGGTCGACCGGGACTTCTGTGCAGAATGCTGCAGAAACTGATTTTTCAAGTTTCGGGTCTACTTTTACTTCCTATTTTTCCAGCATTATTTGGCAGCGTATTTTTGTGATTTGTATGGTTATATGAGATACTAACTTGCAGATGATAATGTCCTCTCCATATGGCCCACAAGTCTTTTGCTTTCTATTTATGGTGATTGGTTTATTTAAGGCTAAATGTAAAGGGCGTCATGGTTTCCTTGGTTTCCCGTGAAAGGGCAAGGCATGATGAATTTCCCTATAGCCCTTTTATTTCCATGTTTAGATTACCATGTAAGTATCATAATTGAGGCATAGGAATTTATGTAATTTTTCTTAAATTTGTAAATTCTGGCGATGTCCGAGACGAAGATGGAAAGCGATGTTGGACTCCTAATCAAAGAGTTTGAAGATTACCAAGAGAGTTCTGGAGTTTCCCAAAGAGTTTGAGGAATTCCAAAGTTTTGGAAAGTCTAGAAGTCCAAGAAGTCTATTCCGCTTGGGCCATGTGGAGGAGAGGACTAGTTTCTATTTTTGCAATTTCTATTTATGGATGCATGCTTAAATTAGAATTTTTCCAGATCTGATCCAAACATAGCAAGTTACTAAAAATTGGTCAAATCAAATTAATTTTTGGAAAGAGTTCTAATTAGTGTTGATGACCCATGAGATGGACACATTGGTAACACTAATTTAGAAACTAGACTTTCCTTAAAATAACTTGACTTGGAACCAATCTTAGATCATATCATGAGATGATTTGATGTTCATATGTATACATGTGGGCCCTAATACCTTACAAAGAAATCCTCAATTCTAAAATATTAAGTGGGAGCGGGGCATTTATATTTAGAAATCCCCATGGTTTTCCACCATAGGTCCATTGTAAGGAAAGTATTAGCCTTGCGCCATCTCGAGTATGGCCGTTCCCCACGGAGGGCTTTTACTTGTCTGGTTACTAGATATGGATCTCCTATGGATAGTGTTGGTGAGACGGGGCGGGGGCCCACTCCCCAAGGAGGAGCTGCTCGCAACGGTTGTCATGCAATGCTAGTTGGTGGGTCACACTTAACTAAAATAATGATGTTGTATCCCCAAGGATTTGCCTCATCTATTTTAGAAACCGAAGTTAATCGGGAGTCATTCATCATTTGGTATGAGATACCTAGATAATAATGAATGAAGGGAATCATGGAAAGTTAATCTTAATCCTAATTTTGACCAACTTTGATCCGCACCAATCTAGGTGGTATTCACACTCCCCAAGGAGGCATACCATGGGGATTGGGATCCCGATGTATTCTGAATTTAATGGTTAAGAGGATTCCATATAAATTTGGTAGAATACTAAACCCTAATGTCATTTAAAATTCATTAATTGAATGTATGGTTATGTGCTACAGTATTTTCAGCATGAATTCAAACAATTTCAATCCACTTGCGACCATCCTCAACCAGAATAAATTAGTGGGATCCAACTATGTAGACTGGAAACGAAACCTGGATATTGTCCTGACAGCTTCAGGATATAAATATGTCCTTACCAACCCCCCCCCCCCCCCCCTTAATGAGCCATTACCAGAAGCATCACAGGAAGAAAAGGAACTTTACACCAAGTGGGCCAAAGACGATGAGATGTCCAGATGCTATATACAGGAATCTATGTCTAGTGTTTTGCAACACCAACATCAATCCATTAAGACTGCATATGATATTATATCAAACTTAAAGGAGATGTTTGCGGAACAGGGCATGCCTGCTAGACAAGCTGCTATGAGGGTGCTTATAAGCACCAAGATGGCTGAAGGCACACCAGTACAGGACCATATGTTGAAAATGATGGACTCATTGAATGAGTTAGATGTACTGGGGGCTGCGATTGATGCAGAATCACAGATTGACATAATCCTTGAGTCGCTACCAGAGTCATTCAATAATTTCAAGGTCAATTACAACATGAATAAAATGAATCTGACTCTGGCTGAGTTGTCTAGCCACCTGGTGGTGACTGAAGTCATTATGAAGAAAAAGCCAACTGCCCTGATGACAGAAAAGTCATTTGCCAAGTCCAAACCAAAAGGCAAAGGGCGGAAAGGCAAGAAGAAATCAGTTCCGAAGGGCCCGAATGTGGAGAATGGACCTAATGGTGGTGTTGGCAAGGCTAAGGGAGCAGGGACAAAAGGAAAGTGTTTCCATTGTGGTATGACAGGACATTGGAAGAGAAATTGTCCAGAATATCTGTCTAAAAAGAAGACCTCAGGTATGATTGAGTCACTTGTTACTGAAGTTAGTTTTGAAACTAGTACTTCAGAATCTTGGTGTGTGGACTCCGGGGCAACTAATCACATATGTAATTCGTTGCAGGGGTTCAGGGAAACCAGGAAACTCAGTGACGGCGAAATCATTGTCAACCTAGGATCTGATGCTAAGGCGGATGCGGTCTCAGTAGGAGTTATTACTTTATGTTTTCAAGATAATAAGTTGGTTTTGTCAGACACTCTATATGTACCGTCTTTAAGGCGGAATTTAATTTCAGTTTCTAGTTTGGTGAATAAAAGTTATTCTATTACTTTTGGTACTGAAGTTGTCATAAAGAGAAACGGTACTTTTATATGTTCTGGCATGGTAACCAATGAGCTTTATCTATTAACTCCTACAATGTATGAGATACATGATACCGAAATAATTAATAGACCATCATTAAAGAGAAAGTCACCTTCATCTAATCCAACAAAACTTTGGTACTTCAGGCTAGGTTATATAAACCTAAATAGGATTAACAGGCTAGTGAAAGATGGTATCTTGCCTTCATTGGTTGTAGAACCAATGCCTGTTTGTGAGTCCTGTCTGGAAGGCAAAATGACCAAAGGACCATTTTCATCCAAGGGCAATAGGGCCAAAGATTTATTGGAATTAGTACATACTGATGTGTGTGGGCCCATTAATGTAAGAGCCAGAGGAGGATATGAGTACTTCATCACTTTCACAGATGATTACTCAAGATATGGATACATATATCTTATGCACTGCAAGTCCGAGGCTTTTGAAAAGTTCAAAGAGTTTCGAGTGGAAGCAGAAAAGCAATAAGGTAAAAGTATCAAGACTCTTCGATCAAATCGAGGAGGAGAATATCTGTCTGGAGATTTTATGACACACTTATCAGAAAATGAGATTTTATCCCAGTTGTATGCTCCTGGTATGCCTCAACAGAATGGAGTAGCGGAAAGAAGGAACCAGACTCTTTTAGATATGATTAGATCTATGTTGAGTTTCTCAGGATTACCTATATCCTTTTTGACACGCCCCCAAACCAAGAACCTCGGGGCGCGCGAATGGGATTAAGCATAAATATATTTTTCTTTCTCCCAAGATCCGCGTGAGTGAAGACGACACATTCCAATACACTCTGAATATTTGCAGAAGCTTTCGGGGTATTACGACCCGGAGTTCGTGGCCATCGGATTCCGCGTCGCACTCAACCTCTAGCATATAGCTATTATATCAAGAACCATATCAGACTGGAGTAACCATCATAACAAAGTACAGAGCTGACAGTAACAGGATATTACATTCCCATATGTGTTCCAGTTACAATTATCAATGTGCATTAATTAAGAATCCCAAGAAAATGCTAATAAAGACATACAATAACAAGTTAATAACCACTACCCATATGTGATGCAACTCCAGTGTCAAGCTCAATGTCTACATGACATAGCCGACAAAACGACCTGCAACTCCATGGGGATCCGAACCCTAGAGGGGGGGTGAATAGGGTGAGCTCCTTTTATGACCAATTTTAACAATTTTAACTTCTTTAAAACAAACTAGTCACAAGTGATGATTATCAAACAATATGCGGAAGCTTAAGGAAAACAATCACCACAAAGCAAGCACCATCACACAAGGATTTATAGTGGTTCGGCCTCAATGCCTACATCCACTACCGGCTTGTGATCCAACACCCCACCGGATTTCCACTATTTATGCTTTTCAATAGGCTAAGCAATAACCTTTACAATATGCTTTCCAAGGCTAAGCAATAACCTTACAATGATGTTTTTCAAGGCTTAACATCAACCTATACACTATGCTTTTATAGGCTAAGCAATAACCTCTTCAACCAAAGGTTGGTTATCTCACTAATTTAGTGTCTAACATACACTTGATGGAGATTCAATTAAGCTCATTACATTGCCTCTTAAATAGGCGGATATGGAAGTGAAATACAAATACACACTCACACTATGAATGCAAAGTTGAAAACAAATGAAGTGTGTGTGTGTGGTCCTCAATCATTTTGAAAATGAAAGCTCATAAATGTAAGCCTAAGGCTTTTGAAAGTTTTAGCTCAAAAACATTTATGATTGAGGAAGAATGCAATCACATGTTAAAAGTAACAACTTGTTAATGAAATCAAAGTTACACAAGTTGTATGAAATGGATTAGCTCTAAACATGTGATGCATAGGGATGTCAATCAAATCACCATGTAGCTCATAAAACATAAAATTAGATTTGATTGAAAAGAGGGGACAAATCATATGTAATTATAAAGACAACTTGAAAAAGATTTACCAATCAAAGCAAGGCAAGTTGTGAAACATTAAAACAATAATACACATATGATTTGTAATGATGTTGAATCCAAAACATAAGATACATTTGAGAGAGATTTTCTTATGATGGAAAAACAACAACCAATGATTCAACAAAGTATATGAATCATGTTACATATTTCATTAACATGATCTACTTAGATTTACCAAAGATAAAGTACTACTTTGATGAATCAATGGTGATGTATCCAAAACAATAGATCTATTCAAAATATAACACATGCTAAGGATACAACACATCATAGGTTAACATGTTACAAAGATTTACCAATGATAAAACAAAACATGAAAACATATGATTTGTAAAGAAGTTGAATCCAAAACATAAGTTAGTTTTGAGAGAGATGTTCTTATGATGGAAAACAACAACCAAAGATTCAACCAAGTATATGGATCATGTTACATATGATTTACCAAAGTTCTTTCATTAACATGATCTACTTTGATTTACCAATTCAAGTACTACTTGGATTGAATCATATGGTGTTGTGTCCAAAATAATAAATCAACTCAAAACATAACATATGTTAAGGACACAACACAAACATAGTTTATCATGCTAGAAATGATTTACCAAAAATAAAACAAAGCATGAAAACATATGATTAAGAAAGGAAGAGCCTACTTGGTGGTTTAACTTCATTAATCCAAGCTTTAGCTTTCCTAATCTTCCCCTTCATCCCTTGGTTCTTTTCCCTTTTGATATGCCTCAATACCTCTCAAGGAGGGGCTTAAAAATCCCAACATTTGGAAAGGGAAAGAACTCCTTTTTATAGCCAAAACAGCCCCAACGGCTAGTTTAGCCGGTTGACCGGCCATGACAGGCCGGTTGACCGGCCAAGCACAACGGTCATAAAAAGAGCCGTTGTGCCAGCCCGGTTGACCTGCCCTGTGTGGCCGGTTAACCGGGCCTCTTGGCCGGTTGACCGGGCCTGCCCAGAATTTCCCATTTTTTGGGTTTCTTGAAGATTTTCTTTGGGGATCTTTTGGGCCATTAAAATCAAGCATTTTCACATGTTTTAAATCATTCTAAGATGTATAAAAACATGAAACAAAAAGCCTAAAAGGATTCAAAGACTTTTAAAACAAAGGCTTGCTTGATTTCTTGTAAACTCTTTCTTAAAACAAATGCATCCAAGATAAAAACCAAAACATGCATAAATCAATACTTTTACAAATCTTAAAAGCAATGCATGAATAAAACAAGATTTCAAGTTTATCTAAAACAATGCATATGTGTGTGAATCAAATGATGCTAGAATGAAATGCATCCATCAAATTGCAATCTAGAAAATTCCTAACAATCTCCCCCTTTGCAATTTGATGGCAAACACACTCACCACTGAAATTACACACTAAGTCTTCAGCTCCCCCTCAGCTGGACAAGGCTTGAAATCTTCTTGGATGCTTCTTCTCATAGCTTGGGCTCTTGGGCTTCAATCTTCATGATGCTTGGAGCTTGATCAACCTTCAAGCTTTCTTTCTTCTTTCTTTCTTTATCCAAGCATCTCTTTTAGCTTCCAAGCTTTCTTTCTTCTATTAGCTCTCCCCCTTTGACCATGCCTCTTTCTCCCTTTGGCAAGGTATGCATTCTCTCCCTTTGTAGAAGATCATACACAACTCTCCCATTTGGAAGCTTGGACATTCTCTTCACCCTTTTGAGAACTTGCATATTTTCTCCCCCTTTGCCATTAAATTGCAAAGGTACCTACACACATGAAACAAAGAAAATACCATTAGTAGCACCTGTTAACAAATGAAATCGAAAATGAAATACATAACAGGCTATCATGTGAGGTAGTAGTCTCTAAGGGCTCAAAGGCAATCCAAGGGTCAATTTGATCAAAACTAATACTTCCTATGAAGGTTTACACTCCCCCTCAATCCATTATCTCCTTTTGTCAAACTTTTGACAAAGATTTAACTATTAGGTACAAGAAGAAGATGGTTTAACCAAGTGAGGGTCAACTTCAAGGAAAGGATTAGATTCATATAACTATAAAGCTCAATATGATCAAATTACCAAAAGAGAGCTAGGTCTAAAGAGAAAAGCAATCATGGATATCAATTGGACAAACAAAGAATACCAATTGAGATTTAGGATATGACTATTAAATCAATCACTCTAAAATGGATTTAAAAGTATGACTATTAAGAGAAATCCAAATTAGAGCTATCCATGATATGGGGTTTACTCAAACATAGCATCAATCAATATAACTATGGAAAGCATATGCTATGAAAGTTTTGAAATCATTTCATTCAATCAATAGATATGACTTATTAAAGTGCAAGAATGAGTGAAATGAAATTCAATCATGAAGCCAACCTCAACTAATAACCAACCAATATTATGAACACATAAACATGGTGGTCAAGAGATATACCTATATGAGCAAAGGAGGTGGCAACATGAACATTATGATGCTAATGGTGTGTGACATGGAACAATCATATTACTTATCAAGTTCAATCCAATGCACACAAGATTTATCACATTCACAAGAAATCAAATCAATCAAACATTATACCAATAGAATCCAATTGAATTTGATAACATGATAAAGAGCAAGAATGTGACAAAATTCCATCAAGCATCATAAGTGCATATTCATCACTTTTAAAGATATAACTATAGAGCATAGTGATGAACAAGATAAATTGCAATGCAAAGAATATTACTTGGTAATGCATGCAATTTCCAAAGTGTCAAAATCATATGAATTCAACATCTAAGATATCCATCAAACATATAGAAATATGAGAAATGGGTTTCAAAGAGTTTCATATGATTAAGAACACTACTATGAAGTTGAAACATGTATAAGAATGACATCATTTAGAAAATACACATGAATCAACATCATAACCATCCAAATAGAAATGACTATAAGGCATAGAGGATGGATTAGAGTTCTAGTATGGTTTCAACAAATATAATCAATACCACAACCATACTTAGAACGATTTGACATTTGCATAGAGAGGATCAATCAACATTCAAGATCTAACTCATACCAATCATCAAAAGGAATATTACTATTTAAGCACAAGAAGGTATGAAGTTGAAGGGATCAATGAAACCCTTTGGATCAATCTATCATGTGACATTTTCACTCTTAGCAAATGTACTAAGCTTACAATGCAATGGGAAAAGATATGAGGTTTATACCAAATGAACTTAGCACATAAAATCACATATGTACTTAAAAAGCTCAAATACAAGATTTTACTATAAAGCACATAAACACTCATTAATTTGCATTAATAAAACTATATACCAAAAAAAGGCACAAACATGCAAATCAATGAAATCATATCCAACCATGCAATGTAAGACAACAAAATCAATTTGCATAAAGAATGTCACTAAATGAGCAAAGATGCAAATTGTTTGTAAAAATTATTTCCTTCCAAAAGATATAATCATAGTTAGGCACAAGGAAATAAATTTAAGGAAAATGCTTCTAGAAATATAACTAATAAAGCTTAGAACATTTTCCAAAGTTTTTCAAATCACTTCAATGTATGAAATTCCAACAAAGAATCATTTATAGAATTAAGAGCAAGTGATTTTGAAAAACAAGAAGTGTACTATTGTAAAGTTTTCAATTTTTAAAAACAATAGACACTTACAAATTTTCCATATCAAAAGATATAACTTGTAAATCAATGGAAAACTAAAGTTGCTTCAAATCATTTGATATGCAAAAAGGATCTAACTATTGACAATCATCAAATGATTTTCCAACATCAATTGATCATGAAAAACTAGCTATGAAAGCATTTGTAATCACAATCAATTGATCATGAATAGATAAGCACTACAAGAGATATAACTATATGATCAAAATGCAAATCCATCATGAAAGTATTGCAATCAAAGGATTTTGAAAACCATGAGATATAACTTTAAAAGTTCATGAAGGCAAAATCAAATGATCACAAAGAAACATTGCATTTTAAAAGATGTGACTTTAAAGAAACAAAATGCAAATGTATTATGACCAACAAAAAGATATAACTAAAAAGCATAGGTTGGTCTAGGGGTATCAAGGCCTTAAGGTTACTCAAATAGTCTACCTTTGAAAATACACCTAAGGTCTTGAAAAGGTTGTCCATGAGAGAACACTTTGAGGACTCACCAACTCTTAAAGATATAACTTGAAAAAGACTAAGAGTGGTGCAATGAGGCTAGGGAAAATTCATTTTCAAATATAGTGGAAATCTTTAAAAAGATATGCAATAAATAAACACAACACTAGGGTTCAAATCTAGCAAGGATCAACTCCGGGTTGTTAAGCCCTAAAATGGAGTAACCCTCTCTGATACCACTTGTAAGTCCATGGGGATCCGAACCCTAGAGGGGGGGTGAATAGGGTGAGCTCCTTTTATGACCAATTTTAACAATTTTAACTTCTTTAAAACAAACTAGTCACAAGTGATGATTATCAAACAATATGCGGAAGCTTAAGGAAAACAATCACCACAAAGCAAGCACCATCACACAAGGATTTATAGTGGTTCGGCCTCAATGCCTACATCCACTACCGGCTTGTGATCCAACACCCCACCGGATTTCCACTATTTATGCTTTTCAATAGGCTAAGCAATAACCTTTACAATATGCTTTCCAAGGCTAAGCAATAACCTTACAATGATGTTTTTCAAGGCTTAACATCAACCTATACACTATGCTTTTATAGGCTAAGCAATAACCTCTTCAACCAAAGGTTGGTTATCTCACTAATTTAGTGTCTAACATACACTTGATGGAGATTCAATTAAGCTCATTACATTGCCTCTTAAATAGGCGGATATGGAAGTGAAATACAAATACACACTCACACTATGAATGCAAAGTTGAAAACAAATGAAGTGTGTGTGTGTGGTCCTCAATCATTTTGAAAATGAAAGCTCATAAATGTAAGCCTAAGGCTTTTGAAAGTTTTAGCTCAAAAACATTTATGATTGAGGAAGAATGCAATCACATGTTAAAAGTAACAACTTGTTAATGAAATCAAAGTTACACAAGTTGTATGAAATGGATTAGCTCTAAACATGTGATGCATAGGGATGTCAATCAAATCACCATGTAGCTCATAAAACATAAAATTAGATTTGATTGAAAAGAGGGGACAAATCATATGTAATTATAAAGACAACTTGAAAAAGATTTACCAATCAAAGCAAGGCAAGTTGTGAAACATTAAAACAATAATACACATATGATTTGTAATGATGTTGAATCCAAAACATAAGATACATTTGAGAGAGATTTTCTTATGATGGAAAAACAACAACCAATGATTCAACAAAGTATATGAATCATGTTACATATTTCATTAACATGATCTACTTAGATTTACCAAAGATAAAGTACTACTTTGATGAATCAATGGTGATGTATCCAAAACAATAGATCTATTCAAAATATAACACATGCTAAGGATACAACACATCATAGGTTAACATGTTACAAAGATTTACCAATGATAAAACAAAACATGAAAACATATGATTTGTAAAGAAGTTGAATCCAAAACATAAGTTAGTTTTGAGAGAGATGTTCTTATGATGGAAAACAACAACCAAAGATTCAACCAAGTATATGGATCATGTTACATATGATTTACCAAAGTTCTTTCATTAACATGATCTACTTTGATTTACCAATTCAAGTACTACTTGGATTGAATCATATGGTGTTGTGTCCAAAATAATAAATCAACTCAAAACATAACATATGTTAAGGACACAACACAAACATAGTTTATCATGCTAGAAATGATTTACCAAAAATAAAACAAAGCATGAAAACATATGATTAAGAAAGGAAGAGCCTACTTGGTGGTTTAACTTCATTAATCCAAGCTTTAGCTTTCCTAATCTTCCCCTTCATCCCTTGGTTCTTTTCCCTTTTGATATGCCTCAATACCTCTCAAGGAGGGGCTTAAAAATCCCAACATTTGGAAAGGGAAAGAACTCCTTTTTATAGCCAAAACAGCCCCAACGGCTAGTTTAGCCGATTGACCGGCCATGACAGGCCGGTTGACCGGCCAAGCACAACGGTCATAAAAAGAGCCGTTGTGCCAGCCCGGTTGACCTGCCCTGTGTGGCCGGTTAACCGGGCCTCTTGGCCGGTTGACCGGCCACACATGGCCGGTTGACCGGGCCTGCCCAGAATTTCCCATTTTTTGGGTTTCTTGAAGATTTTCTTTGGGGATCTTTTGGGCCATTAAAATCAAGCATTTTCACATGTTTTAAATCATTCTAAGATGTATAAAAACATGAAACAAAAAGCCTAAAAGGATTCAAAGACTTTTAAAACAAAGGCTTGCTTGATTTCTTGTAAACTCTTTCTTAAAACAAATGCATCCAAGATAAAAACCAAAACATGCATAAATCAATACTTTTACAAATCTTAAAAGCAATGCATGAATAAAACAAGATTTCAAGTTTATCTAAAACAATGCATATGTGTGTGAATCAAATGATGCTAGAATGAAATGCATCCATCAAATTGCAATCTAGAAAATTCCTAACAAAGAAAAGCACTCATCTCGGGGCGAAGAAGTCTGAACCTGAGTACCAAAAGTAGTAGGTCAGACACGACGGTCTGGCAGGTGGATGAAAAGATAATAAATCTACTGAAGAATAAAACATGTGATAAATCACGCTATTTGGTCAAATGCTGCATATAATTAAACGGTTGCAAAATCGTGGATCTCCTGACAAATCATGTATTCGTTTCAAGCATGGGCAAAACATGGAGATCTACCAAGACATATGCTCATTTACATAATCTATAAAAGCATAGATATTTGACAATCGGGTGTTCATTTAAAACGGGTGTAACCATAGAGATCTGGCAAAACCGATGTTCATTTGAAACATATGTAAATGCAGGAATATTTAACAAATCGGGTATTTATTTAAAACAAGTGTAAACCTAGGGATCTGGCAAAACAAGTGTCATTTAAAACATATTTAAAAGCACGGGTATTTAACAAATCAAGTATTCATTTAAGACATGTAAAAACATAGGGATCTAGCAAAACACGTGTCATTTAAAACATATTTAAAAGCACGGGTATTTAACAAATCGGGTATTCATTTAAAACGTGTGTGTGTACAAGGAACGGGAAACAATATAACAATAATTGAATTTACCTTGGAAAATATTAACACCTGTTTAAATAATAACTTTCATAAAAGAAATGAATCATTTACCGGAAAACAAATAAGCAATATACAACATGTAGGGTATCCAAGGAATCGGGGACTAGCAAGATGGCAATCACACGAAGCTAATTCCTCTATCACTAAAGTGATAGAGCAATAACTAGGCACTGATCTCAGTCACTCGAGGTGAGGAGAAACAGTGGATCTCATAAATACATATACTATACATGACCACGGTAGCGAGCCGGGCATCGGGAACCACAGTAGCAATCTGCGGCATTGGGACAAGACCACGGTAATAACCGGGTAGCGGGATCCAAACTGCAGCTGGCGGGACAAGAGGGGGATCTCCAAGTCGGTGGATCAGACCAACAGGGTTATCCAAGCTTAGTGGTGCTGACTAATAGGTCAAATAACAAATCGAGACATATGCAAATAAATCAAGTACAATTAAATAAACGGGCAGGACGGGGGTGCTCAAGGGCACACTATCATTTCATGTCGAGCAATACATTTCGGGACAAGTAACTGTTGCCAGTGTAACTTCGATGCTTTAGGGAAAATAAGTCATGTAATATAAATCTAGGGAACAGTGAAATACAGTAAACATTTAAGATTTCGGGAAAGTGTCGAGTTCAAGATTTCTTTGAAGTGAATAGGGATCCCGTATGTCAATCTAATAACAATTTGGTACTCTTTGAGTTTGGGGACATTCCGGGCTCCCTATAGACTTTGAATTTTCAAAACTTCAAATGACATCTTCGTGATGTGGTTTCTTTCTCCAATGGCCTCATACATTTCTTAGTAAATCTCTCTGACATAGAGGGGTTCTCAATGAATAGTCCCAAAACGTTTAAATAGTTCATCATTGTCCCAACATAGCCTTTGACCGACAAAGCTCATCGCCCGGAGAGTTCGCTCGAGCGAGGAGCTCTCTGGAATGGTTGTCTGGGTGGGTTCGCTCGAGCGCAGTTGAGGTCGCTCGAGCGAACTCATTGGTTCGAGCGAAGTTTTTAGTGCGTTCGAACGAACGACTCTCTGGAACGAATTCTGGGATGTCCGCTCGAGCGACCAAGGGGTCCGCTCGAGCGACCAAGCTAGTGGAATGCTCCTAACCCTTCTCTGGACACTTCGCTCGAGCGAAGTGTCATGTTCGCTCGAGCGAACTGTCCAGAAACTGATTCCGGGGCAGTTCATCTCTTCTCTATCTCTTCCTTCTACAATCTCCTTTTAACCCCTTTATATACACCACAAGAGGGGCTCAAAACTTCATCCAAATCAACATAATTTTTCCAACAACATCCATTCTAACCTCCTTTAACAATATCATATTCAAATATAATGAATAGAGGGAAGGAAACCACTACACACAAGAGTACATTTGAGATAAAACAAGGGAAAATTAAATGCTATGAATCAATACATCTCCATGACAATAAATGCACTATCAAGGCTCTTCATGAGCATTCATTTCAAGTCAAAGTAATAAATAAGCATGTATGGAAAAACAATAAAATCAACCACATTTCTATAAAACCACATGAACAACTTTGACCAAATAAAATGCTTACCTTTCCAAGAGATTTAACAAGAAGGAAAGACCCATTAATATGCATTTTCGAAATCAATAAAAATGTGGCAAGAAGCATATGTGGAAACATGTATCAAATTATCAAGAACAAGTAACAAAATTTAGGATTTTCTCATAAAACTTGATGACATTCAAACCATCCATTCATCCACTTGCTTTGGGTTCCAATTAGCTAATCAAGCTCTCCAAACATTCTCAAGCAACCCTACAAGCATAGCCAAAAACCCCCAAAAACAAACCCATTTAGAACCCTAAAATGGCAAATCAAGAACGACAAGGAATGGGCTCAAACCAAACTAGGAAATAGAACTTAAGGGAAAACCATAGCTCAACAATAGAAGATGGAAAGAAGTCCTTACCTCTAGGGCCATCAATCAACAAGAAGAAGCTTGAAATAGGGGCTGCCCACCTTGGTTTTGCACAATAATGACATCCATGGGAAGCTAGAGAGATGGGGAAGAAGATGGCATGGTTGGGTTTCCAAATGGCAAGGGTTTCCCTCCATGAATGGGGAGGAGAAAACAGGAAGAAAAGGGAGGGGAGGCTCAGTTGCAGAGCTCCCCCTTTGGGCTGTAACAAATGAGGGAGAAGAGGGGAGAGTTATCTTTTTATAATGGGTGGGTGTGGGGCCCACCACACCTAAGACTTGCCAAGGGTAAAACATTAATTTCTGGGCCTCGGATACGATCGACGAAGAAGAGGAAAATGTTTCTCATAAAATCTAGTTTTCAAAAAGTATAATTTTTGCATGGTTTTGGGATCTCGAAATTTGGGTCCAGATTTGGTGTGAAAAGACTGTTTTGCCCCTAGCATTAGGAAAGTAGGGTTTCAGGGTCTCGGATGGGGACGAAGTCAACATGAAAGTTGTAGAGAATCACAAAATAAGTCAAATGAGGCTAAAACAAGAATTATCGGAAACTCAAATAATCTCCCAATCACGCGCAAGGTCACTAAAAGAACCCCCAAAAGGTCCCACTAATCACAAAGGCACTCAAAACTCCCCAAAACTAGTGAAAAACCATTCTAGCTCACAAACTCAACCCAACAAACACTAATCCCACTAAAAGAAACTAATCCACAAATAAAACAACACTAATCTAGGAAATTAGGGGTCAGGTTCTCACACTTTTGGGGACATGCCTTGGAAACTGCTATGTACATACTAAACCTCGTACCATCTAAGTCTGTACCTAAGACTCCCAGGGAGTTATGGTCTGGGCGAAAGCCTAGTCTACAACATTTACACATTTGGGGTTGTCCGGCACATGTGCTGAAGGTAAAGACGGATAATTTGGAAACGAAGTCGGAAGTATGCACATTTATAGGATATCCCAAAGGAACTAAAGGTTGGTCATTCTATAATCCCAGAGAGCAGAAAGTGCTAGTAAGCACCAATGCGGTTTTTCTGGAGGAAGATTATATGATGGACCGAAAATCTTTAGAAAAGGTGATCTTGGAAGAGATTCAAGAACAATCAATTCCAAATATGACCGAACTTGAGGAAGAACCACCCCTACCAAACCCAGTAGTTACACCAGTGCCTCGTCGTAGTGGGAGAATAATCAGGCCCCCTGATAGGTTCTCGTTCTTGGGAGAGTCTTACGAGGCAATCTCGGAAGAACCGGAACAGGATCCTTGTAACTATGATGAAGCAGTTAATGACATAGATTCGGGACATTGGCAAGATGCTTTGAAAGCTGAGATGGAGTCTATGTACTCTAATCAGGTCTGGACACTTGTGGACTTGCCTGCCAATATCAAACCTATTGGGTGCAAGTGGGTCTACAAGAGAAAAAGAGGACCAGATGGAAAAGTTGAGACTTTTAAGGCCAGGCTTGTTGCGAAAGGGTATACTCAGAAAGAGGGTATCGATTATGAGGAAACCTTCTCGCCGGTAGCCATGCTCAAGTCCATCCGGATACTCTTATCCATAGCGGCTCATCTCGATTACGAGATTTGGCAAATGGATGTCAAGACGGCGTTTCTAAACGGCCATCTTGAGAAAGACATCTATATGATGCAACCAGACGGTTTTATAGCAAGTAACCAAAAGCAAAGAGTTTGTAAGTTGCAGAAATCCATTTATGGACTAAAGCAGGCATCCCAAAGCTGGAACATCCGTTTTGACCGGGCAATCAAATCATTTGATTTTAGTCAAAATCCGGATGAGTCATGTGTGTACATGAAAAATGAAGGTGACAGGGTAGTTTTTCTGATTTTATATGTCGATGACATCCTACTCCTTGGGAAAGATATAGGAATGTTGTCAACGGTGAAAGTTTGGTTAGCAAAGACTTTTGATATGAAGGACTTAGGAGAAGCTAGTTACATCCTAAGGATCAAACTCCATCGAGATCGGAAAAATAGGATGATTGGCTTATCTCAAGCTGCATACATAGATAAGGTACTTGTACGGTTTGCTATGCAGGACTCCAAGAAGGGTATCACACCTTTCAGGCATGGAGTGCACCTTTCCAAGGATCAGGGTCCCAAGACCCCAAAGGAAAATGAGCAAATGGGAGCAATTCCATACGCTTCGGTTGTTGGTAGCCTCATGTATGCTCTGCTATGTACTAGATCGGATATCTGTCATGCAGTGGGCTTACTCAACAGATATCAGTCTAACCCAGGTCCTGACTTTTGGACTGCTGTAAAATGTATCATTAAGTACTTGAGAAGGACTAGAGATTACATGTTGATTTACGGAAGTGATGAGCTGATTCCAGTCGGATATACAGATTCTGACTTCATGTCAGATAAGGATTCCAGGAAATCTACCTCTGGTTATGTGTTTATGCTTGGCAGAGGAGCTATCAGATGGAGGAGTATTAAACAGGAATGTACCGCTGATTCCACTTCTGAGGCTGAATATGTAGCGGCTTGTGAAGCAGTATGGCTCAAAAGATTCCTTTTGGAACTTGGAGTCGTACCTTTGGCACAACAGTCGCTGACAGTTTACTGTGACAGCAGCGGGGCAGTCGCTCAGTCCAAGGAACCAAGGAGCCATAAAAGCCAAAAGCACGTACAGAGGAAGTATCATTTGGTCAGAGAGATTGTGTAGAGAGGTGATATTGCAATTACCAAGATAGCCTCTGCGGACCATCTGGCAGATCCATTTACTAAGCCTTTGACCACCAAGGTTTTTGAGCAGCATGTAGATGGGATGGGCATGAGATGCAATCCTGATTGGCATTGAGCCCAATTGGGAGATTGTTAGTTTATGGTCTCAATACCAAGGGTATATGATGTAATAAATTGATTAATTTCTTTATTTATCAATACAATTCATGCTTTTCCTTTCATGAGATGAATGGTGTTTTATATACTTGCACATAACTAATACAAATGACATAATGGTTCATGAGATGAACCGGAGTCCATAAGTATACTAGATGTAATACATGCGTATAGATGAGATCCACATACAGGAGATATGTATTACATATCTTATACTTAAATTATCTTCACAACCAGTGATGAGATTGGACATCTCATCTGACAAGGTTGCAGCATTTTGATCACTATGAGATAGTGTGATTTATCTCGATCATCAGAATGTAAGATTCTGGATCATGATGCTAGTACATTGGATGTATTGAAGGACCACGAGAAGCACCTTATATACACTGTCTTTATTTTAAGGCCTGCTCTCATAATTCCCTAGCAATAGGCTCATAATCCTAAGACATTAATGAACTCAAGTTTCTATCTATTCATTTGCCTTGAGCCACCAATGAGTGAGGCCAATTGTAGGTCAACACCTCGGTGATTTGGGTACTTGATAGTGGAGTTGTGGGAACATTCAATGGTCAAGATGGAATCTATCTTTAATATCCCCTTGTGCCAATTAATGGATTTATCATTGGTAAGTGCACACCCATTCCAATTAAGAGTTAATTGGTTCGGTACCAAATGATCATTATAATTAATTGGGGCTCAAGGATAATAAGATATGGATCTAATTTGGTGGACAGGTCCATTTGATCCATGGATATAGATGGAGGGGCCTACTTGTGGTACTGTGGAAGTTTAGGGTCTTCATTGTAATTTATTCCTAAGACTGGAGTGCAATTGCATCTATAAAGTGGAGTTATTTGCAATTAACTGTGGGCTCGGATTGCACATGAGATGTGGGGTCGCATGTCCCAGTTGGAGCCACTTTCTAAGGAATCCCTAGTGGTCCCCACGCTAGCCCAATTTATTGGAAAGATACTAATTCTACTTGAACTCTAAAAGGAAGGTTACTATTTCTATTTGAAGTGAGACTTCTAATAGTGGTAATGGTAAGCTACTAATTATTAATTGAAGTAGGACTTCTATTTTAATTAGAAAGGAGAAAGCTACTAATTGTTCTAGAAGTAAGACTTCTATGGCAACAATTAAGAGAGATGTTTACTAATTTGTAATGGGAGTTAAACTTCTATTTCAAATAGGAAAAGAGGAGTTATGGAGGGCTATAAATAGAGGAATAATCCTCTCAAATTCGTGCATAACACATAGAGCACTTTCAGCCCCCTTGTGCAAGAGTTGTACAAGTCCTCTTCTTCTAAAAGTTCCCTTCTCTTTCACCTTTGGTTCCTTAGAGTTACTAGTAGGGTTTTCTCTCGAGGATTCCACCATCTTCTTGAGAAAAGAGATCTAATACGGGACATAGCGTGGAAGATCAAAAGGAGTTGAAGATTCTGAATTGGATTGTGAAGTTGTTCATTATCAAAATAAAGAACTCAAATCCTCCATTAGAGCACAACAAAGGTCCAAAGGTATATCTACATCCTTGCATGTTGTGGATTTCGTGGTAGCATGTCTATGTGTTGTTTTCTATTTTATAGATAGTATATGTTGCTGTACATGGCTATGAGATTGAGGGAACTGCATCCTGGATTGGGTTTGTTGCATTCTAGACAATTGATCCCTGCATCGAGTGGGTCAAAAGTTTTTGAAACCTGTCTGGAAGGCCCACCTATATTCCAACAATCTCAGCTTTCATAGCATCTTGCCAACATCCCGAATCTATGTCATTGATTGCTTCACCATAGTTATAGGGATCTTGTTCCGGTTCTTTAGGGACTGCCTCGTAAGACTCTCCCAAGAACGAGAATTTGTCAGAAGGTCTGACAATCCTCCCACTACGACGAGGCACTAGTGTAACTACTGGGTCTGGTAAGGGTGGTTCTTCCTGAAGTTCGATCATACTTGGATTTGGAATTGATTGCTCTTGAATCACTTCCAATATCACCTTATCTAATGATTTCCGGTCCATCAAATAATCTTTCTCTAAAAAAACCACATTGGCGCTCACCAGTACTTTCTGCTCTCTGGGATCTTAGAATAACCAACATTTAGTTCCTTTAGGATATCCTACAAATGTGCATACTTCCGACTTCGTTTCCAACTTATCTGTCTTAACCTTTAGCACATGTGTCGAATAACCCTAAATGTTTAAATGTCGTAGGGTAGGCTTTCGCCCATACCATAACTCCCGGGGAGTCTTAAGTACAAACTTGGATGGTACGAGGTTTAGTATGTACATCGTAGTATCCAAGTCGTATCCCCAAAAGTATATAGGTAATCCTGAGAAGCTCAGCATAGACCTAATCATATCTAAAAGAGTCAAGTTCCTTATTTCTGCTACTTCATTCTGTTGAGGCATACCAGGAGCAGATAACTAGGATAAAATCCCATTCTCTGATAAGTATCTCATAAAATCAGCAGATAGATATTCCCCTCGATCTGATCGAATAGTCTTGATACTTTTACTTAATTGTTTTTCCACTTCCTCTCGAAACTCTTTGAACTTTTCAAAAGCCTCGGACTTACGGTGCCTAAGGTATATATATCCATATCTTGAGTAATCATCTGTGAAAGTGATAAAGTACTCATATCCTCCTCTATCCCTGACATTAATGGGTCCACACACATCAGTATGCACTAATTCCAATAAATCTTTGTCTCTATTGCCCTTAGATGAAAAAGGTCTTTTAGTCATTTTGCCTTCTAGACGGGATTCGCAGACAAGCATTGGTCACTACAATAATCTGCATTTTTGCCGGCGCTAAATAAGCGCGGGTAAAGGCCCAGAAAACGCTGGGAAAACCCATTACCGGCGATTTTTCTTGCGCCGGCAACCCGCCGGGAAAAGTGCGCCAGTAATACCCATTGCCGGCGAAAAATAGGTAGCGCCGGGAAAAAGTATACATTGCCGGCGTTTTATTTCGCCGGTAAAGATTTTTTATTTGCCGGGGAAAGATGTTTATTTTTTCAATAATAAATTTATAAAAAAACCTTTGCTGGCGTTTTTTTGCGCCGGGAAAAGGTCTTTATTTTTCAATAATAAATAAATAGAAAAACTTTTGCCGGCGTTTTTTTTTTCGCCGGGAAAACAAGTTTTTTTTTTAATATAAATTTCAAAAAACTTTTGCCGGCGTTCATTTTGCGCTGGGAAAAGATTTACAATTTACGAAAATTCCATTTTAAAATTTTTTTGCCGGCGTTTTATCTCGGCGGAAATAATTGTTTTTTTAAATATAATTTAGTTATTTATTTAATTTTTAATTTTCTTTCCCTGTATATATATTAATTCATGTCAACTTCCAACCTGTGTCACATAAATAAATTGAAATTGCTAATTCCATCGTCCAAGACCAAATCTACTAGACCCAACGTCCATTTCCATTCCAAAATCATCAAAAAATAAAACAAGAAAATTCATTCCACTTCATATTAATATTCAAACATCCTTTCAACATTGAAAGCACTTTACCATTACCATTACAAAATTAAAACAATTGGTAACATTCTACTCTATACCAACATTCAAATGCCAATGAAAATTTACATGTTCATATATGATCATTTCCTTGTTGCACCATTCCAACACCTGCACCATTGTTTTAAAAAACTTCATGAACGTCATTTTGTCATACAGCAATGTGTTACTCTGCATACTTGGCCTTCATGTTGGTTGCATCCTAACTGCATGGACTCTTTTAACAAATTTTTTTTTCAATTTTGATTCAATCTACATAAAAAAAATAGCAAGATTAACATATGATTAAGAATGTCATATGCACAACTTTTAGTGAAACTATATATAAACAAAGCAACTGAAATCAATTATGAAAACAGTACAATTCTTCCCTAGAACAGAGAGATTCCATTAAATCAAGTCCGTAGAAAAATTACATCACATAATGAAATTAAAATTCTTTGGAGGAATATAAGAGAAGGACCCAAGGTTTAGAGCAATAAACTTGGATCTGGGCCAGCATTTATGATTGATATCATTGAAGATCTATCACATGATATATATATGCCTCCAAAACAAAATATCTGTTGGCCTCAGATCTCTGTTTCTAACATTACTATGGACAGTTTCCGCTATGGACAGTTACTGGTGAAGATTGTTATCTACGTTGAGACCGGTGAGGATAAGGTGGAGGCTTAGTGGCATGAAGCGATGGCTCCGGGCTCTCAGAGACTTCTAGTTGTGTAGGTAGTAGATTGAGAAAACTACCTTGAGCAGGTGGATTCTGAGCAGTATCTGAATCTACAAGGACCATGTAGACAAGGGCATTTCAGACTGAATAAATTGATTACAAAAACAAGCTCAGAGCATTTTTGTGCTCATTGGGAACATTATCTGATCCAGAGTCTCAGGAAATGCATACTTAGCCTTGGGCAGAACTCTATATAGGAGGCCAAAACTTTAGTGATCCAGACCACTGATTGATAGACCCTACCTACAACTGATGCACCTTGGACTACTACTGGATCTACAGATCACACATATAATAGAAAAGAAGATAGCATCCACTTTCAGTCAACAGTCCAGATCACCAAAGGAGTGACATCTTGTGAGCAGAACCCTTCATTTCTCTAACTATGCATTTGCTGAGGTTCAGGACATTATAGTTCTTAGTGATTAGAGATTGTACCAAACAATGACTTGATCGATGGCCTCTTTGGCTTACTGCTCTTCTTCTTTAATTCCGCTGCATTGAATAAATTAAAATCCAATAAGATCACCAGTAGATGAATAGGTACACCAATAAAAGAATATAATTATTTCCATGGATTCAGAAGGTGTGTTCGTGAGAGAGAGAGAGAGAGAGAGAGAGAGAGAGAGAGAGAGAGACCAATGCCAGGCACAGGATGATCATTGACAATTTCGAAGTTCTTGTATGTAAAACCAACGAAATTCACATCCTTCGAAGAAAGCATCTGAGAAAAAAACAAGCACATTACATTAGTTGATCAAAGGTAACTATTATTTTTAAAAAACCCATCAAAATTTTCCAAGTGAATAATTGAAAGGATAAAAAGCCCTTAATACAAGTATAAAAACTCCAACTGCACAACAGATGGAACCCATATTTAACAAAAAAGGGAAAATTACTCAAAATCTGAAGTAGACTGACAGAACATTTATGGCAAGAACATTCAAAATATTCGGGTAGAGTTATGACACATCCTAGCCAAATTTTGGATCAAGGATAAAAAACCACGTGCATACTACATCCTTGTTGACAGGTTGCATATAATGCCACTTGTACAATGCATAAAACAAAAAAAAAATAATAATGTCTCTATCTATATATACATCTCTCTACACACACACACTATGTCAACCATTTCATCTGTAATCTCAATTTTACAGCACCACTGGATGTAAAATTCCATTATATCAATAAGATTGTCAGATGAAGTACCAGCTTACTGATTATCTTGTTTTTACATAAGTGCCAACCCTTTTGCCAAGGAGGTAATGTTGTTAATTGTATTTGATTCCATTTTTATTTCCAGTCAGATCCCAAATGTGGACTGTAATTTATTGTGAAGGCAAAACAATGTCAGATGAATCTGACTGGTAAAGTAGAGGAGGGATGAGATGCGAAGAGAATGATAAGTGTAGAAAATCTAGATTTTAATTTTTTAGGATTCAATTTATCTGGGAAAGGGAGGGTAATAATTTTTATTTTAATGGTCTCTTTTGGATCTTCGCCTTTAACTCTGACAATCACAGCCTCTTTTATAGAAGCACATTGGCTATAAATTTTCTAGGTGTTCAAATTGTACTGGACAAACAGGCCCGCAAATAATGTGTTTGGTGCTAAAGAGGAAGTAGATAAAACTAGTGTAAAATAATTCTTAAACTACTACTTAACGGGGAGATTCAAACGTCAAGAGTTTTACGACAAAATTTTGGTCGAGTATCATAAATGAAACCTTATGGGCGTGTTCAGGGGTGAGCCTACATTCAAGCTTTTTTATTCTGTAGTCTAATAATGTGATTCATTTGTGAATTTGATTATGCAGGTGACCAAGAGGGTGGACACTGAGACCAGCCAATGGAAGGGCTGGAATTGGCGCTCGGAAGGAGACTTGCTGTTAAATGGCACCTACTTCACCCCATCGGGCGCTAGAGCTTCAGCAAGCTATGCAAAGGCCTCCAGCCTAGGAGCAAAGTGTCACGTCCCCCAAAATACGAATTGGGGAAAAACGTGAAAAATAAATTAAATTCGAATTTCCTGTGTTAATACAACACAAGCTTCCAAAAAGTGGACCCACAAAAATATTCAACCTGTGGTGAGTCAAATATATTTCACTAAATGCAGCGGAAGCTTATTCAATTGGTATTCAATGATCATAAATAAGATCCAACACGAAAATCAAATAAACATTAAATGTTAAAGTTGCAGAAAGAATCAAACCATTACTAAAGAATTGTTTATCATTATCGAAAGTTCATCTAAGGAATTGCTAAGATGACGTTCACTCTCATGCAGGCTCAGACGGCTCAGAAACCGTCTCCGGCATCCCACTCGGGTTCATCAGTTGGCTCAAACGTTTGAAACGCTTGATCCTCCTCCGTCTCCTGGGTAAAGTAGGGCTCGGTACCTATGCACCAAATATTACAAAGTAAACAGCAAGTACATAATCATAATTCGAAATTTAACACAACAACGAGAAGAATATAAACGAGAGTGATCATATAACAGTAATGACAGTAATAATGACAAGAAAGGACGTATAGCCTAATCCAAATAAAACAAAAGGAGCAATATAATTCACACGAAGACAAGTGTCCTCGTTTTGGGTGGTCAGCCCTAAATAAATCGGGAGAGCCCGTCCATAACGTCGGTGGTCATAAACCGATCGAATTAAAAACAAATCAGGATAACCTGTTCACATTCAAAGCGGATTATAAGTGATCCGGTCACATCGGTGATCAACCGTCCATATATCGAGCTGCAGTCGTCCATAAATGACCCACATAAACATAAACATATAAGCATAATAGACCTGAATAATAAAGCTCCGACACAAGAGTCCTAAGTCAAAATAAAGTGCTGGCCATTCCACATCCCATATCATAATCAAATCGTCATACAAAATTTGCCGAGCTACTTTATAGTCCATAATAAACAATAAGGTATGCATCTAAAGGAATACATATCATAAACCAACATATATATGCATGCGAAGGTTAAGACATAGATACGAATTGATCCTAAGGTCAAACACAGGGTCTCGTACCCAACAACCATAGAAATCTCTAATAAAGGTAAGATCAACGCATCCATTTTCTATCAATGGTGCATAGACCCAGTTAAGGGTTTTCCAATAGAGATGGGTTGAACTCGAATTCATTAGGATTTCCTTGAGGTCATACAAAGTACTAAACCCCATGTTAGTAATATACCGTTGCCCGTACGGTATTTACTTAGTCCAAAAATCCAATTAACAAAGTACAAAAATATAATTTTTAACACATTAAAAACCAAAGGTATCATTTAATAATTAATTTGCAAATAGTGATAAATCACAATCTTATTTTATAATTTTAGAAAACCAAAACATTCCATCCCAAAACATTTCCACATTCAAAATAAACCAAAGGTCTAATTTGAGTTTATAAAACAACCAAGCCCTTTTTCCTAATTCTCAGAAACTCAAGGACTGGTAAATAATTAGCCAAACTCAATGATACAAGAGTTGACATCATCGGTGATCAAGTACTCAGGTAATCACTAGTTTCATTCTACCCACCCATGACACAAGTCAACACAAACCCAATTCTGTATGGGTAATTCCATGCCAAGTGTATCGACCTCCTCTCAAAAGTGGGCCCCACCACATGAGTAGATCCATAAAAGGAATCCTCAACGTCCTGTACAAAACTCAAGCATACAGAACCCATTCAATGAAATTTTCTAAAATTTTAGATAGGAGGCACATGACAATAATGAATTCAGAAGTTCTTTCGTACAGAACCCATTCATTCAAAACTTGTGCCTTGTGCCTCACGCCTACAATAACAAAGAAACAGTATATATATCACAACCCCAAATCACCCCCCTCAAACACATCGCCCAGCCAAGTAGGGATGATTGCCCGGACTGGATCTGTGGTGGGTCTCACAACATGATTAAATATAATTAAAATAAATTCAAAGTAACTCACACCCCAAAATTTAAAATCAAAAGATGGTGGTCATATATGTACAAGGCATCATCACAAAAGAGAAAATCAAACCTTAGGGCATAAAAGAGATTTCTACATGCATCTACACATGAATCAAAAGCGGAACACAAGCATTAAATTTACAATTTATAATTAGGTACTTGCCTTTTTACCGGGGTTGAAGAAAAAGCAACAGATCCTGACCAAAATCCAAATCGAGATTCCCACAACGCTCAATCACAATCCTAACACCGATCTGATATAAGAGATGATAAAGAAATACCCAGGTAATCAGATCTATGATATTCCTACCCAAAACCTAGCATTGGAAAGAAAAAGGGGATAACCCAAGAATACAGATCTACTCCTAATGATTTGAGGAAAGGGTTACCTGAGATGAGAAAGTTGAGCCAAGAATGCTGGTATCCTCTGATCTTGATTCTGATGGCTGGATCCTAAAGCTGGAATGGCTTGGGAAGTTGAAAGAGGAAGAAGACGAAGAGGTTACGGGAGGAGTTGCAGAGAGATAAGTTGTGAATATTAAAATTAGGGATTAGGTTAAGAAGATATCCTCTGGGCTTAAGTCATTGGGTCAAAACCACGGGTCAGGTCATCTACCCACTAACCCAACTCACTAACTCACGCATCTAATCTAACGTGTGCCCCACTTAATCCTAACCACTTAAATAACTAAAATATATTAAATTAATATAATACTAATATATTAATAATAAATATAATTAGTGGCGGGGCCGGATCTTACATTCTCCCCCCCTTAGGACATTTGGTCCTCCAAATGCAATCATACCTCTGGAAGAAGATGCAGGTAAAGCTTTTTCACTTAGTCCCGGAGTTCCCAAGTGGCTTCTCGAGGACTATGGTGCTCCCACTGGACTTTCACCCAGTGTATTGTCCGCGTCCTGAGAACTTGCTCCTTCGTGTCGATGATCCGAGAAGGTCGCTTAATATAAGTAACATCTGGCTGCAATTCCAATGGCTCATACTGCAACACGTGAGATGGGTCTGCGATATACTTCTTCAACATCGAGACATGAAAAACATTATGTACCGCTGACAATGTTGCTGGTAAGGCCAATCTGTAAGCAACTTCTCCAATTCTTTCCAAGATCTCAAATGGACCGATATATCTCCGAGATAACTTCCCTTTCTACCCAAACCTCAATGTTCCTCGCGTTGGTGAAACTTTTAGAAACACATGTTCACCAATCTCAAATTGAAGATCTCTCCTCTTCAAGTCTGCATAACTCTTCTGTCTGCTTCTAGCAATTTTCAACCGATCATGGATTTGCTTCACTTTTTCACTGGTATCACTAACAATAGATGGACCATGAAAACTCCTGACACCTATCTCCTCCCAACAGATTGGGGTCCTGCATCGATGTCCATACAATGCTTCAAATGGTGCCATGCCGATAGTGGAATGATAACTATTATTATATGCAAACTCGCATAATGGGAGACTCTTCTGCCAGTCCTTCCCAAAATCAAGGACGCAAGCTCGCAACATATCTTCCAGTGTCTGATTAGTCCTTTCAGTTTGACCGTCGGTTTGAGGATGATATGCTGTACTAAAATTCAATGATAAGCCCAGAGCTTCCTGAAGTTCAGTCCAGAATTTACCCAAAAATCTAGGATCTCTGTCTGATACAATCGATCGGGGAACACCATGAATTGTGACCACCTTCTCCATGTACATTTTAGCTAACTCATCCCGAGGTGTCTTCATGCTCATTGGTAAGAAATGTGCCACTTTAGTCAATCTGTCAACTATCACCCAGATGCTATCTTTGTTATGCATTGATGGCAATCCAGAGATAAAATCCATCGTTATGTGTTCCCATTTCCAGTCAGGCACTTCCAACTGTTTTAAAAGTCCTGGGGGCTGCTTCCGTTCTGCCTTTACTTGTTGACACACTAAGCACCTTGCTGCAAATTCTACTACATCCCTCTTCATATTACTCCACCAATAATGATTACGCAGGTTCTGGTACATCTTTGTACTACCAGGATGAATAGTATAGCGGGAGTGATGTGCTTCTGTCATGATCTCATTCTTCAATTCTTCTACATTTGGCACACATGACCAGTCTTGAAAGTACAACACACCCTCCACTATTCTGAAGTCTGGTCTGCTGTCAATCTGCTCAATCACTCGAGCTAGCTCTGGATCCTCTGACTGCTTGCTCTTGATCCTTTTCAAAATCTCTGGTTCCAAGACGAACATGTTAGCTAACATAACCTTGTCGTCAATTGATTGCAAAGACACTCCCAAATCAAGGAAAATTTCTGCCCAAGACCATTCTGCTCGCAAACATGCATTAGTTGCTGCCCTCCGACTCAATGCATCAGCCACTACATTGGCTTTCCCGGGATGATATTTGATTGGAAATCAAAATCTTTCATGTATTCCATCCACCGGGTCTGTCTCATGTTCAATTCAGGCTGAGTGAACAAATATTGAAGACTTCTATGGTCTGAATGAATTTCAAATTTCTCACCGTAGAGATAGTGACGCCACATCTTCAATGCCATGACTACTGCTGCAAGTTCCAAATCATGTGTGGCATACTTTTTCTCATGCTCTTTCAATTGTCTAGAGCCATAAGCCACTACCTTCCCATCCTGCATAAGCACACAACCCAATCCAACCTTCGAGGCATCCGTATAAATAACAAATTTACCATTCTCCGAAGGTAATGTGAGCACTGGAGCTGTAGTCAATCTATTCTTTAACTCCTGAAAACTTGCTTCACATTCGTCAGTCCACACGAACGGTACATCTTTTCGTATTAATCTGGTCAATGGAGCAACAATGGATGAAAATCCTTTCACAAATCTCCTATAGTAACCTGCTAAACCCAAGAAACTACGAATCTCCGTTACTGACATGGGTCTCTGCCACTTGACCACTGCCTCAATCTTTCCTGGATCAACCGCTAAACCTTCCTTGCTGATGATGTGACCCAAGAAAATTTACTTGCTGAAGCCAAAATTCACATTTACTCAACTTGGCATAGAGTTGATGCTCTCTCAAAGTCTGCAATGCTGACCTCAAATGCTGCTCATGATCTTCTTGAGACCGAGAATATACTGACACGTCGTCTATAAAAACAACGATAAACTGGTCGAGAAATGGAGCAAATATCTTATTCATCAAGGCCATAAATACTCCTGGAGCATTAGTTAGCCCAAATGGCATTACCAAAAACTCGTAGTGGCCATATCTGGTCCTGAATGCTGTCTTCTGAATGTCTTGATCTCGAACTCTGAGCTGATGATATCCCGGTCTCAAGTCTATCTTTGAGAAATATTCAGCTCCCTGAAGCTGATCAAATAATTCATCGATCCTTGGGAGAGGATATTTGTTCTTGATTGTGACCTGATTGAGTTGTCGATAATCTATGCACATCCTCATAGATCCATCCTTCTTCTTCACAAATAGGACCGGCGCACCCCATGGTGATACACTTGGTCTCACAAACCCCTTGTCCAACAAATCCTGCAATTGAGTTTTCAACTCTCTGAGTTCTGCTGGAGCCATTCTATATGGAGCTTTAGAAATCGCAGCTGTCCCTGGCACCAATTCAATCGAAAAGTCTATCTCCCTGACTGGAGGTAAGCCTGGAATTTCATCCGGGAACTCACAGACCACTGGAATATCCTCCACCCCTTTTGACTGTTTATCCTCCGTGATAAACACCAAATATCCTTCACATCCAGATTTCAACAATCTTTCTGCTTTCAATGCCGAGATCCTGCATGTCCGAATTGGTTTCCTCCGACCAACAAATTCAATGGTGTCAGAATGCAATGACAACTTGATTGTTTTATTAAAACAGTCCATCACTGCTCTATAGGTCGCTAGCCAGTCCATACCAAGTATGACATCGAAATCCTTCATCGTTAAAAGAATCAGGTTTGCAGGTAAGATGAAATCCCCAATTTGAACTCGGGTACTCGGAAAATATTGGTGGCAACGAACCTGCTTGCCCACTGGGGTACCCACTACTAAAGCAACATCTAATCTCACTACAGTCTCATTGATATGTCTAACAAAATCATGAGAAACAAAGGAATGTGTAGAACCAGGGTCAAATATGGCCTTAGCTTCTACCTCTGATATGAGAACAATACCTTCCACAACGTCTGCAGAAGCATCTGCATCCTCATGAGTAACTGCATATACTCTGCCCATCTGCTGAGCTTGGTTCAGCTGCCCTTGCACTGGCCTAGGTGTTCTTGGTTGACCCACTGGTTGATGCTGCCTTTGTGGCTGGAATGGCCTCTGTTGACCTTGCACTGGCCTCTGCTGCCCTAGGACTGGCCTCTGCTGCTGTGGCGCTGCACCCCTATATTGCTGATACTGAGGGGCTGGTGCTCGGTACATATGCTGTTGTGGTGCCCGAGGAATCTGCTGTGGTCCCTGCGGAGGTGCTGTCCTCCAAGGCTGCTGTGCAGGAGCACGATAAGCTGCTAGCTGGGACACTGGCAACTGACTACCGCCATTGGGACAATCACGAACTCGATGGCCCATCTGCCCGCAGTGAAAACATGCACCTGTCTCTCTGTAGCACTGCTCAGTAGGATGGTTCTTTCCACATCGTCCACACAGTTGTCTCTGACCACCTGAGGGTTGACCTTGAAACTTCTGTTTCTTCGGGTTGCCTTGGCTAGAAGATTGCCTCAACTGATGTTGCTGATATTTAACCTGCCTTTCTGCTGCCTTCTTCTTTAGTGCACCTTCAGCCCAATATGCACTTTTCACAGCCTCTTGGAATGTCGGGCGTTGATTATCTCCGATCATCATATAGATATCAACTGATAACCCATCAAGAAAACGCCTGATTTTCTCTTCCCCTGGAACAACTAGTGTAGGTGCATACTTAGCCAATCTTGTGAACTGCTGTTCATACTGCTGCACTGACATGTCACCTTGCACTAAGTTCTGAAAATCCCTCTTCCACTGGTCCTTGACATATTTGGGAATAAATTTATCCATAAACTCCGTAGTAAATGTTTCCCAGGCATTCTCTTCAGGCACTACCTCTACTTGCACTACTTCTTTGACCGAGTTCCACCATTGTAGAGCTATGCCTCTGAACATGTAAGCTGCCAAATTAACTCTCTGCTTTTGAGTGCAATTGAAGACTGCAAAGACTTGCTCCAACTGTTCTATAAAGCCATCCGCTACCATGGGATCTTCAGACCCGTGAAACTCAGGAGGAACCCTCTTCCTGAATTTCTCATAGAGGTCATTTTGATCTACTGCCCTAGGAGGCATGACCACTTGCACTGGCTGAGCTGCTCGATCTGTCAAGGCTAAGATCTGAGCCTGGAATGCTGCTCTATCTCTGTCTGCTTGTGCCCTCTCAGCAGCTCGTTCTTCCCTTTCTCGTTGTTTCTCTACAGCCTGTTCAGTCTCACGTGCTCTCTGCTGCTCATTTTGAGTAGTCTGAGCTTGCAGAAAAGTTTGCAAGAGTTGGTTAAAACGATCGTCTGGATTATTGGATCCATTCCCAGGTTCTTTATCCTGAGATCTGGTATTACGCTGTGCCATGACCTACAATCAAATAATGATGGGTTAGATTCTATGAAACAAGCTAACAAACAATTCTATAAGCTTTACAGTTAACATGTAAAGCGTGTCTAACGAAATTCGCAATCCTCACCATGTCCTATTATTTCTATCCATTTTTAATATCCGAGAATCGTGCTGGGCTCTGATACCAACTGTCACGTCCCCCAAAATACGAGTTGGGGAAAAACGTGAAAAATAAATTAAATTCAAATTTCCTGTGTTAATACAACACAAGCTTCCAAAAAGTGGACCCACAAAAATATTCAACCTATGGTGAGTCAAATATATTTCACTAAATGCAGCGGAAGCTTATTCAATTGGTATTCAATGATCATAAATAAGATCCAACACGAAAATCAAATAAACATTAAATGTTAAAGTTGCAGAAAGAATCAAACCATTACTAAAGAATTGTTTATCATTAACAAAAGTTCATCTAAGGAATTGCTAAGATGACGTTCACTCTCATGCAGGCTCAGACGGCTCCGAAACCGTCTCCGGCATCCCACTCGGGTTCATCAGTTGGCTCAAACGTTTGAAACGCTTGATCCTCCTCCGTCTCCTGGGTAAAGTAGGGCTCGGTACCTATGCACCAAATATTACAAAGTAAACAGCAAGTACATAATCATAATTCGAAATTTAACACAACAACGAGAAGAATATAAACGAGAGTGATCATATAACAGTAATGACAGTAATAATGACAAGAAAGGATGTATAGCCTAATCCAAATAAAACAAAAGGAGCAATATAATTCACACGAAGACAAGTGTCCTCGTTTTGGGTGGTCAGCCCTAAATAAATCGGGAGAGCCCGTCCATAACGTCGGTGGTCATAAACCGATCGAATTAAAAACAAATCAGGATAACCTGTTCACATTCAAAGCGGATTATAAGTGATCCGGTCACATCGGTGATCAACCGTCCATATATCTAGCTGCAGTCGTCCATAAATGACCCACATAAACATAAACATATAAGCATAATAGACCTGAATAATAAAGCTCCGACACAAGAGTCCTAAGTCAAAATAAAGTGCTGGCCATTCCACATCCCATATCATAATCAAATCGTCATACAAAATTTGCCGAGCTACTTTATAGTCCATAATAAACAATAGGGTATGCATCTAAAGGAATACATATCATAAACCAACATATATATGCATGCGAAGGTTAAGACATAGATACGAATTGATCCTAAGGTCAAACACAGGGTCTCGTACCCAACAACCATAGAAATCTCTAATAAAGGTAAGATCAACGCATCCATTTTCTATCAATGGTGCATAGACCCAGTTAAGGGTTTTCCAATAGAGATGGGTTGAACTCGAATTCATTAGGATTTCCTTGAGGTCATACAAAGTACTAAACCCCATGTTAGTAATATACCGTTGCCCGTACGGTATTTACTTAGTCCAAAAATCCAATTAACAAAGTACAAAAATATAATTTTTAACACATTAAAAACCAAAGGTATCATTTAATAATTAATTTGCAAATAGTGATAAATCACAATCTTATTTTATAATTTTAGAAAACCAAAACATTCCATCCCAAAACATTTCCACATTCAAAATAAACCAAAGGTCTAATTTGAGTTTATAAAACAACCAAGCCCTTTTTCCTAATTCTCAGAAACTCAAGGACTGGTAAATAATTAGCCAAACTCAATGATACAAGAGTTGACATCATCGGTGATCAAGTACTCAGGTAATCACTAGTTTCATTCTACCCACCCATGACACAAGTCAACACAAACCCAATTCTGTATGGGTAATTCCATGCCAAGTGTATCGACCTCCTCTCAAAAGTGGGCCCCACCACATGAGTAGATCCATAAAAGGAATCCTCAACGTCCTGTACAAAACTCAAGCATACAGAACCCATTCAATGAAATTTTCTAAAATTTTAGATAGGAGGCACATGACAATAATGAATTCAGAAGTTCTTTCGTACAGAACCCATTCATTCAAAACTTGTGCCTTGTGCCTCACGCCTACAATAACAAAGAAACAGTATATATATCACAACCCCAAATCACCCCCCTCAAACACATCGCCCAGCCAAGTAGGGATGATTGCCCGGACTGGATCTGTGGTGGGTCTCACAACATGATTAAATATAATTAAAATAAATTCAAAGTAACTCACACCCCAAAATTTAAAATCAAAAGATGGTGGTCATATATGTACAAGGCATCATCACAAAAGAGAAAATCAAACCTTAGGGCATAAAAGAGATTTCTACATGCATCTACACATGAATCAAAAGCGGAACACAAGCATTAAATTTACAATTTATAATTAGGTACTTGCCTTTTTACCGGGGTTGAAGAAAAAGCAACAGATCCTGACCAAAACCCAAATCGAGATTCCCACAACGCTCAATCACAATCCTAACACCGATCTGATATAAGAGATGATAAAGAAATACCCAGGTAATCAGATCTATGATATTCCTACCCAAAACCTAGCATTGGAAAGAAAAAGGGGATAACCCAAGAATACAGATCTACTCCTAATGATTTGAGGAAAGGGTTACCTGAGATGAGAAAGTTGAGCCAAGAATACTGGTATCCTCTGATCTTGATTCTGATGGCTGGATCCTAAAGCTGGAATGGCTTGGGAAGTTGAAAGAGGAAGAAGACGAAGAGGTTACGGGAGGAGTTGCAGAGAGATAAGTTGTGAATATTAAAATTAGGGATTAGGTTAAGAAGATATCCTCTGGGCTTAAGTCATTGGGTCAAAACCATGGGTCAGGTCATCTACCCACTAACCCAACTCACTAACTCACGCATCTAATCTAACGTGTGCCCCACTTAATCCTAACCACTTAAATAACTAAAATACATTAAATTAATATAATACTAATATATTAATAATAAATATAATTAGTGGCGGGGCCGGATCTTACACAAAGTCATCTTCCATGGTTGCATCCATCACCTCCGGGGCAGGTGCTCTACCATGCCGTCGGGGTTCGATCTGCTAGTGTTCCAACAGAGGAAACGGTACCTATGAAATTTACCAAAAAAAAAAAACATTAAATCCTAAACAGTGACAAAGGAAAAGGACCACACCTAAAAATCTACTCTCATCTTAGAAAAACTCAGTAATAACAAACATCATTTCATTCTGCCTTTTCCCATTTGTTATCTCAAACAGAAGACCTTTGCAAACCCAAATTTAATAACAACAAAAACATCAGAAATGCAAATCTCCCAAACTTCCATTGCCACTAGTTTTACCCACAGTCATGCACACCCCTGAAGAATAATTAACCAAACAAATACCTTGAAAGGACTTGACCCAGAAAACTGAGAACCCCAACCGACTCCCTGTCTCTGCAAAACACCCAAACCGACCAATGCATCATGAATCTTTTCTTTACAATGTTCTTCTTCTTCTTGAAATAAAAAAACGAAATACGCAAAGGGGTCTCAAAGAACAGACCTTATATGTTGTTTGTTCAATTGCTATCGACGCCAAATGGCAAATAACAGAAGACTCTGTTGTCAAGACCGTTTCACCATGCATGCTGATGATGATTTTCTGTTTTGTGTTCAAATCTTTTTCTCTACGATTTCACTTCTAATATAATTATGAAGACAGTGAATCACTAGGCCTCAAGATAAGATGCTCATTGGAACTGCCTCAGAAACCAAGAAAAGGATTCAAGAGTAGACCTGATTGAAGTCTCCAATATGATACAGAACTACGGCTAGAAGGTTGTAGGCACCTGCAGTCATCCGATGATAAGGACCACATACTGCTACAAGTTTTGCTAGTGCCTGCTAGGCCACCTCCATTTCCACCCCAAGTTTCATCTTCAACTGGAAGGGGAGGAAAAACTGATGGTGACTGTGCAGCAACCGGAGGAACAAGCCACGTGTTTGCACGAAACCCATAAGGAAGATTTCCAAACTGAAAATTTTGAAGTGAAGAGGAGGGGGGTTGTTAGTCTTGATATTCCCAGTATACTACATCAGTACATTGACAAGCATATTAAATCAAAGTAGTTCTCCATCAAATGCAATTAAAGAACACTTGTAGTAAACATAAATTCATAGTTTATCTATGAAAGTAGGATGGAAATGAAACAGAAAATTGAAAAAAAAAGGTAAGGAACAGGAATCGGTATTTGGCCAATTTATAAACACATGCAACAGAAAGCAAATGTACAAGAAATGAAAACATGGGTGAGCAGATTTATGAATCAACCTTATTACGCTCCGAGAATGCTTTCATGAGATCATCATAAGCCTGAAACAGGAGAAAAGAAACATGCATAAGTACATGCTATAAACTGAATATTTCCATCTGAGACCACAAATAAATATACAACTGACGAATGGAAAGAGGTGCGAAACAGCCTAAAACAATAAGGCAAAGCAAGGAATTAATGATGCCTACAGGCACAATTAGAACTGGCCGATTTCCAGTTAGCATGCAACAACATGTATGCAGTAAACACAGGGCAACTCCAATTCTTCTGTGCCTTTTATTGCCCATGAATGTAAAATGTTGTTTTAAATTGACAAATTTAAACATGGGTCATGTGACAAAAGCAATGTATATGTTATTATCTGACACATGTCACTCATCTGAAGCACTCAACATGATTATATAATGCTAAGTGCTGCAGCTATCGATATAGCCATTTCTCCTGTTTCAGCAACAGCAGCAATGACAGCTTGCAAAATATGCTTGAAAGCTCTCACTATCATCTCATGGATTCAGAGCGACTGCACATGAGAAAGCTTTTCTGAAAGCTTAACCTGATTAAGAAAAGCAAAAGTATATTTCAGTGGTAATAAACAGATGAAGAAATTCAGTTAGTACCAAAGGTAAACAAATCCAATGCTATAAGTGATCATTACTTTCAAATGAAATTTGCTGCCTGCAGTCTGCGTTACTCGAGTACAACTATAGGCGCAGGTATAGCTAAAAGTCCAAAGTGTGATTCACATTACCAAAATATTCAAGGTATGGGAACTGGGCCATATGTTTTAAGTTCTAATACAGTAATACCTTTACCAGTAATTAAATTTTCCATAGCCATGTTTCTTAAAATATACACCAGTTCCATATGTATCCATTTACACTGTACAGCTCCCCATTTCTTTCATCGCTGCAAACATTGTAGTTACTTGCAGAACTAATACTTTCAGCAGATACAAAAAAAAAAGTAAATCAAAGCTGCAGGTAAAGAATAAAATGTATTTATCAAGGGCAACGGGCCACATATAATGTGACAAGTGGAAGCAACAAGAATCACATGACAAGAAATGAAAAGAAATAGTGAAAATGGTACAAGATCATAAAAGATATTCAGCATCACCTCTTCTTGTTCTGGAGTTAAATCAACTAGCTGTCCATTGTATAGCATCTTAATCCCGTGAGGTTTGTATGGAGGGAAAATGACACCATTGTGCTCCAATGTAGTCCACTTCTGCCCTCCACCGGAGCCAGGTGGCACCTTCAACGTCTTTGAGTATTTAGAAGCTTTTATAATCTTTTTTGATTTCTTGTTTGTTTTCTTCAATTGGGAGGTGACAACCTTTGTTGGTTTCTTTGATAAGGATCGATTGTCTGATGAAACCTATTTTTTCACTCTCTGGGAAATTGGTATGTGATCATCATCATCATCCATCTTTGCTTCTTTTTTTACTTCATTCTCTACCTTTTATGAATTATAAAAGCATAATATAGAGCTTAAAAGGGAGTTAAAATGAAAAATAAAAAATATAAATATAAATGAATGAGGCCTGGTTTGTTGATGCAAGCTTCCCTAGAGGGCACAACTGGAATATATTTTGTTCCAGTGCAAATACCCACAAGCCAAGCCAGCAATAAGTCCACAGATTGGGCAGCCAAAGAAACCAATGATACAAAACAGGGAGACAACATGATATGGATACGTTCCCAATTTTGAAGTATCCAGGTATCATAGACAAACATCTATTTTTCACTAAGACATAAAACAAGTCAATATCATTAAACTAATGTTCATTGTTCACATACACCAGTTCCATATGTATCAATTTACACTATACAGCTCCCTGTTTTACTCTAATCTAAAATCAATTAAAGGAAACCTTGATTTACCTCGGTGCTCATTTGCTTTTTCTTTTCCTTCTCCCTCTCATGCCACTCATAGATTGGGGTAAAATCACAGAGCTCAAATTTCTTAATCACATGGTTTCGGCCAAGTAGCACTTTCCAGTCATTCATGAAGTTGTCAATAAATTTCTGCTTAATTTGTTTCATATTCCGTTTCTTTCATCACTGCAAACATCACGCCTATGGTTTCCTAAGACCAGCAGTGGATGCTGCTTAATGACAACATCTAGATGTGGGTCTGCTTTTCCAGCAGGTTACTATGGATTTGCAGCACTAACAACAATTCATAATTCCAACAGTATTGTCACATACGAAAAGCAGTTCTGCTCAACATTTAGTTGTCAACCATCCATAGTGATAATTGGTCAACATACAGCATGATGTAGCAGTTGAGAAAATTGCAGATTGAATCCAGAAAGAAAAACAATTGACTTTCTTATTTTCCACTTTCATCTAATATAAATGTATTCAATTCAAAAAATTTATCAGCCATACTTCTCTCTGTCTACCCAAACAAAGTAGAATGGCAGTATTTTCTCCAAAATGCAAGTTCCGGCAAACTGATTTCTACTTGAGAACTCTGCCTCACCTGATTTGGGCTGGAAAGGTTCATCTTCAAGATTCAGATCTGGGAATGGTACAAACACATCAAACAAGAAGCAGAACAAACTCCAATCCACAAAGGCATGGCATCCTTTAGCATTTGTTAAACATATAGACGAAGCATCCTACGAATGAGAGCAATCAACATAAAAAGCAATAAAAATATAAAAACAAAAAGGCTTACCATAACAACAGCAGCCACTGTTGTAATGAATGTGAGGAGCCCAGGCAAAATGCTGTTGGGAATAAAGGGAACAAACGTCGACCACATGACCTGTAATGGAATCAAGCACTAGATTCAGATTCACCTGAGGGAGAACAGAGAGTCCGCCCCCGCGCGCTCCACTACGCAGCTCTTGCATCCTTCATCCATCAAATCTCATGGCGAAAATGAAAACCCTAGATTTCTCCGAGCTCTCGATTCTAATCGAAATCGAAATCGATGAACAAAGAAATATCGATTGAGGTTCTAGTAGGTCAGTCTTCAAGCAATCTCTCTGCTGTGACGAAACTGCTGCTCAGATTGAAAGACATCCATTTCTTCAAGCAATCACTTTGCTCGTTGAAGGACTCCTACATCAGTAAGAAACTGAGAAGGGCATAGGGATTCAAGCCTCCATGTGGAGAACCCACTTACTGATTTGAAGAGAAGACAGAGCATGGGTCTGATCTCAAGTTGCAGAGGGTTCCATCACCAGATCTATGTGTTGATGGTTGCCAGAGTAAGAGCGAAAGAGAAACAGAAAATCCGGGCTGGGCTCTGTCTGCATATCGACCACGCATGTCTCTTGGTGAAGATGGAGGAGGCGCAGGGGGAACGGAAGTAAGAATGGTGGGAAGTTTTCACTTTTCAGGAAAGGAACGAAAAAAAGGGGGCATTAGGCGCGAACAATGCGATGACAAAAACATTGTAAAAAAATTATAAAAAAAAAAGACTATTCTCGGCACAGTAACTGCGCCGGGAAAAATCAAATAAAAGGCTAGGAAATTTGGAGGGTGAAATTTGTCGGCGATCCAGGTAGGTCGCCCGCAAAAATATAACATTTGCCGGCGATAAATTTTTTTTGCCGGTAAAGTACTAACTATTGTCGGTGATAAAAAAATTTCGCCGGCAAAATACTAACCATTGCCGGCGAAACTATGTCGCCGGGAAAACTCTACCTTTTACCGGCAAAATAAGATTTTTCGCCGGTAAAAGTTATACTTTTCCCGGCGTTTAATAATTGCGCCGGGAAAAAACGCCGGTAAAAGTGTAAATTCTTGTAGCAGCTTCTACCACCAATGAAGGCAAGATACCATCTTTCACCAGCCTGTCGATCATATTTAGGTTTATATGACCTAGCCTCAAGTGCCAAAGTTTTTTTTTGTTGGATTAGATGATGGTAACTTCATCTTTAATGATGGTCTATTAATTGTTTCAGTATCGTGTATCTCATTCATCGTAGGAGTTAACAAATAAAGCCCATTGGTTTCCTTGCGAGAACATATAAAAGTATTATTCCTCTCTAAGACAACTTCAGTACGAAAAGTAATAGAATAACTTTTATTCACCAAACTAAAAACTGAAATTAAATTTTGCGATAAAGACGGTACATATAATGTGTCTGACAAAACCAATTTATTATTTGAGAAACATAAAGTGATGACTCCCAATGAAACAGCCTCTGCCTTAGCGTTAGATCCTACGTTGACAATGATTTCTCCATCACTAAGCCTCTTGGTTTCCTTGAACCCCTACAATGTATTACATATATGATTAGTTGTCCCGGAGTCAACAAACCAGGATTCTGAAGTACCAGTTGCAAAACTGACTTCAGAAATAAGTGACTCAATCATACCTGAGGTCTTTTTCTTAGACAGATAATCTAGACAATTCCTTTTTCAATGTCCTGTCTTACCATAATGGAAACACTTTCCTTTCATCCCTGAACCCTTAGCCCTGGACACGCCACCATTATGACCATTCTCCACCTTAGGACCTTTTGGAACTGATTTCTTCTTGCCTTTCCGCGCTTTGCCTTTCGGCTTGGACTTGGCATCTAACTTTTCTGTCATCAGGGCAGTTGGCTTCTTCTTCATAATCCCTTCAGTCACTACCAGTTGGGTAAATAGCTCAACCAGAGTTAGATTCATCTCAGTTATTGTCGCGACCCCGGAACGGATCCCCGGGCCCGCGACGCGATTTGGTGATGATTACTACTGAAGATTTTGTTTTCCCACAGGTTCCCGCGGTGAGGATTCCCAAAGACACGCGGAATCTGACTCACACGTACACGATTGCGGAAGCGTGTAGCAAAACACATCACGATAAGCACAATCAAATCTTTAAGTGCTATAACATTTAATAACAAGACATAACATCAAAGAAAAAGGGTTATCAAGGCATTCCCAAACATGGTTCAAGTTATAAGTTTAACACGAAAGTGAGTTAAGTTTAGTACAACCCATAAGAGACCAATAAAGGTCAATACAATCTCAAAATAACCAAAGAAACCCCAAGACTAAAGGTGACGAAACTCGAGAACCAGACCGACATCTAAATGACATCGTCGGGCTGCCACTCTCTCACGGGAGTTGGCTCACAAGCCTCCTCCTGACGCTCCTCCTCAAAGGCAACGTCTCCTGCACCTGGGCACCAATAAACAAGGGTCAAACACGACGGTTTGGCAGGTAATCAATGTAGGCATGAACATGAACAATAACATTTAGAGAAAACATGTAAGCAAATCTTTGGTATGAAGTACTATCAAAGCTGAGATACATTTTTAAGAATACGAACAAAGCTGAGATACCAAAACAAACTAGCATGAGTACATAATATATCATGAATAGTTACAATCCACAAAGAGCCCATCCTTTCTCTATCATTTATATAATGAAAAGAGCAAGCACGCACGACAAGCACGATATACATAATATAAGCACGACACGATTTCCCACAAAGACGGGAATTCCGGCCGCGGAACCGGACACGCACGATGTGTAATAAATACACGACCAGTCTGCAGACAGTCCACATGTTTAAAGACCCCCAGACAGCGGATCAAACCGAAAGGGCAGTCTAAGCTCAGTGGTGTTCACTTAATTCATGAATGCACAAAACACGCGAAGCACGATCAAAGCACGTCGAGATAGAAAGGGGGAAATCACTTATCAAAACACGACGAGCACGACTAGCACGGGCATAATAATTATGCATAACACGCTTAGGAAGAGATCCCCTTTTCTCTTGAAACAAAACTCCCAAAACAAGCTTGTACTGTGAGAACCCGACCCCTAATCTCTTGGATTAGTGTTGTTTATTTGTGGATTAGTTTCTTTTAGGGGGATTAGTATTTGTTGGGTTGAGTTTATGAGCAAGAATGGTTTTTCTCTAGTTTTGGGGAATTTTGAGGGCCTTTGTGATTAGTGGGACCCTTTGGGGGTTCTTTTAGTGACTTTGCGCGAGATTGGGAGATTATTCGAATTCCTGATAATTCTTGTTTTAGCCTCATTTGACTTATTTTGTTATTCTCTACAACTTTCGTGTTCACTCCGTGCCCATTCGAAGTTCCGAAAATCAGTTTTTCCAGCCCGGAGGGCAAAACAGTCTTTTCACACCAAATCTGGACCCAAATTTCGAGATCCCAGAACCATGCCAAAGTTATACTTTTTGAAAACTAGATTTTATGAGAAACATTTTTCTCTTCTTCGTCGATCGCATCCGAGGCCCACAAGTAGATGTTTTACCCTTGGCAAGCTTTGAGTGTAGTGGGGCCCACACCCACCCATTATATAAGTGACTCCACTCTCTTTCTCCCTCATTTCCTCAACCCCCAACGTCTGCAACTCCATAGCTACAGTGCCAGCAGCCCCTCTTCTCCATTTCTTCCATTTCTCTTGCTCTTATGGAGCCTCCAAGCCACCAATCCGACGAGGAAACTCCGGCAACTTCCTCTCCTTCATCTCCTCTCTTGTTTGACACCATTTTTGTGGGAAACCAAGGTGGGAAGCCCCTATTGCAAGCTTCTTCTTGTTCATTCATAGCCTTAGAGGTAAAGACTCCTTCCCATTTTCCTTGTATGTGCTATGGCTCTCCCTTATGTTCTATTTTCTAGTTGGGTTTGAGCCCATTCCTTGTCTTTCATTGTTTAACCCATTTTAGGGTTTGTTTTGGGGGTTTTTGTAGAGATTGTTGATCTTGAGCTTGAGAGGTGATTAGAGGCTTGTTTTGCTAGATTGGAACCCAAGGCAAGTGGATGAATGGATGGTTTGAATGTTATCAAAGTTTTATGAGAAAATCTTAAATTTTATTACTTGTCCTTGATCATTGGATACATGTTTTCACATATGCTTCTTGCCACATATATATTGATTTCGAAGTTTGCATATCAATGGTTGTTTCTCTCTTGTTAATTTCTTGGAAAGATATGCTTTCAAATTGTCAAAGTTGCTCACATGGTCTTGAAATGAATGGGGTTGGTTTCCCCACCCATGTTATGTTTACTAGCTTGTATGGATTTGAAATAGAAGCTCATTTAAAGAGTTTGGCCAACAAATCCATTGTTTTGGAAATGGGCTCAATGGTTTTTAATTACCCCTTGATTATGGCAAATGGACCCTTGTATACAATGGAGATTCTTCCCTTTTAGTTTGGTTTTAAGTGGGAAGAAAGGAGATGTTTAGTTTTACTTTTTCCTTGGGGTTTTCATGAGGAATGTGGTTGGCTAAGTCATTTAATGTTTTGTAAACATGTTGGTTTAGCATGTATTGTCCCTTGGTTATATCCTATATGAATGCTTGTGAAATGGTTTCCTTCTTTCTTTAATTGCATTGGATTGGATATTGATGGAGAAGTGTAGATGGATGCATTGGAGGAGCTCTTAGCTCAATTTTCTTGTAGGGACTCAGTAAAAGTGGGGAGAATGGTTTTAAGGAGGAGAAATGGCTAAAAATCTGATTACAGTGGGTGTTCCCGCACCTGGCAGTCAGCCTGCGGTCACCTTGCGGCTAGCCGCCTGGTGACTGGCGGCTAACCGCCAGCTAGCCGAAATGTCACGGTGGCTTTTCCAGAGAGCACACTTCTTCTCCTCAAAACTCAGTCAGCTCCACGGTTGGCTAGCGGCTAACCGCCGAACACATCGGCGGCTAACCGCCAGCTAACCGCACTTGGCGGTCAGTGTCACGCCCCCGAACCGAAACCTCGGGGGCGGGAGATGGGGATTAAGCATAAATTATATTTTACTTCTCCCAAGATCCGCGTGTGTGAAGACAACACATTCTGAATATTTTGCGGAAGCTTTCGTGGCGTTGCGACCCGAAGTCCGTGGCCATCGGATTCCGTGTCGCACACAACCTCTAGCATATAGCCATAATATCAGGAATCATCTCAAACTGGAGTAAACCATCACAATAAATTACAGAGCTGACAGTAACAGGATATTTCATTCCCAAATGTATTCAAGTTACAAATTAACAATGTACATTAATTAAGAAACCCAAGAGAAGGCTAACAAAAGCCATACAACAAGTAAGCTATAAACTACTACCCAAATGTGACGTAGCTCCGATGTCAAGCTCAATGTCTACATGACATAGCCGACAAACCAACCTGCAAAGCATGGCTCCACAGCCAACAAAACACTCAACTCGGGGCAAAGAAGTCTGAACCTGAGTACCAACAGTAGTGGGTCAGACACGACGGTCTGGCAGGTGGATGAAAAGATCACAAATGTACTAAAGAATAAAACATATGATAAAACATGGTATTCGATCAAATGCTGCATATAACTAAACGGGTACAATTCAGGGATCTCTGATAAAACATGTATTCATTGCAAGCACGGGTGAAAACCTGAAGATCTAATAAAGCACATGTTCATTTACAGTATCTGTCAAAACATAGAAATCTGTCAATCGGGTATTCGTGAAAAACATGTGTATATATAGGGATTTGACAAGACAACGTTCATTTGAGACTAGGGTAAAAACATAAGTATACAACAGCCGGGTATTCATTTAAAGCATGTGTAAACCTAGAAATCTGACGAAACTAGTGTTCATTTAAACATATTTCAAATCAGGGATATTTAACAAATCGGGTATTCATTTGAAAACGGCATAAACATAGTGATCTGGCAAAACAAGTGTCATTTAAAACAAAACACGAATGTTTAGCAATTCGGGTATTCACTTAAAACATATATAAACATCGGGATCTAGCAAAACGAGTTTCATTTAAAACACATTCCAAAGCATGGACATTTAATAACTCGAGTATTCATTTTAGAACATGTGTAATCATATAACCCTAGCCAAACCATCGATCGTTAGAACCATATGTAAAAGCATGGCATTCATGTAAAACATGTACGTGTGCAAAGGACATAAAACAATATAATAGTGACTGAATTTACAATAGAGAGCATTAACACTTATCTAAATAACAACTTTCATAAAAGCAATGAATCATTTATCTGAAAACAAGTAAGCAATATAAACCATGTCGGGTGTCCAAGGAAATCGGGAACTGGCAAGATGGCAATCACAAGAAGCTAAGTCCTCTATCACCGAAGTGACAAGAGCGGGACGTTGGTCTCAGTCACACAAGGTGAGGAGACTCAACGTAAATCATATATACAATAATAACTATACGGGAACGGGACCACGGTAGCGAACCGGGTATCGGGACGGGACCACGGCAATAACCGGGTATCGGGATCCAAACTGCAGCTGGCGGGACGGGAGAGGGATTTCCAAGTCAGTGGATCAGACTGACAAGGTATCCAAGCTTAGTGATGCCGACTCATAGGTTAAAACCAATCGAGACATATGCAAGTAATCAAGTACAGTAAATAAACGGGTAAACGGGGGTGCTCAAGGGCACACTGTCATATCATATCGGGCAATACATTTCGGGACAAGTAACTGTTACTAATGTAACTTCAGTGCTTTCGGGAAAACAAGTCATGTAATGCAAATCTCGGGACAAGAGGTGAAACAATGAACTATGACAATTTGGGGAAAAGTATTAGCTTCAAGATCTATTTAAGTGAATAGGGGTCCCGTATGTCGATTATCATCATTACTTGGTACTCCTTGAGTTTGAAGACATTCCGGGCTCCTTATGCACTTGACGGTTTTCAAAACTTAAAATGAGCTTATGGGTAGTACTAGATGTTACAATAGAAAAATCAAGATTATAAAGGGTCCATCCTAAGCATGACGTTACTTCGGAAACATCGACCGACCTATTCAGTCATCGAAAGGAATGGAATTTGCGATAACCAAGGAAAAAGACTTGTGTTTAGATATTAGGAAGATATCACGTCGTTCCATCCCGTTCAAGATTGAAATCGATTGGACTTCGATGCAACCAAATCAACCGTGAGGAGTGTCGGCTCAAGACATCTCACACATAGTCCAATCAGTCCAAAAGGGGTAGCCAAGGTCCCACCTAGAACCAAGAAAAAAATAAAAGTCTCAAAATTCACCGGACTCAAACTGAGTCCTCCGATCGGTCCGATCGATCGGCCAAAATTTCTGCACAGGGTCCGATCGATCGGTCGATCGATCGGCTGAAAAAGGCTTACAGTTAAAACTCAGTCCGATCGATCGGCCTGAACGTCCGATCGATCGGACCTGGGCGCAGTGCAGGTCCGGGAATTCTGATTTTTCTCTTTTTCTTTCCTTTCCTTCCAACATATAATCAATCACATAAAACTATAAACAAGGGGGCTTAAACACATGTTTCCAAGACATTAAAATGAGCTAAAGAGCTCCTCATTTCAAGTTTTCCCCCTTTCCATCTATTCCATTCACAATAAAACTCAAAGTGGAGAAAACTCATTCATGTGAAACCATTTGAAATTCTTGACAATAGGATGCATGCACTTTCAAGAGCTTAACAAGAAAGAATAACTCATCAATAAGCACATCTCATAATCAATATTTATCATATCGAAAACAACTATTAAAATTACCAAAACCATCAATGAAATCAAGATTTTTATCACAAAACATGTTAATAAGCAAAACAATCCGTTCATCCACTTGCCTTTGACTCTAATCAAGCAAATCCAAGCTCCTAATCACCTCATAGGCTCAAGATCCACAATCTCTACAAAAACCCCCAAAACAACCCAAAAATGGGTTACATAATGAAGAAGAAGAAAGAACTCCCAATAATGAAAATGGAGCTTCTCAAGGGCAAGAAGAACACATATCTAAAAGATTTGGGGAGGGAACTTACTTGTGGAGTCTTCAAAAACACAAAGTTAGCTCAAGGAGGGTTTCAATGTTGGTGGATTTCTCTTCTAATGGCATCCATGAAAAGCTTGCAAGGTGGAGAAGAGAATGGTGATCTCCATTTCTTGAGTGATGATCTCTTGGAGTGGCTTGGAGATGAAGAAGCAAGGAGAAGAAGAAGAACACAAGGGGAAACCCTAGGTTGCTGGTTTGGGCTGGAAAATGGAGAATGAAGTGAATGAAGGAGATGGGTTCCCTTTTATAAGCAAGTGAGAATGGGTCCCACAACTTAAGGGACTTAGGTGGCTGAAATCATCTAATTCGGGACCTCGGATGGATTCGACGAAGAAGGAAGAAATAATCGTCGAAATATCTAGTTTCCAAAAAGTGTATGTTTCACGGATTTCGAGAATATCGAGTTTTGGGTACAGATTTGGTGTGAAAAGACTGTTTTGCCCTCAAGGCTAAGAAATCGGTTTTCGGGTTCTCAAATGGATATGGGATCAACATGAAAGTTGTAGGATTCCTCAAGATGAATGCAACGGGCCAAAAACACGATACGAAACCAATCGGGAAAATCTCACAAGAAAAACAAAGCCGAAAAGGGAACCCCCAAAGGGCCCCACAAGCTACCAAAGCACTCAAAAGCCCAAAACTAGAAGAAAACCATTCTAGCTCACAAACTCAACCCAACAACTACTAATCCCACTAGGAGAAACTAATCCACAAATAAAACAACACTAATCCAAGAGATTAGGGGTCGGGTTCTCACAGTCAGCTTTCCAGTAAGCTGCATTTCTGCAGCCCAGCCGTGGTCAGCTGTTCGGTCAGCCAGCGGCTAGCCGCCTGCCCCAGCGGCGGCTAACCGCCAGGTAACCGAAATTCCCCAGATTTCGAAAAGCTCCCCGCTCGAACGAACTCTTCGGTTCGTTCGAGGGTTGAGCTTTGTCGATCAAAGGAGATTCACTAAGCATTGTATGAGGCCATTCGAGAAAGAAACCATATCACAAGGACGTCATTCAAAGTTTTGAAAAGTAGTAAAAGTGCATAAGGAGCCCGGAATGTCTTTAAACTCAAGGAGTACCAAGGAATTGTTATAATCGACATACGGGACCCCTATTCACTTAAATAGATCTTGAAACCGATATGTTTACCCGCAATTGTTATAGTTCGTTGTTTCACCTCTTTTCCCGAGATTTGCATTACATGACTTGTTTTCCCGAAAGCATTGGAGTTACTCTAGTAACAGTTACTTGTCCCGAAGTGCATTGCACCATATGATATGTTAGTGTGCCCTTGAGCACCCCCGTCTTGCCCGTTTGATTATGTATTCATACTTGATTTACTTGCATTGTCTCGATTGGATTTGACCTATGAGTCGGCACCACTAAACTTGGATAACCCTGTTGGTCTGATCAACCGACTTGGAGATCCCCCTCCCGTCCCGCCAGCTGCAGCTTGGATCCCGCTACCCGGTTATTACCGTGGTCCCGTCCCGATACCCGGTTATTACCGTGGTCTTGGCCCGATACCGCAGATTGCTACTGTGGTCCCCGATGCCCGGCTCGCTACCGTGGTCCCGTATAGTATATGTATATGCATTCATGAGATCCCCTGTTTCTCCTCACCTCGAGTGACTGAGATCAGGGCCTAGTATATGTATATGTATTGATATGAGATCCCCTGTTTCTCCTCACCTCGAGTGACTGAGATCAGGGCCTAGTATATGTATATGTATTGATATGAGATCCCCTGTTTCTCCTCACCTCGAGTGACTGAGATCAGGGCCTAGTTATTGCTCTATCGCTTTAGTGATAGAGGACTTAGCTTCGTGTGGTTGCCATCTTGCCAGTTCCCGATTCCTTGGACACCCGACATGGTTTATATTGCTTACTTGTTTTCAGATAAATGATTCATTGCTTTTATGAAAGTTGTTATTTAGATAAGTGTTAATGCTCTCTATTGTAAATTCAGTCACTATTATATTGTTTTATGTCCTTTGCACACGTATATGTTTTAAATGGATACCGGTTGGGCGAATACCCATGCTTTTACATATGTTTCAAACGATCGATGGTTTTACTAGATTTATGTGATTATACATGTTTTAAATGAATACCCGAATTGTTAAATATCCGTGCTTTGTTTTAAATGACATTTGGCTTGTGAGATTCCTATGTTTATACCTGTTTTTAAATGAACACCCGAATTGTCAAATACCCATGCTTTGAAATATGTTTCAAATGACACTTGTTTTGCCAGATCACAGTGTTTATACCGGTTTCAAATGAATATCCGATTTGTTAAATATCCCTGCTTTGAGATATGTTTTAAATGAACACCCAGTTTTATTAAATATCTGTATTTTCACATATCTTTCAAATGGACTTTGGTTTTGCCAGACTGCTATGGATACCCGATTTGTTGTATACTTGTGTTTTTACTTAAGTTTCAAATGAACGTTTGTTTTGTCAAACCACTATATTTATACATGTTTTAGACGAACACCCGATTGTCAAATATCTATGATTATAGATGATGCAAACGAACACATGTTTTATTAGACATTCATGTTTTACCCATGCTTGAAAGGAATACAGGTTTTCCCCGAGATTCCCGACTTTTGCACCCGTTTAATTATATGCAGCATTTGATCGAATAGCATGATTTATCATATGTTTTATTCTGCAGTATATTGGTTATCTTTTCATCCACCTGCCAGACCGTCGTGTCTGACCCACTACTTTTGGTACTCAGGTTCAGATTTATTCGCCCCGAGTTGAGTGTTTTGTTGGCTTTGGAGCCATGCCTTGCAGGTTGTTTTGTCGGCTATGTCATGTAGACTTTGAGCCTGACATCGGAGCTACGTCACATTTGGGTAGTAGTTTATAGCTTATTGCTGTATGGATTTTGTTAGCCTTTTCCTTGGGATTCTTAATTAATGTACATTGATAATTGTAACTTGAACATATTTGGGAATGTAATTCCTGTGACTGTCAGCTCTGTAATTTATTGTGTTGGTTACTCCAGTCTGATATGATTCTTGATATATTAGCTATATGCTAAAGGTTGAGTGCGACGCGGAATCCGATGGCCACGGACTTCGGGTCGCAACGCCACAAATGCTTCCGCAAAATATTCAGAATGTGTTGTCTTCACACACGCGGATCCTGGGAGAAGTAAAATACATTTATGCTTAATCCCATCTCCCGCCCCCGAGGTTTCGATTCGGGGGCGTGACATGTACTAACACTTCAAAACAAGTTCACGATGATATTCATTTTATCAAAACTAAAGCACGAACACAAGGCTTATCAAGTACACGTAATGACCTTTGGATGGTCGTTGTGAAATCGAAGCCCCGATGTTGGAAATTAAATAAAATTGGTGCCCCAGAAGTTTTAAGACATCTTGGGTTTCGAGTGCACAATATCAAGCTAAAGGTCACTTAACATGTTCTAGTTTTTCATTCTTGCAAAACTCCTCAGAATACACAAACAGTGAATTCCGGTCACCTCGCGGTCAGGTGTCGGCTAGCCGAACTGGGACATGGCGGCTAGCCGCAAGGTGACTGCCAGGCTGACCGCTGGAAAGCAAATCGAACTTAGCTCTCGGGAAAAGGAACCGTAATAATTTCGGTTGGCTTACGGTTAACCGCGAGTGAGACTGGCGGTTAGCCGTGAGCTGACCGTGGTGCTGACCGCTGATCCCAGATGAAAATGCTAGCTTCTGGAAAAGTAACCGCTGAGTTCGGTCAGCCTGCGGTTAGCCGCAGTGGACACAGGCGGCTAGCCGCGAGCTGACCGCCAATGCACGGGTGTGCGGTTCAGTGCAGATTTTCACATTTTTCCTTCCTCCTTTCCATTCATTCTCATTCCTCTTGTGTTCCCTGAGCATATAGGCTCTTCAAGGGTAAAACACACATCCAAAACTCCATCCTTCTTCTTCACAAATAACACCGGTGCTCCCCACGGTGAAACACTTGGCCTAATAAAACCTTTGCTCAACAAATCCTGCAATTGGAGCTTTAGCTCACCCATTTCTGCCGGAGCCATCCTATATGGTGCAATCGAGATCGGAGCTGTCCCTGGAAGGAGCTCAATTGTAAACTCAACTTCTCTAATTGGTGGTAAACCCGGGATTTCTTCTGGAAAAACATCCGGAAATTCACACACAATGGGGATATCCTCTACCCCTTGGGACTGTTTATCCTCCGTGATAAACGCAATAAATGCCTGACACCCACTCTGCACTAATCTGCTTGCCTTCAACACTGAAATAAACCCTGCCTGAGATTTCCTCCTGTTCCCCTGAAATATCAACTCTGCCTGTGGTCCTTGGAATCTGAATGTGATGGTCTTACTAAAACAATCCATGGTGGCATGATATGCTTCTAACCAATCCATGCCTAAAATGACATCAAAATCATGCATGTCCAAAACTATGAGGTTGGCCGGTAGATTAACATCTCCTAATAAAACTGTACAACTAGGGTAATGGTTTCTACACACAACTTGTTTCCCTACTGGAGTGGTCACTACCAAAATGTAATCCAATTCACTACATGGTGCATCAATCAACTTAGCAAAACTAGGAGATGCAAAGGAATGCGTGGATCCAGGATCAAACAAAATCTGGGCTTCTACCCCACAAACAAGAAGTTTACCTTCTACCACGTCTCCTGCAGCTTCAGCGTCTGCACGGTTGAGATAGTACAAACGTCCATGCATCTGTAGTCTATTCGGTACTTGGTTCAGCCTTCCTTGGCCCTGTCTGTTCTGCTGTGGAGGACGAGCATTCTGATTCAGCACTGGTGGCCTAGCCTGTTGCTGCTGAGGTGGTCTCATCTGATTCTGAACTGGTGCTTGGTTCTGAGGAGCTACTTGTCTCTGCTGGTTCCTGTTCCCCTGATTCTGGAGTAGTGGGCAATCCTTGATTGAATGGTTCAAGGCCCCACACTTGAAACAGGCTCCCATAGCCTTCCTACATTCGTGGGTTTCATGATTCTTGCCACAATGTCCACAACCCTGCCTCACATGACCTTGCTCTTGCCTTGGCTTCTTGCCCTGCTGTTGCCTCTGATTCTGCTGCTGATACTGCTGTTTCCTGTTCTGAACAATCATGTTGTTAATATCCTCAAAAGTATAAGCCCGCTTGACTGCCTCATCATAGGTAGCTGGTGGAACTACCCCTATGACATCTCTCATGATGATGGGGTTCAACCCTTCCAAGAACTTAGTGATCTTCTTCCTTTCCGTGTCAATCAACTCGGTGGCATACCTAGCCAATCTTTCAAATTTGGTGACATAATCCAACACTGTCATGCTACCTTGCTTAAGCTGCTGGAATTCGATAGCCTTCTGCCTCTTGACGTGAGAGGGGATGTATTTGTCCTGAAACTGTATCTTGAAAGTTGCCCATGCCTCATCGTCAGCCATCACTGCATATGGGTCCTTGACTGTTTGCCACCACCTATCTGCAAGCCCATAAAATAAGGAAGCTGTGAGGTTGACTTTCTGTACACCCGTGCACATGAAGACATCAAAGATCTTCTCCGTATTGACTAGCCAGTCATCTGCCACTAGTGGGTCCTCATTGCCCGAAAACTCCTTCGGTGCTCTTTTCCTAAACTTCTCAAACAGTGCATTAGGGTCAGGATCCCTATTCTGAATAACAATCTGTGGACCTGCGGGTGGTGCTACATTCCTGTTCTGGAGAACTTCTAACAATTGTCTCTGAACTTGTGCCATTTCATCATCCTTCTTAGCCAACTGTTCTTGAAATCTGGCTTGGTTCTCATTAGCCTGCCTTTGCTGTGCTATCATGGCTTGCATAAGTTCCTGAAATTGTGTGGCTGTTGGTGTATCAGATGCATCTGACTCATTCTGGTTACTGCCTGAAGCATGATGATTTGGAGCTTTTCTTGGAGGCATATTGCTGTAGAACAAAGAGTTAGAACACAAAAATCATGGTACAAGGGTTTCTAAGATCCTATACGAACGAATCTATCGAATTCACGAATCCTCGCCACGTTCCTAAGACCTTTCTAGTTTCTTTTAAGTGCCTGAAACATGTCTCGCTCTGATACCAGTCCTGTCGTGACCCCGGAATAGATCCCCGGGCCCGCGACTCGATTTCGTGATGATTACTACTAAAGATTTTGTTTTCCCACAGGTTCCCGCGGTGAGGATTCCCAAAGACACGCGGAATCTGACTCACATGTACACGATTGCGGAAGCGTGTAGCAAAACACATCACGATAAGCACAATCAAATCTTTAAGTGCTATAACATTTAATAACAAGACATAACATCAAAGAAAAAGGGTTATCAAGGCATTCCCAAACATGGTTCAAGTTATAAGTTTAACACGAAAGTGAGTTAAGTTTAATACAACCCATAAGAGACCAATAAAGGTCAATACAATCTCAAAATAACCAAAGAAACCCCAAGACTAAAGGTGACGAAACTCGAGAACCAGACCGACATCTAAATGACATCGTCGGGCTGCCACTCTCTCACGGGAGTTGGCTCACAAGCCTCCTCCTGACGCTCCTCCTCAAAGGTAACGTCTCCTGCACCTGGGCACCAATAAACAAGGGTCAAACACGACGGTTTGGCAGGTAATCAATGTAGGCATGAACATGAACAATAACATTTAGAGAAAACATGTAAGCAAATCTTTGGTATGAAGTACTATCAAAGCTGAGATACATTTTTAAGAATACGAACAAAGCTGAGATACCAAAACAAACTAGCATGAGTACATAATATATCATGAATAGTTACAATCCACAAAGAGCCCATCCTTTCTCTATCATTTATATAATGAAAAGAGCAAGCACGCACGACAAGCACGATATACATAATATAAGCACGACACGATTTCCCACAAAGACGGGAATTCCGGCCGCGGAACCGGACACGCACGATGTGTAATAAATACACGACCAGTCTGCAGACAGTCCACATGTTTAAAGACCCCCAGACAGCGGATCAAACCGAAAGGGCAGTCTAAGCTCAGTGGTGTTCACTTAATTCATGAATGCACAAAACACGCGAAGCACGATCAAAGCACGTCGAGATAGAAAAGGGGAAATCACTTATCAAAACACGACGAGCACGACTAGCACGGGCATAATAATTATGCATAACACGCTTAGGAAGAGATCCCCTTTTCTCTTGAAACAAAACTCCCAAAACAAGCTTGTACTAACACTTCAAAACAAGTTCACGATGATATTCATTTTATCAAAACTAAAGCACGAACACAAGGCTTATCAAGCACACGTAATGACCTTTGGATGGTCGTTGTGAAATCGAAGCCCCGATGTTGGAAATTAAATAAAATTGGTGCCCCAGAAGTTTTAAGACATCTTGGGTTTCGAGTGCACAATATCAAGCTAAAGGTCACTTAACATGTTCTAGTTTTTCATTCTTGCAAAACTCCTCAGAATACACAAACAGTGAATTCCGGTCACCTCGCGGTCAGGTGTCGGCTAGCCGAACTGGGACATGGCGGCTAGCCGCAAGGTGACTGCCAGGCTGACCGCTGGAAAGCAAATCGAACTTAGCTCTCGGGAAAAGGAACCGTAATAATTTCGGTTGGCTTACGGTTAACCGCGAGTGAGACTGGCGGTTAGCCGTGAGCTGACCGTGGTGCTGACCGCTGATCCCAGATGAAAATGCTAGCTTCTGGAAAAGTAACCGCTGAGTTCGGTCAGCCTGCGGTTAGCCGCAGTGGACACAGGCGGCTAGCCGCGAGCTGACCGCCAATGCACGGGTGTGCGGTTCAGTGCAGATTTTCACATTTTTCCTTCCTCCTTTCCATTCATTCTCATTCCTCTTGTGTTCCCTGAGCATATAGGCTCTTCAAGGGTAAAACACACATCCAAAACCAACAAAACACAATCATGAAACTTGTAACACATTCATATGCAAAGTTCCCAAAACAACAATGTAGCTTAGAATAACATGCACAATGATCCTATAGAGATTACTTGCCTTGCCCAAATGCTAAACACTCCTCCTCAACCACTTCACTCAAGCTATCAAGCACTACAAGAAAAACCAAGAAAAACACACCAAACTCACTCAAGCTTAAGACAAGAAACCCATTTTACAAATAGGGTTTGTAAATATGAAAAACATGATCTTTGAGGACTAAAAAGACTTCATGGAAAACATGGTTTGAAACTCTTACCTAGAGAAAGTCAAACAAGAGAGATGGGAGAGAATGGAGAGCTTTCCCAACTTGAAACTTCAAGAAGATTGTATCAATAGGAAGCTTGCAAGGAGATGAAGAAAATGGTAGTCTTAGAATCTTCTTTGGAGCTCTCTAGCTAGATCAACAAGATGGGGAAGATGGAGAAGAAAAGAGGTTTTCCTTGCCCTAGATTCAGAAATTGCAGAGATTTGGTAAAGTGAGTGGAAGAAGAGGGAAAGGGGGATTAAGTGATGACTCATGGGCCCCATGTGACCTAAACTTGAAATGGCTAAAACATGATCTTGTGGGCCTCGGATGACTTCGACGAAGAAGGATAAAACGATCGTCGAAATATCTAGTTTCCAAAAAGTATATTTTTGACATGGTTTTGGAGATCTCGAAAATTGTGTCCAGATTTATGCAAGAAAGACAATTTTACCCTCTTTGGGCCAACACATGTGTTTTTGGGCTTCAAACATGAATGGCCTTAAAACGAAAGTTGTAACACATAACAAGATCATTCAAATGAAATCAAAATCACACTCACACGAAAACCGATACGATCTTCCCAAGCTTACACGTGCACTCAGACCTTCCTGAGTGTGTCTAATTAATACTAGACGTTCTCAAAATTCCCAAAGCTATGTCCAAAAGTAACTAATCACTTCCAACCCAACCACGACTAAACCCACTTAGAACTAAACACATACTAATCGCACACTAATCGACTTGGTCTGGGTCGGGGTCTAACAGTTATATTATAATTAACCTTGAAATTGTTGAAGCCCCCAGTGGCTCAAGGATAATGTCAATCTACGATTCTGCATCAATTGCAGCCCCCAGTACATCTAACTCATTCAATGAGTCCATCATTTTAAACATGTGTTCCCGTACTAATGTACCTTCAGCCAACTTGGTGCTTATAAACACCCTCATAGCAGCCTGCCTAGCAGGCCTGCCCTGTTCCGCAAACATCTCCTTTAAGTTTGATATAATATCACATGCAGTCATATAGGATTGATGTTGGCGTTGCAAAACACTAGACATGGATGCCTGAATGTAACATATAGCAATCTCATCGTCTTTGGCCCATTTGGTGTAAAGGTCCTTTTCTTCTTCTGATGCATCCAGGCCAGTCTCATCAGGGGGGGGGGGGGGGGTTGGTAGTGACATATTTATATCCTGAAGCAGTCAGGACAATATCCCGGTTCTATTTCCAGTCTACATAGTTGGATCCCATCAACTTATTCTGGTTGAGGATGGTTGTAAGTGGGTTGAAAGTATTCGAATTCATGCTTGAAATACTGTAGCACATAACCATACATTCAATTAATGAATATAAATGACATCATGGCTTAGTATTCTACCAAATTTATGTGGAAATCCTCATAACCACTAAATTCAGAATATATTGGAATCCCAATCCCCGGGATATGCCTCCTCGGGGAGTGCTAATACTGTTAGATTGTGTGGTCTTAATCCATCAGTTGATATAATAAATGATTAATTTCTTTATTTATCAATAATATCATGCTTTCCTTTCATGAGATGAATGGTGTTTTATTACTTAATGCACATGACCAATACATATGACATGATGGTTCATGAGATGAACCAGGTCTCATTAGTATATTAGATGTGATATATGTATATGGATGAGATCCACATACGGGAGACATGTGTCACAAATCTTATTAAAGTCCGTGATCCGAACCCTAATGGTTCATGAGATGAACCAGGTCCCATTAGTATATTAGATGTGATATATGTATATGGATGAGATCCACATACGGGAGACATGTGTCACAAATCTTATGAAAGTCCGTGATCCGAACCCTAGAGTGGGGGTGAATAGGGTGAGCTACAATTTAGTGACCAATAATGCCCAATTTTAACTTCTTTAAATTACATTAGTCACAAGTGATGATATAGAACTAAAATGCGGAAGCTAATAAAAATAATCATCACAAAGCATTCACCATCACACAATGATTTATAGTGGTTCGGCATCAATGCCTACATCCACTACCGGCTTGTGATCCAACACCCCACTGGATTTCTACTATTTATGCTTTTCAATAGGCTAAGCAATAACCTTTACAATACGCTTTCCAAGGCTAAGCAATAACCTTTACCAATGATGTTTTTCAAGGCTTAACATCAACCTATTACAAGAAGAATAATTTCTCTCAAAGTAGTCTCTACACAAACACTAAAAGAGATACAATTTAAGCTCAATTATAATGCCTCTAAAATAGGCGGATATGAAATTGAAAAACAAACTCACACAACACTCTATGTAATGCAAAAGATGAATGCTCATGGTGTGTGTGTGAAAACTTCAATCAACTTAAAAATTATAGCTCAATGAATGTAATAAGCTTAAAGCTTTTGAAAGTGTAAAACACAAAAATAGATTTGATTGAAATGAAATGCAAATCACATGTATGAATACTAACTTGTTGATGATATGAAAATCAAAGGTTTACAAGTTGTATGAAACTATTTAAGACTAAACATGTGATCCATGTGCAATGTTGTTTTCAAAAACAAAGTAGCTAAACTATGGTTCTAATGCGATTGAAAACAACAAGTAAGGATTCAACCAAGTAAATGAATCATGTTATAAAAGTAACCAAAGGTTTTGACAAAGCATGATTTATGAAATTTAAAACAAACTTGGTTCGAATCAAGATGAAGAATCCAATACAACTTAGATCAAAGATTAAATGTAAGTAATGGATTCAACACATCATAGTTATCATGCTAAAATTCATTTTCAAATATTTAAACAAAGCATGAAAACATATGATAAGGAAAACTAAGCTTACATAGATGATTTACTTATGATTCCAAGCTTTAGCTTTCCTTTTTGACCAACAAGCCTCCCTTAGCTCATTCCCCTTTATTTGGCCTGAAAACTCCTCAAGGAGTATCCCTTGGATCCTCAAATTTGGCTAAGGAATGAACTTCAATTTATAGAAAAAGTTGTCCAACGGCTAGCTTGTCGGTCGACCGACATTTGGAGTTCGGTCGACCGAACTCAATGGTTATAAAACAACTAGTTTTGACCATTCTGGAATTGGAGCCGACACTTGACCGACAACTGATCGAACTTTCACAGATTTTTTTAAAGACTAGATAAATGATTTTAAAAAGGGAAACTTGGTCTTGGAGGTTTAGGCCATAGAATCAAGCCTGGAAACATGTTTTAAATCATTCTAAGAGTTTTAAAAACAAGAAACCTAAAATGCCTAAGATGATTTGAAAGATTTAAAACATAGGCAGGCTAGCTTAATTCAAAGATCTTCTTTTGAAAACTAAATGCATCCAAGTTTAAAATCAAAACATGCATAAATCAATATTTCTACAAGTCTAAAAAACAATGCATCTGTGAATCAAGATTTCAAGAATTCCAAAGTCAATGTATGTGTGAAAATTCGAATGATGCTAAAATGATAATGCATCCATCAAATTGCAATAACACAAAATCCCTAACATCTTATACTTCAAAATGTCTTCACAACCAGTGATGAGACTGGGCATCTCATCTGATAAGGCTGCAGCACTTTGATCACTATAAGATAGTGTGATTTGTCTCGATCATCAGAATGAAAGATTTTGGATCACGGTGCTAGTACATTGGATGTATTGAAGGACCATAAGAAGAACCTTATGAATATTGTTTCGATTTTAAGGTCTGCTCTCATAATTCTCTAGCAATAGGCTTTCAATCCTGAGACATTGATAAACTTAAGTTTCTATCTATTCATTTGCTTTGAGTCACCAAAGAATGAGGCCAACTGTAGGTCAACACCTCGGTGTCTTGGGTACGTGGTAGTAGGACTATGGGAACATCTAATGATCAAGATGGAATCTATCTACATTATCCCCTTGTGCCAATTAATAGATTGACCATTAGTAAGTGCACACCGATCTCGATTAAGAGTTAATTGGATGGTACTGATGATCGTTGTGATTAATTGGGTCTCAAGGATAATAAGATGTGGGTCTAAGATGGGATGGGGCAGATTTATTCCAATTTATCCATGGATATTGATAGAGGGGCCTACTTGTGGTAATTGGGAAGTTTAGAGTCTTCATTGTAATTTAAACCTAAGACTAGAGTGCAATTGCATTTATATAGTGGTGTTATTTGCAATTAACTGTGAGCCTAGATTGCACATGAGATGTGGGGTCGCGTGTCCCAGTTAGAGCCAGCTTTTTTTGGAATCCCTAGTGCTCCCCACGCTTGCCAAGATATTAGAAAGATACTAGTTCTACTTCTATAAGGAAGGAATTAGAAAGTTACTATTTCTATTTGAAGTGGGACTTCTAATAGTGGTAATAGTTAGGTGACTAATTTGTGTGGAAGTGAGACTTCTAATACAATTAGTAAGAGAGAAACAAGAGGAGGCTTGAGGGCTATATAAGGGGAAACACCCCCCCTTGGACGTCCACTATTGTTGTTGCACGCCCAAACCCCTTTTGTGCAAGAGTTGCACATCTCTTCCTTCTCCTCTATCTCTTCTAGTTCCTTAGAGTTTCTAGTAGGGTTTTCTCTTGAAGTATCCACGAATCTTCTTGAGAAAAGAGATTTGATAAGCGGGTCATAGCGTGGAAGACAACAAGGTCTTGAAGATCCCAATTTGCTTCAAGAAGAGTTCTTGATCTAGTCGATTGTCTTCTTCTCCATTAGGGCACTACCGGGTTCCAAATGTATAATCTACCTCTCTATTTATTGTGGATTGTTTTGGATGCATGTAGTTGCTGATTTCTATCTTTAGATATAGTTTTAATGATGATTTGATTCATGAGATAGAGGGATTGCATCCTGGATATGGTTTATGGTCTTATGGTCTTATGGTTACTTGATCCCTGAGTCAAGTGGGTCAAAAGTTTTGAAAATCTATCCACGAAGCCCACCTACTTCCAACAATTGGTATCAGAGACATACCTCATCTTTAATCATGTTAGATCAACAAACTAGATCTAATCTTTGCATGAGATGCGAAGACGATAGACCTAGGGCTATGTAAGGATCAATCATGATTGGGTTTGCTTACTTTTTGTAGTAAATCCATGTTTGGAATGTCACAAAAGGCTTTAATATTGATGGAAAGATGGAAGGAAGCCATCAGATGGTATTTCGAATCATTAGAAAAGGTTTGAGATCAGTTGGCTATGATTTGAGAAAAGCCTAAATTTTTGGGTTCGTCAGGTCGGCTAACCGACCTGGACCAGTCGGCTAGTCGACTACAGACATAACTTTTTAATTTTCTTCATTCGAATTTTCCTTTTGGATCCTATCTTTCCACTATGGTTTGGCAGCCTAGTTTTGTGAGTTACTTGGTTGTATGTGATACTAACTTGCAGGTGATTTTGTCCTCTCCATGCGGCCCCTAAGTCTTTTACTTCCCTTTTATGGTTTATGGTTTATTTTGGGCAACTCGTTAAAGGCATCATGGTTTCCTTGGTTTCCCGTGAAAGGGCAAGGCATGGTGATTTTCCCTACAGTCCTTTTATTTCCATATTTAGATTACCATGTAAGTCTCAAAATTGAGGCATAGGAATTATTGTAATTTTTCAAAATTGTAAATTCTGGCAATGTCCGAGATGAAGAAGGAAAGTGAAGTTGGACTCCTAGTCAAAGAGATTAAAGATTACCAAAAGGCGTTTTGGAGATGCCCAAAGAGTTTGAGGAATCCCAAAGTTTTGGAAAGTCTAGAAGTCCAAGAAGTTTATTCCGTTTGAGCCATGTGGAGGAGATGACAAGTTTCTAATTTTAGCACTTTCTATTTCTAGATGAATGCTTGTTTTAGAAAGTTTCCAAATCTGATCCAAGCATAGCAATTTCCAAAATTGGTCAAATTAAATTAATTTTTGGAAAGAATTCTAATTAGAGTTGGTGGGCCCATGAGATGAATCCATTGGTAACACTAATTTAAGAAAGTGGACTTTCCATAAAATAACTTGACTTGGAACTAATCATTGGTCATATCATAGATGATTTGATGTTTATATTTGTGGGCCCAGGGCATTTATATTTAGAAATCCCCATGGTTTTCCACAATAGGTCCATTGTATGGAAAGTATTAGCCTCACGCCATCTTGAGAATGGTCATTCCCCACGGAGGGCTTTTACTTGTCTGGTTACTAGATATGGATCTCCTATGGATAGTGTGTTGACACCAAAAATGTCACTTTGCCTCTTCAACATCAAGAAGCCATACGAAGTCGCATTCTACTACAAAACAGGCAATGCTACTTCAAGGATTAGATTTTGTCAGAATCAAACAAAAAATGCAAGATCCTTCAAGACAGCCAAAAGAGGAGTTCACATGAAGTTTTGGGTAATTCCAACATTATTTGACCCAACTTCACTCCTCCGACAGCTGAACAGGCGCTCCTGGTGGCGACGGCGTCGAAGACATCAAAACTTCAATTAGAGCCTACGGATCGTCTCAAAATATCTCCAAAGGGCTCCATGTCAAATTTCAAGTCAAACCGACAACGTTTGTCTCTCCATCAACCCTTGAGCAGTAAAATAAAGCCTCTCGGCGGCGAGAACCACCGGGACTATTACTCATCAAACGGAGCACATGGGTGGCTTCAACAAGATTCCAAAGGGCTACACGTTAAATTTTAGGTCATTTTGACAACGTTTGACCCGACTTTGACGCTCCGAAACAAAATCAAGGCTACCGGCAGCGGAGCACCCTGGGACCAAGACATCCAATTTGGAGCCAACGGATCATCTCAAAATGACTCCAATAGGCTCCCTGTCAAATTTCAAGTCAATCAGACATCAGTTGACCACACATCAACACGCGACATCTTCCCCGCAGCGAAATCAAGCCTACTAAGGACGGGACCCCAAACGGCTTCAAAACTCAAAAAAATCCCAGGGATGGTCCTATCTTTTGCTCAGGAGGCTTCACCTAAAATTTCAGGTCATTCCGACATTGTTTGACCTACTTTCGACTCTTGATGGAAAATCGGCTACAAAGTCTTCGGCTTTTCCAAAAAATAGGAAACTTTGTGCTCCGATTTGCACGGCTTCTCGTCAGAATTTCTTCAAGAGAATCAAGCCAATAAATGAGGAGAAATGTCAAGAAAAATGCAGGAGAAAATGGAATAAAAAAAGACCGAAAAAAAAATGGCCGAGAAACGGCAACCGGAAAGGGGACAATCCCCATGGTCGCTGTTAGGGATTTTGTGTATTTCAATTTGATGGATCCATTAACATTTTAGCATCATTTGAATTATCACACATGCATTGATTTAGAAAATCTTGATTTATACATGCATTGTTTTTAAGACTTGTAAAAATATTGATTTATGCATGTTTTGATTTTAAACTTGGATGCAATTAGTTTTGAAAAGAAGTTTTATCAAATCAAGCAAGCCTATGAGTTTTAAATCTTTCAAATCATTTTAGGCTTTCTATGTTTCATGATTTTAAACCTCTTAGTTTGATTTAAATCATGATTCCAAGCTTGATTTAGTGGCCGAAAAGTCCCCACAAGAAAATACTTTAAAATATGTTTTTTTTTGTGTGGATTTTGGTCCCAGGGACCGGGTTGACCCGCAGTGTGCGTGGTCGACCGAGCCCACTGCAGGTCGACCGGGTAAAGAGCCATTGGAGCTCTTTTCAAAATGGTCAGATTTATGACCGTTGAAGGCGAGGTCGACCAGGAAGGGTGCAGGTCGACCGGGGAGACGCAGGAACTCAATTTCTGAGTATAAATACAAGTTCATTCCTTTGGAAAAAGTGTGGATCTAAGAGGAACTCTTTAGCAACTCTTGAGGAGTTTGGAGACAAGAAAAAGGGAATGAACTAAGAGAGACCAAGGGGTCATTAGTGAAGCTAAAGCTTGGATCAATGAAGTTAAATCTCTAAGTAAGCTTTACTTTTACTAATCATATGTTATATGCTTTGCTTAAATTATTGGTAAATGAATTTTAGCATTATAACTATGATGTGTTGAATCCATTCTTCTTTTAATCTTTGATCTAAGTTGGATTGGATTCTTCACCTTGATTTCAAACCAAGTTTGTTTTAAAATCTTCATTAATCATGCTTAGCCAAAATCTTTGATTTCTTTTATATAATGATTCATTTACTTGGTTGAATCTTTATTTGTTGTTTTCATTCATTTAAACCTTAGTTAAATTAATTTGGTTTTGAAACCTTTGTAGCTCACCTTATTCACCCCCCCCCCACCCCTCTAGAGTTAGGATCCCGGACTTTCAATTGGTATTAGAGCCTCGTGCTCTATCTTTAGAATCAAGTGTTTTAGAACTCTTGATTAGGTGTAAAAACCTAGAGTCAAAATCCTAGTGTTGTGTCACTACAACAATTTTGCCTTTTTGCAATGCCAAAAAAGCGTCGCAAATAATATAAAAAGCGTCGCAATAAGTAATTGCGACGCAAAAAGCTAAGCGTCGCAAAGGGGTCGCAAATAATGGGGTCACAAAAAGATTAGCTACGCTAAATACTGCAGCGTGGCAATTGGAGAGAGTATTTGCGACGGTTTTAAAGCGTTGCTAATTACTTATCAATTGCGACGTATTATAAACGTCGCTAATTACGTATCAATTGCAACGTATTATAAACGTCGCAAATAATGATTTATTTGCAACGGTAAAATTGCGTCACCAATAATTAATATTTGCGACGATTCTAAAAGGTCGTTAATAAATTATTAAAGGCGACGCTCATATAAAGTTGCAAATAAATTTTTTTTACAACGCTTCTGTAGTGTCGTAAATAATCTTCATATTGTTACATTTGAGTATTTGCAACGCAATAAAAGCACCGCAAATAATAATTTTTCAAAAAAATATATTTTTTAATATTTTCAAAAAAAGAAAAAAAAATCCTGTTTTTTATACCCAATCAATACAAATATAATCTCATCATTCATTCACAATACATCCATTCACAAATCTACACTGCAAAGTCATCCTTAGGTGATCATCACAATCATATATATCTCCAAGTAGCAATTCAGGTACGAAAATAACACTCCATTGATGTAAAAACATAAACTAAATTAATTCATTGAATTTGAGTGCAATAAAACAGTTGTCCTCATCACAAATTATTCCTGAAGATATTGAAAAAATTATGTTAAACATAAAACTATATAATAGTTGGCCTCAATATAACATAGAAACAATAACTGAAATGCGGTCTTCGATATGTATCACGGAGAGACAACGAATAAGCTCTTCCAAGAGACAACTCTTGAGCTTCTCTTTCAGCTGAAGCTGTCTTCTTAGTAAGCTCTTCCACCTGCTGATTATTGTGAAGGCCTGTTGAAGAGGATGGAGGGGCCACGACGCCATGCCTAACACCTTAGACATATCCGGGCCTTGTACCCAACACTCATTTGCATATCTCATCATCTGTCAATGGGGGAGAATCTTCTTCTGTGGGCTGCGACTGGAGTGTAATCATTTTATCCTAAAAAAGGAAAAAATTCACATAAATATTTAGAAATGTATAGAAAAACTGAAGAACAAAAGAAATAATTAATTAGATGAAACTTTTAAAAAAATGTCCTTACATAAAGCAGCTGACTCTCTCTCTCTCTCTCTCATTAGTAACTTCGTGCATGTCAGATTTCTGAAAATAAGAGAGCCCAACAAAATATGAATGTGTTGCCAGTCTCCGGTCTTAATTATAAGTATTCTTTCACTTGAAAGTCTCCGGTCTTAATTTGCGTTGTTAAAGCCAAGTCCAAGAGATGGAACTCTACTCAAAGGAGATCCTAAGTATCTTCATCCATGCATCCGATTAACTGCCCTCGGCATTGATGCATCTCTAATAGTCTACTACAAATCTTACTTCTCTGATTGAGCATCTTATTGATGAAAGATTACTATATAATACATTCATGATTTTGGGAACTCCATTCAATGAGAATCATAAAATATATACATCAACAGGTACAGGTGCAAGTAAAATTCACTATTAAACACCTTCATATTTATTTATTTATTTATCAGCATTTATTTACACATTTATAATACTAAATAATAATACAACTGCAAGGATAACAAAAAAGTCATTGTACTTCTAGAAGAATAAAATACATTAGAACAGAAATAAAACATACTCTACAGATTAAATATACCAGTACCAATATATTAATAAAAGATTCAGTAGCCAATGATTGTATCATAGAGAAGGAACATACATGAGTTGGGGGGATGTGATTTCCACTAAGAAGATCCAAGAGGACATTGCCAAAGCTGAATATTACACTTTCAGGAGTAATCCTTCCTGGAAAAAAATAAGAATAAGATAATATGATGGTAGATGATGTGATATCGTACCAATAAAAAAATGATGTGCTATTAGAGATAAAAAAAAAATCAGGCCAGGTTCTTGTAAATGTGTTTATGGCAGAAAATAAGATGTTTCCTCTTGAAATCTCTAGTGTTAATCATCATGCTCTTGTTGCTAGTAAGAAAAGTGAGTCTATAAAGTGGCACTTGAGGTATGGGTAAAATATATAGAAGAGAGACAAGACACTTAGGATAGGAGATCGACTTGGGTTTTGCATTGGCTGTTGATTTGTTTAAGGGAGGTTGAAAGAGAACATTATCTCCATAAAATAGTTGTAAATGTAATTATCAAGTAAAATTTTAGTACTAAGTAGAAACTTCTTGTGTGCTCTGCTGCTTTTGATGAATAGCTTACAGACGCCTCATTAGATTATAAGATTGCCATAGATTGGAATAGGAGAATTTGCCTGCATGATTGAGATTCCCTTGTAATGTAATTAACATATGTAGGATGTGATATGATATGATATGCCTCTAATTTATTACATTTTATATGTAATAAACATATGTAGGATGTGATATGATATGATATGATATGATACGTTGATGGCTTTCAGTTTCTTCATCATAGATGGCAGCTTAAATTAGATGCAACTTCAGATTATAAACTTAACAAAGTTATTATTATCACTTCATCAAAATTTGATGCAACTTCAGATTTAATTTACCAGTTAACTGATAACCTTTGTTTTTCATAGATTCATAATTTCACAATCCTTAGGAAAAAAAAAAAACCAACATAAGTACATCACTCCTACTTATGGGAGTGTTAAGAGTAGTGGAAGGAACAATTTAACTCTAGAGGAACATCTCAACTTCAAAGAAGCCCCAAATTATTGATAAAATATTCACATTGGCAGTTTCATCGGTCTGATACTATCATACAACAGTAAGAGAAAAATCCAACTGGTGGGAAAATAGAATCATACAAAACCCCACCTGAATAAAATGAAGAAAACAAGACAAACGGTGGGCATTCACACTAATAACTATAATAAAACTCAGAAATATGATGGTTTAAACCTGTTAACAGAATCTGCTCATGCGACTGTGACTCCGGCAAGGCAAGGGCGCCTTTCAGACTCATTACTCTCTGGCATTATATCGAGAGGCACTTTCCTCTTCGTTCCCGTTTTGGATGTTGGTGTAAAGGGTCTAGTGTAACTTCTCATCCTCTGTATGTCCCCTGGATGAAGAGGCTTTAAAATGAAATCCTCTGCTCCAGTGTCAAGGCACCTATATAGAGTGAACAGGTACATTTATCAGTGGAGTAGGGGCATGTTCCAAACTTTTTTTGATCCATTAAAGGCTGCCCTTAAATATTATATGTTCCAAATTTTCTTCTCTCCTTTCACTTATCTTCTTTTTTACATTTTCATTTGCCAGTGGATGAGAAATTCTATAGGCATGTTGACTGGATTCTTCTAAATGGAAAAGAAACAAGTATCAGCAATTCTGAATTCCATTAATTCTTATGTATTTTGTTCTTCAGTCGTATCTAAATTTCAGGGGACATATAAGGCATCACATTGTGTGTGTGCCCTGCCTCTGGATAAAAAAATACAAAATTTTAGTCTCTGCATACTTGTATTCATGGAACTTGGATCGGGATAAAAAAAATACAGAATTTTAGTCTCTGCATACTTGTATTCATGGAACTTTGCTCCAATGGAATGACCCCTTGTATTCATGAAATCTAGCTTGAATGGAATGGCCCTTACATGCAACCATGCGGCAGTCTTGAAATGATACCAATACCAACTATTTTCTTCTTAGAAGTTATAATACCCAGATACTTGTCATATCATGTTCAGTCTTGAATGGTGTTTCAGTTGTGTCAATAATAAGGATGGAGATCTTTTTCCGAAAGAACTCTTCACCTTTGGATTCATCCCTGGCTGATGGATTGCTTCATCATATAATAAACTCATCATCATCATCATCATCTCTCTCTCTCTCTATATATATATATATATATTAAATGTGGGCAAGCAACACGATGAAGCTAAAACCAAAAAGGTTGGATTGTGTTTTAAGCAACAGTACCTGCGGATTCTTTGTGGATCATTTTCAGATGACATTAACACAACCGGAATAGATTTCAAGCAGTTGTCATCCTGAATGCAAAAGATTAACACAATTGAGTCGCAAAAAGAGGGGCTAAGGAAAAACAAAACAGAAAAAAAGATTTGAAGCTTCGTAGTTCTTACCTTGACAACCTTGAGAAGATCGTAGCCATTCATTTGAGGCATGCAGTAGTCAGTCAGTATTATGTCAATTTTGAATTCCTGCACGACAGCCTTCCCTTAATTTATTAGGACTAGAAGCAGCAAGAAACTGGAACAGTTTTAAAATGAGAATCAAGGCCATTCAGTGTGAGAGAATCAACACATGGGGCTACATGACTTTGAAAAGGACTATATCTAAGATGCATATAACAAGAATTATCGATATAAGGTCATAACGAAACAGTAAATATAAGTAAGAAGCTCTTCTTCTTAAAAAAAAAAAAAGAAAAAAAGAAAAAAAGAAGAAAAAGAAAAGAAAAGAAAAGTAAGAAGTAAAAGATATTGATGAGTAAAGTGTGCAGAGAAGCAAAAAATTTAAGAAAACAGATTGTGTACAATTGACTCACATTGACAGTAGGAGATTCAACCTTCTCATTCAAGCCAAGAACTTCCAGGGCCTTAATGCCACTATCAACAGCTGTAACTGCAATTAAATCAAACAAAATTGGTACTGCTCTTCGCATTTAAATTTTAGGAAGTGGAAATCTAGGGCTAAAAGAATGTCAATCGAAATATTAAAAGCTTGAAAAATTTGCCATTCATGGCAAATAACATGAATTCTCCAAGAGGAACTAAAGAAGTGTAAATGGAAATAAAAGTGAAATTTGTAAACCATTACGATTGAAGCAAAATCTGGAGCCAAGGAGTTATATATTGACATGGTTTATTATTACAAAGTTGAGATTTTTCTTCTCCTCATCATCAGTGAATAACAATATACCTTGATAAGATGAGGTTTTGAGAAGCCTTTCAATCAGTTTCCTGTCTATAAGGCTGTCATCAACAACTAGAACATGGAATTTGGTTTCAGCAGGTATAGCCATTGCTGATTGCTAGAGGAAGATAAGAAGAAAAAATAAGGAGAAGAATTTGCAATAGCACTAAAGTGAGTGGTTTTTCACCCCTTCTGCGCTCAATGGGTTCACAAGAAATTGGCTCTAGACTCACTAAAGTTGAAAAATGACCACCGTCTGTCAAACCAACTGCCCACCATCTTGAAATGGAATTCTTAGCATAAGCAAAAGTGATATGCTAGTTCCGGAACACAAATCACTGCACATTCAACTGAAGTTTCCAGGAAGAAATGAAACAGACACAAGAGCCCCAAATCACTAAATTAAAATTCCATTTCTATCATTAAAATATAAGTGTTTTTTTTTTCCTAACAACTCTGCAGTTCAAATACAAGCCCCACCACCCCCACCACCACCCAAGAACCCAGTCATCAAATGCCACAGAACAAATCACTCTCATGCATTTCATCAAACACATTGCAAGCAACAAACACTTTCATTTTATTGAACACCCCACAGAAAAATATATAATTTTTTAAACCAAACCACTTCAGTTAGGGTCTAAAGAAAAACCCATTTGGAGAATCTTACCATCAAAGTGCAAGTTGTTGTAATGAAATCAAAAATCAGATTCCTCTTCAGGTGAAATTACCAACATCATATAGGAAAAGTACCCAAGAACATATACCTTCAAGTAGGAGCTACCTTCAAGTTAGTACCAACTAAACTCCCATTTAAGTGTGACATGGCAGGAGAGCGTGGAGGAGAAAGTGGGCTTGTTATTGTCTTTGCTAGAGAGGCCATTGAATCAAACTTCGGCTGCACAAACAAACACGAGAAACCAAAACAATTCATTTTCCGAGTTCTCAAGGCCACAAAGCAAACAAATGGAATCTTTAGTACAGACTTAGGAGCCACAGATGTTCACTGCAATCTGAAGGCAGAGCCTCTGCAACAAAACACACAAGAATATTCAGCCATGAATTAGTCAGGGACATAATCTACAGTATATTTTCCCTTCAATTTCAGTTTCACCAAAAACCCATATCATTTAACTTCCACGCACATCGTGCATTGGTAAAGGCATATCTTCCCAAAAGGAAGGAAGGCTTAGGGTTCTGCCACTGCTCACCCAGTGACAGCCCCCTTGAGAAGAAATAATACTGATAATCAGTGCCAAACGGCACTACTTAAAAGTCATCTCTACTTCCCACACTATTAAAAACAAAAAACCCAAATTCCCCAAAACCCCAAACCAAATCAGAAGAGCGAGAGAGAGAGAAGAGCAGATCGACATCGAGATCGAGAGAGAGAGAGAGAAGAGCAGATCGAGATCGAGAGAGCGTGGAGAGAGAGAGATGAAAGAGAGAAAAGAGGGAAAATAGGGCTTTTGAGGGAAGATAGAGCGAGAGTGAGAGAAGAGCAGAGAGCTAGAGTGAGATAACAGCAGAGAGAGCGAGAATGAGAAAAGAGAACAGAGGAAAAGGGCTTCTGGAGGGAGAAAGTCAGTGGGAGCGAAAATAGGGTTTTGGAGGCTGGAGTGGGAAAAAATAAGTGAAAACTTTACTGATGTTTTTTTTCGTCGGTAAATAAAAAATAAAAAATAAAGTAAATAACATAAAAATATTTTTATTGAAGTTTTTTTTCGTCGGTAAAATGATAAATAAAAATTAAAGAAATTATCAAAAACTTTTACCAACGTTGTTTTTCGTCAGTAAAAGACATTCACCTTAATAATAAATAAAAATAAAAATAATTATTAAAACTTTTACCGACGTTTTTTTTCGTCGGTAAAAGACATTCTCGTTAATAATAAATAAAAATAAAAAAATTATAAAAACTTTTGGCGACGTTTTTTTTCATCGGTAAAAGAGATTCTCGTTAATAATAAATAAAAATAAAAAATTTTATCAAAAAAGTTTTACCGACGTTTTTTTTCGTCGCTAAAATTCCATAATTTTTTTTAATTTAGACTTTTGCCGACGTTTTTTTAAAAATGTCGGTAATATTAACCTTTACCGACGTTTATATTTCGTCGGTAAAAGTGCATATATTTTATTTTCCTTGAAGAATAAGTTAAAGACTTTTGTCGACGTTTTTAAAAAAACGTCGGTGAAGATACGACATTTTCTATAATGTAATCTTTACCGACGAAATGATATACGTCAGTAAAATGTAATCTTTACCGACGAATTTAGAAAAGCGTCGCTAAAAAACGTCGCTAATAAAGATACTTTTTACCGACATTTTTTATAAAACGTCGGTAAAAGTCTATCTTTACCAACGAAATGATATACGTCGGTAAAATGTAATCTTTACCGATGAATTTGGAAAAGCGTCGCTAAAAGTGCATATTGTTGTAGTGACAAAAAGAAAAAACAAAAGGCGGGAGATGGAAATAATTGGGAGACTTTTTTTTGTAACGCTATAAAATAATGTCGCTAATAAAACTATTATCTACGACGCATTTAAAGGCACGTTGCAAAAAAACACATTATCTGTGACGCAGCATGTATACTGTCGCAATTAAATATTTTTTTGTGACGTCAAAATTGCGTCCCAAATAAATAGTTATTTTTTTTGCTTAAAATTTTTATGACACCATATGATGGAGGTCGCTAATACTAATTATTTGCGACGCAAATATATCAGCGTCGCGAATAAGATATTATGTGTGACGCAAAAGGAAACTGTTGCAAAAAACCTTAACTTTTCTATGACATAACTCAGACTAAAAATTATTTGCGACACGGGGATTGCGTCGCAAATAGAGACACTTATTTACGACAAATGATTGTGTCGCAAATGACTATCTGGCGTCGCAAATAATTTAACCGCCATTTGGCGCCAATGATTTTTTGACGCATTTGTTTGCGACGTACTATATTCATTGCTGAAAGCACCTATTTGCGACGCATGGAGTCTTGTGTCGCAAATACTTAACTTGTTGCGACGGGTCTAATTTTATGTTGCAAAAAAATTATTTTTTGCGACACTTTGGGTTGCGTCGCAAATATTTTCGTCGCTGAAAATCCCATTTGTTGTAGTGTGTTTTCTTGAATACTATTAGAATGGATTCCACTAAGTTAGATTGTTTAGATTCTTGTGTAAATTCTTCTAGACCCCTCTTTCTTCCATCTATTGGAGATTCAAACCTTCAAATTAATGAATCTCAATTTGACTTAAAAGAAGAAGAAAATGATGATAATGAAGATGACCTTCAACAAGCTTATAATGAATTGTATACATTGTCCTTAGAGCTTGTAAAGAAAAATAATAAATTAAAAGAAGAATCTAAAAAGCTAGACAAAGATTTAGTTTCTTCAAAAGATGAAGTTAGAGAGAAAGAAGAAGTAATACATTGTTTAGACTCTAAGTTTATGATCTCTTTGAATAACCTTCATAATATTAAAGATGATCTAAATGAATTAAAAATTGAAAATGATGATCTTAATAAGGAAAATTCAAAAATAAGAGATCAAGTACAAAGGCAAGACAAAAATATTAACAACCTAGAATCCAAGTTGACTAATAGTAAGGAAAATTTATCTAATGCTCAAAATAAGATAAAACTCTAGAACTTGGATCTAATGTTATTAATGAACTCAAATTTGATTTAAAATTTGCCGATGATGAACTAAACAACTATAAGGAAATTGAAAATGAATTATCAAAAGTTAAAAATGAAAATTCAATCCTTATAAACCAAGTCACTCAACTTGAAAGCAACAAACAAAAGTATGAGTGCAAATTTACCCAATGTGATGAGAAATTTGAAAAAATATTTAAATTGGGTAAATCTCAAAGAGATAGGACGGGTCTTGGATTTGATAGGAATATTTCACATGACCCTAGCTTCACCAACACATTTGTGAAAAGTGAGTCCTCATTCTCTAGTACTCATTCTTCCTTGCCCATGACTAAATGTAATTATTGTGGCATTTAAGGACATTTTAGGTTTAAGTGCAAACTAAGAAGAAGCCATGTGTCTAAACCCATCTATGAACCCAAAAAGGTAGAATCTAAATCTATGAAGGGTAAGACACTGAAAATCAAGGAAGACTCCAAAAAGATCAAACAAGTTAAATCTATTAAAAATGAGTCTCCTAAGAAAGATTCTAAAAAGGTTAAACAAGTTAAACCAAGTATAAAAGAATCTATCAACAAAGCTTCTCAACCAATCTCCCTTAAATCAACCCATGAAAGAACTTTTGAAGAAAATAGCCAAGTTAAATTTAAAATTCAAAAGTCAAATAAAGGGAGAAAATAAGAAGAAAATAAAAGTGAATCAATCCCCTAAGAAACAAATGCACCAACCTCAAAAGACTAATCACCAATCTAAGATAAATTTAGTCAAATCTAAATATCATGGTCATAAGTCCAAATTAAAATTTTATCAAGTTTAATCTCCTAAAGTTGGTGGGACTTCTAAACTAGACCTCAAAGGTCAACCCTCTCAAGACCTTAGGTGGATTCTTAAAGTTAGATACTTAGACAAACCTTAAGGCCTTGAACCTCCTTGCCCAACGTATCCTTTTTAGTTAAATCTTTTTGTTGGTCATTTTTACATTTGCATTTTGTTCTTTCTTAGTTACATTTCTTAAAATGCAATGTTTATTTCTAATCAATTGATTTTGTCTTCATGCACCATTCTAGTTACATATCATGGTTTTCAAAATCATTTGATTATAATTTCATCATGTTAGATTTGTTTTTTGCTCACATTGAGTTATATCTCTTGCATTGCATTTCTATATATGATCAATTAATTGTGATTTCAAAAGCTTTCTTAGCTAGATTATTCATGATCGATTGTTGTTATAACCCATTTGCATCTTTGCTCTTTTGGTTGCATTCTTTTTATATGCAAATGTCAATTGGTTCCATGTATGGTTGTGATCTTAGTTATATTTGTAGATACCATACTAGAACTCAAATCCATCCTTTATGCTTTCTAGTCATTTTTTTTAAATGAATGGTTATGATGTTGATTCATGTGTATTCTCTAAGTGATGTCATCGTTATACATGTTTCAACTTCATATTAGTGATCTTGATCATATGAACCTCTTTAAAATCCATTCATTGTATTTCATAGTTATATCTATTGTTTGATGGATTTCTTTTAGATGTTGAATTCATATGATTTTGATAGTTTAAAAATTGCATGCAATACCAAGCTATATCTTTTTATGCAATTTATCTTGTTCATCACTATGCTCATTAGTTATATCATTTAACGTGATGAATATATGATGCTTGATGGAATTTTGTATTTGTCACATCCTTGCTATTAATCATGTTCTCATATTCAATTGGTTACAATTAGTATAGTTTTCGATTGATTTAATATCCAATTGATGACATTTCTTGAGAATGTGATAGACCATGTACATTGGATTAAACTTAAGAGTAATATATTTTTGTTCCATGTCACATTCCATTTGTAAGACCCCGACCCGAGTGAACTCGATTAGTTCTAAGCTTGATTAGTGATTTTGGCTAAGTTGGGTTTGTAATAGCTTTTGAAATAGTTTTGGGGAATTTTGTTTTGCTTTGTGGTAGTGGGGCCCTTTGGGGGTTCCCTTTTATGACCTTGGATACGCTTGAGGATTTATCGGAGATTTTTGCATTCATTTTTTTAATCTCGTTTTATTTGTATTGTTAACCCCTACAACTTTCATGTCGGTCTCGTCCCCGTTCGAGACCCCGAAACCCGATTTAATAGCCTCGAGGGCAAAACAGTCATTGTACACTAAATCTGTACCCAAAACTTGATTTTCCCGAAAACCGTGAAACATATACTTTTTGGAAACTAGATATTTCGACGATCACTTTTCTCTTCTTCGTCGAATTCATTAGAAGCCCCAAAAGCTATGATTTCAGCCCTTTAATGTCTTAAGCAGTGGGACCCATTTCCATTTGCTTATATAATGAGACCCATCTTCCTCATCTCCCTTTTTCCAGCACAAAAAGAACCTAGGGTTTGTTTGACAACTTTTCTTCTTCTTCTTGCTCTCTCCATCTCCAATCCACACCAAACTTGCATCAATCAAGAAATGGAGGTTATCATTCTCTTCCCCACCTTGCAAGCTTCCTTTTGATACCATTTATTGAGGAATCCACCAACTTTGAGATCTTTATTGAACTAACTCTTGCCATTTGGAGAACCTACAAGTAAGTAATCATTCCCTTCTTCTAGATTTGTGTTCTCCTAGCCTAAGGGAATCTCCATCCCTACTATTGAAGCTTCTTTCTCCCCACACTATGTTTTGACTCTTTTAGGGTTTTATTTTGGGGTTTTTGCTTGTAGCTTGGACCATTGATTTGGAGGGCTTGTTAGAGCTTGATTTGCTTATTAGAGACCAAGGCAAGTGGATGATTTGATTTTAATAAGCTTTCAATGATTTTGGTATTTTCCACTCATGCCTATTTATTGCATTGGTTTGAAATAAATGTTCATGATAGAGCTTTGGTAGTGCATTTATGTCTTATAAGTGTATTGGTGAATGACATTTAATTTCTTCTTGTTTGTATCAAATGTACACTATTGTGAAATGGTTTCCTTCTTTCTTTCTTTATATTGGATTTGATGTTGATGGAGGAGGTGATGGAATGAACACATATTGGGGTTTTGGAGAAGTGTAGATAGATGCATTGGAGGAGATTTTAGCTCAGTTTATTGCAGGGATTAAATGGAAGTGAGGAGAATGGATTTGAGGAGGAAAAAGGGCTCAAATCTAAACACAGTGGGTGTTTCCCCCACCTGACGGTCAGCCAGTGGTCACCTGTCGGCTAGCCGTCTGGTGACTGGCGGCTAACTGCCAGCTAGCCGAACAGTCGCGGTTACTTTTCCAGATAGCAACATTTTCCTCCTGAAAACACGGTCAGCCTCACGGTTAGCCATCAACTAACAGCCGAACCCATCGGCGGCTAACCGCCAGCCAACTGACCCTTTCAGTTGCTTTTCCAGAGAGCAACATTTTCTCCTGAAAGCATGGTCAGCCTCACGGTTAGCCAGCAGCTAACCGCCGAACCCATCGGCGGCTAACCGCTAGCCAACCGAACCATTTCTGTTACAATTCCAGTAACCTGTCTTTCTGTCAGGCCAACTGCGGTCAGCCAGCGGCTAACCGCCATCTGACTGCAAGGTAACCGAAATTACCCAGACAACCATTCCAGAGAGCTCCTCGCTCGAGCGAACTCTCCGGATCGCTCGAGCGACGAGCTTTGTCGGTCAAAGGAGATTTACTAAGCAAAGTATGAGGCCATTGAGAAAGAAACTATATCACGAAGATGTCATTCGAAGTTTTGGAAATTCAAAGTGTATAGGGAGCCCGAGATGTCTCCAAACTCAAAGAGTACCAAATTATTATTAGATCGACATACGGGTTCCCTATTCACTTCAAATAAATCCTGAATCTGATACTTTACCCGAAATTTCAATTGTTTATTGTACTTTATCGATCCCGAGATTTATACTACATGCCTTGTTTTCCCAAAAGCATTGAATTACACTTGAAACAGTTACTTGTCTTGAAGTGCATTGCACCACATGAAATGACAGTGTGCCCTTGAGCACCCCCATCCTGCCCGTTTATTTATTTGTACTTGATTCACTTGCACATGTCTCGATTTGTTATTTGACCTATTAGTCGGCACCACTAAGCTTCGATAACCCTGTTGGTCTGATCCACCGACTTGGTGATCACCCTCTTGTCCCGCCAGTTGTAGTTTGGATCCCGCTACCCGGTTATAACCGTGGTCTTGTCCCGATGCCGCAGATTGCTATTGTAATCCCCGATGCCCGGCTCGCTACCGTGGTCATGTATAGTATATATATGTATTTATAAGATCCACTGTTTTTCCTCACCTCGAGTGACTGAGATCAGTGCCTAGCTATTGCTGTCACGTTAGTGATAGAGGACTTAGCTTCGTGTGGTTGCCATCTTGCTTGTTTTCCCGTTTCCTTGGTTACCTTACATGTTTTACAATGCATATTTATATTTGAATAAATGTTTTATCTCGTTTATAGAAATTGTTATTTAAACATGTTTAAATGCTTTTGAAGGTAAATTCATTTATCATCATATTGTCATTGTATTTTAACCATTTGCCAAACCGTCGTGTTTGACCCACTCTTTGGTACTCAGGTCCCGTTGGTGGTTATCCTGAGGAGGAGCACGAGGAGGCAGTCGGAGAACCGCAGCAGTTAGTTGAGTGGCGTGCTGATGATGTCATTTAGACATTGGATTGCTAGAGAGAGAGAGATAACATTTTGGGAGAACTTTTAACCATTCTTTTGGGGATTGGTATTTTGTTGATATTGGCCTTTGTTGGCCTCTAATTTTGGGAAATGTAATTAAATGATCTTTGTATAAACTTTAACTTACTTTTGGGTAACATGTTAATGATCATTGCTCATTCTGATATGATAATATACTTGTGTTACTATCTTTATGATTTGAGATGAATCGAATATTTGATTTGCTACACGCTTCCGCACTTAATAGAAATGTTCATATATGGTTGTGATATCCTCACCGCGGACACCTGTGGGAAATTAAATAAGTGTGTGCACCTTGTTGGCACACTCTCCATATTAACCATTCACTCACCACACTATCATCATCATTAGTGTCCCGATCCCGGATTAGTCCTTCGGGCCTGGTTCGGGGTCGCGACAGACTGGTATCAAAGCGAGGCGTGTTTCAAGCAATTAAAAGAAACTAGAAATCCTAAGGACGTGGCGAGGATTCGTTAGCTAGTATCATGTGAGCAATGTGACCCTTTATTTGATTATTATGTGCTAATAATTTGTTTGCAGCATCATGCCACCTCGTAAGCAGCCGATAAACGGCAACCCTTCTGCAAGCAATAGTGATCATACAGGGCCACTTGAAGAGGATAGGGTTGATAACAACACGCCAAATCAATTCCAACAAATGATGCAGGCAATGCTTGACCAACAGCGTCAGGCCAATGAGAATCAAGCTAGATTGCAAGAGCAAATGCTTAAGAGAGAGGAAGATCATGTAAGAGAATTGGCAGAGATGCAGAGACAATTGCTAGAAGTATTACAGAGAAGGCCCGAACCAGTTCAACCCCAACCCGCTATTGTCATCAATCAGAGGCAACATGATCCAAATCAATTATTTGAGCGGTTTCGGAAGAGGGCTCCAAAAGAGTTTCTTGGGATAGAAGATCCATTAGCTGCAGATGACTGGCTAGAACATACAGAGAACATCTATGAGATCTTCCAGTGCACCAGAGGAGAAAGAGTAAAACTAGCATCATCTCTCTTTACTGGTACAACAGACAGATGGTGGAAGACGGTTAGGGAGGAATACAGGACTATGGCTGATGCAGAGGTTTGGGCAAACTTCAAGAGGCAATTCCATGATAAGTATGTACCCACCCACATCAAGAGACAAAAGGCAATAGAATTCCAGTAGCTTGTGCAAGGGAGTATGACGGTCCTAGAGTACCTCACCAAGTTGGAGAGATTGTCCAGATATGCCCCGGAGTTAGTGGATACAATTGAGAAGAAGATTGCCAAGTTCCTAGAGGGACTTAACCCTTTCATTGAGAGAGATGCTACCGGAGTAATGCCACCTGTAACTTTTGATGAAGCGGTCAAGAGGGCCTACAAGTTTGAGAATTTCTATAACAAGATCCTTAGAATTCAAGGCAAGGGACAAGCTCATCAGCAGAACTACCAGCACAGGAATCATCAGAACAAGAAGCAAAGGACATAACAGAATGATCAGGGTCCCTTGGTTTGTACCCACTGTGGGAAGAACCATGAGAGTACACAGTGTCGTACACTCATAGGGGCATGTTTCAGATGTGGTTCCATGACCCATCAAATGAGAGACTGTCCAAGGCAAAATAGACAGAATCAACAGTAGCAGCAAGGGGCACAGTGTCCAGCAGCACCACATAATTCAATCATTGTCCAGAATCAGACAAGGCCACTACAGCAACAAGCACCACAACAGCAGCAACATAGACCACAACAGCAACAACAACAGGCTCGTCAGCAGGGATAGAACCAAAATCAGCGTGCACCGCAGCAGAATAGGAATGCAAAACAAGGCAGGCCACAACAAGCTCCAAATAGGCCATAACATCGAGGGAAAATCTATGCGGTCAATAGAGCTGATGCAGAGGCAGCGGGAAATGTAGTGGAAGGTACACTTCTTGTTTGTGGGATAAAATCTAGGATTTTATTTGACCCTGGCTCTGCACATTCATTCTTATCCCATGAATTTTCTAAGTTGATTGATATGCATGCTAGAGAACTTGAGTTCGTTTTGACTGTGGCAACCCCAGTAGGTAAACAAGTTATCTGTATAACATATTACCCTAGTTGCACAGTTTAGATAGGAGAAGTGGGTTTAACCGCAGATCTCATTCTTTTAGAGATGTTCGATTTGGATGTCATCCTAGGGATGGATTGGCTGGCAGGATACCATGCCACAATGGATTGTTTCCATAAGACCCTGAGTTTCAAGTTACATGAGACACCAGCAGGGGTGTTGTTTTAGGGAGAGAGGAGGAATCCTCGTGCAGGGTTTGTCTCAGCATTAAAGGCTGATAGAATTTTGAGAAGTGGTTGTGAGGCATATTTGGCGTTTATCACGGAGGATAAACGGTCCCAAGGGGTGGAGGAGATCCCAATTGTTTGGGAATTCCCAGATGTTTTTCCGAAGGAGATTCCAGGTTTACCACCCATCAGAGAGATTGATTTCATTATTGAGTTGTTACCAGGGACTGCTCCAATATCTATTGCACCATATAGAATGGCTCCGGCAGAATTGGGAGAATTGAAGACTCAGTTGCAAGAATTGTTTGATAAAGGTTTTGTGAGACCGAGTATTTCACCTTGGGGAGCTCCAGTCTTGTTTGTCAAGAAGAAGGATGGTTCGATGAGAATGTGTATAGATTACAGAAGATTGAATCAAGTGACCATCAAGAACAAGTACCCATTGCCAAGAATAGATGAATTGTTCGATCAATTGCAAGGTGCATCATACTTTTCGAAGATTGATTTGAGATTCGGTTACCATCAGCTGAGAGTCAGAGAATCAGATGTGTTGAAAACAACTTTCCGAACAAGATATGGTCACTATGAGTTCCTAGTGATGCCATTTGGGTTGACTAATGCACCGGCAGTGTTCATGGCGTTGATGAACAAGATATTTGCAGAGTATCTGGATCAGTTTGTTGTAGTATTCATAGATGAAATTTTGGTGTACTCCAAGACCAGAGAATAGCATGAAGAGCATTTGAGGATAGCATTGCAACTCTTGAGAGAGAACCGGCTGTATGCGAAGCTCAACAAGTGTGAATTTTGGTTAGAACAAGTAGCATTTTTGGGGCACATCATCTCCAAAGAAGGATTATCAGTGGATTCGTCCAAGATTGAAGCAGTTATGAGTTGGAAGAGACCGAAGAATCCGTTAGAAATTAGAAGTTTTCTGTGTTTAGCAGGTTATTACAGGAGGTTTGTGCAGGGATTCTCGTCGATTGCGTCACCTTTGACGAAGTTGACAAGGAAGAAGGTGCCATATGTGTGGACAGATCAGTCTGAAGATAGTTTTCAAGAGCTAAAGAAGAGATTGACTACAGCACCAGTCCTTACCTTACCATTCGGAAGCGGTGGGTTTACCATTTTTACCGATGCTTCGAATGTTGGACTTGGTTGATGCAAGAAGGAAAAGTGATTGCATATGGATCCCGGCAGTTGAAAGATCACGAGAAGAATTTTGCCACCCATGATCTTGAGTTAGCAGCAGTTGTTTTCGCGTTGAAAATGTGGAGACATTACCTCTATGGAGAGAAGTTCAAAGTCCACTCCGACCACCGTAACTTACAGTACTTGTTTTCTCATAAGGAATTGAACATGAGGCAGAGAAGATGGATGGAATATATCAAGGACTATGATTTTCCAATCAAGTAGCACCCGAGGAAAGCAAATGTAGTTGCCGATGCCTTAAGCAGAAAATCAGTAGGCTTGGCAAACCTAAGTGGCACTTGTATCTTTGAGCAGTTTGAAGAATTGAGTGTCGACCTACGGCCACTAAGGAAGGGTGTTTTGTTAGCGAACATGTCAGCTTCAGAGCCTTCTTTTATTCAGAAGATCAAGGATAGTCAGTTGCAAGATCCAGAGTTGGCAAAGATTTTAGAGCATATAACAGACCGTCCCGATTTCCTTATTGTTGATGAAGTTTTGTACTACCGTGACCGTCTATGCGTGCCAAATATTGAAGACTTGAGGAATGATATTATGACCGAAGCTCACAGTACGAAGTACTCTATGCATCCAGGCAGCACAAAGATGTATCAGAATTTGAAGGGCAGATTTTGGTGGAATAACATGAAGAGGGAGATTGCAGCGTTTGTCTCCCGTTGTATGACTTGTTAGTTGATAAAGGCAGAACATCAGAGGCCTCCAGGATTGTTACAACCGTTAGAGATCCCGGAATGGAAATGGGAGCACATTACTATGGATTTTATTTCTGGTCTACCGAGGACCAGCAGAGGCAACGATGCGATATGGGTCATTGTGGACCGTCTCACCAAGTCAGCTCATTTCATTCCTATGAGGACAGGGAAGAAGATGCACATGCTACCTTTAGCAGAGTTGTTTGTCAACGAGATCGTCAGTCGACATGGGCAGCCAGTTTTTATCACATCTGACAGAGATAGTAGATTTGTCTCGAGGTTCTGGAAGACGCTACATGAGTCTATGGGCACGAAACTACAATTTAGCACGGCTTATCACCTGCAGACAGATGGTCAATCAGAGAGAACAATTCAGACCCTTGAGGATATGCTCCGTGCTTGTGTGTTAGATTTCAAGACTCAATGAGACGAGACTCTACCGTTGTGTGAGTTTGCTTACAACAATAGTTACCACTCGAGCATTGGGATGGCTCCTTTTGAGGCTTTGTATGGCAGAAGGTGTAGGACACTGGTTTGTTGGGAAGAGGTCGGAATTCGCAGTTTCCATGGACCGACTATAGTAAGTGAAACTAGTGACAAAGTGAAGTTGATCCAAGAACGTCTGAAAGTAGCCCGGAGTAGACAGAAAAGCTATGCAGATTCTCATAGAAGGGATTTACAGTTCAAAGAAGGAGATAAGGTTTTCCTGAAGGTGTCACCTATGAGAGGAACATTGAGATTTGGACAGAAGGGCAAGCTATCACAGAGATACATTGGACCATATGACATTGTGAGCAAGGTTGGTGATGTGGCTTATAGGTTAGCCTTACCACCTGAGTTATCCAGCGTAGACAACGTCTTCCATGTGTCTATGTTGAAGAAGTATGTCCCCGGTCCTTCACATGTACTCCCCCACGAGCCATTGGAGATTCGAGAGGAAGCTACCTCTGTTGAGAAGACCGTTCAGATCGTTGATACGAAAGAACAAGAGTTGAGGACAAGGACTATTCAGTGGGTAAAGGTACTATGGGAGAATCATGGATCGGAAGAGGCCACATGGGAATTACGAGACCAAGTATAGAAGAAGTATCCACATCTACTACCTGAGGTGGGTTTTATATTTAACTTGGAGGATCAAATGCCCTAAGGGGTGGAGGATGTAAGACCCCGACCCGAGTGAACTCGATTAGTAGCAATTAAGTTGTATTTTAGTTCTAAGCTTGATTAGTGATTTTGGCTAAGTTGGGTTTGGAATAGATTTTGAAATAGTTTTAGGGAATTTTGTTTTGCTTTGTTATAGTGGGGCCCTTTGGGGGTTCCTTTTTTTGACCTTGCATGCGCTTGAGGATTTATCGGAGATTTTTACATTCATTGTTTTAATCTCATTTTACTCGTATTGTTAACCCCTACAACTTTCATGTCGGTCCCGTCCCGGTTCGAGACCCGAAACCCGATTTAATAGCCTCGAGGGCAAAACAGTCATTGTACACTAAATCTGTACCCAAAACTTGATATTCCCGAAACCCGCGAAACATATACTTTTTGAAAACTAGATATTTCGACGATTACTTTTCTCTTCTTCGTCGAATTCATTAGAAGCCCCGAAAGCCAAGATTTCAGCCCTTTAATGTCTTAAGCAGTGGGACCCATTTCCATTTGCTAATATAAGGAGACAGACCCATCTTCCTCATCTCCCTTTTTCCAGCACAAAAAGAACCTAGGGTTTGTTTAGCAACTTTTCTTCTTCTTCAAGCTCTCTCCATCTCCAATCCACACCAAACTTGCATCAATCAAGAAATGGAGGTTATCATTCTCTTCCCCACCTTGTAGGCTTCCTTTTGATACCATTTGTTGAGGAATCCACCAACTTTGAGATCTTCATTGAACTAACTCTTTCCATTTGGAGAACCTACAAGTAAGTAATCATTCCCTTCTTCTAGATTTGTGTTCTCCTAGCCTAAGGGAATCTCCATCCCTACTATTGAAGCTTCTTTCTCCCCACGCTATGTTTTGACTCTTTTAGGGTTTTATTTTGGGGTTTTTGCTTGTAGCTTGGACCATTGATTTGGAGGGCTTGTTAGAGCTTGATTTGCTTATTAGAGAACAAGGCAAGTGGATGATTTGATTTTAATAAGCTTTCAATGATTTTGGTATTTTCCACTCATGCCTATTTATTGCATTGGTTTGAAATAAATGTTCATGATAGAACTTTGGTAGTGCATTTATGTCTTATAAGTGTATTGGTGAATGACATTTAATTTCTTCTTGTTTGTACCAAATGTACTCTATTGTGAAATGGTTTCCTTCTTTCTTTCTTTGTATTGGATTTGATGTTGATGGAGGAGGTGATGGAATGAACACATATTGGGGTTTTGGAGAAGTGTAGAGAGATGTATTGGAGGAGCTTTTAGCTCAGTTTATTGCAGGGATTAAATGTAAGTGAGGAGAATGGTTTTGAGGAGGAAAAATGGCTCCAATCTAAACACAGTGGGTGTTTCCCGCACCTGACGGTCAGCCAGCGGTCACTTGTCGGCTAGCTGTCTGGTGACTGGCGGCTAACCGCCCGCTAGCCGAACAGTCGCGGTTACTGTGAGAACCCGACCCCTAATCTCTTGGATTAGTGTTGTTTTATTTGAGGATTAGTTTCTTTTAGTGGGATTAGTATTTGTTGGGTTGAGTTTGCGAGCTAGAATGGTTTTTCTTCTAGTTTTAGACTTTTGAGTGCTTTGGTAGCTTGTGGGGCCCTTTGGGGGTTCCCTTTTCGGCTTTGCATTTACTTGTGAGATTTTCCCGATTTGTTTCGTATTGTGTTTTTGGCCCGTTGCATTCATCTTGAGGAATCCTACAACTTTCATGTTGATCCCATATCCATTTGAGAACCCGAAAACCGATTTCTTGGCCTTGAGGGCAAAACAATCTTTTCACACCAAATCTGTACCCAAAACTCGATATTCTCGAAATCCGTGAAACATACACTTTTTGGAAACTAGATATTTCGACGATCATTTCTTCCTTCTTCGTCGAATCCATCCGAGGTCCCGAATTAGATGATTTCAGCCACCCAAGTTCTTTAAGTTGTGGGACCCATTCTCACTTGTTTATAAAAGGAGACCCTTCCCCTTCCTTCTCCATTTTCTTGTTCCAGCTGAACCTAGGGTTTTCCCCTTGTGCAACTTCTTCTTCTTCTTGCTTCTTCATCTCCAAGCCACACCAATAGTTCACCAAACTCGAAATGGAGACCGTCTTCTTCTTCCTCTCCTTGCAAGCTTCATCTTGATAGCATTTTTGGAGAAATCCATCAACATTGAGACCTTCCTTGAGCTTGTTCTTCTCATTTGAAAGTCATCCAAGTAAGTGATTCTTCCCATCTTCTAGATTTGTAATCTACTAGCCTTAGAGAAGCTCCACCTTGATTATTGAGAAGTTTCATTGTCAATTCATTGTTTAACCCATTTTTGGGTTTGTTTTGGGGGTTTTTGTAGTGGTTGTGGATCTTGAGCTTGAGAAGGGATTAGGAGCTTGATTTGCTTGATTAGAGTCAAAGGCAAGTGGATGAATGGATGGTTTGAATGTTATTAAGTTTTATGAGAAAATCTTAAGTTTTATTACTTGTTCTTGATCATTAGATACATGTTTGTACATATGCTTCTTGTCACATTTCTATTGATTTCGAAATGCATATGAATTGGTTTTTCTCTCTTGTTAAATCTCTTGGAACTCTTGGGAATGTATGCATTTTATTTAGTCAAGTTTGTTCATATGGTTTTATAAGGAATGAGGTTGGATTGGCTATTCATGGTTATGTTATAAGTCACATTGACTTGAATTGATACTCATTTAAAGAGGTGTTTGAATTTAATTGTTCATTGGAGTTTAATGAGGATTTGAAGTGATTTTGGAAGAGAAATGCAAGTGGATGTTTTGATCTTTATAAGCTTTCAATGATTTTGGTGCTTTTCACTCATGTCTATTTATTACATTGGTTTGAAATAAATGCCCATGATAGAGCTTTGGTAGTGCACTCATGGTAGTGCATTTATGTCTTATAAGTGTATTGGTGAATGTCATTTAATTTCTTCTTGCTTATATCAAATGTACCCTATTGTGAAATGGTTTCCTTCTTTCTTTAATTGCATTGGACTTGATATTGATGGATGAGGTGATGGAATAAACCCATATTGGAGTTGTGGAGAAGTGTAGATAGTTGCATTGGAGGAACTATTAGCTCAATGTTATTGTAAGGACTTTGTGGATGTGAGGAAGATGGTTTTGAGGAGGAAAATGACCCAAAACTGAACTCAGTGAGCATTTTCGTAACTGGCGGTCAGCTCACGGTTAGCCAGCGGCTAACCGCCGAATGCATCGGCGGCTAACCGCCAGCTAACCGCGCACCGCGGTGACTTTTCCAGAGAGCATCATTTTCCACCTGAAAACGCGGTCAGCCTCACGGTTAGCCAGCGGCTAACCGCCAGCCAACCGCACAATCACGGTTCCTTTTCCCGAGAGCATCAGAATTCTCACCTGAAATATCTGTCAGCTCCACGGTTACCCAGCGGCTAACCGCCGAATGCATCGGCGGCTAACCGCCAGCTAACCGCAAGGTAACCGAAATTCTCCAGATCTCGAAAAGCTCCCCACTCGAACGAACTCTCCGGTTCGTTCGAGCGTTGAGCTTTGTCAATCGAAGGGGATTCATTAGGCATTGCTTGAGGCCATTCGAGAAAGAAACCATATCACAAATATGTCATTCGAAATTTTGGGAAATCGTAAAAGTGCATAAGGAGGCCGGAATGTCTTTAAACTCAAGGAGTACCAAGTAATTGTTATAATCGACATACGGGACCCCTATTCACTTAAATAGATCTTGAAACCGATATGTTTACCCGCAATTGTTATAGTTCATTGTTTCACCTCTTTTTCCAAGATTTGCATTACATGACCCGTTTTCCCGAAAGCATTGAAGTTACTCTAGTAACAGTTATTGTCCCGAAATGTATTGCCCGATATGATATGACAGCGTGCCCTTGAGCACCCCCGTTTACCCGTTTATTTACGTGCCCTTGAGCACCCCCGTTTACCCGTTTATTTACTGTACTTGATTACTTGATATGTCTCGATTGGTTTTATCCTATGAGTCGGCATCACTAAGCTTGGATACCTTGCCAGTCTGATCCACTGACTTGGAAATCCCTCTCCCGTCCCGCCAGCTGCAGTTTGGATCCCGATACCCGGTTATTGCCGTGGTCCCGTCCCGATACCCGGTTCGCTACCGTGATCCCGTTCCCGTATATTTATTATTGTATATGATTTACGTTGAGTCTCCTCACCTTGTGTGACTGAGACCAACGTCCCGCTCTTGTCACTTCGGTGAAAGAGGACTCAGCTTCTTGTGATTGCCATCTTGCCAGTTCCCGATTCCTTGGATACCCGACATGTTTTATATTGCTTTTATGTTTTCTGATAAATGATTCGTTTCCTTTATGAAAGTTGTTATTTAGACAAGTGTTAATATTCTCCAAAGTGAATGCAGTTATTGTTGTTTTCTGTTCCTTGTACACGTATGTGTTTTAAATGAATGCCGGTTGGGTGAATACCCATGCTTTTACATATGTTGCAAATGATCAATGGTTTTACTAGATTTATATGATTACACATGTTTTAAAGGAATTCCCGAGTTGTTAAATATCCGTGCTTTGTTTTAAATGACACTTGTTTTGCCAGATTCCTATGTTTATACCTGTTTTTAAACGATGCCCGATTTGTGGAATACCCATGCTTTGAATTATGGATAAATGAATATTAGTTTTGTCAGATTTCTTTGGTTACACCTGTTTTAAATGAACACCCGGTTTGTTAAATATCCGTATTTACACATATGTTTCAAATGGACATTGGTTTTGCCAGACTGCTATTAATATCGGATTTGTTGTATACTTATGTTTTTACCTAAGTTTCAAATGATCGTTTGTTTTGTCAAACTACTATATTTATACATGTTTTAGACGAATACCCGATTGTCAAATATCTATGTTTATAGATGATGTAAATGAACAAGTGTTTTATTAGATATAGATGTTTTACCCATGCTTGAAATGAATACAGGTTTTCCCCGAGATTCCCGATCTTACACCCGTTTAATTATATGCAGCATTTGATCGAATAACATGATTTATCATATGTTTATTCTTCAGTATATTTATGATCTTTTCATCCACCTGCCAGACCGTCGTGTCTGACCCACTACTTTTGGTACTCAGGTTCAGATTTCTTCGTCCCGAATTGAGAGCTTTGTTGGCTGTGGAGCCATGTTTTGCAGGTTGTTTTGTCAGCTATGTCATGTAGACATTGAGCTTGACATCGGAGCTACGTCATATTTGGGGTAGTAATTATAGCTTATTGTTGCATGGCTTTTGTTAGCCTTTTCTTGGGATTCTTAATTAATGTACATTGATAATTGTCACTTGAACATATTTGGGAATGTAATATCCTGTTACCGTCAGCTCTGTAATTTATTGTGATGGTTACTCCAGTCTGATATGATTCTTGATATAATAGCTATGTGCTAAAGGTTGAGTGCGACGCGGAATCCGATGGCCACGGACTTCGGGTCGCAACGCCACAAATGCTTCCGCAAAATATTCAGAATGTGTTGTCTTCACACACGCGGATCCTGGGAGAAGTAAAATACAAATTATTCCTTAATCCCATCTCCCGCCCCCGAGGTTCTGGTTCGGGGGCGTGACAGTTACTTTTCTAGAGAGCAACATTTTCCTCCTGAAAACACGGTCAGCCTCATGGTTAGCCAGCGGCTAATCGCCGAACCCATCGGCGGCTAACCGCTAGCCAACCGAACCATTTCTGTTACAATTCCAGTAACCTGTCTTTCTGTCCGGCCAACCGCGGTCGGCCAACGGCTAACCGCCTCACCCAACGGCGGCTAACCGCCATCTGACCGCAAGGTAACCGAAATTACCCAGACAACCATTCCAGAGAGCTCCTCGCTCGAGCTAACTCTCCGGTTCGCTCGAGCGACTAGCTTTGTTGGTCAAAGGAGATTTACTACGCAAAGTATGAGGCCATTGAGAAAGAAACCATATCACAAAGATGTCATTCGAAGTTTTGAAAATTCAAAGTGTATAAGGAGCCCGAGATGTCCCCAAACTCAAAGAGTTCCAAATTATTATTAGATCGACATACGGGTTCCCTATTCACTTCAAATAAATCCTGAACCCGATACTTTACCCGAAATTTCAATTGTTTATTGTACTTTATCGATCCCGAGATTTATACTACATGCCTTGTTTTCCCGAAAGCATTGAATTACACTTGAAATAGTTACTTGTCTTGAAGTGCACTAAACCACATGAAATGACAGTGTGCCCTTGAGCACCCCCGTCCTGCCCGTTTATTTATTTGTACTTGATTCACTTGCACATGTCTCGATTTGTTATTTGACCTATTAGTCAGCACCACTAAGCTTGGATAACCCTGTTGGTCTGATCCACCGACTTGGAGACGTCTTGTCCCGCCAGCTGCAGTTTGGATCCCGCTACCCGGTTATTACCGTGGTCTTGTCCCGATGCCGCAAATTACTACTGTGGTCCCCGATGTCTGGCTCGCTACCGTGGTCATGTATAGTATATGTATATGTATTTATAAGATCCATTGTTTCTCCTCACCTCGAGTGACTGAGATCAGTGCCTAGTTATTGCTGTCACTTTAGTGATACAGGACTTAGCTTCGTGTGGTTGTCATTTTGCTTGTTTTTCCGTTTCCTTGGTTACCTTACATGTTTTACAATGCCTACTTGTATTTGAATAAATGTTTTATCACGTTTATAGAAATTATTCTTTAAGCAGGTTTAAATGCTTTTGAAGGTAAATTAATTTATCATCATATTTTCATTGTATTTTACCCATTTGCCAAACCGTCGTGTTTGACCCACTCTTTGGTACTCAGGTCCCGTTGTTGGTTATCCCGAGGAGGAGCACGAGGAGGCGGTCAGAGAACCGCAGCAGTTAGTTGAGTGGCGTGCTGATGACGTCGTTTAGACATTGGATTGCTAGAAAGAGAGAGATAACATTTTGGGAGAACTTTTAACCATTATTTTAGGGGTTGGTATTTTGTTGATATTGGCCTTTGTTGGCCTCTAATTTGGGGAAATTTAATTAAATGATCTTTGTATAAACTTTAACTTACTTTTGGGTAACATGCTAATGATCATTGCTCATTCTGATATGGTAATATACTTGTGTTACTATCTTTATGATTTGAGATTAATCGAATATTTGATTTGCTACACGCTTCCGCACTTAATAGAAATGTTCATATATGGTTGTGATATCCTCACCGCGGACACCTGTGGGAAATTAAATAAGTGTGTGCACCTTGTTGGCACACTCTACATATTAACCATTCACTCACCGCACTATCATCATCATTAGTGTCCCGATCCCAGATTAGTCCTTCGGGCCCGATCCAGGGTCGCGACACCATTAGCATCATAATTTTCATGTTTGCCACCTTTTGTACTCATATAGGTAAATCTCATGACCACCATGTTTATGTGAACATAATCTTGGTTGGTTAATGGTTGAGGTAGGCTTCATGTTTGAATTTCATTTCACTCATCTTGCACATGATAGTCATATTAACTGATTGAATGAAATGTTTTCAAAACTTTCATAGCATATGTTTTTCATAGTTAAATTGATTGATGCTATGTTTAATAAACACCTTATCATCATGGATAGCTCTAATTTAGATTTTTCCTAGTAGTTATATTCTTTTTAAATCCATTTTAGAGTGATTGTTTTAATAGAATTATCCTTGAATCTCAATTGGTATTCTTTGTTTTTCCAATTGGTATCCATGATCGCTTTGTTAGGAATTTTCTAGATTGCAATTTGATGGATGCATTTCATTCTAGCATCATTTGATTTACACACTTGCATTGGTTTTAAAGTAAACTTGAAATCTTGATTTATTCATGCATTGTTTTTAAGATCTTGCTTTATGCATGATTTGTTTTTTAAATCTTGGATGCATTTGTTTTAGAAAAGAGTTTTCAAGAAATCAAGCAAGCCTTTGTTTTAAAAGTTTTGAAACTTTTTAGGCTTTTTATGTCATGTTTTAAAAACCTTTAAAATCTTTAAAACATGTTTTCCAAGCTTGATTTAGTGGCCAAAAGGTCCCCCAAAGAAAAACCTTCAAATATGCAAAAGTTGCATTTTTTGCAAATAGGGGGGAGTCCCGGCAGTGTCGCCGGTCGACCGAGACACAGGTCTCGGTCGACCGAGACAACTGGAGGTAAAAACTGCATTTTTGCACTGAAACCTCCAACGGTCAGAAATCTGACCGTTGTGCCTTCCCGGTCGACCGAGGCCTGTGTGCCGGTCGACCGAGGATATAGCCGTTGGACCTTTTTGGCTATAAAATGAGTTCTTTCCCTTACCAAAAGTTGGGAATTTTTAGCCCCTCCTTGAGAGGATTTGAGGCATATCAAAAGGGAAAAGAACCAAGGGATGAAGGGGAAGATTAGGAAAGCTAAAGCTTGGATTAATGAAGTTAAACCACCAAGTAGGCTCTTCCTTTCTTAATCATATGTTTGCATGCTTTTGTTTTATTTTTGGTAAATCATTTCTAGCATGTTAAACTATGTTTGTGTTGTGTCCTTAACATATTTTATGTTTTGAGTTGATTTATTGTTTTGGATACAACATCACATGATTCAATCCAAGTAGTACTTGAATTGGTAAATCAAAGTAGATCATGTTAATGAAAGAACTTTGGTAAATCATATGTAACATGATCCATATACTTGGTTGAATCTTTGATTGTTGTTTTCCATCATAAGAACATCTCTCTCAAAACTAACTTATGTTTTGGATTCAACTTCTTTACAAATCATATGTTTTCATGTTTTGTTTTATCATTGGTAAATCTTTGTAACATGTTAATCTATGATGTGTTGTATCCTTAGCATGTGTTATATTTTGAATAGATCTATTGTTTTGGATACATCACCATTGATTCATCAAAGTAGTACTTTATCTTTGGTAAATCTAAGTAGATCATGTTAATGAAATATGTAACATGATTCATATACTTTGTTGAATCATTGGTTGTTGTTTTTCCATCATAAGAAAATCTCCTTCAAATGTATCTTATGTTTTGGATTCAACATCATTACAAATCATATGTGTATTATTGTTTTAATTCTTCACAACTTGCCTTACTTTGATTGGTAAATCATTTTCAAGTTGTCCTTATAATTACATATGATTTGTCCCCTCTTTTCAATCAAATCTATTTTTATGTTTTGAACTTCATTGATGATTTGATTGACATCCCTATGCATCACATGTTTAGAGCTAATCCATTTCATACAACTTGTGTAACTTTGATATCATTAACAAGTTGTTACTTTTAACATGTGATTGCATCACTTCCTCAATCATAAATGTTTTATGAGCTAAAACTTTCAAAAGCCTTAGGCATACATTTATGAACTTTCATTTTCAAAATGATTGAGGACCACACACACACACTTCATTTGTTTTCATCTTTGCATTCATAGTGTGAGTGTGTATTTGTATTTCACTTCCATATCCGCCTATTTAAGAGGCATTGTAATGAGCTAAATAGAATCTCCATCAAGTGTATGATAGACACTAATTAGAGAGATAACCAACCTTGTGGTTGAAGAGGTTATTGCTTAGCCTATAAAAGCATAATGTATAGGTTGATGTTTAGCCTTGGAAAAGCATCATTGTAAGGTTATTGCTTAGCCTTGGAAAGCATATTGTAAAGGTTATTGCTTAGCCTATTTGAAAAGCATAAATAGTGGAAATCCGGTGGGGTGGTGGTTCACAAGCCGGTAGTGGATGTAGGCATTGAGGCCGAACCACTATAAATCCTTGTGTGATGGTGCTTGCTTTGTGGTGATTATTTTGTTAGCTTCCGCATCTTGTATGTTTAATCATCACATGTGACTAGTTTGTTTTAAAGAAGTTAAAATTGTTAAAATTGGTCATAAAAGAAGCTCACCCTATTCACCCCCCCTCTAGGGTTCGGATCCCCATGGATTTACACGCTTTTCTCCTTGACCTTGCTCTTTATATTGGTAATTTGATCATATTGAGCTTTATAGTTAAACATGTCTAATCCTTTCCTTGAAATTTTCCCTCAATTGGTAAAACCATCTTCTTCTTGCTCTACATAGTTATATCTTTGTCAAAAGGTTGACAAAAGGAGAGAATGAATTGAGGGGGAGTGTAAACCTTCATAGGAAGCATTAGTTTTGATCAAATTGACCTTTATATTGGCTTTGAACCCTTAGAGACTTCTAACCATACATGATAACCTGTTATGTATTTCATTTTCGATTTCTTTTGTTAACAGGTGCTACTAAAAGGTATTTTCCTTATTTCATGTGTAAGTACCTTTGCAATTTAATGTCAAAGGGGGAGAGAGCAATCAAGTTTTCTAAAGGGGAGAGAATGTCCAAACTTTATAAGGGAAGACATTGTATATATGATCTTCTACAAGGGGAGAGAATGCATATCTTGCCAAAGGGAGAGAGTGCATGGTCAAAGGGGGAGAGTTGAAAGAAGAAAGCTTGGCTAATGAAAGAAAGATGAAAAGAACGCTTTAAGAATGATCAAGCTCCAAGCATCAAGAAGATTGAAGAAAAAGAACTAGAGCCCAAGCAAAGAGAAGGAGCACCCAAGAGATTTCAAGGCATGTCCAGCTTAGGGGAAGTTGAAGAATTAGTGTGTTAATTCGGTGTTGAGTAAGTTGCCATCAAATTGCAAAGGGGGAGATTGTTAGCGATTTTGTGTATTGCAATTTGATGGATACATTAACATTTTAGCATCATTTGAATTTTCACACATGCATTGATTTAGAAAATCTTGAAATCTTGATTTATACATGCATTGTTTTTAAGACTTGTAAAAATATTGATTTATGCATGTTTTGATTTTAAACTTGGATGCAATTAGTTTTGAAAATAAGTATTGTCAAATCAGGCAAGCCTATGAGTTTTAAATCTCTCAAATCATTTTAAGCTTTCTATGTTACATTATTTTAAACATCTTAGTTTGATTTAAATCATGATTCAAAGCTTGATTCAATGACCGAAAAGTCCCCACAAGAAAATACTTTAAAATATGTTTTTTTTTTTTTGTGGATTTTGGCCCCTGGGACCGGGTCGACCCGCAGTGTGCTTGATTGACCAAGCCCATGGACCCGGTCGACTAAGCCCACTGCAGGTCGACCCGGTAAAGTGCCGTTGGAGCTCTTTTCAAATGGTCAGATTTATGACCGTTGAAGGCTAGGTCGACCGGGAAGGGTGCAGGTCGACTGGGGAGGCGCAGGAGCTCAATTTTTGAGTATAAATACAAGTTCATTCCTTTGGAAAAATTGTGGATCTAAGAGGAACTCTTTAGCAACTCTTGAGGAGTTTGGAGACAAGAAAAAGGGGATGAACTAAGAGAGACCAAGGGGTCATTAGTGAAGCTAAAGCTTGGATCAATGAAATTAAATCTCTAAGTAAGCTTTACTTTTACTAATCAAATGTTATATGTGTCACGCCCCCGAACCGAAACCTCGGGGGCGGGAAATGGGATTAAACATAAATATATTTTACTTCTCCTAGGATCCGCGTGTGTGAAGACAACACATTCTGAATATTTTGCGGAAGCATTTGTGGCGTTGCGACCCGAAGTCCGTGGCCATCGGATTCCGCGTCGCACTCAACCTTTAGCATATAGCTATTATATCAAGAATCATATCAGACTGGAGTAACCATCACAATAAATTACAGAGCTGACAGTAACAGGATATTACATTCCCAAATATGTTCAAGTTACAATTATCAATGTACATTAATTAAGAATCCCAAGGAAAAGGCTAACAAAAGCCATACAACAATACGCTATAAACTACTACCCAAATGTGACGTAGCTCCGATGTCAAGCTCAATGTCTACATGCAATAGCCGACAAAACAACCTCCAAGGCATGGCTCCACAGCCAACAAAACACTCAACTCGGGGCGAAGAAATCCGAACCTGAGTACCAAAAGTAGTGGGTCAGACACGACGGTCTGGCAGGTGGATGAAAAGATAACAAATATACTGAAGAATAAAACATAAGATAAATCATGATACTCGATCAAATGCTGCATATAATTAAACGGGTGCAAGGTCGGGAATCTCGGGGAAGACCTGTATTCATTTCAAGCATGGGTAAAACATGAATATCTAATAAAACATATATTCATTTACAACATCCGTAAAAGCATAGATATTTGTCAATCGGGTGTTCGTCTAAAACATTCATAAATATAGTGGCCGGGCGAAACAAACGTTCATTTGAGACTTAGGTAAAAACATAAGTATACAACAAACCAGGTATTCATAGCAGTCTAGCAAAACCAATGTCCATTTGAAACCTATGTAGAAATGCGGATATTTAACAAACCGGATATCGTTTAAAACAGGTATAAACGTAGGGATCTGGCAAACAAGTGTCATTTGAAACATATTTCAAAGCATGGATATTTAACGAATCGGGTAATCATTTAAAACAGGTATAAACATAGATATCTGACAAACCAAATGTCCTTTAAAGCAAGCTCGGATATTTAACAATTCGGGTATTCCTTTAAAACATGTGTAATCATATAAATATAGCAAAATCATTGATCGTTTGAAACATAGGTAAAAGCATGGGTATTCACACAACCGGCATTCATTTAAAACATGTGCGTGTACAAAGGACAGAAAACAATATAATAATAACTGAATTTACATTGGAGAATATTAGCACTTGTTTAAATAACAACTTTCATAAAGGAAACGAATCATTTATCGGAAAGCAAGTAAACAATATAAAACATGTCGGGTAACCAAGGAATCGGGAACTGGCAAGATGACAACCACACGAAGCTAAGTCCTCTGTCACTAAAGCGATAGAGCAATAACTAGGCCCTGATCTCAGTCACTCGAGGTGAGGAGAAACAGGGGATCTCATATAAATACATATACTAGGCACTGATCTCAGTCACTCGAGGTGAGGAGAAACAGTGGATCTCATGAATGCATATACATATACTATACATGACCACGGTAGCGAGCCGGGCATCGGGGACCACAGTAGCAATCTGCGGTATCGGGACAAGACCACGGTAATAACCGGGTAGCGGGATCCAAGCTGCAGCTGGCGGGACAAGAGGGGGATCTCCAAGTCGGTGGATCAGACCAACAGGGTTATCCAAGCTTAGTGGTGCCGACTCATAGGTCAAATACAATCGAGACAATGCAAGTAAATCAAGTACAAATACATAATCAAACGGGCAAGACGGGGGTGCTCAAGGGCACACTGACATATCATGTGGTGCAATGCACTCCGGGACAATAACTGTTACCAGAGTAACTTCAATGCTTTCGGGAAACAAGTCATGTGATGCAAATCTCGGGAAATGAGGAAATATAATGCACTATACCATTTCGGGAAGAATATTGATTACAAGATCTATTTAAGTGAATAGGGGTCCCGTATGTCGATTATAACAATTTCTTAGTACTCCTTGAGTTTGAAGACATTCCGGGCTCCTTATGCACTTTTACTACTTTCAAAACTTAAAATGAGCTTATGGGTAGTACTAGATGTTACAATAGCAAGAATCAAGATTATAAACGGTCCATCTAGGCATGACATTAATCCGGAAACATCGAGCAACCTACTCAGTCATCGAAAGGAATAGAATTAGCGATAACCAAGGAAATAGACTTGTGTTTAGATATAAAGAAGATATCGCGTCGTTCCATCCCGTTCAAGATAGAAATGGATTGAACTTCGATGTCACCGAACCCACCGTGAGGAGTGTCGGCTCAAGACATTCTCACACATGGTCCAAACAGTCCAAAGAGGGTAGCCAGGGTCCCACCTAAAACCAAGAATTAGTGTCTAAATCAACACCATTCTTTTCTTTCAGTTCCCTAGTCTTAGAGACCTTAGATTAGGGTACAATTGGTCTTAACACTAAGGTATACACCCCTAGGGTACCAGAAATGCACAGGGTCCGATCGATCGGCCCAAAAAGCCTTACAGTTAAAAGACGGTCCGATCGATGGGACCTGGGCGTGCAGCAGGTCCGGGACACTGATTTTTCTTCCCTTTTTCCTTTCCTTTCCAACACTTAAACCACTAGCATTTCTCTTCCATAATCACTTCAAAACCTCATTAAGACTCCAATGAACAATTAAATTCAAACACCTCTTTAAACGGGTATCAATTTCAAGTCAATGTAACTTATAAACATAACCATGAATAGCCAATCCAACCTCATTCCTTTTAAAACCATATGAACAAACTTGACCAAATGAAAGCACATTTTTCCAAGAGATTAACGAGAGAGAAACCATCATTAATATACAATTTCGAAATCAATGGAAATATGACAAGAAGCATGTGTAGAAACATATATCACATTATCAAGAACAAGTAATAAAACTTAGGATTTTCTCCTAAAACTTTGATAACATTGAAACCATCCATTCATCCACTTGCCTTTGACTCTAATCAAGCAAATCAAGCTCCTAATCACCTCTCAAGCTCAAGATCCACAATCTCTACAAAAACCCCCAAAACAAACCCTAAAATGGGTTAAATAATGAAATGACCATGAAACCTTTCAATAATCAAGGTGGAGCTTCTCTAAGGCTAGAAGATTACAAATCTAGAAGATGGGAAGAATCACTTACTTGGAAGGTCCTCTAATGGACAAGGTAAGCTCAAAGGAAGTCTTGTGATGGAGGGTTCTCTTCACAAATGGTATCAATGGAAAGCTTGCAAGATGAGGAAGAAGAAGGTGGTCTCCATTTCTTGATTGATGAACTATTGGTGTGGCTTGGAGATGGAGAAGCAAGAAGAAGAAGAGAAGCACAAGGGAAAACCCTAGGCTGCTGGTTTGTGCTGGAAAATGAGGAATGGAATGAAATGAAAGGGGATGGGTTCCTCTTATAAGCAAGTGAGGTTTGGGTCCCACAACTTAAAGAACTTGGGTGGCTGAAATCATCTAATTCGGGACCTCGAATGGATTCGACGAAGAAGGAAGAAATGATCGTCGAAATATCTAGTTTCCAAAAAGTATATGTTTCACGAATTTCGAGAATATCGAGTTTTGGGTACAGATTTGGTGTGCAATGACTGTTTTGCCCTCAAGGCCAAGAAATCGGGTTTCGGGTTCTCAAATGGATACGAGATCAACATGAAAGTTGTAGGATTCCTCAAGATGAATGCAACGGGCCAAAAACACAATACGAAACAAATCGGGAAAATCTCACAAGTAAATGCAAAGCCGAAAAGGGAACCCCCAAAGGGCCCCACTAGCTACTAAAGCACTCAAAAGCCCAAAACTAGAAGAAAAACCATTCTAGCTCACAAACTCAACCCAACAACTACTAAACCCACTAAAAGAACTAATCCACAAATAAAACAACACTAATCCAAGAGATTAGGGGTTGGGTTCTCACAATATGCTTTGCTTAAATTATTGGTAAAAGAATTTTAGCATTATAACTTTGATGTGTTGAATCCATTCTTCTTTTAATCTTTGATCTAAGTTGGATTGGATTCTTCACCTTGATTTCAAACCAAGTTTGGTTTAAAATCTTCATTAATCATGCTTAGCCAAAGTCTTTGATTTCTTTTATAGCATGATTCATTTACTTGGTTGAATCTTTATTTGTTGTTTTAATTCATTTAAACCTTAGTTAAATTAATTTGGTTTTGAAAACAACATTGCACATGCATCACATGTTCAGAGTTAATTAATTTCGTACAACTTGTGAGCATTTGATTTTCATATCATTACCAAGTTTGTATTCATACATGTGATTTTCATTTCACTTCAATCAAATGTTTTTATGTGCCTTAAACTTTTAAATGCTTTGAGCATATATTAATTGAGCTTAGTTTTTAACTTGATTAAGGTTATCACACACACACACACATCATGAGCATACACTAAATATGACCAATCTGGTGTTGCCCTGTTCCGTAAACATCTCATTTAAGTTTAATATAATTTTTTATGCAGTCATATAGGATTGATCTTGGTGTTGCAAAACACTAGACATGGATGCCTGAATGTAACATCTAACAATCTCATCAAGGGGGGGGGGGTTTGGTAGTGACATATTTATGTCCTGAAGCAGTTAGGACAATATCCAGGTTCCGTTTCCAGTCTACATAGTTGGATCCCACCAACTTATTCTGGTTGAGGATGATTGAAAATGGGTTGAAAGTATTCGAATTCATGTTTGAAATACTGTAGTACATAACCATACATTGAATTAATGAATATAAATGACATCAGAGTTTAGTATTCTATCAAATTTATGTGGGAATCCTCATAACCACTAAATTCAGAATATATCGGAATCCCAATCCCCGGGATTTGCCTCCTTGGGGAGTGCTAATACTGTTAGATTGTGTGGTCTCAATCCATCAGTTGATGTAATAAATGATTAATTTCTTTATTTATCAATAATATCATGATTTCCTTTCATGAGATGAATGGTGTTTTATTACTTAATGCACATGACCAATACATATGACATGATGGTTCATGAGATGAATCGGGTCTCATTAGTATATTAGATGTGATATATGTATATGGATGAGATCCACATACGGGAGACATGTGTCACAAATCTTATACTTCAAAATGTCTTCACAACCAGTGATGAAACTGGGCATCTCTTCTGATAAGGCTGCAACACTTTGATCACTATGAGATAGTGTGATTTGTCTCGATCATCAGAATGAAAGATCTTGGATCACGGTGCTAGTACATTCGATGTATTGAAGGACCATGAGAAGAACCTTATGAATATTGTTTCGATTTTAAGGTTTGCTCTCATAATTCCCTACCAATAGGTTCTCAATCCTGAGACATTGATGAACTCAAGTTTCTATCTATTCATTTTCTTTGAGTCACCAAAGAGTGAGGCTAACTGTAGGTCAACACCTCGGTGTCTTGGGTACGTGGTTGTAGGACTATGGGAACATCCAATGATCAAGATGGAATCTATCTACATTATCCCCTTGTGCCAATTAATAGATTTGCCATTAGTAAGTGCGCACCCATCTCGATTAAGAGTTAATTGGATGGTACTGATGATCGCTGTGATTAATTGGGGCACAAGGATAATAAGATGTGGGTCTAAGATTGGATGGGGCAGATTTATTCCAATTGATCCATGAATATTGATATAGAGGCCTACTTATGGTGATTGGGAAGTTTAGAGTATTCATTGTAATTTATTCATAAGATTGGAGTGCAATTGCATTTATATAGTGGTGTTATTTGTAATTAACTATGGGCCCAGATTGCACATGAGATGTGGGGTCGTGTGTCCCAGTTGGAGCCAGCTTTTTTTGGAATCCCTAGTGGTCCCCACGCTAGCCCAAGATATTAGAAATATACTAGTTCTACTTGAACTCTATCAGGAAGGAATTAGAAAGTTACTATTTCTATTTGAAGTGGGACTTCTAATAGTGGTAATTGTTAAGTTACTAATTTCTGTGGAAGTGAGACTTCTAATATAATTAGTAAGAAAGAAATAAGAGGAGGCTTAAGGGCTATATAAGGGGAAACACCCCCCTTGGATGTCCACTATTGTTGTTGCACACCTAAACCCCTTTTGTGCAAAAGTTGCACATCTTTTCCTTCTCCTCTTTCTCTTCTTGTTCTCTTCTAGTTCCTTGGAGTTTCTAGTAGAGTTTTCTCTTGAAGTATCCACCAATCTTCTTGAGAAAAGAGATTTGATAAGCGGGTCGTAGCGTGGAAGGTAACAAGGTCTTGAAGATCCCAATTTGCTTCAAGAAGAGTTCTTGATCTAGTTGATTGTCTTCTTCTCCATTAGAGCACTACCGGGTTCCAAAGGTATAATCTACTTCTCTATTTATTATGGATTGTTTTGGATGCATGTAGTTGTTGATTTCTATCTTTAGATAGAGTTTTATTGTTGTACTTGATTCATGAGATAGAGGGATTGCATCCTGGATATGTTTATGGCTTTATGGGTACTTGATCCCTTAGTCAAGTGGGTCAAAAGTTTTGAAAATCTATCCACGAGGCCCACCTACTTCCAACAATTGGTATCAGAGACATACCTCATCTCTAATCATTTTAGATCAACAAACTACATATAATCTTTGCTTGAGATGCGAAGATGATAGACCTAGGGCTATGTAAGGATCAATTATGATTGGATTTGCTTACTTTTTGTAGTAAATCCATGTTTGGAATGTCACAAAAGGGTTTAATCATGATGGGAAGATGGTATTTGGAATCATTAGAAAAGGTTTGGGATCAGTTGGCTATGATTTGAGAAAAGCCCAATTTTTTGAGTTCGTTAGGTCGGCTAACTGACCTGGACTAGTCGGCTAGTCGACTACAGACATAACTTTTTAATTTTTTTCATCCGAATTTTTCTTTTGGATCCTATCTTTCCACTATGGTTTGGTAGCCTAGTTTTGTGAGTTACTTGGTTGTATGTGATACTAACTTGCAGGTGATTTTGTCCTCTCCATGTGGCCCACAAGTCTTTTACTTCCCTTTTATGATTTATGGTTTATTTTGGGCAACTCGTAAAGGGCATCATGGTTTCCTTGATTTCCCGCGAAAGGGCAAGGCATGGTGAATTTCCCTACAGTCCTTTTATTTCCATATTTAGATTACCATGTAAGTCTCATAATTGAGGCGCAGGAATTTATGTAATTTTTCAAAATTGTAAATTCTGGCAATGTCCGAGACGAAGAAGGAAAGTGAAGTTGGACTCCTAGTCAAAGAGATTGAAGATTACCAAAAGGCTTTTTGGAGATGCCCAAAGAGTTTGAGGAATCCCAAAGTTTTGGAAAGTCTAGAAGTCCAAGAAGTTTATTCCGTTTGGGCCATGTGGAGGAGATGACTAGTTTCTAATTTTAGGACTTTCTATTTATGGATTAATGCTTGTTTTAGAAAGTTCCCAAATCTGATCCGAAGATAGCAATTTCCAAAATTGGTCAAATAAAATTAATTTTTGGAAAGAGCTCTAATTAGAGTTGGTGGGCCCATGAGATGAATCCATTGGTAACACTAATTTAAGAAAGTGGACTTTCCATAAAATAACTTGACTTGGAACTAATCATTGGTCATGTCATGATGATTTGATGTTTATATTTGTGGGCCTAGGGCATTTTTATTTAGAAATCCCCATGGTTTTCCACGATAGGTCCATTGTAAGGAAAGTATTAGCCTCGCGCCATCTTGAGAATGGTCGTTCTCCACGGAGGGCTTTTACTTGTCTGGTTACTAGATATGGATCTCCTATGGGTAGTGTGTTGACACCAAAAATGTCACTTTGCCTCTTCAACATCAAGAATCCACACGAAGCCACATCCTACTACAAAACAGGCAATGCTACTTCAAGCATCAGATCTTGTCAGAATCAAACAAAAAATGCAAGATCCTTTAAGACAACCAAAAGAGGAGTTCAGATGAAGTTTTGGGTCATTCCAACATTATTTGACCCAACTTCACTCCTCCGGCAGCTGAACAGGCATTCCTAGCGGCGACGGTGTCGAAGACATCAAAACTTCGATTAGAGCCTACTGATGGTCTCAAAATATCTCCAAAGGGCTCCATGTCAAATTTCAAGTCAAACCGACAACGTTTGTCTCTCCATCAACCCTTGAGTAGTAAAATCAAGCCTCTCGGCGGCAAGAATCATCGGGACTATTACTCATCAAACGGAGCACATGGGTGGCTTGAACAAGCTTCCAAAGGGCTACTCGAAAAATTTTAGTTGATTTCGAGAACGTTTGACCCGACTTTCACGCTCAGAAACAAAATCAAGGCTACTGGCGGTGGAGCACCCCGGGACCATGACATCCAAACCGGAGCCAACGGATCATCTCAAAATGACCCCAATAGGCTCCCTGTCAAATTTCAACTCAATCGAACATCGGTTGACCACACATCAACGCGCGACACATCAACGCGCGGCATCTTCCCCGGAGCGAAATCAAGCCTACTAGTGAAGGGACCTCAAACGGCTTCAAAACTCATAGAAAAGCCCATGGGTGGTCCTATCTATTACTCAAGAGGCTTCACCAACAATTTCAGGTCATTCAGACATTATTTGACCTAGTTTCGACGGAAAATCGGCTACAAAGTCTTCGACTTTTCCAAAAAATAGGAAACTTTGTGCTCCGATTTGCAAGGCTTCTTGTCATGATATCTTCAGGAGAATCAAGCCAGTAAATGAGGAGAAATGTCAAGAAAAATGCAGGAGAAATCGGCTTTAAAAAAGACTAAAAAAAAATGACCGAGAAATGGCGACCGAAAAGGGGACAATCCCCATAGTTGCTGTTAGGGATTTTGTGTACTGCAATTTGATGGATACATTAACATTTTAGCATCATTTGAATTTTCACACATGCATTGATTTAGAAAATCTTGAAATCTTGATTTATACATGCATTGTTTTTAAGAGTTGTAAAAATATTGATTTATGCATGTTTTGATTTTAAACTTGGATGCAATTAGTTTTGAAAAGAATTTTTATCAAATCAAGCAAGCCTATGAGTTTTAAATCTTTCAAATCATTTTAGGCTTTCTATGTTTCATGATTTTAAACCTCTTAGTTTGATTTAAATCATGATTCCAAGCTTGATTCAATGGCCCAAAAATCTCCATAAGAAAATACTTTAAAATATGCTTTTTTGTGGATTTTGGTCCCCGAGGCCGGGTCGACCCGCAATGTGCTATGTCGACCGAGCCCACTGCAGGTCGACCGGGTAAAGAGTCGTTGGAGCTCTTTTTAAACGGTCAGATTTATGACCGTTGAAGGCCAGGTCGACCGGGAAGGGTGCAGGTTGACCGGGGAGACGCAGGAACTCAATTTTTGAGTATAAATACAAGTCCATTCCTTTGGAAAAAAGTATGGGTCTAAGAGGAACTCTTTAGTAACTCTTGAGGAGTTTGGAGACAAGAAAAAGGGAATGAACTTAAGAGAGACCAAGGGGTCATTAGTGAAGCTAAAGCTTGGATCAATGAAGTTAAATCTCTAAGTAAGCTTTACTTTTACTAATCATATGTTATATGCTTTGCTTAAATTATTGGTAAATGATTTTAGCATTATGACTATGATGTGTTGAATCCATTCTTCTTTTAATCTTTGATCTAAGTTGGATTGGATTCTTCACCTTGATTTCAAACCAAGTTTGGTTTAAAATCTTCATTAATCATGCTTAGCCAAAATCTTTGATTTCTTTTATAGTATGATTCATTTACTTGGTTTAATCTTTATTTGTTGTTTTCATTCATTTAAACCTTAGTTAAATTAATTTGGTTTTGAAAACAACATTGCACATGAATCACATGTTTAGAGTTAATTAATTTCATACAACTTGTGAGCATTTGATTTTCATATCATTAACAAGTTCGTATTCATACATGTGATTTTCATTTCACTTCAATCAAATCTTTTTATGTGCCTTAAACTTTTAAATGCTATGAGCACATATTGATTGAGCTTAGTTTTTAACTTGGTTGAAGTTATCACAAACACACACATCCTGAGCATACACATTTGCATTCATATAGTGTTTGTGTGAGTTAGTTTTTCAACTTCATATCTGCCTATTTTAGAGGCATTGTAATTGAGCTTTAATTGTATCTCTTAAAGTGTTTGTGTATACACTACATTAAGAGAAAACATTCTCCTTGTAAAGGTTATTGCTTAGCCTAGGAAAAGGATCTGGTAAAGGTTATTGCTTAGCCTAGGAAAAGCATCTTGTAAAGGTTATTGCTTAGCCTAGAAAAGCACATTGAAAGGTTATTGTTTAGCCTAGAAAAACAACATTTAGAGGTTATTGCTTAGCCTTGGAAAGCATATTGTAAAGGTTATTGCTTAGCCTTTTGAAAAGCATAATAGTGGAAATCCGGTGGGGTGTTGGATCACAAGCCGGTAGTGGATGTAGGCATTGAGGCCGAACCACTATAAATCTTTGTGTGACGGTGAATGCTTTGTGGTGATTCTTTTTGTTAGCTTCCGCATTTTGTTTGATAATCATCACTTGTGACTAGTTTATTTTAAAGAAGTTAAAATTTGGCATAATTGGTCACTAACTTGTAGCTCACCCTATTCACCCCCCACTTCAACCCCCCCTCTAGAGTTAGGATCCCGGACTTTCAATTGGTATCAGAGCCTTGTGCTCTATCTTTAGGATCAAGTGTTTTGGAACTCTTGATTAGGTGTAAAAACCTAGAGTCAAAACCCTAGTGTTGTGTTTTCTTGAATACTATTAGAATGAATTCCACTAAGTTAGATTGTTTAGATTCTTGTGTAGATTCTTCTAGACCCCTCTTTCTTCCATCTATTGGAGATTCAAATCTTCAAATTAATGAATCTCAATTTGACTTAAAAGAAGAAGAAAATGATAATAATAAAGATGACCTTCAATAAGCTTATAATGAATTGTATACATTGTCCTTAGAGCTTGTAAAGAAAAATAATAAATTAAAAGAAGAATCTAAAAAGCTAAACAAAGATTTAGTTTCTTCAAAAGATGAACTTAGAAAGGAAGAAAAACTAATACATTGTTTAGACTCTAAGTTTATGATCTCTTTGAATAACCATGATAATATTAAAGATGAACTAAATGAATTAAAAATTGAAAGTGATGATCTTAATAAGGAAAATCCAAAACTAAGAGATCAATTACAAAGGCAGGACAAAAATATTAACAACCTAGAATACAAGTTGACTAATACTATGGAAAATTTATCTAATGCTCAAAATAAGATAAAACTCTAGAACTTGGATCTAATGTTATTAATGAACTCAAATTTGATTTAAAACTTGCCCATGAAGAACTAAACAACTATAAGGAAATTGAAAATGAAATATCAAAAGTTAAAAATGAAAATTCAATCCTTATAAACTAAGTCACTCAACTTGAAAGCTACAAACAAAAGTATGAGTGCAAATTTACCCAAGGTGATGAGAAATTTGAAGAATTATTTAAATTTGGTAAATCTCAAAGAGATAGGATGGGTCTTGGATTTGATAGGAATACTTCACATGACACTAGCTTCACCAACACATTTGTGAAAAGTGAGTCCTCATTCTCTAGTACTCATTCTTCCTTGCCCATGACTAAATGTAATTATTGTGGCATTAAAGGGCATTTTAGGTTTGAGTGCAAACTAAGAAGAAGCCACGTGTCTAAACTCTTGAATCTCCGACAATTCAGGGATGTTGAGATTTGTCCAAGGTTTTTCCTCCAATGCAGCAGCGTTGACAAAATTGACCAGGAAGAATGTCCCATTCGTTTGGACCAAACAGTGTGAAACAAGTTTTCAAGAGTTGAAGGGAAGGTTAACCACAACTCCAATTCTTACATTACCATCGGGCAGCGGCGGATTTATTGTTTATACAGATACTTCGAATATGGGACTAGGTTGTGTATTGATGTAGGATGGCAAAATGATTGCTTATGGCTCTAGACAGTTGAAGGATCATGAGAAGAACTATGTAACTCATGACTTGGAATTGGCGGTAGTTGTTTTTGCTTTGAAGATGTGGAGACACTACCTCTATGGAGAGAAATTTGAAGTCCATTCGGATCACCGAAGTTTGTAATATTTGTTCTCGCAATAGGATTTAAATATCAAAGAAAGACGGTGGATGGAGTATATCAAGGATTATGACTTCCCAATCAAGTATCATCTAGGCAAAGTGAATGTCGTAGCTGATGTATTGAGCAGAAAATCAGTGGTCATGGCCAATTTGAGAGGAATTAGTGTTTTGCAATAGTTTGAAGAATTGGGTGTGGAGGTGCAAACCCTAAAGCTAGGTACAATGTTAGCAAACATGACAGTATCAGAACATACCTTCATCCAGAAGATCAAGGAAAGTCAGTTGTAAGACCCGGACTTGGCAAAGATAATAGATCTTATCGCAGAACGTCCAGATTTCAAGATGGTGAATGGGATACTGTATTTTCGTGACCGGTTTTGTGTGCCAAATGTGGATGTCTTGAAGAACGATATAATGAATGAAGCTCACAGTACAAGATATTCCACGCGTCCAGGTAGCACAAAGATGTACCATAATTTGAAGAATAGATTTTGGTGGAACAACATGAAGATAGAGATTGCAGCTTTTGTGTCCCGTTGTCAGACTTGTTAGTTGATTAAAGCAGAACATCAGAAGGCCCCAGGGTTGCTACAACCGTTGGAGATTTCGGAGTGGAAATGGGAGCACATCACCATGGATTTCGTTTCCGGTTTGCCGAATACCAAGAAGGGAAATAATGCAATTTGGATTATTGTAGATCGTCTAACAAAGTTTGCTCATTTCATTCCGATGAAGACAGGAATATGATGCACATGGCGCCACTTGTAAAGTTATTTGTCGATGAAATTGTTAGTAAACATGGTCGGCCCGTCTCCATTACTTCAGACAGAGACAACAGGTTTGTTTCAAAATTTTGGAAAACTCTTCATGAGTCTATGGGTACCAAACTCCAGTTCAGCACAGCATATCATCCTCAGACAGATGGTCAGTCAGAAAGAACGATACAGACTCTTGAAGACATGTTGCGTGCTTGTGTATTGGATTTCAAGGTTCAGTGGGATGAGTGCTTACCACTTTGTGAATTTGCTTATAACAATAGCTACCACTCTAGCATCGGCATGGCACCTTTTGAGGGACTCTACGGAAGAAGATGTAGAACTCCAGTTTGCTGGGAAGAAGTCGGTGAGCGTAGTTTTCATGGACCGACAATAGTTTTAGAGACAAGTGACAAGGTCAAGCTGATTCAGGAACGTTTGAAGATCGCCCGAAGTAGGCAGAAGAGTTATGCAGACACTCGCCGAAGAGAATTACAGTTTCAAGTGGGTGATAAAGTGTTCTTGAAAATCTCACCAGTTAGAGGAACTTTAAGGTTCAGACAGAAGGGCAAATTGTCAAGAAGGTTTATTGGTCCGTATGAAATTTTGAGCAAGATTGGGGATGTCGCATATAGACTTGCGTTACCGCCGGAAATTTCTGGGGTGCACAATGTATTTCATGTTTCCATGCTCAAGAAATATGTTTCTAGTCCTTCACATTCACTATAGCACGAGTCCTTGGGGATTCGAGAAGATGCCTCATATGTAGAAAAGTCGATCAAGATCATTGATACCAAAGAGCAAGAATTGAGAAATCGGACTATTCATTGGGTCAAGGTTGGAAAAATCACGAACCAGAGGAAGCCACATGAGAATTGAGAGATCAAGTGCAGAGGAAGTTTCCACAACTTTTACCAGAGGTAAATGTCTATTTTATTTGGTGGACCAAATATCCTAAGGGGTGGAGGATGTTAGACCCCGACCCAGACCAATTAGATTAGTGAGTGTTTAGTGTGTGTTTAGTTATCGTTGGGTTGGAAATATTTAGTTTTAGTCCTGGATATAACTTTGGAAATTTTGAGGACGTTTAGTGTTACTCAGACACACTCATGAAGGCCTGAGTGTACGTGTAAGCTTGGGACATCATTGTGTAAGCTTGTTTGTTGGTGCCCAGGTGCAGGTGACGTTGCCTTTGAGGAGGAGCGTCCGGAGGAGGCTCTTGAGCCACCCCCAGTCAAAGAGTGGCAACCCGAAGATGTCAACTAGACATCTGGCGGGTTCTTGAGTTGCGCTTCATTTTGTCATGGTGTTCTTTTGTCATTTTGAGAATTGTATTTGCTTTATTGGCCTCTTATGGGATGTAACTAGACTTAACTACCTTTTTGTGTTAGTCTCATAACTTGAATTATGATGGGAATGCCATGTTAACTCCTTTCTTGTGATACTATTTCTTGATATTATTTTGTTACAGTACCTGAAATTTTATTGGTGCTTATCTTGATGTGATTTGCTACACGCTTCCGTAAACTTGATCATGTGAGACAGATTCCGCGTGTTTTGGGAATCCTTACCTGCGGGAACCTGTCCTCCAGGGTCGCGACAGGACTAGTATCAGAGCCGGACTTGTTTCAGGCACTTAAAAGAAACTAGAGAATCCTAGGAACGTGGCAAGGATTCGTGAGTTCGATAGATTTGTTTGGTATAGGACCTTAGAAACCCCTATACCATGTTTATTGTGTACTAACACCTTGTTTTACAGTATCATGCCTCCAAGAAAAGTTCCAAACAATAATGCTTCAGGCAGTAATCAGAATGAGTCAAACACGACTAATACACCAACAACAACACAGTTTCAACAACTCATGCAAGCTATGATAGAGCAACAATGACAGGAAAATGAGACTCAAGCAAAATTTCAAGAGTAGATAGCAAAGAAAGATGAGGAAATGACACAAGTTAAGAGACAACTCTTGGAAGTTCTTCAGAACAAACATCAAACTCCACAACCTCAACCTTTGGGTCCACGGATTATTGTTGGAAAATAGGTGGGCCATTCAGATAGGTTTCAAAAACTTTTGATCCACTTAACGCAGGGATCAACTATCTAGAAGGCAACAAAACCCAATCCAGGATGCAGTCCCTCATACTCATAAATCATGTACAGCAATATATACTATCTAGAAGATGGAAAACATCACCTAAACATGCAACCACGAAATCCACAACATACAAGGATGTAGATTATACCTTTGGAGATTAGTAGTGCTCTAATGGAGAAGTTGATCTTTCTTTGATGATGAACGCTTTCACTTAATCAAATCAAAATCTCCAACACCCTTTGATCTTCCACGCTATGACCCGTATTAGATCTCTTTTCTCAAGAAGATTGGTGGAAACTTCAAGAGAAAACCCAACTCGTAACTCCAAGGAACTAGAGGAGAAAGAGAAGAGAAGTTGTGCAACACTTGCACAAAAGGGTTGGGCGTCCTCTCTTTGTTACGGACATCCAAGAGGGGTTAATTCCCCTCTTTGTAGCCCTCAATTCCACATCTTTTCCTATTTGAAATAGAAGTTTAACTCCCATTACAAAATAGCAACATTCTCCCTTGCTAATTGCCATAGAAGTCTCACTTCCACAACAACTAGTAGCTTTCTCCTTTCTAATTAAAATAGAAATCCTACTTCCATTAATAATTAGTAACTTACTATTACCACTATTAGAAGTCTCACTTCAAATAGAAATAGTAACCTTCCTATTAGAGTTCAAGTAGAATTAGTATCTTTCTAATAACTTGGGCTAGCGTGGGGACCACTAGGGATTCCTCAAAAAGCTAGCTCCAACTGGGACACGCGACCCCACATCTCCTGTGCAATCCGGGCCCACAGTTAATTGCAAATAACTCCACTATATAAATGCAATTGAACTCCAGTCTTAGGAATATATTACAATGAACACCCTAAACTTCCCTATTACCACAAGTAGGCCCCTCCATCTATATCCATGGATCGATTGGAGCTGTCTACCAAATTAGATCCATATCTTATTATCCTCGAGCCCCAATTAATTAAAATGATCATTTGGTACCGATCCAATTAACTCTTAATTGGAATGGGTGCGCACTTACCAATGATAAATCCATTAATTGACACAAGGGGATATTAAAGATAGATTCCATCTTGACCATTGAATGTTCCCACAGCTCTACTACCACGTACCCAAATCACCGAGATGTTGACCTACAATTGGCCTCACTCATTGGTGACTCAAAGCAATTGAATAAATAGAAACTTTAGTTCATTAATGTCTCAGAATTATGAGCCTATTGCTAGGGAATTATGAGAGCAGACCTTAAAGTAAAGACAATGTATATATAAGGTGCATCTCATGGTCCTTCAATACATTTAATGTACCAGCACCATGATCCAGAATCTTACATTCCGATGATCGAGACAAATCACACTATCTCATTGTGATCAAAGTGCTGCAACCTTGTCAGATGAGATGCTCAATCTCATCACTGGTTGTGAAGATAATTAAGTATAAGATTTGTAATACATGTCTCCTGTATGTGGATCTCATCCACACATATGTATTACATGTAGTATACTTGTGGACTCCGGTTTATCTCGTGAACCATTATGTCACTCGTATTGGTTATGTGCAAGTATATAATTAAACACCATTCATCTCATGAATGGAAAATATGATTGTATTGATAAATAAAGAAATTAATCAATTTATTACATCATATTATTGGTATTAAGACCATAAAACTAATAATCTCCCACATGGTCTCAATGCCAATTAGGATTGCATATGATGCCCATCCCGTCTACATGCTGCTCAAAGACTTAGTAAAGGGATCTGCCAGATTGTCCACAGAAGCTATCTTGGTGATTGCAATGTCACCTCTCTAAACAATCTCTCTGACCAAGTGATACTTCCTCTGTACGTGCTTTTGGCTTTTATGGCTCTTGGGTTCCTTGGACTGAGCGACTGCCCCGCTGCTGTCACAGTAAACTATGAGCGGCTGTCGTGCCAAAGGTACCACTCCAAGTTCCAAAAGGAATCTTTTGAGCTATACTGCTTCTTTAGCTGCTTTACAAGCCACCACATATTCAGCCTCAAAAGTGGAATCAGCGGTACATTCTTGTTTAATACTCCTCCAGCTGATGGCTCCTCCGCCAAACATAAACACATAACCAAAGGTAGATTTCCTGGAATCCTTATCTGACATAAAGTCAGAATCTGTGTACTCGACTGGAATCAGTTCATCACGGCCGTAAATCAACATGTAATCTCTAGTTCTTCTCAAGTACTTGAGGATACATTTTACAGCAGTCCAATGGTCAGGACCTGAGTTAGACTGATATCTGCTGACAAGGCCCACTGTATGACAGATATCTGGTCTAGTACATAGCATAGCATACATGAGGCTACTAACAGCCGAAGCGTATGGAATTGCTCTCATTTGCTCCTTTTCCTCTGGGGTCCCAAGACCCTGATCCTTGGAAAGGTGCACTCCATGCCTAAAAGGTGTGATACCCTTCTTGGAGACCTGCATAGCAAACCGTACCAGTACTTTATCTATGTAATCAGCTTGAGATAAGCCAATCATCCTATTTTTCCTGTCTCGATGGAGTTTGATCCCTAGGATGTGACTAGCTTCTCCCAAGTTCTTCATATCAAAAGTCCTTACTAACCAAACTTTTGTCGTTGACAACATTCCTATATCTTTCCCAAGGAGAATGATGTCATCGACATATAAAATCAGAAAAACTACCCTGTCACCTTCATTTTTCATGTACACACATGTCTCATCCGGATTTTGACTAAAACCAAATGATTTGATTGCCCGGTCAAAACAGATGTTCCAGCTTCAGGATGCCTGCTTCAATCCATAAATGGTTCCTCTGTAGCTTGCAAACTCTTTGCTTTTGGTCACTTGCTATAAAACCGTCTGGTTGCATCATATAGATGTCTTCCACAAGATGGCCATTGAGAAACACCGTCTTGACAATGTTGGAATATAGGTGGGCCTTCCAGACAGGTTTCAAAAACTTTTGACCCACTTGATGCAGGGATCAATAATCTAGAAAGCATTAAACCCAATCCAGGATGCAATCCCTCAAACTCATAGCCATGTACAGCAACATATACTATCTAGAAGATAGAAAATAACACATAAACTTGCAACCACGAAATCTACAGCATACAAGGATGTAGATATACCTTTGGAGCTTTGTTGTGCTCTAATGGAGAATTTGAGTTCTTTACTTTGATGATGAACACCTTCACTATCCAATTCAAAATCTCAAACTCCTTTTGATCTTCCATGCTATGACCCGTATTAGATCTCTTTTCTCAAGAAGATGGTGGAATCTTCAAGAGAAAACCCAACTAGTAACTCTAAGGAACCAAAGGTGAAAGAGAGGGGAACTTAGAGAGGAAGAGGACTTGTGCAACACTTGCACAAAGGGACTGAAGTTGCTCTATATATGATGCACGACCAAGAGGGGACGATTCTTCTATTTATAGCCCTCCAATCCTCCTCTTTTCCTATTTGAAATATAAGTTTAACTCCCATTACAAATTAGTAAACATCTCCCTTGCTAATTGCCATAGAAGTCTCACTTCCACAACTATTAGTAGCTTTCTCCTTTCTAATCAAAATAGAAGTCTTACTTCCATTAATAATTAGTAGCTTACCATTACCACTATTAGAAGTCTCACCTCAAATAGAAATAGTAACATTCCTATTAGAGTTCAAGTAGAATTAGTATCTTTCTAATAAATTGGGCTAGCGTGAGGACCACTAGGAATTCCTTAGAAAGCTGGCTCCAACTGGGACACGCGACCCCACATCTCATGTGCAATCCGGGCCCACAGTTAATTGCAAATAACTCCACTATATAAATGCAATTGCACTCCAGTCTTAGGAATAAATTACAATAAAGACCCTAAACTTTCTCAGTACCACAAGTAGGCCCCTCCATCTATATCCATGGATCAAATGCACCTATCCACCAAATTAGATCCATATCTTATTATCCTTGTGCCCTAATTAATTATAGTGATCATTTGGTACCGATCCAATTAACTCTTAATTGGAATGGGTGCGCACTTACCAATGATAAATCCATTAATTGGCACAAGGGGATATTAAAGATAGATTCCATCTTGACCATTGAATGTTCCCACAGCTCTACTACCACATACCCAAATCACCGAGGTGTTGACCTACAATTGGCCTCACTCATTGGTGACTCAAAGCAAATGAATAGATAGAAACTTGAGTTCATTAATGTCTCAGGATTATGAGCTTATTGCTAGGGAATTATGAGAGCAGACCTTAAAATAAAGACAGTGTATATAAGGTGCTTCTCATGGTCCTTCAATACATCCAATGTACCAGCACCATGATCCAGAATCTTACTTTCCGATGATCGAGATAAATCACACTATCTCATAGTGATCAAAGTGCTGCAATCTTGTCAGATGAGATGCCAATCTCATCACTGGTTGTGAAGATATTTGAGTATAAGATTTGCAATGCATGTCTCCTGTATGTGGATCTCATCCATACACATGTATTACATCTAGTATACTCAGGGACTCCGGTTCATCTCATGAGCCATTATGTCTTTTATATTGGTTATGTGCAAGTATATAAAACACCATTCATCTCATGAAAGGAAAAACATGGATTGTATTGATAAATAAGGAAATTAATAAATTTATTACATCATATACTCTTGGTATTGAGACCATAAACTAACAATCTCCCACCTGGGCTCAATGCCAATCAGGATCATATAGATGCCCATCCCGTCTACAAGTTGCTCAAAAACCTTGGTGGTCAAACGCTTAGTAAATGGATCTGCCAAATTGTCCGCAGAGGCTATCTTGGTGATTGCAATGTCACCTCTCTGCACAATCTCTCTGACCAAGTGATACTTCCTCTGTACGTGCTTTTAGCTTTTATGGCTCCTGGGTTCCTTGGACTGGGCGACTGCCCCGCTGCTGTCACAGTAAACTGTGAGCGGCTGTTGCGCCAAAGGTACCACTCCTAGTTCCAAAAGGAATCTTTTGAGCCATACTGCTTCCTTAGCTGCTTCACAAGCCACTACATATTCAGCTTCAGAAGTGTAATCAGCGGTACATTCCTGTTTAATACTCCTCCAGCTGATAGGTCCTCCGCCAAGCATAAACACATAACCAGAGGTAGATTTCCTGGAATCCTTATCTGACATGAAGTCAGAATCTGTGTATCCGACTGGAATCAGCTCATCACTGCCGTAAATCAACATTTAATCTCTAGTTCTTCTCAAGTATTTGAGGATACATTTTACAGCAGTCCAATGGTCAGGACCTGGGTTAGACTGATATCTGCTGACTAGGCCCACTGCATGACAGATATCTGGTCTAGTACATAGCATAGCATACATGAGGCTTCCAACAACCGAAGCGTATGGAATTGCTCTCATCTGCTCCTTTTCCTCCGGGGTTTTGGGACCCTGATCCTTGGAAAGGTGCACTCCATGCCTGAAAGGTGTGATACCCTTCTTGGAGTCTTGCACAGCAAATTGTACCTGTACCTTATCTATGTAAGCAGTTTGAGATAAGTTAATCATCCTACTTTTTCTGTCTCGATGGAGTTTGATCCCTAGGATGTAACTAGCTTCTCCCAAGTCCTTCATATCAAAAGTCTTTGCTAACCAAACTTTTACCGTTGACAACATTCATATATCTTTCCTAAGGAGAAGGATGTTGTCGACATATAAAATCAGAAAAACTACCCTGTCACCTTCATTTTTCATGTACACACATGACTCATCCGGATTTTGACTAAAACCAAATGATTTGATTGCCCGGTCAAAACGGATGTTCCAGCTTAGGGATGCCTGCTTCAACCCATAAATGGACTTCTGCAGCTTGCAAACTCTTTGCTTTTGGTTACTTGCAATAAAACCGTCTGGTTGCATCATATAGATGTTTTCCTCAAGATGGTCGTTGAGAAACGCCGTCTTGACATCCATTTGCCAAATCTCGTAATCGAGATGAGCCGCAATGGATAAGAGTATCCAGATGGACTTGAGCATGGCTACCGGCGAGAAGGTTTCCTCATAATCGATACCCTCTCTCTGAGTATACCCTTTCGCAACAAGCCTGGCCTTAAAGGTCTCAACTCTTCCATCTGGTCCTCTTTTTCTTTTGTAGACCCACTTGCAGCCAATAGGTTTGATATTGGCAGGCAAGTCCACAAGTGTCCAGACCTGATTAGAGTACATAGACTCCATCTCAGCTTTCATAGCATCCTGCCAATGTCCCGAATCTATGTCATTAATTGCTTCATCATAGTTACAGGGATCCTGTTTCAGTTCTTCCGGGATTGCCTCGTAAGACTCTCCCAAGAACGAGAACCTATCCGGGAGCCTGATTATTCTCCCACTACGACGAGGCACTGGTGTAACTACGGGGTCAGGTAAGGGCGGTTCTTCCTCAAGTTCGGTCATACTTGGATTTGGAATTGATTGTTCTTGAATCTCTTCCAAGATCACCTTTTCTAAAGATTTCCGGTCCATCATATAATCTTCCTCCAAAAAAACCGCATTGGTGCTTACAAGCACTTTCTGCTCTCTGGGATTATAGAATAACCAACCTTTGGTTCCATTAGGATATCCTACAAAAGTGCATACTTCCGACTTCGTTTCCAACTTATCCGTCTTTACCTTCAGCACGTGTGCCGGACAACCTCAAATGTGTAAATGTTGTAGACTAGGCTTTCGCCCAGACCACAACTCCCGGGGAGTCTTAGGTACAGACTTAGATGGTACGAGGTTTAGTATGTACATCGCAGTATCCAAGGCATATCCCCAAAATGATATAGGTAATCCTGAGAAACTCAACATAGACCTGATCAGATCTAAAAGAGTCTGGTTCCTTCTTTCCACTACTCCATTCTGTTGAGGCATACCAGGAGCAGACAACTGGGATAGAATCCCATTTTTTGATAAGTGTGCCATAAAGTCACCAGAGAGAAATTCCCCTCCTCGATCTGATCGAAGAGTCTTGATACTTTTACCTAATTGCTTTTCCGCTTCCGCTCGAAACTCTTTGAACTTTTCAAAAGCCTCGGACTTGCGGTGCATAAGGTATATGTATCCATATCTTGAATAATCATCTGTGAAAGTGATGAAGTATTCATATCCTCCTCTGGCCCTAACATTAATGGGTCCACACACATCAGTATGCACTAATTCCAATAAATCTTTGGCCCTATTGCCCTTGGATGAAAAGGGTTTTTTGGTCATTTTGCCTTCTAGATAGGACTCACAGACAGGCATTGGTTCTACCACCAATGAAGGCAAGATACCATCTTTCACTAGCCTGTCAATCCTATTTAGGTTTATATGGCCTAGCCTCAAGTGCCAAAGTTTTGTTGGATTAGATGAAGGTAACATTCTCTTTAATGATGGCTTATTTATTATTTCGGTATCATGTATCTCATACATTGTAGGAGTTAACAGATAAAGCCCATTTGTTACCTTGCCAAAACATATAAAAGTACCGTTTCTCTTTATGACAACTTCAGTACCAAAAGTAATAGAATAACTTTTATTCATCAAACTAGAAATTGAAATTAAATTCCGTCTTAAAGACGGTACATATAGAGTGTCTGACAAAACCAACTTATTATCTTGAAAACATAAAGTAATAACTCCTACTGAGACCGCATCCGCCTTAGCTTCAGATCCTAGGTTGACAATGATTTCGCCGTCACTGAGTCTCCTGGTTTCCCTGAACCCCTGGAACGAATTACATATGTGATTAGTTGCCCCGGAGTCCACACACCAAGATTTAGAATTACCAGTCGCAAAACTAACTTCCGAAACAAGTGACTCAATCATACCTGAGGTCTTCTTCTTAGACAGATAATCTGGACAATTCATTTTCCAATGTCCTGTCATACCATTATGGAAACACTTTCCTTTTGTCCCCGACCCCTTAGCCTTGCCAACACCACCATTAGGACCATTCTCCCCTTAGGACCCTTCGGAACTGATTTCTTCTTGCCTTTCCGCCCTTTGCCTTACGGTTTGGACTTGGCAAATGACTTTTCTGTCATCAGGGCAGTTGGCTTTTTCTTTATAATCCCTTCAGTCACCACCAACTGGCTAGACAGTTCAGCCAGAGTCAGATTCATCTTATTCATGTTGTAATTGACCTTGAAATTGTTGAATGACTCTGGTAGTGACTCAAGGATTATATCAATCTGTGGTTCTCATTCAATGAGTCCATCATTTTCAACATATGGTCCTGTACTGGTGTGCCTTCAGCCATCTTGGTGCTTATAAGCACCCTCATAGCAGCCTGTCTAGCAGGCCTGCCCTGTTCCGCAAACATCTCCTTTAAGTTTGATATAATATCATATGTAGTCTTAAAGGATTGATGTTGGTGTTGTAAAACACTAGACATAGATGCCTGTATGTAACATTTGGCCATCTCATTGTCTTTGGCCCACTTGGTGTAAAGTTCCTTTTCTTGCTGTGATGCTTCCGACAATGGCTCTTCAAGGGGGGGGGTTTGGTAAGGACATATTTATATCATGAAGCTGTCAGGACTATATCCAGGTTCCTTTTCCAGTCTACATAGTTGGATCCCACTAATTTATTCTGGTTGAGGATGGTCGCAAGTGGATTGAAAGTATTTGGATTCATGCTTGAAATACTGTAGCACATAACCATACATTCAATTAATGAATTTAAATGACATTAGGGTATAATATTCTACCAAATTTATATGGAATCCTCATAACCACTAAATTCAGAATACATCGGAATCCCAATCCCCGGGGTATGCCTCCTTGGGGAGTGCGAATACCACCTAGATTGGTGCGGATCAAAGTTGGTCAAAATTAGGATTAAGACTAACTTTTCATGATCCCCTTCATTCATTATTATCTAGGTATCTCATACCAAATAATGAATGACTCCCGATGAGCTTCGGTTTCTAAAACACACGAGGCAAATCCTTGGGGATACTACATCATTATTTTAGTTAAGTGCGACCCACCAACTAGCATTGCATGACAACCATTGCGAACAACTCCTCCTTGGGGAGTGGGCCCCCACCCCGTCTCACCAACACTATCCATTGGAGATCCATATCTAGTAACCAGACAAGCAAAAGCCCTCCATGGGGAACGGCCATTCTCAAGATGGCGCGACGCTAATACTTTCCTTACAATGGACCTATGGTGGAACACCATGGGGATTTCTAAATATAAATGCCCCGCTCCCACTTAATATTTTAGAATTGAGGATTTCCTTGTAAGGTATTAGGGCCCACATGTAGAGATATGAACATCAAATCATCTCATGATTTGATCTAAGATTGGTTCCAAGTCAAGTTATCTTAAGGAAAGTCCAGTTTCTAAATTAGTGTTACCAATGTGTCCATCTCATGGGTCATCAACACTAACTAGAACTCTTTCCAAAAATTAATTTGATTTGACCGATTTTAGTAACTTGCTATGTTTGGATCAGTTCTGGAATTGTTCTAAATTAAGCATGCATCCATAAATAGAAATTGCAAAAAATAGAAACTAGTCCTCTCCTCCACATGCCCAAGCGGAATAGACTTCTTGGACTTCTAAACTTTCCAAAACTTCTGGAGTTCATCAAACTCTTTGGGCAACTCCAAAACTCTTTTGGTAATCTTCAAATTCTTTGATTAGGAGTCCAACATTGCTTTCCTTCTTTGTCTCGGACATCGCTAGAATTTACAAATTTAGAAAAATTATATAAATTCCTATGCCTCAATTATGAGACTTACATGGTAATCTAAACATGGAAATAAAAGGGATATAGGAAAATTCATCATGCCATGCCCTTTCACGGGAAACCAAGGAAACCATGACGCCCTTTACATTTAGCCTTAAATAAACCAATGACCATAAAAGAAAGCAAAAGACTTGTGGGCCATATGGAGAGGACATGATCATCTGCAAGTTAGTATCTCATACAACCATACAAATCACAAAATAGGCTGCCAAATAATGCTGGAAAAACAGGAAGTAAAAGAAGACTCGAAACTGGAAAAATCAGTTTCTATAGCATTCTGCACAGAAGGCTCGGTCGACCGGCCAGGGGGCTCGGTCGACCGACCTCCAAGTCAGCCGGTCGACCGAGCACGGGCCAGGTCGATCGGACTGACGAAAACTTGCAACATGGGTTTTCTGTTTCGTGTTCATTCTTCCCCAAATCACTTCCAAAGTGTTCCAATGGCTTCCTTCCATCCTTCCATCATTATTAAACCCTTTTGTGACTATCCAAACATGAATCTACTATCAAACCAAGCAAATCCATCAAAATTGATCCTTACATAGCCCTTGCTTCATCTTCTTCGCATCTCATGCAAAGATTGGAGCAAGCTTGCTGCTCTAACATGATTAGAGATGAGGTATGACTCTGATACCAATTGTTGGAATATAGGTGGGCCTTCCAGACAGGTTTCAAAAACTTTTGACCCACTTGATGCAGGGATCAATAATCTAGAAAGCATTAAACCCAATCCAGGATGCAATCCCTCAAACTCATAGCCATGTACAGCAACATATACTATCTAGAAGATAGAAAATAACACATAAACATGTGACCATGAAATCTACAACATACAAGGATGTAGATATACCTTTGGAGCTTTGTTGTGCTCTAATGGAGAATTTGAGTTCTTTACTTTGATGATGAACACCTTCACTATCCAATTCAGAATCTCCAACTCCTTTTGATCTTCCACGCTATGACCCGTATTAGATCTCTTTTCTCAAGAAGATGGTGGAATCTTCAAGAGAAAACCCAACTAGTAACTCTAAGGAACTAAAGGTGAAAGAGAGGGGAACTTAGAGAGGAAGAGGACTTGTGCAACACTTGCACAAAGGGGCTGAAGTTGCTCTATGTATGATGCACGACCAAGTGGGGATGATTCTTCTATTTATAGCCCTCCAATCCTCCTCTTTTCCTATTTGAAATAGAAGTTTAACTCCCATTACAAATTAGTAAACATCTCCCTTGCCAATTGCCATAGAAGTCTCACTTCCACAACTATTAGTAGCTTTCTCCTTTCTAATGAAAATAGAAGTCTTACTTGTTAGAGTTTTTGTTTTGTTGCAATTTGATAGGATGCATTCACTTTCATAAAGCTTGTCCTCTCATTCATTCATGGTTTTATTCATAGGATCATCATGCATATTTCTCATTCTTGATCTTTGTATTTATCTTTTGATATGCATGATTTTCATTTCAGTTTGACTCTTAAGTTGTTGGAGTTGTTGATTTCAAAAATCATCCAAGCTTTCCAAAGTTTCTACCTTTAAAATCATTATTTTGATTTGGAGTTTTCATGGTTTTAAAATCTCAGTTTTCATCTTCTTTCAGTCATGAATTAATGCTTGGTATTTGTGTCTCAAAGTCCCCTGGAAGGGCCCTCAAAAGTTACAAGTTTCTTTCATTTTTCAAAAATCTGGGCTGTTCTCCCAGTGTCGCCGGTCGACCGGGACCACTGCAGGTCATTTTTGCAGGTTCTGAACTGTAACCTTCCAACGGTCAGAAATATATCCGTTGTACTTTCCCGGTCGACCGAGACCTGTTTCTAGGTCGACCGAGGACTAGCCGTTGGCAACTTTATCTTTATAAAAAGTGGCTTTTTGGATGAAGAAAGTTGCTGAGATTGGAGGGACTTTTGAGGCCAAGGTTTAACAACTTCTCAAGAGCATTTTTACAAGGATTATGAAGCCATTCCTTTTATTCAACCTTTGATGTTCAAATGGGTGTGCTTTCTTTAATCCAAAGTCTTTTTACAATCATGTTTTGTTTCAAATCTTTGATCTTTCTCAATGCATGATTAACAAGTTGCTTTCCTATTAAAATGTTGTCCTTCATAACATGCTTAAAGCTTTAGAATTCTCACATGCTATGAATACAACATATTGTCTTTGTAACACATGAAGTTGTTTTCTTGTTTCAACATAAACTTGTTAGACTTTAATTTGTCTTCTTTGAAAACAAGATAGTTCACATTGTTAAACTCATGTGTTAGACAACCCACTCTTTCTCAAACATATTGATTAACATCTTTGCATCATTCAAGTTTTTATTTTTTCAAAGAGAAAGAGTTATTTCTAGAAAATGCATCATTCATAGACTTTGTCATTGTCATGCATATTTCTAGGAGTTGAGTTTTCACTTTCCAATTAGCCTAATTAGAGGCACTCAATTGCACTTCATTGTTCTCTTTATCCATGCATTCTTAGGCATATTTCTTAAGAGAAAAGTTCTTTGTTGTAAAGGTTCATGCTTAGCCTTGAAAAGCATATGTTGTAAAGGTTTATGCTAAGCCTTGAAAAGCATAGTGTTGATTGTAAGGTTTGAGGTGATCCTAAACCTTATTTGAAGATAGTGAATACCGGTAGGTGTACGGGGAGTGGATGTAGGCAATTTGGCCGAACCACTATAAATGAGCTTGTCATGGTGATTGATCTTTTTCTCTTTTTACATGAATGATTTACTTTTGGTTAAATGAAGATTGTAGTTGTGATTACTTGTGTATGCTCATCTTAGAGATTTCTATCTATCACAAGATAATTAATCTTCACCAAATCTTAATTGACTTAAAAGTTAAAAGATTTCAAATTGGTCTAGGTTTTTAGAGCTCATCCTATTCACTCCCCCCCCCCCCCCCTCTAGGATTGGGTCTTGGACTTTCAATTGGTATCAGAGCAAGGTTGCTCTTGTTTTGGTTTAACCACCTAGAGTTAGAATCCTAGTGAGGGTTTTTCTTTTGTTGCCACCATGCAATCTGAATTGGGTGAAGGAAATGCCACCAATAGACCCCCTTTGTTTAATGGAACACACTATCGCTATTGGAAAATTAGAATGCAAGTGTTCTTAGAATCCCAAAACTTAGATGTGTGGAACATCATTGAAGATGGCTATCATCCTCCCACTACCACAGAAAAAGACTCTGAGGGGAATGTTATATCCATAAAAATCAAACCAAAAAATGCTTGGACTCAAGGAGAAAAGGATATAGCAAACTTAAATGCTAAAGCAAAAAATTCTCTATATTGTGCTCTATCTCAAGAAGAATTCAATAGAGTAGTTAATTGCAATACTGCTAAGGAAATTTGGGATACCTTAGAGACCACCCATGAAGGCACAGATCAATTCAAGATAGCCAAAATTCAAATGTTGACCTCCAAATTAGAAGACATTAAGATGCTTGAAGAAGAAACATTTGATGAATTCTATTCTAAGTTCATGGAAATTGTCAATTCTCTTATAGGTCTAGGAGAAAAGATGGATGAATCTAAAGCGGTTAGAAAATTTTTAAGATCTCTTCCTAAAAGATTCAAACCTAAAATTGTTGCCATAACAGAAAGCAAGAATGTTGATAAAATCAAAATTGAAGAACTAAGAGGAAATCTCCTTACTTATGAATTAGACTTTGAAGTTCAAGATAAAAAGAAAGGAGTAGCTTTTTCCTCTCATTCTAAAGAAAATGAAAATGATGATGATAGTGATGAGGACAATGCTTTATTTGTTAAGAAATTTAAAAAGTTCTTTAGTAACAACAAGAACATTAGAAATTTTAATGAAAGCAAAAGTCCTAGATTCCAAAGAAATTCCAAAGGATCCCTAATTAAGAAAGATGTGCAATGTTACAATTGCAAGGGGTTTGGACACATTGCTCAAAATTGCTCCACCCCTAAAGAATTTGAAAAAGGAGATAAGAAAGGAAAAAAGGCTCTAAAGATAACTTGGGATGAGGAAGATGAAGAGTGTGACAAAAATGAATCCTCTAATGATGAAGATGAAAATTATCCTAATTGGCTTCTACTCTCTTCTATTGAAGATCCAAATGAGCATAATACTTTAATAGATGACACATTAGGGCAAGAAGAAACTAATGAAGAAGATGAGGATAATGGAATTCAACAAGCTTATGATGAACTATATGAAAATTGGGAAATCTTACTTAAGAAAAATAAAATTTTAAAAGAAGATTCCAAAAAGCTTGTAAATGAAGTGAGTATCATAAAAGATGAATTGAAATTAACAATCAATGAGAAAAACATCTTGGAACATCAAGTCACCACTCTTAATGAAGATTTAACTCATGTTAAAAAACAAATTCATAATTTACAATCCAAGCTTGAATCTAGTCAACTTGAAACAAACTCTCTACAAATGAAACTCAACAAAGGAAAATTCATTGTTGATAAATTCACCTTGGGAACTGACAAATTTTATCAAATGTTGGGCATGCATAAAATTTATGGTGATAAGAATGGTATAGGTTTTGAAGGTTCCCCTAGTAGCATGAATAATAGCTTTCAAAAATCCACTAAGAGCCTCCACAAACCCATAGTTGAGAGAACTTATACTCCTAGATGGACTTGTCATTTTTGCAATCATAGTGGACATTTGGTCCCAAATTGCCCATACAAAATTAGGATGTCTCTCAAGAATCCCTCTAGATTACCTTTCAAATTTGTACCCAAATCCATTCCCTATAAAACTCCTTTATCCACTTGGATGGTAAAAGGAACAAACTTTGAGAGTCTCCTAGTTCAAACCGCTTTAAAAGCAAAGGAAAACCCTACTTGGTTCTTAGATAGTGGTTGTTCTAAACACATGACGGGAGACCGATCTAGATTCAGCTCTATAGTGGAATATGATGGAGGAAATGTTTCGTTTGGAGACATTAGTAAAGCTCAAATCATTGGCAAGGGAAGTGTGAAAGGAGATCAAATACCAACTTTAAATGATGTATTCCTTGTGGAAGGATTGAAACATAATCTTCTTAGCATTAGCTAATTATGTGACAAAGGAAACAAGGTTGTATTTGATAGTCAATCGTGCAAAGTGGTAAATGATAAAACCCATCAAGTTATTCTTACTGGATCAAGAACTAAAGGAAACATTTACATTATAGAAGAATGTGATGAGAATGAATCTAGGTGCTTGATATCTAAAGATCAAGAGAATTACTTATGGCACCAAAGGATGGGTCACATAAATTTCAAATTGATGAAAACCTTGTCTAAGAATGAAATTGTTAAAGGGATTCCCAAGTTAAGTGATGAAAAATCTGAACTATGTAAAGCTTGTCAACTGGGAAAACAAATCAAGAAGAGCTTTAAAGGTTTAAAGGATATATTGTCTTCTCGTCCTCTTGAATTAATCCACATGGACTTAATTGGACCTGCACCAGTGCAAAGTATTGGAGGAAAGAAATTTATCCTGGTTATGGTCGATGATTATTCTCGTTTTGGATGGGTTGCCTTTCTTCATGCCAAATCGGATGCGGTGGACAATATCATAAGAATTTGCAATAAGATTCAGGTAGAAAGGGACTGCAAAATTCAGAAGATCAGAAGTGATCATGGGGGAGAATTTGAAAATGAAAAGTTTGCTAGATTTTGTGAGAGTCATGGAATTAATCATCAATACTCAGCTCCTAAAACTCCTCAACAGAATGGAGTAGCTGAAAGGAGAAATAGAGTTATTCAAGAAATGGCTAGGACCATGCTTAATGAAAAGAATCTTTCTCGTAATCTATGGGCTGAAGCTGTGAATACTGCTTGTTATCTCATCAACAGAGTCTATCTCACTAAGAATACCAACAAAACCCCTTACGAACTTTATTTTGAAAGAAAACCAAATTTGGGGTATTTGAAAGTGTTTGGAAGCAAATGTTACATTCTAAGAGATAGGGAGCAGTTAGAAAAATTTGAGCCTAAATCTGATGAAGGAATTTTCCTAGGCTATTCTGGAAGGAGCAAAGCTTATAGAGTTTTTAATCATAGAACCATGACCATAATGGAATCAGCTCATGTTGTCATAGATGACACGAATCAATTTGGAAGAATTCCCCAACATGATGATGAAGTTGAAATTGATATTGACCAATCTAGTCCTAAAGATAGTAGTGATATCATTTCTTCCAAAGCCATTGTTCCAATTAAATTGATGAAAAATCACACAATGGATAATGTTATTGGAGATATTAGCAGTGGGGTTATGACCTGGAGACAAGTCCAAAATCTATGTGCTCATTACTCCTTTGTTTCTCAAATCGAGCCTAAGAACTTTTCTGAAGCTGAATCAAAATCTGAATGGATGGAAGCTATGCAGGAAGAATTGAATCAATTTAAGAAAAATGATGTTTGGGATCTTGTCCCATTGCCTGCCGAGAAAAATCCCATAGGCACTAAATGGATTTTCAAGAACAAGTCAGATGAATCTGGAAATGTTGTGAGAAACAAAGCTAGACTTGTCGCAAAAGGATATGCTCAAATAGAAGGAATTGATTTTGAAGAAACTTTTGCTCCAGTAGCCCGGTTGGAGTCCATAAGAATTCTATTGAGTTATGCTAGTAGCATGAGGATCAAACTATTTTAGATGGATGTTAAAAGTGCCTTCTTGAATGGAGAAATTGAAGAAGATGTTTATGTTACTCAACCTGAAGGCTTTGAAGACCCTCATCATCCTGAGTATGTTTATAAGCTCAAGAAAGCTCTCTATGGATTAAAACAAGCACCTCGGGCATGGTATGAAAAGCTTACGAATCATTTGAATGAAAATGATTTTGAATGTGGGAAAGTTGATAAGACTCTGTTTATCAAGAAGATTGATCAAAACATTC